>OY970791.1:22499662-23749493 GCA_963853775.1 Xanthia togata
TGTATTATTAAACGCCTGCATTCCTTCATATAATACCTAATGGCACAACACTGATACACGAATGGATTCTTACAGATTATTCATGACTACCTAACTATCACTAAAAAAAATCCCGTGTGCAGTTTGTACACGGGATTTCTCATTAACAGTCAGACTAACCTAACCTAACCATAAATATTGATTTTTATTCAAACCATAGATGACAGAAGAGGCCTAAACTTCATGTTTTTCTGTGTACCTACGTTCTACGAACTATCCCATAACACTATATCAAAAGGTAAAAATGTTGTTTCTTTAATTAATAAAATGAATTGACTGTCACAAGTTCACAACACAGCACATTAGCCGATAACGACACCGACCCGACATCGACACGATATCGGAGGTCTGATGATCGGATACGTTTAGTGCCTACCAAACGCTTTTACATTGTCTTGCTATTGTCACCTATATCGTCGCAGACAGCGACCGACACCGATATAGGTACGATATCTATCGGCGAAGACACAGTGCGGTGAGAGTAGCGGCATTTTATCACTTGAACACATTTTTTTGCACTGCCGACTTCAAGACGGCGATACTTAGTAGGTAACCATCGCGATGCACCAAACAACCACATTGTTTGGTGCGTCGCGATGGTTACCAATAACATTGGGCCGATAATAATTATATCGATGTCGGTGTAATAGCTGCCGACATATTATCGGTATCGGGCTGGTGTCGTTATCTGTTAATGTGAAAACGCCCATTAGGTACACAGGACATTTTAAGTAATCATTTTAGTTCACTACACCGTACCTAAGTCCCATAAAATGTAAACTTATTGAAAAAAATCGAACCTAAGAAAAACTAGTTCAGTTGGTCAACTGCAAATATTTTATGCTGTGGCATGGATTTTTCGCGAAATGATCGGCAGTGAATCGTAAATAAATACGTCTTTCTGCATTTGGGGGAGGCGGAGGTAGCGTTTCAAAGGCCCACAGGCCAGGAAAACGGCGCCTTAAAGGTCGCATCACATTTCATGAGGCAGTTGTTTCACGTAATTTCAGTGGTAATTTGTTGTAATTCCAACACCCGAAACACCTTAATATTATGAAGGAAATAACCATTTTACATTAAAGAGCTCATTTACAGTTTCTTGCTGTAAACTTACTGTCTTAAGTTTCAGTTATGGAAAAGTCTGTTTCTTTTATTTTCATGAGGTATCTTGAAAGGTGACTAATTTTTAGGACAAATTCAAGTGCAGTGTAATGTTTGTAAATGTGTGAGCATGTACGAGTATTTATCACATTATTAATTTATTAATTATTTTTACCTATTGTGGTAAAGTAATTTTATTTTATATGTATCGCCTATTCACATAATATCATATAACTAATGTACCTATACAAATATTGTAAGACATTAAAAGAGCAACGGTGGAGTTTCTGGCCCATTCTTCTCCATACGAAATCTACATTTTGGAAGGGGCGACTACAATCAAATTATTTTTTTTGTAAATTTAGACGTTCAAAAGTGCCTTAAAAGGGCCTATTTGAAATAAATGATTAGACTTTGACTTTGACAAAATCAATCTGCCTAACTTTTTTCCAATTACGATGGGGTCGGATTCCAGTCTAACAGGATGCAAATGAATAAGTAAACTGTATTTTACATGGAGTGACTGCCTCGACTGGCTTCCACAACCCAGTTACCGAGTAATATGAAGACTGAAGGTGTCCAATAATATTGTGAAATATAACATAACATAATATCACGCCTTGTTTCCCCGAAGATTTGGGCAGAGGTGTACCTATAGTACACCCACATTTCGCCAGTTATGTTCCATGTAACGCCAATCAACCAGGCTCCGGGCTGCTACTGAGAAATTTAAAAAAAACCCAATGACACTATGCCCGGCCTGGGAATCGAACCCAGGACCTCATGTTCGGTAGTACCTAACGCTTGTGACCACTAGACAACGAGGAAGTTCATATGGCTTACTTACCGTATCATCGCATTGGCAAGATAGATCACAAATAACAAAGGTATGTACTATACAGTATGTCAATTAACGAAAGGTGTTCCCGTAATTACTAGAAAAAATACATATTGTATACTAATATATAATGTCAAAATCTTAACAAGCAGTGGCATGAAATCGCAAATACGTAGTACATAAGAGTTCTATTTACTTACATTTTTTTTAACGGAAATTCATAATTTTGGACGCTGTAATTTCCAGCAGTAGTATAGTTATTTATCCAACATGTGAGGAAAGTTCGTTTTTCCTATGAGTTTTGATTTCGCTTACTCAGGATTTAAATTTATAATCACTCGCTGCGCTCGTGATTCTATTTTTCAATCCTTCGTTCGCTCAGGACTCAACAAAACGAATAGCAAATGAACTTGCTCACATGTTGCATACAAAACTTTTCACCACTCCCAGCAAGAAAGTATTCAGTCATCATAGGTAAATAAATTAAATAGTCACAAAGCAAATCAAAATTATTATTTATTTTTTAAAATATCTTTAAAACTTAACATAAAAAAATCAGGCAAGGTTAGTTTCTGAACGGGATCATTACTTTCCTCACTGTTCAAACAGTGAGGAAAAACCAACTTTCCTCACTGTTCAAGCACTGAGGAAAAAACAACTTTCCTCACTGTTTTCGTAGAGGAAAGACACTTCTTTCGTGCGGGAGTGGTGAAAAAATATTTTACATAGTTGATTATAATAACGATAGTGCCATTCTCTTTCTTGTAAATTCGAGTTACACATTATTTTCGTGTAATTTTCTGAATTGACCCGGAATATATTATAGTACTTTAATTTTATTTATTGTTACTTTGTCTTATTATATTGAAAAACGAAACGTATTCATTGAAGATAGTAGTTTTATATCATATTAATATAATGGATAAAATTGTATTTATTTGGATTATAATGGACGATTTTTTCCGAGAAAACTCAAGGACTTTTAAAGAAATTCTAGTACTCCAATAAACAAAACATTCAACTTATCGTTTACTAATTTTAGCCTATAATAGAATCAAATCATATCAAATCAAATCATATTTATTCGTAAATGTAGGTTTCATTACAATAGGCTGTTATAATAAGATAGTCAGTTCGCTACATTTTACTCGAGAGCATACAAATAATAATAAAGTTAGTTGTGTCCAACCAACATACACATTTAAAATGAAATTACTCAATTAATTAGGTACATACTAACACACAATTCCTTACGTACTAACACACAATTCTAATGTCAAAATAATAATAGAATAAATGTAATATTGTAAAAATCTAAATGTCAGTGGTGTCCTCCATAAACTCAGTTGTGGAATAGTAACATTTATGAGTTAAAAATTGTTTCAGCTTCTTTTTATACATAGTAATATTAAGATTCTTTATCTGTCGTGGAATTTTATTGAAAATGACTGGAGCCATCCGATAAATACTTTTACGTAGGAGGGCTGTTTTACTGCGATCAACACAAAGAATGTTCGAATCCCTTTTTCTTAACCGTGGAATTGTGTGAACCTGTGGAACCGTGGAGAATTGAATGAAACAATGTGAATTTGAGCGTCAAAGTTCCATCTCCGACGGTTTTTCTTGTAAACTGAGTTCGTAAAATATTTATAGTAAATTACACGAAAAGAAAAGGAAATTTTACTGTGTAACTCCAACTTTACAATAAAGAGAAAGGCACTATAGTTATTCATAATAAAATAATTAAAATATCTTACTGCTGCTGAAAATTACAGCGTCCAAAATTATGAATTTCCGTAAAAAGATGTACAATATGACTTTTAAGCAGTTATATCACTAGAAAGCTCATTCCTCATCAACAGAAAAGGCATACCTACCTCTTTCATTACGACAGTAAATCAAGCTTAAACCCTAAGTACGTTAGTACCTTTATTTTATTTATGAATTAATTATTATTAATAACGAGTATGTGTGCTGCTACTGCGTAATTAAGACTGACCTTATTGGTTATGTCCTTCACAAAGGTCAGGTGCGAAGTATTGTCGGCCTCGTAATTTCTATATATCACTTTTGACAACAATACCCAATTTTAAAATTCACTATGGTTAAAACTTTACCGTCACATAAACGAATAGCCCTTGACGTTGCTGACGTCCAAATGACATTTAACTTTAGGGTGATAAAGCAATTACGAGGTCGTCTATACTTACAAACGGTGCGTGTAAGACCAGCAGCCCAGCGTAAAATATTCGGAATTATTATCCCTATTATTGTGACAATTCAACAATATCCATTGCGGATTTTTTGCTGTCGAGTAGTATTTTTTTTGTAATATATGAAGCAATGGATTTTGTTGTACTATCATAATGAAAGTGATCGTCATTGGGATTGTGTCCGAATTAAGGCACTGAATGTATGAACACGGTCGAAGAAAAATGAGTATGTAAGGGTCGTACCTTCGCACGCGCCGTTATTTCAGCACCTGTGGGCGAGAGGTATTGTAATTACAACCTCATGTATTTAATTATAAGTAATAATATTATTTCATTATAAAGTAATTACGTTATAATTATCTATTCCCCCATTCATTTAGTTTTTATATTATGAATTATTTTTTTACTTTTTGCTGTGACCTACAGGGTCTGTAATTGTACCTTAGCTTTAAGCCATTGTACCTACATTATGGAATGCAAATAAAGATATGAATATGAATATTCTCAAAAAATTACATCTACAGAACATTCTAATTGACTATCTCACAATAAAAGAGAATTATTATGAGAGAAAAGTGTATGTTTGTTACATTTTCACAACTAATCTCAAAATCTGCCTAGCCTTTTCCCAACTATGTTGGGGTCAGCTTCCAGTCTAACCACATCCAGCTGAACACCAGTATTTTACATAGAGCGACTGCCAATCTGACCTCCACAACGCAGTAACTGGGTACTACGATACTCCTTGGTAAGACTGTTGTTGTCAGACTTTCCGGCTTCTGACACCCGTAACTACTGTCAATGATCCACGAATGACAGCCGGATCAACGGCATAACGTGCTTTCTGAGGCACGGAGGAGTCTCGGTATGTAAAGATGGTCACCTATCCAAGAACCAACCCCGGCAAGCGTACCTTAACCTGATGGATCGTCCCGTGAATTGGTTATTACTTAGCCACAATACAACCGCTGAATTTATTAAGATACAATTTGGTAAGGAGATAGCTTTTATCTTCAGGAAGGACGTCGACCCTTTTATCAATAAATCAATCCCCTAAAGGGGTGAAATGGGGTAAAAAAAGCTAGTAGGTCTCATAAAACTACCCATGACTACCAATTACTTATTCCTACCCAGTTTTTCCGCACTACGCCATTTTACTTAACCAGCCAAGGGATAAGGGATGCTAAAGCCAGCCATTTGTATCAGGCTCCAACCGGGAAAAAACTACATTTTAGAAATGCTTCATATTGATCTCGGCTGGCAATGCTGAGAGAGATTCGTGAGATATGTTGAGCGGTTGAGCGATGTCTCTCGGGGTCGGGTGGTCATAGTTTAGTAGGTAATAGCCAAGTAATCTGGTATGGACAATGGACATATGACCTATAAACTTTTGTTACACGTACAAGTTTATTTTCGTTTCGTAATTGAATTTGTGGGAGCGACGATATTACATGAAGTGATTTTTTCACGTGGGCTTTTTTATTATGTCTGAGCCTGGATGTTTAGATCTAATGTTATTAAGCCCCGAGAACAACATACAGTAGTGACAACAGATTTATTGCGTAGCTGTCGCCTGCAAAATAAATGGTTTTATCACTTTAGCCATTTCTACCACACCATTATTCATGATCATTGAGTAATAGGAGAATTAGATATTGTTGTAGGTAGAACAAAGCTTGTTTTAAAGGATTCATGTTCTGTCTCCTGTTTTTATTTCCAATATTTTTGATCAACAGACGCTTGGGTCGCTCTATGCAAAGGAAAATTAATTTAAAAAATGGTTTTTAGGATTACAAAGTCAGAAATACGCTTGTCAATCTTGTCATGCAAAATCGAGTTTTCAAAATTCATTCAACACAACAAACTAATGCTTATTCCTCAAATTCTTAGCCTAAATCAATATTCGCAAGAAATCATTAAATCTCCTGACCTTTAAGCATAGGTTTTCAATTCGCAAATTATCCCACAGTTCCCCTAGTCGATTTATTTTATTTTCTCTGAAGTCGGTTGGGTCGGACGTGCGTTCGCCACGCGATTATCGACGATAAAGCTAGGTGAGCGTCATTAACCAACTTGTGCACTACCTTTTTAAATAGGCGTCAGAAGTATGTGTGTGTGCAAGGATTTATAGGATTGTAAGAGTTCTGAAGTTCGATAAAGCGACTGAACGGTATACTGAACACATTGAGATGCCATGGGAGGCTTTAGTATTTGCAGAACATATTTTTACCCGCTTTTTAATGCGTTGCAGCATCGAAGCAATCGCTGGATTGCAAGATTTTTCCATCGCACGCGATCGAACGCAAAAAACGCAATGCGTCAGCGATTGCCGAATGAATGAATGAAATGAAACGATCGCAGCGTGGTCTCCAGAATAGATAAAATGAATGAACCCCAAAATTTGCACTAGCCCTTGGAGCCCCATGTTGCATGGTGCTACAGAGGCCATTGCATATCAAGGAGTAGACTGGGTGGCGCGGTAATGGTAAAGAAGATGTGCCTTTAGGATTTGGAAGGATTTGCGAGCCATACCGGATATGCATCCTTGAGTAACATGCAAAGTCGGCGAAAAAATACGAGTACAAACTGACCCCTGATTCAACCATTTTCATTGATAAATGACTGACTGTAAAACAAAAACAACAAGGCTTTTATTAATCAAACTATTTGTTTAGAGCTTCCTCCTGTAATAGTCAATATCGTCCCGTGAAATTAAACCTACCTTCTGAAGGACCCTAAAGGGTATCCCAATGACCTCTATAAAGAGCGATCACTATATGTTAACACTTAGCTTCTAACAAATAATCTCTTCTTCTTTTCGGGTCGTTAGTGACTAACCTGGTGTCCGTTTTAAAGCCGTTCATGGGCCTCTGACTTGGCTGCCATTCCACTATCCCGTCGTGAAATATCTCTCAGGCATGCCGGTTTCCTCACGATGTTTTCCTTCACTGTTCTTGAAGCAAGTGATAATTATACAATACGTAAATGAATCCGAAAAGTCAGAGGTGCGTGCCTTGGATTCGAACTCGAGACCTATGACATGCCAGTTTGATGGTCACACCACTAGACATATCACTGAACAAAAACAAATTTAGAAATTTAATATTAAAAAATAAATACTCCTGCAAATGTCTCTACTTTGAAATTTACTTAATTTAATAACGAAAGCTATCCCCAGGGGTTCAGATTAAAACAACATGCTCATACCATACCCATGAAGTTAATACCCATTAGTTTTGGGGAGCCGACGGAAGTAAGACCGCGTTTCATTAAGCATTTTTTTACTCTGTGACCACCTAACGCGAGTAGAGCCACTTACTTCATTCTATGTTTTATTTTTTTATTGCCTGTGAACATCGCGACTGTGTTTTGTTTTTTTATATGTTACACAAGCTTTATGAGCTTAGCTTAATGGTGTGTGAACTTTGTAAAGTGTGTCGTTATTATGTTTTGTTTAAGAAATGGGGTTGGTAGGTAATAGGTACTATTTATTTCCATGGGGTTTCTTATAATTCGAGGTGACTGAGGAATCAAAATTATGAACTGTTCTAGGCTATTTATTGAATAGTAATTTAATTTGATGTTTGATTTGATTGATTTTGATGTTATATGATGATTTCTATAAATTTTTGTTTTGCAATTTACCTGAAATAAATGGATTATTATTGACTTTTGGAATCAGGTTTTTAGCTGGAAAATAATGATGTACCTGTGACTAATCTGCAGAAACCATAAGTATGTCTAGAAGTTGAATAATTGAATCATTACATGCTTAAATTACATGGGATGAAGCTCCTAGGATATGATTCTTACTTACGCCCGTCGCGCGCGCAATTAGCGACACAATATAATTTTATTGTTATTTGCACACATGGGGTGCAATCGACATGAACAACTTGATCTACAAAAGAGCACCAGCGCCTTTATTGCGTAGCACACTTTCAATCAAAATCCAAATGATTTTGAAGGAATTTCTTAAACCATTGCTTCGAAAAAATGCTCAACAACGTGAGTACTTATCGCAATGGATATCCAGGGTGAACCGTCAATAGGAAGAAAAATTGCGATCAATTGTCCTTTTATGTGTGTTACTCCGCAGGAATGACTGTAATCTATACATATTTTGAAACAAAGTCGCTTTTCGTGTCCACGTTCACGCAGCAGATTTTGATGAGGTTATCACCACCGTTTATAGAATTTATTCCGAAATGTTTATGTGTATAATACGTTAGTACTAAAGTTACGTTTATCTAAGAAATCTCGATATTTTGTCAAGTCGAAAAAACTGTGCGAAGCACACTAATTAATAATAAAGAGGACACACAATGGCTATAATTACGGTATAAGAAAGATTCTGCCTCATTGGTCTAGTGGTTGCAAGCAGTACTGCTTAACATGAGGTGCTGGGTCGTGTCATTGGGTTTTTCTATCTGGAATTTCTCAGTAACTGCCCGGAGTCTGGATGAGTTCCCGGCTGATGGCAATAGGCTCGCCCCCTATTACATGGGACTTTAACATAACTGGCAAAATGTGGGTGTACTATAGGTACACTTCTGCCTAACACTTCGGGGTATACAGGCGTGATGGTATAAAGTATTTAATAAACGTGTACTGACCTAAATACAACTACTTACCTACTGACCTGTATTTCCAATTCAATTTAAACGCCACAGACTGACAACAAACCAGTCTGACAAGCGAGCAAAGAAAACATCGCAAACAGCACGCTTCGTAATGAATTCCATGTAATGACTTGGAAAGGGGACTGTTTTAGTTCCATCTGTCAAGTTACACTTAATTTATTGTCTCGTGGTTTAATAACAGCCAAAAGGGTCGATTGCAAGTTAAGCTGCGCTTGCCGCGGTCGATTTGTGGATGGGTGACCATCCATTGCATATCGAGACCCCACCGTGCCTAGGAAAGCACGTAAGCCGTTGGTCCCGGCTGTCATTCATAGATCTTTGACGGTCGGTACGGGGTGTCAGAAGCCCAGAAGTCTGACAACCAGTCTTACCAAGGGTTATCGTGTTACCCAGTAACGGGTTATGGAGGTCAGATAAGCTGTCGCTCCATGTAAAATACTGATATTCAGCTGCATCCAGTTAGACTGGAAGCCGATCCCAACTGAGTTGGAATAAAGCTAGGCAGATTGATGGGTTACTGAGTATACTGTCACAGCTTGTACACAATGAAAATAAACAGTGCTCATATATTTTTAGAAAAATTGTAATTTAAAGTCAGGGTCAAGTCCAATTGAAACCTCATTCTTTAACAGTTGTTTGAAAAACACGGCGTACTGACGTTGTTTAATTAGACCAACTTGGGGTTGTTTATCCCCAATTCTCGATATAAATCAACAGTCTTTGGTTTCTCTGAAAATTCCAACCTGTTTCGCAAACAAATCCTAATTATAATCACAAAGAATGTCAAAAGTCTTCAATTCAAACTCACCGACTCAATCTTACAACGTAAACTTAAACAATGTAAAAGTTCAGGAAAAGGAAGCATAGATTAAGAAAAAATACTTCGTTCAGATGCGAAACTCTCTAATCGGAATCTTAACAAAAATTCCAACAGTTTCGGGTATGTAGAATATGCTACGCCGTGCGTGTGTACTACAGTAGGCTCCATTGATGATGATCATCATCATCAATGGAGTCTACTGTAGTACACAGCTGGACATAAGCCTCTCCTATTGCACGCCATTCAGCTTGATTTTCGGCAACTCTCATCAAGCTCCTACCACCCAGTGCTGCTGGATTACATTTTCATTGTGCTAGCTGACATATTTATAATATGTATTAATTTAATGTTTTGTGTTGCATGGAAATTATTTTGCATACTATTGTATTGGGCTTTGCTGCTGGAGAGTTTGTTGCCCCACTTCTTCTTCCCAGCTAAAGTACTAGGAATTGGTGAAGGGCTGGCGTTTTGGGGGACTGTCTTATGAATTTTTGACGTTCGAAAAATGCTGATTCTCAGTTTGAATAAATTACTTTTTGATTTTGTATCTTTTTTATTTTGTTTCCCCACATACCTACGTAAAATAGAACATGAGTTCCGCTTCTACTCAGTCTTATTACTCTATGACGGAAATTTGTTAACTGTGAACGTATTCGTGACGTCATATTGGCAGTATGGCCGACTTGCCGGATTGTTAATGGAACGGTTAAACTTTGCTTATCGATCGCGAATTGATGCTAAGTAGCGAGAGGGTTAGCAAACACCACCCACGTGTGGTGGAGGTAAGTGTAGGTGGGACTAGGTTAATACCCACGCAGGTAGGTACTTAGTTTCGTAATCCGTTGTGGAGTTAGTGAAGGTATTGTTAGTGTGAAATCACTAACAATACCTTCACATGCGTATGTAATTGTCCTGATTTACCTACATACGCATGGCCCGAACTTACGAGTTGTAGGTTAGGTCGTGGGTTTGAACCCAGGCAATCGCTTTACTTTCTGTAAATAATTTTATCATCACTGCTCTCAAAACGGCAAAGGAAAACATCGTGAGGAAACCGGCATGTCCTAGAACCAAAAATAGGAAGACATGTGACATCTACCAACCCGCACTCGGCTCGCGTGGTGGATTACAGCCCACTTTCTCACAGAGAGGAGGTCTGTTTACCAGCATTGGGGACATTGTAGGGTGATATCAGGAATTTTCCTTCGGACTTCCTAGTCTGACATCTGGGATTGAACAAATAAGAATTCTAGAAATTCGTTGAAACAGTTTTAGTTCCTATTTTATGAGAAATTCTGTATGATGCAGTTTTATTCTAATATATCTAAGTTTTTGAAAAGCACTTGAGCAACCTTCATTCTCCTGCCCTTATTACCATTTATTCGCGGTCGGCGCAACACGTCCTTTTCTTCCACACTTCTCTATCAGTCGTCATCTCCGTAGTCACCCCCTTTCTAGCAATATCATCTGTCACACAGTCCATCCACGGTTTTTTTGGTCTTCTCCTACTCTTATAGCCATCGACATTTATACTCAAAACTGTCCTCACGACAGTTTCCTCATTCCTCCGCATCACATGTATCGTGACATTCGATTTCCGCACAACTTTTCAGTCACCGGTGCCACTTTCAGACATCCTCTTACGTACTCATTTCTTATTCTATCCATTCGTGTAACTTGAGCGACTAGGTATCGAGTAGATAATATATGGTCTCGAATTCAAGAAGAAGTTCTTAAGATCAAACCCTCATCTGTTTTCTCGCATGGCAGATCGATTTCCTCGTAATAGACGTGACGATAGTCAAATTTGCCTACAACACTATAGAACGGCGGAAAACTGTCTTTTGCATGGCTCCAAAAATTTATAATAAACTACCTAAAAGCTGAAAACAGTTAAGAGATGTAGCTTTCAAGAAAAAAGTTATAAATTTTCTAGCAGAAAAAGCCTGTTATAATTTAGATGGGTTTTTTGATGAGAGATTTTGATCATGTTTTACTAATTTATTATTTTAATGATCTATTTTATCATTACATTTTAAAATAATTGTATTAGACTCGGTTTGACATACTTTATTTTGTTAATATTTGCATGCCATTGTTTAAGGCAAACGTGATGAACTGTTTTTACTACCTACCTCTAGGTACTTTAAACATCTTTTGCTGACAAATTGTGTTGCATGTATTGTACTCATGTTTGAGCAAATAAATGATTATCTTATCGTATCTTATCTTATCTTCAATACACAGGTAACAAGGAGAACCTAACATCCATAGGAAACTGAGTCTAAAGCAGACCATCATTCTATAACTAGTACGTTTTTGTTTTTAAATTATTCTACAGAACATGGACCTACTGAAAAAAAAATCCTAACATCCCAATCTCATATGCCTTTGCATCCAAATCCAGTATTTATCTTGTCAGTTAGCAAAACCTCGACACATGTGTCTTTGTCACAATGTTTGATGCCGAGGCGTGTGTATACAGGTTTGTTGAGGTTTTAGCCGATCGAGGCAGCCTTTGTCTCATACCCTTAGCGTTAGACTGCCTGGATTTTGCTCTGGATAACTGCGCAATGCCTACACGTGCCTAAAATTGAGGAGCCTAGTTTAAATTTTAGCAAAATTCTTGAGGTTTTTGGCAAGGAATACGATTAGTTTTTAGATGATGTCGGTGTGTGGCGAAAGCCAGGCTTAATCACATCAGATATCCTTTTAAGTCTACGAAAAATATTCTCAAAATTATATCAAATGATATTTGGAGCAAATGCCTGTAAACGAAGCATGTTGAAGGTGAACAATGTTCCTTCTACAGAGAAATTCTAACTTCTATAGCTATCAAAATGTCTACCTACATTTAAATCTGTAATTTGAATGGTGTACATTATATAAAGTAAGAACTTTAGACACGGTCTAATAAAATAATAAAAGTGTTTTTTTTTTAGGCAACGTCCGCTGTTAGTTTTGTTAACTTGAAGACGTGTGAGTAAAGAAATCTGTTTTCTGTCTTGTTTTTTGTTGTGTGTTGTTGTGTTTTTGGTTTTATCGTGTTTAGATATCGATATTTGGGAGTTTCGCTAAATAATTTAATTTTACCCTATCTATATATTATGATGACAAGATGCGACATCTAGATGCGACAAGAACAGAACCGGTCGAAGCGGCGATGCTTGGGGGAGGCTTATGTCCAGAAATGAAATGAAATGAAATTGTTTATTCTGTAAATAGGATTTGCAATCACTTTTATATTTTTATCCTATCTTACTACTCTGAGAAGAAAGGCCGAAACAAATTCAGAGGTCACAGTCTCTTTTAAAGTCTACACATAATCTTGGTCAGGACCATGTATATTAGTGTCTGAAATGATATTTTGAGGAAAGAAGCACACAGATTTGAGTGGACCTGTCCAGTCAGTGCAAGCATTTGTCAGTAATCGTGGAGCTCAACTCAGAACTTAACCAGCGGTGCTCATTTTCGGCTGAAATTATCTTTCTATCCATCTTTTCATTCATACAGATGAAGAAATTATTTTATTACAGAGAAAAAAACAATAACAAAAAAAAATCAAAAACAATAGAATATTGTTTTTCCTCTAGTTATTATCATTGATAGTAATGTTTTCATAATCGGCATCAATCAGTTTGATGAAATAGTCAAAGGAACTATTAAAATTATCTAAAGAATTATTTTTATATCCATGTTATAGGTAATAGACTGGATATCTATTTAAACTGTTGAGGAGGGAGGAAACTCATGTGACTACAAGAGTGATGAATATAAATGTTGATGGATGGAGAGGGAGAGGAAGGTCTAAGAAAAGATGATTGTGTGAGTGATATGTAAGACAGGGGAGAGTGAACGAAGAACACGTGTTGGATGGACCCCAAGTAACATGGGATTAGGGCAGGAAGATAGAAGACTTATTTATTCTTCTAGAATAAAATACATTGTTATATGTATACAGGGTGTTTGGCGCATGGACCGACACAATTTTTTCAGGGATTTGGGAGGTCATTAGCTAGGTTCTAGCTAAGTTCAAAATAGCTTTTAGTTTTTTTTATAATTAATTTAGAAGTTGTAAAATTTCATTCATTAAATACAAAAATTAACTTTGGAAGCTTGTAAGGAATTTTCTTGAAACCAGTTGTACAAAACAAAGATGTTTTTAGATTTAAAGGACTTTGGAGAATGCAACAAAATTTGTTTTGTGCCACTACACCCACAAACAAAAAAGTTATTTCAAATTAAAGGACACATTTTGGGATTTTTTTTCATTTAAAAAAAATAATCATATGTAACCAACCGTGACATTTGGGACAAAGGGTGTATGGGTAGAACCTAGCTAATGACCTCCCAAATCCCTGAAAAAATTGTGTCGGTCCATGCGCCAAACACCCTGTATAAACTGTACGAATACTTTACTTAACTTTATCCAGCTATTGTTAGTTCACTAAAAGTGTGAAGTTTTCTATTTTATTGCAGAAACTCTACAGACGGTTTTTATAATGCTTTAAAATTGCTGGAAAATGTGAGCTGCAAGATGTTGCCGTGTTTTCTGTACATTAAATGTGCTTGAGTTGTTCCAGATGTAGCTTAGAAAAAGGTAAATAAAATTAATGAATTTCTTCAAAACAAAACGAAGTTTTATAGTACAATCATTAGTTTTGGAAATAAAAAAATAACATCATTCAAAAAATCCGGGCTAAAAACGCGAACCGTAAATGAAACCAATTTTTTTACATATGTATGAACTAATGACACAGGGAGACATGGAAACTAACCGAGTTATCTTAAAAAATATTCCCATTTGTAAGCATTTTATATAAACATTTTTTAAATGTATTTATTGTATTTTATAGCAATATATTCCAGGAGCTCCACGACCTAATCCCAGTATCTCTCTTTCAATACTGGACTACCAGATGTACAGCAGGGTACCATCCGTACTTGGTTGATATCCCAACCAGTCATACCTACTCAGTGCTTCTCTTCTTCATTTATATTAAGCGTACGAACAAAGTGTGGAACTCTCTGCCAACATCTGTGTTCCCTTCCATGTATACCTAAATCAAGAGTGAACAGCATCTTCTGGGCTGGCTCATTCCACCGCAGACTTCATCCATCGCTTTCCACCAGGTGAGATAGAAGACAAAAACAGGCACAAATCGAACGAAAAAAAAAACGAGCAAGCCTTACCTACAGTACAAATGATGTGTAACATCTGAAATCTTGGCTGACAGTAGGTACCAACCTCTCGGAAAATGGGTTGGTACCATCTGACGGCGAACTCTAGCACCGCGCGCGCTCATTGGTCAAATCAAATAGCGCGCGCTACCCCGGGTTCCTGTTACACACTTTCGTCCCTTTTCACTCCCGCAGTTTGCAGGAAAGCGAGGGGAAGGATATTACACATCAAAAACCGAGCCAGAATGCCTGTAATTGTCATGTACCATCGAAGAACTTCATATCTATACATCGTAAGGACTATTTCTGCTTGCGCCGCTCGGCCGCTATAGAACCGGGGCGATAACAGATGTGGTCATCGTGTTCACGGGATTTTGTTTTCAAACTGCTAAGATATGAAGTTATTCGATAGTACCTACATCATACAAAATGATAATTTACTAAACCATTTTTTATGTACTATTTTTCATCTATGATGAGGCAGTTTGTTCATAAATAAATACAAATTAGTCGTTATAAAATCAAATAAACGTCCACAAGAGCACAATAAGTTCTTAGTTACAAATTAAGACCTGTACATTACTCTAGCAGTTAGTAGGCTTAAAATACTAGTGTATGTAACAAATAGAGCTGAATGGAGGATAAAATAAAGCTATAAATAACTCCCACACAGCCCCCATTCAAATTACGTAGCGTGTATGAGCCGTAATAAACTACTCCTCTAAGGTACCCGTGTATGGAAAGCGATGCGATGATATTTCTGGGTTAAGACCTATTGAATTATAAGTGATATCGCTGTCGCACTGGGAAGCGATACTGGTCCAAAGTGACTAACCAAAAGGCGAACCTGAATAAGCCTTTAGACCGCTAGCACACCTCCGCTGCGAAACCTTAGCAGCGAAACCGCTATAGTTAAATTCAATAGACTCGCGTCATGTTCCACTACTCGAATTGGATGAGTAGCGGAACATGACGCGAGTCTATTGAATTTAACTACAGCGGTTTCGCTGCTACGGTTTCACGGCGGAGGTGTGCTACTGGGGAACGCCACAGTGACGGCCGTCAAAAACCAGCCAAGTACGAGTCAAGCTACTACACGAAGGGTTCCATACTACCGTATTAAAATCAAGGAAAAACACGTTTCTTATACATAATTTTTATTATTCTTTGTTTTAACGGCAATAGAAATACCTACATAATCTGTGAAAATTTCAACTACTATACCGTTCATGAGATACAGCCCGCTGACGGACAGACGGACGGATGAACAGCGGAGGCTTAGTAATAGGGTTCCATTTGGAACCCTTCGAGTACGGAATCCTAAAATATAATGGCACCGGGGTTTGACCTTACGGTGTCAAAAACGCTCTCAAGGAAAACACTTTTCTGTGACGGCATTTGACGGTAAATTGCGGACGTTATGTGGCAGCCGCCGCAGTCTCAGGAAACCCTAACTTTAGCTTCGTGACGTTAAACGTGCATATTACAATATATCGCGAATGGTTTGTTACTTATGTTTATCCCGAACCAAATGTCTAAGGGCTGATTGAACGCGATCAGCACATCTAAACCGAGTTCAAGAGCTGTCAGTGTCAATATTCCAAAGAAAATAATGACACTGACAGCTCTTAAATGCGTTTTATGTGCTGATCGCGTTCTGTTTCGTTGGTGACATTCGCCCTAAAACCATTATAGTTGGTTCGATTGAGACAGACTATACACCATCATAATTTATCTTTCGATAACTCGCGGTAGCATTTTTATTTTTGTAAGGAAAAGAAATCATTACTTATCTATTTAAACTCGTACTACACAAATAAATAAAATTGAAGTGTATATTTATAATATCAAAATAACAGCTTTTTACTACATGCATATGAAAGTATATACGGTACATAACCTAAAACAATTTTTTTTAAACTGGGACTTTCGCTGATATATAGCTGATGTTATAAGGAGTTTAACTTAGAACTACTTTTATTTTATAAAATAATTAGGATATACGCGGGCGAAGCCGCGGGCAGCTAGCAGATCATAAAGAAAGTCCACAGATGGATATCTGTTTTCTTAATAAGGTAATTGATTACTATATTAGAAAACATTAAAGACCACCATCACCACCATTATCACCCTCTTTACATACCGAGACTCCTCCGTGCCTCGGAAAGCACGTTAAGCACGTTTGGTCCCTGCTGTCATTCGTGGATCTTTGACAGTCGTTATGGGTCGTCAGAAGCCCGAAAGTCTGACTACTAGTCTTACCAAGCGGTATCGCATTACCCAGTTACTGGGTTGTGGAGGTCAGATAGGTTGCTTCATGTAAAATACTGGTATTCTGCTGCATATCGGTTAGACTGGAAGCCGACCCGTATATAGTTGGAAAAAGGCTAGGCGGATAGATTGAATGATTAGAAAAACATTAAAGTAACGAGACGATTTAAATAACCCTCTGAATTTTGTAAAATAATAGAATATTTAAGACGCAGACATTTATGCCCGTGACCTTGAGTGGTTAGCTTGCGTGTTCTGTACTGAGCTCACGCAACGCGTCGTACGTCCAGCCAGTAATAGGACTCGCACATCAAGGAGCGGTTTCCCAAATTAAACGCACTATTCGTTTTAATAAAGTACGATACTAAAAAATCTATAATTAAATTATCTTTAAAATGGTGAAGGTTTCAGAAAAATACGTTCGTTTTTTATCCGCTTTAGACAACGTTACAAATTAATTTCACTATGTAATATAAAGAATCTAAATAATTATTCCTATAGAAAGTTATTAAGAAAATGCTCTAATTTAACATAATATAAATCATTAAAAGTCGGTTGTCGTCGCCATACGACATGTAAATGTATTTCAAAATACCAATTTTCTAATTCAAAGATATTTCAATGAAAATATCGCTTAGCAACAGATAGCTAAGCTTTCTGTAGAGCTCGATATCAACAGTCGCGGCTCGAAACTGATAGGTTAATGCTGGGAGCCTGACCTGCGATATATTATCGACTCGCTGCGACGTTCCATCGATAATCGATATCGAGATGTTGTGGTACAACACTTAGGTTACACTATGGAACAGGAGTAGTGACAAATGGTGCGTGGAGAAGCGCTTTGTATCTTGAATGATAAAGAAGCTACGTTGATAATATCTTTATTCACGTTATTATAAATGTGTGTTCGTTTATTTGTGTTTAAATTGTCGACGATTAACCTCAGGTTTTGCTTCTTATAGTGAAGACATTGTGTAGATATTACAACTTTATTCTGCCAGGAATTACTCCTAAAAATCAAAAGGTGACAGCAATACACTGCTAAAGCTGCAGTGCTATTCTGTAACCATCTCACCGTGAAAACTTAGGTGAAGTGAGCTGTCATTCCACCTGCTGCTAGGGAGACTGACAGCTCACTCCGAGCTCACTTCACCTAAGTTTTCACGGTGAGATGGTTATAGAATAGCACTGCAGTTGCGGTAAAAGGTAGACCTTTTGTGTAAATAAAAGAATAAGGATAATGTTTACATTTGCCTAGTTGGTCTAGTGGTTGTAAGCACTACTGCTAAGCATGAGGTCCTGGGTTCGATTCCCGGGTCGGGCACTGTTATTGGGATTTTGCTTCTGGGATTTTTCGGAGTCTGGTTTTTTTCCGGTTGATAGGCTTGCCCCTTTTACATGGGACTTAAACATAACTAGCGAAATGTGGGTGTACTGTAGCTATAGTTCTGCTTAACCCTTCGGGATTAGATGCGTGATGTTATGTTATGTGTGTGTACAACTTTTTAAGATTTTCAAAACGTTGCAGTTTCTTTTAAAGGCAGACGAAAAAAGTACTTACGTTTGATTAACGACTAGTAACTTTTTAATCACATGGAAATCGCAATACCGTTCCAGCTAAATATCTTTTAAGATCTTTTGTGTAAAGTTTAGTTACATAATAACGGATTACCAACCTATTACTGTTCTACTGCAGGGCAAAGGCACAGTATAAATAAGTAACAGTATTATGTCTTCATAGAAAATAGCTAAAACGACGCGCTTCGAAATCTCAGTGTAGGTATATCAGTACGCAACCGTTCCTTATGGGTATCACACCTTCACCTAATCGCGAGAAACGTGGAATAATCGAGGACGTACATCATACCTTGATCGAATGTAATATAAGCGGGGCGAACGCCTAAGGAGAAATCTGTTTGATTCGAAAAATATGTTTGGAATTTGTACTTTGAATAGTGTTTTAGCTAAGCCTATGTCGGACGAGGCTAGAACTCTGTACAAATTATATAACAATCATATAAAATAATTTAAGACGCAAAATTTGGCTATGATGGAGCGACATAGTCAGTGTTGTGACAAAGCTTCTTAATAAGGACAGAAAAAAAAAGTACGCAACCGTTTCGAGTGCGCGGCAGTGGAAGGTTTATCTACCTAGCAGCCGTAGGGAATTATTTCAATGTCACTGCCGAGATATAATACTATTACTTTATTATACTGTGGCAAAGCTCTCTTCTTAAACACAGAAGGCACGAGCATTGATCACCACGCTTGCTAGACGGGTTGGCGATTTCAGACTTACATTGACTGTAAGTCCAGGTTTCTTCACGACGTTTTTCCTTCACCTGTCAGTAATGGCCAGATAAACTCAGAAACTACTTCATGAAACGAAAAAGTCAAATTGGTGCTTGCCCGGATTTGAACCCACAACCTCGTGCATGCGAGGCCTTAATCACTGGGTCATCACGACCCATAAATTTTAGTTAGTAATGTCGATTTTAATCTTTGCTATCCGCCGTAAACACATGAAATAGTCTATTCTTAAGGGTACGATAGTCGGTCATTCTTGCACACAAACGCAGTATGGTGATTACTCGTCTGTTTGACGGTGTACGTTCAATACTAAATTATATCAATTTGTCTTGTCATTATCTAGCCCTGCATGGAAGCAGAATCGAAAAAAATAATTGGTTTGGAAGTTATGAACGTCGAAACTTCCATATTTCAACACAAATTTTAACTCATCTTTGGGCGTAAATAAATAACTTATGTGGTAAAAAAAATCGCAAAATAGAAAGCGTAGAGGGATAGATAATTTACTCAATAGTTCAAATAATTTTATTTTAAGTAAATACATCCAGTAGTTTTTCCATAATATCTATACGCCCAAAGGTCTGTTCTGTCTGGTCTGAAATTTTACGCGCTCGTTTTCGATATAAATCATCGTCTATTTCACTAAATAGATTAATAAATATATAAATAAAAACTAGATAAATAAAACTAAATAAATAATTAGACTAATAACATGCATATTAGTCACGCTCACTAACGAGTTCGAGCCGTCGTCTAGTGTACCCTTTACTTAAAAGATAAAACTTTTCAATACAACATGTTTTGTCTACACTATTATTATTATGTATTATTAAGAGAAAAGATTTGTATTTGTGTTTGTAATGAATAAACTTAAAAACTACATGACCGATTTTAAAAATTCTTTCACCCGTAAAATTCAAAATTCAAATGTCATTTATTCAAACTAGGCTGAGAATCAGCACTTTTCGAACGTCAAAATTACATAAGAGAGTCCCCCAAAACGCCCACCCTTCACCACTTCCTAGTGCTACTGCCGGGAAGAAGAAGTAAATTGTCACTGAGTAATATTGGCTATAATTTACAAAGATATCACATTATCACTGAGTAACATAAGACACGTTAATTTATAAAGATATCACGCGGGCTAATCCGCTGGTGGAAGCTATCCTGTAGTAACTTATTTCTAGTTTCTAAATAACTATAAATAAACCACTAACAAACAAAACATACACTATAAAAATAAAAAGTACCTACTAAAATAAAAGCCGATGTGAAGCGGATAACCGAATATGTATAATTAATTAACTTGGTAACATTACATTAATTCATTGTGGTACCCTGCTGTTTTTGTTACACCGACAATTGGTACAAGCACCTGATCATTTGGAGGAACTAAGGCTATTGTATTGGCCTATTGTGATGCCATTTAAAAAAGGTAGGCAGTATATATACAGCCATAAGCTATATGCCAGATTCACTAAGGACCTAAATACACATAACAAAAAAAGTTTGCGATCAGTTTGAAAAACCGAAATCTATTTTGTTA
This sequence comes from Xanthia togata, assembly GCA_963853775.1. Taxonomy (NCBI): domain Eukaryota; kingdom Metazoa; phylum Arthropoda; class Insecta; order Lepidoptera; family Noctuidae; genus Xanthia; species Xanthia togata. The sequence continues at coordinate 22,520,625 of OY970791.1, forward strand.
CGGTAGACTTTATTATAATTTCTTCTTCTTTTTAGATTCCCCTACATTGTATTAGTGACGTATTAGGGAGAGGGTGCCTTCGGGTTGGACGGAATGCCAATAAAACGTTTACATGTAGTTTCACAGTTCACGAATTTCTTTGCGACAGTGATTTTTTTATTGAACATAAATAACATAGAAATTACTTCTCAAACAAACATAGGTACAGTCAAAGCGAAAATTTGTTCATCACCTTAAGTGTTATTTTGTCTGCTCATTGCACGTTAGTATGGTTTACCGACTCAGCATTATACCTAGTCTTGCCATAAATATTGTCACGCAGATTTTTTTTGTTTTTTATTAAAATAATATTTATTACTTTTACAGTGTGTTAGTTTAATACATATTATAAAACAATTTAAAATATAAAAAGCTTATTCGAAGTGGTCTCCATTGGCGGCAATACAGTCCTTTAAACGTTGAGGCCAGTTATCAATCAAACTCAAACTCAAAGCATTTATTTCAATTAAACCCTTTACAGGCACTTTTGAATTGTCAAAGAGTCAGTTAGTCAGAAAGTTGAAGCTAGTTGCCCATTCCAAAACGTAGATCTCTATGGAGAAGAACGGGCAAGAAACTCCAAGGACACTCTTTTAAATATAGAAATTACAAAATCCTGGGTACATTACTCTTGTTGATTCTATAAGTGAGAACAATGTAAAAAAATATATAAAAATCAAAAACGATTAAAAATAAGCCCTGGCAGATAAGAGATGACCAGTCTCAACTGACGGCGCCCGTTCACGAACATGACGCGTGGATCAGCACCATCCAGCTCAACCATTTTGTAGGGAACCGAATGATCCAACACACTCGCCACCATCAGCGAGACATTAAGTGAGCATGACATACTCTGAACTACCCTGCTCTTTCAAGTCAAAATACAACACAGTAAACGACTCCATGGGGAGGAGCTCGTGGCTAAGTAATAACTGCCGCACGGGTCGATCCATTAGGTTAAGCTACGCTTGCCGGGGTTGGTCTGTGGATGGGTGACCATCTTAACATATCGCAGACTCCTCCGTGCCTCGGAAAGCACGTTAAGCCGTTGGTCCCGGCTGTCATTCATGGATCTTTGACAGTCGTTACGGGTCGTCAGAAGCCCGAAAATCTAACAACCAGTCTTACCAAGGGGTATCGTATTACCCAGTTGCTGGGTTGTGGAGGTCAGATAGGCAGTCGGTCCATGTAAAATACTGGTATTCAGCTGCATCCGGTTAGGCTGGAAGCCGACCCCAATATAGTTGGGAAAAGGCTGGGCAGATTGAAACGACTCCATGGTACTCACATTTACAAAAATTGAAAATAAAAATGCGTCTAAGTTATACAAAACTATTTGCAATGTATTTGTAACCTAAGAATTTTACCACCAAAAGAAAGAAAATTAATATTATATAATGGAGTATTCAATAATTAAAATATGGTTAAATAAAAAATAAACATTATGGTCGTAGTCAGAAAAAATAAAAAGGGGAAGCAGCTCTACCATTTTTTTTTAAACTAGTGAGCCCAAGTGGCTGTGCTGTGGAGCAGGACCAGCATTTAGCCAAGCATTTTTATCTATGATATAATCACCCGACTTATAGTATGCTGGTCTACATAGTGTGCGTTTAATGCAAGTTTCAAATTTCTTCTCATTTAGTTGAAGAATATCGAGTGGTATTTTATTATAACATTTTACACAGTACCCCATATAAGAAGTGTGTACTTTAGACAATCTGAAACGTGGTTGATCTAATTTGGTCCTATTTCTTGTGTTAAAATTATGCCTGTCACTTATCTTACTATAAAGATGTAGATTTTTTCGAACACACATAATGTTTTCATATATATACTGACAAGGTACCGTCATGATATTAATTTTCTTTAACAGTTCCCATAGAGATTCGCGTCTGCGGAGGTTGTAGATGGCTCTAACAGCCCTCTTTTGCAGAAAAAATATAGAATCATGACTGCGGCAAAATACCGTAAGACATGATGTATGAAAGTAACTAAAATAGACCAGTCTCGCGGTATCCACGTCTGTTAGTTGGCGGATTTTCCAAACAGCGTAAGCGGCTGAACTTAGCCGCCCTGCAAGTGATGTTAAGTGAGGACCCCGCTGTAGTTTTGAGTTAAGTTTTTTCGACGAATTCTAGTGTCTCCTTATTCAGTACAACGTGATATTCACTACTTCTAACATTCGGTAACGCGAATCTTATGCATTTAGTTTTCTTCTCATTTAATACTAAATTATTTACAGTAAACCAATTATAGACCTTTAGCATAGCGTTATTTACGTCGTCAAGCTCCTGTGCATGTCTGTTTACCTTAAAAATCAGGGATGTATCATCAGCAAATAACACTATTTGGGGTCGGTTTTTCAGTAAATGAGGTAAATCATTTATGTATACTAAAAAGAGGAATGGATCCAATATCGAGCCCTGTGGTACACCCATTTTGACTTTTAAACCCAATAAATGTACACCGTTTATTTGAACTTGCTGCAGTCTATCATCCAAATATGATTTTACTAAGTTAAGCGCAAGTTTAGCCAGTCCGTAATGCTGAAGTTTCGAGAGCAGTGTTTCGTGATTAACGCAATCAAATGCTTTGGATAGGTCGCAGAAGATAACTATTGCATCCTGTGCCTTTTCCCATGCGTTAAAGATGTGTTTTAATAAAGTGACACCGGCGTCAGTTGTGCAACGTCCTTTGGTAAAAAAATACTGTTGATCGTGTAAGATGTTATTACGATTAAAATGATTGAGCATTTGATTTAACATTACTTTTTCAAACACCTTGCTGCAATAGAAGCACGCACTCTTTCAATGGGAAAATTCTTCACTGCCAATCGTATGGATTGTTTTAGGGACTCTAAATTATCATGGCATTTAGAACAAGCCGTACTCTCTAAAACTGACCATAAATCATAATCCAGCGGATTAAAATCGGGACTAGACGACGGCCAGTCTTCAGCTCTGATGAAGTCCGAAACGTTCACTTCCAACCAAGACTGCGTGGACCGAGCTTTATGACCCGGCGCCGAGTCGTGTTGAAAGGACCATACTTGGCTATTGAATATGGTGTTGTTAAGGGGCTTAACTACCTTCTCAAGAATGGTATCTTGATACACTTGTGCCGATGTTTTGATACCTTTTTCACAAAAATATGGCTCTGTCACTCCTTCATAGCTAACAACCCCACCAAACCATCACTGAAGTCGGATAATGCCCACGTTGCACTCGACTAATTGGGAAGCTTCCTTAGAGCTTTGAGCATAAAAACGGTAATTTTGTTTGTTAAAATGTTGCTCAATTGTAAAGGTTTTCTGTGACCTCCCTTTGCGTACCGCTTCAGTAGTTGTTTCGATTTTACCACCCTATTCTTTTTTAAATTATCAGTTAAAAACTGACTAGTGCGTCTCTTATAGGCTGCAAGTCCTAAGTCATCTTTTAAAATACGCGACATGGTTCTGGGTGCTATCTTCATCTCCCGAGATAAAATCATTTGCTTTCGGACAAGATTTCTTCGAATTCTTTCTCTTACTGCTTTGACCACCTTTTTCGTACGAACACTACGTGGACGGCCAGATCTTTTTCTGTCACAAACAGAGGAGGTCTCATTTTACCTATTAATAGCCCGGTACACAAACATTTGACTAATACCAAGCGTATGGAGAGTTTTAAAAATAGCATTTGACTCCATACCAACTTTGTGTAATGCAATCACAGCGATTCGGTTCTCTTTATCACCCCACTCCATTTTAATATCGCAAAATATTGTACAATGTATTGGCGCCAAAATTAGAAAACCCAATGAACAATCGTATAAAAATGACAGATTCCAAATTCAAATGTAATATCTTTCTTATTTTTAATTGTAACAGTATTTATGGCCAGACTCAGTATATTGTGTCGTAATGTCAATACAGCTGAATCACATTCGGCCATCTTCTTTACATGTCGGGCTGAATAAAAATTCGACACTAACAGATTTCGACAGTTGAATTAAATTTTAAAAGAAATAAAAAATATAACTCATAAATCTACAAGGGCACTTATGAAACGTCAGAAGCTGGTGCACGTTTCTAATTGGTCGTTTCCTATGGAGAAGAGCCGGCAAGAAACTCGACGGTACTCTTTTAAAAATAATAGGCTTTTACAATATTTTCAAATAACAGTGTTAATAGGTATGGGAGGACAGTGTAGGTTTTTCAACAAGTATCAGTACTTAACAAAACGATAATGGTCAACAAATCTACAGTCCACTAAGTCTACAGCGTTCTCACATTCACAAAATAGAAAAAAATATAAGTATATAAAGATAAAAAACTAATAAAAATATATATATAAAATGGCCAGGCCATTAAAAAGATTTTAGGTTGATGTCAATTCGACATTGACATTGGTGTATGCTATTTTCATCTTTGTTTATCAAGTAATTAAATATAGTTATGTATGTGCAGTCGTGGCCAGATCTTAGAATTGATCATTTCATGAAATGACCAGCTAACATTGGCCATATCGTTTAAATGTCAACGTTTAATGATATGTCAGTCGACATTTGGCCATATCATTAATGTAGAGTATCCATGGTGTAAGGTGTAGTAAAAATAGCCAAGTGACTGCGACCAACTTGGAAGTAGCGCTCGCCGGCGGCTGCCACGGCACCGCTCGCTGCGCTCGCTCGGCTCGCGCACATTTGGTGACAGTTCTAACCCAACCTAACCAATTTGGTCGGGATGCCACATAAGCTGCGTACTTTTTTTTGTTAGTTTTTAATTGATGGCTTTTCATAGATGGAAACTCAATAAAAGTCCATCGACTTTTTGCGTGGTCACCCTACTTTGTTTGATTTGTTGTATGCCGCCGCCATGATGCACAGCAAAAACAAAGCGACATCAACGCCTCTACCGGTGGGTAATCTAACTATTTTACGATAAATGATCACTTATGTTTGACCACATCATGAAGTAGTCGTGCGTTTAACTGTTCATATCGTTAAACGTTGAGTATTCAATGATCTGGCCAGTCGCCCTCTGGCCACATCATGATGTTCATTTCATGAAATGACCAATTTTAAGATCTGGCCACAACATAATTATAATAGTCTTCTCAATGCCAAAGATTCAAAATGTGTCCAGGCTTTATAAAGGAAATAATTTGAAAACTGACGAAGATATAAAATACTTGTACATAATAAATACTAAAGTATAAATCCAGTAAGTATGTACATTCTATAATAATAGGTTGGGGAAAAAGTTGCTTGGCATTTTTTAAGAAAATTCAAAACATTTTTTAATATACACTCAGGGGCACATTTAACCGGCCACCTACATTTTGTCGATTATTTCAAAATTGTATCGGATTTTAACTAATTTTGTTATAAAATTACTTTGGGTGAATCTTTGAGAACACAAATAAAACATGTGTAAGTTGTGAAATGGTTTAATCAAGACAAAAAATTTCAAAATGCGAATATGCAGTCTTCTGACCAAAAACGACATTTAGCAAAATTTTAATTTAAAAAAAGTATGCTCTTAATTATCGCACTAATAATGTGTATTTCCTCCTCTGGCCCTAATCACCTCTTGTAATCGATTTGTAAGCCCGTCCATTATGTCTTGGATGTCGCTTTGTGGAATGTTCCTCCACTCCTCAACAGCTGCAGTTTTCAGCTCACTGATGGTCCTAGGAGCTGGTGTTCGACTCCGAATTCGTCTTTTTAGGTTGTCCCATACATGCTCTATCGGGTTCAGGTCAGGACTCCGAGCTGGCCATGGTAATCTCTGAATATTGATGGCGTCCAAGTACTCTGTGACAATTCTCGCGGTGTGTGCACGAGCGTTGTCGTGCATTAAAACAAAATTATCGCCAATGAATGGAGCAAATGGCATCACATGTGGTTCTAGGACTTCTGTCACGTACCTATGAGCATTTACGCTGCCTCTATCGAAGACCACCAACTCTGTACGGGCCTCGTAACAAATGCCACCCCACACCATAATCGAGCCTCCTTCGTAGCCCACTGTTTCAACCACAGCACATTCAGCAAACCTTTCACCACGGCGTCTATACACCCGCTGACGTCCATCAGGACCTCGTAAAGCGATTCTTGATTCATCAGAGAAGAGAACTGCTTTCCATTGCTCTGACGTCCAATTTAAATGTTCTCGAGCAAAAACAAGTCTCGCTCTTCTGTGAGTTGTCGTTAGCTGTGGTACTCGAGCCGGTCGAAATGATCCCAGATCACTCTCTGCTAACCTTCTTCTTATTGTTCTTAGGCTCACACTTACATTTCGTACCTCAAATAAGCGGTTACGAGCCTCAGAAGCCGTTGTGAACCGATTTCGAAGAACGTTCGAGACGATGTAACGGTCATCTCTCTCTGACGTACACCGTCTACGACCTTGTCCTGGTCTCCTTGTGTAGGAACCGGTCTCTCTGAAACGCCGGATAGCATCTTGGATAGTGCTTCGTGGGTATCCAAGCATTCGTCCAATCCGACGCTGGCTGAACCCAGCGTCTGCAAGTGCCACAGCCCTAGCTGCTCCAGCTACGTCTAGTGGCATTATTTTAGTGTAAATAAGGTCACAGTACTTCAATACCTCGGTTTTGTTCGAAACAATGGTAAGACAACGTTGTAAAACAAATTTATCCTTCACACAAAACGAGAGGCGAGACTGTCAAATTTCTACTGAACTGATTATTGTTGAATAAAAACCACAAAAGTAAAAAAAAACGCCGGCATATGTGTTTTCTTTATGTCAGATATACCCACTTATAAAGTTACGCCTAGTAGTCAAAGCCCAAGTTAACATAAACAAACGATATGGAATTTCGAATGAGTGGACGGTTAAATGTGCCCCTGAGAGTTTATTTACATTTAACTAAAGCATCTCAAAGCATGGCTGATAGAAAACTGTTTTTATAGTATTAAAGAATTTATGAATTCTAGAACAAATAGGAAAATTGCAGGACATGTAAAGTACATTTGACATTTTTATTTTAAGCTGTTGACATAATATTTTGTAATTTAATTTTCAATTTAATTTTTATTATTTATTTTTGTAATTCGATTTATAGAAAATTTGTAATTGAATTATTTTTATTTGACATTTGTAATTTGATAATTTAGGCAATTCTTGATTTAGTACTTATTTTTTCTGACATTGGAATTTAATTATTTTGTTAAATTAGAATCATTGTTATTGTCACAAAATTTGCATGCCGAATTTAGTTGGCGGAATATGTAGAACTATTGTGTATTTGTTATAAAATCTGTAAAATACCATATTTCAGGCAAATAAATGAATCTATCTATCTATCTAAGTATGTAGGTACCATTTTGTTCGATAACTTTTTGCCATCTTGTAGGTAGAGACATGATCCCATTGCTATAGAAATTTTGGGACTTTTCATCAAAATACCGTGACATGTGGTTTTGGCAGTCCTCTCGTGATGTTAACCTGACACTGCCTAAGGAATTCTGAAGAGACCGAAACAGGTGGAAATATGAAGGTGCAAGGTCAGGACTATACGGCGGATGCATTAACACCTCCCAGCCAAACTCTCTTAATTTTTGCTGAGTGGCTAAAGATGTGTGAGGTCTAGCGTTATCATGATGAAAAACCACACCCCTTCTGTTGATTAATTCCGGCCGCTTTCTCTCAACTTCTTGCTTTAATCTCATCAGTTGTTCGCGGTAGAGTTCAGAATCGATGGTCCTGCCTGAGGTAACAGCTCATAATGAATAATGCCCTTCCAATCCCACCACACACACAGCATCACCTTGTTGCGAGTTAAACTGGGTTTCGCCACAGTCTGTGAAGCCTGACCGGCCTTTGTCCACGACCTTTTTCGCACTTTCTTATCGTACGTGATCCACTTTTCATCACCAGTTATCAGCTTCTTCAAAAATGGTTCGGTTTCATTACGTCGTAATAAAGAATCACAAATGAGTACACGGTTCATTAGGTTTCTTTCAGTGAGCTCGTGAGGTACCCAAATATCGAGCTTTTTTGTGTACCCAGTTTTTTTCAAATGCGACAAAACTGTTTTGTGGTCAATTCCCAGTTCTTCAGCTACGTCGTAACTACTGATATCTTGCTCCACTTTTTAAAAAATGGCATCCATTTTATCCGTTATAGGGCAACCAGAGCGACGTGCATCTTTGACATCAAAATTTCCGGATTGAAAACGCTTGAACCAAATTTGTGCTACTCTCACAGACACTGCACTAGGTCCATAAACATAGCAAATTTTTTTCGCGGCTTGCGTTGCATTTTTATCTTTTTGTAGCAAAATTTTAAAATGTATCGAATTTCTTCATTAGATTCACTCATCTTGACGGTACGAAAAACAAATGAAAATCACACATTTTCCTAATTTGATTTTGGGTATTATGTTCTTTAAAATTTAAACTTTCAATGATACCAAAACCAGCCAGATACAAATAGTATAGCCAAAGAGATTTTATTACAAGTTCAAACAACATGCGAAAAGACTTTTCCCCAACCTAATAATAAGTTCCTGGTAGACCGAGCTCTGCTCGAATGAAAATAGAAAAAAACAAATTTTCCCAGAAATGAGACCTAGTTAGATAGATTTTTTGCCCCCGTAAAGGTTTACGTAAGGAAATTAGTTTTTCTACGAATGTTACAATAGGTAGGTTTACCTATTGTAACTTTCATCGAAATCGTATGAGCCGTTTTCGAGAACTTGATTACAAATATATATATATATATATATATATATATATATATTTGTAATATATATATATATATATATATATATATATATATATATATATATATATATATATATATATATATAAACAATGTGTTCATTTTGATATCCCATAACTATCTATCATACAAATTATTTTTGTACTTTTTTAAATCAATGAATAAGAACGTTTACCTAATGAAATTAATATAACTTCATAAAAAGGAAACGCTAATCCGTAATTCAGTACACGTCGGTATACGTATGTTAAATTAATGTCACCATTGAAGTGCCAAGCTGTATAAACAAATATTGCTCATTTAATAGATTAGGATAGGATAAGCCGTTTTTATTCTGATCATCTTTGCGTTGTGGTTTTTTCAGTAGTTAACAGAATGTCGCTTAGTTCAGTGCGTCTTATGTAAAAGGCCTCCTCAGACAACTTCCACCGACTCCTATATCTGGCAGCTCTTCTCCAATGTGGACCCACTGTGAGCTTCAATTCGTCTTCCCATCTTTTATATTGTCTTCCCTTGCTCCTTTAGTACATTTAGAACAACCGAAACTTGTAACAGAAAAAATTATAAAACTTTTCTTCGGTCACATTATTTCTGGAACAGCGACAATTCCGGGGTAAAAGTCCCCCACGTGTATGCTACAAACTTTCCGTCAGTATTTCACGCTACATTTCTAATAAATTAGACGCGGAATACTTAATTGATTAATTACTATTTTTAGGTCAGACACTGGGTCGATGTGTACTAACCAATTATTTTTGGAACTCATCATCAGCCAAGCCTATTCCTAATTACATATTGGGTACACCATATTGGCGTTTTTTTTCTCACAAATAGAGAACCTCGTCACTTCTATAATTTAAAATATTCATCAATTGCTTGCTTGCTTCTCATATCCAATAATGACCATCAGAGACAACTACCAATAGTAAAAAAACCTTATTACTTATAGTTTTCTAAACATAAAAAATACCTTAAAAATGACTTCTCTTTTTGTTAGCAGAAATGACCACTATTTGTTTTAAAACTTAGCCAAAACTTATTTTTGTCGCTTAATCTAAGTGGCATACGTTATCTTAGTTTTAAAACATTAGTGCATAAAAGTTTTAAAACATTCATGATTTATACATTTCATGGTTGTTAAATAAATTCAGAAAATGTTAGTATGAATAATGCAACTTCTTTAAAATTCTCCATACAAAACGCTGATTTCATAGGTCGGCTTCCAGTCTGGCTGACCTGGATCTGGATGGAACTGGATGCAGCTGTATACCAGTACTTTATATGGAGCGACTGCCTATCTGACTTCCAGAACCCAGTTACTGGGTAATACCGTACCCCTTGGTAAGACTGGTTGTCATATTTTCGGGCTTCTGACGACCCGTAACGACTGTCAAATACGACCAACGTGCTTTCTGAGACACGGAGTGGTCTCAGTATGTAAAGATGGTCACCCATCCACGGACCGACCGCGACAACCGTAGCTTAACCTGATCGATCGACCCGTGCGGTTTATATGACCTACTTAGCCACGAGCAGATGATGAGGTCAGATAAACAGGTCGATGTGTTCTTACCGAGTATTTTTGGAACCCGTCTACCGCTATACCGTGTTCTCGGTGAAACTCACTAATTTGTTGACAGTTGGTAGGTACTTCAAGATGGTAAATATTTTTAAAGACTTCTCAGCTCAACCGACACGCGTTTTAACTACTAATGAATCGGTCTACTAATGAGAGCCAATTTGCATTGAGAGAGTAATGAGAGGTTTCACTGCATAATTACGTTTCCGTACCATCGAAGAAGTTCATATCTATACACCGTAAGGACTATTTCTGCTTGCAGCACTCGGCCTCTATAGAACCGGGCGGTAACAGATGTGGTCATCGTGTTCACGGGATTTTGACCATTCCCGTATGTACATACGGGAAAGGTGGGAAAAAGAACCTCTTTAAAGACCTAAGTAACCGTAGTAGTTCTTAACATCCTGTAGTAGTAAAAAATTGTTGGAACTTTGACATTCAATATCTCCGTTACCAGAAGGTTCGCATATATGGTCCAATCCATAAAAATGATCTCAAAGACGGGGAGTATACAGGGTGGATTTTTGAAATGGGGCAGTAAGAGCAGCTATGTTAACCGTTGTAGCTACAGGAAAACGGTCCTAGGAGACTGTCTTTTTGACTTTTCTAGTACTCAAACCTCAGTTGGTTTAATAGAGTTTTTTAATCCTTATATGAAACAGGATCGATTGGCATCAAAAAAAGTTTTTATAAAAACTGCCCATTTTCTTATTTATTTTTATTTATTTATTTTGTGAACATAGGTGATTACAGGTGTTTTACAATATAAAATGTCAAGTGCACAAACCATGTTCCGCCGATAGGCATACAAAATCCGAGTTAAAGTTATAGTAAACTTATATAAAAATTAAAACAAAAAAAAAAAAAGAATTCATGCAGTAGTTTTAAACAAAATTAACAATGTCAAAAAACATAGTATTAGGCATGTCAAGTTATAAAATTGTCATAATAATGTAAGGAAGATGTCATGAGATGTCATGTTCTTGCTGACTGTTCAGTATTCATTTTTATCAACATCTATGAATGCAGATCAAAATGATTCAAAAAGTCAAGGATAGTTTCCTAAGACCGTTTTCTTGTAGCTACAACGGTTAAGGTAGCTGCCCTTACTGCCCCATCTCAAAAATCTACCCTGTATACACGGTGATTTTTAATTCACTGTTAAACTGTCAGGAGGTTCAAGTATAATAGTCATAAATATAAACAAATTTCACAATGACCAACTACGAAATAGCAAAAAAATAATACATCTGTTTCTTACATTCTCGTCGGGTAATCGATATTTCGGAGTTGATCTCACAGTGAAAGTTGCTCATAATCATGATAGGTACTTTCATGCCCGGAAAGGTTAATAGTGTTCATCCAAAAAGTTGGCAACGTCGCAAATAGCTGTCAAATATTTACCAGTTTTAATTCATTTGGCAATATTACTATAAGGAAATAAGATATACCTATGGCTAACTAGTGAACTAGAATATTAATAATGAATTGCAATTATTACACTGAATTTGATGTTGTAACCGTTTTAGTTTCCGAATACTTTTTTCGAACCTACGACCTCATGCTTAGTAGTAGCGCTTGCGACCACTAGACCAACGAGATGTAAAGATTATCCTCATTCTTTGTTTACAAAAATAAATCCCTTTTACGGCAATTTCTTTAGCAGTGTATTGCTCATCTTTTGACATTTAGGATTATTTCAAAACCGTTCCTTTACCTTATTCGTAGGTTATTTTATCAAACGTACATAAACAATATTTATTTTATCTTATTCTATGAAATGATTGCGGAGAGAAAATATACCTTATATAAAATGACGTAATATTCTTTAGGTTTGACACATAAATGGCACTCGGTTAAGATGAGGTAATGTCGTAGGATTTATATTAATCGCATCCTATATTTTGTGTGTCAAATCTTTATGGAATATTTATTTAGTTTAGGTAATGTATTTTTTATTTATTTTGTAATGTTCAGATTGTAACTGTCTCTATCGGATTTATCGGTGGAATGCCTTGTAAAGTCTGTTTAAAAATTAACCTTATCCGTTGACTTTAAAAAATAATGATAATCTGTACGAGGTTTGTGTATACAAAACATTCACACGGCCATTTTACATATTTGGTTCTTCTTTCGAAAATAAACAATCGAAAGTAATTTGTCAAACAAACCAAACAGATTGTGCAGCTTTCCTACGCATACTAAAAATGTAAATGTAAATACAAGAGAATTATGTTCACAAAGGGGTCACTTCAATTGGTGGAAGCCAGACAACAAAAGTAGTCAGGAAATGGTACCGAAATCTCTGACAGAAAGTTGCGCAATTGACAGAGGAATGATCATCCACAAATGAGACAGATTAATGAACGCGATGCACAGATAAATGAATGCTTGTAACCGTACTTTTGTTAGCAGGAAAATTCTGATGTGGGTATACCTACATTCATTTGCACCGAGATCTTTTAAGGCCCTTTCGATTAGAGATAGCCGTTGGCGTTTTAAAGACGATGTTTTATTTTGAAGCGGATGAGCCTCATGCCATGTCGATAAGGACTACCAAGTGTAAGAAATCCTAATAGCCACTGACCATATAATATACCTGTAGGCAATGATATTATATGTAAAAAGAGGTAGATAGGTTATAAACGTTCCGCAAGTGGCACGTCAAAAGTTGGCTAATTAGCCACATTTTCTTCGTTTTGTCTCTTTTTCGCTCCCTATAATTACGACATGCCATCCTACTTCCACGTGGCTTATAATAGTGTGACATAGTGCCGTTTTTGAAGATAGAATGTTAGGTAGGTAGCCTATCTACGTCTTTTTACTTCTAATATCATTGCCTGTAGGTATGTATTATTATAATTTTTTTCTTTTCTTAAAGAAACATTTCAAAATATTAAAAAATAGTGGTCCGCCGGTATTGCGAGCAAGGTCCAAGGTACGGATTAGATTATAATTTTTATTATGTGTCCAATAAAGAATAAGAATTGTGGAACTGAATGTCGATAGTCGGCATCGTCAATTAGCAATTGATTCCGATTATTGCCGATGAATCTATGTAGACCTCGATGACATCGGAAATGTTTTAGCGACCATGCCTGCACCGTTGGAGTACCTACCTATTTATAAAAGGTGTGCTACATTACATGCTGTATAACATTTTCTCCATGGGACCAACATCAAAATCGCGAAAAATGTATTGTCCCACACAAAACTTCAATTACCTACTCAGCCCAAAATGTATGGGATGATTATTTTTTCAATTCTCAATTCTTTATTGCATTCCATAATATTGGTAAAACAGTTGGTAGGCTCAAAATTAATTAAACAATTATGGACCCTGTCGGGCACAGCAGCAGAGAGGAGGACCAGCGCTTATTTGCGACTGTATTATTTATGTATTCTGGTAATTGTATTTTTATTCTCCTCTGCCTCGTTGGTCTAGTGGTCGCAAGCGCTCCTGCTGAGCATGAGGTCTTTGGTTCGATTCCCGGGTCGGGCAGTGTTATTGGGTTTTTCCATCTGGAATTTCTCAGTAGCAGCCCGGAGTCTGGATTTTTGCCCGGTTGATGGCAATAGGCTCAACTGGCGAAATGTGGGTGTACTACAGGTACACCTTTGCCAACCCTTTGGGGAAACAAGGCGTCATGCTATGTTGTGTATTTTAATTTTATGACTACTTTTTCTTGTTCTAAATATTTAATTTATTTACTTAAGTATTTTAATAATTATTATTTTAAGTAAATATTTTGGCTTTGTTATAATAACTTTTAAATAATACCTGCTTGAGTAAGTAGGTCTTTGTTAGTACAAATATACAGGTTGAAATTTAATTCATGCGACATCTCTTAAGGGCTTATTGTACTCATCATTATGAACAACTTTCGCTATGGGACCAACCCTGAAATCGCGAAAAAAAACAGCTGTTCCCTAGGTACAGACGCCAGCATGTCAACCTACTACAATCTGTCAAATTTCTTTAATAGATTTTCAACTTTAACACTAAAGCATAAGGTTCAATGTTGATTGGGAAAAATTTACAGTTTCGGGTAGGTTGATGTGCTGGCGTCTGTACATTTATGTTCGCATAACTCGTCAAAATGTAGGGAACAGCTGTTTTTTATAGTAGTGGTAGTAGGCCATAGTGGAAGTTGTTCATAATGATGAGTAGAAGTACAATGACCTCTTAAGAGGTGTCGCATGAATTCAATTTCACCCTGTATAGTTTTAGTTAGTTATTCACAGGAATTGTTCAGTATTTGTTTAAACTACGATATTTGGTTATTTATTGCACGATCTTCGTGATTACGATGTTATTTCCAACCCCTTCGTTCGGTAATCGACAAAAACTGCTGTCCCCTTTTTCATGCCCTTATTATAATGAACTGTATTCGCTTATGGAACATAGTTTCATGCCACACATAGTGTAATGCGGGATTTCCTTAAATTAGATCCAAACAAACGCATGCGGTTGACAGCCTGTATGGCCAATACGAAGATCACAGTGCCAGCCTAACTTGGTGGTTAGTTGGTTTTCAGATTATCCGGCCAGATGCAGCCGGGAACCGGAGCCGACGTCGGACGTAACCCGCAGGAATGACATCTTCCTTAGCCGGAACGGGATTTTAGCCGGCTGCAGAATGCATTAGGAGAATCCGACAACAGCTGAGTGCAATTGTAACGCCATTGTTAGGTACAATTTGTTTCGTATGCAAAATAAATTGAACTAAACAGTATTTGAATTTGGAACGAAGTCTTTTTAAAATTTAAGGTTGGGTTCGAATAAATTGGGGTCGTTTCGAATGTTAATTTAAGTAATGTTTTTGCGAAATGAGGTTAAATAATCTACACGAAAACCACAGCCTAACTAGTAGGTATACTACGCTTGGTCATTTTAAGAAACCCAAATCCTCTTTTCTCATCGTGGTAACTATAACTAGTTTTCACTTTCCCTAATTCTGTGGCAAAAAGTAGTATTTACTGTATAGTACTTATAACGAATGCGTCAGGGTAGCCCGCGAAATTCAAAATTTCTCACGTTTTTTTGCAATTTACAGCTAGGTCAGTATTAGGTTGTATGTTGATCTAAATATGTTTCGCGGCCGTATCAAATACATATTTATAGAATTATAATCATAAAAATCATCAATACAAGTCTCTAAGTTTATCAATGAATTTATTTCTCAATCAATCGTATTCGTGACTATAGCCCACGAAGTTAACGGGTTAAGCCGTAATCCCTCCAAATATTATTCCAGGTTAATTTATCTAAATCAGTTTAACTCCATTATTCAATAATTAAAGCAATCACGATTGATGTCAATGGCTGGGTTTAATTCTAAGCCGCCATCTTTAAACATTTTGACGTTTCATTCATTACCTGGTGACAGGTTTAGTATTGTTATTATTTATATTTTGGAACTTAACTAGTAAATGATATTATGATGATAATATGGTAGGTTTTGATAGACCAACCTGTATGCTTCCGCGATGTTGTAGTCTTATAATTTGTATTAAGTTCCGGGATCGTAGAAAATGGAGAATGGAAAATGAAGTGTTTCTGAGAGGGCACTTAATTTTCATCCATATAAATAAAATCGTAACATACTCTTAGGACGTGTACCTATTAGATGCACTATGGCTAATGTCCAGATGTTATATCTCCACTAATTTTCCTGATGATTTGCTCGAAAATCAAACCCAACCGTAAAATTACGTAGGAATAGTGCACAAGCAGCTTTAGCATTATAATAATGACGAACGGACGATCCCATAGACTCGCGCTCACTAAAGCGTTAAAGATTTCAGATACATGTTTTGATAATTTTCATATACAATTAGTCCAACCTGTTGGAATAAAATTATTTCGAAATAAAAAACAAATAAAAATTGCAATTAAGTACCTTCTTATAAGGTAAATACCAAATTCGGCGAACGTTAACGTTATTTTGAAACGGTATTTTTTCTGAAATATTTTATTTATCGTATGGATTCCTTTTATGGAAAAATTACGATCCTAATATCTATCTCGCATAGGTACCAATAGGTAGGTAGGTGAAACTGGTTATACTATGCGAAATATAAAATGTCATCAAGGTCATTTATTCACTTGGAAAAAATACACAGAAACCATATGAAATTTTGTAGATTACCATAGATGAGGATAATAACTTAAAGATGGGCTCACCCAAAGCGAATAACGCTTGGCATGCGGGACGCGTCATACATTAAACAAAAGATGTATGGTGCAGTTTCGCTTCAGTCTGTTTGCAGCTTATAAGTCAGCTACTGGACTTCTCTCTTTTAACAATGTAATAAAAATCACTCCCTCACTCTTCCACGCTTCCATTATTATCATTTAAAACCTATTAATATGACAGTAGAAATAAAACAATATCTGCATTTTCATTTAATATTTCTGAGAATGGAATATTCTATTATAATAGAGGTTGTACGAGTATTGAACTGAAACGTTATTTATAAGAAATTCTGAAGCCACTGGAGCATGTGTTTGAGTTGTTATTATTTGATTTGGATGTTTTCATTAGATTCGATGTTACGTGTTAATTAAACATAGCTGAAAGCGCTTTGTTTACATAATTATTACTAACTTGAGAGAAATCGAATAACTTTGTTTGTAAATTGTGTTAATCTTTGCCTATTATTGAAGGCTTTTAACTTGGGTTAGCAACTGAATTGAATGTATAAAAACCACTACCCGCCCCGGTTTCACACCCTACCCTACTTGCCTACCTACATACCTACCTACCTACCTATTGATTATCCTACCTACCTACTGAACCTACCTACACCTACCTATAACTTTTTCCTGAGAATAACGAACACAACAAAAACATAATCATCCAATTTGGTGCAGTTGTCCGCAAGACCAAGGGAAATAGGGATTAATTTATATAATATATATATATATAGATATTACCTAGTTGGTAAAAAAATAAAAGTATTTGGAATTATTCATCCTTTTAACAACCCAGGATTATTACAATCAATAACAAAATATCATCATCTCGTTTCCCCTTATTACTAAACACGGAGTATAAAAAAGAAAAAAAAAAGGAAGACAATTCGTTTATTCGCTGTAAGCATGACGCAAAGCAAAGAAAGTATCTTTCAGTATCGTTGGTAGTCCGGGTATCGTTGATAGTCCGGGTATCGTTGATAGTCCGGGTATCGTTGATAGTCCGGGTATCGTTGATAGTCCGGGTATCGTTGATAGTCCGGGTATCGTTGATAGTCCGGGTATCGTTGATAGTCCGGGTATCGTTGATAGTCCGGGTATCGTTGATAGTCCGGGTATCGTTGATAGTCCGGGTATCGTTGATAGTCAGGGTATCGTTTTACCCAGTAAC
Source organism: Xanthia togata (assembly GCA_963853775.1). Classification (NCBI taxonomy): domain Eukaryota; kingdom Metazoa; phylum Arthropoda; class Insecta; order Lepidoptera; family Noctuidae; genus Xanthia; species Xanthia togata. The sequence goes on from OY970791.1 coordinate 22,538,341, forward strand.
TGGGTTGTGGAGGTTAGTTAGGCAGTCGCGCCATGTAAACTTTTGGTATTCAGCTGCATCCAGATAGAATGGAAGCCGACCCCAACATAGTTGGTAAAAGGCTGGACAGATTGATTGTATCTAAGTTCATTTTACCATAACAATTTCACTCTCAACGCTGGGGGATCTCGAAAAATCATCAAGTTTACCACTTACAACCAAATACCATATAATTATAATGCTCATCGGCCCACAGGGGCCCGTAATTATGTTCAAAACAATCAACACTTATCATAGTACGGTATAATTAAATAATAATTATGACTCACTGGAGAAGTTTCACTTTTTTCTGTTTGTTTTAAATTCTGGTACCTATATTGAATACGTAAGTGTGTTTATTCAGAGGTGAAGATTTTGAGATTGATCTAACTGCATACCTACCTAAAATATTGACATAGAGTGCATAAAAGCTATTTTAAGCACTAATAGTTATTTATGCAACTGTTGTATAATAAGGGGTATTAAAACACGAATGTGGGTTCACATGAGTGTTTTAATACCTAATTATTTACAGTTGCATACGTACAAGACTTTATCTACACCCATTGTTATGAATCCTCTACAAAACGTTCTGAAACCATAGGGTGTTGTACAGTGTTGTAAGAACTCTATGTAAATTCATGGAAAGTTTAATTGCTGAGTATCTAATACCTACAAACTATGTATAGGACAAACAAACAAAACAAAACAAAAAAAAACGAAATAAAGTACCTACTTAAAAAAATATTGCAATATTAATATTGAACACAAATGGCGGGATACGACGTTAATTCGAATAACCAATTAGTTTATTTTTTTATTATGGCTCTATGGTAGTGAAACGCGCGGGCATGACAACGTTCTTTTTTGAAAAGGAGATACATAATGGAATTCAGTACAACATGATATTATGGTTACTATGACACTGGGTGTTTTAATGTTGGCAATAAGCTAACTGTTTCAGAAACTTTTATAGAGGATTTATAGCATGGGCGTAGGTAGATAAAAGCAATTTTATGCACTCTACGTAAATATTTAGGTATGAATACACGCGTAACGAATGTACGATAGTTTTTCTTTCTTTTTCGTGTAGTTAGTGACTAACCTGGTGTCAGAGTTTTTATAAAAAAGGATACAAGCGGTGGCCTACCGATAAAACGAAGGCTCCGCGTCCCCTTCAAATAAAGTGAAATAATAATGCCTCACTGAGAAAGACAACATAAATAAAATACGTAACCTGTTTGTATTATACAGGGTGATTGGAAGATGGGTGCAAAGCTTTAAGGCGAAGATAGTACAGACCATTTGGAACCATTTAAGCCATGGTTGTCTCAGACGAAGTCTTACCAATTTTTTTAACCTAATATTTGATATTTTTTTCGTAAATTCCCAAAATGTTATGTAAACTGCATAATTATGGCCAAATTGAATGATAGGTATATGAGTTCATTTTTTATTTATTTAATCAAAGTAATGTGTAAGCAATCAAGCAAAACATTTTTTAGGCTTCTGTGAACATTAGACATTTTTTACAGACATTTAAAGTTCAGAAAATTTGTATCAATACGTTTTTTAAACCTTATAAAAAAAAAAATTGGTAAGACTTCGTCTAAGACAACCATGGCTTAAATGGTTCTAAATTGTCTGTACTGTCTTCGTCTTAAAGCTTTGCACCCATCTTCCAATCACCTTGTATAATCTCACTTATTGCGAATAAACAGAACACAGAATACATAGATCCATTAGGCCACGAGACGTTTTGTAATACATAAAGCAGGCAAATAAATGGTATTCTGATTCAGTTATTATGCCGCCCATGGGCCTTTGACTTGGCTTCACATGCCTTCGAGAAACATCTCTCAGGCATTGATTTCCTCACGATATATTCCTTAACCATTTTTTAAACAAGTGATAATTATACAATACCTACATGAATCCGAAAAGTCAAAGGTGCGTGCTTGGGTTTGAACTCGAGACCTATGACTTGGCAGTCTGACGGTCACACCACTAGGCTATCATTGTTTTATTCTGATTCCGTAGAATATCACACCTGTTTCCCCCGTAGGGTTAGGCAGAGGTGTACCTATAGTGGACCTCTGCCTTACCTAACCTACACCCATATTTCGCCAGTTATTTTTAAGTTCTATATAGGTATTTAATAGGGAACTAGTCTATGCCATCAAGTCTAAGACCAGGCACTCTAAAGACAATTTTCATGCAAGCTCCGCCCCCATGCACCCCGCCACTCCACTATGTGCTAAACGCTAACAGTTCAGTAATAAAGTTGAATATCGCGTGCGCTCTTTCATCGTTTTCGAGCACGGAACTAAATGACGTGTCTCAATTCTTATTTCGTTTATAACTAAAGTTATAATTGATAATGAAAAAATATCTTGTGGCTGGATGGTAAAGTATGTTTTCTTACTGCGAATACTTTTTAGACATAAAACTCGAGTAATCTTGATTTTATTCTAAATATTCTTTAAAAATAGACATGATTTTCGAATAAAAAATTAATCGAGCGAAAATGTTACAATTACGTTACTGTCTTGTACCTACATGGAAAGAAAAAAAAAACAATACATCACCAAAGACACCAATACATTACTAAAGTACCATTTGTGACTTTTTCAGAATACCTATTAATGCAAATTAACTTAGGGAGCCTCCCTCCTCTTAGGCTGACATCAGACGGACTGCATCGCAGCGACCGTTTTTTTTTTTTTTTTAACTATGGCATCTCTCAGGTATACCACTAAGGTATTTACTGCTCAACCGAACAATCCTGTGGCTGCCTTAAGCACTACACTCAAAGCCTCCAGCCAGGAGCAAAACTATTCTAAATTAAAATTAGGCGAACGCTCGCTAAGGGCACCCCCTGTGGGGTACGAACCTCGGCTTAGGGCGTCGCTGAGAGGAGGACAGCAAGATGGGACAGGCTGGATCAAGGATGTATCATTATTATTATACGGGGAATTTAAAGCTACGCGCTCAGCTGCGGCGCGGGCTGGCGCTTCATCGGACAAGGCAGCGACCGCGCGCGGTCGATATATTTAACTGCACGTACGTTCGACTTTCTGCAGTCATGATATCAACTGCACGCGGTCGGCTGCAGTTGAGTGAAATCAATATCAACTGTATGCAGTCTGCCTTTAACTTCGCGCGGTCGGCAACAGTTGTGTAGTGTCGCCGCATGCTGTCCACCGCCGTTCGCATGCAGTTAGTCTGCAGTTAGTCCTGGAGCCGAACGCGCGTCGGTTGCGTCGAAGGGTTTGAAAAATGGATTTCGACACCGACTTCTTTATTTCTTAAATAAAAAGTAAATAACAAATTTACGTTCATCTTGTCTTAATTTCGGATACAGTATGAAAAAATCACCCTCCGTATGGCAATATAAAGGCAAAGGATTAATCCATATCCGCGCTGCACGTTGCAGCTATTTAATTCGATTACATCGCTGCCGGCGGCGGCGCCGTATTAATAATATTAAGAGAAATGTCTGTGCTTCCATTTCGCCGTCAAACCTCACTGAGCTCCTGGTCTAGATGCTTGGCGTCAACTGCGTGAAGTCAGATCCGACTGCAGACAACTGCATGCAGTTGAATATAGCGACTGCGTGCGGTTACTGATGCGACTTGGTGCGGTTGTTGTGGTGCAGTTCGTATGATGGCGGCCGTAAATTTTCGTAATGGTTAAAATTTAGTATCCGGTGGCATAAAAAAGAGGGTAAGGGGGAGGGGGAGGGGGGCACCCGTCCCCCCTGGTACCACTCCCATGAAAGGAAGACGCACCATTTTTTGAAAAAAAAAAAACAAAGTTGCTTCTGCACGTCTTCAGCGCTGTGGGAAGTGCAGCCCCTTCGCCCTTACGTAACAAAGGATAGGCAGCCATGCTTCGTTACAGCGGGCGGGGGCTGCCCACCCTCCGCGCCTCCGGATTTTTAAATACACTCTAGGGTGCAGCCAAAAGGACTAGGTGGAGTCGGGGTGCCCCGATTCGATTTTGGGACAGATTCGACCTATTGTAACCATAATACTAAAGTCTGCCACTGGATACTAAAGTCCGCCTTTTACCTTCCTTAACTAAACCTTGCGTGTGATTGATCTGAAAATATTATTTCATTATCAAAAGCCAATACGTATAGAAAAATATAACGTGGATCATTACAGTAATATTTTTTATTTTTCATAGCGGATATTGTTATGCAAGAGAAAGCAAGTAAGTTGAACACTACTGCACCAATATTAATATTTTAAACGCTATTAACGTTAAAAGTTATTTCTTCCGCATTGAACTCAGCTTGCGGGAAGCATAAATCATTGTCGGGTCATGCATTACAGTAACAGACAGTAGACAAATCATATACGTCACTTCAGGAGTAGAATATTTATTAATATTAGTAAACTGTTACGTTAATTACAGAACAGTAATATAATTGGAAAAGCTCATAATAGCTACCTATGGGACTTAAGATCGTGCCTTCTGAAAATGGGCAATGTCGCAAATAGATGTCAGTATATTTCGCTGTTTTGATTAATTTGGCAATATTACTGTATGGAAATATGAAATATGGCTAACTAGTGAACTAAAATATTGTTTATGAAATGCAATAATTAATATCGTAACAACGAATATTTAGTTGTAGATGTCAAAAAAAGATTTAAATTATAAAGATAGAGATTATAAACTAACAGTTCTCACAATATTAAGTGACAGATAGTATTTATAATTGGAAGCGGAGAAGAGTTGATATATCTAATTGGTGTCACAAGAAATGTCATTTAAAATTTAAAACGTCTGCACTACCACAGAGGAATACAGATGGTTCACTCCGCATTTTTGGTATGCAGCTACAAGTTCGCGGCAGGCTCGACTTTTTCGGTCAATTCAGAGAGAGTGACGTAGTCAGAAGATCTAAGAGTTATGCCATGAAAGAGAGGCAACTTCTAGGTGAATATAACTGTAGGTAATTAGTGCTGTGCGACCTGAATTGCAATTTATTGTGTCGTAGTAAGAGTCGCTTTTTATTTGAATGATTTTGTGGAGTGAACCATCTGTACCCATTCATCTGTGGCACTAGAAACAATTTTCCTGTAACTTTTTAATCAAAGCTCAATTTTTTTTTACAAAATTTTATTACGATGATATTCATTCAAGTCCCCCTTTACCGATAAGGGTTTCCCACAAGATCTGACAATAGATTGGGTGTGACCTCGGTACATATAAATTGGACCGACTGTTTTGGGAATTCAGTCTTTGTTGTGGTTTCACTAAAAGCGTGGGAAGTGGAAGGTACCTTTGATCAAAATAATGAGTTAGTAGTTAAATGTATGAACATAATGACGTACTTAGGTATTATTAAAGCAATCAGAAGTATTCAGCATTCGCACTGACTGGACAGGTCCACTCGAATCTGAGTGGTTCTTTCCTCAAAAGACCATTTCAGACACTAATCTACATAGTCCTCGAATGGCCTGAGCAAGATTATGTCTGGACTTTAAAAGAGACTGTGACCTCTGAGTTTGTTTCGGCCTTTCTTCTCAGAGTGGTCAGATAGGAAACGCCGAACTCATCTAGCTTTTTTTTTTATTATTATTATTACGTTTAGAAGTGATTGCAATATCCTATTTACAGAATAAACAATTTCTTTTCATTTCAAAAGTACAGTACGATAGTCTATATTCTAGAACGCTTTGATTTCGAACCGGGAATTGTCTACTTACCTACATTTCATTAAAATGTTATTTCGTTTGTCTAATGGAAAATAAACAGGGATTCTTTCGACAAAAGGGAAATATAAAAAAAATAGAGCTATATTCTGTTTGTTGAGTAAATATTTAATTTGGAACATTTTTTACCAGTTGTACCCAGTACTAGTTGCTTTTAGGGTTCCGTAGTAAACAAGGAACCCTTATAGTTTCGCCATGTCCGTCTGTCTGTCCGCGGCTTAGCTCAGAGACTAGTAGTACTAGAAAGCTGTAATTTGGGATGGGTATACATATTAATCACGCCGAAAATACTAAAATAAAATCATGAAAAATATTTTTTTTGGGTAGGTACTCCCCTGCAGGTAAAGTGGTAAAGGGATATCTGGAAAAATTCACAACAGTAGTATATATGACGAAATTAAATCGAAAACTATCACAGCTAATTAGGCTTTACAAGTTAACGAGTAATAATCGACCAACTTACATATGCAGTTGAACAAACATGATAAGTTGGGTTACGAGTAGACGGGAATGCGGGAGAAGGCAATGCCCACAGCAACTCTCGACCCATTCTCTGGGTACAGCCGCTTTTAGAGGCAGCTTTCGTTCTGCAGCTTCAAAAATATGGAATAACCTGCCACCACCGATAAGAGTAATTAACACTATAGACGCTTTTAGACGACGCTTACGGCAGTATCTCATCGATGCACAACGGAAGCTAGACATGATTATTTTGAATGTTTCATTGCTATGAATCCTTGATGTAGTTATTTATTATTTATTGACGACCGTCCATCCTTTCTTGTGCAACCATACCATTTCATTTATTTCCTTATACAGCACTTTAAAATTATCTATAATTATTTTTTAAACAAATATCTAATCGATTTTAATATTATTTGCTACACATCTATCTATTTTTATTTAAATATAAAATACTTACTATAAAACTGATTTACATCCGTAAGACGACCTCGTAAGATAACGGTCCAGTTGAAAACCAGCGTCAGACACCTAGTTGTCTGACATTTAAGCTGAACTGGCCCTATTTGGTGCAGCCGTGTGGCACACAATACTATTTTGTTTTTTGTTTCTTCCATACATTCCGTATAGGAAGAACGTTTGAGAAAGTTTTTCAACTACCTACACAGTTAAGTTTTTTCTTGGGATAAATTCAACCCACCTACAGAACCCTTCATTTTACGTGGTCCGACACGTACGTGGCCGGTTTTATTTCTTAAATAGTGTACAAAGAGGCTATAATTAAATTCCTGTCTACGAAATTTGTATTTGATTTGAACTGAAATAAAAGCCTCGAAGGTTTCATTTTAGTTGTACCTACCAAAAATACAAATAAAATAATTCCACTTCTTGTTAAATCTTAATTGTTTAGTTGGGAACAGTTTTTAAATATTCATACCATGTTTTTATATAAATAAAACTATACGACATAACATAACATCACGCCTGTATTTCCCTGAAGGGTTATGCAGAGGTGTACCTATAGTACACCCACATTTCGCCAGTTATGTTTAAGTCCCATGTTATAAGGGGCGAGCCTATTGCCATCAACCGGGCACAGATTCAGATAAAACGATTTTTCTACGCCGATTTACATGTTAAGGCACGGTGCAACTTTTTGGAACGTTCAAGAGCAGTAATCGCATGCCACAAAGCACGTTCAATTATTGCAATTCAAGAGTTTGCATGCATGTTTGCGATTTCCATCAAATGGAGTTCGATAATTAAACGCAAGTTTTGCCATTCAAAAATTGCATAGGTACCTACGACTTCTGTTTACACCAAGGCAAATATTGCTTGCAATGCTTGCCCCGTCTAAACGCAGACGCACGTCCGTGTACAGTCACGAGCTTTAATTTGGGACCCATTTCCGTTAAATGTTGTTAGAACAATCATAATGCAATAAGGTCGAAACTTTCAAACTTTGCTTTAAGGTTGAAATGTTGAATGTCAAGTTAAGACATAAAATGTCTTATCTAATCGACCTATGAAATGATAACCTCGTTGCAAAAAGCTATCATTACGATTTTCTAATTACGAACATGTGTCGTGTCGTGTCAGTGTCATTTAAGAAAATAGTTTAATGTGATATTTTCACAAAATATAATTTACCAATTAATAAAATGCTTGCGGCTAATCGTGACCAAATAAGGCTCCAAATTATTGATTTGCACGAACAAGGAGTAGGCATTCACGAGATATCGCGACGAATAAATGTGACAAGAAACACAGTTCGCCGCTGGGTTCGACGCCACGGGAACGAGGAAAATATTATTGACTTACGACGAAACAACCATCACCCGCAAGTTATAACACAAGAGCAGAGCCGCTTGATGCAAAGGCAATACCTGATGAATGGATTTACGCCAACGAGGCATTTTGCGGAAGCGTTTGAAGTCCACCCTTCAACAGTTAGAAGGCATCTTAAAGCTATGGGACTGCATCACAGACGGCCTGCAAAAAAAATTGCGTTGACGGATGCCCATAAAGCTGCTCGACTTATTTTCGCACGTCAGTATCTAAATTTTGATTGGACGACGACGGCTTTCATCGATGAAAAGACTTTTCAATCTTCCCAAACGGGCAGACTACATTTGTGGCGAATTGACAGGACGCGATACACGGAAGACCACGTCATAGCTAACAACGCGTCTGGTCGCATTACAGTTAACATGTCTGGCTGGATTAGTTCAGCCGGCATTGGAGAACTAATAAATTTACCACCCAGGGCCACTGCTCAAGATTATGTCGATTTATTAGACGAGAGTGTCCTTCCAACATTGCAACTATATTATCCACAAGAAGATGTTGCTCCAATAAACTTTGTTCAAGATAACGCAACAATTCATACGGCAAGAATCGTTAGAACTTGGTTCGACAGTAATAGAGCAAATTTAAATCGTATTCCGTGGCCTGCAAAGTGTGCCGATTTAAATCCTATAGAAAATTTATGGGGCTTAATGGTTCAAAAATGGTCAAATAGAAACGAAAGAACTAGAGAAGCACTTATGGATCACTGCCTCACAGTCTGGGAAAGTTTAAGGGGTACTGACATATGTGACAAATTGATTGGATCCATGCGTAACCGGCTCCAGGCTGTGATTGACAATGAAGGTGGATATACGCGGTTTTGAATATTTATGATAAAAAATTACTGGAGAGATTTAAATTAATTTAGTCGTAGCCTTCGGTGATAAGTGTTTATTTTGTGCACCGCTAACCATGCTTTCTATATAATTGTGTTAAGATTGAGGTTTGTGTCATAAATGTCTTAATAAATATAAAGAATAAATAACTTTGTTTTTCTAAAGATTTTATTAATCAATATTTTAGCTGAAATCTTCTAAGCCCCCATAATCATAAACGGCCTTTAAACCTATTTTATTTTAAATATGTTGTTTTGGTCCGTCACTTTGATATTTATGTTTGAGAAAGAGACAAAACTTTTTAACTAATATAGGTTTGAAGAATAAGCGGGTTAGTTGACTAGCTATCATATATTGACAATATAATTTTGTTCTTTTTTATTTGTTTCTTTTTTCTTATATTTCTTCTTCCACAGGACCAAAAAGTAATTATTACTCGGAAATCGGTAATGATCGTTTGCCCTCGCTCCAGTTGACGTTAGCCCCTAGAAACGTAAAGTTGTCGATGGTAAACATTATGACGTTTATTTAGTATCCCTATGTAGTCTGTGCGTTTATTGTTTGTGCAGTGACAGCGTTAACATAATAGCTCTAAATGGCGAAAGTTTGCTACACGATATTCAACCTTAGGTGGGTCCCAAATTAAAGCTCGTGACTGTACAATTATAAAGAAAGAAAGAAAGAGAAAGAATCATCTGCCTAGCCTTTTCCCAACTACGTTGTGGTCAGCTTCTTTCTAACCGGATGCAGCTGAATACCAGTATTTTATATGGAGCGCCTGCCTATCTGACCTCCACAAAGGGTGAGTAATTGGGTGATACGATACCCCTTGGTAAGACTGGTTGTCAGACTTTCCGGCTTCTGACGACCCGTAACGACTGTCAAAGATCCACGAATGACAGCCGGGACCAACGGCTTAGCGTGGTTTCCAAGGCACGGAGGAGTCTCGGTACGTAAAGATGGTCATCCATTCACAGACCAACCCCGGCAAGCGTAGCTTAACCTGACGGATCGACCCGTGCGGCAGTTATTACTTAGCCACGAGCTCCTCAAAGAAAGATAAAGAATAATATTTATTATTTGGACAATTGATTAAGTATTGCCCGTACTTGTGATGCCAAATATTTCATTCAATTTAATTGAACAAACGGTTGAATTTGTGAAGTACCACTCTCGATCTCGGGTTGAAGAACAAAGGTACATACAAAAAAGGTAAAAATTGTAAAACATGTTTTTTTAGGGTTCCGTACCCAAAGGGTAAAAACGGAACCCTATTACTAAGACTGCGCTGTCCGTCCGTCCGACCGTCTGTTACCAGGCTGTATCTCATGAACCGTGATAGTTAGACAGTTGAAATTTTCACAGATGATGTATTTCTGTTGCCGCTGTAACAATAAACAAAATTCTAAAAATAACATAAAATAAATATTATAGGTGATAGGTATGAAATTGCCGATTTGTACAGTTTTTTTTAACATATTTATTCAATCAAAATAATTACCATTATTTTCTATACATTGCTGCCATCTAATAGGAAGGTCGTTTATGCCTTTGCGATAGAACTCTCGTGATCTAGATTCGACAAACTGTGTGAAAGCATTTTGTACTGCCTCCTGAGAAGAAAACTTTTTATCACGTAGAAAATTGTCCAAATCACGAAAAAAATTGGTAGTCCGTTGGAGCAAGGTCTGGCGAATACGGAGAGTGACGAATGGTTTCTAATTGCAGGACCTGTAGAGTTTAAACGGTTTCTCGTGCTGTATAAGGTCTCGCGTTATCATGGAGCAATAATGGTGAAGATCGATTCATGAGTCGGGGCATGTTTCACAGCTAGTTTTGCTATCATTGTTCGGAATTCGGCACAGTAGACATCTACCGTTATTGCTTGACCAGATCGGCTTCCACCATCTCTTTCAATTCATTGTTATTCACCTGAGTGGGCGATCTTCCACGTGGTTCGTTCTTCAAATCAAAGTTTCCATCACGAAAGCGTTTAAACCAAAATCGCATGGTGCGTTCATTAGCAGTCCCCTCTCCAAACGCAACATTGATATTGCGAGATGTTTCTGTTCTGTTCAAATATTTGTATGATCTACAAGTAGTTGTTCCGGGTCTGGTTTGTGAATGTGTTTTAAGTTTTTTAGGGGCATGAGGAACAGGGTGTAAAGTTCACTCATCCACCATAGAAAAGGGAGGATCCTCCGACCAGACGGGTTGTGTCTGGCGGGCCGGCTGCCCGCTAAACTTAATTGCGCTATTCAAGATTTGTGTGACGTCATGTCTTTGATGCGTAGTTCGTATGTGGCGGTGTAACCGCTACAGTTTAAATGTTTGTAAACGCACCCACAATACAGGAGAAATTCCTAATGTGGGGCAACATTTAAAAAAAAACAGAAAAAAAAAGAGTTGGGTATGGGTATCCAAGGGGTATCGTGTTACCCCGTAACTGGGTTGTGGAGGTCAGATAGTGGCTCCATGTAAAATATTGGTATTAAGCTGCATCTGGTTAGACTGGAAGCCGACCCCAACACGGTTGGGAAAAGCTATACCTAGGCGGATTGTTTTTTTGTGTAGTTAGTCGCTAGATTTTTTAAATTTAACTCGTTAAAGTTTCGATTAGTAACCACTAGATCCATGACTGAGTCCATGGACTTAAAGGAAGTATATCAAGTTAACTTTAAGTGTAATTCAACTAGTCTAAATGGAAGATAAACAGTTACTTATCGGCGCCAACTTGTAAGTAAACCGTAGCAATTGGATTACTTAGATGAACTTACGTCAAGAGACTCTTGTCTTACTTAGATCAACTTACTGTGAAAATAAAGAATTACTTGAGACAAGTGTCTAACGTAAGAAATATAAATGTAAGTCTGTAGTGTATCTTATCCTATTGACTTGAATATTTTTGATTTTCAGAATTGATTTACGTACAAGATGTTACGTAAACTAACAAGTTTATTTCTGCCTAATCTCCTTTTTGTTTTATCAACGCTACCACAAAATACCTTTAATTAGGTGGTACCTACGTTTAGTTATAAGCATGGACTAATGACACAGTTAATTCATTGTGCGAGACTCCCGGGAGTCTGTTGTCGTTATCTAAATTAAAAAAGAATAAACAGACATTATTTCAGAATACATTGCATTACATTATTATTTTGATTACATTTTTGTTTTGTTTTTTATTTGTGTTGGTGACTGTCTCGGTGGTCTAGTGATCGCAATCACTGCTACTGAGCACGAGGTCCTGGGTTCGATTCCCGGGTCGGGCAAAGTGTTATTAGGATTTACCATCTGGAATTTCTCAGTAGCAGCTCGGAGTCTGAATTTGTGCCCGGTTGATGGCAATAGCCTCGCCCCCTATTACATTGGACTTGAACATAACGCGCTAAATGTGGCTGTAAGTAGGTACTGTACCTAAGGTTGCCAACATTTTTGAAGCCATGCCTGTAAAAACATAAAGAAAACTAGCTGCACGCCCCGGCTTCGCAAGTACTTATCTACGGCGCACCTACCTACCCTACCTACGCAACCTACCCTACCTACCCAACCTACCCTACATACCCAACCTACCCTACTTACCCTACCTACCCTACCCTACCTACCCTACCCTATCTACCCAACCTACCCTACTTACCCTACCTACCCTACCCTACCCTACCCTACCCTACCTACCCTACTTACCCTACCTACCCTACCTACCCTACCTACCCTACCTACCCTACCTTCCCTACCTACCCTACCTACCCTACCTACCCTACCCTATCTATCCTACCTACCCACCCTATCTAAAACCTTCTCCTGACAATAACAAACAAAACAGAATGAATAGTGACCTGACAATAAATAGTGTAACTAACACGACTTTATTTTATATATAAAGTAATTGCGTGCCATAGCTTAAGGGTAGGTTCAGTATCTAAAGTATATAAAGGAAGCCAGAAAAAAAAAAGTATCATCCTATTTTAGCACAATAACTTAAAATATCAATCGTTTAGAATTAAAATTATTTTCTTTGTTTAAATGCTTTAATTACTTACCTACTATCGAACGCGAATTGAACTAACGCTACGACGATACGGAAATTTCAATTCGAATTTTCCCTTCGTACTAGGTACTAAATTAGGTTGAACTTGTTTTTTTTTTTTTTTTCTGTCTTCCTTTATCGATACTGAACCTATCCCTAAGCTATGTCACGCAATTACTTTAACACCCTGTATAGATATGTAGTACCTAGGTATGTTACAAAATCCTTTTTTTTTTCTTTAAATGCATATTTTTTGCTACTATGAACTTTATTGGCAGGTTTTTTGTCTAATGTCTCATGACATGTCTAATAAAAATTTGTATACCCCAAATTAAGGTTACAAAATACCATTGTTTCAAGTTTTATGAGATTCATACCGGCCCTATTGCGATCATCTCGCTATTTTGTATTGAAATAAAAATATAGTAGTTTCGCCTTGTAATTTTTTTCTTTAGAAATATCTTATTTATGCCTCTAATATAGTAGGATACTATATTATATAGTAGGGTTGACAACCCTAACTGTACTATAGGTACCTATACCTCTGCCTAAGCCTTCGGGGAATACAGACGTTTGTTATAGATAGATAGATAAATCGTTAATTTAGTGCACACAAAAAACAGCACAACATACAAAAGCACGATTAAATAATTACTAATTAGCTATTAGGAAATAGCTGCAAGGTGCCAATATACAAACAAATGAAAAGGAAGAAAACAAGACATTGTGATGACACTATTGGCTATGATACACTTTACATTACTGGATTAACGAACATAAAAAATTACGGTGTGCGTTTCAAGGCTGCACCAAATGGGAGTCCAGCTCAGCATGTGCCAGGCAAACATACTTGACACTGATATCAAGTGTTATTTCAGAATCTACCAATGGTAGTTTGTGTCAGTAGAGCAGGGCTGCCATATGTCCAGGTACACTGGGTCATGTCCCGGTTTGAAGCGTTGTGTCCCGGTCTATAAATCATTCCGCGGTTTGGAATTTAGGGCGCGTTTATTTGACCACGAATTCCTTCGCGCCTACGCAACGCGGGCAAAGCGTCGGTCTTCAGCTAGCTATCTGAAACGAGATGCTTTGATTATTGAGCTCGCTTCACTCGCTCTTGATTCCTAGCTTTTCTTTATTCTTACGCTTTTCTGTATAAGTCGGAAAATCACCGCTTTTTTAAAGATAGCATAACATCACGCCTTGTTTCCCCGAAGGGTTGGGCAGAGATGTACCGTATAGTACACCCACATTTCGCCACCTATGCTTAAGTCCCATGTACGAGTAATAGGGGGCGAGCCCATAACCATCAACTGAAATGCCATGAAATTCCATAAAGAAAAACCCAATGACACTTTGTCCAACCTGGGAATCGAACCCAGGACCTCATGATCAGCAGTAGGTAGCGCTTGCGACCACTAGACCAACGAGGCGGTTTTTTTTAAAGATATTTAAATTAACTGGCGTTTACGCCAAAAAATCAGAATAAAAAAGGGTAAAATTTCTACACAGATCTAGAGGATCTCACAAAATGTATTTTGCCTACATCATCTTGTCCCGTCACAGATTTTTCATCAATTTTTTTATTTATCTATGGTTTACGCTGTTTCTCATCCCTACAGTAGAGACACCTAGGATTAAAAAAAAAACTCTAATCAAACACTTTTTTAAACTAACATCGACCTAACAGATGAATGAGTTAATATTAATAATAATAGGTCGCAGGTAAAGCACATAATTTAAAGAAGAAGCTTACACTCACCCCAGTGGGTCATAATTAATTTTTAATTATTATAAGTGATGATAAGTGCAGATGCTTTGGAATTTAATTATATAGGCCTCGTACACGAACCCTATAATTATGGATACTTGCATGCAGGGCTGGCAGGTGTGACTTAATTGCCATATTGCACGATAAAGAAAGTGTAAGAGAAAATATAAAAAAAACACTTATAAAAAGCTGCATATTTTTTCATAAGTATAGTGGCAGAAAATAATATGGCTATCTGGTAATCTATGAACACAGGGTCAAATAAAACCAGTTAGCGGAACTCTGCAGACGTGATTGGTATCGACTATCGTTATCTGTTAAGCATAACACGAAAAAAAAACAAAAAAAAAAACCGGCCAAGTTCGAGTTGGACTCGCACTCAAAGGGTTCCGTACTACCGTACATTATTTAGCAAATATATGAAAATACTAAACGAAGAATATTATTATTTTTCAATTTAATCAAAATTGCAAAGATAAATTTGTATTTCATAATGATACTGACTCCTATGTCACAGGATTACCTAGTTTAGGAGTCAGGGTTTACCTTATCCGTATGGCCTTTACTTAAATAAGTTATGTATCCTAGTCTTAAGCAATGTCAAAGGTTTTTGTATGAATAAAGATTTTTATTAATTTTTTATTTATTATTTTATACTATCAATTACAAAGTTATTTTTGCAGTTGTAGAAAATTACCCATATATAAATAAATACCTCATGAATCGGCGTCTTTAGTATTTTTTGTTTATATATATTATAAGGTACATTGATATACAGAAGTTTCAAATTCCTAACTTGTTTAATTGTTGAGATAGAGCTCGTACAAAAATAGTTTAAAACTGTCAATTTTTACGGCCCCCTATTTCATCATTCTTGAGCATTAATAATTAAAAAAAAAACAATTATATTTGTGCTCTAGTTGATGAGCTCTAGACAATAACACCCCACATGCCAGTTTTAGTTTTTTTTTTTTTTCATATATAAATGTTTATTGTATGTTAACTTTTTAAAATTATTTAATTTTTAATATTCGTTGTTATAGCGGCAATAGAAATGCATAATCTGTAGTGTTCAACTGTCTACCTATTACGGTTCATGAGATACAGCTCGCTGACAGACAGACAACCGGACAGCAGAGGCTTAGTTAGTATCTAATAGGGTTCCATTTGGTAACCTTCGGGACGGAACCCTAAAAAAATATCTAATTTAAAAAAAATTGTGGGTCAACGACCGCTGGTGGTGTAGTTACTTGATTTATGATATATTATCGACAACCATTACACTCTCTGATGTTTACACAAAAAAAAATTGTTTCTCTAAACTGAAATTTGAAGTACCTAAGTTACTAAACTGCTACGGCAACATACCCCAAAAAAAAACATTATATATGTATTTTATTTATCATGTTTAGACATCGATAAGTTTCGCTAACTAATTTCATTTGACCCTGTATTATAGTCGCACCGTTTTTAAGGCTTTCTGTAAAAAAATACGAGCATACGACGGAATAAGTTACAATGTTTATTTTCAGTACAAACCTACAGCGCGCAGCGGCACATTTCTTCCATTATTAACTACCTATTCAGTCTATTTAGAAGTCGGACTGGACGCACATATTTTCTTATTTTCCCAACTCTGGCAACCCTGTTTAAAGGGCACGTCGAACCTCCGAGTCATCTCAATTTGTGGTCTTATTTATTTTTACTGGCAACCCAGCCGTGTTGCGAGTATCCTTCTTCTAATGAATATAATTATATAGAGAGAAATGTATACAGAGTTGTAGAAATATTTTAATTTGAATATACATTTATTACGTTTAATATCTGTACGATTAGTTGGATTTATGATAGTTAATTGCAGTTAATATAAAAGATAGTGGTCATATAAAAAAATATGTCACTAAACGTCATCATTAGATTTTAATGGCCTCAACTCGACGCGCAGTTGTAAAAGAAATCTGCATAAAGTGGATGGTAGATACTGGTGTCGATTCCCTTGTTCACAAATTAAACTAAATTTAAGTTCATTGCATCTTTTTCTTTCTATTTAATTAAGAAAAGGACAGAAGATACATTTTAGTTTAGTCCTGTCAAATTAATCAGCCCCTGACACTAATCCATACAAGTTTTGACGTGATTAAAAACTTGCCCACTAATATTACGTCAATTTACGTCAGGCGCTGATTAATTTGACAGGACTAAACTAAAATGCATCTTCTGTCCTTTTCTTAATGAAATAGAAAGAAAAAGATGCACTGAACTTAAATTTAGTTTAGTTTGTGAACAACAGAATCGGCACCATTATAACGTAATATAACATAACATAACGCCTGTATTTCCCGAAGGCTTAGGCAGGGCCGTACCTATAAAGTATACTTACCCTCATTTAACCAGCTATGTTTGAGTCCCATGTAAAAGGGGGAAAATCAATTGCCATCAACCGGGACCATAAATCCAGACTCCGGGCTGTTACTGAGAAATTCCAGATGGAAAAACCCAATAACACTTTCCCGGAAATCGAACTCATGATGGACCAACGAGGCAGTCGTAATATTTATAGATATGTTAATTATATTATTATTGTGTCATATTTCAATTCACCCGTAATTGAACTGAGGTTT
Organism: Xanthia togata; assembly: GCA_963853775.1. Taxonomy (NCBI): domain Eukaryota; kingdom Metazoa; phylum Arthropoda; class Insecta; order Lepidoptera; family Noctuidae; genus Xanthia; species Xanthia togata. The sequence continues at coordinate 22,555,653 of OY970791.1, forward strand.
TGATTACGTTTCCATTTTTCGCTTTTATTACGGTATTTGGTTAATGAGAGTAATATCGTAAAAGAGTATTTTTCTGCCTACCGTTAACTGTAAAATGCGGCCTAAGTCTTATAATGATTTCGACGAAATTAGAGGGAGCAATGGGATGATGTTGTATTGTAATACCTAATAGAATTTTGCTGAGGGACGGCACTTTGGTACAGTTATTTTCTTAATGTCTCTCGGCAAACTTCGTGTTTCGTCGGTCGTTTGATTTCTACGCTCTCTACCGACTTGGAAGTATACGGGTGGCAGGGACATCGACGCGAAAACTGTTACCATGGATTCAGTACATAATTCTCCAAGATTTGAACGCAGGGGGCGTTGAAATTTTTCTTCGGTAATTAAAAAAAAAAAACCATACATTTTGACCGCGTAGGTATTGCACTTTTCTATGAGACAGCAGTTTTTTTTCACGACGGATAATGCGATAATTCCCGAAGGACATTAAGAAAATAGTTGTACTGTACATACTTTAAAGACGGTGTCAGGGGCGTTGAAATCTATTTCCATCTGCTGTTTCATTAATTTTGGTACAATTACGTAAGGAAAATAATTTAACAGATCCTCTAAAATCTTATAGACCTTCTAATGACGGTCATTTTTTAAAATGAATGTTTTTTTTTTGACTTCTAAAGATGCACACTTTTTTAATCATTGATCGTCTTTTTAATTTTCTGACCTTTTCTCACAGTTGGTCGCAGTAGTTTAGCGACAGCACCCTGAACAAATGGATTAGGTTAGGTTAGAATTGAGACAAACCACACGCGAGCTGAGCAATCGAAGCGATCGGTGCAGCGACAGCGGCCAGCAAGCGGTACTTCCAAGTTGGTCGCAGTTACTTGGCTATTTAGTATTTTAGGACCCCAAAATAGGAAATATTTCAGGTTCACAAAAAACGCGCAATCACTATATTAGTGTTCAATAATATTTTTGGAGCGCAAAATGGGAATTATTACAGGTTCGATTAAATACATGCCATTTTAAAATACACACGAACTTCTCTTGTATTTTTGGAGTGTTTACTGACGAAAAGTTACATGAAACAGTAAATACGCAGAAAAATAGCAGTAAGAATCTTTATGCCGCACCAATATTTAATTCCAATCGGATATAATTTTAAAATTGCCTTTCAGTGTTACAAAAAAATATCAATAAATATTAATATTACACTGTTCCATTTTATTTTATCCAAAGCTCATAATACAAAATCACCAAACTACGCACCCATTTAAAACCTTTATCTAAAAGAAATAAAACCAAATTAAATATCAATCAAAAACTAGAAAACGTAGCCGCGTTCTATTTGAAAGAAATTCTTCTCAGATATCGCTATCAGCCGTCAATGAGCCCAATGGTTAATATCTCACAACGGCATAATGAAATGCCTGATAACACCGTCACCTAGGCCGGGTTAACACGGCACCTATGCGCCGAACACCGGCTCTGCTGTGTTCCCATAGCCGGCGATACATTCTAATGCTAATAGTTAAACACAAACGCTGTAGCGATCACACAGATATATTGGATAAAGCTATTAAGTTCGAATAACTTCCAGTGGAGAGTATCCATGATTTTCGGGTGTTTTCTTAGGACAGTTTGCCTATAGTAATTACTGGTGTACCGATGTGTATCTTCAGTTCAAAGAAACATTGAGAGGCATTAGAGGCATTGTATTGTTTTGTCTACGAATAAGTGTTTTGTATTGTTAACGATGTTTGTCCACCTATTTGATAAAATGAGTTGAGGTTTTGTACCTCGCTCAGCCATCCCCTCAACCATAGTTCCCGACTGTAAGTACCAAAAGGTGATTCTTCAGTTTAATGTTCTTCTCAAAAAGGATAAGGAGTACGTAAGAATCGTAGCGTTCTGTAGTTTCTGTCTACCCTATGGGAACAACGCATGAGTTTATGTATGTATTTTCTTCTCAAATTTATTCGATAATGACATAGAAAAGTTGACATTAATTTTCGTGAGGAATTTGAAGAAACTATTGCCGTCGTGTTACCTCAAGTCTGCCTCCGTAGAGTGCGATAGGGACAGCTGCAGCTCAGACCGATTATATCACAGATAAAATTGTCTAAATCGACGTTTCATTCTCCTTTTTTTTCCTCGAAAACTGAGCAGATTCAATTATTTTTTACATTGAAATTTTAAGAAATTGTTTGTCTAGGTTCCTATCATTTTCTTTTATGTTAAAAACTTTTCTAATTTGTCTTATAGTCCTCTAATCACTGCGGTAAAAATGGGGCAATTTTGTAATTTTTGGAGGGTCATATTTTCTTTACAAATAAGTTGCTGAAAAAAAAAATTAAATAACAGGGACGTGTCTACAGCAGACACTGATTTATGAAGAAAAAAAAATGATTGCTCTAGAGGTATTATTCAGAAAGAAAAAAGGGGAATACATTTGTATGGAGAAGCCCTGTTCCCTCTTAAAACTGGTACTAGCGCCATCTATAGAATAGCACTACGGCGCGAAAATGTCGATGACGCGAATCCATAAGTTTATACCCTACCAAAAATTGCTCAACGCGCATAAAGAAGTTTTTACAAAAAAAAAAAGTATATTGTATTCAATATTTTATTCAAGGGAATTAGAGAGAATTAGAGATCGCAGCAGGTGGCATTCTGTAGTTTCTGCCTACCTCCATGGGAAGAAGGCGTAAGTTTATGTATGTGTAGAAACATGTGTTTGCTAACGGAAATTATGCAGTATTCTGTTGGCTATTAATGACAATTCATCTGATAAACGTGTCCAATTGCACACTAAAACTAAATCAACTGAAATCTGGCATAATACACAAGAAGGGACTAATTCAAACTTGGCCATGAGTTACTGGACGTCAAACAGTAGGTAAGAAGAAATCCTCTAAGCGATTCTTACGAGTATACTTTAGAACGGCTATGTTTACACTGTGCTTAGGTGATCTGATTTCTGGCACGAAACACCGATCGATTTGCCAATAACAAAGAGCTGATTTCTTCTTTAGAAATAGTTACTCCAAAAAATGTAGACGAGGGGAAAATATGCGAGCTGGAAAATATTTAAATAATATATTGCGACGGTTGGAGATTCGTTAATTAAGGCGGAGTACAATCTGTGGTGTGTCAAGTGGAAGAATATTGAAAAGAAACCAGTCGTAATTGTGCAAATTCAGCATGCATGTGGCTTCTTTCCGATTTTGACCACCCTTCCTAAACATGAAGGAAAAATGATCGCTCGACCGACGCCGTGGGTTTCCATGGCGAGCGATAATTTTCGTGCTTATTGAGATTTATTTTTTCCTTATAAACAGAATGGGTAGCGAGCAGCTGACTGGGCTTTCTTTATTATCAATTCATTCCGCATTAGCGCCCGATCCTGAAGCCGTACTTGATGGTCTTGAAGTAATGGTTGCCAGCGAGCGGCAACAGGAAAATACTTAATACGAATAAAAAATCTGGATAACTGACCAGTTATGGATGTACGAAGTATAGATAGGTACCTATTTCTATTTAATTATATTTTAATCTGGTTTTGTTTTCTTCATAATATCAGTTTAAATAAATGCTTCTTTCATTTATTTTATATTTGAGATTTAATTGAAATAACGGTCTGTGTTTATATTATTAGATTAGACTTTATTATTTGTTATCTTAGAACGTATAATGCGTCTGAGTTGATTTATTGTCTTAAATTATTGCGTTGTTATTAATTATTAACATTCTGTGACTTTTAAGTTGATGAAAAGTTATCAATACACATACACATACAATTTTAATTTAAAATACAGAGATGCAATGGGTATTATTCAGATGTTAAGCTTTCAGAAGTTTTCAGCTCGGAATTTACATAAATATTAGTAGCGCCCTGCGGTTGCACCCGCATAAGTCTAGATCCTGTGGGAATATCGGGTTAAAATCTTATGTGTTAATCCAGGTTATAAACTAACTGTGTGCCAAATTTCATCGAAATCGGTTGAGTAGTTTTTGCGCGAAAGAGTAACCAACATCCATCCATCCACCCACACATAATATTAGTAGGATAGGATAATATTGTAAAACAGTATCTATCTCATCACCATCCTCTACCGTCCTAGCTTTTTCCCAACTAAGTTGGGGCTTCCAGTCTAACCAGCTGCAGCTGAACCAGTATTTTACATGAAGTGAATTCCTATCTGACCTCCACAAACCAGTTACTGGACAACACGATATCCCTTGACAAGACTGATGTTCAGAATTACGGGTTACAGTATCTACCTAACGCGATATAACAATTTTTTGTCAAACCCTATTTTAGACTAAACAAATAAAGATCACAATTTATTTCATGTATGTGATTTCCCAAACAAAACTTTTACCCCACCAAATACACAAATGTGGTCACCCAAACAGACCGATATGTCAACCATCCAAGAACCATTCAACGAGGTATTGAACTACTTTCTAAACAAAACTATTTATAGAAATATCAGAAAACGTATCTAAGATATACACAGTCGTAAAAGATCGGCCACTTTGACGAATAATCTTATCGGGTCACATAGCAAATACGTTATGTTTCTTGAAGCAAAAGATTACGACTAACCAATGGTTATGCTTATCTCAGTTTTCCGTATTATTTATAACTTCTGCCCGCAACTTCGTCCGCGTGTTTTTTTTTTGTTTTAACAATGTTGTTGGGGCTTCCACGTTACTGCATTGCATCAGGAATGTTTGCCGTAGCACATACTGATGGTTGCAATACCATCCTGCGAAAAAGAATTGTGTCTATGATGCGCAGTGGGTTGGAGCGTCAGCGGCATTTTGGACGGCATCAGTGATAATGATAAGCCATTCTGGCGTATTGGGTACAAAAGTAAGTTTTGCAGAAAGTAAGTTTTAAGTATATTTTGCAGATAAAATAATACATAAATAATAGAGATATGCGAAATATTTAGTATCTTATTCGCGATCTTCTGACTTTGATTATAATATGTAGTTTATAATATGTAATATGAATAGTTTTATAATATGTAGTGTATGTTTATTTTAAAATTAGTGAATAGTTAAATATATTTTTATTTTATGTATTTTATTTTCTCTTCTACTCTTACACACGTTGTCTACATCTCTTTTTATCCACTTTCCTATCGCAGGTATGCCGGAAGAGATTTCTTTAGAAAGAAGCATCACCTTTGTACGTATTTTTCTGTTCCTTTTTTTTCTTGTTTTTTTATATGTGTGTACATAAACTGTTAAATAAATAAATAAATGTAGGTTAAAACTTGTTCCCACAAAAGCAACTTATATTATCTCGTAAAACAGGACTTTCTCTCTCCTACCCTTTTGCTGTGCTTGTACAGGGTACATAATGATCTAAATTATATAGTTACCACCTAAGTACGCATTATGGTGAAGCAATAAAGATATTGAGTTGAGTATTGAGTAAGTACATGTGCATGTACCCGGTGCGTCAGGTGAGTGCAACAGATATTATATCTACATTTGTTAATAAAATAGCTTGTATGTTGTAGTGTGTATTACTAACATCATATGGATCAAGATCTAAATTAAAGTTTTTTTTTATTGATGTGTGTAACTTCTTTCCCCTCGCTTTCCTGCAATCTGTGGGAGTGATTTCGTGAAAAGGGACGGAAATGTGTAACAAGAAGAATTTTTCAAATCCGACAGCTAGTTCCGGAGACCAGCGCGTTCAAACAAAAGAACAAACAAACTCTTCATCTTTATTGTATGTATTAGTATAGATGTACATACTTTTATTTCTGATTACACTTCGTTGCATTTCTACGTATGACGTTTTCTGTGATGGTCAGTGGATATTGGGATATGGGAAGTTACAATTCAGGGCTGATTTCACAAATGTAACTGAACGGGATCAACATTTCTAAAACCCTTTCAAGAACTGTCAGTGTCAAAACTGTTATGAATATTGTACACTGTCAGCTCTTGAACGCGTTTAGATGTGCTGAACGCGTTTTTCATTGGTGAAATCCGCACTCAGTGTGCGTGAAACAAATATATAAGTGTAATATTTTGTGTGTTAAAAGGGTTGAGTTGACTTTTCTTGTGAAACGAATGGAAAAGTTTATTAATATTTCTGTCGATTCCAATACTACACCTCAGTTGGTTCAACCTTTTAACACATTCTGCCACATGTGCCTGTTTGCTAAGTGGCTGTATGTACCTAATTTTTTTTTGAAAAAGTAAAGTTTTGGCGTGACGCGACGGTGTGCCGCGACACCGGTCTGCGCAGTGCAAATGTCGATGAGTGTCGATATTATACTCGTGGGGGTCGGGTTTTCGGTCATAAAAATCAAGATATCAAGTTTTATTCAAAATTCAAACTGTATTACAAAGATTTATTTCCAAAGTATTTTCACCAACATTTTACAGGACATCGAAAATTTATCATTGACTGTTTAGGGGCATGAGGAACAGGGTGTAAAGTTCACTCATCCACCATAGAATAGGGAGGATCCTCCAACCAGACGGGTGTTGTGTCTGGCGGGCCGACTGCCCGACTGTTGATGTCGGATAGTCTTATAATTGTTGTTCGCGCGGTAAACTCTAATTGCGCGATGCAGGATTTGTGTGACGTCATGTTTTTGATGCGTAGTTCGTATGTGGTGGTGTAACCGCTACAACTGTGCCTGTCAAAGTTTTTCAAGGTTAACTTGTTAGTAAGTAAGATAGACTCCATCATATTATTATCAGCCGGTATGATGATGATGATCCATCCTAATTCTTAGCAAGTTAATTTTAGAAAGCGTTGTGGAGTGAAAGAAGATGTTTTAAGGATTTAGACAAGTGTATTGAGACAGTTCGACACCCAAAAAGGATTGGCTCTCATAAGAAATCTTAGTCGTTATTAGTATTGATATTTGGCTCTATTGACTAATGCGTTTGCCGACCACTAAGCTAGACAGGTATATTCATCATAGGCTTTAGCTATTTCAATGTCCGTCTCAAAACCATTTTTTTTTTTGTCCATGGTTTTTCTGTGGGAACAGAGCAAACATAACAAATAAGTCAAATGACTGAATGTTTCCTTAAATCAAATGGCTTGCCTTATATCTTATAGAACTACTTAATTACTTATTTGCTCTCCATCAACAATCTGCAAACCATTTTACTAAAAACATCTGGTGGTATGGCACTCTTATATCAAGCGTTCGGTCGCCATAATAATTTCTTATTCTAGGTACATCAAATTTATCTGCTGATACCATCCCACGTAGTAGTCATTTAGTCGAATGTCTGCGAACAGCCTAAACTCGAATTGGGTTATTATATCGCTTAATGAACCTCGCAGAGCTGCCATTCAAGCTCACCGGGTGGTGACATTCAATTCAAATTAGACAACGATGTCACAACATTATAATATTAAGACCACACATGATCTTGGCACAGTCTGCTGCTTTTCAAAACGACAATTTTCACTCTTTAATAACCCTCACGCAATTCAATATAAGCATTATAGCACATATCACAGAGCTTAAAATCATTTGGGGAACCAAGAACTATCGACATAACTTCTACCCAGAAGGCAATTGTAATCGGAAAGCGATAAAGCACTACCGGCGACTCATAAAAGCGCTTCAGAATACAGGGGTCTAATTAAAGTGCTTGACTTTACAACCTTTCAGGACATTCGTGACACTTAATTCCAAGTTGTTTGTTGCATCATTAACAAGTTTAAGCTGTTGAGACACACGGACTTAGCGGTCTCCTCAAGGTTTTGAGAGGTTTCTGTCATTTTCTTGTCAATTTATTATTGCATGTTTTGCGCCAGGATCGTGTTATTTAGATGAGCACTGATGTGTTTTAAATTGCTTAATTTATATTAGAAGCTGCTGAGGTAGGACTTCATTTTGTAGATAAAAAACTTATCGTTGAGCTGTAGGACTTTGTACACAAAGCAAACGTCTATTTCCAAACGCCTAGTAGAATAACGTTTTATAAAGAATCACTTTGAAGTGTTCTTAGTTTTTTATATAAGACTTAGTAGTCTATCTCAAAATGAAAATGATTCCCCAGGACTATTGAAAAATCGGCGTTGAATAAAAACCATGGCAACCACCCACGCTAATAAAACGTACTAAACAGTTTTATATTGATTTGAACTTTGACATATAGCAGCTACAGAACTAGTTGTTGCCGATGGTTTCACTCGTGTCCTGGACCTACAGCTTAGCCATCATGTTCCAGCCCTTGTTCCATGTTACGTGGGGTTGGCGCACACGTTTTCTTCTTCCATTCTCCCCTGTCAGCCGTCGCGCCATCATTCACTCCCTTCTCTTTCATATCATTATTCTTTTATTTGGCCTTCCTTTCCCTCTCCATCCATCAACGTTTATAGTCATTAGTCTTTTAGTCACATGCGTTTCCACCCTCACCATCACATGACCAAACCGAGCCAATCGATTTTCTTTCAACGTTTCTGTCACTAGCGTCACTTTAAAACTTCCCCCTTTTACACTCATTTCTTACTTTATCCATTTCAACCAACTACCTACTTAATTTACCCGGATAAAAGTTATCCTATGTGTTAATACAGGTCTTCAAATATGCCGAATGTTATCCAAATTTGTTCCGCCGTTGAAGCATTGTTGAGTCTCTTCTCCTTAGTATGTTGATGCCAATCGAAATAGACTCGGCCCAGAATTCGGCCACGTGTTTAGCGCCATCACTAGCGTCCTTCAGTTCCTGTGACGTGCAGCTGACAGTACACGCAGGACATGACATTAAGTCCTAGTCCTAGTTATTGTTTTTTGCTGCACCGAACGACGTCATTACGTCGGCGCCGGTTGTCGCTGAAAACCAGCGCTGGGGCTCTGTTTTTGCATAGGGTTGCAGCATAATGCTGAGCGATAGCCGTTTTGCGTGGATGTGACGCATGTTTCCCCCAACCTTTTCTATTTTTTTGTGTAAGCTCTTTTTTGCGTCATCTATACCGCAAATAAACGTATTTTCTTTCTTTCTTTCTTTCTTTCTAAGTGTCTCATTGTTTGTGGAACAGCACCACATTTACCATTTACCGCATTTACCTTTCTCCAAGGCTGAGTCGTCTATGAATCTCCACCTGAACGGATTTTCCTTGTTTCGGCCAACCTGGGTCCGGATTCTGTTTACTGTGTAACATACATACAACAAAAAAACCAAATGAACCTAAGTAGGATTGGTCTGACTTTAGCTTGTAAATAGTGCGAAGTCAGATAGACACGCGTACGTTCATCTATACTAATCTATACTTTAATAATTAAAGAGGAAAGATTTGATTGTATGTTTGTTTGTTTGTATTGAATAGGCTCCGAAACTACTGGACCGATTTGAAAAATTATTTTATCATTAGAAAGCTTAGTTTTCAGGGAATAACATGGGCTACTTTTTATCCCGGGAAAAATAACAGGTCCCGCCGGAAAGACCACGGGAGCGAAGCCGCGGGCAAAGTGCTAGTAGGTAATATGTTCTATCCTAACAAATATTACAAATGCGAACGTGAGTTTGTTACGCTTTCACGCAAAAACTGCTGAACAGATTTGGATGAAATTTGGCACATGGGTAGACCATGACCTGGGTTAGGACATAGAACACTTTTTATCCCAATATTCCCACCGGATCTAGATTTATGTGGGTGAAACCGCGGGGCGCAGCTATACAGGGTGTTTGGCAGAACGTTGAACATACGAAAATGGTGGATAGGTGGGGTCATCTGCTACTTACTCAAACCATTTTTTTTTAAATGCAAGTTGATATTTTTTTTTTTTTTTTTTTTTTTTTCAACAAAAGTTACATAGGTGTATTTCACAAATCTTCTGCCAAACTGCAGGACAGTTTGATTTAGATTTAAATATTTTTTAGATCTTTCTGTAAGTTTGAGGACTCATAACTTTTTTTCTAGCTAACATCTGAATAAAGCAATAATTTTATAAGAATCTACCAACATCAAAGATTTAAAAAAAATGCCTGTTTTATCCATTTGTGATAAAAATTACACTCTAAAGTTAAGAAAGTGGTGAAACTAGAAGAAAGCAAAAAAAATTTTTTTTTAATATCCTGGGGTCCAGGGCCAATTAAATTAGGGCTGAGTAAGTAGCAGATGACCCAACCTATCCACCATTTTCGTATGTTCAACGTTCTGCCAAACACCCTGTATATAACTATGCTATCTAACGTATTCACTGACGCCATGAAACAATTTTATGATTGCATTAAGCAGGTTTAATCAATTATCAACCACATTGTATCCAATTATATAATTGGCACCTCCAACCAAATTTTGAGGTTTTATAGGCGATAATGATCACTCATGTGATGATAGGAATTTGCCTCTAGCCACGAATACTTATCTCTTCAACAGGTCACGATAACAAGTTTTATTTTAGTTATCAATGAGTAAGAATCATACATAGAAGTGACTTAGGCCGGCCACATAATACGGAATTTCTAAACGGAATTCTGTTTCGAAATATCGATTCGGAATTTCGAAGGCAAATCAAGGATCTATACGCACTTAAACATACCTTTCTTACGGTTCTCCGTTCGAAATTTTCTCCGATTCGTAATTCCAAAACGGAATTCCGTCTGTATGTGGACGGAATTTTGTATAGTTTTGCTGCCTTCGAAATTCCGAAACGATATTTCGAAACGGAATTACGTATCATGTATGTGGCCGGTCTTACGTTCAAGGAAAATATAAAGGAAAACTGAACAATGTTCTTCATGGTCTGAAATCGCCAACATGTAGAGAGCAAATCTAGGTATCCCCAGCAAAATGTATAATGTATTATAATTCTGTATTTTTGAAGTGAAAACTTCTTTAGCGGCATTGGCACTTTTTTGTGATCGGTAAAAAAAATTAAAATCGCGTCAGGACACGTGACCTGATCAAAAATTCGTAAGACGGAGGGAGAGTAGACCGGTGCAAAATTATTCCCTAACCATTCCAAAATATCAAAAATGCACAACGTTAATATTGAAGTTTTCAATTCTGCCGGCACTCCCGGAGTGCAATCCGTTTTTTTAAATCATATTTTCTCATTAGTATTAATTTTAATGTAATTTTAAGTATAATATGTGGAACCATTTGCTTACTTATAGGTATTTTATAAGTGTATATATTTTTTTATATATTTTATTAAACTTTATAAGTACCATAGTTTATGCATAATTAAGCTAATTCTATTCTTAAAGCTTTTCAACTTTTGCCCGGCTCTGTGGGTCAGTGAAGTGACAAGCATGTTTCCCGGTGAAAGTTATTCCCATGTGCGCCTTTATAATTCTAACGTGACAATATTCTCCTCGTCCACGTCCATAAAATGTATGGAAATACATGTTCGTTATAACGTTATAAAAGCGTTTTCATATCTTTCCATACATTTTGTTCCCTATGTTATCGTGATGCCGTGACATGAACGTCCACGATAATATCGTCACGTTAGAAATTATAAAAGTGCATATAACAATTTTGTATTTTCACTCGGTATTGTTCCACTCCAATGGCGTAATATTCTAATCATTCCCATTCCTAAATATTCAAATAATCTTAATACAGACATTAAAGTAAGACCCATTTCGTTAATATCTTGTATCTGTAAAACCTTCCACTTGATGATTTGTAAAAGATTTGAATGGTTTGTAGAAAAGAAGAAATTGCTATCTCCATATACGGTAGGATTTAGAAAGTCACAATCATCTTTGGATGCACTTTCTAGGCTGGTATCTTATATTCAAATCGGATTTACTAATAATGCTCCAACAGTCGCATGCTTTTTGGACATTGAAAATGCCTACAACAATGTGTTAATTGAATCGGTTACTAAAGTACTAGATGAAATCCAAATTGGTTCCAAATTTTGTGTTTACCTTTGGTCTTTTATAAGTGAAAGACATTTAATCATTAAGTCTTATAATAGTCAAGGGTCTGAATGTACAGTCACGAGCTTTAATTTGGGACCCACCTAAGGTTGAATATCGTGTAGCAAACTTTCGCCATTTAGAGCTATTATGTTAACGCTGTCACTGCACAAACAATAAACGTCATAATGTTTACCATCGACAACTTTACGTTTCTAGGGGCTAACGTCAACTGGAGCGAGGGCAAACGATCATTACCGATTTCCGAGTAATAATTACTTTTTGGTCCTGTGGTCCCATAAGAAAAAAGAAACAAATAAAAAAAGAACAAAATTATATTGTCAATATATGATAGCTAGTCAACTAACCCGCTTATTCTTCAAACCTATATTAGTTAAAAAGTTTTGTCTCTTTCTCAAACATAAATATCAAAGTGACGGACCAAAACAACATATTTAAAATAAAATAGGTTTAAAGGCCGTTTATGATTATGGGGGCTTAGAAGATTTCAGCTAAAATATTGATTAATAAAATCTTTAGAAAAACAAAGTTATTTATTCTTTATATTTATTAAGACATTTATGACACAAAACTCAATCTTAACACAATTATATAGAAAGCATGGTTAGCGGTGCACAAAATAAACACTTATCACCGAAGGCTACGACTAAATTAATTTAAATCTCTCCAGTAATTTTTTTATCATAAATATTCAAAACCGCGTATATCCACTTTTGCCGTATGAATTGTTGCGTTATCTTGAACAAAGTTTATTGGAGCAACATCTTCTTGTGGATAATATAGTTGCAATGTTCAAAAAGAAAGAAAGAAAGAAAGAAAAATATTTTATTTGGGACACGCACAGGATATATACAAACAGTAATAATATTTTTTTTTTAAAAGAACATAATTACTTATATAAAATAAAAAAAGAACAAAACTATGTACAATAAATAATATTTTAGCTAATAACACGCCCGACGTTCCAACATCACTTGTCCATGGTAATATGGTATAGACAAATATCTATGGTGACAAGCGAAGGGACGCGGGCGCACTGCAAATCTGCGACGCATTCAGCTGTCATTATTATTAGCGGGTAGTTCATGGGGAATTCACACCAAACACATGTGAAGATTATATATTTCCGTCGTAAGAAGTCGGATTGACTATGGCTGTTATTTGTATGATTCTGCTGCCAAGACACATGTTTCTAAATTGGATAAAGTACAGAACCAAGCCCTAAGAGTTATAGGGGGCTTCATTAAAAGCTCACCAATTCATGTCATGGAAAGCGAATTGCACATACCACCATTGTTTTTGAGGCGGCAATATCTCTCCTATAAGCACATTCTGAAATCTCGATCATGGACAAATAATTTAAATATTAATGTAATTTCTGAATTAAGTTCTCTTATAAATAATAGTTATTGGGTAAATAAAAAGAAACCGTTGCTAGCTTCTACGCTTAACGAATTAAGTCAGCTGCATATTGTCTCTTCAGATGTTCTGAAAATGTTTACTCTCGATGTGTGGGTGTCCGCCATACAAACTAAAGGAGTTATTAAATGTGATCTAGAATATGTCAAACAATCAAAAAAATATTATGACCCTAATTTATTGGTAAATGAAGTGGTGGCAGAATTAAATAATAAGTATAACGATTGGAATAAAATCTTCACGGACGGATAAAAAAATGTTAGTGGTGGTGGGGCAGCTTTCTTTCATAAAAATTTAGACTTTAAAGCTAGCTTTAAAATAGATGCAAATACTTGTATAATGTCACTGAAACTCATTGCAATATACGAAGCAGTAGCTTATGTTCTCAATCAAAATTTACACAAAGCCGCTATTTTTACCGATAGTAAAAGCGCTTTACAGCATGTAGCTCGATGCGCCTCTGGTTGCAGAGGTGCATCAATAGCTTACGACATTCTTAAAATTATAAACATTATTAATAAAGACGAAATTAGAATTATATTGCAATGGGTTCCAGCACACATAGGATTACGCGGTAACGAGGAGGCTGACCGGTTGGCAAAATTGGCAATTAACGCAGGGAATGAAGTTTCTTACCTACCTGATCACTGGGAATATGTCTCAAAAATCAAGGAGTCTTGTTATGATAAATGGAAAGATCATTTCAACGAGATTTCGAAAAAAAAAGGTATATGGTACAAAGTAATTCAGAGTGAACCTCCTCGCGTGCCCTGGTTTGACGACACTAATTTAAGTAGGAGTTACGTCAAAGTAGCTTTAAGATTGCGTTCTGGGCACTTTCTATCAGCAAAATTTGCTTTCCTAATGCGTAAGACAGCATCTCCAAACTGCGAAGTATGCAACAAAGTAGAAGACGTGCAACACTTGCTGATGGAATGCGTTAAGAACAAAAATGAAAGAGATTCATTGATTAGGGAGTTTAGTTTAAATGTTTTAGATCTTGGGCTTATTTTCACTATTTTAGCGAATCCTAGATCAAATGTTGCAAAAAAATTGTGTGGTCTAGTACAACAGCTTAACGGGCCGGCGAAGCATGCGTAGTTCATACAAACGTAATACCAAAATAATTTGTAAATCAAACATATTCTTAAGGTAGTGTGCATTTATTCCGATTGGATTACAGAATATCTATGCTTCCAAATATATATTTTTAATAGACACTGATTTAAATTCGAGTTATGAGAAAAATAAGTTTTCTATAGAAATTTTAAATTCCTCATATCTCGTCTTTATATCAGTGTCCATTCAAAATATATATTTGGAAGCCTAGATATTCTGTAATCCAATCGGAATAAATACACACTACCTAAAGAATATGTTTGATTTACAAATTATTTTGGTATTACGTTTGTATGAACAACGCATGCTCCGCAGGCCCCTTAATCAATGAATAGCTTATAAGGATTATAAAAATATTGCTATTATATGTTAATTTTAGTGGTGTATGAGTAGTGATAAGGTACAATGGGGTTGGCGTATCCATGTGGATAAAAACCCTGTATTAATTTTTAAGGAAAAAAAAAAAAAAAAAAAAGTGCATATAGAAAAGGTTTCTCAGAAAGAAGTGGTCCACACTCACACACCACACGAAAGCACTCCACACTCCACATTTTAGGTATGAATCTACAAGTACGCGGCAGGCCCGTCTTGTCGGGCCAATTCAGTGAGTGTAACGTAGTCAGAAGATGGAAAGAGAGGCAACTTTTAGGTGAATATAACTGAAGATAATTAGCGTTGTGTGAACTGAATTGCACTTTATTGTGTCATAGCAAGAGTCGCTTTTTATTTAAATGATTTTGCGGAGTTAACCATATGTATGAAAAAAAATATGAAAAAGCGTTTATTTGTGGTTACAAATTTTTACATAATTTTTTACTACTGCCAAACTGCAAAGCAGTTTGGTGGCAGATGTAGCTAACATCACAACAAGTCTTATGTGTATACTTAAAACTTTTTCATCACTTATTGCTAAACACACATATTTTACAACAGCACAAAGGCTGACTATTACGTAATGCTAATAACATTATAAACTGCGTAATAGAATTCCAAATCACACATACATCACCAGTGCTATTCTGTAACCATCTCACCGTGAAAACGTAGGTGAAGTGAACGTGAAGTGAGCTGTAATTCCACCTGCTGCTAGGGACTGACAGCTCACTCCGAGCTCACTTCACCTAAGTTCTCACGGTGAGATGGTTACAGAATAGCACTGCAGATATTCATCTGTGACTGTCCGTTAAAAACTGTTATCTCAAATAAGATTGCCTTTTATGGTGTTGGTTCTCATCTCAATCATGATCTTGAAGCAATACTCCATTTGCTTCAAGATCATGATTATAGGAAGGTTCTTGAATCAATACGTTTACGAGCTCATCACCAGCTGCTAAGCATATTCCCAACTGTGTCGGGGTCGGCTTCCAGCCTAACCAGATGCAGCTGAATACCGGTATTTTACATGGAGGTACTGCTTATCTGACTTCCACAATCCAGTTACACGGTAACACGATACCTCTTGGTTGTCCAGGCTTCTCACGACCCGTCACGACTGTCAAAGTTACCACGAATGACAGCCGGGACCAACGGCATAAAGTGCTTTCCAAGGCACGGAGGGGTCTTGGTATATAAAGATGGTCACCCACAATACGTTTATGGACTTTTAATGTTAAAATAGATTTATAGAAAGACTCATTAGACGTTCTAAGTCAAAACTGCCTGACACATGCCAGGCACGTACAACTTAATCATGGTAACCGAATTATTACTTTCCGGGGAGTCAGGAACTCAGGTATGTTCAAATATTCCCTGAATTTAATGTTCACTAACTTACTATTCAGCAATTAATTTGATTCCATGAAATGTGTTCATTATTTAGTATTTCGAGTGGTAAATAATATATTTCTGTGGTTGTGTTAAAACGTCACTGGGTTTAATTCATTTTGGCCAGACAGTTTAGTTTAGTGTTTTGTGATAGAATACTTTAATAAGTTTGTGCTAACTGTTTTGGGTTTTAATTTAATTATTATAATGATTGGGTCAAATGCCATATTTAAATTATTAGGTACCTCTTGCAGCAGCATTCGTTGATAAAACGACTTGGTATGATTATTTTATTGGGACATACAAATATTGGAAAAAAAAAAAACAAAAATACGACTTTGGTATTAGTAAAGCAATCTCTAAACCCATCTAAAATAGTTCCGTGGGTCTGAATTTTTTTCTCATATCTCAACTTTTTTATGGTCCATTCAGATACCGATATACCAGTTCATAGTTCGGTATGAAAACATGATCGCTTTTATACCTTACCTTCAAATAACGAGTAGCATTCTTACATAGTGCTCTGCATTCATCCGCTTTAATTATCTGTATTAAATATCTTTGAATTCAGGTTACTGATAATGCTAATGAACAGCATTTCATGAATATTTCCCATAATAATTGTTTTTGTGTCGATTAATTCATGTTTAATTAGGTTTAAGGTATTTTGTTGGTAAACCAGATGATAAGCATAAAGTAAAGATGCCAGTTATAATTACATTTTCTAACGTCTCCATTAGTTATAACTTGAAACGTCACGGAAAAACGAACAAAATTCAAACGTATGTATGACTTTGATAGTTCTTTGACAGCTGCCAAAACAAGCAGCGCGGGAATGAGATGTCAGATGAACTGGACGCTTTGTACTTCAAGTTTAATCGTTTAGGAAACTTGTAATACAAGTAATAAAACCTTTATAGCAGGTATAGATATTTGCGCTATTAAGTAAATATTGTGCAGAGCAGGGGTGTTGCGGATTTACGAATCCGCGGATTTTGAGCCACGAAAAATGGGCGTTAAAAATCTGCATCAGCAACATCCCTGGTATAGAGTCTTCGTTCTAGTTAGGGCCCCGATCACACAGTTTATTCACAAGGACCACATTTTTCCGTCAAAATCAACCATCTCGGCCAGTCCAGTGCGCGATAAAATCCTGCCGCGATATTTTTACGTGCCTGTGAACGTAGGCTAAGCCCAGATTTTTTCGCACGGACTTGTTTTTATCGCGGAGATTTTTTTTCTCACTGTACTGACACTTTACTTTCAACTCTCGGAGTTGAGCCCAGCTTTGAGAATCCAACGCGTTGGGACGCACTCTGGTCCCAGCGCGTTGAAAAAACACACTGTTGGATTTTAAACTCTCGGCGCTAAGCAAAGCGTTAAAAATCCAGTGCACGAAAAAAAATCTCCGCGATTTTATTACGTTCGTGTGAGTGTGTGAGCTAAGTGTCTACTATTTCTTTATGCTATTTGGTATTTCTATCTTAGTATTTGTTTTGTTCTTAGTGTAAGTAGCAATATCGAAGATCTCACGGACACAGGACCTTTGTGGTTACAACTCAAGGAAAACGGCCGATACGTGTACGGTACGTAGTAAGTAGGTACCTACCCATACTTATTAGTAGGTAGCCTCATGTGTAGATAAGTTTGATGCTGCAAAAGTAATCAATCTCCACGGTACTACTACTTTCCTATCGCAGGTATGCTGCACGTGTAGCATGACCAGAAAAAACGAAAAAGACCAGAAATAACGTAGAAACTAGTTTTGTCGACGGAAGAATAGACAAAATGACAGATAAACAATCACGTCATCTGTCATTTAGTCTACGCGTGCTGGAAGAGATTTCTTTAGAAATAAGGCCTTTGTAGGTACGTATTTTTCTGTACCTTTATTCTTGTCTGTTTATTTGTGTGTAAAATTAAATAATCTGTTAAAAAAAAAATGAACAGAAAATATCGCGTTTTATGAAGTGAAAATTTCTTTAGGCGTGTTGAGAAATTTTTGGGTAGGGAAAATCTTATGGTTCGCGACACCGACATGCTATAATAGCAGTATCTCTTTAGCTATAATCGTGACGTGTTGTGCAACATTATTTCATAGTTCAGTTTTTCATCTTCTTCAGAAGGGTGCCACACGGAACCCTATTACTAAGCTTCCGCTGTCCGTCTGTCTGTCAGCGAGCTGTATCTCATGAACCGTAATAGGTAGACAGTTGAACATTCCACAAATTGTATATTTCTATTGCCGCTATAACAACAAATAATAAAAATAAAATAAATTAAAAAAATAAGGGTGTCCTCATACAAGAAACGTGTGTTTTCTGGCGTTTTTTTTGTTAAATATTGTAGGTGGTACGGAACCCTTCGTTTTCGAGTCCGACTCGCGCTTGTCCAGTTTTTTAATTATTCGGCAGGTTACTCATACCTATTATTTAAACTGTCATAAACGGTTTTCAAACAATAGCGTATTTATTGAATCGAAATGGACAATCTGTTTTTATTGCTAGTGGTTAACAATATTCAGAGTTGCGGTGTCATGTTTTAGTAAAACAATTGTTTTGCATATTTTTTGCTTACCGCGAGTTTTTAGTTTAACGAGTGGTGGTGTACACTAATGAGGACGAGCTCGTGGCTGAGTAATAACAGCCGCACGAGTCGATCCGTGGATGGGTGACCATCTTTACATACCGAGACTCCTCCGTGCCTCGGAAAGCTCGTTAAGCCGTTGGTCCCGGCTGTCATTCGTGGATCTTTGACAGTCGTTACGGGTCTTCAGAAGCCCGAACATCTGACAACCAGTCTTACCAAGAGGTATCGTATTGCCCAGTTACTGGGTTGTGGAGGTCAGATAGGCAGTCGCTCCATGTAAAATACTGGTACTCAGCTGCATTCGGTTAGACTGGAAGCTGACCCCAACATAGTTGAGAAAAAGGCTAGGCAGATTGATAGAGTGATGTTGTACACTGTTTCTCATTTATTTTGACTCCAAACTTCGCGCTCTACTTTCTCATTATACAGGGTTACATTTAATTAGTGAGTGAAACTCCACAGACGTGATAGTTATCGTAATCTAAACACCACGATAAAACAAAAAAAGTTGAATTAAGAGGAGTCTGCGTGTCGTCTAGGTCACGTCTGCGAGTTTGGCTAGCTAATTTCATTTGACCCTGTATAATCACCTCCAATATCATAGAAGGCGAAATTGGACCTATATAATAAAACCGCTCCCTATTTTTGGATACCTTAAAATAAAAACTTTTTACAAAAAAAAAAAAACAACTGACTTCCAAACAAAACACTACAAAAAAAATGGCTTAATATCGGAAGTCGGTGTCCTTGATGTTGAAATAAAAAATATAAATATATATAAGATCCCATTGAAATAGATGGACAAACTTTTAGAAATCATTCAGACAACTAAAATAATGAATATTCAAAAAAAAAAAATACGCATTAGATATGTAACTAACAAGAAAAAAAATCTGCTAACGAAAATACACTAAGAATGTTGGTTAACCAATACCATTTATTATTTTAGGTTAAAATAAAATCACTTTATCAGTGTTTTTTTTTTTTTTTTTGCTTAGATATCATTGGTTAGACGTACTGAACGCTGTGTTCAAATTTTTCCATCAATTTTAATGAGCCCTTGTATATTATTTTTGTACAAAAAATATTTATCAGTTTTTATTTGTGGTACGAATACCAGCACCTACTATGTAAATAACAGTGACAGGAACTTATTACAACATTATCCACATAGACCTTTAGGGGCATAAGGAACAGGGTGTAAAGTTCACTCATCCACCATTGGAAAGGGAGGATCCTCCGACCGGAGACGGGTGTTATGTCTGGCGGGCCGACTGCCCGACTGTTGAAGTCGGATAGTCTTGTATATGTCGTTCGCGCGGTAAACTCTAATTGCGCGATACAGGATTTGTGTGACGTCATGTCTTTGATGCGTAGTTTGTATGTGGCGGTGTAACCGCTACAGACCTAGTGGGGAAAATACCTATTATTGAAGCTAACTTGAAAACTACCAAAGTAAAGTTAATAAAATTTATAAATGAGACTACCGCGCAAGCTTCTTCTACCAAATGAAAAAAGAATTTTCGAAATCGGTCTAAAAAAGACAAAAATATCGATGAACATCTGAACATACATAAATATAAAAATATCATACCTAAGGAGGAACATAGAACCTCCTCTTTATGTCCTCATAGGTAGAAAATATTCCAAAAGTCTCCATCGCTGTCCATCTGTATGTCACAGTACAACACTTTTATTTCACGGCGCTTTGTAGTTTTGTACCTAATGACATTTTAATGACTCGGGCGCTGTTTCAAGTTTTTTAACGCCCGTCGGGTATTCCAATAGCCAAGACAGACCAAACAAACTTAAATCGGTATTAACATGGCCGTCGTACCGAATATTGGTAGTCTGTGTGTCTTTACACAGTGGCAGTGGTCCAACTCGGAAAAATTCTTATAAATATTGATAGAGACTCATGGAGTAAGCCACTCTTCACGAGCGATTTTTTCCCGCGGCGATTTTTTTACGTGCAATTGATTTTCAACGGACAGCTTAGCGCCGAGGGCTTAAAATACAGCAGTGTGCTTTTTCATGGGGACGAGAGTGCATCCCAGCGCGTTGGATTCTTAACGCTCGGCTTAACACCGAGAGTTTAAAATCCAGTGCGCGATAAAATCCCGCCGCGATATTTTTACGTCCGTGTGAACGTAAGTATCCTGAAAAAACGAGGTTCGATCTGAGTATACAATTGAATTTAAATATAGACGCCGAAAAAATTAAAAAATGCACCGTACACGTGATAGAAGGGAAACTTCTTAAAAAATTAAGAATAAGAGAGTTTTTGTGGGAGAGACAGAGAGTTATATCTTTCTTCTCTACAAAAAAGCAATATTTCGTAAAAACTTCCTAGGAATGGCACCACATATTTATAACAAATTACCTAATGCTTTGTTAAGTAATAAAGATATCCATCTATTTAAGAAACAACTCAATAATCTACTGATAAGTAAGACATACTACACAATAAATGAATATCTGTCTGATAGAAATCTGGGTGTATAATAATAATACATAAGTATAATTAGGGTGAATACTGGAGTCCGATTTATTTTTATTAAAATTATCTTATTTGTATTGCCAATTATGTGTTGACTGTATTAGAAATTACTTTGACTTTATTATGACTTTATATATTCTGACATTACATGCTAATTGATTTGAATTTATGACATTGTGTATGGTAATATTTTGAAATTTAATATTTTGAAATTGTATAACTTACTAATGTGAATTTATGAAATGGTATCTATAATTTAAATGGTGCTTAGAATTTTAATAATAATTTTGCATGCCTGAATCGGTGCAACACAGTGAACTGCGCATTCACTTGACATCTAGAAATGTATGATTATGTACTGTGTTGAGCAATAAACATTTGAATTTGAATTTGAATTTGAATTCTCTCTCATGTAACTAAATATGTCTAAACGTAACGCGTGCTTGATATTTCACTCTCGATTCTCGTCCAATTATCTAATCGCCGCCTAAGAAGTTTTACTTCTAAAACCCAACTGCAAAAGATGAAGATCTCTAGTCTCGATCCCGTGGGAATATCGGGATGAAAACTATCCTATGTCCTAACCCAGGTCGTGGTCTACCAATGTGCCAAATTTCATCCAAATCCGTTCAGCGCTAAGCGTGAAAGCGTAACAAATAAACTGACTTTCGCATTTATATATCTATAAGTTGGGATTACTGGGGCCAGATCTGACGACAAGATCTGCAAGTGTCTAATATTTGGACTGGTGGTGGGTATGTCGTGGCCGGATCTTAGAATTGACAATTTCATGAAATGGCCAGCTAACATTGGCCATATCGTTTAAACGTCAATGTTTAATGATATGTCAGTCGACGTTTGGCCATATGTAGGGTATCCATGGTGTTAGGTGTCGCTCGGCTTGCGCGCTGTTGGTCACAGTTCTAACCTAACCTAACCCATTTGTGTGTGGTGAACGCCTCTACCGGTGGATAATCTAACTATTTTACGATATGATCGCTAATGTTTGGCCACATCATGAAATGTTAAACGTTGAGTATTCAATGATCTGGCCAGACCACATCATGATGTGACCAGTGGTTGATGTTCATTTCATGAAATGATCAATTTTAAGATCTGGCCATGACAGGTACACCAGCGACATTAATTTAATTATTATCATTACAGACACCCACTGCAAGTAAACGGCGCTGCATCTAACGACGCGGACTATTCAACGAATTAGGAGGCACGCAAAAATTCAAATTCAAAATTCATAATTTTCAAAATTCAAAAGTCATTTATTCAAACTAGGCTGAGAATCAACACTTTTCGAACGTCAAAATTACATAAGACAGTCCCCCAAAACGCCCACCCTTCACCACTTCCTAGTGCTTTTGCTGGGAAGAAGAAGTGGCGCATTTATAATATTCTAAAGCTAAGATCTTGACCCCATCGAATCTTTATGCATGTGCGTTGATCCCAAGTTAGTAGCACTACTGTCTTACATCGACAGTGGCACCGAACACCACTTTCCATTTGTTCATCATCCACGGCCAAGCATTACATGCAGAAGCATCATTAACGCGGTTCAGATAGAACTTGTAATTGATTTCTAATTTACTTCAAATACAACTTAGTTTTACTTCGTTAGCTTTCACGAGTTCCGTTTGTTTGATGCCGAATTGAGTAATTAAAGTTTTTATTCGATTCTGTAGTTTTCTGTTAATCTATCGATGAGTTGAATGATTTATTTGATGTTAAAACATAATGATTTACGAGGTTAATAATATTGAATTTAAGTAAGTGCTTACCGTATTTTAGGACGCAAACGGTGGCCATCTTTGTCAGTTGTTACGTCAGAATCTGACAACCAGTCTTACCAAAAGGTATCCAATAACTGGGTTGTGGAGATCAGATAGGCAGTCGCTCCATATTATACTGATATTTAGCTGCATCCTGTAAGACAGAACGCCGACCCCAACGAAGCTGGGAAAAGGTTAGGCTATGGAAACATTGGAAACGGTAGTAATTAATTAAAGTTAATGAAAAAGTTATTTTACCTTCTTCTTTACGCGTGGTTGGTAACCTGGTGTCAGAGTTTTAAAGCCACCCATGGGCCTCTGACTTGGCTTCACATGCCATCGAGAAATATCTCTCAGGCATGCCGGTTTCCTCACGATGTTTTCCTTCAACAATTAAACAAGAACAACAAGGCTAATATTAATCAAACTATCTGTTTAATAGTCAATATCGTCCCGTGAAATTAAACCTACCTTCTGAAGGACCCTAAAGGGTATCCCAATGACCTCTATAAAGAGCGATCACTATATTTTAATACTTAGTTTCTAACAAATAATCTCTTCTTCTTTTCGTGTGATTAGTGACTAACCTGGTGTCAGTTTAAAAGCCGTCCATGGGGCTTCCGTTCCACTATCCCACCTAGGACAGGTTCACTCAAATCTGTGTGGTTCTTTTCTCAAAAGACCATTTCAGACTAATCTACATGGTCCTCATATGGCCTGACCAAGATTATGTCTGGACTTTAAAAGAGACTGTGACCTCTGAGTTTGTTTCGGCCTTTCTTCTCAGAGTAGTCAGATAGGAAACGCCGAACTCATCTAGCTATTTTTTTAAGATGACGTGTAAAAGTGATTCAAATATCCTATTTACAGAATAAACAGTTTCATTTCATTTCATATCCCATCGAGAAATATCTCTCAGGCATACCGGTTTCCTCACGATGTTTTCCTTCACTGTATTTCAAGCAAGTGATAATTATGAATTCGAAAAGTCAGAGGTGCGTCTTGGGTTGGCAGTCTGACACCCACACCACTAATCTATCACTTTCTCTGTTATTTTACCTGAAAAGTTATTACCTCATAATAATATCTTTATTTTAGCATAAAATATAAGTAGCTCATAAGTAAACTATTCAATTAAAACATAACCCAGAAATTATGTAAAGCAAACTTAACATTTAAAACAAAAGTTTAGGAAGGGTTTCAAAGTGCTATCCGAGATCGCACCCGACCGTCATAACTTGCGGACCGCTTGATAACTTGACAAATTGCTGGTCATAATAAAGCGTAAATTTTGGCACAGCTCCAGTTTAAAACGATGTTAAAAAGAACTATGTTTATAACTGACACTACTGTTTTATTGGCACTGGGATCTGAAATATGGGTTAGATACAGCTAGCTGTAAAAATGTGGCTTATTTAACACAAAGTCTGGGCTCTATAGTTTTTAGGGTTCCGTACCCGAAGGGTGACACATGAAACCCTATAACTAAGCTTCCGCTGTCTGTCCATCCGTCTGTCAGCGGGCTGTATCTCATAAACCATAACTGGTAAACATTTTAAATTTTGACAGATTGTGTATTTCTATTACTGCTAAAACAACAAATCATAAAAATTTAATAAAGTTAATAATTAAAGGGAGTCCGGTCCCCATACAAGAAACGTGTTTCTATTGGTTTTTTTGCTCTCTCAATTCATCTTAATAGGGTACGGAACCCTTCGTGTGCAAGCCCGACTCGAACTTTGCCGGTTTTCGTACTCAGTCTGTGTTCACCATAAAGATTGTAGGCAGAGCTATAGGTAGGTACATCCACATTTTGCCAGTTTGATTGTCACTATTGAGCTCACTGTCAATGGTGACAATTCCTTGCATCAAGTGGAATTACATTTGTGCAGAATAGACCGCCAGGACAGTTTATCATTTAAATTTAATAATTATCCAATCAAATTAAGGTGTATATTTCAATGCACGGTGATCGAACTTGGAGCATCGCAGCGCAGTTTTCTCTGCAGCATCGAGCATTATTTGAATTAGATAAGTATTAAATTCAATTGATAAATTTAAAATTCCTTCCGCCAGTCTGCGCAGGCCATTAACTGGCAAAATCATATTTTTACAGAATGTATCGTATGGAGCGAGCATACTGCGATTCTTCTTCGTAGCGTGTCCATGGAAAAATAATACGAAAATATTTATTTATTTATTTAAACTTCCACTAATAAAAAAGTACAAAAGCGGGCTTAATGCCTTAGGCATTCTCTACCAGTCAACCAAGGGTGGTGAAGGGATTAGATGGCAGGTTCTCTGTTAGAGAGGAACAAAGAAAAGTCATTTTTTTATTAAAATATATCTTTATAAATAATTAAAATACACACACATACATACATATTTAATAAAATATATACCTATATTATATATATACGTAACATATACAAATTCAAGGGAGAGGTGTTGAGATGACTCTACTCTATTTATTTTGATAAAAAAACTCAGCAATTTCCGCTTAAATGCATACCGACTGGTCGCCGTCCTGATATCAAGAGGAAGCGCATTCCATAGAAAAATGGACTGAATATGAAACGAAGAATGAACAAAGTCAGAAGTATGAGAAGGACAAAGTAGGAGAAGATTGTTAGAAGAACGGTGTCTGAAAAACATAGATTTTGGAAGTGAGACATGAGATAAGAAGGAGGATGTTCTACTTTTTTAAATTGCCATTAGCTGGGCACAAACAGACTGATCATCTGCCCAGCCTTTTCCCAACTGTTGGGATCGGCTTTCATTCTAACCGGATGCAGCTTAATACCAGTATTTTACATAGAGCGACTGCCTATCGGACCTCCACAACCCAGTAACTGGATAATACGATACCCCTACTGGTTGTCAGACTTTCGGGCTTCTGACGACCCGTAGCGACTGTCAAAGATCCACGAATGACAGCCGGGACAAACGGTTCAACGTGCTTTCCGAGGCACGAAGGGGTCTCGATATTATTATGAAAGTGATGGTCACCCATCCAAGGACCGACCTCGGCAAGCGTACCTCTTATTATTTAGCCACGGGCTCCTCTCTCGCCAGTCCAGGCAGCAAAAAAAAAATCCTGCCGGAAAAATCGGGGATTGAACCCAGGAGGACGCCCAGTACCTAGTCGCCGCTTGCGACCACAAGGCCAAAGCGGTAGTTTAACACAACCTAATAAAACGACCATCAAAGACTTCTGTCTTCATTAAATTTCAATTGCAACTAAAGAGCGATTGAGGTTAACCGATAGAAAAATCTTAATTATATCCCGTGTTTAACGACCCATTAAGTTTAACTCGCCCATGTAATGAACCGACGGCTACCGTCTCCCGTGTACCTTAGGGCTGGCTCATTCCACCACTTAACTAACTAATCATAGATTTTTACACGACCCGATTTTATTGACCGTGGAGATGCATGACCATGCAAAGCTCGTAGGCGAGAAGCGAGAAAGTTCGTGCTAGACTCGTAGGCGACTCTTGGTAGACGTTTATCACACGTATGACATACGGTATGAGATGGGACTGGCTATATATAGGTATTTTCTCGAACTGTGAATTGACGACACGATATACGATTATTATCCGGAAGTCGTCAATTTTAAAAGCGTGGCGATTCTCGCCTTTCGAATGCAAATATCGTGCGGCTTTTCTAAAGTTCCATACTCGAAGCGTGCCAATCGGAACCCTTGTGTGGACCGGTGTGGCTCATGAACCGTAATAGGTAGACAGTTGAAATTTTCACAAATTGTGTATTTCTATTACCGCTCTACCAACAAATACCTTATAAAAATAAAAATAAAGTTAATAATTAAAGGTCCCCATACAAGAAACGTGTTATTTTCAGCGTTTTTTGCTCTATCTTAAAGGCTCGTGCAGGCTAGCGCGACTTGTCGCACGACGCGAAACCGGTGATTGTTGTACCGTGAAGTTCTCTTAGAAATTGTTTTGTTAGAGTTGCGTCGCGACGCTCTGCACGACGCTTAATACGTTACGGAACCCTTCGTGTGCGAGTCCGACTCGTACTTAGCAGGTTTTTTTTATCTCATATCGACCATCACCTAGTCGAGGCGATAAACTCTCCTTCAGGTATTTAGCTACACATTACTCTCCCGATTTCATGGAAAACACATAAAATAACCGCCAAAGTAATGATTTCGCACATTCGCCTCAACAAGGGAATAAAATCCAAGTAATGATGTTGTTTGGAAATTGAAACAAATTGATAGTCGGTGCCTAAGCTATAAATCTCGGGACAGTTAACCCACTGCTTACGGGTTAACTTGGCTTTGAACCGACCGCGTTGGATGATGCATTCTATTGATGTCATTCTGGCGAAATATGTTGAAACCGCTTCGAAATGTTGTCGATCGATTCTTTAGAAATAGAAAACTATGATACAATAGTAAGAAATCTTCTTACTATTGAATAGTAAGATGTCTTCTTTTGTTGCATATAATAATATCTAAATCCAAATACAGGAAAAAAACATACATGATAGCAAACATTATGAATTAAATACATTGTATAAGATTAAACCACATCAGTATAGTAATAATTATATTACATAAGTAGTAGGTATGAACAGATGACAGCACGTCAGGTTATACCAGGCTGTCAGATTTCTCCAAATGATTTGAAACCTTAAAATGTTACAGATTAAGCTCAGAATCGGATGTGAAAATTTTACGGTATTAGTAGCTTGACCTGCTGATGTGTATAACGTAAGGTGGTGGTTCATTGTTTTGTGAAAGAGCGTCTCTCGCCATCGAACGTAAAATTTTGGCGAGTTTAGAATTAAATAACACCTCTATTTTATAATTTCATTAAATGAATATATTAAAGAAAAAAAACACTGAACTGAAAGACGAAATAACCGAGTTTGGCATCTACAAAAAGTCACAATCGTCCCCTTAGTGCTATCTGCTACAGGAGTAACACCCAAACAGCTTCATCAGTCCCTTAGTTCCCTCAACCTGCCACCTAACACCTACCGCCTGCTGCAGAAGGCAGTGATTCTCAATACATGTAAGCTAGTACGAAAATTTCACCAGTGTGAGTCGGACAACTTCACCATTACTCCCATTCAAAAGCTTCGGCAACATACAACCTACTGAGGATAACCACGCGGTATCGAATATTACTGCAACACCACTTAACTCCACTGGTGATCACTTGGTTTAGGCTAGGCCGAGGAAAACAAATCTAGAAACAATAATAATATAGCCCTATAGTTAGATCTAACTAAATAACTATTACATATAAAAAAATTAAAACTTTAAACCTAGTCCAGTATTCTAGAATTGTTTTTGTTGCATAGGCCTCTTCTCATACAGTGAAGGTCTGGTTACTGTTACCCTGCATCATCAAATAACTGGGCGAAGGCCTGACTTCCAGCCAGAAGGCGTCACAGCAGACTTCGTAATAGAAGATGGCGGCACGAACTGGATAATCCAAACGATTAGTGGCCCCATAAACAGAGTAGGAAAGAGCATTTTAATCAGGACGAAAGAAAGGGACGAAAGGAAGAAAGAGAAAGTGTGAAAGACTGAGGATGATTTGACGTCTACATAATTAGCCTATAATGTACCCACTGCTGGAACAAAGGCCTCTTCTCTGTGAGAGGGAGTGGGCCGTAATCTACCACGCCGGCCCAGTGCGGGTTGGTAGATGTCACATGTCTTCGAATTTTTAGTTCTAGGACATGTCGGTTTCCTCACGATGTTTTCCTTCACCGTTTTCAGAGCAGTGGTGATGAAATAATTTACACAAAATAAAGCGCTTGACAGATTTCTAATCAAAGACCTGTAGCGGTTACACCGCCACATACGAACTACGCATCAAAGACATGACGTCACACAAATCCTGCATCGCGCAATTAGAGTTTTTTTTTTCTAAACTAGGGCATCTCTTAGCTGACCTCTGAGGTCATGACTACTTAACCGGACATTCCTATGGCTGCCTTAAGCTACTACACTCAAAGCCTCCAGCCAGGGGCAAAAACAATTCTAAATTAAAACTAGGCGAGCGCTCGCTAAGGGCACCCCCTGTGGGATACGGACCTCGGCTTAGGGCGTCGCTGGGGGGAGGATAGCAAGTTGGGACAGGCTGGATAAAGGATGATTCATGATTATTAACTGGGGAATTTAAAGCTACTGGCTCAGCATCGACGCGGGCTGGCGCATCAACGAGCAAGGGTCGGGGGGCAATTAGAGTTTACCGCGCGAACGACATATATAAGACTATCCGACATCAACAGTCGGGCAGTCGGCCCGCCAACACCCGTCTGGTCGGAGGATCCTCCCTTTTCTATGGTGGATGAGTGAACTTTACACCCTGTTCCTCATGCCCCTAAAGACCTACACATGGACTTATTATACAAACAGGACTGAGCTCTCGCACCAAAAACACGAACAGAGAGAGATAATGTATACCGAGGCTGTTTATCTCTTTCTAATAGGGTGACCAAACATTCCTAAAACAAACAGGAGAGTTTGTTTTGAAATAATTTGTGTCCGGTTGACACTAAGTGATGAATTAATTTACACAAAGCAAAGCACCTGTTTGGGTTCGAACCTACGACTTACAACTACAAAGTCGTTACCACTGGGCCAACGACATGTTATAGATGTCAAATCTTCCTCACGATGAAAACCTTCGTCATCCGCGTCAGTCAATGATTTATAAATAGGTATTAAATTGCCAGGTTTGAACCTATGACCTTGTGGAAAGCGATCTTCCAGTTTGTCACCACCATTACTGGCTCTTACCGATAAAATAATAGTGGAAGAAGAATTACGAAGCCAAAAAATGTAAGTATAAAATAATGGAATACTTTATTCATTTCACTGCAGTTATTTGATGAAGCAACCACGATATAGTAAACATTAGGGTAATGTTGTTTACTCTGTGACCATGTTTAACATCAGACCCCTTGCGGCCACGTGTCTCAAGTGCCACTCGAAATATCTATGAAATGTCATTTGACACAAGTGGAAATGACTACCATATTTTAGGGGCCCGTAGTCACGTATTCTTGTAGCGGCAATCTACATCGTCACATACGATCTACGCATCACACTGACGTCCCACAAAATCTTGCATCGTGCAAGCAGAGTTTACCACGCGACGAGTATATATACAAATTCAAATTCAAATTCAAAATATTTTATTTCACATAAACCTACATCACTTATGAAACGTCAGAAGCTAGGTGCACGGTTCCAATTGGTCGTTTCCTATGGAGAAGAGCCGGCAAGAAACTCCACGGTTACTCTTTTAAAAATAATTGGTTTTTACAATATTTTCAAATAACAGTGTTATTTGGTATGGGAGGACAGTGTAAGTCTTTCAACAGGTACCAGGTACTTAACAAAATAATTATGGTCAGCAAATATACAGTCCACTAAGCCTACAAAGTCCCGACATCAATCTTCGGGCAGTTGCCCACCAGACACGACACCCGTCTGGTCGGAGGATCATCCCTTTTCTATGGAGAATGAGTGAACTTTACACCCTGATCCTCATCAACTGCTTAACGTACCTCGGAAAGCACGTTAAGCAGTTGGTCCCGGCTGTCATTCGTAGATCTTTGACAGCCGTTACAGTTAGTCTGAAAACCAGTCTCACATGGTAAGACTGGTTGTCAGACTAACTGTAACGTAACAGTACGATAAGGGTATTATGTTAGGTACTCAATAACTGGGTTGTGGAGGACAGAAGACAGTCGCTCGATGTAAAACACTGGTATTAAACATCCGCATAGAGTTCAAGCCGGTCCTAACATAGTTGGAAAAAGGCTCAGCAGATGAGTCACTTATATACAATAGCTTACTTAAACGAAACTTAAATGTAACGTAACTTCAACTTAAATGTATGTGTCTCTGTGATCTGTTCTCACAGCTTTAAAATAATTAAGTTCGATAAAGTTTTTAAAGATATTAAGAAGTTGGCTCAATGCAAACAAATGAGTCTTGAAACTACTATGAAGACTTATTTTTATGTGGTCGGCTTAAAATAAAACGAATCTCGTTTAAAAACTCTAAAGGCGTGTACGCCGTACGACCTAACAAAACTTGGTGAACACGGAACATTTTGTTCGTACGTGTGAAGGTAAATTTGCAAAGCGAACACGAACACCATACGAACACAGTTCGCGCTCAACCGCCCCGCTCTCTTTAGTAGCCATGGAATCGAAATTGGATCGCCACGAACATTTTTGCCGAACACAGTGTTTGGTGTTCGTTAGTTGTACGCACGTGCGGACAAATTGATTGATGTGTTCTTGTTCGTTCGTGCGCACACACCGTAACAAAACGTTATAACGTAGCATCGTTTTAAAATGTTTCAATTAATTAAAATACTTACTAGATTATTTAGTAAAATAAACAAGACTAGCTTCTCCCTGGGAATTCGTTCGCGTGGAAGTCGTAAGACACCAGAATACACTTAAATAACACTTTTTTTTTTAAATTCCCTTCCTATTTAAAATTCACATTTTTAGTACCAAAATGACCCAAAATCAATGAAAAATTTGAAAACTTTCAACAGGGGACATAAGTTAATGACTTGTAGACACCCGCTAAACCGGGTAGTATTCCCCATAGAAAAAAAAATGTTGATTTATTTTTTATTACTAAAAATTACCACATAAATAGACTCTCAGCACGATATATAACAACACCCTCACGGATCGGACAGGGTTTTTTTTGCATGTTGTATTAAAATAAAATTTTCTCCGCTACGGAACCACACTTCACTGATGGTGCGACCGTGCTCCACGCACTTAGCAGGCATATTTCATATTTATATAACCAGCGACCATGTCCCAACATGTTATATAATACCAGATGCTGTTGAGATAAGCATACGCATTAATTCGTTGGATGATCAATTTTCCGGAACGTAAAAGTTGTGAAAAATAACATATATGAGAGATAAAGTTAAGTTGTTTATATCTTGAATGTGGGTAGTATTGAATTGATTGGCCATCTTGTTTCGTATTTCCGTGTTAACAAGTTTATCTTAGCTTCCAATTTCCACCCAAAAGTTGTCGGAAATTGCCTTGTACCGAAGTCCAACCATATTTTTTTGTAAGTTCACTCATCCTCCATAGAAAAGGGAAGATGCTCCGACCAGACGGGTGTTGTATATGGTGGGCTACTGCCCGACGATTGATGTCGGGACGTTGTATGCTGTCACGCGGTAATGAAGGCTTTTGACGTGCACGTCTTTCAACATTGTTCTCATATGTATAATTTCAATATTAATGAAATGATGTATCCAATATTTTGAAACAATATTTTGATTCAAAAGAGTGTCCGTGGAGTTTCTTGCCCGTTCTTCTCCATAGGAACCTACTACGCTTTGGAATGGGCTAGCTTCATCTTTCCGACTGACTGACCCCTTGACGATTCGAAAGTGCCTGTAATTGGTTTATTTGAAATAAATGCTTTGAGTTTAAGTAAGTCTTTGGCGCGATGCAGGATTTTGCTTGACGTCAGTTGGATGCGTAGTTCGCATGTGGTGATGTTTTAATCATAGAAATATAAACTTTCTTGCGCCACTAGGTACTGAGAATCAGATCCTGGGTTCGATTCCCGGGTCGGGCAAAGTGTCATTGGGTTTTTCTATCTGGAATTTCTCAGTAGCAGCCCGTAGTCTGGATTTGTGCCCGGTTGATGGCAATAGGCTCACCCCCTGTTACATGGGACTTAAACATAACTGGCGAAATGTGGGAGTACCTGCTACAGGTACACCTCTGCCCAACCCTTCGGGGAAACAAGGCGTGATGTTATGTTTATGCTATAAACATTCTTAAACTCATATCTATGGTTACTGCTGGTTATCAGATTACTGCCTACTAAAATTATTTTTGACCGCAGTCTAACCGTATTTTTGTTATAGTCCAATGGTTTCAAAAGACAACGTCACATATTCCCTTGGAAGGAAATTAGTCGCAGTTCTTCCGTGCAGCCGTGTACGGCAAGGGAATTGAGGTTAATATTCCTTATGATGGATCCTAACGTGGTCTGATAAATTATATCTTATATCTTTGTAAATTATAGCCTATGTTACTCGTGTGATAATATAGCACTCTACTGTGGTGAAACACAAATCTTTTCTATTAAGACTTGGTTTCCGTATGTCTTTTTCGGGTGACCACTGAAAATCAGCGCTGTTCCTTGGGTCCATATAGCACAGCATCAGCCTTCTTGTCACAGTCATGACGTGCAGCTGCCGACTAATTCTGTTTTGTGCTCGTGATTATACAGGGTGATTGGAAGATGGGTGCAAAGCTTTAAGGCGAAGATAGTACAGACAATTTAGAACCATTTAAGCCATGGTTGTCTTAGACGAAGTCTTACCAATTTTTTTTTATAATAAGGTTTAAATAACGTATTGATACAAATTTTCTGAACTTTAAATGTCTGTAAAAAAATTTCTAATGTTCACAGAAGCCTAAAAAATGTTTTGCTTGATTGCTTACACATTACTTTGATTAAATAAATAAAAAATGAACTCATACATATATTCAATTTGGCCATAATTATGCAGTTTACATAAAATTGGGAATTTCCGAAAAAAAAAAACAAATATTAGGTTAAAAAAATTGGTAAGACGTCTGAGACAACCATGGCTTAAATGGTTCCAAATAGTCTGTACTATATTCGCCTTAAAGCTTTGCACCCATCTTCCAATCACCCTGTATTCGTTTAGTTTTTGCTTTCTGAAATTTGGCTCATGAGGTCTACCTGGGTTTGGACATAAGGTACTTTTTATTCCGATATTCCCTTGAGATCGAGACATATGCGGGTAAAACCACGGGGCGCAGTTAGTACAGTTATAAATAAGAAAAGCCGGTGGTCATGAGGTGGTCTCCACCAGTTTTCTAACAATATCTAATGAGGTACCTAACAGAACATTTATTGCCATGTAATTACCTACCTATTTACAATGTAACATCATATTTTATTACTACATTAACGACAGCTACTTTCATTATGGACCATCAAACGTGCACATACCAAAGTTTTATTAGTAACTATGTAGTATTTTTCCCGGGACTTCGTCTGCGTTGATTCTGGATTTCCTCTAAACTTAGACACCCGTTTTAACCCCTTAGGAGGTTGTTTTTTAAATATGATGGTTAGAAAGGGGGGACTATTGAGATGACGACTAACAGATATGTATGGAATGGATGACGACAATTTTTTTGTTTGTTTTACTGGTATTTAAGCATTCAAAAAAGATTACGGCGATACATTGCGTTAAAATGTGGCACAACGTCACGACTTCATAGATTTCTATATATCGAGCTGTGACGTATTGAGCCCCCACTCCCCAATTTTAATGCGTTTTATCTAAGTCATTTTTTATTTATACGACGGATTAAATAGTTTTTTTTTTTACCCAGTCTTCACATCATGGTATGCATCTCATCAAAATCTGTCCAGCTGTTTACGCGTAAAAACCTAACAGACAGACAGACAAAGATGCTTCCGTACTTATAAACATGAATAAAGATACAGTTATGATCGTAACACAAGGGCCTGTGTCAAGCCTCTTGGGTCTAAGCACATACATTTATGTTACTTTCACTTAGAGTGGATGATAAATCTCCAAGCTATTGTTGTGAGAATATATTGCTACTGCGCGCTTTTAAGTTATTGAGGCGAGTGACAATATTTTTTTGATAATGCTTTTAAATTATAATACCTACTTTCGATTTTGTTGTTGAATTGATTGCTTTGATAACAGATAAGGTAAACGCGGGTGAAGTCGTCATGCCCCAATAGTCGACAATTAATCTAAAAACTTTTATTGTTTTTTCTACTGAACTTAAAATGGGCCGGTTTATATGGCAACATATTGTTGGTAACATATTGCACAATTGAACACTGAGTTTTAACAGTCATGGCATCGGAGATATGTTAGTCGAAACGTGTGTGCCCTAACAAAATCGTTTTTTCGTGAAGTTCAGCTGTCAAAAGTGAAACTCAGAACGTGGTTTTGTGTTTTGATTTATATAACTCCAGTGGGGTCTGCGGTAAGTTTCTTTGTTTAATGAGTTAGTTAAGTTTATTTGCTAACGATGTAATATGCAATTTGGAATACTTTTAACATAGAAGATATATTTTTTTAATGTGACATCTATTGGTACTTTAAAACTCCCATTTGACCCAAAACCCGTCATTTTAGAATTATTATGACGACTACTGGGACATGCTCAAAAGTTGCACCTAAACTCGTCATAATGAGGATATTTTGTGTTTTACAGTACAAAATGCGAATAAATAGCTATTATCGGGACTTTTACAAAATTGTTAACTCTCTAGAACAAACATATTTAAGGTTTAGACTACATTTGTTGATAAAACTGCGTTTCTTTTAAGCTTTTTCTTAGGGGTATATTTTACTCTGCTGGTTCTAGATGCACGTACACAGTCATGTTATTCGATTCAATTATTTTGTTTCTTAATGGTTAAACCCCCTGTTTTCTATAAGTATGCACTTATTCTACGAGTATTTTTTTTTAGGTATATATTGGCCGCTGTAGGCCTCCGCGGACGGTGAGCAATGGGTAGCTCGCCGTCCGGTAAGGACCAGGCCCGGGTTGACGGCGCGTAGTGTTCCACGCGCTCCTCAAAGAGATGTCAGCAAGTGAAGGGGTCCGATGAGACCATTGCCTGCCGGGGTTGCGGGAAAGTCCGAAAGGGATACCGTGGCCCCCTGGCATTGCACAGGCAACAGAAGGAACACGGGTGGGTTTTAGTCAGTAAGAGCCTGACATGCCCTCCCGCTCCACCCAGAGCGGGAGACGTCATTTGATGATTTCCCACCCAAAAAAAAAAAAAAAAAGGCCTCCGCCATTCGATTAAGGACACGCGGTACATATCTACCGCTTTGGGAACAAGTAGGTCTACCACTTGCCTTTGTTTCTACTACGCTTGGATTACAATTTATGGCAAGCAAAAATTAACTGTTCTTACACTATGCTTTTTGTTCGAAATAACTGCATGTCGTCACGCGTATTGTACCTACCGCGTCTCCCTAACGTGCCTTAATAGCGCCTGTATAAAAATTATGTCATTCAACTAGTTTTGACGCAAAAATTATTAAAATCAGTTTTAAAACTAAGATGACATAGCTTCCATCGCTGTCACTTCCTTGCTTGTCGTATTCGATATTGATGGGTAAAGAGTAATCTTAAGTAAGATTTTTTTATTTAAGATTGTATGTACCTAGTGATTGCATGAACGTAATTTTAATTACAGATCATGACTGAAAGAAACTACAAGCAAGAAGACCTTTTAAAAGTCATAGAAGCTGTAAATCAAGGGGCCACAACATCAGATGTAGCAAGAAAATTTAAAGTGCCAAGGACCACATTAAATGACAAGATTAAAGGGCGTAGTTTAGTCGGCTGCTCTAAAGGACCAACGACTGTTTTAACTCCGGAAGAAGAAGAACATTTAAAGAACTGGTTAATTTTCATGGCAGAAAGTGGTTTTCCTGTAACATCAGATCAGTTATTAGATAGCGTCAAATTATTAGTTACCAAATTCAGACGTATTAACCCATTTAATAACAATAGAGTAGGTCGACATTGGTTCAAGTCATTCACAAAGCGTCACCCTGAAGTGGGTCGGAGGGTGTCCCAAAATTTGACACAATCTCGAGCATTAGTCACGGAAGATGAGGTTCGTACCTGGTTCAAAGAAGTTAAGGATTATTTTTGTACTGCTCAGCTACAGGCAACTTCTGAAGACCCGCGGAGAATTTTTAACTGCGATGAGAGCGCCTTTTTCTTGTCCCCCGCTGACAACAGAGTCTTAGTGAAACGTGGGTCTAAAAATGTTTACAATATAATACCAAGTGGAGAAAAAGAGTGCGTAACAGTTCTAATAACAGCTAATGCATCAGGTGAATTGGCACCGCCGATGGTTCTTTTTAAGCTTAAGTCAATCCCTCACAAAATTTCGAAATCAGCACCTAATGATTGGGGATTAGGGCACACAAAAAGAGGCCGGATGACTGGCGAAGCTTTTTATGAATATATAGCAAATGTGTTCTACCCTTGGGTTATAAGAAGTGGCATCCAGCTGCCGATAATATTTTATTTGGATGGCCACTGCTCTCATACCACGCTACCATTGAGCAATTTCTGTAGAGAAAATCAAATTATACTCATCGCGCTCTATCCAAATGCTACACATATTCTTCAACCCATGGATGTAGCAGTATTTAGGCCTCTCAAAAGAATATGGAAACAATCTGTATATGATTGGCGCAATGAGAATCACTTTGTAAAACTAAAAAAGGAAAATTTCTGTCCCTTGTTAGACAAGATTCTCAAACAATTAAACAGAAACTCTATTGTAAATGGATTTCGTAAATGTGGGCTGTCACCATTTTTACCTACATATTTATGAATGTTAGTAATTATTTCGCGGAAAGCTATTTATATGAATGTGGCTTTTATTTTTTGTTAAAACTGATTATTTTATTACGTATAAGAGAACTGATTTTACAATTTAAATATTTTAATAGTAATAATTTTACTCGTGCTACATATGATTAAGAAATATAACATATATTTTATAGACTGATTTTGTGATTCCAAGCGTTTGATTTTAGGAATATAAATTAAAATGCAACTATGTATCTGTTTTATTGAATACCTGCTCTTCTAACAGATTATAACCTGCTATTCTAAATAGGGATTTGGTTTTCTATCTATCTACCTAATGTTTCAAAGGCACAAGTATGCTTAACAAATTCAAGCACAAAAAAAATGTACCTATCTTGAACTTTATGTTCAAGAACAGAGAGTTTATATTAGCATTAAAAGTTGACGAGTACTGGGAATATTTGACGAGTATCCGTACAAATCAGACGACTATTGGTACAAATCGCACTTTTTTTACTTTTGCCTTAATAACTACATAAACCCATCAAAATGATTAAAAAAAATAGTTACTTAGAATAACGAATAAATTCTCTATCACGTCATCGTCATGCAAAAATTGTCATTTTCAATTAAATATTTAACACACAGAAGCACTTCAAAGTCAGTGATTTCCGAAATCCGACGAGTATTGGTACGTTTACCTTAGATGGGTGGAATTTATATTAGTTTCTGGTTTTAATAATCAACCTTTTTTTTAATTCATTCTTCTTTGGAATTTTATCGACATTTGGTATTTACCGATTTGTTATTTATAAAAGGAAAATATTTATTGATTAAAAAACTTAATGATTAGAAGATCCTTTTTCCACAAAGTTGACATAATAGTTATATAATCAACCTGAACCGTATGTGGTTCATAGTTTTTCAAAAAAGGTAAGGTGGTCTTATGATTATAATGTAAACAAATATTTGATACGGCCACAAACAATATTTAGATCGACATTCAACCCGACACTGACCTGAAAATTGCAAAAACCGTCCGAAAATTTGAATTTCGCGGGCTACCTAACCGCATTAACCCCCTTAAGGGGAAATATTTACCAGATCCTCTAAAACTGATTGAACATCTAATGCTGAACGCTTTAAAAAAATTAATGAACCTCTAAAATCTTTGGGCTTCCAATAAAGCTCCCATTTTTAATACGCCTCGAGCAGAGCGAGCGAAGCGAGCGGTGCCGCGGAAGAACCAGCGAGCGCTACATCCAAGTATGTCACAATTACTTGGCTATTTGGTTTTTTTAGGTCCCCAAAATAGGAATTATTAGAAGTTCAGATAAAGAGGTGCAAGTATTATATTACAGTGTATAATAATATTTTTAGAGCGAAAAAAATTTGAGGTTCGATTACATACTATGCCTTTATTAAGTTTGTCGTAAATCGCAATGTCACTTTTAACCAGTTAAGCCCTTGTTGACTACAAACATTATTAATCGAAGAACATTATATTTTATTTTTCTTGTGAATTATTTTGGTAATCACACCCACTACCCATTCAGTTATGGTCAAGCCCTTTGTCGGCAAATTGTGAGTAATAACCAACTGTCAAATATCAAGGTACATTTTAATTAAGTATGGAAATAAAGATTAATGGGTTTGTTTATTATTTGAAAATCTTACGTAATCCACAAAAGGAAACTTGTTAGCAATAAAAGGTTTCCTTTAAGGACAGATTTAGGGTTACGACTGATAGAATCAAAACAATAAATAGTAAAAACACTAAAATAGGTATTACTGGGTGGTTTTATGCTTTAATGCTTCTTCATCCCAACACTTGTACAGGGCTGTGCTAAAGAAGCTTTCGGGCAGACAAAGAAGAAATGTAGTTTTGGTGTCTTTTAATTTCAGAAGCGTTCATAAGTGAAAATATTTGTAAATGTCATTGACTGACAGTTGTGAGTTGTCCACTGACAAAGCCACGCATTCACTAGACAAATGTCCCGCGGCACCAGTCGCTTGAAATGTCGGGCGATGTTAACCAACGTCTCTAGATATCTAGCCTCACGACCTTTTTCATCGTTTTCTATGTTGCCAGACATATATAGGGACACGTGTCGTGGGGAGTTTTATGCGTCGCAGCCTGTCCGGCCGTGTACGGTGTACTATGCACGACGTAAAGCGATAGCGCGTTGGTTTGCAGTTTGCAGTTTGAAAGCGTAACAAACAAACTTACTTTCGCATTTATAATATTAGTTAGGAGGAGTTTTTGATTGGGAAATTATCAAATAACTTCTCCCGCTCTGGGCGGAGCGGGAGGGCGTGTCAAACTCTTACTGACTAAAACCCACCCGTGTTCCTTCAGTTGCCTGTACGTTGCCAGGGGCCACGGTATTCATTTTGGACTTTCCCGCAACCCCGGCAGGCCAGACAGGATACCTGAGACTAAGATATGATACCTGAGACTAAGACAGGATACTTTTATCCCGGTAAACACAAACGAAGTCTCGGGCAGAAGCTAGTACGACAATAAATTAAACTTCGTATATCTAATGACGTCGCCAGTCTACATGCAAAAATCCAACCATATCTAATCGTTAATAAAGAAATCCAACCATATCTAATCTATACTAATATTATAAAGAGGAAAGATTTGATTGTTTGTTTGTATTGAACAAGCTCCGAAACTACTGGACCGATTTGAAAAATTATTTTACCATTAGAAAGCTTGGTTTTCAGGGAGTAACTTAGATTACTTTTTATCCCGGGAAAAATAACGGGTCCCGCGGGAAAGTCCACGGGAGAGCAGCCGCGGGCAAAGTGCTATCGTTAATAAATTCACAGATACTCCATTTGAAATAAGATTAGAAGTTTAAACAAACCTTTTTTACAGTCCATTCAACCGATTCTGACTTCTATAACGCAGGCATAAGGATGGCATTAAAAGCAAGAAAGTAGTTACAATACCAACTGTTTACTGCAGCTGTCATTTGTCATGCCACCAACGCAGGCTCCCAGGTCATGGTCTTCCCATTTCATCCAAATCTGTTCAGCCGTTTAGCGTGGAAGCGTAACAAACAAACAAACTCATTTTCGTATTTATAATATTAAAAGTATTATAGGAATAGGGTGTTTTATTCTATATGAGAAAAAATCTAAAAATATATTATTGAGATAGCTTAGGCAATAAGCAGTCGGAAAACGTTAGCTTTATTTCATAAAATAGCAAACTAAATTTTAAAATTCAATTCAAAAGGTTTCAGTTTTTTTAATCTGTTTCATAACACCATTAGATAGTAGTCGCCATGTTATTACGTCGTACGGCTATGTAAATTTAGGAGTGTTAACTGTCAACTATCAGCGTACCTTTAATCTATAAATTTGTTTACATAGTGAACTGACGTCATGACCACAGAGCAATATAGCGTCCACTGCGTCCAGCGTTTTCGTCAAATTACGCGCGAAATTTGAAAATGTAAAATTTTAATGCATTTTTATGGCATATAACGATTGAATAAAAAATTTGTGAATTTTTTTGTGGTTCATTAGCACTATAGAATCTAATTGAGACACTTTTCAAAAATGGGTGTAATACCCTATTGTTGTCTCCACTTTTTTATAGCGATCGCATTGCATTTCCTAAGAACGCCTTTGTAGCGGAGTCTGTACTGAACTATTCATATAAACTTGTTATGTGAAATCTTGACGGCAATTCACGCCTTTCTACAGGTTAACTATTCGTGACATAGCCGAGACAGTTATCGACTCAATTTATTAAACGGTTTGTTTATTAATTGCCTTGAACATCTGCATTAACTTTCTACTAAATCTACTGAATTTATTACAATATTAATAAAGAAATAATGTCATAAATCTTTTAGTAATGTAATGTATTTTGACAGTTTTTTTTGTATAATAGTTTTATGAAAAGACAGAAAATTGTATGTCTAGAGCCTCTATTTTTCTATTGCAATACATTATTTTGCTAAATAACATTTATTTATTACAATATATTATTTTGCCAAATAATATTTATTTATTCAAGACATTATTTGGATAAATAACATTTCCTTTTCTATAGACAAGTCAGTATAATCGTAAAGAGATTTTTCCTCTTGAACTAAGTTAGGCTGAATTTCTGAATATTAATTTACTGTAAGTAGACAAAAGTGTTAATATCGTTACAGCCGTTTTGCCCACGAAATTATTTTATACTGAAACTTATATCTATCTACGATTTTACCAATTGCCAATTACAGTATGATAAATCCCAAGTAATTGGGTGCAAAGAGTATTTCCAATAAAATTAATTGACATTTATTTTCTAACGGACAATTTAATTATTGCGTATTCAGGATCAAATCATGGAATCTTATGAGCCGCACCAATTATTTTTAATCTATGTACATACATGCTACGTAATTAATAATAGGATATTTTCATAAAGGAACTATCTTAAAACGGATAACGGATCATAAGGAAGCCGAGGTTGACTTATTCATCCCTCATATATATATTTTTTGTACTGGTCCTCACCCGGGAACTTTCTGGTTACGGAGGTCAAAATGTTAAGGTTAAAATTTATTTTATTTTTTTACGAAGAAAAGTTTTGAATGTTATCCTTATCACAAATTGTTACACTTTCTTGTTAAATTATTATTTTACACTTTTTACTTGCTTCCTTTTTTTACTTGTTTTAAAAAAATTAAGTGTTGTGTTCTTGTCTATGCAAAATAAATGTATTTTCTTTCTTTCTTTTCTTTATATTTTAACTTTAAATAACTTTAATTTTAAATACTCCCTCGATCCCTTACCCGTTGCATACACCCGTTCTGTGCCATAGGCACAATGTTTTGCGTGCGTTACTGTAAACAATAAACAGCGAATTTTCACACCAAAAATAAAAGTTTTTTCCCAACAATTTGCACAAAGTTACTAAGTTTGAT
Organism: Xanthia togata; assembly: GCA_963853775.1. Classification (NCBI taxonomy): domain Eukaryota; kingdom Metazoa; phylum Arthropoda; class Insecta; order Lepidoptera; family Noctuidae; genus Xanthia; species Xanthia togata. Next base: position 22,598,099 of record OY970791.1, read on the forward strand.
GTACAGAATGCGGAGATGATGGCTTCGTGAAGGATCTTGTTATACCCTGTAGGTAATGTTTTCTTCTGCTAAATATTTAAATTATTCCAAACGTTGAATATTGTAAAGCAAGACTGTTATTGAATTACTTCCAACGAAAGTTAATTATTATTTAATGTTGAAAACGCCGTGAAGAGCTTTGTTGTTCCATTCCAAAATATCAAAATTCCGACTACCTGCTTAGTAGCTATCTTTACCTCATTTTATATTTAGGTCTAGTTTATATGCTGTTCAATTTCTAGGCTAAGAATCTTTCTCCATAATGTAGGTAAGTACATACACACTACCTACATATAAAAAATAAAAAAAATAGTAGTTCTGCGAACGGTAGACCTCGCGAGCACAAACTTTTTTGCAACAAAGTCAAAGTCAAAGTCAAATAATTTATTTCAATTAGGCACAAAAAAGGCACTTTTGAACGTCAAACTTTACAAAAAATAATAAATAAAACTGATTCTAGTCGCCCATTCCAAAAGGTAGTTTTCGTATGGAGAAGAATGGGCAAGAAACTCCACCGTTACTCTTTTAAAAAAATCATTATATCTTGTATACACTTATTATATAATTATATGTGAAGACAATGCACCTAGAATAAGATTACTATACCACGATAGGTAAAAATAATGAAAAATGAAGGAATGACATAATTATGTGATAGATGCATGGTGCTCACATACTTACAAACATTGTAAAATTATACTATATTTCTAACATTATAATAAGTAATACTAATAATAATAAGTCAGTGTGTGAGTTCAAGTAATCACAAAAAATAAAATAAAATAAATGTTTAAAAAAATAATAAAAAAAATTATACAATTAAATTAGCAACCAGTTCGATTTTGTCTAGATTCTGAATTGTCCTATGGAGCAGGACCAGCATGTTTCCAAGCATTTTTATCTTGGATATAATCCTCTAATTTGTAATATGCTTGTTTACAAAGTGTACTTTTTATATGATTTTTAAATTTTCTTTCATTTAATTCTAATATATCACAAGGTATTCTGTTGTAACATTTAACACAGTACCCCATAAAAGATGTATTTACTTTAGATAGTCTGAAAAATGGTTGATCTATTTTATCTTTATTTCTAGTATTAAAATTATGTCTATCACTTATTTTATTAAAAAGATGTAGATTTTTTCTCATATACATAATATTTGAATAAATGAATTGGCAAGGTACCGTCATAATATTAATCTTTTTAAATAGTTCCCTGAGAGATTCGCGACGACGTAGATTATAAATGGCTCTGACAGCTCTTTTTTGTAAAACAAAGATGGATTCAATGTCAGCAGCCCGACCCCACAGTAAAATGCCATACGACATAATACTGTGGAAGTAGCTAAAATAAACCAAACGCGCGGTTTCTACATCTGTTAACTGTCTTATCTTTCTAACAGCATAAGCGGCCGAGCTTAGCCGCCCCGCGAGAGATGTTATATGGGGTCCCCATTGTAATTTCTCGTCTAGCGTGATTCCAAGGAAAACTGTTTGATTAATAAATTCCAGTTTTTCTCCATTCAATATGATGTCACATTCGCTACTTCTAACATTTGGTAATTTAAATCTAATGCATTTGGTTTTTTTATTATTTAGTACCAAATTATTTACCGTAAACCAATCTTGGACCTGAACAATAGAGCTATTCACGTCGTCAAGATTTGGTGACCGTCGGTTTATTTTAAAGATCAATGATGTGTCATCTGCAAATAACACCATCTTTGGCTGATTTAGAAATATTTGAGGTAAATCATTAATATAAACTAAAAAGAGGAATGGACCCAATATCGAACCTTGAGGAACGCCCATTACCATTTCAGACCCTAATGAGTTTGTGCCGTTGACTTGAACTTTAACCTTTCTATCTTTCAGGTATGATCTTAACAAATCATGAGCTGTATTCCTAATCCCATAGTGGTCAAGTTTCAGCAGAAGTGTCTCATGGTGTACGCAATCGAACGCCTTCGAGAGGTCGCAGAAGATTCCAATGGCATCTTGTGCTTCTTCCCAAGCGTTAAAAATGTTCTTTATTAGGGTGACACCGGCATCAGTGGTACAGCGCCCTTTGGTGAAACCGTACTGTTGGTCATGAAAGATGGAATTTTTATTAAAGTGACGTAACATTTGATTGAGTATCAACTTTTCAAACACCTTACTGAGAACTGGCAGAATTGACACAGGCCTATAATTGTTGGGTTCCTTACTATCACCGGATTTGAACAAAGGAACTACTTTACTGTGTTTCATGAGATCCGGAAAGACGCCTTGGTCTACACTAGTGTTAAATATGAAAGCTAAATAAGGCGCAATGGTTTCGATGACTGATCTACAATTAATATACCAATAAATTTATTTAAAACAGGAGATTTACCATGTTTTTAAAAACAAAAAATATGGTAAACATCCCGTTTGTTAAATAACTTAAGTAGTCAAAATAACCATGTCAGTTTCAAATCCTATAATTAATATACGGCATTACAGCACGGCACGGCACTACGGTATTATATTTTTTGACGGCACGGTTGGCGCAGTGGTTAAGTAATTGACTGCTGCGCTGCATGTCGCGGGTTCGATCCCCGCACGGAACAAATATTTGTATGACCTACAATTAGTTGTTCCGGGTCTGGCTGTTTGTGTATGTGAGTTTAAATGTATGTAAACGCACCCACGATACAGGAGAAATTCCTAGAGTGGGCAACGTTTTTAAAAAAAAAAAAAAAAAAAACCTACATTAAAAAAATCCGACCAAATTCTAATAATTATTTTCAGGATTCTCTAGTTTTGTGATAAGAAGGTGTTTGGAAGGTGGTGGACAGGAAGGAATCTAAAATTGAGCAATTTACTGCATTTTGAGGAGCTATTCTACTCAACACGCCGAAGATCCTCATCAGATCTTCACCAAATTTTTGTGAGACCAATTTGAAGTCAAATAAAAAAAGAACCATCAAAATGGGATCTCATAAGGCGGAGATATCCAGCCCTCTTTTGCCCCTTTTTGGAGGAAGAACCCCTCCAATCAGAAATCCCCGACGACAAAAAGTCTTTAAGGTCGTAAAACCTGTATATATTGTCCAGATCTTTTGTGAAATACGACCTGTAGACTCCCAATAAACTGACACACGAAAGCAAATTTTGCCAGACTTGAAGCAGAGACGCTTCGCTCGCTCAGTCAATCAGCAAAAATCATCTATAAAAAAGTTCTGCCTGGCCTATTCCTAACTAGATATGTTGGAGTCGGCTTCCAGTCTAACCGGATGCAGCTGACCAGAGTTTTACATAGAGATAAACATAACATAACATCACGCCTGTAATCCTGGAAGGGTTAGGTAGAAGTGGAGGGGGAGGAGTCTGGATTTATGCTCGGTTGATAACAATAAGCTCGCCCCTATTACATGGGACTAACATAACTGGCGGATGGTGTGTGTACGGTACACCTCTGCTTTACATACATACATTTGACTATACCTAAACATTTGAGGTCATATAAAGGCTGGTTGTCAGAATTTCGATCTTCAGAAATTCTGACTACCCGTAGGTAACGACGGTCATAAAATAAAAAAATAAGTTCTGCTTTTTATTTTATTTTAAACAACATAAAGAAAAAAAGAAACTTGTTTTTTTTTGGGGGGGACACGGGAAATAAATCTATCTGTCTAGGCTTTTCCCAACTATGCTGGGGTCGGCTTCCAGTCTAACCGGATGCAGCTGAATACCAGAATTTTACACAGAGCGACTGCCTATCTGACCTGCACAACCCAGTAACTGGGTAATACGATACCCCTTGGCAAGACTGGTTTTCAGATATTCGGGCTTCTTACGACCCGTAACGACTGTCAAATATCTACGAATGACAGCTGGGACCAACGGCTCAACCTGCTTTCCGAGGCACAGAGGAGTCTCGGTACGTAAAGATGCTCACCCATCCACGGAGTAAACCCGGCAAGCCTAGCTTAACCAGATGGATCGACCCGTGCGACTGTTATTACTTAGCCACGAGCTCCTCACCCACAGAAAACACAAACAGTAAAAAAGGAACATTTAAGGTAATAAAATTACGATGCTTTTTTTTAATTGACAAAATATAGATATCTCTGCATAAGGCAGCGAATTTGGACACTAATTTGTATCGTACGTAAACGTTCGTGATCGTGGTCGTACGAATTGAGTGCGTTTTTTGACACTGAATACGTTTTTTTCCGTCAAATAGGTGTTCCGGTGATATCGCATTGAACGCACGAAAAATCCCAACAAGTTCGGATTGTTTTCGGACGTCGGAACTACACGTACGTATACGTACGAGTAACTCGCACTCAGTCTGCTCGCTCCCTTAGTACTTTGAAGGTCGGGATCGTTCGTGCGTGTTTGTATGTGTTCGCACGAGTAAAATTCGAACGAAAACGCGTCCTAAGTGCAAAAAAAAATACTGCAGTGTTTCTTAACAATATTTATCTACTTATGATGCAACAGCAATAGGTAGGTATTATTCCATCAGTCAATGTGCTTTAATAGAGATTGATGTTATCGGATCATCCCAAGAAATGAGAGATTCAGGGCATCTGGATATCTTAATTGAACGCAATTGTTCCTGGTTTATGTTGTGCCGATCTATGTACAGTCTCAAGCATAATGCCTTATACTTACCTACGCAAAATTCAAAAGTGATTTTCTCGTGAAATAACGATAGCAACTTTGAGAAAAGACCTATTTCATAATATCGATTAGACTATGTTCGTAACACCATAAAATTACTACTTTTGGAGAAAATCGCTTTTGAATAATGCGTAGTTTGCGAGTACCTTTGCGCTTTCCTCTCAGTTACTCGATTGAGCATTAAAACTTGCTGCGTTTTCTTTATTCATTATGAGTATGTACATTGGCGTGTGCTAGCTGTCATATGGCTATTAATTATAGCTATTTAATTTAAATTACTTTTTGCATATTGTAAATTGTCTTGCATACTGTTGTATAGAATCATTTTTTATTTTTTTCTAAATGAACAGACAGCTGTGCTGCTGGGGAGTTTGTTGCGCCACTTCTTCTTCCCAGCAAAAGCACTAGGAAGTGGTGAAGGGTGGGCGTTTTGGGGGACTGTCTTATGTAATTTTGACGTTCGAAAAGTGCTGATTCTCAGCCTAGTTTGAATAAATGACTTTTGAATTTTTAATTTTGAGTATTATGAGTAGAGACTTCTATATTTATAGATATTATAAATAGAGGTCTGGTTCGTGTCTGTCTGTGTGACCGCGTTTATTCTTATAAACTACGCAAAGATTTTTGATGTGTTCACCACACGTTTTCACCATCATTTAGAGAATTTATTCACGAAGGTTTACGTCTAAGTGTTTTTTTTAAGAGTAACGGTGTAGTTTACTGCCCATTTTTCTCCATACGAAAACTACTTTATGGAAGGAGCGACTAGAATCAATTCTATGTTCTTGTACATTTTATCGTTCAAAAGTGCCTTTTAAAAATGAGTTGACTTTGACATTGTGTCGAAAACGTTAATATTAAACTAACATATAAAAAGTCCAAGTCTGGTAAGTCTTCAACCAGTACACACATACATACATACATAAACTCACGCCTTCTTCCCATGGGGGTAGGCAGAAACTACAGAACGCCACCTGCTACGATCCTTACATACTCCTTTTGCCTCGTTTACGTTCATACATCTGGTCATACACGCACGCCGGTTGCGAGTACTACGCACCTGTCCTTTCTGAAGAACATCACCAATAAGGTCAGTATATGTCCTCCTAGGGCGTCCCCTTCCGGCGTTTCCATTCACATCTGCCTTGTAAATACATTTTGTTAGTCGCCTTTCATTCATCCTCTCAACATGACCAAACCATCTCAGCGTACCCTTTTCAATTTTTGTCACTACATCTTCTTTTAACTCACACCGTTGTCTTATCACATCATTTCTCAGCCTATCATTCATAGCCAACCAGTACGTCCTCCCGTTATGACATGTGGTGCCGGAACGTGGATACTGACAGTCGGGCTGGTCCACAAATTCAAGCTCGCTCAGCACGCTATGGAGCAGGCTATGCTCGGAGTTTCTATGAAGGATAAGATCAGAAATTAAGTTATCTGGAAAAGAACCAGAGTTACCAACATAGCCTGCAGAGTAAGCAAGCTGAAGTGGCAGTGGACTGGCCATGTTTGTCGAAGGACCGATGGCCGGTGGAGCTGACGAGTCCTGAAGTGGAGATCATGTATCGGCAAGCGGAGTGTGGGACGCCCTCCAGCTAGATGGACCGACGACCTTAAGAAGGAACAGGGCCTGCGAGGAATTTGAAAAATAGGTATGTGAAGAAACTATTGCCAACGTGTTACCTCAAGTCTGCCCCTGTAGAGTGCGATAGGGACAGCTGCAGCTAAGACCGATTATATCACATACATTTTGACGAGATCGACATTTCGTATTCCCCTTTTTTCTCCTCTGAGCTGATTCAGTATTTTTTTCTTTTCAATTTTAAGAAAGAGTATTTCTAGGTTCCTATTTTTATTTTGAAGTTAAAAACTTTTTGCATTTGTCTGGAAGTCCTCTAATCAAAAAAAAAAGGGGATTTCAGTAATTTTTGGAGCGTACTATTTTCTTTACCAAATGATTGCTGAAAAAAAGGAAATAAACAGGGACGTGTCTACAGCAGACCTTGATTTAATGAAAAAAAAGGTTGCTCTAGAGGCATTATTCAGGGAAAAAAAAAGGAATACATTTGTATGGAGAATAGCTGGTACTGTTCTCTCTTAATAAGTTGGCTGGGTCAGACTGGCTGTGGAAGGTGGAGGAGTGTGTGTTGTGGCGCAGCCTGGGCGAGGCCTGTGTCCAGCGATGGACTGCGAAAGGCTGAGTTGATTGATTGATATAGTACCTCGGCCAATTCGTATAAACCGGGCGAAGTAGGAGCGAGTCGCTAGTCGTTTATAATGAAAAGTAAAGCAACAAGAAACTAAACCAATGTCATTAGCAAAACGTTTGATAAGCAGAAAATTACACAGTACGAGAACAAAGGTAGGTACAGCAGATTGCCTCTCTCCCGTTGCGGGTAAAAGACACTTTTGTTTTGGGAATGTAAAAACTTTTTATTTAACACAAGGGGTTAATGGTCGTGTAGACCAAAAATAACATAACCTGCATGTTTTTCCCTTGATTACATCATACAGGAGATCATTACTTTATACAAACACGAGTCCACGCACTTTTCATACAGCTGCCGCCACACTTATGCGCCGTATTAGTGGATCCAGTGGGGTCACCGGCATTACGTTTGCGCTAAAGTGAACCCTCCGGGAGTGCTCCCAGCACTGAACGTGTTAGAACTTATGACGCAGATATATGCCAGTGACGTAGAGTGGTTAGCTTGCGTGTTCTGTACTGAACTCACGCAACGCATCGTACGTCCAGTCAGTAATTGGACTCGCCCATCAAAGAGCGCTGTCCCAAATTAGACGCATTATCAATTTATTATACAAAAAACAAAAGGTACTTTAATAAAACATGTATACTAAACGATCAATAATTAAATCATCTTTAAAATGGTGAAGGTTTTAGAAAAATACAATTTATACATAGTGCGTGATTCTCAGTTTTTTATCCGCGTTAGACATAAATTTACAAATTAATGTCACTATGTAATATAAAAATAATCTAAAATATTCCTGTTTTAAGTTATTCAGAAAATGCTCTTATTTAACATATATTTTTTCCAAATCATTAACACTACTTGTTTAGACGTGATCTTCACTATAAAATCATTAAAAGTCGGTTAAAGAAAAAGAGTGTGCTAGACAAATAGTACAATAAAAAAGTTGTATGTAACCAGTCATTGATATAATATTATAATATATCAATGATACCAGTACGATTCCTAGTTTTCTACTAACATAATGAGGTAACAATTAGGCACCTGTCCCACCGCCGAAGAGGAAGGGACTAGCTATCAACGATTTTCTCTCTCAAGAGACGTACAAAAGATTGTAGGTCCCGTGTAAGTAAAAGAGATAACATAACATCATAGGAAAATTACCCGCAGTGTTGGGCAGAGTCGTACTTATAGTACACCCACATTTCGCCAGTTATGTTTGAGTCCCATGTAATAGGGGCGAGCCTGTTGCCATCAACCGGGAACAAAGCCAGATGAAAAACCCAATAATACTGCCGACCCGCGATGGGAACCAGGACCTCAATAGTCAGCAGTAGCGCTTCCAATCACTAGAGCAACGAGGCAGTTAAAAGAGATACAATATATGAATAGTTGATTGTTGACTGTTCACACAATTGTGATGACACCCACAGATTGTGATTGTCTGTGTGAAGTATATGTCATTTTGTCCATTCTTCCCTACGCGTGCTGGCGAGTAATCGTTTGTCTCAGTCACAAGAGCTACCAAAGAAATTACTCGCTCAATGACATTCACTTGGAGGGTAGAACACTCGCTGAAAGACTCACGCTCGGCATACCGTCACCGTGGCGCACTCGCTGCTCGTTACTCGCCAACTGGTTCTTAGTTGCTAGTTCTACTCGTTTAATCGCCAGCGACGGTGGACGAAAAAAGGCTCACGAAGAAATTGGAGCTTAAATTTTAAAGTGTCGGTTTTTTGCCTGAAATGGCTTCTAGCCAATATTATGCATAATAGGATACAATCTGGTAGGAAAATTGGCAACATATTTTTTTTTTGCAAAAACAATGTATTCGGAGCAAATGCTTATATATCCGGAACGGAGAGAATAACCGTTATATCCTTGCACACGGTGATGTAACTATCTATTTATGTATACCTATATTTAATTTAACAAGATTTAGTGCGTTTTTTTTTATTTTAAAACTACCTAATCTGAAAAAATCAAGTAAGTAATGTCAAAAAATCACAGTGCGACAGGGTCAGTACCTACATTGTCCCATTTAGGAATATGCTTATCAAACGAGGCATACAAGTTAACACCCTACTAAGCAACCAACGTTTATGTAATTATGAGAAAAACTAGTAATTTTCCATCATTCGACACTTTAATTTAATTAGATAAACATTATAAACTACGCTAAAGAAACGACCAAGAGCGCGCAACTAATGGAATTATAGTATGAATTAATTTAATGAAATTGGTCGGCCAGCGGCCAGTCCAGTTTTGAAGTAAAGGAAGCATTTCATCTAATGTATTAGAATGTTCACGTAATTAAATTAAAAAGTAACAAGGTATGACAGGGATTAGGAGCGATTGTGGGAACCATTTGGGGGAGCTATTAATCTTGTGGAGTACCTACATTATTGTCTGCTTTTAGCGGTAGTAGTTAGACCCTTTGTTTGGCTATTGAGTTCGATAATAGGTAGGTACAACTCTTATCTCTTCGGGAACCTAGGTATTGATTGCTGAGTTCTGATTTTAAGGATAAACTTAGTAATTTCAACTCAGTTTTACAGACATTACATTTGGTCAAATAACTTGGAGGGTGTGTCAGAGTCTTACTGACTATAACCCTACCGTGTTCCTTCAGTTGCATGTACGTTGCCAGAGGCCACGGTATGCCTTTCGGACTTTCCCGCATCGGTCCCATCGGACCCCTTCACCCGCTGACATCTCTTTGAGGCGCGCGTGGAACACAACGCGCCGTCGACCCGGGCCTGGTCCACATTACAGTGTCAAAAGGCAACAGCGCGTCACGCGGACTTTAGTATCCTTTTCGACTACACATCAAACAATACATTTCCAGTATAAGCTGACCTCATATTGTACGGAAATCCTATACAATACGAGATCAGCATAAACTGGAAAGGAGACTGAAACGATTACATACAATCTTGGGCCTGGTTGTAAAAAGATGACAGTGGTGTCAATTAATAGCTTATATATTATCAGCCTTTTACTGAAAATTCTGCGGATTTTGTCAATCTGAGAACAGAGATAAAAGAGATTATGTAAAAGTGAGGTTATGTTACAATCTTTAACTAACTTCTGATTCCTGAAGTGCAAAATATGTGCTTTTGCACTAATAGTTATTATATTTAGTAGGAAATATTTGATAAATCAAATGAATGAACGTCAATGACTTCAGTCCTACCTACCTATGTCGGTAACAGGTATGGAGTTACGGAAAGGATGTCTAAAATAACATAAAAAATCATTTAAGTATTATAGTGTTTTATTCGTCTTCAATTATAATTAAAATGTCGTCTAGGAATTGTGCAGGTGGTGCTATATGATCTTGGTACCTAGCCCAGCTAAGGTACCATATACCTAAGCGCAGTAGCCTACAGTTCGTCTCCCTACAATACAATTTACAGTAATGCATTACTATAGCCTCCCTTCCTGTACGAGAGCCATTGCCGAATCACTGACAGAATTGTTTCATCGGGTAAGGACGACCCTTACCCGATGACGACCCAGTGTATTGCAGTGATCAGTTGTTGTCCCACAATTCACACTGCGATCCATAGTTTCACTGTTTTTTCTATTCCGTGGTTTCAACAATACCCAATACACAATCCGGCGGTAAAATCCAAAATAACAATTCCAAGTCAAACGTGTGACCGATCTTCGGTGTCCAGTGTGAAAGCGAGGGTCGTACGAGGTAGACAGGGTCGGAATCCGTAAAATACAAAGCAAAGGTCGTGAAAAATGAAGAACAATCGGGAAAGCACTCAAAACGCATCGGAAAACACGAAACGAGTAAGCAAACGAGATCATTAGAGCAGTTGGCAACCACAGACTACATATGGATACTACGCTGGCAACTGTCTAGTGTCCGTGTCAGTCAGCTGTCATGCCAGTGACATAGACTAAAAATAGAAAACTAATTTTAATCGATATGAAATCGATAATCATTAATATAGTTTTTTCAGTAATTATTTGATATTTTATTTATTAATATGACTGTAATTCTAAGCACTATATTGCACATAAGTGTATAAAATGCATTTAATTACTTTGAGTTAATTATTTAGTGCAAAGGTTTTATTTTCGTAACTGTGTAATCGATTACTCAACCGGTAATCTCACGAAAACTATCTTTTCCATATTTCTCCGCTTCCAGATTGCGAATTGAGGTGATTTTTCATATTCTAAGATAGAAAAATATGACTAATTTTTTAGATCATATCTTAACTTATTACATTTAGGCCCACCATTTCCCATCTCCTTTATACCTTGATGTGTAGCCGTTTGTACAATGAACATGACATACTTAATTATAATTGAAACTGCAGATCATTTCATCGTAGTTGTTACGCTAATTAGCAAGATGCTCTCTTGCGACTCCTGAACTCATATTAAAATAAGCTCCCGTAATTTGTAAATTTTCGTAGCCGCAATCCGAGATTTACATTTTGACCTCACCATCGGCTTTAGAACCCTCGAAAACAATCAAAACGACACCCATGACGAAAAATTTTAAAATTTTAACAGCCGCCATCTTGGATTTTCATTTTGACCTCACTATCGGCTTTGGCGCCCTCGAAAACTATGAAAATGACACCAATGATGAAAATTTTGAACATTTTCGTCATGTTCGTTGCCGCCATCTTGGATTTTCATTTTGTCCAAATAATTCACAATTTCTCTCTCTTTCTTGCCAGCCTGTTACTTTTTCATACAGTGTTCGTGATTGATCTCTTTGGTGATTGAAACTTTTTCTAACAATATGCACATTCCAAATTCAAATCTACTTTGCTCCCTAGGGATCAAAGTGCTATTTTGGTCCCTGTTTACGAAGAACAAACTAGCTCTTTTTGAATAGATGTGATGAAAAGTAATTAATTGACCCACTCTTCTATCAATAATCATCCTCATCAAGTAGGTACTACCTAGTTATTATTTCATACTACAACTGCGTATATCCCTCCTGTATATTCCTAAATTTTCGTAGCCACCATCTCGGATTTACATTTTGACCTCACCATCGGCTTTAGAACCCTCGAAAACTATCAAAACGACACCCATGACCAAAAATTTGAAAATTTTCACAGCCGCCATCTCGGATTTTCATTTTGACCTCACTATCGGCTTTGGCGCCCTCGAAAACTATGAAAATGACACCAATGACGAAAATTTTGAACATTTTCGTCATGTTCGTTGCCGCCATCTTGGATTTTCATTTTGTCCAGATAATTCACACTTTCTCTCTCTTTCTTGCCAGCCTGTTACTTTTTCATACAGTGTTCGTGATTGATCTCTTTGGTGATTGGAACTTTTTCTAACAATATGCACATTCCAAATTCAAATCTACTTTGCTCCCTAGGGATCAAAGTGCTATTTTGGTCCCTGTTTACGAAGAACGCTAGTTTGTTCTTTTTGAATAGATGTGATGAAAAGTAATTAATTGACCCACTCTTCTATCAATAATCATCCTCATCAAGTAGGTACTACCTAGTTATTATTTCATACTACAACTGCGTATATCCCTCCTGTATATTCCTGGAATATCTATCGTTATGGATCAGTATTAATGTCAAGTGTCAATGCCATACCAATCATCACCCAGGACTGATAATTGACATCCAATTAGCTGTAACGTATTTCCAATGAATCTCGTCAATACGATGCGGGTAGGTATTGTAGAGGTTTATCGACTGGCAGATATTCTAACATTCAAATAGGTATAGAACTATTTTTAAATAGAAACAGGTCTAGCATTTGTTCTAGGAGATAGATCGATTTAGGGCTCCGGGTAAAGCAAGCGTTGTTCTATTAGTTGTAATTTCTTAAGAGTTTCAAATACAGTGGTCCTCTGGACCCCTTAAAGTCATCCACAGTCTATTATTTGTAGTTACAAGCCCTCAGTGAGGGCCAACCCCTGACAAAATTACAATTTCAAATAGCCGTTATTAGCTGTTGGGGTTGTAATGTCCAACAGTGAAAATGTTGTGTTAATTGTTGTGTATTGGGATGTTATGTTGAACGAGTAAACAACCGATTGGTATAAAGGTTTTATTGCTACTTAAAATAACTTGAAGTATGTACAATTTATTAATGTTGGATTTAAACAAACTGCAACGTTTCACTGCAAGAAGGACAAGTTAGTTGCATGTACAGCGTAGCTCGTACATTAGCAATCTTAAAACTAGTTTTACAGGCGAAACGCTCGGGTCATGGATCCCTTTTTTTTTTTTTTTTTTTTTTAACTAGGCCTTCTCACAGATATACCCCTAAGGTAGTTACTGCTTAACCGGACTGTCCTGTGGCTGCCTTAAGCTACTACACTCAAAGCCTCCAGCCAGGGGCGACATGGAGCCTGAGGCTGCGTCTCGTTTTTAAGGAAATTTCTCGCGGACTGGTCGACACCTCACGTGACCGGAGGGCTGCCTCGCAGGGCTCAGATACCGGCATATTTTTCGGAACGGTTTCTTCTTAAAAACCTAAGCAACGATTTGTTTTGGTAACATTCGAACGGAACGTTATTAAAACGTTTTTGAAGTAGAACAAAATTTTAATCTTTCTCGGTTAATAAAACGTTTTTAACCATTTTTGGGTTGATCGATAGGAAACTCGCAACACAACCCTAATCAATACGTAAGCGGCAAGCGCATTGGAATCAACGATGTAATGAAATAAAGATAAGGTACAATTTAACATTATCATTATCATTTATGCACCGTGAACGGCTGCATCCTGCGAAATAAACTGATTTACTTAACTGATTTTTGAAAACGTTTTTTCTCATTTCGTTTTCGTTCCGAACAAAATGTTGTACAAAGAAGAACGAAAACTATTCGAAGCGTTTTAAAAACGTTTCCGAGCCCTGCAGCCTTGTTCAAGAATTAGCATTGCCATTCAACGTGGCAATGTTGCCAGTCTTCTGAGCACTTTTCCAGATGACAGCGATGCGGAGGAATACTTCGACGCCTAAATGTCATCTTGTTTTTGTATTTATTTGTGTAGTTAGTTAGTTAGTCATTTAATTTAGTACCTAGTGTAAATAGTTTGTTGTAGTTAATATTGTAAAAAAAAAAACTTAATAAAATACATTTAAAATTTATTTATTTAAAAATGTTAGACATAGAAATCTCTAGAATACTTTGCGCTTTAGCAAAGACTTTTCCTTAGCTCACACTCTCACAGTCGTGAGGTTTTCTCCTCCATGTCCCTCCCGCTGTAGTTTTCAAGTCATCTTCCCATCTTTGAAATGGTCTTCTTCTTTTCTCCGGGATACCTTTCTGTTACGTCTCGTTTTTACTCTCTAATTATCTTAATTTTGCAAATTATACGTAGAACATGCTGAACGCTGAATATCTGAAATTAAAAATTCCATTACCTCTTTGTTGTAAGTAATTCTTTGTGCAATTTGTATAAAGTTATTTACCAAATAACTGGGTCAATCTGGGGCTTCTTTATTAAACCTTTTTGTTCAATTCTGTGTAAGTATGAAAAAATACAGCTTTTGCTGTGATCTAACGCATAATAAATAAGATACTTATAGCCCGTTTAAAATAAATAAATATATTGTAGGTATCACTCAGCGCAAATAACAAAAAATAACCGGCCAAGAACGTGTCGGACCACGCACAATGAAGGGTTCCGTAGTTAAGAAAAACTTATCCCAAGGACAAACTTAACATTGCAGTTGAAAAACTTATCCTCCCATACATTCCAACTGAAAATGTGAGTTGGTACGCACAATATTGGGAGATTAATAATGTTATTATAAGACCATAGACTTTTTATATGTTTTCCTGTAATCTATAAGTATAGAACTATTTTCGGTATTTTTTTCAATATTTTAGGCTCAGGAGTTTCGGAGATAAGAGGCGGAATGATCAATTTTCATTTATTTTCTTAAATATCTCTAAAAGTATTTATTTCAAAATGATAAAAAAATTGAGATCCTCACAACATTCATTTGACACATACGTCACACGTTCGCATTTTTTTTTTTAATTTTCTAATTTGCCCCGAAATTAACCCCGTATTAAAAATTCATTTATTTACGTTACATGTCCATGTTTGGGTCACTTTCTGTGACCCTTCATATGTGTACTAAATTTCAACTTTTTTTTAAACCTTTCCCCACACTAGGAATTTCTCCTGTATTGTGGGTACACAAACATTTAAACTCACATACACAAACAACCAACAACTAAATTGGTCCAGTAGATTCGGAGCAAATTGGCTGTGGCTGTGACAGACGGACAGACAGACACCCAGCCAGTCAGCCAGATACAAAGCATTTATTCAAATAAATCAATTACAGGCACTTTTGAATTGTCAAGGTAGCGACCACTCAGAAAGATAAAGCTAGTTGTCCATTCCAAAGCGGAGTAGGTAGGTACCTATGGAGAAGAACGGGGAAGAAACTCATAGTCGACTCGACGCCTAATGTGAACCCCTCCTACCGTTATTTGGGAACGCGACGGTGGCGTGAAAACACATGGCCTCGGACTTGTGCAGGGCCAGCTCGAGTCCCAACTGCCGGATCAGACCTACGGACAGTATGTATTGGGTACCTATGAAATTGGCGTTTTTTTCTCACAAATAAAGCACCGCGTCACTTCTAGGATTTAAAATATTTATCAATTGCTTGATATTATATCGAATACTGACCACCATAGTAAAAAAACCTTACTGCTTATAGTTTTCTAAACATTAAAAATACCTTAAAAATGACTCCTCTTTTTGCTAGCAGAAATGACCACTATTTGTTTTAAAACTTAGCAATAACTTATTTTAGTCGCTTAATCTAAGTGGCATACATTATCTTAGTTTTTAAACATTAGTGCATAAAAGTTTTAAAACATTAGTGTTCATGGTTGTTAAGTAAATTAAGAAAATGTTAGTATGAAAAATGCAACTTCTTTAAAATTCTCCATACAAAACGCCAATTTCATAGGTGGGACCTATTATTTACGAAAGCGTAATTACCTTTTTTTTTACCCTATTCTGAGCCTAATTTGCGAAACCTAGTTTACGTAATATAAGGGCGGGCATAGTATTACGAGTGCAAACTCGCCTACAGCCAGAAGCACATAATTCTTACGAAAGGTCGGGTGCGTAGTACTCGCAACCGGCGCGTGCGTCTATGACCAGTGTATGAACGTAAACGAGGCAAAAGGAGTATGTAAGGATCGTAGCAGGTGGCGTTCTATAGTTTCCGCCTCCCTCCGAGATGACAGGAGTTTAAATATGTATTATGTAAGTACCCCTGTTGCCCGCGACTTCGACTGCGATCCAGGATAAAAAATAGCCTATGTCCTTATCCAGGTCATGGTCTATCTGCCTGAGAAATTTTATCAAAATCCATCCAGCCGTTTTTACGTGATTGAGTAACAAACACATAAACAAACAAAGTCACTTTCGCATTTATAATCATTCTTACTAGCTTTTGCCAGCGACTTCGCCCGCGTGCATGTCGGAAATTATCCCACGGGCCGTGCGATAATTTCCGACACGTGTGCCAAATTTCATCCAAATCCGTTCAGCCGTTTTGGCGTGGAAGCGTAACAAACAAACAAACACACTTTCGCATTTATAATATTATTGGTTAGCAATGATATTATATGTAAAAAGAGGTAGATAGGTTATAAACGTTCCGCAAGTGGCACGTCAAAAGTTTGCTAACTAGCCACATTTTCTTCGTTTTGTCTCTTTTTCGCTCCCGATAATTACGACATATGCTCTCCTACTTCCACGTGTCATATAATAGTGTGACATAGTGCCGTTTTTGAAGATAGAATGTTAGGTAGGTAACCTCTTTTTACTTCTAATATCATTGTTGGTTAGGATGTTTTACGAAAGCCTAAAACGGCAACCTAGATACTCTCCTATACTACTTGCCACTACCAAATTCAAGCACACCACAAATCTGATACAAAAAAACATAAACTAGCAACGTTTCCAATTAAAATATTACCAACAAAATATTTGTTTAACTATAAATTACTTGTAATTAAAGTTATGTAATTCTCAATGAAAGCTCGTTATACAAACATTAATATTGTTTCTTGAACCATTTCATTATAGTTTTAAATGTTATGACCACGCGCACAATTAAGGGAATTGCTGTGTTTTTATATTTATGTTCCGGCCGTGAGTGCTTTGCTTTGAGAATAAATTATTTTTAGTTTTAATTGGAATTGGATTTTGTTGGTATAAAGGAAAGTACCTGGGTGACCAACCTCTGATCTGGTGCAAATAGAGAATGCTCATTTAATAGTATAGGCAGTTCATACTAATTCCATGCTGCCATGATAGTAGGTACTTAAACTCAAAACTCAAAACTCAAAGCATTTATTTCAATTAAACCATTTACAGGCACTTTTGAATTATCAAGGAGTCAGTCAGTCAGAAATATGAAGCTAGTTGCCCATTCCAAAGCGTAGGTTCCTATGGAGAAGAACGTGCAAGAAACTCCATGGACACTCTTTTTAAAAAAAATTATTTTCTTACAAAATATTGTTTACATTATTCATGTTGAAATTATACATGTGAGAACAATGTAGAAAGACGTGTACGTAAAAAGCGTCCGTAATAAAAAATCAAAAATAAAACAATTCAAAAATTAAAATAAGCCGTGGCAGATAAGAGATGACCAGTCCCTACTGATGGCGCCCGTTCACGAACATGACGCATGGATCAGCACCGTTTAGCTCAACCATTTTGAAGGGAACTCAACGATCCAACACACACGCCACCACCAGCGAGACATTTGAGTGAGCATGACATACTCTTAGCCGCCAGGGCATATCAAGTCAATGAAAGACGTACCCAGTAAATGGTAGCTTTATAGAAGGTACATGGTCACAGTGCTCACACATGTGCTATGCAATTATACAATAAAAAAAAAAGAGATTGAAGTTATACAATTCAAAGATAGTTTTTGCAATCTTCAGCAATTCCAACAATATTTTTGAATGCTAATCAATTAGTTTATGCGCCCTTGTGGAGCTGGACCAGCGTTAAGCCAAGCATTTTTGTCAGCGATATAATCCCCAAGCTTATAATATGCCTGGCAGCATAGTGTGCGTTTTATACAAGATTTAAATTTCGTTTCATTTAGTTGTAGTATATGGGAAGGTATTTTATTGTAACATTTTAAACAGTACCCCATGAAAGATGAGTCTACTTTAGCCAGTCTGAAACCCGGTTGAACTAATTGGTCCCTATTTCTAGTACTATAATTGTGTCTTTCACCTCTTTTACTGAAAAGATTAAGATTTTTCCTGACGTACATGATGTTTTCATAAATATATTGACAAGGTGCCGTCATGATGTTAATATTTTTAAACAGTTCTCTTAGAGAATCGCGCCTACGGAGGCAATATATTGCTCTAATGGCTCTTCTCTGCAGAATAAAAATAGAGTCGATATCTGCAGCCCGTCCCCATAGTAAAATACCGTAGGACATGATACTATGAAAGTAAAATTCCATTCCATTCTTACTAATTCCATGCTGCCATATCATTATTCTAAGGTAGCCATCTTGTCATTGTTCTAATCTATGGGTGTTCGAGCTCAGCTCGGGTGAAGATACGAAGAAAACGATTTTTTCCAGTTAGGTGACTTAGCTAGATCGATTTTTCGCCCCCGTAAACTCCTATATTGCAACTTCCATCGAAATCGTTAGAGCCGTTTCCAGAACGTGATTAAAAACATTAATAAAAAAAAAAACAGACATTACAGTCCGTAGATTGTTAGGAATTATTTAGTAACAATTTGTGTTTATCTGCTATGTTAGTAGATAATTCTGAGTAAATGAATATAGGTATACAATACAAATATTGCTCATTGGGGGTGTCGCAAGGTAGTGTGTTAGGTCCACTGCTATTTTTGATCTACATAAATGATCTGCCTAAAGTTTCACAGCATCCCATGATCCTTTTTGCTGATGACAGCACAGTCATATTTACAGGTCAAAATACTGATACTTTTGAAAATGACATAAATTCCACCCTTCACAATATAATTAACTGGCTGACGGCTAATAACTTAATCATCAACTTAGAAAAAACTAAATTAGTCAATTTCGGGCGTAACAACAAAAATAACAACATCAATACTCATTATAATGAGACGAACATTGAACAAGTTCGCTGTGTTAAGTTTCTAGGGCTTTCTATAGATAACGATTTGACTTGGCAAACACACATCGACACAGTATGCAATAAACTTAGTCAGTACTCATATGCTTTATATAAATTATCAAAGATTGTTGATCAATCAGTTCTTTTGACCGCATACCATGCTTATGTTTCGTCGACACTGAGATATGCAGTCATATATTGGGGCAATGCCACTAATAGGGATTTAGTGTTTAAAGCGCAAAAAAGATGTGTACGTGCGATTGCTGGTATCCGTGTTCCTGATTCATGTGAACCATACTTCAAAGATTTTAAAATATTGACCTTTCCTGCAATTTACATTTATAAAAACTAATGAAAATCTATTTGATAAACTCAAATCGAAAAGACATATGTTAAAAATGTCTAATGTACCACATAAAACGGCTCTATTTAATAAAAGCTTCTTTGGCATTGCTTCAAAAATATACAACAAAATACCTATTGACATTCTGAGCACTAAGGGACTTGCAGTATTTAAAAATAAATTACGATACTTTTTAATTGATAATGCATTCTATACGATCCAAGATTTCTTAAATTATTGATTGATTTGTTTAAACATTTAGTTTAACTGTATTTTGACATTTTGACATATAATAACTAAATTTGACATGTAAAATAATTTTCAATTTAATGCTAATACATAATTATTGTATGCCTATTAGGCAGGACATATTGGAACTTAATTTTTTTGTTAAGACCTGTAACAAACCTATGCCCACAATAAAGATATTATGATTATGATTATGATCATTATTATAGGGTTATTTTCTTCTCAAATTGTGGTGTGTTGTGTTGGAAGATTGTGTAGCTATTGTTTTGCTTGTGTTAAAGTTAACTTTAATTCGATTTGGCTTTGAACACCTACCTTATCGAACCGTATAGATTTGCACTGGAATAACATGACTCCATTTGGTCATATCTAGAGATATGTTTATGTCTTCTTTCAGTCTTTTAAAGTTAACGTTGTAACCGGGAAACCTGTCAATCAAAATCAATATACCATTTTAAACGATTTAATTTTCCTGTTGCCATGTTTCGAAGTTCAGACTGAACTTTGACACAAATTACCAACAATGTTAGGGTAGGCTTCCAGTCTAACCGCATGCAGCTTAATAGATCCCGAGACTCCACCACCCCGTTACTGGGTAACACGATACCGCTTGGCAAGACTGGATTGGACTTCTGACTATGTAACGACTGTCAAAGAGCTACGAATGACAGCTGGGACCGACGGCTTAACGAACTTTACGAGGCACGGAGGGGCCTCGATATGTATAATAATGGATGGTCATCCATCCACGAAGAAACCGCGGCAAGCATAGCTTAACCTTTGATTAAACCGTACAGCTGTTAGAATAATTAAAGAACATAATCGTTGCGTACGATTTTGTTCGATTGTAATCTTTCAAACTACACAATCTATTAAGGCGCAGGGTTCCGATTTGCATTTGTCTCTGTCTTTTTCTTTACGTGTAAAGAAAGAGTCAAGAAAATAACCACACTTTTGTACTTTTTAAATGTTTTTCGTTGTTTTTTTCATCATATTGCTCATATTACTCATCATAATCCATCACTGAATGCAGGTTGACATTAGACATTTTATGGTATATTTTTAATTATACCTAATTATAATTCTTAGTGACGGTATAAACTGCTTTTAAAGACAATTAAGAGGTGTGTTTGAAATTTTTTTTGAAGCATTATTGTATGTTTAATTATGATTTGAGTTCCATCACTATATTAAAATAAGACTTGAAAATATCATTCTTTTTTTTTTGGTCAAAATTATTTACGGTTTATGAGATACACTGATTTAAAAAACCCCGTTTTCGGAGCCCTGCGCCTTAACATACCCTTGTATTTATATTCTAATACAATTATGAAGATAATATACTAAACAAGAGTGAAACCACAAGCAAACCAGAAAAGGAAAGTAATCTAATGAAAAAAACAGTACTGTAGCCACAGTGATTAATTCACAATGAGACTATAAACGTCCATTATGAATGTACTCGTAACTATTAATCAAAAATAAATGCCCAATGCATGCGTAGGTTATAAATACTGAGTGACATTATGGAATTAAAAATTAACATACAATCGTATATCACAGTGAGAAGTGTGCTAGTGGCTTGCGCTAGTTTACTATGCCATGTGGAGGAAGCATGGAGAGATTTTTGCTAAAGTAAGGGCTCGGTCACACGTACCACAACCACACCACAACGACAACACGTGGACGGGCGCGTATGAAAATGAATAGTTTATTCACACGGACAACATTTGGCCGTCAAAATCGACCGTGTGGACGATACCGACCACGGCAAGGCCACGTCGCAGCCACCAGGGACACCGCACACTAGCGGCCGGTCAAATCGCAAACAACATTCTGTCTGTATGCAAACACTAGTCACAACGTGACATCGCAACTACTAGCGACAACGCAACTATATCGAAGTTTTGTAGCTACCACAACGCAACTGCAAGAAGCTGCAGCGGTACTGTTCACTGTAACTACTGCTTGCGCAAATTTTGTCGTTGCGATCTGTCGGTCTATTCTGTAATAATCTCACGGTAAAAACTTAGGTGAAGTGAACGTGAAGTGAGCTGTCATTCCACCTGCTGCTAGGGACTGACAGCTCACTTCACCTACGTTTTCACGGTGAGATGGTTACAGAATAGCACTGCTGATGCGGTTGTAATACGTGTGATCGGGCCTTTACTTGAACACATTTTGAAGTACACTGTAGTCTGCCTAGCCTTTTCCCAACTATATTGGGGTTGGCTTCCAGTCTAACCGGATGCAGCTGAATACCAGTATTTTACATGGAGCGACTGCCTATCTGACCTCCACAACCCAGTAACTGGGTAGTACGATACCCCTTGGTAAGACTGGTTGTCAGATTTTCGGGCTTCTGACGACCCGTAACGACTGTCAAAGATTCACGAATGACAGCCGGGACCAACGGCTTTCCGAGGCACGGAGGAGTCTCGGTACCTATGTAAAGATGGTCACCCATCCACAGACCAACCCCGGCAAGCATAGCTTAACATGATGGAGCGACCCGTGCGGCAGTTATTACTTAGCCACGAGCTCCTCTACACACACACACACAAACACTGTAGTAAAAAAGAAAAGTTTAACCCTTCCACATCTGTAGTAAAAACGAAGTAATCTCCAACCCCCGCTTTCTGGAGGCTGGAGAGCCTTTGATTTGTACATTTGCTGTCAAAGCGCATGTTAGCTTTTGTGATTGATTGAACAAGGAATTGTTTTGTTGACATATATTTTATACCGGAATTAGCTTTTTCCCGCGGCTTCGCCCACTTAGTTGGCAGAAAATATGGCAGGGGAACGTACTACTGGGATTAGAAGTACCTTATTTGTAACATAGGCTCTATGCTGGGTGATACCACTTTCCGGCTCGCTACAAGTCTGCTTCTGGGCGCTCCTTGCGGGGCTCCACATCGCTGTCAATGCGGTGAAGCAGTCGACCGCCTCGCACACCATGGCCTTTTCTGCAGCAAGAATGCTGGTCGGTTGGCATGGCTCGCAAGTATTAATGACATCATCCGTCGGGCTCTTGTCACCGCCGGGGGGCCAGCTGTCTTAGAACCCAATGCCTTGGCACGCGACGATGGGAAGAGACCAGACGGAATGACCATAATGCCTTGGAAGTTGGGTAGGCCTTTGGTATCCCATCTTCCCAGCACGGCGGGCTGTGCCGGGACGGCTGCTGCAGGTGTAGAAAACCTCAAACGGCGCAAATTATAATAACCTTATTGGCCGCTATATTTTTGAGCCGTTTGGGGTTGAAACACTAGGGCCGTGGTCGGAGTGCTCATCGAATATTTCGGGACATCGCCAAGCGGTTGGTCGACTCTTCACGTGACCAGAGGGATGGCCAATTCTTAGGACAAAGAATCAGCATTGCCATCTAACGTGGCAATGCTGCCAGCCTTTTGGGCACTTTTCCCGCTGACAGCGATGTGGACGAATTTATTGATGCCCAATGAGCTCTCCTTTTAACTTTATTTTCTTATTTGTATAGTTAGTTTTTAATTTAGTGTTGAAATGTATATTATGATGTCAAGTTAACATAAACCTTTTATGTTAATTTTATTTTATAAAAACTTATTACAAAAAAAAATTACCAAGACATAAAAAAGAACACTAAAAAGTCCAAAATAACTTTAATTGCGGTAGTCGGTGTCTTTGGTTTTGTATTTTCGTTTTTTGCCACCGACTTCCGAAATTAAAACTATTTTGGACTTTTTTGTGTGGTACCTACCCCACACAAATTCGAATACCACTACCTGCTACGTAAATAACAGGACAGGAACTTATAACATCATCCATATAGACTTAGTGGGAAAAATACCTATTATTGAAGCTAACTCAAAAACTACCAAAGCAAAGTTAAGAAAATTTATATGGGAATTCCTCTGAAGTATGATCTACCAAACAAAAAAAAAACATCAAAATCATTTCATATTTGACGGAGTAATTGCGTAACAAACATTTTAAAAAAAAACGTACAAGCGAATTGAGAACCTCCTCCTTTTTGAAGTCGGTTAAAAAGCTGGAGGAGCGGTGACGGTACCTAGGTACAGTACATAACTGAACACCGCAATATAAAATAGGTACCTCTATTTGTTTACAAACGACCACCGAAAAACCTTTGACTTTCAACATGAAGATTTAACATTCACTTTGATTTCTTCCCTCTGAGATTCGACTCAGCCGTACCCTTACTAATTAGCTTTGTAGGTAAGTGAAACTATGTAAATTAGTCTTTGATAAAGTGTTCGTATAAAAGCTCTTGGGCTTAATTAGAGCCGTTATCGCTTCGCCGTGTCCTCGTTCAGGTGAAGTATTGGCTAAAGAGAAACAAGGGGGCACTTGTGATATTGATCCTGTTCTTTACATCTTTTGAGACATTCGAGGACATGTAAAGAGCTTCCACAGGTGGTGACATCTATTTTTTTTTTTTTTTTTTCGTTTGGGAAATCATCAAATGACTTCTCCCGCTCTGGATGGAGCGGCAGGGCGTGTCAGGCTCTTACTGACTAAAACCAACCCGTGTTGCTTCTGTTGCCTGTGCAATGCCAGGGGGCCACGGTATCCCTTTCGGACTTTCCCGCAACCCCGGCAGGCAATGGTCTCATCGGACCCCTTCACTCGCTGACATCTCTTTGAGGCGCGCGTGGAACACAACGCTCCGTCGTCGACCCGGGCTTGGTCCTTACCAGACGGCGAGCTACCCATTGCTCACCGTCCGTAAGCTCGCGCCTACGGTGGCCGGGAATCGGCAATCTCGTGAAACCTCGTGTTCAGTATGCCAAATCGACTCGAAGCTGTACGCAGAGACCGAGGAGGCAATACCAGTTATTAAAAAAAAAAACATGTAAAACAAACTTGGAAATGTTAATTGAGTTTTATGACACTAAGCTAATAATGCCTATTTGTATTGTTTTATGACACTAAGCTAAAAATGCCTAATTGTATTGTTTTATGACACTAAGCTAATAATGCCTATTTGTATTGTTTTATGACACTAAGCTAAAAATGCCTATTTGTATTGTTTTATGACACTAAGCTAAAAATGCCTATTTGTATTGTTTTATGACACTAAGCTAAAAATGCCTATTTGTATTGTTTTATGACACTAAGCTAAAAATGGCTATTTTTATTGTTTTATCTTTTTTTTAATTTAAAAATGTTACTAATGTATAATTCACTATACTATCAAAGAAAGCTGATAAAAAATGCTATAAAACGTTTTTTATTTTAAATCTCTAACTTCTATAGTTTAGAAAAAAATGAAATTTTAAAAGTGTAGTAGGTACTTAGTTTTGCAGGCCAGTGTAGATCGACTGATCTAGTACAATATGAACATATTGTTGTGGTGACGATTATTGTACGTATGTAGTTAGGTATATCGAGACAAGAATTACAATCTCACTACATTATTGCGCTAAAAATAGTTCATGCATAGTAAAAGGTATTGGTTGCGAGGGCCAATAAAAAAGCAATTGCAAGACCAAGCTGACGATAATATCGGTTCAGTGCATCGTCGGATCCCATTGCGATAATATCGGGCGATATATTATTGCCGATAACTATCTAAAACTGCCTCTCCATTGGAGCGGGGAAAGCAGAGCAGTGCAACATTACCCACTTTATTCACAATGATTTATGAATTTGTTGATTTCCCCCTCAGACCAAATAAAAAACCAAGACATAATAACGCTGCGAACAATACAGTGAAGCATGCCAAAACTGGACCTGCGCTCTGTGCATACACGCTCACACGCACACATTTACAATCAAACTACACCTCACTAAGTGCACACATGTTTACGAAGCCGGCCTCACATGACTGTTGACAGCTATGTCTTGGATTTTTATTTGGTCTAAGATTTCCCCTATTCAAAAGCAACTTGTTACAAACTCAAATCACCAATGCCAGAACAGCATTACTATTTCAATGGTGACTTACTAAAGCTTTATTAATTAGTTTGTGATTGTTTTCGTCGTGGACGTACCTACTTAGCTGTATTTCTAGTCAACTCTCCTAGTCCTATGGAGCCTTATAACTTGTCGCACTGAGTCACTGACTGAACAGGAACACTCAGTCAGTGTGGTTATTTCCTCAAAAGATTATTTCAAACACACCCGGATTATGTGAAGACCTTGGTCTTCACATAATCTGACGAAGAATATGTGTGGACTTTAAAAGAGACTGTGACCTCTGAGTTGGTTTCTGCCTTTCTTCTCAGAGTATTCAGATAGAAAACCTCATCTAGTTTAAAAATATATGATTGACGTGTAAAAGTGTTTTTACGAACCTACTTACAGAAATAAAACCATTACCACTTAATTATTACCATTATTTATCATTTATCACTTCGGTACTGTGGTATATAAATTTTACAAGTTTTATCACAACTAACTATTTACACCAGGTACTAAATTAAATGAGTAACTAACTAACTGTACAAATAAATACAAAAATTAAAGAACACAAGTATTCGTCCGCATCGCTGTCATCCGGAAACGTGCCCAGAAGACTGGCAACATTGCCACGTTGAATGGCAATGTTGCCTGGCTTATTGTGGGATCTATATAGGCACAATCTTTCACTTTCAGCAAGATATTAATCTTTATGATCTTTGTTTTAGATTCCATACTTAATAGCCTAACAAAAATATGCAGTGGAAATAAATGCTTTCTGAATAAAATTAACATAATCGAACACGTCTCGTCTTACTTAAGAAAAAGTTTTCTTTTATAGCTAAATAAAAGATTTTATTATAATATGTAAACTATGTGACTGGTGATCTCTTTGGGAAACACATTTGTTTGTTTATTTTATAGTCCACCACTTAAATTCATACATTCATTCACATATATTTTGAAGAAAATTGCTTACGAATAACCCGTTTACGTTAATTTTCGTAGCAATTTAAAAGGCGGGTATTATCAAGTTGTTATTTATGTTACTTGTGTGATTATTTTGTCACTTATTATGTTATTACGAGTATGGCCTCAATAGCATAAAGTGATTATTTTGAACTCGGCGGTATTAAGGTCGTACAAACAATGCTACATTGTGGACATTACAACATTTGCAGTTTAGGTCCCCACTTGAAATCAGCGTTTTGTATGGAGAATTTTTAAAGAAGTTGTATTTTTCATACTAACATTTTCTTCATTTATTTAACAACCATGAACACTAATGTTTTAAAACTTCTATGCACTAATATTTAAAAACCAAGATAACGTATGCCACTTAGATTAAGCGACAAAAATAAGTTTTGGCTAAGTTTTAAGGTATTTTTTATGTTTAGAAAACTATAAGTAATAAGGTTTTTTTACTGTTGGTAGTTGCCTATGATGGTCATTATTCGATATAATGTCAAGCAATTGATGAATATTTTAAATCATAGAAGTGACTATTTGTGAGAAAAAAAAGCCAATTTCATAGGTGGGGACCCAATATTATTATGTGACCATAATAATATACTGCAAATGTTGTAATGTGAACTGCAATAAAGTTGTTTTACTTAATTGTTTTATTTGTGCAGTACTTACTGTATACATTTTGCTTCAATGCACTGTATGTAAGTAGCTTGCAAGTCATTATAAAGGGTGGCAAATTTAGATCGGTCAGTATGGAAAAGTCAAGAAATATCTATCTTCTTTATATAGATATAAAATATAAAGTATCGAAAATGTATGAAATACGATATAATTATATCCAATAGCAACACCGTTGTCGCCACTGACTAAAACCCTAGGAATTCAGAGCCGTAAAAAAGTAGACTTATTTTTACCAATGTTCCTAATTTGGTACTTTTAAGAATATAAAACAAATACGAATTTCATAAAGTACAAATATTTTTTTTGAAAATTTCACATAAAGGTATATCGATACATCGATATTTTACTTTCGATGTATCGAAATCGATATATATATACAGGGTGTTTGGCGCATGGACCGACACAATTTTTTGGGGAGTTGAGAGGGTCATTCAGACTGGCTAAAGTAGACTCATCTTTCATGGGGTACTGTGTAAAATGTTACAATAAAATACCTCCCCACATACTCCAATTGAATGAAACTAAATTTAAATCTTGCATAAAACGCACACTATGCTGCCAAGCATATTATAAGTTGGGCGATTACATCGCTGACAAAAATGCTTGGCTCAACGCTGGTCCAGCTCCACAAGGGCGCATAAACTAATTGATTAGCATTGGAAAATATTATTGGAGCTGCTGAAGATTGAAAAACTATATTTACATTGTATAAATTCAATCTCTTAGTATTATATAATTGCATTGCACATTGTGTGAGCACTGTTTACCTACTTTACATCTACCATTTACTGAGTACGTCTTTCATTGACTTGAATGTACCCTGGCGGCTGAGAGTATGTCATGCTCACTCAAATGTCTCGCTGGTGGTGGCGTGTGTGTTGGATCATTAAGTTCCCTTCAAAATGGTTGAGCTAAATGATGCTGATCCATGCGTCATGTTCGTGAACGGGCGCCGTCAGTGGGGACTGGTCATCTCTTAGCTGCCATGGCTTATTTTAATTATTTTTGTTTTTATATTTTTATTATGGTCGCTTTTAACGTGCACGATTTACTACATTGTTCTCACATGTATAATTTCAACATAAATGATCTAACCAATGTTTTGTAACAATATTCTAATTTAAAAGAGTGTCCATGGAGTTTCTTGCCCGTTCTTCTCCATAGGAACCTACTACGCTTTGGAATGGGCAATTGGCGTTTGACAATTTAAAAGTACCTGTAATTGGTTTATTTGGAATAAATGATTTGAGTTTGAGTTTGAGTTCATTTGCGAAGTTTCACACAAAGATCCCATGTCCTAAGTGTCACGGTTAATAAGATATGATTTTTTTAGATTTTTTCCAAAAATTATGAACATAGTTTTATTTAAAAAAGTTCTTTATTTATTTAGAATAAGAATACATTGCAGAATACAATAAAAGTTATTTCGTGCAATTAGAACAATAAACAAAAAAGTAATGACTATTTAAAGGCGAGATTTCGGGTAATTTTGTGAAAAAAACAAAAAAAAAACATCTCAATAACCGTGACACTTAGGACATGGGGTCTTTGGGTGAAACCTCCCAAATGACGCTCCCAATCCCCCAAATAATTGTGTCGGTCCATGCGCCAAACACCCTGTATATATTTATATCGATACAATATATATCGATACTTTTTGGCACTTGCATCCCTAGTACCTACCCACTCTAGAAACCAGACAAAAGCTTTATTAGTCACTTGATAAAATGTTCAGTAGGATTTTTAAGTGTAAGTATAAAATTTTCTTTCAGTTCTAAGCAGCTTCGCTCTTGCGTAGGCATTGAATTAAGAATTAAGTCGAATTAAGCTCTAAATGAAACTTGGTTTCGTGTGGCTCGTGTCTAGAATCTAGATAGACTAAAAATTCATTCCTTTTGGTATTATGAGGGCCCTACAAATGTCCTTTGCTTAACGTAGATCTTGCAATTAATGTCAATGACATTGCTCACGATTTGCAGACTTTTAAATGATCGTTAGAATCCGACCGAAAATGGTTATTTTTTTGGCTGAAAATGAAAACTTAATTCGGCTAATTTTGCATTTTCGGGCGAAGACTGATAATACAATTTATGTTTGTTTGATGACAGGTTTTTCTTCGATAAAATTCAAAAGAAATGCAGTGTCAATGTGTGCAGGGTCGTGTATGTCCAGCGTCCATGTCTTTCGGCTGAAATGATGAACTATAAATTTTCTTAGAATAAATTACTTTGATAATTGAAAGTAAATATTTGCCAGCACTTAATTGTTTCCGGCCACAGCAAAAAACAATTATTTCTTCGGCAGTAAACGAAAGTTGCCGAAAGTGGATATTTCAGCCGGAAATTGCGAAAACCGAAAATGAAAACGAAATTTGGTTTGTTGACATGCAGCCGCCAGCATACATGGGACACTGCACTGCCAATACAGGGTCAATTAAAATAGCTAGCGAAACTCAAGAGACTTGATGGGTTCCGATATCTAATCCTAATAAAACAAAAAAAACCGGCCAAGTGCGAGTCGAAGGGTTCCGTACCATTATCTATAAACACGGAAAAAAAATCATGTGTGTTGTATGGGAGCCCCACTTAAATATTTATTTTGTTCTGTTTTTAGTATGTGTTGTTAAAGCGGCAACAGAAATACATCATCTCTGAAAATTTCAACTGTGTAACTATCACGGTTTATGAGATACTGCCTTGTGACAGACGGACGGACGGACGGACAGCGAAGACTTAGTAATAGGGTCTAATAGGAAAATGATATGATGTGATGACTTTTTTTGCGGTCAACAACCGCTGGTATTATAGTTTAGTTAAAGCAGGAGTTGAGAAAATGAGTTTATTAGGGTTCCGTCCCCAAAGGAAACTAAAAATAAAATAAAATCCATATTTTAGGGGGGCTCCCATACAACAGATATGATTTTTTTGCCGTTTTTTATAGATATTGGTACGGAACCCTTCGTGCGCGAGTCCGACTCGCACTTGGCCGGTTTATTTTTTATAACTAGGTACTGCCCGCGACTTCGACCGCGTGAAATTTCCACCCCTGACCCACCGCGACGCATCGCATCGCCCAACCACACTATTACTTCGTTTTCGCTTAGTGTTCATTTTGATTTTTTTGGTCGCAGCGTGATGTTACATAAGCTATAACCTTCCTCAAGAATTGGGCTAACCAATGCAAAAAGAATTTTTCAAATCCAACTAGTAGTTTCAGAGATTACCCCCTACATACAGACTTACAAACAAACAAACACACAAACAAACACTTGATAATAAAACAATACTTATAATATACCGTCAGTAGAGATGCAGGCCTGCATATTTATATTATTATAGATTTCATAGATTTTAGATTATCCATATTGATGTATATACACAGCGGACACATGCATACACACACACACACACACACACACACACACATCACATTATGGTATTGACCATAATGTGAAGTTTACCACAAAAACCAGTTTTTTCAAACTGACATTTCAAGTAACTACATCTACGGCCGTTGACCCAGACAAAATTTATCATCAATATTTTTTTTTGTTTTATCCTGTTGATATACATCGCGATACGATACCCATCATCACGTTAGAAAAGTTTAGATTGCTCATTTTATTTGACCCTGTAGAGTAGATACAGAAAAAAAAGAAATAATAATATTTATTTGGACACAGTTCGTGAAACACTAATAACATAATAAAAAGTGAAAATAAACATATAGCAATATAATAAATAGTGTGTACCTCACGGCTGCGCCAAAAGGGTAGAGATATGTTTCATCACAAAATCCTAACTTTATGTTTCACCCGCGTAATTCTCGATCCCGTGGGATATATAATTAGGTGTATGTATTATATTTATAGTTCTTAATCGGTATATATGTATATCTTTATATTTAAATAAATGTCTTTTCCTCAACTCTCGCTATTGCACCTACCACTGTTGGTCTCAGCATCACCCAAGGGTTGACTGGTAGAAAATGCCTGTGGCATTAAGTCCGCCTCTGTACATTTTTGTGCTTGAAGTATAAATAAATAAATAAATATCGGGATCAAAAGTAAACTCACTTTCGCATTTATAATATTACTTAGGACGCTAAAATGGCTGAACGGATTTAGATGAAATTTGACACACGAGTAGACCAAGACCTGGATTAGGACATGAGGATACTTCTTTGCTACGGGATCGAGACTTGTGCAGGTGAAACCTCGGGGTTCAGCTAATACCGAATAAATACGAATTTTAGTTAAAACATGTCTCATCAACTTTGTACACTATCGAAATCACTTATATATAAGTAAAACATGTAACTAAGCCCAGGTACGCACGGGCGATTTTTTCCCGAAGCGATTATTTTTCGCGATGTCGAGGAGCTGGGATGCGCTCTGTTGGATTCTCAATGCTCGGCGTAACACCGAGGGTTGAAAATGTAGTGCGCGATAAAATCGCGCCGCAATATTTTTACGTCCGTGCGCACATGGGCTAAAAGGCTATAAAGTCGGCTAACTAATAACGAAGTGTTACAAAGTCCTTGTAATTGCTGTTTTAATAAATTTAATGACGTCCAACAATGTTGTATATTCATTCTGTGTAATTAATATGTATAGGTTAACATTCAAATTGCCGTCGACCACCGTCGATGCTTATTTATGAAGGTAAGCTCTAGGTGGCCTAACGGTACCTACATAATTACGTATGGTATAAATGTTTGAAAGCAATTATAAATCTACTTAGTACCCACTAGCTATTTATGAAAGAAAGAGCTCGTCCTGGGATCTCGTTTCTTGTATCTAATTTCATCAAAATTCAATATGAACACACATAAACAACAAACACACGCACACATACACGTTTACGTTGTATTGTACACCACATTAAACAAAAAGGACAAACATAATTAAAACTATGTAGTGTACAATAGGCGGTCTTATCGCTTAAGGGCTCGGGAGCAGACAGGCGCGACGTGACGGTGCGATGCGATTCTAGTAATTTTTTAATAGAGTACGGCGCGCTGTCGCGTCGCGCCTGTTTAAGCCTTTAGACGGTATCATACAAACGACCTTTAGACGGACTGAAATAAAGGAGATATTTTGTGCATCATTCTTAGTTATAAACATCAGCATAATTTATAGGTCAAAAAAAGAAATTCTAGTTAGTCCGTTAGTTAGATAATAAAAAAATATTAGACTCGTATTTTTTGCATATTAATAATTTTATCATATTAATAAAAAAATGATAGACAAAACGCGTTAAATTTGGAGAGTCGGGGTCGCTACGTCATGGCACATGTTAATGTGTCACCGAATCTTTTGATAACGTAAAAAAATAAAATACGTACCGGTCAACAGCCCTAAGTTCGCCTGGCGCCCTATCTTTGCCTAGATAAAAAAGATGTAGGTAATATCTTTTTCATTTTACTTGTATGGCAATCGAAACTGAGTTTTCATAGAGAGCCTTAAGTTTCGATTGCCATACAAGTAAAATGAAAAAGATATTACATCTTTTTTCATCTAGGCAAAGATAGGGCGCCAGGCGAAGTTAGGGCTATTGACGGTATACGTTATTTTTTCATAATCTACATGACGGACAAGAAAAGAAACATTTTTAAAGTCATCATCCCTATTATAGAGGCTAGCTACCAAAATAGCAGTTCGTCGTAG
The DNA here is from genome assembly GCA_963853775.1 of Xanthia togata. Lineage (NCBI taxonomy): Eukaryota > Metazoa > Arthropoda > Insecta > Lepidoptera > Noctuidae > Xanthia > Xanthia togata. Next base: position 22,630,972 of record OY970791.1, read on the forward strand.
TGTTTAAGATGGGGAGCAGCAACAAAGTCCTCAGAATTGCATTTGCACAAGTCTTTTCAATTGTATTTAAGTGACTGACGGGCACATTGCAGGCAACGTATAGCACGATCTCGTGACATACGATCCTCTGTATTTGAAAGGGGCACAGGCATAGATTTATATTTATATGGCACAGAACTGCAACGTCATCTACGATGCCAGAAGTGATTAAAATTCAACATTTATAATCACATTTACAGCTGAAATTTTTACATTGAATGGTGTTTGTTTAATAGCCGTGCTTACAGAAATGAATAAATATTTAATTATGGTGACACCTGTAGGTATTCAAATTCAGGTAATTCACGTGTTGTTTTTACAGTCCTTTTTTTTTTTTTCGGGTGGGAAATCATCAAATGACGTCTCCCGCTCTGGGTGGAGCGGGAGGGCGTGTCAGACTCTTACTGACTAAAACCCACCCGTGTTCCGTCTGTTGCCTGTGCAATGCCAGGGGGCCACGGTATCCCTTTCGGACTTTCCCACAACCCCTGCAGGCAAGGTCTCATCGGACCCCTTCACTTGCTGACACTCTTTGAGGCGCGCGTGGAACACAACGCGCCGTCGACCCGGGCTTGGTCCTTACCGGACGGCGAGCTACCCATTGCTCACCATCCGCAAGCCCGCACCTACGGTGGCCGGGAATCAGCAATTGATTCCCGATGCCCAGGGCGTCTCCTCCTGCGTCGGCAAGGGGCGTGAGGGCACGAAATTTGCCTCTCCCTCTCGCGTTCCGCCTCCTCCTTTGCGAGCATTACTGCTTCGCAGAAGGAGGTGACGGCCTCCCATGCCCTCTCGCTCCGTACCATGGCCTGGACCAGGGCCGGACGCGAGAGATCCCCGCCACCGATCGCCTCCACGAGGACACGGCGGTGCCAGGCATACCTCCACCGTATGCTCCACCGTGTCCTCCAGGCGATCCACGCAGTGATGACACCCGGGCGTTTCCTCCCGCCTTATCCGAAACAGGTAACTCCCGAAACAGCCGTGTCTGGTGAGGACCTGCGTCAGGCGGAAGGTGAGGACGACGTGGCGCCTCCCCAGCCACTCCTCAAAGAGGGGACTTATCGCCGCAATAGTGGCGTGCCCAGCACTGGGTTGCGACAATCGCACTCTCCATGACGCCATGAGATCCCGTCGGAGCTCTGTCCGCTGTGCCGCGATTTCTCGCGGCATCGGAGTCAAGCCCCGGCATTTCGCCTCCTCGCGCCACTCCCAAATATGCGCGAGGACTTTTGCCTCCAGATCCCATGGTGGCAATCCGGCAAGGAGGCTCGCCGCCTCACCGGAGAACGTGCGGTATCCCCGGACCAGCCGGGTGGCCATGACTGTCTGTGTTTTTACAGTCCTGAAGTTATTATTTTTATGCGACCAATATTTTGCAATCCATTCAACATTAGATATTGTGAGAATCTATAGGATACGTCTTTGTCCAGGATTGGGATTAATATGTGGCGGCTTGCCAAACGTAGTAGGTACCTAGAGTATGACGAAAACCTAACAATGTAGGTACCTACAGTACAACTATTTTCTTATGTCCCTCGGCAAACTTCGCTTTTCTTGTGAATGAGTTATTATTATGCTTTCGTTTATTTAATGTTTTTCCACAAATACATTTGAAATATTTCTTAAAAAAAAAATTAAAAGTCATTTCTAAATACAAAAAAAATTTTGTCAGCCGGTGTCGGGAGCTTAGGGTGGTTAGGGCTCCAGAGACTGGAATCGAGGAGAATATTTATATATTTATTATTCTTAGAGCTAATCTAAATAGGTTAGTCGAACAATACCGGCGACATGACTCCGTAAGTGAAAAACCATACTCCTGCAAGAAGTTCCACGTTTAGTGGCATGAGGAACAGGGTGTAAAGTTCACTCATCCACCATAGAAAAGGGAGGATCCTCCGACCAGACGGGTGTTGTGTCTGGCGGGCCGACTGCCCGACTGTTGATGTCGGATAGTCTTAGGAATATGTCTTTCGCGCGGTAAACTCTAATTGCGCGATGCAGAATTTGTGTTACTTCATGTCTTTTATGCGTAGTTCGTATGTGGCGGTGTTACCGCTACACACGCTTTTGCCGGAGGCGGTCCGCACAATGAACGTTCCTTTCCAAAACTGAAATTGGAAACCTTAGAAACGATTAATCTTTATAATTCCACAAGTAACTTATGAATTAGAAGCCACGGTGGCGAGCACTTACTTACAACCATCCCCTTGGGATGGAAGTTGGAGCCAACCCTTTGTAGAACGCTTACGTCATGCACTCCGCCCTTATAAGTAATGTCGCGAGATAAGGGTTACGCGTCATTGGAGCTGTCAGCTTTATCATATTGTAATGAAGTTAAAAGATTACTTTCAGAGCTTATGCGGCTGGTGTCTCGAAGAGAATTGCGTTTTTTTATACCTAAATAAGAAAAAGACTGTCTCTTTTTTTGTATATTTTCGTTAAACTTTAACTCAAGGGGACACCCACAGGCCTCACTTATTTTTAATTATTGAAAATTTCAAAGTAGCACAATGAAAAAGAAACATCGTAGCTTGTAATCATACTCAACTAAAACAATATTCTATTCAGCTAACACATTCAACGTCAGCGGGATGCTGTGAATAAAAGTTAAGATATAAGTACGCACAACAGTTGGCGCATAAAAAACTACTTCATTATTATTGTAATTACATATGGCGCATATTTCTACGAGCTCCATCACACACACAACCGCCCGCTGCTACAATTTAGACGTTAATGATAATTTTAAACATTGCGCGTTCCCCCACCGCTAGCCTGCAAAGCGCGTGCCCGTACTACCCACAAATAAGTAGGTACATATTATGCACTTACAAATAGAGAATGTATATAAATAGAACCGGTTACCCGCAGATTTGTTCGTGAAACAAGAAATCAAATATTTAGACGCGGTAACTTCCCGAGGTAACTTACCTAAGTAAATAGTTTTATTTAGCAAGTATTTTATTTATTCTTCGGTAACAATTAATCAAGAAGTTATGTAAGTTATCTGGAACTAACAGCCTCGTATTTATTTGATGTAATAAACTTAATTACGTTTGTATGGATGGATTCAGTTCCGAGAGTACGAATATTATTTAGGAAAGGAAGTAGTGGAATAACTCATACTCGTCTCATTTCTTAAGGGCGCATAAATTCATCGAACGGGGACATTATTAGTGGAGCAGATTTGTCTGATGAGAAATTACAATCAATCTGCCAAGCCTTTTCCCAACTATGTCGGGGTCTGCTTCCAGTCTAACCAGTGTTTTTTTTTTTTTTTTTTTTTTTTTTTAACTATGGCATCTCGCAGGTATACCACTAAGGTATTTACTGCTCAACCGAACAATCCTGTGGCTGCCTTAAGCACTACACTCAAAGCCTCCAGCCAGGAGCAACTATTCTAAATTAAAATTAGGCGAACGCTCGCTAAGGGCACCCCCTGTGGGGTACGAACCTCGGCTTAGGGCGTCGCTGAGGGGAGGACAGCAAGATGGGACAGGCTGGATCAAGGATATATTATTATTATACGGGGAATTTAAAGCTACGCGCTCAGCTGCGGCGCGGGCTGGCGCTTCATCGGACAAGATAACCAGATATAGCTGAATACCGTACTTTATATTTAGCGACTCTCTATCTGCCCTCCACAACCCAATAACTGGGTAATACGATACTCCTTAGTATCACTGGTTGTCAGACATTCGGGCTTCTGACGACCCGTAACGACTGTCAAAGATCCGCGAATGACAGCTGGAACCAACGGCTTAACGTGCTTTCCAAGGCACGGAGGTGCCAAGGTATGTTTTTTTTTAAATTAATTTATTTATCACATCACATGTTTCCTTTGCCATTACAGATAATAAATCTAATGCGACAAAGTAACTTAAAATATACTGAACTATACCTTACATGATGGTCACCCATCCACAGACCAACCCCGGCCACGAGCATGAGCCTGATTAACCAACCAATGAACAACATTTCCAAACATTTTTTTTTTGTTTTTGTTGGTTGAATACGAGGCTTTTGGCTACCTACTTTTGTATTTTATATTTTTTTCTTTTGATGTGCGTTTTGTTGCAGAATAAACATATTTTCTTTCTTTTTCATTCTTTCTTTCTATTACTTAGCCACGAGCTCCTCTGGGATGAGAAATTACAATGAGTGTTAATAGACAGATGGATAAGGCGAGCGAATTCATTAGTTGCATAACCTTCTCTAAGGAACTTTGATTCACATTTGCCATGTTTATTGAACGAATGATAAATTAAAGCATAGCTGGGGAAAATTGGAGTTAGGCACTCTACACAAGGCTTAGAAATTAAATAAAATCGTTTGTTTCCAGACTAGTCTGCCCGCGGCTTCGCCCACGTAGAGGTCGGAAAATATCACACGGGAACGTACTACCGGTATTAAAAGTACCGGTATTATAAACTATGTGTGTCAAATTTCACTCACATCTGTTCAGTCGTTTTTGCGCCGGAATATAAACACGGCGGAACATACATCCAAACAAACGTATAAAAATACTAAAAACAAATATTAGCAATCTTTTTTTTTTTTTTTTCTAAATATTTAGTGTTAGTACAGTTTTGACTTCGTTACTATTTTGTTACCTACATGTATAGATTTATATCCAACTTAAAATAAATAGATATAATAACACACACAGAATACTTTTCAAGGATAGTTAACTTATCTACTACTCTCTTACTAATTATATTAACTTTATGTACTTTCTTTTTGTCGATTTACTTTTAACTTTATGTGGAGGCTTGTTATTAGCATTTTTTTTAAATATATACCTATAGGTGTGTAAATATATGATAAACAGTAGAGTAGAGGCAGAGTATTTAAAGGCTCCCGCAGACAGGCGCGACGTGACGGTACGACAACGCGATGCTGGTAAAATAATTTTCATAGAAATTGTTCTACTAGAGTCGCGTCGCGCTGTCACGTCGCGCCTGTCTGCGGAAGCCTTTACTGTTAATAACTCCTACAACAGTAAATATTTCAGTTTGTGACTTATTTTTAGACTTATTACTTAAGTACCTAGTAGCTTTAACCTACGGCTTCGCCAGCGTGGAGGTCGAAAATTATCCTACGGGAACTTACTACCGGGTTATAAAGTATTCTATGTCCTACCTCAGGTCATGGTCTACCCATGTGCCAAATGTCATCCAAATTAGTCCTACCGTTTTAGCGTGAAAGCGTAACAAACAAACAAACACATTTTCGCATTTATAATATTATAATTAAGATGATGGATTGGCATGGAACAGTTAACTATCGTCCTCTCCGAAAGCAAAACTGTAAAGAACCATCTGGATAATAAATTGACCAGTTAGAAGATTAGCCATTTAGCCCCCAGTCCCCCATCACTCACAGTAGTAGTTGTTTGAGTTCATCGAGCCTAGAGCTAATTAGTCTTTGGGAAATGTTTAACTGAATCTCTAAAAACTTTTTGCGCTCCTAAAGATGCACACTTTATTAAATATTTGAACTTCTATTTAACTTTCTGGCCTTTCCTCACAGTTGGTTGCAGTAACTGAATCAACCCACCAACTGTAACCAACCACGCGCGAGCCGAATTGGTCGCACTAACAAATAAAAAAAAAAATTATATTAGAATGTTCAATAATATTTTTAGGAGCGCTAAATGGGAATTATTAGAGGATCCCTTCAAAATGGTTGAGCTAAATGGTGCTAATCCATGTGTCATCGGTTCGTGAACGGGTGCCGTCAGCGTCACGCTTATTTTACCTTATTTTTTTCTTTTTATTACTGACGCTTTTAACGTTCGGCTTCGTTCTCACATGAATGATGTAACCAATATTTTCTAACCGTATTTTAATTTAAAATAGTGTCTGTGGAGTTTCTTTCCCGTTCTACCTCATAAGAACATTGATTAGCTTTGGAATTGCCAACTAGCTTCATCTATCACTGACCGACCCCTTGACAGTTCAAAAGTACCTGTAATTGGTTTATTGGAAACAAATGCTTTGACTTAGTCTTTATCGCTGCTAATCACCTTCAGATCTAGAAATCGTACAAGCCAGTCACTATAATTACTTCACGATTAAACATTCACTCGAACATACATCATTGATAGTAATTTGAGCTCGACAAATAACGATACACATCTGACCACTCCTACGGCATAAATAAGTGCAATCTGCGTAATAATACGCTCATATCGCAGCGCGCGCGCAGCTGTATTTATTACGTTTATTGCACTTGATTGTAAGTACTTGGGCAGCGTAATTATGGATCTATGTAGGTACTTGTTGGTACAGTATAACTGGTATAACGACGGACTTACTCAAGTTAAGGTATTACATACCAAAATATACCTATAGATAGTGCAATCCACGACGACGCGCCCCACTCCGCTCCGCTCCGTACTAAAGTACAGCTTACAGTACAGTAATCTCGGAGTGGGGCGCGTCGTCGTGGATTGCACTATCTGTAAATATTAAAAAAAAACATGTCACTAATAAGATATTGCACACTTGCGCAGGCGGCGCTGCATCGGACTTCGATAATCCAGGGAGCATCCGATTATCATTCATACTTCGAACTGATGATTACAATTATTGATGAGGGCAGGCTTCGATCAATATTATTGATCGAAGAGGGCAGGAAAAGAATAGAAAAGAGAGAAAAAAGGTAGTCAAAAGAAAATCATGATGGATTGTGTGCGAGATGATAATGAATGAAAAATAAATAAATGATAACGTGACAGGCGTGATAGCTAACAGGGAAGAATGGAAGTGAAAAAACATTTTGCCCTGACCCCAAGTAAAATGAGACAAAGGCAAGCAGAAGAAGAATTATGATGAGAATAACGACGAGTTTAAAATAGTACAATAATTCAATCCAAATAATTTATTCACAAACAATTTAATTATAATAACATATTTGAAACGAGTCAATCTGCCTAGCCTTTTCCCAACTATCTTGGAGTCGGCTTCCAGTCTAGCAGCAGCTGAATACCAGTAATTTATATGGAGCGACTGCCTATTTGACCTCCACAACCCAGTAACTGGGTAAAACGGTACCCCTTTGTACCGGTAACAACAGTCAAAGATCTTCGAATAACACCGGGACCAACGGCTATACGTGCTTTCCTAGGCACGGAGGTGTCCCGATAAGTATACAAATGGATGGTCACCCATCCACGGACCAACCGCGGCATTCGATCGACCCGTGTGGCTGTTATTATTACTATTTAGAACGAGTAGATAACTGAATACTATCCATGTCCTACAATAAGTTCCTTGTTTAACCAGTCAAACTAGAAGATGTTGTTTTCGTTATCCACTTGCCCTTTTCTCAATATGTGGGTACTTGAAGGTTTTATTTCTTTTCGTATCCTGTCTTAAAGTTAATTATAAAAAGTCTCATTTACTTGGCGCCTGTGCGATGATAATGTCTCGCGTTCTGTTTATTGTTTTTTGAGTCGTGATTAATATGAGTTTATGTAGCGTAGTGTGTGGTCCTGTAATTAGTAGGGGAATAACGAATTGAAAATAGTGTCTAACTTTTATTTCTAAAACATTCAGCCTAGGAGAGAGGAAAGATTTCATGTAAGCTTTTACTCTCATATAAAAGTGAACTAAGCTACCAAAAGGACACCATGCATCTCTACCTTATCTGTAATCACGATTGTATTGTAAGTAAATAGCTAGTGAGAGTTGACTATTAATTTATTAACAATTAATTCTTAGGTATGTCCATGTAATTGACCGACCAAGCGAAGTGAGCCAAGCGTCTTTGGTTCAAGTCTGGCAAAATTATGCTTTCGTGTGTCAGTTTGTTAGTACTCCTCCCTAGGTGTTATTTTACAACCGATCGGGATGAAACTAGATATACAGGTTTTACGACTTTATAACACATTTTTAACTTCGGGGATTTTTGATTTGAAGGGTACTTCCTTCTAAAAAAGGCAAAAAGGGGGCTACTGGATATGTCCGCCTTATGAGATCCGAGTTATTTTTTATGTGAAAGGTAGCAGGTACCTGAAGTTGGTCTCATAAAAAAAATTGTGAAAATCTGATGAGGGTCTTCGGCGTGATGAGCAGAACAGCTCCTCAAAATGCAGTAAATTGCTCACTTTTAGATTTTTACCAGTCGAATCGACTCATTTAACTATTACGTAGAGATTGATGGAATATCTGGGACCACCTGTTCATCCAAAAACATGTCTTAAAAACAAAAAAACATGTGAAATATCCAGTTTTAAATAACTTTAGTGGTTTGTACTCGTGAGGTCTACCTACTGTTCGCAGAACTACTAGTATTAATTGTTACTAACGCATACTTATTCGAACTCGTTTCAGTAACTAAAAATATAACAAGGTATCTACGTCAAACTTCGCGTAACAAATTGAAAACATAGTTATATTCGAGTAGCAATTTTCCCAAACTTTGAGCGAGAACGCTTGTCGAACATTCAAACAACTGAAGTAGACCTCCAGGACACGACCAATATTACCAGAGATAAATTATTTTCCACTAAACTTTTATAAACATTATATTACCTACGCAAAAATGTGAGAAAATAGGAAATAAAAAATTATGATAATTCGATTAGAAGTTATAAGTATAACAGATGAACATACCTACACACATACGGTTATGATTCTGAACGGTATATGTATACAGGGTGTTAAAGTAATTGCGTGCCATAGCTTAGGGGTAGGTTCAGTATCGATAAAGGAGGAAAGAAAAAAAAAAAAAAAACACCTAACTTAGAATAGCAATCGTTTAGAATTAAAATAATTTTATTTGTTTAAATGCTTTAGTTACTATCGAACGCGAATCGAACTAACGCTACGATGGTATGTAGATTACAATTCGAATTTTCCCTTCGTACGGCGATGCGATAATAATGTTGTTTTTGTTTTGTTTAAATGCTAATTAATAATTTCCTAGAGTTACCTACATAATATCGAACGCAATGAAATACCTACGCCCGAACACTTCGATAACGCTGGGTGAAGGATAGATAACTAGGTAGGTACGTACAATACCAGGTTTTTTTTTTTTTTTTTTTTTCTGGCTTTCTTTATCGATACTGAACCTACCCCTAAGCTATGGCACGCAATTACTTTAACTCCCTGTACCTATATACATACATACCGATCAAAATCATAACCCTCCTTTTTGCTTCGCTGTAGTTGGGTAAAAATATTGTGAGTATTTTTATGTAGTAATCAAACTAATTGTTCCTTGGATAACTTGATAAATAACCGGCCGGCGTGTCGGACCACGCGCAATGAAGGGTTCCGTAGTTTGGATGAATTAAACCAATTAGCTGGCAGAATTAGCACTTTAAAGCTTAATATTTCGCAAACGGTGCCCTAAATCCAAAAATGGTTTACATATTCATTGATAGATTGAGACAGTCGTTACACTAGTCACAACCACTCTTATCGTGTTACCCAGTAACTGGGTTGTGGAAGCCGTATCCTGTTAGACTAGATCCGACCCCAAAGTATTTGGGATAAACTAGGCAAAAGTTTTATGCATTTTTTTTAAAGCTTTACCTATAGTTTTCTAATGTAAAACTAAGGCCCGTATTACAGAACCTCACTCAAGACTCAAGCATTACTTAAAACTAGTTTCAACCAATCAAAAGGCTTTAAACGTGTTTTAAGTAATGCTTAGGAACAGGCCTAAGAACACCATATCAAGGAACTGTCCACTTAGTAAAACTCAAGTGAAAAAAGACTTATACTACCTACTTCTCTGTAGTCTCCATATCAAGCAATATTTACGAAACCCAACGTCCCGTAAAGCCCATGATTAAATACAACACTTCTTACGCCTCAACAAAATTTCAGCGGTGTTGTCTAAACCCCCTTGATCCCTTCATCCTACTTCGCCCCCTGGGCACCTATAAGTTCAAATAATGCTGACGCGCCAAGGATTGATTCCATTTGGGCTTTGTTTGCTCAGTAACAATAAAACAGTTCCCTTTTTTGAGTATGTTAGTAAAAGAAATGTTATATTTGGCCGGGCTCGTAATATGGTTAGGGGAGTGGATACTTCTCTTTTTACTGGAGGCGAGGCTCAAAAACGTTGTTACACTCTCAGAAAGACGACCGAGTCTTTAACCTAATAAGGACCAACATTTAGATATTCAAATGCAATGAGTAAACGATGCAGCGTCAGAGTGAAATAACGCTCCCCACTACCGCATTTTATGCACACCGTAATGCGGTAATGCAGTAGTAGGGCGCGTCATTTCAAAGTGGACAAGCTTTATGTAGGGTAAGTCCACGATAGCTGCCCCACTTTTTGATAGGAAGCCATAACTTATTAATTAAAAATCTATTGGCAATACGTCTTTTGCATATGGTAACTTTGATGAACTATGATGGTACCCCTTTTGTTTGTACATAAGTTTCATAGATTTTGAGGAAATTATGTCTTTTTGACCCTCTCAAAAGTAGGATAGATGCCTACCGTGAGGGATAGAAGACTCGCTGTATGAATGCTTCAATATTAGATGCTAATTGAAATAAAACAGACTAGTTTCAATGTAATCAGTTTGTATTCAATGTTTTAACATTAATTTGTGACATCTTTTATAATTTGTATAATATATAAGTAGTTTTTTTTTTTTTTTTTAATTCTTGTGAAATAATAATCATCTTAAACATCTACTTAACGCAATCAATATACTTTTCAGAACTAACATAGATAATTGTATCAGTCTTCTTCTTCTTATTCTTCTTAATTCTTCTTTTTGTACTTCTTATTATTTCTTAATCATTTTATGCCTAACACATAGTATTAAGTTATAAGTTAAGTTCAATCTGTGATGTATCTAAGAACGGCCGATTTAGTCAAAAACTAACTAAGGTCAACTGTTTGTTTTTTTTTTTTTTGCAAATCGTCTTCTTAATGTCCGAGAGGGTATTCTGTAAGTTCTGGCTATTTAATTTACACATTTCTCATTTTTGGTAATTTTTTGAAAAGCCACGCCTGGTTTTCTTTTATATTTCCGCGGCATTTCTTCCACCAGCGATATGAAAACATTAATAGAAAAAGTTAGGGATAGTCGCCCCTGAGGGCATCTATGGCTACAGCAGATGGGGCAACTATACTTTTGGCACAGGATAGATGCCTTTTTAAATAAAAAATAAGATAAAAATAAATCTATAATTTAAAGCATTATTCCGTGTACTTTGTAACTGTAATATCGTCAGATAAATTAAAAAAAAAAATAGAATTTATAACTGTGTAAAAAGATATAGAATAGTAAGTACTTGCGATTATAATTTCAACGCTTGCTGAGGTCTCGCGCGCCGCGGAAGAATTTTACACACACGGACGAAACGCGTGCGCGTCTCCCCTACGGTTGTCGTGAACTCGTGACAGTGGGGTCTGCGGGGGGGTGCTTCCTATTGTATAGTACGATTTTAGCCTACGATATTTCTAACATTGAGTATTCAAAGTCGCGGCACCTATCCCATTGGGGCACCTATCCTGGAATCCCTACTGCAGTGTAACTATTTAATAGTCAAGTGATAACTATAGTGAGGTAGCTGTCACTAATGTCAACTGTCAGTTTACCAAGAATGGCGGGAAAAGATAAAAAGTGAAGCGTACCTGCACGAGAGACACACAGTACAATTAACGTGATTTTTTTTATTCAGTTTTTTTTTTTTTTTGGGAAATTTATTTTCTTTCTTTCTTTAGAAGCTTGGTGTCATGATGAGCAAGTGTGACAGTGATATAATCTGCTTAAATATGTACGGGATCAACAGGATATTACAGGTACCTAATTATGAAAGCATCCCAAGCTTCGTAATGTTTTCTTTCTTTCTTTAAAAAAGTCAAGTCGTTGGCGCACATTGATTAGTTTATGGTCGGACTCTTGCATTAGACGCCTTTAGGCCCTAGCGATCAATTTTCAATTACAAAACAAATTACTGCTAATGTAAGTGCATTTATCATTTTAATTTCTTCTTCAGCAATATAAGTGAGGCATGTATGTATCTAACATCCATAATATTCTAAGTAATTTCCTCAACTCCGCCTCCATCAGTAACATTGACAGTTAAAACTTGTTTGTTTCGCTTTCACGTTTAAATTGCTGAACAGATTTGGATGAAATTTGGCACATGGGTAGACCATTATCTGGATTGGGACATAGGATACTTTTATCCCGATATTCCTGCGGGATCGTGACTTATGCTGATGAAACCGCGGGGTGCAGTTAGTATGACAAAAACGTCAATATTCACAGAGGTAAGGCGTCTGCCAAAACCTACCTTAACACAATTAGACTCAGGAGGTATGGCATACGAGCTCTATGAAAAGTGGGTGGACTCGAATGTCGACGTGGAGTAAAGATAAGATAAGGTGACCTGAGGTGAATACCTGTGAGTCGACGAAGTGCCTTCAGACGGACTTCGGAATATTGGCCTAAGTGTCGGATTGTTGGAGAGCAATCCTTACAAAAAACAAGTTTTATGCGTGTGCGCAAGAGATTTGCTGGCCTCATAGTTTACTGTTCGTCATAAAAGATGCGCCACAGTAAGTAGCCGCTTATTAATATCATTTTTTATGAACTGGAATTGCTTGCTTTGCTGAAAATTAGTTAAGTGTAAAAAAGGAGCTAAGCAGAATTCCTTTTAGTTGTTTCATCAAAATATTCAAGGTTTTTCTTCCAAACAATTAGAAATTGAATTGTTTTTAGAAAAAACAATGTTTGATATTATTTGTATAACTGAACACTGGTTGAAAAATTATGAAATGCTAATTAATTTTGAGAATTATAGTGTGGGCAGTTGTTTTAACCGAAAATCCATGCTACGTGGAGGTTAACTAATTTTAATTAAAAATTGTATAAAATCTAAGACTCGTAATGACATAGTTGAACTATCGGTGGAACATAGCATTGAACTGTCCTGTGTTGAGCTAGATAAGCATTTTATAGTGTGCGTTTACAGACCTCCAAATTATCAAAACTACTCTATATTTGAGTCAGTAATGGAAGATGTTTTACCAAAACTTGCAACTGGTAATAAATAAGTAATTATTTGTGGTGACTTTAATATTAATATTTTAGAAAATAATTCAAATATCAGTAGATTATTAAGCCTCTTTCGTTTTTTTAAGATTATTAATCTGTCAAATGTGTTTTTAGAACCAACGCGAATAACGTCGACTACTGCCACATGTATTGATAATGTCTTTTGTTGCTGCGACTATTTAGATAAAGCCATTGTAAATTATCTCCCTTCCGATCACAGCGGTCAAACCGTTATTTTTGAGTCCAACACACCAATACAAAAAGTGCAGATTCAAATTAGACCAATAACATCGGGTAATTTAAATAAGTTTAATAGCTTCTTAATTAACAAGTTATGTGGTCTGGGCCTAAATATGTCCAATGACAATTTTTTGTATGAACAATTTTTTTCACTAGTGCAAACAGAGTTCAATAACTCTTTTAAGAAAAAAACTAAAACTATTTGCCCTAAGTTTTTATTCAGTGACTGGGCAACTAAAGGCATCAGGAAAAGTAGGGATAGATTATTTGAACTGTATGGCCTTAAGCCGTATATTAACACGGAAACTTTTAATAAGTATGTTGCTACTTACTCTAAAACTTTTAAAACTATCTGCAAAGCAGCTAAAGCGTCTTTCATTAGCAACAAGGTTAAATCAGCAGAAAATAAAATAAAGAGAGTTTGGAAAATTATTAACAATGAAACGAACAAGAACAAAAGTCATAATACTGATTACACATTGGACACATCCCGCGGTCTCATTAGCGATAAGATCGAAGTTGCTCAGGAATTTGCAACTTTCTTTACCAATATTCCTATTAAAACTACAGAAACTTTAAATTCCTCCCCCTTACTTGCTATTGATTTATTAAGAGCGAATGTTTCAGCCTGTCCATTAGAATTTAAATTTAATCATATAAACCTGTGGTCGTTGTTAAGGCTTTTAAGCAACTTAAGATCAAAATTACCGAAGATCTGTGGGGCATGTATACTAAAGTTTGTCAATCTATTATTGAGACAGTTGCACCCTATTTAGCTTTAATATTTAATTTGTGTGTAGATCAAGGGGTCTTCCCGGATTTAATGAAGTATAGTAAAGTTATTCCACTTTTCAAATCCGGGGACAGCAAGGATACTAATAATTATAGACCCGTATCGGTTTTGCCGGTTTTCAGCAAGGTGTTTGAAAAAGTAATGTTAAATCAAATGCTCAATCATTTTAATCGTAATAACATCTTACACGATCAACAGTATGGTTTTACCAAGGGACGTTGCACAACTGACGCCGGTGTCACTTTATTAAAACACATATTTAACGCGTGGGAAGAGGCACAGGATGCAACAGGTATCTTCTGCGACCTATCCAAAGCATTTGATTGCGTTAATCACGAAACACTGCTCTTGAAACTTCAGCATTACGGACTGGCAAAACGTGCGCTTAACTTAGTAAAATCATATTTGAATGATAGACTGCAGCAAATTCAAATAAACGGTGTAAATTCATTGGGTTTAAAAGTCAAAATGGGTGTACCACAGGGCTCGATATTGGGCCCATTCCTCTTTTTAGTATACATAAATGATTTACCTCATTTACTGAAAAACCGACCACAAATGGTGTTATTTGCTGATGACACATCACTTATTTTTAAGGTAAACAGACACGCACAGGAGCTTGACGACGTAAATAACGCTATGCTAAAGGTCCATAATTGGTTTACTGTAAATAATTTAGTATTAAATGAGAAGAAAACTAAATGCATAAGATTCGCGTTACCAAATGTTAGAAGTAGTGAATGTCACGTTGTACTGAATAAGGAGACACTAGAATTCGTCGAAAAAACGGTTTTCCTGGGAATCACGCTTGATTCTAAACTACAGTGGGGTCCTCACTTAACATCACTTGCAGGGCGGCTAAGTTCAGCCGTTTACGCTGTTTGGAAAATCCGCCAACTAACAGACGTGGATACCGCGAGACTGGTCTATTTTAGTTACTTTCATAGCATCATGTCTTACGGTATTTTGCTGTGGGGACGGGCCGCAGATATTGACTCTATATTTATTCTGCAAAAGAGGGCTGTTAGAGCCATCTACAACCTCCGCAGACGCGAATCTCTTAAGGAATTGTTTAAGAAAATTAATATCATGACGGTACCTTGTCAGTATATATATGAAAACATTATGTATGTTCGAAAAAATCTACATCTCTATAGTAAGATAAGTGACAGGCATAATTTTAACACAAGAAATAGGAACAAATTAGATCAACCACGTTTCAGATTGTCTAAAGTACACACTTCTTTTATGGGGTACTGTGTAAAATGTTATAATAAAATACCACTCGATATTCTTCAACTAAATTAAATGAGAAGAAATTTAAAACTTGTATTAAACGCACACTATGTAGACAAGCATACTATAAGTTGGATGATTATATCGTAGATAAAAATGCTTGGCTAAATGCTGGTCCTGCTCCACAGCCACTTGGGCTCACTAGTTAAAAATGAAAAAATTGGTAGAGTTGTTTCCCCTTTTTTATTTTTTCTGACTACGAACTTATTGTTTATTTTGTTTTTTTAATTAAACTAAGTTTTAATTATTGAATACTCCAATAGATAAAATTGATTTGCTTTTTTTTGGTGGTAAAATTCTTCAAACTATAGTTTTGTATTACTTAGACGCATTTTTATTTTCAATTTTTGTAAATGTGAGTACCATGGAGTACCCGTTTTACTATGTTATTATGTTGATTTTGACTTGAAAGAGCAGGGTAGTTGAGAGTATGTCATGCTCACTTAAATGTCTCGCTGATGGTGGTGAGTGTGTTGGATCATTCGGTTCCCTACAAAATGGTTGAGCTGGATGGTGCTGATCCACGCGTCATGTTCGTGAACGGGCGCCGTCAGTTGAGACTGGTCATCTCTTATCTGCGAGGGCTTATTTTTAATCGTTTTTTATTTATATATTTTTTTTTTACATTGTTCTCACATATAGAATCAACAAGAGTAATGTACCCAGGATTTTGTAATTTCTATATTTAAAAGAGTGTCCTTGGAGTTTCTTGCCCGTTCTTCTCCATAGAGATCTACGTTTTGGAATGGGCAACTAGCTTCAACTTTCTGACTAACTGACTCTTTGACAATTCAAAAGTGCCTGTAAAGGGTTTAATTGAAATAAATGCTTTGAGTTTGAGTTTGAGTTTGAGTTTCTTGTTATGCCAGGATTCCTGGATTCCTTAATACACTCAGGTGGTAGACGCAAGAAATTCTACTAAGGCTTCCGAGCACTGCGAAGTTTTATGTACTATCGAAGAACTTCATATCTAAGCAGTTTGATAACAAAATCCCGTGAACACGATGACCACATTTGTTACCGCCCCGGTTCTATAGCGGCCGAGCGCTGCAAGCAGAAATAGTCCTTACGGTGCGCGGTGTACAGATATGAACTTCTTCGATGGTACAATTCTTTTTCATCCTATTTAATACAATTGACTAGACTGCATCGTTTGTCCAGTGCTCGCCAGCCTTACTGCTGAGCATGAGGTCCTGGTTTCGATTCCCGGGTCGGGCAGTGTTTTTCCATCTGGAATAACTCAATAGCAGTTGGGATCTTGATTTGTGCCCGGTTGATGGCAATAGGCGCGCCCCTATTATTCCAGACTTAAAATAACTGCACTATACACTATATACACTTCTGCTTAACCCTTCGAGGAATTCAGGTGTTAATGTGATACAAAACGACTCACAAACATGATATTCACGAAAAAGACCTTTTAAAATGTATAAGTATAATCATTCTATACTGTTTCCACTGCTGGGATTTTTTTAGCCAACCCACTCGCGATATATTTTCTAACATAGGTACTAAATTTGATATATAATACTTCACATCAATTAAACAGATCGGTGAAGGTCGTTCCTCTGCGGATCCTATGCTATACTCTATCAGTGGCAAAAAATGTCGCCCCTTTGATGACTATCAAAACTAACTCACGCAGAAAATCGAATATTCTGTTTTCACATTATTTTTCCACTCCAAATATTGTCACTCATATAGGGTATTTTAATATACCCTACACTAAAACTTTTTTACAAAAAACAAAACACTACAGTGTGTGTTTTTTGGAAGTTGTTTTTTTTTAAGTTTTTTAATATTTCATTTCTACTTATCCACACAAATTCGTGACATGAACTTTTAGTCGCATCATCAACAAAAGTGATTTAAATACTTATTATTGTAATTAACTCAAAATCTACCCAAGCAAGGTTAATAAAATTTACATGGGTCCCCCCGCAGGCTTTCTCACGTAAATCGGCCCAGTAACCACGGAGAAATCAATGTACATATTGTACATGAAAAAACAATACATACAGACGAACATAGAGCCTCCGTCTTTTTTGAAGTCGGGTAAATATTGCTTCTACGACTGACAATAGTTAAATTTAGGTAACATCAGGGAAATTAATTGTAAAGCAAACTGACTACTAACTTAATTTGTTTATTAGACTATCAACTGTAATTTTTGACAGTTCTATGAAATGGCTTTATCAAAGCAAATTAACGTATGTAAATACTAATAAACGTGGTGGTGTCAACGTGCTTAACAATTAATTTCCTTGACTATACGTCCAGTGTAACCAGCCCTGCTACTACGGAATAGATAAAAAATCTAATCTATGCCTGCTATCAACTAAGTTCTATTTTCATCTACACGGAGAGAAATATTTACAAAAATATCGTATTGTTGCTAAAATTTTATTTAATCCGAGGACAACACCCTGTGATAAATACAAAAACATTTTAGCAAATGTAGTTAGTAGCTTTTTTTTGGATTCCGTACCTCAAAAGAAAAAAACTGAACCTTAATAGGATCACTCGTTTGGGTGTCTGTTTGTCTGTCCGTCTGTCACAGCCACTTTGCTCCGAATTTAATGGACAGATTAAATTTTGAATTTAGTACACCTATGTATTTCTGTGACCCAAACACGCACGTGTAGGTAACGTAAATTAATGAAGTTTGAATAGGTATAAAGGGTTACTTTTGGGAGGCAAATAAGAAAAATAAAAAATAAAGTTTTACAAACTATACCGTGTAACATACCAAATGAAAAGGCTTGTTGCGAGGATCTTATGTATATATTTGTATGATTATAAAATCAATACTTTACAATATATTAAAAAAATTGATAAAAATTGACCATTCCCCCTTATCTCCGAAATTACTGTCTAACATTTTGAAAAAAATACGGAGTCTTGGTTCTTTAGGTACTAATAGATTACCGAAATATCTATAAAAAATTTATGGTCTTAAAATAACATGGTAAATCTCTCAAAATTGTGCGCACAAACTTAAATTTGCAGTTAGAATGTATGGGAGAACATGTTTTTCAACTACAATGTCAAGTTTGTTCTTGGGATAACTCCGGAACCCTTCATTGTGCGTAGTCCGACACGCATTTGGCCAGTCTATGATGGAACGAACATGCCCTGAAGATGTCTGGTCACTCTTGCTTTGAAGGCAGATGGGATAGTTATATGGTTTTGTAATACCTATCTAGTAAACCCTTAGTACTTTCAGTGTGCGCTTTTTTTCTAACGTCACGATATTATCGTAGACGTTTCCGTCCATGTACATAAAATGTATGGAAATACGTGCACGTTATCGTGTGTTCATATATTTCCATACATTTTAGTTTACTGGGTTATCGTGACGCTGTGACGTGAACGTATAAAGCGCACATTAGCTTTAATGTTATTTTTAGGGTTCCGTACCAATTTTTTTAGGAGTTATATAACAATATAATTATGTATAATGTGTTATAATAATTGCAAATACAGCCAAACTTTATTTACTTAAACTTTAACATAGTTTTTCTCCAATAACTTTTTTTTTTAATTTCTTGTGGTGGCTCTTCTATTCGGCTAAATAAGTGAATAATATACAGGGTGGCGATTTAGTCACCTGCATCTGTCAAGGGGGTGATTCTACCCGTCATACTAAATAAACAACTTTAGCTATGAAACTCATAACAAATTTGTAAAAACAAAAAAACCTTTCATACATGAATCGAAATAGTCTGTCTACTGTTGTAGGCTGATAATTAATTTATTTAATTTTTTCACGAATCAGATAAGAGTTCCATGGCGAAAGGTTTAGTAGGTACAGGTAGAATCACCCCCTTGACGTATTCAGGTGACTAAATCGCCACCCTGTATTTGCTACATCATGAGCTACACAATTTTGTCCAACAGTGAAGTACTGTAGGCTGCTGTCCTGCTTATGATGTGGAGCTATTCTCATATTATCATCTGATGTTTTGTGTTTCGCAATGTTAATTACTTTGTATAGAATAATATTGTGTAATTGTATAAATCAAGTTCTTCTAACTGACAGCTGTGCTGCTGGGGAGTTTGTTGCACCACTTCTTCCTAGTTAAAGCATTAAGGAGTGGTGAAAGTGGGCGTTTTGGGGGACTTTCTTTTGTAATTTTGTCGTTCAGAAAGGCATAATATTGTACAGAATCAGGTTCTTCTAATTTAACAGATAGCCGTGCTGCTTGGGAGTTTATTGCGCCACTTCTTCGTCTCAGCTAAAGCACTAGGAAGTGGTGAAGGGCGGGCGTTTTTGAGGGAATGTCTTATGTAATTTTGACGTTCAAAAAGTGCTGATGAGAAAACATTAAGTGTGGTAAGCATTATGCTGAGTGATGGCCGTTTTGCGTGGATGTGACGCATATTTTCCCTCAAATTTGTTTTTAGTGTTTGTTCCTTTGCTTGCGTCATATGTAACGCAAATAAACGTATTTTCTTTCTTTCTTTTCTGATTCTCAGCTTAATATGAATAAATTACTTTAGATTGTTAATTTTTTTTTATAGTTCTTACTTTTACTAGAGGAGAAAAAAACTACCAGTTATTTTTTATCACTGCAATTAACTACCATAAATAAGAATATTTAAAGCGGTATGTTAATTACATAATTAACGATGGGCTATCCAATTACTGCTAAATTTAAGCTACTTTACGATACACGGATGATTTCCAGTGATATGATGGGCATTCATTATCGGGTCCGTTGCTGCCGCCGCTAAGGGCCGGACAGATAGTGGGATTAAACGGCTTAAAGGTGGGTGTACACATAGCAGTGTAACTGGAAAATAATGGGCATGCAAGAACATTGTATGGCCATGCATGTGCTGGTAACCGGCATATACACTAAGGGCAGATTTCACCAAAGTAACTGAACGCGATCAGCACATCTAAACAGCGTTCTAGAGCTGTCAATGTCATTATTGTTCTGTCAGCTAATAGCTGTCAGTGTCAATACACTGACAGCTCTTGAACGCAGTTATGAAGGACTGAGCGCGTTCAGTTTCATTAATGAAATTGACACTCAGCTGTTTAAATGTTACAGCAAAGCTACTTCGTATCATAGTTGAGTGGAAATAAAGTTCAAAATTGAAGAATCGTAAACGTGGATGGTGGATGTATTATTGGAACACCTCTACCCTAACTTTCGGGGAAACAAGGCTTTATGTTATGTTATGTTAATTCAGATGTTCTTCGTTTCTCTCTTTTTGACTATAAGATAATCGCGTATCAAACCACGAATTTGGTGCTTTTGTAAATACTGGCTTCTGCAAGTACCATATCTTGCATGTTACTGTGCAAATAACTGCTGTATGTGTTCTCGCCTTAACAGATAATCTACTGGCTCTCCGGAATTTGAACTTTATGTTTTAAATGATAAGATACTGATAGAGAGCTTTATTAGCCCGTTGGAACCCATAGGCTGGGCCACGAAAACAGCGAGGTATGCGCGTAGACAGTAGCACTCAGGACAGTTCCTGAGTGCTACTGTCTACGCGCATACCTTTTGACACCGAATTTAAAGTGTGGGAATCAGAATTAACTGAACATATTATTAAGGAAACTTGTAAGAATCTGTTTACTTTAGTTTCTGAATTGAGAATTTGCCGAACTGAAGGTGAAAGCCTGCGACACTCAAAGGAGATGGTAAACGGTGGGCCCAAATGTAATAAGTTAGCTGAGAAAGCGACAGAAATATGGAAAAGATAGTTTTCGTAAGATTACCGATTGAGTAATCGATTACACAGTTACGAAAATAAAACCTTTGCACTAAATAATTAACTCAAAGTAATGTGCAATATAGTGCATATAATTACAGTCATATTAATAAATAAAATATCAAATAATTACTGAAAAAACAATATTAATGATTATCGATTAAAATTAGTTTTCTATTTTTTATGTCACTAGCATGACAGCTGACTGACACGGACACTAGACAGTTGCCAACTGCTCAAATGATCTTGTTTGCTCACTCGTTTCGTGTTTTCCGATGCGTTTTGAGAGAATTCCCCCATTGTTCTTAATTTTTCACGACCTTAGCTTTGTATTTTACGGATTCCGACCACGGATGCCTACCTCGTACGACCCTTGCTTTCACACTGGACACCGAAGATCGCTCACACGTTTGACTTGGAATTGTTATTTTGGATTTTACCGCCGGCTTGTGGATTGGATATTGTTGAAACTATGGATCGCTGTGTGAATTGTGGGATAACAACTGGTCACTGCAATACACTGGGTCGACGACCCTTACACGATGAAACAATTCTGTCAGTGATTCGGCAATGGCTCTCGTACAGGAAGGGATGCTATAGTAATGCATTACTGTAATTGTATTGTAGGGAGACGAACTGTAGGCTGCTGCGCTCATATAATGTGCATTATATGGTATCTTAGCTGGGCTAGGTACCAAGATCATATAGCACCACCTGCACAATTCCTAGACGACATTTAAAATATAATTGAAGACGAATAAAACACTAAACACACTTAAATGATTTTTTATTTTATTTTAGACATCCTTTCCGTAACTCCTGTTAGCTACATAGGTAGGTAGGACTGAAGTCATTGACGTTCATTCATATGATTTATCAAACATTTCCTACTAAATATAATAACTATTAGTGCAAAAGCACATATTTTGCACTTCAGGAATCAGCTGTTAGTTAAAGATTGTAACATAACCTCACTTTTACATAATCTCTTTTATCTCTGTTCTCAGATTGACAAAATCCGCAGAATTTTCAGTGAAAGGTTGATAGTATCCCTACGTATAAGCTATTAATTGACACCACTTTCATCTTTTTACACCCAGGCCCAAGATTGTATGAATGATTTTTGCAAAGAAAGGAGACTGAAACGATTACGATTACTTTCTTTGCAAAAATCGTAAAGAACTGAAGAACTCTGTATACCTATCGCGGGCTACATCGAATGAATCACCACCAAGTATGCTAACGTAGTTTGACAAGTTCTCAACTTCTAATTCAGTTCAGAATTTCAATTCAGAAACCAGATGTAAGATTTTGATATTATTAGCCCGTTGTACTTAGTAGAAGTATTAGTGAAAGAATTTTACCAGTTGACTGTCAAGTCTGTAGGTATTGCAAATATTCATGTATTTTGCATCTTAACAAGATAGGTACGTAATTATAGGTAGGTTTTTAGAGGTATGAGGAACAGGGTGTAAAGTTCACTCATCCACCATAGAAAAGGGAGGATCCTCCAACCAGACGGGTGTTGTGTCTGGCGGGCCGACTGCCCGACTGTTGATTTCGGATAGTCTTATCTATGTCGTTCGCGCGGTAAACTCTAATTGCGCGATGCAGGATTTGTGTGTCGTCATGTCTTTGATGCGTAGTTAGTATGTGGCGGTGTAACCGCTACAGGTTTACCTAGGTTAGCTTATCCAGAATATTCATCCATAATTTTTACGTCATTCCCACAGTTAATTACAACGAGAACGGGAAGCCAACGTCCACCACTTATCGCCGAAACACGCAACTGTCATACGCACTTACTGGCCCATACTACACCACATTTTCCTACGCAAATTGAACCTTATTGGCATTAAAATAAGGCGATGGTAATTTAATTAATTCTAATTACTTTCTGGAAAAGCATAGATAAGTAAAGTTAACAAGGTGATAAAGTCAGTTGTTATCAGTTCATGTTTCGATGCGTTTGTGTGGAACTAATGGGTGTAGGACACCATGGGGTCCATGGACCCTAGTTCGTTTTATTGTGATGTCGGCCCATGGGTCGTAATGACCATAAGCCGCTTTTTGAAGCTTTTATGGGATGTCTTCGTAATATTTTCATCATGTTTTTGAATAGGTAATAAACATAATTTGTTTTAGTTTTTACGTTGTATTTAGAAATTTGAATGTTACGCTATACTTAGTTCTCTAAGAAATTTTAAAGTGCGTTGCTTAAGCCATATTTACATTACAACATTAATTGTATAAAAACAAAAAATTAAAGTGCAAACTTGTTTTGTTAAATAATTAGCATCGTGAAATCTACAGGATCACCGAAATTATGGCCCGTCAGCAGCAAAGCTTTATTTTGCAATGTATAATAATATTATCGTACAGACGCCAGCCGGTCAACCTACCCAAAACTGTCAAATTTTCCCAATCAACTTTGAACCTTATACTTTAGCGATAAAGTTGAAAATCTAGAAATTTGACAGATTGTAGTAGGTTGAGGTGCTGTGATGTACAATCGAAGAACTTCATATCTAAACAGTTTGAAAACAAAATCCCGTGAACACGACGACCACATCTGTTACCGCCCCGGTTCTAAAGCGGCCGAGCGCTGCAAGCAGAAATAGTCCTTACGGTGTATAGATATGAACTTCTTAGATGGTACGTACGAATGTGCTTTCGCAACACTAGTTTCACGTTGCAATTGCCTTTGAAATTAGTTGCGTGACATTATTTTTTACCTAAAATCGCGCTTGGCCGAAAAAGTATTTTGATTCATCATGAAATTAGAAGTTTAGGTAAAAGTGACATAGTTAATAAAATATTGTCATGAATCTAATTTTATGTCACTAATTTCGTAATGTAATTTTGGCTTCATAATTCATTCTAAAAATTATTTTAAAGATGTAATAGGGTAGACCGGGAGTGTAACCATTATTTTGATTATTTTAAGAATAAAAATAAACCGGCTCAGCACGTGCTGGCACTCACAAGGGTCGATTGCATGCAAGCCATTATTTGCAAAAAGCAAAAAACTGATAAAATTACACTACTCCCGCTGAAAAACTGGAAAAACACTTAGCAATTAATTAATGAAAATTAGTTTTTAGTCATTTCAGTGTTCAAGCGAAATGAAAGACAAAAGAATGCAGCAGCTGCCTATATTCTCACGGTCGGACGTGTAAAATTCAATTAAGAAAACAAGGTGCGATGGTACTACCTACTCATCGCCCTCATAGCAAGTAGGCACTCATAGGTAATTGAGCACACCTCTTCTAGGTACTTTTCCAGTAGTGCTATCCAAATCCTAACTTTAATATTTCCGAAAGTGATTTTTTTATTTTGATGAAATTTGACAGATAGGTAGATAGTCCTGGAGAAGAACATAGGCTACGTTTCATCCTGGATCTTAGACGAAGTCGCAGCAGCTAGTTCTGTATAAAATATAAACGCTGTTAGTGTACAATATTCCATAACAATTCTGACACTGACAGCTCTTGAACTCGTTTTAGAAATGCTGATCGCGTTCAGTTTCATTGGTGAAATCAACCCTTAGAAGCTCACTCGTGTGACCGTACACAATTCAAATGCGAACTCTTTTGTTTCGCGGATTCACTAACCGTTCGAAATTCGAAGTGAAGAATTTCGAACGCGGTATACTTAGTTCAAAATAGGCAGATGCAAACTAAGTGGAAATGCCGGGACGGACGCCCTATAGAAGGACATTAGTGACCTTATTGCTAATGTTCTTCCAAAAGGTCAGGTGCGTAGTATTCGCAACCAACCAACCAGTGTATGAACATAAACGAAGCAAAAGGAGTATGTAAAGATCGTAGCAGGTGCAAACGGCTCGCATCGCATCGGATCAGAACGGATTTTACAATCTTTAAACAATATTAAATCGTGTACACAGGATTTAAAGTCTATATTACCAAGCCGCGCACAGCTGCTTGACTGGGGGCGTCTTAGCCGAAAGTATGCGCGACGCGCGATCGGCTTCGTTCATCTGTCGTCGTATCAATCCAAACTTTTTTTTCCTCATCTGTTTTTATGATTATTTTCTTCTTCTTCTAATGCAATAGCCAACAATACTACGTCAACCATTTTCAAGAATTAGAACACGCTAACTAGGTAGGAGTGAAACTATTTGACTAGGCGCAAAAACGGATACGTTCGCAACACGGATATCGAGGGATATGCCTTGGAGGCGTGGCACGTGGCGCCTCGACATTGCTAAATTGGGCTTATGTTCGAACGGCGGCTGTACGCTTCATTCAGTCGCTTTGCAACTGCGTACAGTGTACTATTGATGCGTAAAAAACCAAAATGCCGAGCTGTGCAGTAATAATTTGTAAAAATAGGTCTAGTACCATCAACCTGAAGACAAATGGCGTGTCCTACCACCGGTAAGTAAACATTTAAGTCACTGTTTAATATTTTAAATCAATTTTTAAATCATTTACAACTTATGTCCGGAGCGATACGAACTAACCCGAATATTTCCGAACGGAACGAACGTTTTGGGTTTAGAGAGGTGCAATCGAGTGCGTGCGGCTGATTTTATCGACATACGTATTATTGCAGTCGAATCTTTTTTTACAGAACTCAATGGATATTCTCGTATTACATGTATAGTTTAAGAGTTAAATTTGTTATTAATTTAATTTTGTTTGAAGCAAATAAAGACATTGTTATTTCAATACAGTTACTCGTGCATAGCATAATATTTAACGGAGAGGGTTCCCTTTACCCGGTAATACAATATTTAAAAAAAAAAACTTATTTTATTTTAGTAAAAATAACCCATATTTTTGGATAGGTATATTAAAACAAAATAAATTATATAAAGAAAATTAAACGAAGTTATATTAATACAAGAATGTGCTAAAATAAATATCGATAAAAATTATCGACCATCGCTTTCGACTCCCTAATTGCATGCGTGTGCATTGAATGTTCGCAAATAGCGAGTGTTTACAAGTGAATGCCCCGCCCATTCTATGTATGTGTGCTATTAGAAATTGATATAGTGTAGCTACTTTCTTCTTAGTGTGCGAGTTCAAATTTTAAGTGTGTGTCGTAAGTACACTATTTGTTAATGTTGTAATTATTTTGGTGGGAGATAAGCGGTCGCACTAGGATTCCTTACTATTCCGCAATGAAGGCATATCTCTGGATATCTATGGTTCGCAAGCTACGGTGCGGAGCCGATCGCATGCGTCGACATCCTGCCGGATGCGCCGCATCCGTTCGTATCCTTTCCGATCCAATGCGATGCGAGCCGTTTGGTGGAAATCCTGCTTAATTCCGCCTGTAGAACAATTACCGGTGTCACCTGTAATTGTTCTACCGTGAAGTTTCTTAGAAATTGTTTTGTTAGAGTCGTGGCGCTGTCGTGTTGCGCTGGTCTGCACGACGCTTCAATCTATCAATCAAAATATTTTATTTCACATAAACCTACATGGGCGCTTATGAAACGTCAGAAGCTAGGTGCACGGTTCCAATTGGTCGTTTCCTATGGAGAAGAACCGGCAAGAAACTCCACGGTTACTCTTTTAAAAATAATTGGCTTTAAAAATATTTTCAATTATCAGTATTAATAGGTATGGGAGGACAGTGTCTGTTTGTCTGAAGTCTGTCGTCATAACAACAATGTTAAAGCATTGTTGTGTTTCAGCAATTAGAGGTAAGATAGCCAGTTCCTCTGTGGTTGAGGATTCCGGCTGGAGCTCGCTTCCACCTTCGACCTGATCATCACTTACCAACAGGCACTGGTAAAAAAAAAACGAAAGATAATTTCGCAACCAAAAAAACAAATTTGAAAACAAGTAATAGTGAGTGGCTTTCGAATTGCATGCGGTCACTTGAATAAAAGATTAGACTAGATTCAAAGTGAACTTCACAGATTACGCAACCCTTCACAAATTAATAATTATTATCTCGTAGTACCTACTTATCTTGATTGGGTTATCCTTTTAGTCTGCAGTTTACGGTAATGTGTATGATTATGTAGGAATAGTGTAAGTGCGCTGTTCGATTTTATCTAGGAATAAACCTTCCCGTTACTTTTATTGGGTGCTGTATTTTGGGATTAATTTTTATTTGCTGGTCATGAACATTCATCATTATCTGCTTACTTATAAGTGCCTAATAATAATTTGTGGTGGTCACTATCAGATTCCTTTAAACGGAATTAAAACTGTAGTTACCTGTCGGAGGGAAATCGTAGCCGTTTTTGTGTACATAGAGAATTACGAAAACAAGTGCGAGTCGTACTCGTACACAAAGATTTCCGTACCTTTGACGTTTACCTACCTATATGTATTGCCATTATGAAGAAGGACCAAAAACGCAGTAGTAACACGTTTTTTAACTTCATTTAATTTTTAAACATTATTTAATTTTTATACACTTATTATATATGTTGTTATATCGGCCATAGTAGTACACACTGTGAAAATTTTAAGTGTTTACCTATTAGGGTTCAAAAGATACAGCCCTGTGACAGACGGACGGTCAGCGGAGACGTAAAAAGTACTTTCGACTACCTACTGAAACGTAAATAATCATTGAGCACTTCGGCATTTTTTGTTCCAGTACCTACTTAATTTCTATTTACATTTCTGAAACACATACTTAGTGTCAGTAAATCTTGAAAGAACAACAGTTTGTTTCATTATGCCGCTACAATACCCGTTCCATGCGTACACGCAGCCATTGAAGCCTAAAAATATTCTGCAAAGGAATGTGTTTACAGTTCTGTCTGGAACAAAGCTACTTTGTTCATTGGTTACGGAAATACATTCGAATACCTAGGGATCTGAAAATACATAGTAGTTTTCGATTTTGTACTCGATGCTTGAGTGAGAATCGATGATGACACGATACTGATAGAAAGAAATAATTAATATTTTATTATTGTCACATAAACACTTTTATATAAAAAAAACCAAATGAGTTCGAATACGTAAAACAATAAACAAATAATAATCATATTTAAAAATCTTTAGGTATTTATCTCAACACATCGTCTTATGAAATTGTTTATTCTGTAAATAGGATATTGGAATCACTTTTACACGTCTTGAAAAAAAAAATATTGCTAGATGAGTTCGGCGTTTCCTATCTGACTACTCTGAAAAGAAAGGCCGAAACAAACTCAGAGGTCACAGTATTTTAAAATTTTCTTTTAAAGTCCAGACATAATCTTGGTCAGGCCATATGAGGACCCTGAAGATTAGTCTGAAATGGTCTTCTGAGAGATTTGAGTGGACCTGTCCTGTCAGTGCAAGCATTCGTCAGTAATCGTGGAGCTCAACTCAGAACTTAAGGAGCTCAACTCGACGAACAATACCAAAGAAAGGACATTTGGGTATATGTCTTACCTGGGGGATGCGCTAAGGTAACCCGTGAAATTGAAATTTCCTTACGTTTTTTGCAGTTGGTCAGTGTCAGGTTGTATCTTGATTGAAATATGATTTGCGACCGTAACAAATATGGCTTTAAACAATTATATTCATTAGAATCAGCAATACAACTCCATAAGTTAGAATAATCCTAAATTGTCATGATTTTATGAAATAGTCATTCAATAGGATTATAGGAACTGAGAGTTGTATTGATAATTTTTATGAATGATATGGCTGCGAATCATATTTAGATCAATATACTCGTACAACCTGATAAACCAACCTTCAAATTGCAAAAAAACATAAGAAAATTTAAATTTCTCGGAATACCTTGACGCTTTTGCCTTAAATAGAAAAAGGTGGCAGGTAGGAGGGTCCTGAGTTACAGATCATAACAATATAATAAGTAGGTAGGTAATTTAAAGCTCGGAAAAAAAGTAAAACTTAATCGGCAGCTGCACGAAGTGACTGTGACAAAAAGGCTTCCACTCAGCATGATGCTGGGCTATGGGGGACCCACCGCACAGCGCTGATTTTTAGTAGTCGTCCAAAAATGACACCTGTGACGACCGTGCCTTGAGAACAGCCATTTTTAAAGGAAATGTATTTTATAGAACCTTTAAAATTTTCCATTGACCACTCCTAAAAATATTATAGAACACTCTAATACTTATTATGATTGCACCTGTTTTTGTGAACCTCAAATTGTTCTAATTTTCAGCTAAATTGTTTAAAAGTATGCATCATCAGAAGCACAAAACGTTTTTAGAGGTTCATTAATTAAAAAAAGTGTTTATCATCAGATAATCAATAAGTATTTGGAGGATCAGTAAAATATTTCCCTTTTTTTAAAGTTTTTTTTAAATCTTTATTCTTTAGGTATCGATAGATAGGTACTTTTGATTCGATAAATAGGTATCCCTATTCCCTAAATGAGCGTTTTGTAAAAAGAAGATAAGTTTAACATTCTCATGTTTATTACGTACATATATTTCATATTTAAGTACAAACCAATATCGCGTCGAAAATAACTCTACTCGTAAAACATGAAGATTACAAATACTCACCTTTTCGTTATAATTAAAACGTCTGTGATAAAATGAACACAAAATCCTCGGAATTTATAGTTAGTAAGATTGTAAGTAGTAAAACTAGGTGATCTGTACAAATGCCTGAGATTTTGGTCTTGGCAACAAGAAAGAAGTGTCGTAAAACGTTGTTGAATCTTGGCTGTCTGAGGGTGATTTCGACCAATGAAACTGAACACAATCAGCACATCTAAACTGAGTTCAAGAGCTGTCAGTGTCAATATTACACAGCAATGAGTTATAGAGGCATGAGAAACAAGTTGTAAAGTTCACTCGTCCTCTATAGAAAAGGGAGGATCCTCCGACCGGAAGTTATATACCGGGTGTTTAGTAGAAGGACCGACTCAATTTTTTGAGAGATAGGGAGCGTGATTTGCTAGCACAAAATTGTTTTATTATTTATTTTTACATTGTATCTTAAAATTTACAAAGTTCGTACTTTTACACCACTTTAAGACGGGAAATACACCTATAATTGAGTCATTTTGTAGAACCAATATTAAATGTGTATCGTATTTATGTCTGTAATTTTTATAGTGTACAATAAAGAGTATTCTATCTATCTATCTATCTACCAAAAGTAAAATAGAACGTAATAACGTTCTATTAAAGCCACAAACAAAAAAGTTATGACGACATGAAGAAAAACATACCTCAATTACCGTGCCACTTAAAACATAGTTTCTATGGGTGAAAACTTATAGCATAATGACTCCCTCTACCAAATACCCTGTATTATGCTGATCGCGCGGTAAACAGAACGTAAAAACTGCTTGCGCGATGCAGGATATTGCGTGGCGTCAGTGTGATGCGTAGTTCGCATGTGGTGATGTAGATACCACCACAGAGTCATCATTATCGAGCTGTCAGTGACAACAGACAGCTCTAGAACGAGGTTTAGATATGCTGATCGCGTTCAGTTTCAATGGTGAAATCGCCCTAAATATAGTTTGCTATCACACCTCGAAGGACGAGGGTTTTGCAAAGATAGGAATTATACAGGGTGGATTATTTGTTAATTAAGTGACACTTAAGTATCCATAAGTCCGAGGTCTACGTTTAATCTTTTAGGGACTGGTCATAACAAGCGCCCGAGGCGCGCGTCTTGTCGCTGCGTTTTGGGCGCTCAATAATATTGTATGAATTTCTATGTAACGAATTATAACAAGCGCTGCCGTCAAAGACGCGCGCTTGCCGCGCGTCGAACGCGCGCACTTACCGCCCTCGACGCGTGGACGCAAGTTCCTTTTTTACGATCTTTCCTTGTCGTTTTCTCTGCATCAGTAATAAACTTAAAAGAAACACAGTTATACTGAGCATGGTTGAGGGTTAAAACTAGTCTTAAAGTTGATTAGGTATATATTACGTAAATATTTACCTAGTATAGATTATTAGTATTATAGCTAGGTATTAGTTATAGATTATTTAAGAATAAAATTACAAAACAGTCTCTAAAAAAGGGTCTCCAGTATCATATGACACTTTATTTAGTGAAAAATAAACCTTGGTCGGTCTCGTATTGAAACAGCTCAGGAAAAAGGCTTCTGGTAAAAGCTGATAACTCGAAAAGTGACGTTTTTACTGCAAATGAGCCATGTAAGAGATCGTCTTTGAATGTCTGGACAATACTGAAAATATTAGATACTTGTACCTAATATTTATCATTCAAAATTAGGGAATCTCCACCTTTTCTCCATCTATCTATATATCTAATTAATTATCTATCTAAACATACGACATTACCATCATTTAAAAACCAATACAACGTGTGAACAGCCGCTATTTCACGTGTGTGGGGCGTCAAATTCTCCACGACCAGTCAGCTGTGACGACAAACATGGCCGGCGTACTTGACCTGCGCACACGCGTATAGGACCTCGAGATAGACCGAGAAGTACCGACAGATACCAAAGACACTCCAAAGAATAATGTCTGATGTTATTATTGTTTGATAGAGCAAATAATTTGTCATCTTGTTGGACGTGAAGGCAAGGATTCATGTTATGGTATTTGTGTAGTAAATATCCATGGTAAAATATTTATGTACGTGTCGTAGTTTTTCATCAATCATGATAAATAATGACAAACTTTAAACGATAAAATAATTCAAAGAACCGTTTGTAGATATTATGGCCTGTTTAACACTGTCACGCCATGCCGCG
The DNA here is from genome assembly GCA_963853775.1 of Xanthia togata. Classification (NCBI taxonomy): domain Eukaryota; kingdom Metazoa; phylum Arthropoda; class Insecta; order Lepidoptera; family Noctuidae; genus Xanthia; species Xanthia togata. Next base: position 22,662,777 of record OY970791.1, read on the forward strand.
ATACGCATTGGAAGTGAACCCTCCGGGAGGGTTGCCGGCATTACGTTTGCGCTAAAGTAAACCATCGCAGATGGTTAACGGCATTAGATTTAAAACCGTGTTATAAAACGAAGTTAAATAGAGTTCTCCAATCTTTTAATTTTTTTATGAATATTTGTGTTTGTAAAAAAATGCTTGCATTTGAAAACCAATGCTTATACTAATAAATCTTGATAAAATATAAGTACATCAGATTAAATTTTCACGGTTTATAATGCTGTATTTGCTAAGAAAAACCTACATTTAAAAGGAGCCCTGCGTGAGGGCTCCCGCCGGCATCCCATATGCGACTAGGTGAACACTCAAGGAGGGTTCCCGGCACTGAAAATGTTAAATAATGGCAACTACATGGTATAAACACATTCAATCGTTTCTTAGTAAAGACCAATTTATAAGTGCAGCACTTTTCTCTTCTGTGTATATTTGAGTTACAAACAACACACAACTTGGCAAACACTAGTTCATAATATTACAGTTAAAGCCATCAAGTTGATTCACGAGCTCAAGTAAACAGCTGTGTATTAACTTTAACGATACTTTTATTGCAGCTACCCAAATGAGAGATAACTATAGGTTTTATTCGTAACAGACATAATTGTGCGGGTCTATTTATGTATAATTACATCTCTGACCGTTAATAAGGAAAAACCGAGGCCCGAAATCGTAAAATTGTACGATAATGGAAGTAAGCTATAATCATTACCTCCTCTATACTTAAACACTGAGCCGCAATACTAATATCTTAAGGCTTGTACGCACGAACAAACAAGAACATGGTGAACATGAACATCGACCACTTTGTTCCCACGTACCATCGAATAAGTTCATATCTATACACCGTAAGGACTATTTCTGCTGGCAGCTATGGAACCGGGGAGGTAACAGATCTGGTCATCGTGTTCATGGGATTTTGTTTTCAAACTGCTTCGATACGAAGTTCTTTGATAGTACGTACCGCTAACGAACATCAAACACTGTGTTCGTATGATGTTCGTGTTCGCTTTGCTAATTTACGTCCACACGTACGACCCAAATGTTCCGTGTTCGATGTTCGTGTTCACCATGTTTTGTTCACTCGTGCGTACACGCCTTTAGCCAGTACGAGCTGAAATGCCTGAATACAATTTGCCTGTCAATACAACCTCGTTTCGAACAAAATGAACTGTTATTTATTGAGTGCAAGTACAAGGCGTTTGCAGTAAATCAAAACGTCTATTTGTCGAACATAAATTGTGTATTATTGTATGAAAATAACGCTGTACGGTTTTGAAAATCACAAAGTTATTCCTAACTGAACGAGCGTACTTGCATTTCAAAGAAGGATGGCGATAAAAACTTTGTAGGGTGGATTGTTCCTGTGCAGTAGCCGCGAAGTCCCATCTCGCTACGTAAGTAAAGGCGTTTTATGGGACAACAAATCATTTTGGCTCATGTGTAACGCCAACGGACTCATGCATCAGTAATATACATATTTTGGTATTTTGTCCGACTGAATTTATGGCCGCCTGACCAAACGCATTCGAAGCCAGCTGTTAAAGCTCGGAAAATAAAATAAAATTTGATTGTGGAATATTAATAAGAGGCCATTAATAAAACGGGGAAATTAGTTATTTTAATTAATATTCTGAATAAATTTTATTTATGATTTTGACTGTCGACATGATTGTCGATGTTAAACATTAAAATTAATAGCATACATCGCGACGATATTTCTTTGTCTCGCGATTCGGGAAGATTGGTTCGGGGAAAAAATAAGTTTCGACCTCATAACATTACAGAAACTACAGGAAGAAAATGCAATTATCATAGAATAACTAGAGGCCTGCTCGAAGGTCTTTTATTTTTGTACGGCGTTTAATTATATAAACCAATTTCATTACGCACCTAAAGAAACAACGGACCAATGCGGTAAACTTACTTGGTTTTCCCGCCTACCTTAGGCACCCAAAAATTGAAACATAAAGCCCGCTTTACATGGTTTCAAACTTTTGGCCCTTTTGTAAATATTACAGAAAAACTGAAAAAATGTGACCTACCTTTTGTTGTATCGGATTGGGTCTCGTGACCACTGTCACACCTAATTTGATCTAATCTGTTTTGTATTTCTTTTTTATTGAGTTGTCTCATCTTTCTGTGACAAATAAATATATTTATTTTTTCTTTTATAATTCACAGCGATGATGAAAAGTAACGTTGATAACTATTGTTATTATTTATGTTTTTTTTTTACATCGTTCTCACATATAATTTATAAATTCAACATTAATGATGTAAGAAATATTTTTTTAACTATAATTTAAAAGAGTGTCTGTGGGATTTCTTGTCCGTTCTTCTCCATACGTACCTACTACGCTTTGGAATGGGCAACTGGCTTAATATTTCTGACTAATCGACTCCTTGACAGTTCAAAAGTGCCTGTAAATGGTTTCATTGAAATAAATGATTTGAGTTTGAGTTTGAGATTCACTATTTTGGTTATGTATAGGTAAATTTTTCTTTACTATCGTATGTGTGACTGGATCTATCTCGCGATTTAGGTAAGTGTGGTGGAGTAGAACGGCCTCTTGTCTCCCGACATCTTAATACAGGTTATTCTATACATAGCCAGGAGAACAGCACTCCCACCGGATTGTTATTATAGTTTATAAGTACCTATTGTGAATGTGTAACTTTATTTGTGGAAAACTTGGTTTCCTTATATGGTAAAATATCTTAGCAGTCGCACCCTTCCTCGTCAAAAATAACACGTTCTCAGAACTGTTATCGAAACTTTACAAATAGCTATCTAAATATTTCAAAAGTTACTACAGTTTTAGATCAAAATGTGTGCCACATTGAACGCGCACGTTTACGCTTAACTCGAAGCTCGTAAACAAGAAATACAGGTAAACAGTCGATCGTAATGGCTATTGAGAGATCAACATTACGAAATGCCCTTTTTATGCTCAACAAAAAGGGTGAAAGAAGCAGGTGTATCATAATATTATGGGTTACTTGAGTAGATGTTTGATGTTGATCTTTTTTTATTAAAAGGTTAAGTGTAGGATATTGGCCATCTCATTGCTGATCAACTGATAATACAAAGTATTGCATACATAATATTCTGGACCTAATTGTCTCACTGGCGGAATAATGTCTCTTTTTCATACAGAGAAAAACTTGAGGAATGACCACACTTGTCCATTTACATACTGTGTGATATATGGCCTGATATCGCCATTAGATTATCAACTTTCGGAAGAGAAGATATTGCTTCAGTTTTTTACTAGGTAAGTAGGTATACTTACCTTTATAAACTATTTAGCTTAGAATAACCTGCTGCGTTCGCACTTTAATTAAAAAAAATATTAACAAAAATGTCTATTAGGAAAAATAACTTTAAAACCTACGTTTAAGGTTCATTTTGCGCTACCACTAGGACTTTAAAAATAAAACTGGTAATTCTAAAAGGAGCTTAATTTACACTAGCATATAGTTGATAGTCATAGGAGTTTATTGGTAAGGGATTCTTCTACGCTTTTTGAGATTTGTTGAAGTGTAGGAAACAAAGATATTATATTGACGTTAGAATTATAATTTTGCTAACTTCAGAAATGTTAAAACCGACACAATTAAAAAGCTGCTGATCAGAAAAAACAACGACAAAGAATTCGTATCGGTTTTTTTTTCAACAAAAATGTCTATAACAGTCAAAGTTTGGGATTGCGTCTCGTCGTTCGAGCGGGCAAGCCCCATGGGGCCAATTAATAGAGACCTCTGTCATCGACGGACTATCGGTGGTTGACAGTAAACATCTGACATTCTGTCTCTAAACCTTTGGGGAATATAGGCCGAAGTCACGACAGAATGTTTTTATTATCAATTAGGGTTCGCTTCGGTTATTGGTAAAAGTAACTAGGTCGAGTTTGTTGATTAAAATTTTGTAATTACCTAAAATATCAATATTTAAATAGGTGCTTATTCCGTTTGAATTAAATTCCTCTAAAATGAGGGCTGTTACGTTTAAATTTAATTTTTAAGTGTTCAATTATGTCCGCATTTTACGCGAATACTACGAGTGTTTAATGAGGAATTTTAAAGCCGTCTTGCGAACAGACGGTTTAATCCTGCTTGTGTTGTTTTAATGTATGGTTTCCCAGAAAATAATTATATATTTTTGGTATCTTAAAGGACTGCCTTTGTTTTGACTTCCATTATATTGTACGTTAATTTATAATTGAGGGAAACAATCAATTTTGAAATATCGATAATGCATGGCCATAATATTTTTATTTATATGTTGGAAGTCACGGCGTAGTAATTGTAGAGTCAGCGCCACCACTGAATTCCAGCGGAAAATTATGGAACTATTTTTTTTAATGTAATTTGATGTAATGACATAGACACTAGCGCCGCGTCAAAACGACTGCAGTGGTGCCGTGGACTGGAGTAGGTCAACTATTTAAAGTTAATAAAATGATCCTCGAAAACTTCGTATGAGTAACAAAAACTCCTGAGAAGATATTCAGTAAGATAGTTTGCTTATATTTGCATAAGTTAGAAAACATTCACGGGAACAAAAGTGACAAGGACCACTATCACACAAGTTGCGGATCCCACAACCAAGTGTGAAGATTACGACAATCTTTATTGTCCTTTCATTATTATTGTCATTTTATTACGGTCATTGGAAGAGTGCTATAATCTAATAGTTTAAATGATAAGTTAATTAATAGCTACGATGAATTGATAATAATCAGTATATGTTGGGATAAGTTCGGTACTGGGATAAGACCGTAATTACGTATCAAATTCTTACACACAAAATGCTGTGCCAGTTTTTTCGGCCACACACAATATTGCCAGCTTTAAAAAATCTTGCAAAATTAGCAGGGAATTTGATTCTTACGGTCTTATCCCAGCGCCGAACTTACCCCAATATACCTGACAAAATAAAGAACCTTTTCCACGATCTCAAACCACAGTCTTTACACTGCAGAATTACAATATCTAAATATAGTTCTAGAACCAAAAATATTACTAGCAGTAATATTTTACCAAACAGCTGATATGGTTTACTGCCAAACCCATAAATCTACTAATATTGCTCCTAAATGTGAACACAATTTATTTATAACATAACTTATAGTCCAGCTTTATAAACATTTATTTTTATACTTATTTATTTTTATAAATTCCTAAGTATCAAAATAAATGTTTATTAAGCTGATAAAGGGATCTAATATTACACAGTGAGTTAGCGTTAATAGTGATCTTCATGAATTAAATAGTATCAAGAATTATTAATAGAACACTAATCCTTAGTTTCGCCTTTAAATCTAGAAGAAGATAATTTAATCTGATACTACGCCTTGCAGAGATGTTTCGTCTAGCGGTGCCTGCGGCTCCACCATCTTAGTTTTTAGGACATTTTATTTTTAGAAATGAAACTTCATGTTATTGTCTTTTTTTGGGTAACAACTAAGGAATCGACGTAGTGGATTAAACATTAACAGAATAGAATACTATTTCTCTTTATTTACTTTTTAGGGTCCCTACGTTCGAATGAAAAAACGGAAACCATAACGGATCACTGATCGTGTGTCTGTCTGCTCGTCCGTCACAGCCGATTTGCTCGGAATCTTATGTTACTGTAGAATAAAACAACGATGTAGTTCAAACGACACTATTTTATTAACTGGCGGTCGCGGGTGGCCTACGGAATATTTATACAATGAACACTTAATTATCTTAGGAATACCCTACATTACACCTCCACCCTTATTTACTATTATGAAACATCATACATAACCATAAAACAATTTACATTTTAGGAAGACTTAACACTACTTAACTATAACTTAACACTATACTTAACATTTTACTTACGTCTAGTACTTAGATATCTAAACACATACATGCATATATATTAGTTACAATTCTAAAATAATATTTCAAAGTTATTTAAAGAAAATTTACTATTAGTTAAGGCTCATATCTTCGAAATTACTGTGCCTAAAATTATAAAGCAAAACATAGTTCTATGCTTATAGATTACAAGAAAACCAATCTATGGTCTTGAAATAACATGGCAAATCTATAAATATTGTGCGTGCAAACTTACATTTTGAGTTGGAATTTGTGGGAGAACATGTTTTCCAACTTACAATGTTAAGTTTATTCTTGGCATAACTTCATCCCAACTACGGAACCCTTCATTGTGCGTGGTCCGACACGCACTTGGCTGGTTCTTCTTATTCTGTTTCTTTTTTAGGGTTCCGTACCCAAAGGGTGAAACGGGACCCTATTACTACGACTCCGCTGTCCGTCTGTCTGTCTGTCCGTCTGTCACCAGGCTGTGACATCTCATGAACCGTGATAGTTAGACAGTTGAAATTTCCACAGATGATGTATTTCTGTTGCCGCTATAACAACAAATACTAAAAACAGAATAAAATTAATATTTAATCTCCCATACAACAGACATGATTTTTTTATTTATTTAATACTTCAAGCACAGAAATGTACAGAGGCGGATTTAATGCCACAGGCATTTTCTACCAGTCAACCTTTGGGTGATGCAGAGACAAACAGTGGTAGGTGCAATTTTTTTGCCGTTTTTATAGATAATGTTACGGAACCCTTCGTGCGCTAGTCCGACTCGCACATGGCCGGTTTTTTATTTATTGTCGAACAAAGGTCCTTAAAGACTGCTACAATGAACGTTCATTTAGTCTGCGAATTTAGAGGTCAGCATTTCAGCAATATCAATTAGTTCGTAGCCAGGCCAGAACACAAGTAGCATCGTACTGCTGATCCCCATAGCACGCGGGGAGTATGATGCTAACTGCGTGCGCCGTAAGACAGACATGAAAAAAATTAGATTTTGCTAACCCACAGCAATATGTTGCATCACATTACAAATGAGTCACAAATTCTGCTCACACGGATATTAACAGTAATTACTGTAATTACAATTGAGTATGTATTATATAGTTAGCTCTAATTGACAACAAAAATGCAGCTCTGATTGTATTTTTTATAACAATCGTCCAGAACACAGTGTGATTCGTCTCGCGTTTTTCAGTTCTTGCTGTAGGTAATTACAGCAGACCTGTTGCATCATTGAATTTAATTTGAGGTCTATTGCTGCAGTTGTTATATAATTTACTCATAAAGTTTATATCTCAGCTAACGGTTCAATTATTTACTTGAATTTTAGAGTTATTCATGGTCTTTTTTTTTGGTATGTAAAACATATTTAGTAGGGCTACTCCTTGTGACCATAAATTATTTATTGTCTGTCCCATAAATGTCGGTAGCGATATTATCTAACATAAAAACTATGACGAGGGACAAAATCGTGTTCAAAGTAGAGGAAAAAGATATATTTATGGCCACAAACTCTTGAACAGGTCGTAAAAGGAGGAGCAATTTGGTTCACGATCCGACTACTAACTTGGAATGATTTGGGCCGGCAATGATGACCGTCCAAGAAATTACCTTATAAACACTTGCCGTCTTATTACAAAAAGCGGTTTAACTAAAAACCCAGGTTTAAACTTCTATAAACTACGGTTTAAACAAAAATGATATTACAAAACGTGGTTTTTCGAAAAACCATAGACCATTTCATGGTCTAACCCTAAACCTCGGCGGCCCCTAGTTTAAACGATCAAACAGTGGTCTAAGTCGTATCTGTCCAAGTTTCTTTTTAAGTTAAAGCATCTTTTTCATTGTGTTGTGTTGTTTTTACCCAAAAATGGATATTAACATGGTCGATTTCATTGATATTGAGGATATAATGTGGCGTGATTAAGCAATCATCTCGCGTAGTATATCATAAAACATTTAAAATTTGGGATATAAATCAATTAAAGACGGATTTCAAGTTCATCGAAGTACCTAATTTATGATTACTTACTTTTTCCTCGGAACTCCAATTCTCAGTTCGTTTTTATTTTGTTGGTACATCACAATATAATATTAAAATTACTAAAGAACACTACATACATACTATCAACAAAGAGAAAATTGTTCTATTAGAGACTTCGATAACTTAAAAATTCCAAAGCTAAATGAACTTTGTTCAACTTGCGATGGTTTTGTTTAATGTTATGGTTTCATATATCGCGCGAGAATCTTACGTTTCGTTACACGTACTAAGATTTTTTTTAGTAATTAATACGACATTAAGTAATGTACTTAAACCTAAACAAAACTGCAATCGACGAAATAACTAATGTTCCATACAAAATAATAATCTCAATATTTTTAACACTCCTAAACATTAGCTTATATAACTAAAAGTTTTCTTTTCTGATCATACGGAACGTTGCAATTGAATGATATCATGGTGAACGAGTAATATTTGTATTAATCTGTGGTTGATATAAAAAACAACGGTTCAAATGACGGTACTAAGAAGACCACGGTTTTTTAAAGTTTTGTAATACGGACAAATTTAGACCATGGTTCTGCAGATAAGCCTGGACTTGATAAGTCAGGTTTAAAGCCAGGTTTATTTAGTTTTTTGTAATAAGACGGTTGAAGTTTATAGTCGTGTGTTTGGCCCATCTTCTACTCAGTTAATATTCTTAACTTATAGCTCGATAAAAAGAGGCAAGCAGGTAAGAAACTGTCACTTTTCAATCGAAATTCAAAATTGTGATTTCAAGCTCAAGTGACTAGTAGATACTTAGTCCATCGTAAAAAAGAAAAAAAAAAGCGTGCTTTGATCCGTTACGTCGCAAATGCGAAGGCTTTGGAGATATCGAATTCTGAGTGTGTCGAAGTGTCAGAGAACAAAAGACTGAATTACATTATTTGATTTCATATTTGAATGTCTTCCGAGAAGAAACAATAAATTCGATTCGATACTAATTCAATAAATGAAATCAAAAACTTTTCTAATAAACTCACACATAAAACTAAATTCTATAAACTGCAAACTTATTATTGCAAACCAGCCAGTAAAAAAACTAATAAACCCGAGCGAGTTGCAAACATGAAAGTGTATTACAAAATAGGGAAAATTAACTCTACAGCCATTGTATGCAGCAATCGAGGATTCAGGCAGAATAAAGCAATTAGATCGTTTGATACCATTTAGTAGGGCCTCGTAAAAAGTGGTCAATTTATACCCTGTTTATGGGCCAACGTAAAGATGATGAAGAATGGCTATTGACCGCTAACCACTTAATTATCGAAGATTGAGGAATGAGGATCTATTGGTCAAGCCGCGGTAATAGGGAAGTGGAAAATAGAGCCTCTAGTGATGTGTGAAGAGTGATCTATTCTTGGTCATGATCGATAGCTGCCTTAATGTTATAATTTGAGCTACAAACCGAACACTTTCCAATCTGTTGTAACTTTATAACCATTCACAAAATATTGGATACTTATACAATTTATGAAATAATTTTAATACCGCAACCTAAATCTAGAAAAAAAGAATACTTACTAAATGTACTTACCTTACCTACCTTAAGTAAGTTATAAATAGCGATATTTTGTAAATTTTTGATTTAGCATAGATTTACTAGTATGTAATGTAAACCTAGCGTGATAAAATGTTCTATAAGTGCCAGCGCAAATTTGCGTCTTGTCAGCAAGACACAAAGTTGTTATATCTTGTCGCTAGGTCTAGACGTGGAGCTGTCTTATGCGTCTGCAACTAATCGTTACGGCTGACGTAATGCAGCAAGCGATAACTCTATTTGAGTATTCGAGACCAAATTCGGTCGTTGTGTTCATTTTGTGAGTGAATATGGAGCCTCCAGTTTGCCTCATTGGCATAATTCCTCCCAATTTTCTTTCCCCGGTAACTGTCTCAAACAGCAGGACGCGCTTTTACATCGGATATGAGAACATCAACACCAATTGTATCCATTTTGAGATTCGCAATACAAACACCCACTGACTTACTTAATTTTCGCATGCGACTGTCGTCAGATATGCGTATGGACCGCACGTCTAGTCGGTGCGACAATTAGTGAGAGCGTGCGACTCCCCTAGCCGGTCGTTACGACTCTGCAAGTCGATACCAAATGTGCGGAGCTTGGAATAAAAGTCGCATGTTGCATAGTGTGCGCCATGTCGGTTGGCTTCCCCCGAATATGTAAACCAAAGCATCCAACTCAATATTATTCGATTGCTTTGGAAAAAATATGCAAAGTCTATGTTATTGCTTTCAAGTTTCCATACACTTAATATTTACATCGCTATGAGTTTCGACAAGTCAATATGGCTTAATTGGTTTTATATTTTATATTCTCTAGTACTTATTTAATATTCAAAACCGATTTCTTGACACAATTTTATTCAAACAAAATTCCCGATTATCATCAAAGTTGCATGTAATTTTATTGATTCTGAAATATCAAATGTCAAATAAAATAGACTTTGATTACCTTACCAATACGTGATTAGGCATTTAAAGTTATATTTAAATTTCTACCTTATAACGGTAATTTTAAGATTGAAAGTCTTTTGAAGGTATCGTGAGAATTTTTGCAGTAGGCATTATAAGATTCTTTGATTTGAACAATAATAGTATTTGTAGATTTAGTTCAAATATGTAATGTCTTATGTTCGTCTTCAAATAGTTCATGATTGCGTACCTCCATTACATATGTACGATTGGAATAAATATTTACAATTGTCTTTTACTGAGAAACCGTCAGGTCATTAAATATGCCTTCCATCATTATATTTGTTCTTGCTCGACATGAAGGACAAGTGTTGTGAATAGTCGTCGCTTTGGGCTGATTGATGCTAAATATAGGCATAAATTAACCTACCTAATATTAAAAAGGTACACCAACATTCAATAAGCCTAGCTTTTTGCCCAACTACAAGTATGTTGGGGTCGGCTTCCCGTCTAACCGGATGCAGCAGAATACCAGTATTTTACATGGAGCGACTGCGTATCTGACCTCCACAACCCAGTCACTGGGTAGCACGATACCCCTTGGTAAGACTGGTTGTCAGACTTTTGGGCTTCTGACTACTCTTAACGATTGTTCTGATCTGATTCGTAAGATCTACGAATGACATACAGGACCAAGGGCCCGAAGCACGGAGGAATCTCGATATGTAACCAACCCCGGCAAGCGTAGCTTAAGGCGCAGGGTTCCGATTTGCCTTTGTCTCTGTCTTTTTCTTTACGTGTAAACAGTAAAGAAAATAACCAAACTTTTGTACTTTTTCAATGCTTTTCGTTGTTTTTTCATCATATTGCTCATATTACTCATCATAATCCATCACTGAATGCAGCTTGGCATTAGACATTTTATGGTATATTTTTAACTATAATTATAATTGTTTATTTAATTATTGATTACGTAAAATAAATAAAAAATACGCGTACCTATAATATTTTTTAATGATCATTCTGACGGACAATAAAAAACTTTTAGTCTACATCCCTATTACCCCGGTGTTTACCCTTTGCAGAAAAGTTCGTGAAGGAAATGCTACAGCCGCGCCGTGTTCATGGAAAAGTAGGTAGCACATCAGTGGTAACACTTTAACCTTGAGCTGGCCAAGCGTAGTACGGAGTTACAATACAACAAATCTCCAGCTTACAGGTACTGCTACTATACGTGATACAGGTAGATGAAACTACTCGTATAAACTTTTTATCAGAGGTGACGGCTAGAATGCAATGCAACCACGCGTATGAAAAATCCTATAAGAACGTGATTCACGAGGTAGGTACTGCAGTTCCAATGAACAAAGATAGTCGCTTTACAACAGTTGGGACATCTGCCAGGTATTGATATACCTACCTAGTACCTACCTACGCATAAAAAAGAAGAGAAACGTCACGGGGAAATGGACCGTTCGTCAATACCAATATACACTCGAGAGCAATGAATCCGGGTCACTTAAAGAATGTTAAAAATCTCGGAAACTAAAAATGAAAGGTTAATGCAATAAATTGTATTTAATAGACAATGTAATACTCCTTAAATGAAAGTTAAAAAAATATGAGTCACCATACATTTTATTAACACAAAATTACATAAAGAAAAAAACTGCTGATCTCTCCTTAAAACAAAAATAGGAAACATGAAATTTTTGAACTTTATTACGATTTTCTTGAATTTTAATACTTCGTATTGCCTCCTCGTGCTTCCATTACTGCGTTTACGCGGTTTGGCATGCTGTACACCAAGTTCCTTATACGATTTTGGGGAATATTCTCCCATTCCTCTGTGAGAGCAATTTTGAGCTCACGAAGCGTGATTGGGGGAGGGTTTCGTTGTTTTACGCATCTGCCTAGCTCGTCCCAAGCATGCTCGATCGGGTTGATATCCGGGCTGCGCGCTGGCCACTCCATACGAGTAATGTTCATCTCTTGAAGGTAGTCATTCACAATCCTACCTGTATGAGGTCGGGCATTGTCATGCATAAATATAGCATCCTCACCTAAATTGACCATAAATGGACCAACGTGATCATTGAGGATTTCTTCCACATATCTTTCGCTAGTTAAAGAGCCGTTTTCTATGATCACCAGCTCTGTGCGACTTTCAGAAGAAATTCCGGCCCACACAAGTACAGACCCACCACCGTAGGCTACTTTTTCTTCGATGCATGCTTGCTTGAATCTTTCCCCTGGTCTTCGATACACTCTGTGTCTTCCATCGTGCTTGTAGAGCATAAATTTTGATTCGTCGGAGAACATAACTTTTGACCAATCTTCAATACTCCAATTTACGTGGCTCTGGGCATATCTTAGTCTTGAAATACGATGCCCACGCTCCAGTTTAGGGCCGTTTGCAGGTCTAAGGGGTTTTAAGTTAGATTCAGCAAGCCGACGTCTTACTGTCCATGCACTTGGGTTACTTCCTCCGAGGCGTCGAAACTGATTTGTGAGTTCAGTTCCTGTAAGAAAGCGATTTCGAAGCATGGTGTTCACCAAGTATCGGTCTTCTCGTGCTGTGGTACACCTGGTTCTGCCCGTTCCTGGTCTGCGTAGGTTAGAACCAGTTTCTTCGTAACGTCGGAGAACTCTTTGTACTGTTGACAGCGACACACCGACAGTCCTGGCTGTATCGCGCTGACTCCGGCCGGTTTCCAGCATTGTAAGTATTCTGGTGCATTCTTCAGGCGTAAGCGACATAATTTCAGCTTGAATAATGAATATAGAGCACTATCAACATGGTTTATGTACCCACATAAATGACAGATTACAAACAAAAGCAAAACCAAATGCTGTAATTTCGTAGTTCCATCTTCGAAAGTGGCCCTTTTTCAAATTTGATTTTTTTATGATATAACTTTACAATAACTAAGAAGTTTTAATACCTTCATTTAAGGAGTATTACATTGTCTATTAAATACAATTTATTGCATTAACCTAGCATTTTTAGTTTCCGAGATTTTTAGGATTCTTTAAGTGACCCGGATTCATTGCTCTCGAGTGTATTTCCCGTCAATTCCCGTGGCGGTTTAGAGCTTGTGACCCATTTACGTATAATTTGACTGTAGAAGCGATAAATATTCACATACAGTTTTGTGTAAGTAAGAAATGACTTTCTTAAGTAAGTCGTTGTGTTTCCAACCGCCAATTGACACTACTGACATAATTTAACTACACTCGAGAGCAATGAATCCGGGTCACTTAAAGAATGTTAAAAATCTCGGAAACTAAAAATGATAGGTTAATGCAATAAATTGTATTTAATAGACAATGTAATACTCCTTAAATGAAAGTAAAAAAAATATGAGTCACCATACATTTTAGTAACACAAAATTACATAAAGAAAAAAACTGCTGATCTCTCCTTAAAACAAAAATAGGAAACATGAAATTTTTGAACTTTATTACGATTTTCTTGAATTTTAATACTTCGTATTGCCTCCTCGTGCTTCCATTACTGCGTTTACGCGGTTTGGCATGCTGTACACCAAGTTCCTTATACGATTTTGGGGAATATTCTCCCATTCCTCTGTGAGAGCAATTTTGAGCTCACGAAGCGTGATTGGGGGAGGGTTTCGTTGTTTTACGCATCTGCCTAGCTCGTCCCAAGCATGCTCGATCGGGTTGATATCCGGGCTGCGCGCTGGCCACTCCATACGAGTAATGTTCATCTCTTGAAGGTAGTCATTCACAATCCTACCTGTATGAGGTCGGGCATTGTCATGCATAAATATAGCATCCTCACCTAAATTGACCATAAATGGACCAACGTGATCATTGAGGATTTCTTCCACATATCTTTCGCTAGTTAAAGAGCCGTTTTCTATGATCACCAGCTCTGTGCGACTTTCAGAAGAAATTCCGGCCCACACAAGTACAGACCCACCACCGTAGGCTACTTTTTCTTCGATGCATGCTTGCTTGAATCTTTCCCCTGGTCTTCGATACACTCTGTGTCTTCCATCGTGCTTGTAGAGCATAAATTTTGATTCGTCGGAGAATATAACTTTTGACCAATCTTCAATACTCCAATTTACGTGGCTCTGGGCATATCTTAGTCTTGAAATACGATGCCCACGCTCCAGTTTAGGGCCGTTTGCAGGTCTAAGGGGTTTTAAGTTAGATTCAGCAAGCCGACGTCTTACTGTCCATGCACTTGGGTTACTTCCTCCGAGGCGTCGAAACTGATTTGTGAGTTCAGTTCCTGTAAGAAAGCGATTTCGAAGCATGGTGTTCACCAAGTATCGGTCTTCTCGTGCTGTGGTACACCTGGTTCTGCCCGTTCCTGGTCTGCGTAGGTTAGAACCAGTTTCTTCGTAACGTCGGAGAACTCTTTGTACTGTTGACAGCGACACACCGACAGTCCTGGCTGTATCGCGCTGACTCCGGCCGGTTTCCAGCATTGTAAGTATTCTGGTGCATTCTTCAGGCGTAAGCGACATAATTTCAGCTTGAATAATGAATATAGAGCACTATCAACATGGTTTATGTACCCACATAAATGACAGATTACAAACAAAAGCAAAACCAAATGCTGTAATTTCGTAGTTCCATCTTCGAAAGTGGCCCTTTTTCAAATTTGATTTTTTTATGATATAACTTTACAATAACTAAGAAGTTTTAATACCTTCATTTAAGGAGTATTACATTGTCTATTAAATACAATTTATTGCATTAACCTAGCATTTTTAGTTTCCGAGATTTTTAGGATTCTTTAAGTGACCCGGATTCATTGCTCTCGAGTGTATTTGACGCAATTTATTGTGATCAAAGATCAATGTATTTTGCTTATTTTGTATTCCATTATTTGTAATCGACTAATTGTGCTGGCAACACTGAAACGACTCTATTCGTGGGAATCTCTTTGGAACAGCTGTCACTGGAAGGTAATTGCGTGTGACCGTTTGTGGAAAACCTTATTTTATTATTATTACTCTTTTTGAGGGGGAATTATCAAATAACTTCTCCCGCTCTGGGCGGAGGGAGGGCGTGTCAAACTCTTACTGACTAAAACCCACCCGTGTTCCTTCAGTTCCCTGTACGTTTCTCGAAACCCCAGCAGGCATCGGTCCCATCGGACCCCTTCAGTTGCTGACATCTCTTTGAGTCGCGCGTGGAACACAACGCGCCGTGTGGAAAACCTTCTTGATCAGTTGTCGCGTGGTTGGTCTTTGACATTTTCGTAAATGTTGTGGTATGGTCTATAGGTAATGGTAATAATGACTAGGGACTTTTTGACCAAACAACTCTATGCCGAAGCCGAAGTATTGACTGTGAAACAGCTTTTTGAGCTCCGTGCCGGAAACACTCTACGTTACATCTAGATTCTGATAAGCTGAAAAGACGCAAAGGCTTTCCCGTGTGCGATATTCTACAATGCCGTTCCAAGATTGCCAGCCGACAGTATGCGGCATCTAGCTTGCGACTGTATGATAAAATAAATAAACTTTTATCCATATACTCCCTGACTAAACACGAAGTTAAAATCAAACTGACCAATTGGTTGTAGAAGTTAACGTATGACGAAACTGAGAATCGTATTACAAATATCATACTATATGTACTTATCTATTTAATTTAATTCATTGTTTAATTTTATGTTGTTATTGTAATAAGTACTTGCATGCCACTCAATATTTGTATTGCTATTATATCTGGAGGAACATTGGCTCCTAAAACACAGGCTTTTGGCCTAGTTTAGGAGGCATCAGTTTGCCCTATAATGTGACTCTATTGTACAACATTCTATAGTCCTTGTGTACTTATGTATGTCATTACTGTTTACAAATAAATGTTTTTATTGTTTTATATTGTATTGTTAATGGTACACCGAAGGTAATGGTAATAATGGTAATGGTAAAGGTAATGGTAATTTTTTTTAAAAATGGTGCACTGAAGGTAAAGGTACTTACTCGTACCACAAAGGTAAAATGGTTTATATGGTAAGGTAGGTAGGTTGTTATAACGCAGTAGGTATAAGAATAGTAAGTGCCCGTGCTGGGGTGAAGCAGTAATATTACACTACATATTTATATAACATTAAATAAACAATCTCAAAAACTCCCTAATTGGCCTCGTTTTCAAATCGTAACATAACACGTCGGCTTTTAGCATTCAACGGATCAGAAAAATATAAAACAGTACCTACATCATATTTTTTTTTGTCTTATTCACAAAAAAATAAGGGCCAGTCCTAACCTCTAATTATTTGTTTGATTTTGATTAACACGGGCACAAACCACAGATCGAGTAACGAACGTATAATTAAACCCAATTATCGAAGTTTGTTTGAATAACAGATATTTAAATCAATAAATGGTGGTCCCTTTATAATTACTGACGCCGATTAGTATCTGGTAGTAAATAAATAAAAATCTATCATCGCCCCATACTCCTAAGGAGTAGGGGGCGATGGATTTCCCCAGATCCGTCGCCCCTGGACTGGTCATAGTTCTAACCTAACCTAACCTATTTCACCCAGTTTAACTAAATGAGTACACGACATTCAGCCATCTGGTTAAACGTTGTGCTCAATGACTTGGCTAGTTGTATTTCAGCTACGAGTATCTAATTGGATGCCGGCATTTAATTCAATCAAATAGCAGATTCAACCAGATGACTGCGATATAGGTATATATCAAAATGCAGTTAATAAATAGCTACTAGTAAATAGTTTTCAATTTGACCGCATCCTTCTACGACATCATGGAAATACTCCCCTAAACAAACTGTAACAAGACGCTCACCACCATTGAAGGAAATGAGCATGAAAATAATTGAATCTATAACAATCAGTTAACGCCCTGTACGGCGCTGTTCCTAATATCAAAGTTGGGGTCTGGTAACAAACTTCCAAGTTTTGGGCGAACGTTATTGTTCCGAGAAATGAAACTTCAGCGAAAGCTCTTCAATTGAAAACATTACTTTTAAGACTATAACGAGGCAAAGTTTTCGTATTGATATTAAGTGTGTCTTTAACAATATTACGATAGATATCTATCGTTATATTAAACAAAGTCGCTTTTCGTGTGTTTGTCTGTATGTCTGCGTTGTTCTTCTTAACCACGCAACAGATTTTGATGAGGTTTTCACCATCGTTTAGAGGATTTATTCGGGAAGGTTTATGTGTATAATACGTTCATATTAAATTTACGTTTACCTAAGAAATCTCGATGTTTTGTCAAGTCGTAAAAACCGTGCGAAGCAGAAGCAGGTCGCTAGTCTAGTTATATAAATGAAAATTAAATTAAACGGTTTATTGTCCAGAGATATACATCCAACTGACGCCTAGCCTAGCCTTTTCTCCTATGCTGGGTTTGGCTTCCAGTCTAACCGTATGCAGCTGAATACCAGTATGGAGCGACTGCCTATCTGACCTCCACAACCCAGTTACTGGGTAATACGATACCCCTTGGTAAGACTGGTTGTCAGACGAATGATAGCCGGGACCAACGGTTTAACGTGCTATCCGAGACACGGTATGTGTAGATAGTCACCCATCCACGGAACAATCACGGCAAGCGTAGCTTAAAGTGATAAATCGACCCGTGCGGCTGTTATTACAGCGCCACAAGCCCCTCAGTGACCAGAGATATCCAAATTGGTTAATCTCTCAGTTCTATTCAGTTGATGGGTTACAATAAAATTGGCATATCCATCTATGTCCTAATGACTTGCATTGTGTTCATCAATTCTAGAGCTTTGCGGCTTAATCGTTTCATGTTGGAATACTATGAGAATCATAGTCAATTAACACTTCAGTTATTTAAATCTTAATGATTGATTAATCAGAACGGAGGCAAAATTAAAAGAACTCGAAATTCAATGGTATTGTAATTTATTTTTATTTTTCACTTTTTAGTTGTGGTTCCTACCCCACAAAATAACAACAATGACAGGAAGTTATTATAACACAAGTGCGAAAAATACGTATTATTGAAGTTAACTCAAAAACTACCCAAGCAAAGTTATTAAAAAATGTAAGGGACCAGCGTGCCAGCTTCCTCTACCAAAAAAACAAGAATTTTCAAAATCGATCCACAATTGACGAAGATATTGATGGACATATATTTAAAAAAACAGATATAGAACCTCCTCCTTTTTGTAAGTCGGTTAAAAATGTGTCAATCGACTTTTGCCGGTGACCGTACAATAAGAGTCCCACTTGTCATCACTTTTCACTGAATCGCCTTTAGAGTCTACATTTATATTCGATGTGTACTACCTTGTCATTATGTTTTTTAGCGTGTTATTTTTCTGTATCGTGAAGTTTTCATAAATCTTTTTAAGGTGTGTTTTATCCCACAATCTTTCCACCTCCTACCTGGAACTCAAAATTAATTAAATTTCCCAAAAAGATAGGTAACTCAGGATAACAACAGTATTCATTTAAAAATGTATACACGTTACCACTCGGTTAATGATCATCCGCCTTTAAAAAGGCGCGCTTATCACACTGGCGTCAATTTCTCCCGGACCCCCCATTAGTGAGAGATCGTTAACCTCCAGAGAGGCTGCAGGATCAGTTATTATTTCAATTACTTCGCCCATCACGGCGGCAACTACTGCCCTTTCATTTTATTTTGTAGGTTGGTACAGTCGAACACGTCAGTCGACGAGCGAATGATAAGTGAAAATCAATGCAGTCCGAAATTGGAACGCTAACTGTAACAAAAACATATAGACGTGTACGCATGAACGAAAAAACATGGTGAACACGAACATCGAACACGGAACATTAGGTTCGTAAGTACGTGTGGACGTAAATTAGCAAAGCGAACACGAACATCATACGAAATACGAACACAGTTCGACTAGCGTTGGCGCTCAACCGTCCCGTTGCCTTTAGTAGCCATGGATTCGAAATTGGATCGCCGCGCCGCGAACATTTTTGACGAACACAGTGTTTGATGATCGTTAAAGTACGCACATGCGGACAAAGTGTTCGATGTTTATGTTCACCATGTTCTTAATCGTTCGTGCCTTAACATCACGCCTATAAGTACGTATGTTGTTACTAATACTTTAAGAATTTTATGTACCTACTTTTATGTGTCATCCGCAATTAATCAAATATTATTTATACTCCCCGAAGGGTTGGCAGAGGTGTACTTTTAGTACACCCACATTTCACAGTTATGTTTAAGTAGTAGCCCGGGCCCCGGAGTCTTGATTGGCTTGCCCATTGGCTGGCTTGGATGGCTCGCCCCCTATTACCCATGTAATAGGGGGCGAGCCTATTGTCATTAACCGGGCACAAATCCAGACTCCGGGGCCCGGGCTACTACTGTGAAATTTCAGATGGAAAAACCTGATAACACTTTGCACGACCCAGGAATCGAACCCAGGATCTCATGATCAGCAGTAACACATGCGACTAGACCAATAAGGCAGTCGAGTTGTAAATGATGACTGATGTGTTTGTCAAACACGTCAGTCGAAGAGTGAATGGAACGTGAATATCAATGCAGACCGAATTTGGAACGCTAAATTCAGGTGAATATTTCATTCAGGCTATATCTGGCTGTCACTTGATACGGGCCAGCTATCAAGCTAGTTTTTGCTGCCTATCATGCTATGTGACATGACATCCGCCTGTTTTACCCTGTCTGGCTGGACAGAAAGCCGAAAATAGAAAGTTAAATTCAAATAGATACACGAACCCGTATACCAACAAAATATCTAAACATTTATAAACACAAATATAATGTAATGATACGTCTCTATTATTGTGTGGTATTCTATAAAAAAGAGAAAACACGTTAACAGATAGCTGTAATGAAAAGTGTGTGTTGATATCCCGAAATAATCCAGAAACTGAATAAACAACCTTATGATAACGCAATAAAGTCGTTTATCGAGCTGAATAAATAGGTTTGTTAAGTTTTTCTGTATCCGAGTGTACAAAACATCATCACCTGTCAATATAATTAAAAAGACAGCATTTCACGGGCGATGCCAGATGAAAGAGCTTGTTAACCTGTCGGCGAGGGCTCATTATAACGATATTTTATCGTAACGAGTCTTGGTGTAAAGGCCGGTTAAATATAAGCCTCTCCGATTGTAACAAAGGTTAATATTTTGACACGAGAACGATCTTTTACACGATGAGAATGTCTCGACCGTCGAAAGACAAAATGTCCATGCGAGATATACGGTATAAAAATTTCGCACTCATGTGAGTCGTCAACTCGTCACCTCGATTTTCTCGAACTGCCTAAGGACGACCTGAAATACCGTTTTTTTTTTCTACAAGTAAAAAACTCGACTCGGATTTGCAACTTTTACCTACACACTATACAGGATGGCAGGGACACCGACGCGAAAATTTTTACCCCCGGATTGAAACCCCGCTTTTTTTTTTGGGTCGGAAATTATCAAATAACTTTATAAAACCGACGGAAAAAATCAACGCTGGGGGGTTCCGAATCAAGTACTGAATCGATGGTAAAAGATTTCGTGTCGATGCCTGCCAAAAAAGAAAAGAAAGAAAATAAATTTATTTGACTCAGGTCAAGGCACACAATATTCACACAAAAACGATTTAAAAAAAAAAACAGAATAGTACTGTGTAGGTACCTCACGGCTGCGCCAAATAGGCCCAGTTCAGCATAAATGCCAGACAACTAGTGTCTGACGCTGGTTTTCAACTGGACCTTATGTTACGAGGATGTCTTACGAACCAACCTTTATACACGAGTCAACTGTTTTATCTCCTCTATAAGCGAGTATTCGAGGCAAGAAACTCTCTTCGTGTAACTGACCCATTCAATGCAGGTGCAGTTAAGTCAAAATTGTTTCGAATCACCACTTTAATGGTGATTATGGGGATAGTGGTGTTGTTATACCAGAGCAGAGGATAGTTGCTCCTGATCTGTTCTTAGATAATCATTATGGTTTATTTCTACTATCTGTTACTATAATTTTATTTGTAGCTCGTACTCTTGTACTGCGGCGGATGCTGTAATAAAAATATGAAGTGGAGTAAAGATATTGTGTATGTAAGTAGGTATCATATAAATCGTAACTGAGTCAGCCCACGTTCGCAAAAATAAATAAAATCGTGGCGATTTTTTGTTCGTGCACTATATCTAAAAATTGCAAATTGGCGATTTTTTATTTCAGTGTGTTTTTCAGCGCGCTTGGACGAGAGTGCGCCCCAGCACGTTGGATTCTCAACGCTCGGCTCAACACCGAGAGTTGAAAATCCAGTGCGCGATAAAATCCCGCCACGATATTTTTATGTCCATGCGAACGTTGGCTAAGACTGCAAGTTGTATCTGTGTAATTATATTTCTCATAATTATCAACCTTAATCTGTTATACCTAAGTATAACTGCAAAAGTAGGTACTTTTGATTTTTCAACCAACCTTATATTTTTTAGAGAACAGTGGTAGCCCAGTGGTAATGGCCGTGAATTAAGAGTTGTAGGTCGTAGGCTCAATCCCGGACACCCGCTTACTTTGTGCAAATTATTTCATCACCACTGCTCTCAAAACGGTGACGGAAAACATCTAGAGGAAACCGGCATGTCCTAGAACGAAAAATTCGAAGACATGTGACATCTACCAACCCGCACTGGGCCCGCGAGGTGGATTACGGGCCATTCCCTCTCACAGAGGAGGCCTGTGTCCCAACAATGGGGATTATAATTATGATTATACTAACCTTATCTTTTACATCTTAAAGGTTGTAATCTACCTTTATCTACGCCCATGCTATAAATCCTCTATAAAAGTTTCTGAAACAGTTAGCTTATTGCCCACATTAAAACACCCAGTGTCATAGTAACCATAATAGCATCCAAACGGGAGTTATAATGTTGTACTGAATTTCATTATGCATCTCCTTTTCAAAAAAAGAACATTGTCATGCCCGCGCGTTTCACTACCAGAGCGACATAATTTAAAAAAAAAATGGTTATTCGAATTAACGTCGTATCCCGTCCGTCATTTGTGTTCAATTAAATTCAAATTCAATTCAAAAGTCATTTATTCAAATTAGGCTGAGAATCAGCACTTTTCGAACGTCAAAATTACATAAGACAGTCCCCCAAAACGCCCACCCTTCATCACTTCCTAGTGCTTTAGCTGTGAAGAAGATGTAGCGCAACAAACTTCCCAGCAGCACAGCTGTCTGTTCAGTTAGGAAAAAAAAAATGATTCTATACAATAATTTATAAGATAATTTACATTACGCAAAATAAAATTTAAATTATAAATTAATAGCCATATGGCAGCTAGCACACGCCAATATACCAACCAATACCAACCAAAAACATCGAGAACTATACTCAAGCAGAAATAAAAATAACTAAACGTAACCAATATCTAAAAAAAAAGAAAATAAAGCCTATATTAATATTACAAATATTTTTTTAAGTACTTTGTTTCGTTTTTTTTGTTTGTTTGCCCTATACATAGTTTGTTTGTAGGTATTAGATACTCAGCAATTAAACTTTCCATGAATTTACATAAAGTTTATACAACACTGTACAACACCCTATGGTTTCAAAACGTTTTATAGAGGATTCATAACATGGGTGTAGATAAAGTCTTGTATGCAACTGTACATAATTAGGTATAAAAACACTCATGTGATACTAAATATACCCACATTCGTGTTTTAATACCCCGTATTATACAACAGTTGCATAAATAACTATATTAGGTTATAAACTTGTCCTTTTAAACCTGATTAAAATCAGCAAGATCATATCAACAGAGCGACTGACATGAATATGCAACGATGCATTTACAAATTGCAACAAACATAGCAAATAAAGGAAGTAGGGGTATTCTGCTATTAAAATCATCATGTAGGTTTAACTAAATATTAATTAAATAATTTAACATGTCCAACAGCACGTAAGCAATTAAAGATGTAAAAAAATGTAAAAAATTAAATTATACACCAACTTTTATGGACGATGAAATGCGGTATTTGTGATAAATGAACATTATATAATTTTATTGCGCACCATTTGCACACCTGCCCTCTGGTGGCTTACGGTGTAAACGACTTTGTCGGGTTCTGTACCCAAACGGTGCCAACGAGACCATAGTAGGGTATACCATCGATCACTAATTTAATAAAGAGTTCTTTAATAGTGATCTATGGGGTATTATACTAAGGATATTACTAAGGCTCTTTCGTCCGTTCGTGCGTCTGATACAGGGTTGTATCTTTGGAACCGTAACAGGTAGACACTTGAAATTTTCAGTGTTTATTTTAAAAAAAACAAGCACATAAATCTACTACAATCTGTCAAATTTCTTTAATAGATTTTCAACTTAATCACTATAGCATAAGGTTCAAAGTTGATTGGGAAAATTTGACAGTTTCGGGTGGGTTGACCTGCTAGCGTCTGTACGGGAACCCTTCGCCGCTTATTCTACTTTCAACCACTGTAATGAGTTTAACATTATTATGCCTGAATACAAACATTATGCAGATTTTATATTTCAAGCACTTAATTACGGCACTTAATTGAAATACTTCAATTAAGTTTTAACAACGATCTGATAACTTTAAAATATTCATTGCAAAGAAACAATGAAGCCTTTCAGTTTGATATTGAGTCTATCGAATTAAAATCTATAAAGCCAAGAACATAATTAAACGAAATGTTATTTAGTTAAATCTGAACAATATTAATTTCAATATCTATTCTGCTTTATAGTTATAGTAAATATAGAGAATCTTTTGATATGAGATTTCTGAATAATTACTAATAATATTCGTACTATAATTTTGTTTATTGAAATAATTGATTTACATAAACTAATATTCGTATGATCGGGGACCTGAAGCTGTGCTAGCTACGATCAGCTAGTTAGCTAATTATGCAACACATTTTTGTAAACGATTACGACTATCCTGCAGTGCTATTCTGTAACCATCTCACGGAGAAAACTTAGGTGAAGTGAGCGTGAAGTGAGCTGTCATCCCACCAACTGCTAGGGACTGATAGCTCACTCCGAGCTCACCAGTGCTATTCTGTAACTATATCTCACGGTGAAAACTTAGGTGAAGTGAACGTGAAGTGAACTGTCATTCCACCTGCTGCTAGGGACTGACAGCTCACTCCGAGCTCACTTCACTTAAGTTTTCACGGTGAGATGGTTACAGAATAGCACTGCTGTTTCATTTTGACAGTTCTACAACATTCATTGGGTTATTAGATAGAAGATAGATAGAATACTCTTTATTGTACACCAAAAAAATTACAGACATAAGAAACAATAAGTAATAATAATAATGGTGGTGGTGGTGGTGGTGGTGGTGGTGTGTGGTAATTTAGGTTATTTATGTTATTGAGTAGATTTTACATATAAATTTCCAATTTCACTATAGTTATGACTTGTAGACACCCGCTAAACGACGCGCGAATAATCCGGTAAAACTCCCCATTGAAAAAAAACGCGGAGATTTTTTTCTTTTTTCCAGAAAATTACCACTTAAATAGACTCTCAGTATGATTCGTATCATTCACAGATCGGACAGGGTTTTTGTTACACGCTGTATATACCCAGTATTTGAATTGGGAATCAGCAGTGCTATTCTGTAACCATCTCACCGTGAAAACTTAGGTGAAGTGAGTTGTCATTCCAACAGGGTGAGATGACACTGACAGCTCACTCCACGCTCACTTCACATGTTTTCACGGTGAAGTGGTTACGTGAATCGACATGCTGATGGCAATCACTGCCTGTTTGCATCGTTTACTTAATGAGGAATAATAAAGCTCATAAACCATACACGGGGTGTCGTTCCCGACTTAGCCCTCGTACTCACGGGCAATTTTTTTCGTACACTGGATTTTCAACGCACTGCTTAGAGTCGAGAGTTTAAAATCCAACAGCATATATTTTTTTTTTGACTCGCTTGATTGTAGCCTGTTGGATTCTTTATGCTCGGCTCAACACCGAGAGTTTAAAAAATCATCGCGTTCAAAAATCGCCCGTGCGAACATGGGGTTAATTTGAAAAATAGCAGTATAAATTATCTAAGCAGACGGACAGACTGATAGAGTAGCGAGCAGTATTGCTACCGTTTTTATATTGTCAACTCGTTTCAATTATCTTCCAGTTTATTTCACTTTTTATTTTTTATTTCGGAATCAATGCATTTAAAAGGAAATTGTGAAAATATAAATGCAGGCGCTTTTTTAAAGCTGACTTTGGTCCACAAAAGTAGATTAAAATGTACTTTACTTAACCTATTAATCTTTTCAGCCGCGGCAAAAGGAATACAAACCATTGCTGTTGTTTGTTTTACCATGATTTATTATGGTGTTCGACCCAAATCCTTTGTTCATTCATCATAATACGTCACGGGGCAAATGATAAAACTCACACAATTAAATTTATAGCTCACATTCCTGAAATAGAGACATAACTCTCATTGCTATAACAAACAGACAACAGAACAGATTATGTTTGAGTATGAATAAGCTATAGAGTGCTCCTAATGGAGTCTTTTACAGACGCGCAAAATGTAAATAGTACGATGATATTTTTATAGCTACTCCCACGCAGAACCGTTGAATACAAAAAATTGAGAAAGAACTGTTTTTAAAATGAACACGACTAATGAGGGAATACTTTTTCAGATAGCCAAAACAAAAACACAACTACAAGAAAAATTTAAGTAATAATAGAGTTGGGCGAGCCATTTAGGAGATGATAATAATAATGCCACCAATAAGTTGGCAACTAGGACCTAAATTCATGGATATATTTCCTTTACAAAAATTGTACTAGCTGTATGTAGTTTCAATCAAGATTATGTTTCACGTCGTGTTAGACACGCCACGGGAATTAGGTAACATCAATTTTATTACGTTTTTATTTGCTTGACCTTTCGTGCAGTTTGCCTTGGTCGTGAGCACAGATAGTACCGTACCAACGATATCACATCAATTTTGAAGTAAGTACCTACTAAGAAGTTTCAATTCACCCCCGATTTTTTTTTCAAATAAGAGAAAGGAAGGTAAGACGGACCCAGCAGGTACAAAGGTCCACCTTAATAATTTTGAAAGGAACAACGCAATCTCTGAATGAGTAGTGTCATGAGGAGGCTTTTATTCTCCCACTCTTGGTCAGCGTACTCAACGCCGCCGCCGCGCCGTCCACGTGAGCACTGTTTTAGCAAGGAAAGATGTATTTCCAAGCTCCGATGTAAAATTGACGATTTTCAATAGACACTACTGTTTACTTTAGATTAATATAATTTTGTTGTGGCGATTTAAAAAGAAAAAAAAAAGTTCATTCTGTGACATCAGTCGACCAAAAACATCCAAGAAAAGGATAACAAGAAATAATAGTGATAAAAGAGATAAAGAACAGTTTATCCGACGATGAAAATTTGTTTTTAGAATCAAGTGGGTTCAATGTCCAGATTTTCGCTTATTGCGCTTGCGCTAGCT
Source organism: Xanthia togata (assembly GCA_963853775.1). NCBI lineage: Eukaryota > Metazoa > Arthropoda > Insecta > Lepidoptera > Noctuidae > Xanthia > Xanthia togata. Next base: position 22,689,657 of record OY970791.1, read on the forward strand.
GTGTCCAAGATGAGGCAGTGTTTCTCTGTGAACAAGATGCTCTGACAGCTTTTTTATGCGAGTTAATTTAGCTTTCTTGATCGCTTATGAAGGTAAAGATTTTGAAATCATCTAATACCTTAATTATTTATGAATATTTTTAAGTCAAATTAATAAGAAGGGTAGAGTAAATGTTGATGGTTAGTTTTACTCTCAAAAATGTTAAATAATTTTAATAGTATTTTTCAACTAAAATGTAGAAAAAAACTATTAGGATTCTGCCTTCCCTTTCCTTACTTCTCCAGTTTTCACGATACTATTCTACTCACACACATAACTGAATTACACACTCTACATCTTTTTCATACTCTGAACCGCATAATTCACGCAACCAAGACAAGCTGTGGGATGAAACTTTCCCTGCGACCGATTGAGTGTTGATTAAATTTTGTTTGTCGGTCCGTACAGCAACACTATATTGTGTAAACCTTTCAAACAAAAGTTTACGCTTTGTTTAGACTCGCATTCCACAAAATGCGGTCGATACAATGCAGGGGGTCTAGTAATACCGTGACAAGATAGTGTCAAGAACAGAAAATTATGATGAAAACTAATTTTCCTCATTTTAGTTGAGATGTTACCTAACACTTTTTCAATGTAATAGGAACTTCATACAGAATTTATACGCACACTATTCTATGGGTATTGACCAAAAAAAAATGTTTTTGTCCGTCAGGTAATTTATAAAAAATATGACATGATGTCACTCCCCGGTGGATTAACTGACTGAACTTTAATGCGTTTTATCACCATTTTTTTATTATGATAAAGTAAAAAATACGTGTCGAATATTTTTTTATTATCTGACTGACGGGCTAAATAGTTTTTTTTCCCCATCAACACCGTTGTTGACAATTCTGCCAATGTGATAATTATGGAGAAATGAGAACATGCTTCTATAATTTTGACAGTTGACGCAATTGTTAAAGCAAAGGCATCAATAACAAGTTCTGCCTACAACTGGCCTGCAGCAGCAAGAATCTCATGATTCAAACTCCGAACTAAGAAGATAAACAGCCAGTATTAACATTCCAATTTTAAACCATTAATAGTACAAACGACTCGAATATTCTTCTAACTTCTTAAGCCCTCCCAGATGGATAGCTGTCGAGTCCAGATCTACAGATAAAAAAGATTTTGTAATTTATTCGGTACATTACGCTTCGGATTTTAGACGAAGTTTCGACAGAGGGAGCGGATTGAACGATCTCTTTACTTTTAATGTTGTTTTAGTACTGGAATATTTTAGAATTTTTCGGAGCTCCGACTTAAAAAGTTTGATTTGGACAAGGCTGTCCGTTGGACGAAGTCTTTTTAGAAGTCCCAGAAAATCTAATTTATTTTCACTTACTTTTTGAAGTTCATAATTTTCTTTTTTCAGGCTACTTACACTGTATTGCTTGATGACCGTAAACGGGAGATAGACGCGCTCTACTAACAAAATAATTAATTATCGTTAAAAGCAAAAACATTATTTGAAAGTATTAAACAAACTAGGTACTTAGGTACAAACTTTTTGAATTTATTGTACCGTGACAAAATAGAGAATGCTTGCCGTGGGACTGGGAACAACCAGTGTACTTATTCTACCCTCAATAAATTGTACTCAGAAGGCAATAAAATAGTAGTCGAAATCATTTTCGTACATCATTATTTATAACTACAACAAAAAGTAGACAAAGCTTTCATACGAAACGAAAATACATAATCCATTATTTCCATCTTGTTATTTCGAAGCCTATTTTCGTTTATTTAGTAAAAATAGGTAAAGAAAAACATCGTGAGAAAACCTGTACCCTAATTACGTAATACACCATCAATCGAAATTTGAATCGGTTTGAAACATATTGCTAATACATTGCGTCATAAGTTCGAAAAAAAATCTGCTCACCAACGTCAATAACGCAATGAATGTTGTTGAACTGTCAAAATGAAACTAATTTGTCGTAATCGTTTACGAAAAAGCGTTGCGTAATTAGATAGCTGGACTTATAGATAAATCTGTAATCACCAACCCGTCTGGAGCAAGCGTGGTGATCAATGATCGTGCCTTCTCTGTATGAGAAGAGGCCTTTGCCTTGCAGTGGGATAGTAATAGGCTGGTATTAATAGTAAAAACAATTGTTTCAAGTAATTTTGTCTAAGCACTGGGCAATATTTAACTTTACACTTGAGGTTGGCGCCCTTAATAGGGTGACAAAGCGAACTGAGCTGTTTTAAGTACCCTATTCAGTTATATCGTTGAGTTTTTGTTAAGTGAAGAACACTAGAACATTCGTATTTTCAACATTAAGAACTTGTAAACGATTAGGACTCGTTAACTTTTTATCTTTACATATACATCTTATAATATAATAATATAAGTATAATATATGTAGGTACAATCTAAAACTAAATTATTTACCAACAAACAAAGACAGAAGGACTTTACTAATTTACTTAATATTCACACACATAACATCACGCCGTAACGAAGGGTTAGGCAGAGATGTACCTGTAGCAGGTACACCTATATTTCGCACAGTTATGTTTAAGTCCCATGTAGTAGGGGGCAAGCCTATTGTCATCAACCGGGCACAAATCCAGACTAATACTAATCTATACCACTTAAAATTCATAGGTAAAAATACCTAGTGTTTGCCCTCCTAAGTGCAAGTATGACATTATTCATAGGTTTTAGCGCGACACGCCAAAATATAATTAGAACGAGGAATATTAATAAGGCTTATTAATAAATATTTAGCAAATGAGTTTAATTTTAAATATTTTGACGCGCAAAGCTTACTTTATGGATAATGATGCGAGTAGGACTCATTTATCAGTATCATCATTACAGAGGATTATCGTTGTTCTGCACCTGCATTATAATATTAAATAAGGCCAATGTACCCTGTGAGCTAATGTTGGACATGTTTACAGACCTATGTAAATAGCCGAATGCTAATGATCAATAATGCGTCTAATTATCTACCGGTAAGTTCAAAAATCAAGGCGAAAAATCTAAGTGATTTCACAGTTAAGAGGTGACAGCGTTCTGGATTCATATTCCGAGTTCTTTGAAATGGAGAAAATTACTTGAAGCAGTTCAGAATGCTGTCTTTCTGACGTTTCGGCGTCTGTCTCTGCCTTTTTTATTTCCATGGCACTTCGATGCGTTGTTGTCAACGTGACATTCTGACGTATCGGTACTATGGAATGGAACGTATGATAGCGTCTGTAAAGTGGCTTATCAGTGTCCATTGAAAATGCAAGTAACCCGTCGAGTTTAAGAACAAAGTCCAGGGCCTCAAGTCTGCTATTACAATTTAAGTGTCAGAATGGTATATCAAGTTTGGTAATCTACTAACATATTGGCGTCATTATGACTTTCCAATGGTCAGCCACTAACACTCCATTGAAAGAAATTACATCTATTGGTAATCTCGTATAATGACAAATGAATGACTGACTTAGGCCGTAATCTGCAAAAGTTGTGACAGTTCCTTTGATCAGTGACGTACCATTAGAACTTCATTGTGCAGTCATTGCTTTTAATTCGCTACGAGTCAAAATTGTCGACATCGGCACCATTGCCATAAAGAAAAATAAAATAGAGTAGGTATATCGTGTTTGTGGAATACAATGATCAACCAATGATCGACCACTATGAATTTAGCAGATAACGAACTTTTAGCAAAATGACAATGGGATCGTGTTGGAATGACGAATTTATAAAAATAGCAGACTTGGGCCCCAGTTTGTAAGTTCGTACATAATCATTTCATAAAGAAATGTCGTAGATGTTATTCTGTACTTATTTAGTATTAATGGCGACTACTGATCACCAGCCATGACAGAACGACAGTTTGTTTAGACACGTCGATAACGCGTGTGACATTCTGACAGTAATTTATTGCGTAATAAGAGTCCCCTTTACGCGGGAACACGTTCAGAAAATGGCTGCCTAGTCGCGTGACGACCACGCCGCACGCGAAACCATTCTTTGTCATTGTTTCTATTATTTTTCATCGTAACAGTTCAATTTGCTCTCAAGTATTGATCGCCTGTCCCTTCCTTATCAAAATATTGGTCCTTTGTTTCAAAGTGGGCTATCTTTTTTTTTTCGGGAAGGTACCTATTGTATTCTTGGGTTTATTTTTTATCAAATTCTGTACTTACCTTTATCATTACTTGTCAGTTGAGTGTCGTTATCAGGTTCATAAGTAATCCTCAGAAAGGGAATGGAAACGTCGGAAGAATTTAAACTAGCAGTCCGAACAAACATTACACGGTATGACTGAAGTTCCAATCACATCAACCTGATGACAAATGTCGCTTTAATGTAATAAAATGTATTCTTGAAACATAATATTATAGTTATTGGTACTTTACAAACAAGTTCCCCTCGATTTCTGTTTTGTTTGGTTGACATTGTTTTGTATCTACGAGTATGTATTGATATTTTTACTAACGTAATAATTTGCACGCCGTAAGGTAGATTGTAGCCGATCTCATTAATGTATGTACAACATATTATACCTGTACCTACATTCTTATCAAATAAAGTTCTGATTCTGATTCTGAACTTCCAACAAACAATCGTTTGAAGTTTATTTTGTAAAAATATAATAAACCCAAGAGGTAGGTACTTACCTATATATTAGTAAAGTTCTTGAGTTTATTTTTTATCTTACCTTTATCATTACTGTGTCATTATCAGGTTCATAAGTCATCCTCAGAAAGGAAATGGGAAAGTAGGAAGAATTTTAATGAGCAGTCCGAGCAAACAGATACTTCACACAACGGTATGCCGTATGTCAAACCCCTATATAAGTAAACTATTTTCGTATAAACACGAACTTCCACTTAGAAACAAGATCGAACAAAGAATCCTTACAATTAATTATATGGATATTATTAATAGATACCTAAAAAGCTTTAAGATACTATAGATAGTGCAATCCACGTCGACGCGCCCCACTCCGCTCCGCTCCGTACTAAAGTACAGCTTACAGTACAGTAATCGCGGAGAGGGGCGCGTCGTCGTGGATTGCACTATCTTTAAACAACCAAGCATTGCATTTCAATTAAATCAAACATACCTGCATCGCCAGTTCGCCATACATTGCAAAGTATACGGTTTCTTCATCCTACTTAGGGTAGAGACACATGATAGTGTTAATATCAGCGATTTTTTGTCCCTCTTCAGAAGCTGAATACAGCAGCGGTAGGCCGTCCGTCCTCTCCGCAAACCGACGACGGGCGGCGACGCAACATCTAGTCACCAATAGAAAACAGGCACTTGATTCAGCACTCAATCACAGCGAGCGCGATGCAACATCTAAGCAGTCCCTGAACCTACGTATATTCTGTACTGAAACAGCGATTTTTAAAACGACTTAAGAAAGGAAGCTTTTTTTTTGTGTATCAATCAATTTGTGGGCCGATTTTATAAGAATAAGATTTATTGTTTAACTAGGGCTAGATACGGCAAGGTAATATATAAAGCACAAGCATAAAGTTTTTTTTTAAATCTAGTTAATTGGTGCCGTACTTCTCCTGGATAGATTACAAAGTAACCTGTGTTTAGGAGAAACCATTCCGATCCCCGTTGTAAGTGGTTGACTTATGTGAATATTCCGCACACTAGGCGCTAGATGGCGAGACAGACCGCATAGAAACACTTAGCGGTTGTCATCACGCAACAGCTGTCGCCAAGCAAAGGTGCTGCTATCGGTGGATGTTTGCGGTACTAACGTCGGGCGTCGACCAATAGGGAGACGCCATCAGCCCGCCATCACCGCGAACCAATCAGGACTGAAGATTTGAAAGAATAAAGAATAACGAAGTGTTTTGGGTTTTGCCGGGAGGATTTTTGAGGCAGTTCATTTTTATTTCTTCTTCTGAGTGCATTGAAAAATATATCTAAGTAAATATAATTTGTGTAAGATATTCTGATTAAGAAGCTAAGTATTACCTTATTTCCTATATGTTCTCGATTTACTCATTTAAATATAATATTCGCTGTTATGAGCAATTTGTGTTTTATTTCTTGGGGATAGCTTTGTCATAACTTACTGGAGTTTTATTTGAATAGGAGGTGATTAGATTCCATTGTTATATGAGGTTCCAATAACTTGATCTTAATTACTTATACTTGTGAACATGCTAAAAGGACGTATCTCGACGTACTGCTATCGTTGCTTATTTAATATGTTTGTTCTAATAGGTGTAACAATTTTCAGAAGTGGGATAGCGATCTGGAGCAGTTCTCAGCCAAGCCATGAGTTCCGATGGTCACAGCCGGTCTCGCAGCCGGTCCCGCAGCCCTGTCAGATGGAGTCACCGGCGGATGGAGCGACCGCAGCCGGAGCGCCGTAGCTGCTCCCGCGACACGTGGCGGCCGGGACGTTCACCAGTCCGGGACTATCGAGGCCGCTTTCCACCTGGTTTTTCAAATGAATCCGGTAGGTCGGTTCCATATTATTCGGGTGTGATGGTTAAGCCGGATATAATACCGGAATTCGATCCTGAAAAACCGGAGCTACCTGCATCTCAGTGGCTTAACAAAGTAGAGCAACTAGGTGCCATACATGGATGGAACGACAATGTTAAAAGTTATTATATGCAGGCACGACTTGTTGGATTAGCGAAGTTGTGGCATGGCGCACTTCGAAGCTATGAGTTTACGTGGCCGGAATGGAAACAAAAAATTCTGGAAGCGTTCCCTCAAAGCATAGATTACGCAGACGCATTGAGGGAAATGTTAAGTAGGAAAAAGTTATTCAATGAAACGATGACTCATTATTATTATTCGAAATGTACCATGTTAACTAAGTGTGAAATCATTGGAGAAAAAGCGGTTTCCTGCATCATAGAAGGGTTGCCGTTCCACATGAGAACTTCTGCAAGGGCTGGTAATTATAAAACCCCAAGCGAGCTTTATTCTCACTTTCTGTGCATGAATGACGACAAAAAAATTAATCAAAGTCAGAGAAACGTTCTTCGAGGTCGAGATTCCGCATCGTCTTCAAAAGAAGCAATTAGAGATCCAAAAGAACGAAAGCCAGGTGTTACTTGTTTTCTTTGTAACGAGTCAGGGCACGTTGTTCGGTCGTGCCCTAACAATCCTAACGCTATAAAATGCGAAATCTGTGGGAAAACCAACCACAAAAAGGAGCAGTGTTATCAAAAGGCTGTCAGCATTGTACAAATACAGGTAAATGAATGTTATTTTAAACATGTCTTAATTAATGGTTTAAAAGGTACCGCTTATTTAGACACGGGGGCTCAAGTCAATCTCATCACTCATGATTGTGTTCTAAAGCTTGGTGTTGCAATGCAACCTTGTGTCGTTTTTGTCAACGGGTTTGGTGGACCACCAATTAAAGCTCACGGACAGGTATCATTAGAGTTCGTAATAGATGAAGTTAAGGTTTGTTCAGACGCAGTTGTCGTGGATGCTGCCGTAAACCGAGCTGACGTTTTTATTGGACAACCCATTTTGAACAATGAAAAATTCAAGCTTACAATTTGTGGTACTACCGTCTTTTTAGGATATGCAGTAACAGATGAAAATAAAGTTGAATCGGTTGAAATAAATTCTTTGCAAGTGGGTACATGTGTCGATAAGGTTAACATTTTGTGCTCTACAGACACTGTCGTTCCAGCTTATTCATCCTTGTTTGTTGACACGTACAATGATGTTGAATTTGACAAGTCAACTCTACTGTTTGTGGATAGTCGTACAATTGTTTATAATGGTTATAACTATAGCATTCCTGCTTCTATGAATTGTTTTCCAGTACAGACCATTTTCATAGTTAATCACGGTAAAAAGCCACTGCGTTTCCAGAAAGACCAGGTTATTGCTCGTGGATTGGTTACTCGAGAAATTGGTTGTTCTCTTGGTAAATCTGCAGATAATCTTGTTTCGATCATGAGCATTGATACAACCAAAATCAAATGTGGATCCGGAGATCCACAGATAGTTAAAGAGTTAGTAGAGATTTTAAAGGAATATTCAGATTGTTTTTCTATAGATACAGGAGAATTAGGCAGGACTGACAAAATAGAATTGAATATCGAACTTAACTCTGATAAGCCGGTTTGTTATCGTCCTTACAGGCTTTCTTTTTCAGAAAAGGCAATAGTACGAGAAAAGATTGAAGATATGGTATCCAACGGTATTATTAGAGAATCGTCGTCTAATTATGCCAGTCCCATTGTATTAGTTAGGAAAAAGAACGGAGATTATCGGTTTTGTGTGGATTTTAGAAAATTAAATAGTATTACAGCGAAAGATAAATATCCTCTGCCCATCATAGAAGAACAAATCGAAAAACTAGGTGGGAAGAAACTTTTTACGAGTCTTGATTTGTCGCAAAGTTTTTTCCAGATTCCAGTAGCGGAGGCTTCAATTCACAGAACTGGTTTTGTCACGCCTGAGGGCCACTATGAATTTTTGCGTATGCCCTTCGGTTTGGCCAATTCCCCAGCAATTTTCCAGCGTCTTATGGACAAAATATTTTCTTCGTTACGTCATGATAAGGTGCTTCCATTTATAGATGATCTGTTGCTACCTACCAAAACTGAACAGGAAGGCCTCCATCTGCTTCGGGTAGTTTTGGAAATAATAAGGGACGCAAAATTGACGTTAAACCTTGATAAGTGTTTTTTCTTGCAAAAAAAAATAGATTACCTCGGTTACGAGATCAGCGAGAAAGGTATTAGGCCTGGTAGTAAGAAAATCGATGCTGTGGTCAACTATAAAGAACCTAAGAATGTACACGAACTTAGGATGTATCTAGGTCTGACTAGTTATTTCAGGAAATTTGTTAAAGATTATGCGTCTGTCACGTATGCTCTGTACGGGTTGCTAAAAAAGAATGCAACATGGGTTTGGGATCCAGCACAGCAGAGAGCTTTTGATCAACTGAAGAAGATTTTGACGACTCGACCGATACTCTCATTATTTTGTAGGAAAGGTGACATAGAAGTTCATACTGACGCAAGCAGTAAAGGTGTAGCTGGCATTCTATTACAGGATCAGGATGGTGGTATGAAACCCATTGCGTATTTCAGCCGAAAAACAAGCAAAGAAGAAGCTATGTATCATTCCTACGAATTGGAAACATTGGCTGTAGTGGAATCGTTGAGGAGATTTAGAATTTACTTAGCAGGTAATTATTTTAAGGTGGTGACAGACTGTGCAGCCGTTCGAGACACTTTCTTGAAAAAGGATCTACTACCTCGAATAGCAAGGTGGTGGTTATCTATTCAGGAGTACGACATGGAAGTCATTCATAGGCCAGGTAAGTCTCATGGGCACGTGGATGCGCTGAGCCGATTTCCGGTAGACCCTCCCTTAGTAGTAGATATCAACGTGATTGACGTATTCGATTGGTTAGTATGTCTTCAAGATCAAGATGAGAGGATTCGCATAATTCGAACAAAATTAGAATCTGGGGATAACGATCCAGATATACAGAAAAATTACAAGCTGAAAGATGGTCGAGTATACAAGCTCGTTAAGGATGGAGAACAGCGGTTAGTAGTCCCTAAATATGGAAGGTGGAATGTCATGAGGAAGTATCATGACTGCATCGGACATCCAGGCCTGAAGCGGTGTGAGGAAATTATCAAAGGTAACTTTTGGTTTCCAGGAATGACACGTTTCATACGAAAATATGTCAACTCATGTTTAGACTGTCTTTACAAGAGGGGACAGTACGGAAGACTTGAAGGTGAGTTACACCCCATTGAAAAAGTTCCGGAACCAATGCACACTCTGCACATTGACCATCTCGGTCCTTTCTGCAAAAGTCGAGCAGGCAACAGTTTTGTACTAATGGTGGTCGATGCCTTCACGAAATTTACATGGGCGGTACCAGTTAAAACTACAAAGACTCGAGAGGTAATAAAATCTTTAAATGACATTTTTTGTTTATTTGGTTATCCAAAGAGAATTATATCCGACAGCGGTACGAGTTTCAAAAGTAAACATTTCAAACAGTTTTGTTTGGATAATCAAATAAAACACATAATCAATGCTGTAGCATGTCCACGCGCAAATGGACAAGTGGAGAGGTATAATCGTACATTACTAGATTCACTCAATACAAGCGTGGAAGATGAAAAGGATTGGGATACTCGGATCGCAAACATCACCTGGGGAATGAATAATTTACTAAACGGTTCGACTGGATTTACACCATACAGGCTCATGTTTTCAGCGACTCGCAGCAGGTATCAAGGTATGGGAGATAACATCGTGGATAACGAGGCGACAGCTGCACGCACTAGGACCGAAGCTACAGCGAACCTAAACCGGACGGCAGAGAAAATGCGTAAATATTTTAATGCAAAGCGTAAACCTCCAACAAAATACAAGGTAAACGATTTAGTATTATGGAAAGGAGCTGCTGACCGAAATGTGAACGTTCGACGAAAACTGAAGGAAAAGTACAGCGGGCCTTATAAGGTAACGAAGGTAGCAGGTAATGATAGGTACATGATTACTTCGCTGAAAGGTGTGAAAGGGTATAAGCGATTCAGAGCTCTTGTGTCGTCGGACTCGTTAAAACCTTTTCAGAGGGAGGATGATTCGGGCGCTAGTTCAAATGATACAGAAGTGGACAGCACGGAGGAATTAATCGACTTGCTTGAAGGATGAACTTTAATGAATTCCAGGAAAAATCAGGTTAATACTAATTTTGATGAGTGGAATAATGTAATGGTACAAATAATTTGGATTGTGATCGGAACTATTATGTTAATTGAATGGTTTAAAATTGGAGTTACTGACGGAAATGTTTTGAAAGCGATTGTGAAATGTTATGGGTTGGAAAATTATGGTATTTTCACTGATGTAAATCTATGGGTATTTTTGGAAACTGGTTTTGGTAAACAAGTAGATACTTATCTTTTTACTTTTGGAATGATTTGACTTGATGATTGATAATGATTCATTTAAAGGACATAGCTATGATGTGCTTTTTATTATGTATGGACCAAATATTGTTTTACGGTTCATAGAATTGAGTTTTCTTTTCTTTTTTTTTAGGACTGGGTTTGCTATTTTTGAACAATTACATATAGTCTTTTGTTCTCTTCCTTTGCAGAGTCGCAAAGGCGTCAGGATGGACGAGTGTGAATATTCCGCACACTAGGCGCTAGATGGCGAGACAGACCGCATAGAAACACTTAGCGGTTGTCATCACGCAACAGCTGTCGCCAAGCAAAGGTGCTGCTATCGGTGGATGTTTGCGGTACTAACGTCGGGCGTCGACCAATAGGGAGACGCCATCAGCCCGCCATCACCGCGAACCAATCAGGACTGAAGATTTGAAAGAATAAAGAATAACGAAGTGTTTTGGGTTTTGCCGGGAGGATTTTTGAGGCAGTTCATTTTTATTTCTTCTTCTGAGTGCATTGAAAAATATATCTAAGTAAATATAATTTGTGTAAGATATTCTGATTAAGAAGCTAAGTATTACCTTATTTCCTATATGTTCTCGATTTACTCATTTAAATATAATATTCGCTGTTATGAGCAATTTGTGTTTTATTTCTTGGGGATAGCTTTGTCATAACTTACTGGAGTTTTATTTGAATAGGAGGTGATTAGATTCCATTGTTATATGAGGTTCCAATAACTTGATCTTAATTACTTATACTTGTGAACATGCTAAAAGGACGTATCTCGACGTACTGCTATCGTTGCTTATTTAATATGTTTGTTCTAATAGGTGTAACACTTATAATAAGCACGTGTTGAATATTAGGTTGGGGAAAAAGTCTTTACGCATTATAGTATGTATGAACTTGTAATAAAATCTCTTTGGCTATACTATTTGTATCTGGCTGGTTTTGGTATCATTGAAAGTTTAAATTTTAAAGAACATAATTCCAAATTCAAATTAGGAAAATGTGTGGTTTTCATTTGTTTTTCGTACCGTCAAGATGAGTGAATCTAATGAAGAAAAACGATACATTTTAAAAGGGAAAAGCCCAAAAAATGCCTGAAATAGACAGAAACTACTAATAGTCCTTAATTCTATTTAGAATAAAATATATATAACGAAATGTATCTCAAGTTTGTTTACCTAGGGTGAAAATATAACGTTAATTAAAATATTTATTTTGATATCCGTCATAGTCAATCTTAATTTATAATGGCGGTCAGTGTTTATTTGACATGAGTAATCACAGACTACATAGGGATACTACGTATGTGAGTAATCGACATTCAGCCAAAAAGAAATCGTCAAATAATCCTTAACGAACTATTTTATAGAATTATTGCATAGTTATCATTCATTTAATATTATGCGACCTATTTATACCTTAAATATAATTAAAATAGTATAAGCGTGTGAATATTAATTAAAATAAAAAAACTCGAATTTTAAATCGTATCGTAGGCTGTATGCATCACATGTCCTTTGCCTTATTGACAGTTTGACATGAATGCATTTGATTTTTGCGTTTGCGGCTCGAGTAAATTCAGGATATTATATGGTGTCACATTTGATAAAAAAAATACCTTTATTCCGCACGTAGACAATATCATAAAAAAGTCCTCTAAAATGCTGGGCTTTGTTATAAGAAACTCCAAACATTTTAAGTGTTGTAAGACTAAAATAATGCTATATAATTGCCTAGTTCGAAGCGTTTTGGAGTACTGTAGTGTAATTTGGCGACCGCACTATGCCTCACATTCGTTGCGGCTAGAACGTGTTCAAAAACGATTTCTATGGCATCTAGCGTTTTCCAGCGGCTTGGCAAATAAAATACGTTCCTATAGTAATAGACTGAAACACTACAATATGATCTCCCTGGAAAAACGCCGACGACTAAATGACGCAACGTTTGTGTGCAAAATAATGTCCCATAAAATTGACTGCCCCCAAATATTCAACACTTTTAACTTCCGTGCGCCCTCAAGAATTCCTCGCAAACCAATAACACCACTGTGTCCACCACAAAGTAGAACGGTCTTAGGCGCTAATTCTCCATTTGCAAGATTTTGTAAGGTGGTGAATAATTGTAGCGATCAAATTGATCTGCATTTTGACTCTTTAAGCAAATTGAAAGCTAAAATTTACAAATGTCTTCCGAATTTAGATTAAGCACTTTCTGTCATATAATGAAACATGTTTTTACTTTTTTTCTCCTCAATAGTTTAAGTTTCCATTTTACCTATGTTTTTATACAACTTAAATTTACATATAACTTTCATTTAACTTTAGTCACATAGTTTTAGTTTTAGTTCTAAGTTAAATTCTTATTGTTTTCTCTTGTAGTTTTCCTGTACAACCAAAATTTTGTATGCATGCGGAGTTCACCTATAAGTGATTGTTACACTAATTTGTTAATTTTTTTACCTTATCTGTTACCCTAAGCATAATAACAGTGTAAACAGTTGTTGGTGAACCAATAAATAAATAAATAAAATAACGACGACTGTGGCTATTTTTTAAGGATTTTGATTTTACTTCTGCACACGTTACCCATTTTTGAACACGACTTAGATTGGACCCGCCTAAACGACGACTCGGCTTTTTGACGACGGACCTGAACCTGCTTTATATACGTCTCTGCTGAGGTTTTGGACTTGTGCACCGTGTACATTTAAGAATGGATAGAAACGTACACTGTAATAATTGCTATCTCGATATTGCAACGATGAGACGTAATCTCATATCAGTGCAAAATGATGAAGTACGTTGTTTAATACAGGCATGGATAACACCACAAGCTGTACGTATTGAGATTCCCTAGTTCTCTTACCTTTTTATATTGAACGCACTGGCTTAAAACAATTCATACATTATGTTTTCTTCTTTCTCACAGGTTGAACAAGACTGTTGTTTGTGATGCATGTCTAAGATTGGCAATTCAAACTATCACTGAGACACCAGGAACCAGTCGAATAGTGGTTTTGTTGGCATGTGGAACTTATCAAATAAAACAGGCTCGTTCTTACTATGGCGAGCATACAAGAGCTAATGGTATATATACGATTGAGATATGCAGGGATATTGATAACGCATAGGTTGAGGATTTAGCTCTTCCGGGTAATTGTTTTTTACTGCGAGGAAAAATACATAGCAGACATATTTCTCAAAAAATATATTTTGTTTACATAATAGTTAACAATTCTTTATCTGGGATTGGGGCTTTACAGCATCATTATTGTAACTGCCTAGTGGGACGGCGAACAGTTGGTACCTGTGCCCATACCATGTCAATAATATGGTAATTAGCATGGGCCCGGTACCAACTTAATATTTATCCTCCTGCAGAGTTTCTTTATGACTTATTAGTGGTTTTTAATGATGATTAAAACATTTAAATGCTGTTTTGTTGTTTAATTTTTGCATATTAATCCTTAACCTTGAACTAACCTATATTTTAGAAAAAATGTTTGGAACTGGCTTCTACCAAGTTTTTTGATAATTATTGAAATTGTCATGGGTTCCCTACGATTTGTAGTGCAATTTGGCGTATATTTCATTGTTGTTCATTTCAGGCATTTTTTCGAGTGGCTGATGGGCATTCCCCTTTTACTATAAAAAAGGTAAAAATTAAAAATGTAACGCAAGCCGCGAAAAAAATTTGCGATGTTTATGAACCTAGTGCAGTGTCTGTGAGAGTAGCACAAATTTGGTTTAAGCGTTTTCAATCCGGAAATTTTGATGTCAAAGATGCACGTCGCTCTGGTCGCCCTATTACGGATAAAATGGATACCATTTTTGAAAAAGTGGAGCAAGATATCTGTAGTAATGTTGGTTATTATTTAATTTTTTGTTAATGACTTAGAGCTATAATTATTTATTAGAATATTTTAAATGCTGAATTTTGATATGACTGTAATGTTTTATTTTTTATTAATTGTTTATTATCAGTGTAATATTTTCAACACAATGTATTTTGTTATGAAATAAATGACTTATGACTTATGAGTTACGACGTAGCTGAAGAACTGGGAATTGACCACAAAACAGTTTTGTCGCATTTGAAAAAAACTGGGTAAACAAAAAAGCTCGATATTTGGGTACCTCACGAGCTCACTGAAAGAAACCTAATGAACCGTGTACTCATTTGTGATTCTTTATTACGACGTAATGAAACCGAACCATTTTTGAAGAAGCTGATAACTGGTGATGAAAAGTGGATCACGTACGATAAGAACGTGCGAAAAAGGTCGTGGTCAAAGGCCGGTCAGGCTTCACAGACTGTGGCAAAACCCAGGTTAACTCGCAACAAGGTGATGCTGTGTGTGTGGTGGGATTGGAAGGGCATTATTCATTATGAGCTGTTACCACCAGGCAGGACCATCGATTCTGAACTCTACTGCGAACAACTGATGAGATTAAAGCAAGAAGTTGAGAGAAAGCGGCCGGAATTAATCAACAGAAGGGGTGTGGTTTTTCATCATGATAACGCTAGACCTCACACATCTTTAGCCACTCAGCAAAAATTAAGAGAGTTTGGCTGGGAGGTGTTAATGCATCCGCCGTATAGTCCTGATCTTACACCTTCAGATTTCCACCGGTTTCGGTCTCTTCAGAATTCCTTAGGCAGTGTCAGGTTAACATCACGAGAGGACTGCCAAAACCACTTGTCGCGGTATTTTGATCGAAAGTCCCAAAATTTCTATAGCAATGGGATCATGTCCCTACCTACAAGATAGAAAAAAGTTATCGAACAAAATGGTACCTACAAACATTAAAAAACGTTTTGAATTTTCTTAAAAAATGCGAAGCAACTTTTTCCCCAACCTATTAAGTATATTATACAGGGTGGAAGGGACATCGACGCGAAAACTGATACCATGGATTCAAAACCTACATGATTCTGAAGTCCCCTCCGTTGCAATTTTTCGTCGGTTATTTATTTAAAAAAACACAGCTGTTCCATACATTATGACCGCGTAGGTATTGAACTTTTCTATGAAACAGTTGATTTGTTTTTAATATCGACGAAAAATTTCAACGGGGTGGGTTTCAGAATCGTGTACTGAATCCATGGTATCAGTTTTCGCGTCGATGTCCCTTCCACCCTATAAGTAAATCATAATATTTACATTTTGAAAATATTTTTTTCATTTGGTAGAGGAAGCTTGCGAGGTGTGCTTTTTGTTTGGCATCGATAACACGTAGGTATTTAATCCACTTTGTGTATCTTGATCATGATAATAATACTTTCTGTCACTGTTGTTTACATAGCAAGATGAAGTCGCAAAATCTTTAATCGCAAATGCTAAGTTAGCCTGTCTGTAAAGGCCCTTACATTTATGAATGAATGCGAAATTATTTTCAAGAAACAAGTTTGTTATCGTTTGTTATTTTCCATCTTCAAGTTTATTAGAAGTTACATCGATTTACAATATTGTTGTTTTATTAATTGGTTACTTGTCTAGCGATCTCTAGGTAAAGACAAAAGGTTGAAAGCGTGCCAAAAACTCTTAAACAACAATAAAATCTTTAAATTATATTTTTGTTTCTGTTATTGATTCAAAGAAACACTTTTACACGTCAAAAATCACTTAAATGATTTAAAACTTGATTGTTTCGGTGAACCCTATTCGTCTACTCTGAGAAGAAAGACCGAAACAAACTCAGAGCTCACAGTCTCTTTTAAAATCCAGACATAATCTTGGTCAGGTCTTATGAAGACCATGCAGATTAATATCTGACATGGTTTTTGTCTTTTTTATTTCGGATACAGTCTTCTTCTTGGGACATCGATGGCAAAAAGTTCAAATATTTTTGGCCAAAACTCGAACTCCGCTCACTGACGCATTCATGGTTATCAAGGTGGCTGGGACAGGGTGGGTGGTTGGATTGGGAAGGTGGAAGACATTGGGAAGGTGGTAGTGTGTTGTGGTGCAGCCTGGAAGAGGCATATGTCGAACAGTGGACTGTGATAGGCTGGTTTGATTGAAGTGCACAGGTGACAGGATACAATGGTAACTTAGGACACAAAAGAGAATCAGATTTCAGCATTGATGTATTAAAAGGAGGCCGCCTCTTTTAATACATCAATGGATTTCAGTCAGAAATTCTCTAAAAATTGATTTGCGTTCGAGAATTCACGAATTAGGTACCAAACTATACCTAGGTTTATGAATAATTAAGTCACCCCTGTTAAGCTTTAGTGTTACTACCAGGGTTAGGTTGGGCATTTAATGCCCATTGAGGGTTAGGGATACCTTGGCGTTACATTTGTTTTTATCTAACTAAGTACTAGTCGAATAGTCGTAGGTACTCAGCACTTCTCCACATTTATTATGGACACGGCCAGTGTGGAACCTTCTGCAAGCGTCTGTGTTCAAACTCAAACTCAAACTTTTGAAGAATTCGGTCAGTCAGAAATATGAAGTGAGTTTCTCATTCCAAAGCGTAGTAGGTACCAATGGAGAATAACGGGCGAGAAACTCCACAGACACTCTTTTAAATAAAAAATTTGATACAAAATATTGGTTACACTTACATCATTCATGTTTAAATTATGCATGTGAGATCAATGTAGAAAGACGTGCACGTTCGTAAAGCGTCCGTAATAAAAAGAAAAAAAGACAGAACCATTCAAAAACTTAAAATAAATTAGAATAAGCCATGGCAGCTAAGAGATGACCAGTCCCAACTGACGGCGCCCGTTCACGAACATGACGCATGGATCACCACCATTCAGCTCAACCATTTTGAAAGGAGCTAAATGATCCAACACACGCGCCACCATCAGCAGAGTGAGCATGACATACTCACAGCCGCCAGGGCATATTCAAATCAATGAAATACGTATAACCCGGTAAATGGTAGCTCTTTAGTACATAGTACTCACACCTGTGCTATGCAATTATATAATACAAAGGAGATTGAGTCTATACAATACAAAGATGGTCTTCCCTCCGCATATAACCCAAAGCAACAGGCATCTTCTGAGCATGCTTTTCCATCGTAGACCTCATCCATTGCTTGCCATTAGGCGTGATCCAGGTCAAGAGCAGGCCCATTAAGGAATTAAAAAAAAAAACTAACAAACAAACATCGTATACCTATAGGTACTTACCCAGGCAGAGTTGCAAAAAAAATTAAGGCAACAGAACGCAGCAATAAAGTCTAAACAACCATAACTAATACGGACACATGCTTGCATTTCCACCTCTAAGCCCCATTCCACTCATTACAAGCGTTTATTAAAAAGTATGTGGCACCGGAAATAATAAAACTTAGGAGATACGCATCTGATCGAGTTATATAGCCATAAATATGTCCGACAAGTAATTAGAGCGAGTTTGTACTGATGTTACGATTGTGGCAGGTAGATAATTGAATTACTTACAGATAAATTGTTGATTCTGTTTCTTTTTTTATAGCGAGAGTAGTATGGCGCAACTTTAGAGCGCTCTGTGGAAAGCTGGCTCGATGAGCAGAGTTGATTGAAAGATAATCCATTGAAATGAAATGAAATGTTTACTACTGTAAGTAGATCAGCTTCTGAGACACTTTTACAAGTCATTAAGGGTACGCTAGTCGGTCATTCTTCCATACAAACGTAGTATGCTGATTACTTGTCTTTTTGACGGTGTACGTTCAAACCTAATTTTTTTATCAATTATCCTTTAAAGAAGTAGAATTGGAAAAAAATATTGATTTGGAAGTTATGAGCGTCTAAATTTTCATATTTGAACACAAATTTTAACTCGTCTTAGGGCGTAAATAAATAACTAATATAGTAAAAATAAAAAAAAACAAGTAAAGTAAATCAAGAGATTGGTTATTTATTCAGTAGTTAAAAATTATTTTATTTTGAGTAAATAGGTACCTACATCTAGTTGTTTTCCATAATATACACCCCAAGGTCTGTTCATGAAATTTTACGCGTTCGTTTTCGTTATAAATCATCGTCTATTTCACTAAATAACTAAATAATTAAATTAAAACTAGTTAAATAAATACTAATTAGGTACCTATTTAAAACTAAATAAATAAATAATTAGACTAATTAGCATGCATATTAGTCTCGCCCAACAACGAGTTCGAGCCTTCGACTAGTGTACCCTTAAGGTCAACATTTTACAACTAGATCGCGCCTGCGTTTCCCAGACTGATCCCTGAGAAGAAATGCCGAAACAAACTCAGAGGTCATGGTGTCTTTTCAAGTCATAACAAAAAACATTGTATTTTAAAGATGTGTAAGTCAAAAAATGCATGGCATGGGTACCTATGTACAGAGACAAATCAAATAAGCTTGGCGAAACATCACAGACATCATGGTTATCTTTATCGGTCTTGTATATAATGGCGATATAAAAAAGAAGATTTAGAGGAAGGAAAGAAATTAATTTTAAAATTTCAAATAGATAGGTAATAAACTGCCTCCGTAATCCACTGTAGTTACTTGGAATAAGTTTAGGAAATCTATTTTCTTTTTGTTTTATCGTCAATTAGATATTGATTCGCATCAAGTCTGAGATGATTCGCCAGTTTATTTAATTTGACCCTATATCCCAACGTGGACACGGTAATCACAGAGTACTTTTACTATACGACGGTAATATTAATGACAATATTACTGTGACGTGGATGTCTCTCAGAAATCGAGACGCTTCCGCACTTCTTTTTAGGGTTCCGTACCTCAAAAGGAATAAACGGAACCCTTAAAGGATCACTTCGTTGTCCGTCCGTCAGTGGAGTGGAGATATCAAGTTGAAATTAATGGAATAGGTACGTATATCTACATAAATGTTCCCTTGGTCAAAGCAATTAAAAAATCGGCCATTTATGTGGCATATTTTGATACTTACTCGTAAATAAATAAAAACCTAACAGGGCTACCGGCTACTTTCCGTTGACCTAGAATCATAAAATTTGGCAGATATAGATAGTGCAATCCACGACGACGCGCCCCAGTCCGCTCCGCTCCGTACTTACAGTACCTACAGTAATCGCAGAGTGGGGCGCGTCGTCGTGAATTGCACTATCTGTAGCAGTCTCACAGCACAAGTAAAGAAAAAAGTCCAAAATGTCCGAAATTTGAAGACGGTTTTATTTTTTTGTAAAGTTTGTTTCTCAACTACTAAGGTTTTGTTCTTGGTATAAATTCATCCCAACTACTACTACTTGGCCAGTTTTTTCTTTAGCACCTTGTTAAACATTTTACACTATAAAGGTTTCTGATTATTATCAGATTAGCCAGTTGGTAGGCTTAAATATAATGATATACTCGTAAGTAGGGATGCCAACTTTTTTATATCAAACTAGCACTTTGCCCGCGGCTTCGCTCCCGTGGTCTTTCCCGCGGGACCCGTTGTTTTTCCCGGGATAAAAAGTAGCCTATGTTACTCCCTGAAAACTAAGCTTTCTAATAGTAAAAGAATTTTTCAAATCGGTCCAGTAGTTTCGGAGTCTATTCAATACAATCAAACAATCAAATCTTTCCTCCTTATAATATTAGTATAGATATAGTATTAAGGTTCGTGCAGACCAGCGCGACGCGACGCGGCGACGGCGCGACGCGACTTGAACTATACAATTTCTAAGAAAACTTCACGGTACAACAATAGCCGGTGTCGCGTCGCGCTGTCGCGTCGCGCTAGTTTGCACGAAGCTTTATCAAAGCCATTGCCTGTAAAAATATAGTCGATGCCGAAAAAACTTAAAAAATATAGTAGGTAGGTATGCTTCAAAAACCTTTTTATCCTCTATAAGTATGCATATTTCTTGCTACTATGAACCTTTATTAACAGGTTTTTTTTAATGTTTCATATCTATTTTTACTTTCTGAATTAAGGTTACAAAATACCATGAATTCAGCTTTTATGAGATGAATACTGGCCCTATTGCGATCATCCCGCCATTTTGAATTGAAATAAAAATGTAGTAGTTTCGCCTACAATATTTTTACTTTAGAAATATATTATTTAGGCCTCTAATATAGCAGGATACTATATTATAAAGTAGGGTTAGCAACCCTAGGTATGAGGGACAAGCAGCTTATGCTAATATTATGTAGATAAGTAGTTAAGTACCTGTTGATAGAAGGCAACCTGTTTTACCTGTCAGGGCTCTTATGCTAACTGGTTGAAAAATCCAAAGCACTAAAACTGATATACTTATTATGTTTAGTACTTACAGACGTCATAAAATATTACGAGTATCTTGGTGTAAGTCGTTGTGTAAGGTAAACAAATTGTTTATAGGGTTTTTATAGATGTCACTTTCTTGTTAAAAAATACGATTAAACCAAACTAAATTTATTTTATATTTTTACAATATGATAAAGTTTAACATACAACAACTTTATCATTTATTCATAAACTAATCTTCGTAGATGTAACTGCTTGAAAACAATTTTTTTGTTAGATTTATAACGATAATATAATATTTTGTAATCTGCCTATTGTAAAGAACCCAAACAAAACGTCAACGAAATAACGCTAAATTGAAGAGTCCAACTGTTACGTAGCTTGACAACTGAAGTGACAGGTATGACGTTAACTCGGTTACTGGACAGCTGTCTTGTCACGTGATTTTTTTGTTTACCTTTATTTAACTACCTAAACCTATGGAGTATAGGTATTTGCTTGGATAAATACAGGTTTATGAGCAGAAAATAAAGTAGTCATAAGTAGGTAGAGTTAATTGAACACTCAATCTGCCTAGCCTTTTCCCAACTATATTGGGGTCGGCTTCCAGTCTAATCGGATGCAGCAGAATACCAGTATTTCACATGGAGCGACTGCCCATCTAACCTCCACAACCCAGTTACTGGGTAACACGATACCCCTTGCTGGCTACCCGTAACGACTGTTAAAGATCCACAAATGATAACAGGGACTAACGGCTTAACGTGTTTTCCGAGGTACGGAGGGGTCTTGGTATGTAAATGCATAGTACATGTCATTGTGTGAGCATTGTGACCATGTACCTACCTTCTATAAAGCTACCATTTACTGGTTACGTCTTTAATTGACTTGATGTGCCCTGGCGGCTGAGAGTAGGTATGTCATGCTCACTCAAATGTCTCGCTGGTGGTGACGTGTGTGTTGGATCGTTAAGTTGGTTCCCTTCAAAATGGTTGAGCTAAACGGTGCTGATCCATGCGTCATGTTCGTGAACGGGCTCCGTCAGTAGGGACTGGTCATCTCTTGTGCCACTGCTTATTTTAATTTTTGAATTGTTTTTATATTTTTATTACGGACGCTTTTTACGTAGGTATACATCTTTCTACATTGTTCTCACATGTGCTTATAATTTCAACATGAGTGGTGTAACCAATATTTTGTAACAATATTATGATTTAAAAGAGTGTCCGTGGAGTTTCTTGTCCGTTCTTCTCCATAGGAACCTACGCTTTGGAATGGGCAACTAGCTTCATATTTCTGACTGACTGACCCCTTGACAATTCAAAAAAGCCTGTAAATGGTTTAATTGAAATAAATGCTTTGAGTTTGAGTTTAAAGGTGGTCACCCAACCACAAACCGACCGCGGCAAGTGGCTTAACCTGATCGATCGACCAGTACGGCTAGATAACTTAGCCACGAGCCCCTGAACGCTCCTCAGCAACACATCAACGTTACTATAACTTACTTGTTCTTCGAATTATTTATTAAACGATCGCATAAATTATAGAGTCATTACCATACCTAGATGTTTTTTTACTATGGTCATTACTTTTAATTGACGTTTTTATAATCATCAACTGACATTATGTCTCAATAAGGCAAAGAACATGAAGTAATACACTGGTATGTTGTTCGTACTTTTAGGTACTAATACGAAACAAAGATGGATGCTCTATAGGTACTATCGAAGAACTTCATATCTAAGCAGTTTGAAAACAAAATCTCGTGAATACGATGACCACATCTGTTACCGCCCCGGTTCCATAGCGGCCGAGCGCTGCAAGTAGAAATAGTCCTTACGGAGTAGAGTATTGATATGAACTTCTTCGATGGTACATGAGAAGAAGACTACACATTTACACTCTTGCATCATACATGACGTGGTTTGCTTGGATACGACTCGGACAGACACGGAGGCATAAAACACAAAGTTACATTCTTTCAGCGTTATCAACGATGGAGTAGTCAAAAATGTATGGGATCACGCTTCCGAAAGCTAATGTCAATATTGTTGGAAGTCGTTGTAGAAATACGAAACACTTTGGAAGGGATTGCCACTTGTCCCTCTAGGCTAGGGTTGCCAACTTTTTTAATATCAAATATAGTATTTTTGAAGCCATCGCCTGTAAAAATATAGTAGGTAGGTACTATCTAGATAGTAGTATCTAGATGGCAAAAAAATATTGTAGGTACCTACCTATGTTTCACAAACATTTTGATTATTTAAAATGCATATTTTTTGCTACTATAATAAATATAATAATAAATAAAAACGTTTATTTTAGAAACTTGTTCCATAGATCTTTGTTAATGATACAACTTACGTAACTATGTTAGTACTTACATTTAATTAAAAATAAAATAAAATAAAATAAAACCTACAATTATCCTAATTCATGTATTTTCCTGCAGTATCAGACCCGTAGCTATGCAAACGGGTCCAATACTCCAGGAAAACGCCGTCCAGCCTATCCCCAATCACCTTCAGGATGCCATTGGCATTCCCACGAATCCTGCGTAACAATGATGCCGTTCTTTTCCTCATGATTGCTGAAAAACTATCGGTAGTAGAATCGGCAAACATGGTTGACGCGCTACAGAATCGCGGTAGCCCCAACAACACCCGGAAGGCGTTGTTGTACTGGACACGAAGAGCGTTGTAGGCCCGCTGCGTATGCTTGACCCACAGGCTGCATGTGTAAAATGACTGGCAATAAGCCTTGAAAAGGGAAATCTTGACCGGTTTCGTACATCTTGCAAACCTACGGGCCAACATATTGCATCGGATCGACAACGCTCTTCGTTCCCGTTCTATGTCCTGGTCATCCTTAAGATCCTCGGCCACTATGTGTCCCAGGTATCTAAAACAGGGCACTCTGTTTAGAGCAACACCATATAGGTACACCGGCGGCACTGCACTATGACCCTTTGCACTCACCCCAAACACCATAAATACACTCTTCTTCACATTGTACAGGAGGCCGTGAGTCAAGGCGTATCTCTCACAAACCTCAAGCAATCGCCTGAGTGCCTCAATCGAGGGACTCAGCAGCACCATGTCGTCCGCGTAAGATATGCTATTTATAATTTTCCCATCTACCGAGCATCCAACCCCTGTGCTGCTGAGTTCCCCGATCAACTGATCGACATACAGGCTGAATAGCGCTGGGGAGGTCAGACCACCCTGCCTTACACCACATTCCAGACCATACGTCTCCGACAAAACACCCGACCATCTGACCTGGTTAATCTGGTGATTATACCAGTACCTGAGAAGCTCAACTATCTCCTCAGGTTGTTCCCGGTCACGCAACTTAGTCCATAGGATGTTATAATTAACCAGGTCAAATGCCTTCGAAAGGTCTAAAAATACAGCGCACACAGGTGTATTCCTGCTGGTGTAGTAACTGACCGTGTGCTTGAGCGCCAAGATAGCTGTTTCTGTAGACAGCCCAGCTCTAAAACCGAACTGTGCGTCATGTAAATTGAGCTGTCCAGCCATCCTACGCTCCAGCACACTGTCAAGCACTTTTGCAGTTACAGTAGCCAATGAGATTGGCCTATAGTTCTCCTTATCTAAGACGTCTCCTGTCTTATTTTTCACTATAGGTACAACAATCGTCTTCATCAACTCAGCAGGAAGGTATGAGTGCCTAATACAAAAGTTATATAACATAGATAAGACCCTAGGAAGATGCGGACATGTTGGAAGTGTTCTATACTAAGGTTATCATGACCAGGAGACTTACCCCTACTCATGGTTTTTATAACCTTCCCTATCTCCTTTGACGAGATGTAAATCGGGCTAGACGACCCAAGTCTCTCCCCACCGCACCCCTCCTGCTTATTGACCTGCAACCGTGGTGTCACAGAGAAATGCCTTTTAAACATGTCCGCTATCTCCACTGGTTCAGACACGCCATTAACGCTCAAAGGTACAGCAGGTCTGGTGTTTAACTTCCGAGTTGACTTCCAGAATTTATTGAACTGCTTTTTCTTATGTTCTGAAGCTATAATGTCCAACTTAATTTGTTCTTCGTTGTCCTGGCAATATTTTAGTTTTTGTTTAAAGACTTTTCTCGTTTCTCGCATATCTATAAACAACTGACCAAATTGAGGTTTCCCGTGCCAAACCCAGTTTTTAAAAGCCACCCTAGCGCACCCATGAGCGTCCCTAACGTGTCTATTCCACCCTATCACAGTACGTTTATTACTACTTTTTCTCACAAAACCAGCACTGCCCTCAGCCGCCTCGCGCAGTGACGTAACAATATTCTTGTACAGATTATCAATTATTACAGTATGCTCTTTATTCGTACAGAAGTTATCGCAGCAGTTGCTTAGCTCTGCTGGGAAATCGACCAGTCTAAGCTTTTGCATACATAGTTGGTAATAGCAATTTATTTGTTCAGTACATCTTTCCCCCCACCTCACTTTGTCTACTACCTTTCCCTCAAGATTTGCTGAGGCATCCGTTCGCCTCACCATCCCCAGGTCGACCTGAATGCAGAGTGGGAAGTGGTCTGACCAGTAGGCGTTATGGTACACTTCCACCTTCTCCACTGATTTCCACGCTGCTTCAGAAACCAGGCAATGGTCAAGCCAACGTCTACTGCCACAGGCATCACTCACAAAGGTAAAAGTGTCCGAGTCTATACCTAGGTTCTTATAGTCAGCACAACACCAACTCTGCTCATCACAAAAAGACAACATTTCCTGGCTAAACAATTCACCAGGGTGCGCATTAAAATCCCCTAGTATATAAAACGACTCAACATTCTCACTCTCAATGATAGCCGCTATTTCACTAAGACATTCGCAAAACTCACTTAAATTATCTACAGAGTTAGTCGGCATGTAAACACTAAACAATAACATGTCACGGCCGTCGCACGTCGTCGCTTTAATAGCCACAATACGATCGCTAGCACACGGTACAATGGTTACGCATGTAAACAACGATTTCCTCCACAAAAGAGCCACACCTCCGTATGGTCTTCCCCTTAATATCCCTAGCGACGTGTCCACAGCTGATTTATCAACATAACTAAAATCTACATCTAAGTGACCTAGAATTGATATTTCATGTGACAACAACCAGGTCTCTTGCAGCGCAATAATATCTACACATTTACACACGTTTTTTATACACTCGACCGACCTCTTAAAAGATTAACAATTAAAACTTATCATCTTAGTAAATAAATTAACATTACCATCTACTATCGCCTTATCCATTTGTTTTGTTTTAATTTCTATCTGTTCTGTCACTCGATTTCACTTCACTATGCCGCGGTTCGGTCGTACTGTTATAATACACAAACCTACGAAAGGACACTCCAGCCGGCCATAGCTCCTCATTCATAAAAACATTAAATTTTTGCTTTGGTATTGAAAATTTGTATGCAGCGTATCCCTTGTTCCTCTTCATATCTATCTTGTTCAGGGAAACATCTACATCAGTTTTCGATTTTATGTAAGACACTATATCGCCCATGCTTGTATCCATGTTCACATTATAGATATAAAAAGGCACATTTACCTCCGCTGCTCTAAACGTTGTTTGAGGTCCTACCTCCGCCTTCCCCTTCATGCCAATAAAACGGTTTTGTAACCTTTTCCGCTGTACTTTAACCCATCCTTCATTAGGTGATGTCTTTTTCCAGTCACCGTGTTACAAACCTTCCCGCAAAACATCTGACATAAGTCTACAACCTTGTCTTGTCGGTGTCGATGACCTCTGCGTTGTTACACGCCCAGGTGTATCACTCTCATATTCAAAATTGTTATCTAATAGGCCTGCACCTCTTTTCCGATTGACATTCATACTTCTATAACAGGGCTCACTAACCGCTTTCATGTCATTGATAACATCCATTGTAACATATTTTTCCTTGATTACCGCCACATCCTCTTGTAGTTTTAGACTATGCTGCTATGCATTTTTTTGTTATTATTAGCAGGTTTTTTTTTCTCTACTTATTTTGTATTAAAATAAAAATATAGTAGTTTCGCCTACTATATTTTTTCTTTAGAAGTATAGTATTTAGGCCTCTAATTTAGTAGGGTTGGCAACCCTACTCTTACCTCAGGGAACCAGAGCACAATATCAGGCCCGAACTCAGCAGTGGTTGTAAAAAGGTTTATGTAATGTAATTTCATGATGATCGTAACATGACACACTAATGTCAACGAAAAGGTTTTTTTTAGAAACATCTAAATATGGAAAAAGAATGAATAGTTCTAGAAAAGCGTGCACTATAATCGTCGACCGCATGAGAAAGAGGTCAAAGTCAGACAAGAGTGTACAGACGCTACCCAAAATTTGACAATTTTCCCAATCAACTTTGAATCTTATACACCAGTGATAAAGTTGAAAATCTATTAAAGAAATTGACAGATTGTAGTAGGTTGCATTCTCTCGGCGGCTGGAATATTAAGAACTAAATTGCATTAGAATTTAACTCAGAATTTAAAACTTACATAAATATCTAGGTAGGTCTATATATTATATATTTTAGGATCGTAATCTC
Source organism: Xanthia togata (assembly GCA_963853775.1). Taxonomy (NCBI): domain Eukaryota; kingdom Metazoa; phylum Arthropoda; class Insecta; order Lepidoptera; family Noctuidae; genus Xanthia; species Xanthia togata. The sequence goes on from OY970791.1 coordinate 22,717,348, forward strand.
TACTAGCAGGCGCCCGGCGCCGGCGCGTGTTTGTTAGGTAGCTATGATGGAAGACATTCCCATCTGAAGTCTAGACATGCGCCCATACTGGGCTTGACACTTCATGAAAAGAAATGAAATGTTATTTGTTTCTGTAAGTACCTAGATCTTCTATGATAGTACTTTTCCACGTCAGTATTTTTAAACTAGATGGCGCTGGCATTTCCTAGCTCACTAATCCCGGAAACAAAATGCCGAAACAAACTCAGAGGTATTATTGAACCATTTGGTTTTTTGCGTGGAATTAATATGTACCCATTATAGTACAACGTCTTTTGGTCATATTGGTCATGGGAGCGCTGCTTGTCAAGACAAACGCAATGGAATTTCAAATTCAGAACGTTGGAACTTAGAATAGGCGCTTTGCAATATAATGCTACCGACAGGACTTAAATAAAGCTGGCATGTTTCGTACCTAATAATCGTTCAGTTGTAAATTTATGTGTCTGTAAAATAGGAATGTGTAGGAAGTTCGTAGTATTTCAATTTAAACGAGTATACGTTGTTATGGCCAACTGCAAACCGCGTCGCACGCTTGTCATAGATATCACTGTTGTGAATGAATGATAAATTGCTCGCATGTTATGAAAGGCACTAAGTAAGGGATTGCATGGAATTTCACACCTATCATTTTGTTTATGTTTATTTCCGCCCTGTAATTTTTCATTGGTTAAGTACCTACTTGATTGGTCTAGTAGTCGCATGCGCAACTGTTGCATGGCAAATTGTAGGTAGCATGGACTTATACATAGTTAGGCGTTCTATTGGCAGATTGCTATTTTGGTATGAAAAGCACTATTGTACCTACCTGAAGTTTAAATTACCGCACTAACAGCTTTCTTTACAAAATGGAATGTTATTTAAAACATGTTTTTTTTTCATTCACGCCTTACTGGCAGGCGCTATGCAAGCCCTTTCAAAGATAAAATTAATGGCATTCATTAGAACCCGAGTGTTTCTCGCACCAATGCAATTATACCGTGATTTATCTATCTCATTTGTGCAATTTGTTAATTAAAATAAATAATTAAGTTAATTATGATGTTTTTTTGTTAATCTGAAGAATAATTTAAATTAACAGTTAGATGGGTAACTTATCTAGTCATCATAACCATACATTGGTGCCGATTCTCTTGTCACAAATGCCTCTAAACTAGACTAAAAATCACCAAAATTTAGTTTACCTACTCCTATCAAACGACGATTTCCCATTCTGAAATAGACTAAAGTGGCACAACTTAACTATATTTTAGTTTGACAGCACTAAGATGGTACTGAGATTTTAATTTAGTGAAAATGACAATTTTGCTACTCTGAATTTGACGTTTTTCACCTAAAATTTTAATTGTCTAACTTAAAACTGACCATTTTTAATCGCGATTAAAAATGGTGTGGAATAATTTTAGTTGTCATGAACTAAAATTCACACGAACACCTCGACTTCGGGTGCAAAAAACTGTTCTGTACTGGATTTTTTTCTAACCCCTAATATTTTTTAGTTCCGATTTTAGCTGTTATTAGCCGCGCGCAGACTTATCTTGCGATCGCGAGCACTCTACCTCTTTTTACTTAAAATATCAGTGGCTCAATACATCATTACAGAAAAATAAAAAGACCAGTCTTCTCATTAGAATCACCTATTTGTCACTGGCTAGTTCGGAGTTTCGGTTGGTTGATCAATGTTCCAACGCGAGTCCCGTCCGACAAATGGACCATAGAGATCTCAATCGGATAAGTAATGAGCCCCGAAACGATGCATTGGTGTCGGATAATCCTATCTTTATGAACTTTGGTTTTTATTTTTTGTTCCCATTGAAATAAAAATCAACCTAATTGACATGGATAGATAACTCCGAAGGAAGGTATGTAATTAGGTAATAGTTTAGTACTTCGGAAATTAATCGCCTAGTGCCGATTCTCTTGTAGGTACACCGAACTAAACTATCACTAAAATTCCTTACTTTTGGCTATGAGAATCTTAAAGCCATTCTACAATAAAAAAATCTCTAAATTAAAAATTAATTTGACACAACTAAAATATAATTTGACAGTCTCGACCACGTGATACATTCTTGTTTGCGCTACAGTCTGAGTCTACACTACACCCCATGATTTTTTTTAGAGCCGGAGGCGCGCATTTGCAGCTTCGACGTTTTTATAAGAAATTTTTCACTTTTTGTATGGTAAATAAAAAATAAAAATTACCTACGTTTTGAGTATTAGGGGATTATGAGTGTATTATGGGGGTCGAAATTTTCATTATATTTGCGATAGGACACACCATTTTTGAGATATAAGCAAAAGAAAAGAAAAATATACAGTACTTACTGTTTTTGCACCTGAAGTCGAGGTGTTCGTGTGAATTTTAGTTCATGACAACTAATAATAAGTACTTAATCCACACCAGTCACGATTAAAAATTGTCAGATCTTAGGGCCGTAAGATCAATCGTAGTTTAAACCACAGAATAGAGTTTAATCTCTGGGCATCGATTATTTCATAAGATCAATGGTAGTTGATCGATTATTGGAAGTTTAAACCATCGATTAGTTTAAACTCTCCCAAAGGGACGGTTAAACTCCGTTGTATAGATTAAACTGACCGTAAAGTGACCAGATGGCATAATTTGACGTTGAAACTTTATGGACCCCTCATTTCACAAAAAACATAGAGATATTACGTATCCTCATTTCTACCTGCTGTGCGTGCGTGCCTGCTTTAAACATTTCTACGTACTTATTTAATCATTGAAGCTTTGTTTTGTGGTTAATAAAATGGATCGTCTGTTTTTTTTTATTGTTATTATTTTCTAAGACATTAGCGTATCTTTTCACTAATGTTGTTAGTAGTTCTGTCTCGGATGACGCAAAGTTAATTCAATGTTTTATTGCATTCATAATTATGTACATTTAGTTGTTACAATATAAGTAAGTTCCAACATGAAACCCGGTTAGGGCACGGCAACATTATAATAATAATAATTTTAAGATAATAATAATATTTTTTTCATAATAATAATACTTTTAACATAATAATATTTTTTACATCATATCAATAATTTTATTTTAGAGTATGTGTGCGTTTTATATGTATGTAGTTATTTATCTAGCTATCATACTAAATATTATGTTCTAGGAATTCTGCGACCGAGTAAAAGCATTTTTGTGTTAGATATTATTTTACTTTCCTGTTAAATTAGGCACCCTTTTGTGCACAGTATCACTCATTGTAATTACAATTATCAAAACAACAAAATTTAAAAAAAAAAAACAAACAACACACAAAAAACAATACTTTTCGAAGAAATTACCACGATCCACATGAAGACATGAAAAATTTATTTTAATATTAACGTCACAAACTCACATCAGAGACGTCAAATGTGAGTGTCAATGTCAAATGGATCTATTTGTTGCCATTATTTTGGTGAATGGATGAACGAACTTCGAAAAAACTAGAGAATATTGCCATGTGTAAAAGACTAATCGAAGTTTAACTAATCCATTCATTTTTTCCTTTTGATCTTATGACAGTAGATTAAACCATCGATTAAATTTAAACGTAGATTCCGATATCCATAGTTTAAACTGCTTTTGATCTTACGGCCCTTAGTGTCTATTTCAGAATGGGAAATCATCGTTCGACAGGATTAGATTATAGGACAATGCTCATGGAATTTAAGCGGTTATGGAATCCCGTATCTACCATGCTGCATCAAAATCAAACCCCTAAGACGACCCACCGACCCAGACTTTATTTTTTTATAGTCTACACTTATCATAATAACTTCTACAAAAGTTATCTTTTTAATAAAACCGTATTTCGTAGTAATTTTATGAAATCTAAAATAAGCTCAAATTATTTGCACAATGAAATACACAGAAATAAGTTTATTACAAACAAGTTCTACTTCTCAACACACAAAACAATAATTATTTAATCTCAACTTAAAACACAAACAGAAGTACTAGGTACTTAATCGCTAGCGCAAATATCACAGACTACGTAAGGATACTCTGCAAATATATTACGGATTAACATGATCAAATGTCAGATATGTGCCTGGCCTGCCGGGATTTAGGGATGTGATCGATAAATCAAAATCTAAGAAAATCGAAGCAATACCAAATCGATTTGGTTTTTTGGTTTTAATTAATTGTTACTGTTATTCAACGAAAAAAAGCAAAAGTAAATATGCATTTAATTCGTATAGGTAATGTTTTTGAAGCAATCGTTATAGTTTTCTTCAAAATGTTTCATAGGTTTTTCTGCAAAAGAAACGATTGGAATGACTGGATAACCGATTCATCAAAATACTCTCTTATGCATTCTACATCTCTATGACCGGTTGTGAGAACGTCACTTAGAGGGAGTAAAACAATAATCGTACTTTTATATTATAAATTAAATACTCTATTCATAATTCAACTCCATGAAGCGTAATGGCATAAAAAATGATGTTATTATTTACTATAAAACTTTGATCTTGATGCATGAGACTTTTTGGTACCACTCATAATCATTGTCCTTTATTGATTTTTAGTCTAGTTTACAGGCATTTGTGACAAGAGAATCGGCACCATTATCCTTCAAAATGATTCAGATTGTGATTGATCGTGTGTTACGCAATTAGACTGTTGGTCTACAACTCACACAACCCTCAGAATGCGATGGCAAAGCCAGAGAAACTTGGTACAGACGCCACCACGTCAGCCTACCCGATACTGTGAATTTTTCCCAATCAACTTTGAACTTTATTGTTTAGTGATAAAGTTGAAAATCTACTAAAGAAATTTGACAGATTGTAGTAGGTTGATGTGCTGGCGTCTGTACAAAACAAAAGGTTAGACACCTACAGGTATGTTCCTACCCACGGAATAGATCTATGATTAAACTACCTAATACATCCCTAATGTAGATAAGTAGGTATTAATATGTCTGTACTTCCTAGGTATATGTAGGTAGGTGTTTACCTACCTAACATATAATTGAGTGGGAAATTCAAAACCATGTTTTTGTTTTCTCTCCCCGATTCAAATTCGGGAACTATGTTAGTCATGTTTGCATTGTTTATTGAGTTTCAAGTAGGTTAATCAAATACATAGTATTTGCTCCTCTGATAAAGCAAGTGTAAATTGTGTTAGAAACCCTTTACCGACACGGCGACAGGTGTCGCAAAATGTGGTTTATGTCAACATTGCCCGATGACCGTATCAAAATTATGTATAAACAGAAAATCTTTGTAATATCATCAAGATACAGTAATTTCTCATAATAAGTAAATACATAGATAGGTACTCTTCAAACCCCAAAAAAAAGAGAAGAGATTAAAATGGTGATCATCCCTAGACCACTACGATGGACTATTAAAATTGAAATTTGTATGGCAGTGCTGCCATCTGTTTTGATAACAAAGTACTGCATGAGCAAAACAAACTTCATTTAAGTTTTTTTACGAAGCCTAATAGATATGATAAAAACACTTAGAATTTATATACACTTAGAATTAATAAAATACTTCAAACGATTTTTTCAGCATGTTTTCGCTACCGACATCTTGCGGTGTAACTGTAACAAAGAGACTTCACATGTGCTTATCTAGCGCCATCTTTTGATGTTGTCTTGTAAGCAATTGTGACACGTACGTTTTTTTGTCAGTGACCGTACCCAAAATACGATTGGTGTTTATTATGCTATTGCATACTTTCGACCAATGAAACGTCTCGTTTATTTAATATTCATCACAAAAAATACCAAATTGTCCATAGAACCAACTTCTGTTTAAACTTCGTTTTCGATCTCGTGTTTCTACTGTGCAAGTTCGCGATAACAAAGTGCATTTTTATGTTGTGTAGTGCATTGTAAAATGACCTAAATTGTGATTAGTGAAACTTATAAGTGGTGAATGATCAAACAAAACAAAAAGCATAACGTGGAAAGCGATATGATACTCTCCTTGGCAGTGTTCTAAGATTGTGTTCGTATCGTGAAGTTTCATAATAGTGCCTAGGATAAAATCCGATATGTCTGCAAAACCAGCTAATCAGAAAAGAAGGTATGTGTTTATAATTATTTTGGTGTTTTGTATAACATAACCTATGAATGAAGTTCAATGGATAATATTAATGGGATCGTAATGTATGATTTCTAATTTTTCCTGTTAGCTTGTTTGCCAAGTGTCACCATAATCATTGAACTTTCTCTTAAATATTTGGTTATTTATCGAGATTATTCATACATAGAAGGTAAGTTAACCCTGTAAAGACAATTAAACAGGTCCTTATACAAATCTTGTGGCGATTAACCATGGGGCAGGTAACCTAACGGGACCCACAGGGCCATTCTATTCTTCGGTTTCTTTTTACTATATTACGTTCAACGTTTCCTGTGATTACATGAAGGTTATTGATAAAAATATTGACTGTTGTAAACAAATTAGAAGAGTTGTTTCCCCATCCTCTTAATTTATCAGCTCCAGGAGAGACCATAACAAAGATTCTGGTTGGCCTGGTAACATTTTAAATGAACCTGTTGCATGTAAGAGAATTTAAATAAAAGGATTACACACCGAAATTTGCTCTAGCAACACAGTACAAAGGTATCCTTATAATTAATTCTACGCTAACAAAACATGTTACACAATACCAATCTGGGATATAACTGGTTATAAACTCCTTTAACTGAAAAGATTTTTGGGAATTTACGATGACAAGTTTATTGCATCATCATTTTGTACTGCTGAGATTACAGATTTACTGTGATAAAGAATTGTTAGTGCGGAGTGCAATCGTATCAGATTGTCAATACCAAAATGTATGTGACAAGAAGTTAGGGTTAAAGTCAACGTCAAAATACTCGCAATGTTCGTTCGCTGTTCATTTGTTCGTGTTAGAGGTCAATAATGTACCAGAAAAAAACATCACAATCTCCATAGTATTCCTATTCTGTATTGTTGTGCTGATATCAACATTTAAGTGGAAAGTAAAGCTTACTCGTCATATCTATATTTATCTTTAAATTAAAATATTAATAAAATACCTCATTATTACATAATAACATAATAATAATCCACAGGTGTGTCAGTAAGTAATTTGTGGCATTTTTTCCTGTCTACCTAAACCTTAGTCAGCGGCAAAGAACATTGTAATGGTCATTACACAAAGTTTTATTGATAAATGATTTTCAATTTTAAATAAATAAGAATATAATGAGCCACAATGTGGATGAGACCTATAGCATAGAATACTCTTTATTATGTACTGTACACTGTACAAATTAAGTACAGATCAATCCATCACTCTGCCTAGCCTTTTGGCCCAACTACATTAGGGTCGGCTTCCAGTCCAACGGATGCAGCTGAATACCAGTATTTTACATGGAGAGACTGCGTATCTGACTTCAACTGCTCAATAACTGGGTGATACAATACCCCTTGGTAAGACTGGTTGTCAGACTTTCGGGCTTCTGATGACCTGTAACAACTGTCAAAGATCCACGAATGACAGCCGGGACCAACGGATTAACGTGCTTTCCGAGGCACGGAGGAGTCTCGGTATGTATGGGTACCACCGATGGTCACCCATCCACAGACCAACCCCGGCGGACGTAGCTTAACCTGATGGATCGACCCCGGCAATTATTACTTAGCCACGAAATCAGCTAAGTACAGTTATAACATAACATCACGCCTTGTTTCCTCGTAGAGTTAGGCAGAGGTGTACCCATAGTAGGTACATTTCGCCAGTTATGTTTAAGTTCCATGTAATAGTGGGCGAGCCTATTGGCATCAACCGGGCACAAATCCTCAGACAAACAAAGACTCCCGGGCTGCTACTGAAAAACCTAACAAAACTGCTCCACCTGGGAATCGAGCCCAGGACCTCATGCTCAGTATAAGCGCTTGCGATTACTAGACCAACGAGGCAGTCAGACATACAGAAAGTACAGATATTAATGTAGAATTTTACGTAGAGTCAAGGGCCGTCTTATCGCCAAAAGCCATCTTTTAAAAACAACCTTTCAAAGGCTTTAAAGGGAGTAGTAGAGACAATCCGGGATCCTATTTCTACATTTGCATCTGTAATTATAATAAAGAATATTCTATTCTATTCTCTTCCATCCATGTGACTTTGTGACTTGGATCTTGAATTTTTAAATAGATATTTCTTTAAATCACTGATGAATAATAGGATATACGGGCCGGTATCCGCAACTCCACGTCAAAGCGCGTATTATTCGTACGGGTGGGAAAATCGGTTTTCGATCCACCCCAGCTCCTCAAAGAACGCCAGCAACACCTTGGTGTTACTCACAATCCCACGTAGGTTACCTGAGTTACCGAAGTAGGTACTTTGCCTTATATGTCGCGACCACGGGGCAGTTTAACAGCACATGAGCTGCTGTTACGTCGTCCTCCATGCAGGCTCTGCATAGCGGACTGTCTGTGACTGACTCCTATGACAAAGAGGTGTTTATTAAATGTCTTATGGCCAGTTACAGCTGCTGTTACTGTTGGTACTCCTCGTCACTTGTCCATAGGAACCCCATTTCAGCATTAATGCCAGACAAATGCTGAAATGAACCTTTTTTGGGGCAGCCGTGAGGCACATACTATTATATTGCTTCGAGTATAAGATTATTTTCACTTTTTATTTTGTTTTCACGAACTGTGTCCAAATAAATATTATTCTTTCTTTTCTGTACTGTACGCAGCTGTTGCTTTGTTATTCGGAGAACCTGTTTCGTGAGGCGGCCTTCGATTGTAGGGAGTGCCTCCTTGACCTGCCTGCACTCTCCTTGGTCTAACCAGAGTTTGTGATGTTGTTCCCTGGTTCGTTTCCTTACCGGAGTGCGTAGGTACCCGAAGGGGAGTGGCACGCTGGGTTCAGGCTCCACTGGAGTCTTGCTCGAACCACTTCTGGCAAGTTCATCGACTGTGTCGTTGCCTCGCGAGCCGCTGTTTCCTTTGATCCATTGAATGGTTATATTATTGAGGCTGCCCACCTGGTTAAGGCGCTGGTGGCACTCGTATATTAGCCCAGATTCAAAAGTGCGACTGTTAAGCGCTTGCAGAACAGCCATGCTGTCTGAGAGTATACGTATCGAGTGGTCCTTAACTTCCCTGGCCATGATGGCTGAAGCAGCATGAGAAATACCCATGCATTCGGCCTGGAACACTGTGTTATGGACACCCAATGGTGTGGCTATGTGTATGTTGAAGTCCTCGAGAAGTCCTCCTGTTTTGGATCCGTCGGTGAAGATACGTAGCTCTGCGGGGCGCAAACCCTCGCATCGGCAATCCTCGTGAAGTTGAATCCTGTATTTTTTATCAAAGATAAATTGTTTGGGTGCCCGGTAATTTTGGCTTTTGTAATAGGGGTACTCATTATTGAGTCCTTCAAGCTCTGCGGTGTGTTGTGTCTCTCTTACCCCAGAGATTAATTGCTTTAAGATGCACCGCCGCCATTGTCGCTTCCTGCTGTATGAACAGGTGGAGCGTTGGTAGTTCCAGCTTGGTTATGATTGCAGCAGTCGAAGTAGTCCTCATGCAGCACGTGGTGGCCACGAGACTAGTCTTTGCATGAGTTGTAGTTTTTTGGAAGGTGTAACCAGCCGAGTGCGGGGCCACCAGACCACGGCACATACAATGTGGAGCAGGACGATTGACATTCCTTAAGTCTTTGCATGGGTTGTAGTTTTTTGGATGGTGTAACCAGCCGAGTGCGGGGCCACCAGACCACGGCACATAATTATGTATATAATGGTTTTGGGGGATAGGCCCCACTTCTTACCTTTAGGTTTACCATAATTTTCCTGCACTGCCAGAAGGTGATGCAGGCCCATACAGGTGGTTCACTCCGCATTTTAGTTATGAAGCTACAAGTACGCATGCGGCAGGTTCGACTTGTTGGGCCAATTCAGTGAGTGTAACGTAGTCAGTAGATGTAAGAGTTAAGCTTCGTGCAGACTAGCGCGACGCGACAGCGCGATGCGACACCGTTTATTGTTATACCGAGAAGTTTTCTTAGAAATTGTATAGTTCGCGTCGCCGCGTCGTAGCGTCGCGCTGGTCTGCAAAAAGAGAAGCGACTTCTAGATGAATATAATTGTAGGTAATTAGCGCAATGCGACCTGAATTGCACTCTATTGTGTCGCAGAAAGAGTAGCTTTTTCTTTAAATGATTTTGCGGAGTGAATCATCTGTATTCATCTGTTTAGCACAGATGCCAAAACTAATTAATTATTTGTGTGTGGTTTTTAGTCGATTTTTTGTCACTGAAATGTCACCCCCTAACAATGTATCAATACATTGCTAGGGGGTGACATTTCTCTGCAGCTGACCGTACCTAACAATGTCCCAGTAGGTATGTGTGGATTGAATTTCAAATGACTTATTCTACCAAATGAAAAATTCGACTAAAAACCACACACAAATAATTAGTTTTGGCATTAATTACTTTAGCACAGATGAATACAGATGATTCACCCCGCAAAATCATTTACAAAAACGGACAGCTGCAGAGAAATGTCACCCCCTAACAATGTATCAATACATTGCTAGGGGGTGACATTTCTCTGCAGCTGACCGTACCTAACATAGTACCAATAACAATGTCCCAGTAGGTATGTGTGAATTGAATTTCAAATGACTGTAATTTCATACAAAGCTAGCTCTGCACTAATAAGGTAAATTTTGCTGAGTAATATATTTTAATTCGGCCTTTTCCTTAAGTAAATTCATGTTAATGTAATATGCTATCAATGTATTTATGCAAAGTAGGTGCATAACGTCATCATCAGAAATGTCCTCAGGAATTTTAGACAAGTTTTATAGAAAGAAAGAATAGAAGATTGTTTGCCTAGGGATCAAACAACTATTTTAAGGCGAGTGTTTTTTTGGATCCAGAGCGCAGCGAGGGATTCAAATTACGTTACTCGAGCTTAAATATAGTGTTGCTCCCGAGGTGAACACTACTTTTAATCACCCTCTAGGAGAAAAAAAAGTGTACGGTCAGAACCCCGTCAAGAACGAAGTTACTTCTCACGTATGATTTAAAACAAAAACAAAATTTTTGCAGCGCTATCTTGGATTTCCATTGTGACCTCATTATCGGCTTTAGCACCCTCGAAAACTATGAAAACTACACCAATGACGAAAAAATTTAAAATTTTCGCAGCCGCCAACTTGGATTTTCATTTTGTCCAAATTCACACTTTCTCGCCTGTTACTTGTTCATACAATGTCCGTGATTGATCTCTTTGGTGATTGGAACTTTTACTAACCATATCCATTCCAAGCTTTTAGTACCTAGGGATTAAAAAGCTATTTTAGTCCCTGTTTACGAAGAATAAACTGGCTCTTTTTGAACAGATGTGATAAAAAAATATTTTAATTGCGACACACAGGAAATAACGCTAACAACAACACACAACAACGCAAAAATCTTTTCTCTTTTGTGTAAGTAATAGCTCAACTTGACCTGGCTGTGAGGTAGACCTTTGCTCAGTAGTAGAATCATTTGGAACAGTACTTCATCATCATCATCTTCATCAACATTGGCAGCCTTGTTCCTCCAAATGCTGTGTATAGGCTTCCTTCCTTTTGTGCCATGCTACCCTGGTCTGTGGGAGTCCCATCCAGGTCTGGCTACCCACCTGGCTATTGTTCTGCCTACGCTCGTTGGCTAGACATGGTGATGGCAGGTGGAACAGAGCCCTAACAGAATGGTTGCCGAGAAACGGTAGCAGAAGCGTTGGCAGGCCAATTTGATACTTAGTAAAAAATATATTTAAACGTGCCTCCTCCTCTGATTTTTTAAATAAAAATCACTACAGCAGCTATGCTAACCATTAGAGATATTGACGATTTTGATATAAAAATATCATTTACTTTTTCAAGAAGGTATTTATAATGGATTACAGTAATTCACTTCATGTTGATGTTCGCCATCAGCATCCATTCCACTACGGTGTGGATTACTAAGCTAGGACGACCACAGACCTTTTCTTACTTACTAGATGGCTCTAATAGAAAAAGTCAGCGACATATTTTGAAATTAATTTTTAAACAATTGGTTTGGACTTCCCGAAAGCATCAATTTCAGCACAAATGTTTTTTTTTCTAATAACTACTTAGTTATTTAAACAAAGCTGTACAAATATTAAATTCTTCAAAAATTCTGTACAGTTCTCTATTGTTTTACTTATTAACCAAGAAATAAATCAAGACTTCTCAGTATAAATAACTTCTGATCATTGTTTATTCAATTTAATTGCACTTTGATAACTTTAACATATTATATCAATATTTTTTTATTCATAACTGACTTGCTTTTAAATCACACTAACAACATTAAAACTCAAATTACGTAAGTAAGTACAGTACAACTATTTTCTTAATGTCCCTCGGCAAACTTCGTGTTTCGTCAGACGTCGGATTTCTATCAGTTCCCTTTGCACTGCAAACTGCAGGTGCAGACTGGACGCTCTCAATCGACTTCCAAGACCGAAAAATAGTTGTACTTTACTTACCTACTTGTTTTTTTTATTACGTACTCCGTAATTAACAGCTTTATTAGTACTCACTTTATTAGTAAATTCATTTTCATTCAGAAGCTTTTAATATTAAATATTCTCTCAGACTAAAGACTCAATCGAGTACTAAAGTAATGAATTCCTTCTAGGTCTCTAAATCCTGTTAAACAAATGGTTCCATGGGGTCAAGGAACTTGTGAACTAGAACCATTATCACGAGTTCTAACTAATAGGTAATTTGTTAAAGCGTCGGCGCGCAGACTGGCGCGGCGCGACGCCACGCGCCACTCGTAACAAAACAATGTCTAAGAAAACTGCACGATAGAATAATTACCGGTCGCGACAAGTCGCGCTAGTCTGCACGAGTCTTAATCCGAAAGTTTGAATGTTTGCTAACAATCCTCGTAACAGTGCAAACGAAGTCACACACAGTCAGAGGCTTAGTAATGTAGTAGGTAGTCTGAAATTTATCGCTATCAGCCAAATCTCAGTAGAAGATTAGCACCACAGATTTACCTATCAGCTCCGTGACTAACATCCTCTCCCCCTCAGATCATCGCAAACGACCGTGGGGTGATCATTCGCAATTACCAATTCTGTAAGTTCGCAAATTGGATTTTAATAGAAAGATGGATGCTGATGCACATTCTGAATGCAATTTGCAATGACTACAGGCTTAGAAGTTAGAAGTAGAAATAATAATAACACATGGAATCATAATGACGAGCTAATCAATGCGTATCAACTTATAATACAAGTACTTAACTAGATTACTTGACACTTCTCAGTGATGAACTGGTGAACTTGAACAAAATACACCACGTCACCATGCCTGACAAACAGACTGAGATGGTGGAGATCTCTCGCGTGTCATTGATGATGATGCCAGTTAATTCAACTTCCCAGACCCCAAAAATCCTTGAGCAACACCCGAAAGAACACGCACCTCTTTCGTAAGGCGATGCTTACTGCTCAGGTAACGAGCACTGAACTGTGAGCTCTTCACACAGCTAATACGATGTTGTGGGATTAAATATATGTCTGTAACTTACTTAGCCTCCATCTACTCAAAGCGTCTTTGGTCCCAGTATTGCCCTGTGGCACTACTGCCCTCCGATACAAAGCCCGTATTAATTTCGGTTGCCCTAAAGCTGTTTTTAGTGGGTAAAAATCTCACTGACTCCTGGCACCCATTCCTCGAGATTTTTGAAGGTGTTTCCTTCTTGAAAACTATTAAGATCTGTTTTCCGGCTTATCAAAGCTTTTAACTTGTTCTAAAGGCACCAAGTAACATGTACGTACTAACTACCTACTTCCGGCTTCCGACGGAGTAATGATATTGATAATGTAAACAAAGTCATTGAACGAGACAATACTTAAGATACGTGACGTCATGTAGAGATCATAGATTAACCATGACTGATAGTATTCTTTCAAAGGGATAAGCAGATATATTTCTTGTTCGCCATGAACAGAATAAAACGATTTAAATAGCTAGTTTTTAATCTGCAGCAATCGTAGCATGACCTTCAGAAACGGGTGCTGTCGACGGAAGAATAGACAAAATGACCGATTGTGATTATGAATCTGTCATTTTGTCTATTTTTTGGTCGACAAAACTCGTTTCTATGGTGCCCACTCGTGCAGGCGACGTTAAAATCTGCCGGTAACGATTTTGAACTCTATAGGTATTTGGTAAGGAAAAACACTTTAAATGCACTCATTCTATAGTGAAATCCATAGTATTTCCGATTCATAATATGAATTAAATGCATACCGTTTCCCTAAAGTCTACGACATGGAAAATCGAGCGACAATAAGTAGGGTCAAATGGCTATATTATGTATACTCTGCTGATATGCGATGTTTTGTTACACCTACAAATCATCAGAAGGGTTGGATGTTAGTTAATTTCATACTTTACCTTGTCATGAATTATAATAATTTAAATCTCTCATTTTCCTTTATACATATTATATACAGAATATAACACTTCTGTGCTTAATTCTTTAAATTAGTTCTTTAAGTATTTCACTTACCAAATTATGTCCAATTTCATAATTCGACAAGATTTTAGAAAACATGATAGCTTTTTGTTCCTTTATTAGTCAATTTGCGCGAAGCGACATAAATGATCTTTTCGCCCAATTACTCGATTTCTAGGCCATCGGTATACCTAGAGGTTTATCTTTAAAGATGATTTTAATGTAGTTTCCAGAAAAAGATAAAAAATGTTCGCAGATTTTAATAACGAATGAGGTAAATCAGTAGTGACTTTTAATTTATCTTACAAATGGGCGTGTGCCTTGTTCAAACATCAAGTAGTTGGATAATCGATATGCGAGGTCAATAATATTTAAACTCACTGTTACAAAGAATTCGAGGAAATGTTATTGTAAAGCGTCATTACGTTAAGGAAGCGGTAAATCCCGTGCATAAGGCAATCCCAAACTCCTCAATGCTTCTTCTTATTTTGTGGTTTCACAAGGAACTTTTAATGGATGCAACTAAAAGCATTTCAATCGATACTCGAATTATTATTATCAAAGGTCGGGCAAAGTGTTATTGGGTTTTTCCATTAGGAGTTTCTTATTAACAGCCCGGAGTTTTGAAGTTGGCTGTGTGATACCCCCGAGCCTCGGAAAGCACGTTAAGCTGTTGGTCCTGCGCCTGATCCATCTCCGGTCGTTTCGGATTGCCGTCCCGTCGGACTATGAGAGTGAGGGAAGAGAGAGTGCACCTGTGTCTGCTCAAACACTTGTGCACTATAATATTTCCCGCGCCGAAGGCTAGTCTCCGTTGAAATTGGCCGCCGTGGCCGAAATACGGTCTGGAGGACTATATATTATTAGAATATTACGATTGGGTTGTGGAGGTCAGATAGGTAGTCGCTCCATGTAAAATACTGGTATTCAGTTGTATTCGATTAGACTAGAAGCCGACCCCAACATAGTTGGGAAAAGGTTAAGCAGATTGATTACGCGTGGAATAATAAACTATAGTTCACGCGGTGTAGCATGGTGCGGGTGACAGGTGACAGAAAGGGTAAAATATATTATAATTTACTTGTTTTGCCTGATTCTGTATTTACGTAGTTGCTGTAGTTCCTCCAGCCAGATGTGTGTTTTGTCTTTTGGATTGTTGTTATTGTTTATATGAGTCAATAACTTCTATTGGACCATTAAACTTTATCCCTAACTTACTATGATCAGTGATCAGGCATCAGGCCCAAAAACTGAAGTCAAGATCAGGAATTTAAAAATAAACATAGGAAGTACTTAGTTGCTGTTAATTCTGGCATTTATAAAACGTAAATATATCGTCCATGTAGACCACAGAACAGTAAACACTATTTACGACCCTTTCTATTATGCAATGCATTCTCCAGCCAACGACATGAAATGATAAAGCAGGTCAATATGCAGAAATAGTTTTTCTTATATTTTCCTCGTGATGTTTCTCCAGAAACATTTCCTGGTATTATTTTTGTCGCAATTAAGAGTTTTCATAATATTTATAGTTTTCTTGCGTCTACTTTCGCTACTTCCACCCAGTTTTTCTGCTCCTCCCTCCTCTTTAGTGAACCTCATACCATTTCTACAGCACGCGTAGCATGACAACATTTGACAACCATAGAAACGGGTTTTGTCGACTGAAGAACAGACAAATGACAGATTGTCTATTCTTCCGTCGACAAAACCCGTTTCTATTGTGGTCATGCTAAGCGTGCAGGTGTGAAAAAGTATATTTTACCAAGTGCATTTACAAATTTCATGTTTTTACTATCTACAGTGGTTTGGACTGCGCTTTGTCTGTCAGTCACTGTATTTTTTGTTTAAAAATAATAAAAGAAGACTGACAGGAAACTAGCGTCGAATTTATCACAATGATCTATTTTATTTGGTTACCGTGCTGCGCAAGCGTTCGCGTCCGTGAACTCTGTTACGACGCTACTTGTTTTTCTGGCTGCTTTGTGAAGTCCAATGCCATATTGGGAACTGATAATTTGACAAAAATGAACGACGTTTTAACATTTATTTATATAAGAATATTGAATTTGATTCTGAGTAGAATGAGTCATGGCATTTTATATAAGCTGTAAGAAAAATAAGAGTAAGTAATTGTCAATTTGGTCGCAATAATAATATTAGATTAGAAGGATTAACTAAAACTTTGCACAACAATGGTTACCACCTTCAGGATTAACTAAAAATTTGCATAAGACTAATTTCGGACTTAATTCAAGCAGGTGATGCAAATAAATTAAACAAAATTGATTGGATTGTGTAGGGTCAACCTTTACCCAGCTGGAACACGAACTCTCAAAAAATATTAACTTTCCATTACGGAAAATTCAACTTCAACTTCTTACACGTGGACAAAAATCGTTTATAACAACAATTTGCAATAACCATTAGACATTTATTTCAAAGGATGTAGTAGCAAATTATCCAACTGACGTATTACCTACTGGCCTATAGCACTCATTTACTCTAATAATATGTTATTGCACACGAACGCAATTGAAGGTATCAAATGCGTTATTTTTGTATTATTATTTTATTGTTGTCTACATCTCTTTAATGACTATCCTACCGCAGGTATGCTGGAAGAGATTTCTTTAGAAATAAGCATCACCTTTGTACGTTTTTTTTTCTGTTCCTTTCTTCTTGTCTGTTTATATGTGTGTACATAAACTGTTAAATAAATAAATTACTCTGTACTGTAGGCTCTGTATGACTAGGATACGAAGATTACAATGCCCCATGTGCTATATAGCCTTATTAACTTGATATTAAGGACTATCCTATCCATTTGTGTGTCGTGCGTGTGGTTCCCGCAAAGAAATGGGCTAACCATTTTCTTTCTGTGCAGTTGGCCCTCCTTAAAACGGACTATTAGATTTGTAAAAGAGAATGTATGAACTAAAGTCCGCTAAAGCAGCCTCCTTTGCGCCAATATAGAAATACTAGATTCAGGGGAAGGCTCAAAAGGAAGAAGAGTCGAGGGAGATCTAGGAAACGTTGGCTTGATGACTTTGAACTGAGAAGGCACAAAGGGATGAGTGAATGAAAGGCTATGGGACACGTTTGCCCAGCAGTGGGACTACACAGGTTTAAAAATAGGCAGCCATGGGGACTGCCGACAGAAGTGAAAACTTAAAACAAACTGGTATTAGCTGCATCTAGCTTCTATAGTACAGAACTACGGCCCGAGCATGTCGGTGACGGGAATACATAAACTCAACGCGACTAAAGAAGATTTCACTTTGAAAAAAGGCTCTGGACTTCAAGAGCCCGTTGGCAACGTTTGGTGATGATGGCAAAAAATCCCTTTTGACTGTCTGTGTCTAATAGGCATTTTGAAACTTACCACATACTCACCAATCCACACAAATGTTTAGAAGATATGATGATGAAGAGGTTAGCAATTAATGAGTCAAGTGAAACGACTTCCGGCTTAAGTAATGCAGAGGTCTTTTTGTTACAAGAATCAGTTCCTTTAACCAAAACATGGAAATTGATACCTAATGAAATCACTTGCTTATCATCCAAAACAACTTGGGATTTATTAGGGCACGTGAAATCACCGATAAACTTATCACCCGGTCTATTCTGTAATAATCTCACCGTGAAAACTTAGGTGAAGTGAGCTGTGATTCTACCGCTCTGGTAGGGACTGACAGCTCACTCCGAGCTCACTTCACCTAAGTTTTCACGGTGAGATGGTTACAGAATAGCACTGCTGTACTTATCAGATTTGCCGATCTTCTAAAAGCTCAAAATACAACAACAACAATTAATATTTTGTCTCTTCGTAAGCACTGAGTATTAACACTGACATCATTGTTGTTCCAAACGCTACGATATTATCTGAAGATGTGAAGATAGAATTATATCTGTAGGTCTTCTAGTAACTTTATGGCATGGCTTGAAGTTTTTATTTCATGAATAACAACAGACTCCATTAGCCCAGCTTAGTTAAAAACTTATTTGTCACTTTTATCATACGGAGTGACGTCAGTGATAAGGCTGAT
Organism: Xanthia togata; assembly: GCA_963853775.1. NCBI lineage: Eukaryota > Metazoa > Arthropoda > Insecta > Lepidoptera > Noctuidae > Xanthia > Xanthia togata. The sequence goes on from OY970791.1 coordinate 22,735,958, forward strand.
ACGAGTCTCTATCTAATGGAGTTTAGAGCAAAAAAAAGTATGACACAGTTGTGTATTAATATAATAAATCATGCTTTATAATGCTATCTATACCTTGAAAGTAATAACCAGCTTACTTAGACGACTTTACCATTATTTTCTGTTTAATTATGCGTATCATTTTATCATTGTGTGATGGTAAGTAGATTTGAATCAGACTCGGCAAACATTCAGCAGTATCTGTGAAAGATAAAAGGTCCATGTGGATTTTCCAAAACATTAACTAAAATGCAGAAAGGAAAAGGCCTTTAGCGGCGAACAATTACTTAAAGGTCTTAAACACAATTCTGTATTTAAAAAACCGGCCAAGTGCGAGTCGGACTCGCGCACGAAGGGTTCCGCACAATAGTATAAAAACGTAATCTATAAAAACGGCAAGAAAATCATGTCTGTTGTATGGGAGCCCCCTTAAATATTTATTTTATTCTGTTTTTAGTATTTGTTGCTATAGCGGCAACAGAAATATATCATCTGTGAAAATGTCAACTGTCTAACTATCACGGTTCATGAGATACAGCCTGGTGACAGACGGACGGACGGACAGCGAAGTCTTAGTAATAGGGTTTCGTTTTTACCCTTTGGGTACGGAACCCTAAAAAAACAAACTTCACTTACCTATTATTTATGAAAACTTTAACGTTTTGTCGCCATATCTGCAAATGGCTGCTTTGATGAATCCGTCATAAGTTGGAAAACCACCTGTATCATCAACATCATTCTTGGCAAGCGGATTTGAGATTTAGCAAAATTTTAATTTCTTGCCAAGATTCCAGATTCCATTGTTCTAGCTAGTTTATAAGAGGATGCTATATTAAAATATGCTCAACTTGCATTTGAAGATTCTCATGGAGAATTTCTTTCGCAGATTTGTTTTTTTTTTCAAGCTGTCCCACGGCTGGGAAAAGGTCTCCCACAGCTTTCCATTCTTACCTGTGTTGCCTTCTCCGGCTAATGTCCCATAAACACATCTAAGTCATCACGCCAGCGTTTCGTCGGCCTCCCTCGGCGACGATGCCCGTCTTCTGTTTACCACTGCGTGATAACTCTGGCCCATCTGTTCTGATGTAGCCTACATACATGGCCCGCCCAATCCCACTTCGGCCTGGCATACTTTTTTTGTACTCTCTTTTTCTCCTCCAACGGCTGCAAATAATGTAGCGAGTTTTTCCAGAAATTCACGAGAATCTCATTGCGTCTTTCAGTTGCACCTATACAAATGCATCATTTTTGTGACAGTGTTGAGAATTCATCTGTATCGATAAATTATAGCAACATTACATTCTTAGTATAAATGTGACTATACAAAATTCTTTATCCGCCTTACCACGCCTACCTTGTGCCTCGCAAACAAGCTACGATACATAAGAAATAAGATCATCGATTGGTTTGACGCAAAACATATGCGGCTATCAGTGATTGAAGCGCTCGAAAAATTCTATTCGCTATCGGATTTGTTACTTTGATACTCTGATTGATGGTTCACTAATGTTTCACCAAAACACCATTGACAAATGTTTAGTTTACAACCAACGTTTCGTATACTATTAATTTTACAAACAACTTATTCCGCAAATGTTTTATTTTATAAACACTCGCTTTACAAACATTTATTTAGCAAATGCTTCTTTACAAATGTTTCGCATGATGTTTAATCCTTTCTATATTTTTCATTTAATATTTAGATTCTTTTGGAAAATCACGTTTACTAAATATAATTTTATAATAAATTTTCTACAAAGTGATCATGGTTGCAATTTCCATTTAGGTCAAATACAGGCAAGTACTGAAGTTCTTTAAACTTACTAAAGTATTTTTTCTATATAATTCAAGTCCCTAACCTAACATTTTTTGCCTACTATTTTTTTTCCTGTTTATCACAAGTCATTTCTGGCATAATTTGTTTTTAAATAATATAATCGTTGTTGATATATAAATTAAACTTACCTTTTTGCCTATTTAATGAGTTTCATTTTTAGGAAATTATGTAATGCAATTATGTAAAACTTTTTTATTCCAAACGTTGTTTTATGAGATAACATGAATAAAAAATGTATTGTTTATGTTTTTTTTTTATTAAAAAAAAGTTTATCGGATAATTATTTTCTTAAATGAATTATTTGGCAAACTTGTTGTATATTGATGAAATAATAAATCATGTTTTTGCCAATCGTTATTAATTGTCAAGTGAAAATTATTCGAAAATGAATTATTGTTTTTATTTATGGACACCCTGATTGATATTATAAACTGATTTTACTTGTTTTTTGCCGTTCATCATTACGAAAGGGCCGTGACAGGAATTTGATAGAAACCTGCGATTGACTCTAGTCGGTTAAAATTCTTGACGCGTAAGCCACAATATTTTGGCATGTTTAAAATCTGCTTCAATGTCTATCCGTTTTCCTTGTACTATATGTTATCTCCCTAGCTTTAATTTTGTCAGTTAAACATCAAAGTCACTTGAGTCATAAAGAGTAATTGCTTCTTCAATAAACATTGAATTACCATGCTTGTTAAAATAAGCTACTACTAACTGTGGTTTACAAAGAGATCTCAAACTTGTAAAATAATAGTTAATAGAAGACATGCTTTTGTTAGTATACGGTTAATTCTGTATAGTTAGCAGCTAATGCTGACTGCTATCTGGATATACATATTATTAAATACATAATGTGAGTACACACAGATAAACATGTTTAAATTAAACCTTTGTTTCGAATGAGGCGCCCGGCGGCCCACAAACGCGTTGGGTTGAATATCTATGAGTTTGGACGGCTGACACAATAAGCCAAAAGCGATACATAAATTATGTATGATACGCGGCCCTTTTGGTGAACTTTCAAGAAAGTCAGACAAAATACAAATTGGGAACTCGTGTTGCAACAAGTCAAAGATAAACTTTCCACTTTTTTCTTCCAATAGTGGTTTTGCGAATCGATGTTGAGGATAAGGCAAAACACGCAGCATTGCATGCGAATAATGGGCGTTGAAGTGCAGCCAATTGAGCACAGTATGCAGACGGTATAGATTCTACAGATCTACAGCACTGTTCTTAGATCCAACCGGAACAATTTAACAAAGCTATTATGTTTTCAATCCTCATCTCGCAGCTGAACTCTCCAATTTGCGTGGGATGCGTTGTATGCAGCGACTACACGCATAACCTACATGGCTCACGATCTCCTTCCTCCAGTAGCTACAATAGGACAATAGTTAGTGTCATAGTAAATATTGAACAGACAGCTTGATTGAGAGATACTGACCAAATCGATCGGAAAAGTCCATTAGTCATTATACTAATAAAGAATACATTTAAAAGAAATAGGACATATTTTGAGGAGATTATTTACTTAATTTGGACCTTGGAGTTTCATAACAGAATGTCTGATCATGTTGAACAATTACGATGCACTCAACAACTTGCACATTTAGGTCAGCTTCGGTTGACTCCACGAGTTGGTTGGCCCTTCGGTTAGTTTTAAATGATTGCTTTTGGCTTCTGCGCTACTTTTGCTCTTCAAATTCAGGACTGCATCATTCTCAGTGTTGAAATTTTCTGCCTTTTGCTCTTTAAATCAAGGAGTATTATGATTCTTGCTAAAGTATGACTGGCAGTTAGTAGTTAATTGTCCATGCTGGTTAGTTATTCAGTCTTCTGTGATACGGAATGCTTATTTATGTTGTTATTTGAAAGGAATCCAGTGTCTCGTCTCATTAACCAAAGGGCCACATCCTGTCGGTGTCGACTTTGCGACTGGTTTTTATACCGCTCCTCGTCAATGCTTTATTAACTGTTATATGATAGTACCCAACTTTATTAGTAGCTGGAGACTTAAATTGCACTGTGTCATGCTTAATTAACAAAATTTATCTAATATTTATAATTTAATTTGCTGTTTATTGGACTCTTTTTTAATCTATTTTTGATACAGAATGATTGGGTATCGATGCTAAATTATATTAGCGACTTTGCCCGTGTTAATCGGACGTTGGTTGTGAATGTTTAGTGATTGTGTAGAAACAGATTACGAAATCGATTATCATATCGCACTATTGTTATCGATTCTACGTCAAAAACTTATTTGAAACATTGTTGTATCTTTTAAAACACTTCGCATTTAAGTGGAACTCGTAATCTTTCATCACCTTTGGTCCAATACAGATAAGGCGTCATGATCGTGGAAAAATCAATAAATGAGGCTGTATCGATTTTCCCCTTTCGTTTCACAATAACTTAAAATAATAAACATTAAATCCACAAAAAAATTCGATAAGACATTCGATATCAACAGACACCTAGACTTACGAGGGTCGAATAATTCAATGTTATCTAATAATTTTGTTATTATCAAGTTTTTGCTACTATGGCTTTTATCCTCAGTGTAGATAAGAACATCTTTGCTGCTATCAGTTGCTCGCTGTTTTTGTACCTCGATGGACTGTTTTGCTGTTCCCTGTAAAACGAATGCGAGATTTCGGATTCCAAAATGCTCGTAAACGGTTTTGGCGAACAGTATCCTCAGGGGTGCCCTGTTGTAGGCCCCTTCGAGGATATTGGATGGAATTTACAGTGCCCGATGGCGGATCAGTGGTCTAGGAAGGCGGTAAACTCAAACTCACAGTGTAGTTATGGTCCTTATAATTCGAACCTTCGAAGTCCTTCAGTGCAGTGTTATAGGGATGTGCCCTTCGTGCCTTATGGACACGAGAATGCGCTTCCATATTATCCTGTTCAAGAAGTGTATCAGCAGCCAGTGAGTTATGTCCCTCATCGTTCTATGGTCCAAAGCCTGCCATGCGTTCAGCAACCGGCCTGGGATTATAATAGCATGTGCTTTAATGTGGATGGACAGCCGTGTCAATATACGACTGTTGTTGACTTGGAAGATTTTATGTAAGTTTACAACCATTTTTTTTATTTACTACATAGTCTTTTATTGCTATTAATTCTAGTTTTTAGTTGGATCGTAAATTATTTGTTAAAATAAACGTTGAAGTGTTGCTACTATTTTTCGATCGCCTTCATTTAATCATGTTTCTTTTGCGTTCTGCCCAACTGGCAGTCAAATCTTTCATCCAGAAGCTCGAGTAGCATGTATGGAATTATAAAGAGCCCCAATTAGTTAGAAAACTGAATTTATCACTCGATTGAACGCTTCAATTGTGGAATTGGTCGCTGCGTTCATTCAACTTGTTTATAGTTCTCATGTTTCAAACGTTGTTTGGACCAGTTCAGTAGTCCGTTGATTTATTTCCATGGAAATAAACGGCTATTTGAGCGTCTTACAAATTAATATTTCTCAGAAATGCAATAGCTGATAACGGCTAGCCATTGGCTAGCAAAGTGGTAATTCCGCTCTTTCTTTGCTTAGAACTTAAAACCACTATTCTTGGTATAAAATTGCACAAAAAGAGAGTTATACCACTTAATTTTAATGGCCCACTTTTAATGTTCGTAGTGTTATCTAATTTATATTTTAGTTTCAATTGTCTTTTTAATTTTCACATATATCTATCTAAATTAGTAAAATTATGCTTGGTTTTGTAACTGCATTTTCTACTCCTATGTTCAATGCATGGCGTGGCAGCCTTTAATTAAGGCTACACTATAAATTGTAAAACTAATGTGGGTATTTTATCATGTATTTTTGGTGTATGCTTCGTTGGATGTCCTTAAATAAATAAATAAACATTTTTTTATTGAATATTTAATGTTATTGCCTTGTGAATAAGGTTCAATATTTTGATATTGATGATGCAAGAGCTAGACAAGATAATTATGTGGCCGGCATATGGTGATTCCCACGTGGTTTACATGTAGGTTACATTTTTATTGGTTTAGCAATCCATGGAAGGACGCCAGAGATCGAATCAGCTGATTTGACCGCGTGATGTGTTACCACATTACTTTCCCAGTACATGGCTTTCTCAAATTCAAAACCTCGTGATCTTGTAAACTAAAAATATCTGCTGTTCTAGTATTCGGAAGTCACATGAGAATGTTTTACTGTGTGTCAGTGTATCCCACTCCATTTTTGAACAAACTAACCTTTGATAATGAAGTATGTCGAGTGAATCATAAAAAAGTATACTATATAATTTCATTGGCAACTGATAAAGAAAATTTTCCGTCTAGGTTTTTACAATTGGGCTTTAGAATTGTCGATAGCTGGCTAGCCAATTCTTCAGCTTGAAAATAGCTTGTTTCTGGATAAAAACTTGGAACTCAAACGTGGAGAAGACACGAGCCTGTTGTCCGATAGTGGTGATAACGTAACCTCTCTCCGAGTGACCCTTACAGCAAGGTATCAATAGCGCGTTTATGTGATAACTCGTCTTTACGATAAACTTTGTCACGTACATTATAAACAAGACTTACGGTCGATTGCTACTCATATTTTGACAGCAAAACACCAGCACACGTGACAAACAATTTGATTGAAATTTCAATTTATAATCATTGTTTTGTTCTTGACCTCTAGCAGTCCTGGGAATCCCGGTGTCGTGCGAATTAAATGCATTCATGTTGTCAGAATTGACACTATTATCTGTCAATCTGTCTATATCCATGCGGAAACAAAACGCAAACCACCAGCCGCAACATCAAGTGACAAATGGTTTATTTATCGCATTGATATTTCTATTATTGCACTTCAAATAATCTCCTGACTGTAAGGAAGCCTTAACAAACAATTGTGTGTTATTATAACATTAAAATTAATCTTTATTAGGCATTAAATAAATATGACCTATCGTCTCCTAATTATCGCCGTCATGTTGACTTGATCGTCTCGCAAAATGGCGCTCACGCTGGGCCGACGTGTCACGTTTTTCAATGAGTTTAATTACTTTTTAATCGCATTATAATAGTTTTCCAAACACAAAATATAAATCTGATTGAGGAAAAAGGAAAATGTTAATATTATTATTTTTCGACAAGACAAGTGAATTGTTCTTATTTTAAATTTTTAACTACTTTAAATTGAGTCTTAATAGTTTTGGTATTTACTTGATTAAACTGAAATTGATTAAGTATATTAAATTGATCAATGATGGCGACTTGGCATGATTGCGTTTATTTACTAGCCTTGTCCTGTGCACGATGTTTCTAGTCATCTAGTGGTACCTATCACCTATTCCTTAATCCTCACTTTTGTAAACCCCATCTCGTCTAAAACAAGTTGAGGTTAATTTCAGCAAGTAAGTCGCCAATGTACGCCGGATCTATAATAAGACAAGGAAGTAGGAAAATCATAAATTGTCACAAATACAATAAGCAGTCCTTGTTCGACGTTCATTCCTAAAAGTTTCTTATATCAAGAAGTAATTTAGGAAATGATTGATTTATGAAACTTAAATGTCACTTATTTCTAGATGCCTGTTTTACAAATCGATATTTCCTTCAATAACCTGCTATTTTTTTTTTATTACGGAACTGTCTTAATTTATCGTTTATACCTACATAGGTACATATATTCAACATCAACATTTACGTTGATGTTGTTATTAAATTACAATATTATGTAATTGGCAAAATGTGAGTGTACCTACTACATATGTCTGCCCAACCCTTCGGGGGAACAAGGCGTGATGTTATGTTATGTAATATTATGTACAACATTTTTAATTTGGTCAAAACTGTCATTGAGCCAGTTCCGACTTTGGTTTTCAATCGTTTATTTCTATATTTATCGTGCATTGACGATATATACAGGGTGTTCGGTGCATCGTGTGCCAAATTGAAATGGTCGACTGAAGGGGTCATCTGCTATCGATTAGATTACTTTTAAATACAAAATTAGTGACATTAGTCACTAATTTAAAATAGAAAAATTAAACCAAAATTTGTGATTAAAGCCACTAATTTTGCATTTAAAAGTAATCTAAAACAATACAAATCTAAATTAAATTAAATGTCAGTGTACGCCTTATACTTTTTTTTAAATTTGTATTTTAATGTAAAATTTGGGTCCTTTTTCCCATCGTTTGTATTGTAGTAAAAATACTCATAATTCTGCCCTTGTGGGTTTCGTAGGGTCGGCACAACATGTTTTCTTCTTCCACTCTCCCCTGTCAACCGTCAAGCTATCATACACCCCCTTCTCTTTCATAAAATTCCTCACAATCCATTCATCTTTTCTCTTTGGCCTTCCTATCCCCCCTCTCCATCCATCAACATAGTAGTGGGAATAATAAGTTTTCATAATCCATTACAAAGAACGTAATGTTAGTGCCAGGAGTTAGATTCCACTCTTCAGGCTATCGTCACAGTATAAATAAGTAACAGTATTATATCTTCATAGTTTAGAACAACCGAAACTATGTGCTTCGAAATCTCAGTGTATCAGTACGCAATATGATCGAGTGCGCGGCAGATACGCACGGACGCGGAAGGTTTATATACCGAGCGGCTAAAGGCTGGTTTGTCCTCTCCGATCCAGATGTTCCCACCACTCTCCTCCAGGAGAGCAATAGGGCCACCAGTACAGTGCACAAACACACCCGACACCCGTCGTACCGACCTCGCCGCCGAGGTCCTCCGCGATCGCGACCCTCACGAGTAAATAATACTCCCCCCCGACCCTTGTCCGATGAAGCGCCAGCCCGCGCCGCAGCTGAGCGCGTAGCTTTAAATTCCCCGTATAATAATAATATATCCTTGATCCAGCCTGTCCCATCTTGCTGTCCTCCCCTCAGCGACGCCCTAAGCCGAGGTTCGTACCCCACAGGGGGTGCCCTTAGCGAGCGTTCGCCTAATTTTAATTTAGAATAGTTTTGCTCCTGGCTGGAGGCTTTGAGTGTAGTGCTTAAGGCAGCCACAGGATTGTTCGGTTGAGCAGTAAATACCTTAGTGGTATAACTGCGAGATGCCATAGTTAAAAAAAAAAAAAAGGCTGGTTTGTAGTTAGGTAATTATTTCACAGTCATTGCCGAGATATAATACTGATACTTTATTATACTGTGCTATCGTGAAAATAAATAAGTTGTTTTCCTAACTACATTTTACATTATACAATTAAAACTGCAGCGGCTCCGGTAAATGACACATTATATATTATAATTGGAAATGCATGTATTTATGCTGGCTTGACTTGAAAGTTCACGAAAACTGTCTAGCTTCATAAATAACTTAATTGTTAAGTTTTTCTATGAATTATTATTTACTAGCTGCGCCCCGCGGTTTCACCCGCATAAGTTTCGACCCTATAGGAATATCGGGATAAAAAGTATCCTATGTCCTAACTCAGCTCATGGTCTCCCCATGTACCAAAAATCATCAAAATCCGTTCAGCTGTTTCAGCGTGAAAGCTTAACAAAGAAATATACAAAAAATCCAATCTTTTCTCTTTAAAATATTATCTAGTAATTTCTTAGTAACTGCCCGGAGCTTGTGTGCCTGGTTGATGGCAATAGGCTCGCCCCCTATTACATGGGACTTAAACATAACTGGCAAAATGTGGGTGTACTATAGGTACACCTCTGCTTAACACTTCGGGAACTACATGCGTGATGTTATGTAATGCGAGCGGTGCCGCAGCAGCGGCCGGCGAGCACTGCTTCCAAATTGATCGGAGCAAGACAGGCTATCTAGTATTAGCGCAACGTGCGTTATCGTTGCAAGCAAGTTTGATACCAGCCGGTCTATTCTGTAATAACCTCACGGTGAAAACTTAGGCTATGCTCGGTGTTTCTTTGCGAGATCGAATCAGAAATGAGGAGATCCGCAAACGAACTAAAGTCGCTGACATAGCTCAACGGATTAGCAAGCTGAAGTGGCAGTGGGCGGGGCACATAGCGCGCAGAACTGACGGCCGATGGGGCAGAAAGGTTCTTTAATGGAGGCCACGTACCGGCAAGCGCAGCGTAGGACGTCCACCCACAAGGTGGGCCGACGACCTAATAAAGGTCGCAAGAAGCTGCTGGATGCAGGTCGTTTCCAATCGGCCAATTTGGAAATCGTTGGGGGAGGCCTATGTTCAGCAGTGGACGTCCCATGGCTGAAATGATGATGATGATGATGAAAACTTAGGTGAAGTGAGCTGACATTCCACCTGCTGCTAGGGACTGACAGCTCACTCCGAGCTCACTTCACCTAAGTTTTCAGAATAGCTCTGCAGTTCGCTTCCAGACTGATTATAAACTATCGTAAAATAATGCGTTAAATCGTAAATAGATTGTTGCAATTCACAATTTTTCGGCAGTTTATAAATTATACGGTGACATTATTAGGTATACATAAACCATCCGGAATAAATTTTCTTGATGACGGTGAGAACCGCAACAAAATCTGTTACGCAGTTTAGAAGAACAACGCGGTCACACAGACAAACACTTAAAAGACGAAAGAAAAAGAATGCTCTTGATTGTCTTCTGTGTTGTTGAGGTAGATAAATTGTAGTCACAATATCCTTAACGACAAATTCTATATTCATGATAACAACATCCATATTTATCAGTTTGTCTAGCCTGCGTGCGTGACTAGAAACAAATCAGCTCTAACGTTTGTTGCTGAACCTACGTCACAACAACAATGAACCCTCAATTGGTAGACGGGAACGCGATTATTTTTGCAATCAGCGCCAATTGTCTGACTCTTACGTAGTTTGCACCTCCATTAGCTATTGATGGACGAACGGACGGTCTACTGTAGCGTTGTGAGGGTTATCAACTGTAAATAGACGAGTTATTAAATGCTAAAATGTCACAATTAGTAAGTTCCTAACCACATCACTAAAAACTTGGTACAACACTGACTTTCCGGAGACGCTCTGTCGTTTCAAAGTCAAAATCAAATAATTTATTTCAAATAAGCACAAAAAAAGGCACTTTCGAACGTCAAAATTTACAAAAAATTATAATAACTGATTCTAGTCGCCCATTCCAAAAGGTAGTTTTCGTATGGAGAAGAATGGGCAAGAAACTCCACCGTTACTCTTTTAAAAAATCATTTTATCTTGTATACACTATAACACTAATTATATAATTATATGTGTTTCGTTTCCGCTTGCTGAGCTGGTGAAAGCTATCCACTGACCGTCCAGAATTCTGTGTGCCCCGACCTAGGGAGTGTTCCACATTAGTATAGTATTTATATCAGAACCTCTTCGCTGGATAACCTATATGATTTCGCGTGTGCCAATGTCGAACACGCGGCTGGAAGTTATGATAGAGCGCACAGGAGATTGTAATGTGTATGTATTGCTACTGCATCGAGGTGGTGTCATGCCCCACGTTGGGCGCCTCTGTACCGGCTAGGGTTTTGCAGGTAGGCTGCTCAGGCCGTTTACTAATAGGTAGGTAGTTAAGGTAGTAATTAAAACAGCTATAAAAGTTAATACTTATAATTACGTAGTTTAGATGTAGTAGTAACACGGCTTGGTCGCGGGTAAGGTCACCGAGTCACTGTTATGTTCCGAGCACTATCATAAATAAATATGTAGGGTCCTTGGCCTTACCCCCCCGCTCATGTGGTTGATATTGACCTAAAAAACTGTTTTGTTTTGAATGTATAACAAGAGAACGTTCTCAAAGTAAACGATTTACAACTAAAATCGGATTCAGGTGATAATTGCGTATTTTGGAGAAGCTATCGATACCACTGTATCAATGGATTTGATAAACGGTGATTCATGAAACAGTTATTAAGTGAGACTTAATTATCGCATCAATATCTTGCTTGACATTTCCAATTACAGAAAATATATCATCAGGGTACGCGTCTTTCCAGGACCAGCTCCGGAAGAAATTTTGATTAATATACTATAGCGCAACTTATTCCCCGTTCAAGGTTAGCTTTCTCTTGCAAACAATAAAGCGTAATATTAAGGACAGCATATGGAAGGACACACTTTAAATAATGTCTTAATTTGTGGAGGAGCGTAAATTACAGTATAAATTATACTTTGATATAAGCATTAAAATTAAAAAGTTTCGGCGAAAAAACTCCATTTTGTTCGGGACGTTCTACCGTGCTCAGCTTCAGTCGTACAGTATTCTAATCTTCCCTTAATAACCGATTGTAGATTAAACTCTTTTATCATAAAATCGTCCATGAATCACGTAAAGCTCTAAAGGAAACATAAAAGGGGTAAAGGGGTTCGGAAAAATCACGAAATATCACAAGGGAGGCCGGGGGTGTAGTGAGATATCACGTGCACTTATTTTTTTTTCGTTGAAACCGCGATTGCCAAACCGAAAAGCGCCGCGTGATCTAAACTCGCCGTTGCCAGGCAATGATTATACCGGTATTTAAAGATACCAAAAAAATACACGTGATTTTGGGTAGTATTATCATATCCTTGAAACATTTTGATTTTGTTGTTATTGTTATTAAGTGTAAATTCATTAGCATCACTCAATCATCTATCTCAATTAAAGCAAACAAGTTTTTCTGAGAGGTTTGCTGGTACTGTCAGTGATTTATTCTTCGTTCGCGTTTCCGAGAATAATGTTTATTAATAGTCTACTTAGCAATTGTTTACGGCTTGTTGCTCCTAAATTCCAGTGCTTCAGAATTTTTTCCTCAATCTGTTGCACTCTACCATGTGGCTATGTTATCGGTCGTAACACCAAAACGTGGTTTATCGTGACACCTTATTTGTTTACTATTAAATGTAGCAGGTTTTAATGTATAAACTGCTTTAGTTTTTCCTTGAAAGACAATAACAATAATATCTGCATTCTGCAGGCGTCGACCTGAATCTTAAATTGGAGTTTTGAACTCCCCTTGAGCGCTCCACTTAAATTACCGGCTTCAAGATATCGATCGAAGGATTCTCCGTCAACTCTTATTAAGGTTCAATTACTATGGGTTGTCTGTAGTTGTTATCAGACCTTATCATACAAATTGTAAACAGATTCTTAGCGCCTTGGATTTATATTTTTCCACTCCATCTCCATGACGCACTACTCCTTTATTTTCCGAACTGCACCAATACTGAAATTTAAATTTTTGACTTCCATCACGTTATTTAATCGGTGAAAATAGAGAATGCTCATTTTAATAGTATGGGATAGTTAGTAGCTATAAGATAGTACTTACTAATTCCATGCTGCCATGTCATTATTCTAAGATAGCATCTTGTTATGAACTTTGGACGTCCGAGCTCTGCTCGGATGAAAATACGGAGAAAACGAATTTTCCTAGATATGAGACCTAGCTAGATCTATTTTTTGCCCCCGTAAACCCCTATATTGCAACTTTCATCGAAATCATTAGGGCAGTTTTCGAGAACGTGATTACAAAATATATATATATTATATATACAAATACTGCTCGTTTAATATTATAGGATATAAGTATTTAAATGTAAATTTTAAATTGATAGTGACTAATAAAGCAGTGAAATAACAATATTTTCAATTCATAAAATAAACTGTTGGGTTCTAAGTTGAAAGATTATCAAATAAGAATAGTTGGAAAAGTACCTTAATTTGCTTTTCATCACAATTTTAGTGGTAAATCAAACTCAATATCAAAGCATTTATTTCAATTAAACCATTTACAGGCACTTTTGAATTCTCAAGGAATAGAAATAGAATTGGATTAGTTCAGTAGGTAAGTTACGCAGCACGTATGTGATGGGCATAGCTCCAAACATTAAATTCTTTCATTTGAAGTCACCACAGCTACGTATGTTTCGTAACGTTTGTCAATTTTATTCAACCCGCACAGGAAACATTTAGATAAACAGTTTTATCATAAAAAATTGTATCGTTTAGTTATCGTGGTACAAAACATTGTAAATATCTATGCCCTTGGATTGTCTTCTTGATTATTCCTTAACAGAAGTGGCGCCTTTTCGGCACTTCAATATAACAATATTGGCTCTAATATAATTTATTGCAATTGCCAATACTTACCTACTCATTGATATGGAGATAAACAGCTGCTAAGATATAAAACTTCGTATCTACCACATCACTAAATTGCATGATATGGACTATCAAAGCAAAGTTGCAGACACAACAAACGTGGTTAAGAAAGTATTGTTGCTAGTGCTACTATATTACGAATGAACCTCCATTGTGTAACGTTGGAGACTCAAGAATTTCACACGAGTTCATTTGATAAATAAATTGTGTCTAGTTGGTGTCGTACAGTTCCAACGAATGTCTTCATCAATTCTGGACACGTTCAGAGACTTAACTTCCGTCAATGGAGTCTTCAATTCAATCGAAGGGTTCGTATCGCAAGCTATGAGGTGACCGCGTTCTGGATCCATATTCCGAGTTCTTTGAAATGGAGAAAATTACTTGAAGCAGTTCAAAATGCTGTCTTTCTGACGTTTCGGCGTCTGTCTCTGCCTTTTATTTCCATGGCACTTCGAAGCGTTGTTGTCAACGTGACATCTGACGTAGGTATCGGTACTATGGAACGTATGATAGCGTCTGTGAAGTGGCTTATCAGTGTCCATTGAAAATGCAAGTAACCCGTCGAGTTTACTACAGAACAAAGTCCAGGTTCTACGGTAATCTATGGCACCGGCCACACAGAACAGACGCAAGGCACGGACCCGTCGCAGTCGCGGCGCCCGTTTAATCTACTTGCATATAAAATGTATACAGCCGTCGCGACGTAAAATATACAGAAAAGACGGGACGCCGTCACGACGTTAACTCGTCGGCGCCCTATTGGAAAACATATAGAAAGGACAGGGCGCGGGCCTGCACGGGCGCAAGCGGGGGAGCGGAAAGGGCGCGGAGGGCAGGTTCTCACAGCGCTCGCCCGCCAAGTGCCAATACATCTTCATCTTCAGAAGAAAACATGTTGTTGTATCATAATCGGACGGTTGAATGCCGGGAAAAGCTTCTAGTGCGCGCCATAAAAAGTCGTGATGGCGCCCTGTCTGCGACGGGTCCGTGTCTTTTCTATATATAAGTTAAAAAGTCGTGACGGCGCCCTGTCTGCGACGGGTCCGCGCCCCGCCCTAGTCTTGCGTCTTTTCTGTCTGGCCGTTGGCTTAGGGACAGTGATGATTCGCTCGACTTTCGCGGCAATCTTTTGTTAAGTCTAAGTACCTACATTTCCTTTGCGCAGAAGTTGATCCCACTTCGCTTTTATTTCTTTCTTGGCAGTAGGTATACTGTAGCTGAAGTTTTTCTCAGACTTTTGTTGTTAGTTTCCTTTAAAATTAATTTATATATACTAATGTAGGTATATACAGTTTGTTTGTTTGAACTCGCTAATCTCTGGAACAATCTCGGAACTCAAATATATTTTTTTGCGTTTGATAGCCCCATTCTTGAGGAAGGTTATAGGCTATTTAACATCACGCTACTAGCCTAAGGAGCCGAGCAAAAAAAAAAAAGTCAGAAAGAACGGTAAGCGAAAACAAAGTAATAGCCCGGGCTAATCATACATTTTCATTTTATTGGGGTGCAAGGGGTGTTAGAATTTGTAGTAGAAAATGCGAAATTCACGCGAGTGAAGTCGCGGGGGAACTACCTACTAGATAGGTATATGTTATTCCATTTGTAGTTATGAAGATAATACTGGATACATATAAGCATCGCGAACAATCGCATTACTCACAATAGATCTAAACACATTAATATTAAGTATCATTTTTCTAAAGAACAGGTTGAGATGTCTAGTAAGTCCATCTTCACTGTCATTTTATTTTGCCTTACATTGGTTTTGGCTTAGAACTTAAATACTTACGCATTATTCATCAAAAAGTGATGACCCTAAGCTGAAAAGTCACAATAATTTGCTCTTGTTTTGTTCGTCGTTTTTCTAAAACATTCCATCATGTGACACCACTAATTTGGTGCGATTATCCTCTTAGTATTGTTTACGTTTAACCACAGTAAGTTACTATTAGGCAATTTGCGGTTATGTAAGTTACTATTAGGCAATCGGCTGGCACCGCATAAACAAGTATGGTAGGTATTTGATCGAATATTCGAGTCATTCCCGCTCGTCCACACCCCGTCGTCCACACTGCGGACGACTGGGAATGTTGCATTCTGTTCTTCTACACTGTGGACGAACAGAACGCATTATTCCCAGTCGTCCACACCCCGTCATCTCACGTCTAGTCTAAGAGTTAATAAAGAAAATATGATGATTGTATTTCCTTATGTATTAAACACACTTAAAATATTATGTACTTAGCTTTATTACTTTAGTAAGGCAAATACTTTAAAAGTATATACCTAGTAAATCTAAAGCTTTTTTGCGTATTTAATACGAGGAGTCATTCCCGCTCGTCCACACCCCGTCGTCCGCAGTGTGGACGAACGGGAACAACCCGAATATTCCAATGTTTAAGGTCTCGCCTCTCATGCACTAGATTGTGGGTTTAAATCAGCGCAAGTACCAATGTGACTTTTTCAATTACTTATATGTACTTTCTGAGTTTATCTTGGACATTACTGACATCGGTGAAGGATAAATGTCGTGAGGAAACCTGGAATTTGTAGTTAGTATAAATCTGAAATTGCCAACCCGTCTTGACCCAGCGAGGTGATCAATGCTCGTGTCTTTTCAGTATGAGAAGAGGTTTGCCCTGCAGTGAAACAATAATAAGCCGCTATTATTTTAATATTCTGGCACCGACTTGTATTTCTTTCAAATCTATTTTAGTCTAATCTAGCGCGGTAAAATTACCGATGGTATAGTTGAATTAGTAAGCCTTGGTGAAGTCGATAATGATGTGATTGTCATTTCTTACCTGGTCGTTGTATTAATATATAATATTTTGTGTACCAAATACATTTATGTATAGGTACCCTTTTAGCTACTTGAGTTTTTGTGACCCCTTGATGGTTTTGTTATGCTTGAACCGTTTTTATTTATAGGCAGGGTTAAAATGATGAAACGAATAACTGTAAATTGATGCCACGACTCCTTAAATTACTTAATAAAATGAAAATGTTGTTTTCCTTTAAGTATCCTGTATTTTTCATGGGTAGACCGTATGTATTTAACGCGGCGAATAATAAATCTGAATTTGGGATTAAAAAATAATTAAAGCCGGTGGCAAATATAGTAGGTTGGCAGCTACAACGAAAGATAATTTTAAATAGAAATTAGCAGCGTTATAATCAGTTGTTAGCTTTGTTTTAATTTAAACTGGTATCTAGTTTTGGTAACTGAATTTATTGTTAAGCGAACACTTGACACTGGCACTCGCCGGCCGCTGCCGTGGCACCGCTCGCTTCGCTCGCTCGGCTCGTGCACAACCACTTCTAACCTAACCTACTTTTCAGCCATTTTCGTTTACTACTCAAACAACTGAAAGAATTTAAGATTAGACTCTCCTCAAAAGTGTTTTTTAAATGGAAGCTTATAGTTGCCTATAATACAATGGTTTGACGTTCGAAAAGTGCTGATTCTCAGCCTAGTTTGAATAAATTACTTTTGAATTTGAATTAGATTTTTTGTTTGTTATCCCATAGTTAATATTAGTCGACGTCGCCATGTCATTATGTATAGTACCTCGCCTATGATTTCAATTGGCCCTGTTTAATATGTTCGTAGTTATAATTCCTTGCATTTTGAAACTCATCTAATATAATTATTGCTAAAATATTTAATCGCTGCCAAGTTATTTTTTTAGTAGCAAAAGTAATTGTTAGTCGCCTGGAAAATAATTAGCCTTTTTCATGAACTTATAATAATTGATGAAGCAAATACACCTAGACCTCAAACCGCATCGCTCGTTAATAATAATCGACCGTAACATTAGTACATAAAACCGGCCAAGAGCGAGTCGGACTCGCACACGAAGGGTTCCGTACCATTATCTAAAAAAACGGCAATTAAATCATGTCTGTTGTATGGGAGCACCCCAAATATATTTTATTCTGTTTTTAGTATTTTTTGTTGTTATAGCGCAGCGGCAACAGAAATACATCATCTGTGAAAATGTCAACTGTCTAAGTATCACGGTTCATGAGATACAGCCTGGTGACAGACGGACAGACAGACAGAAGGACAGCGGAGTCTTAGTAATAGGGTCCCGTTTCACCCTTTGGGTACGGAACCCTAAAAATGAATTTGTGACGCATTTCTTAAATACGCTATATGGAACAGCGATAACATTATATGGCCGGCCGTCAGACCTAATGACAAATTAATGGAATGAACTTAAAACTACTGAACATACTAGTTAGTGGGTTGGTATAGCACTGACTTGTATTGCAATGTCTCCGCAATTTTGTTACTAAATCATTGAAAATTTATGAACCGAGTGACGTGTAGCAGAAATGTGTATACCTGGTGTTCCTGTGTTTTTGGAGGATGGAGAAAAAAAGTCTCCTATAAAAAAGAGGTAACTCTTATGACAATTTGGACTAATATAGCAATGATATTTTTATTTTTTTTAGTTGTTCAATGTGACTCCATCTTGTAAAAGTGACGAATTCCTAAGAAATTATCGATATTTAATGCTTACAGATAATTACCGAATTAATTTTCTTTGTTAAGAGCGTTCATCTTAAAAGTTGGCAACTTCGCAAATAGCTGTCAAATATTTACCTGTTTTGATTAATTTGGCAATATTACTGTATGGAAATTTGAAATGTAGCCACATTTGAACTCCCACTAGTGAACTACAATATTGATTATGAAATTCAATAATTAATATCGAATACTTATATAGTTTTAGATGTAAAAAAGTACTTATTTGGAAACTCAAATTCAATGTTAAAGAAAAAGATACAGTAAGTAAGTGCCAAAAAAGATGCATAAGAGCTATCTACAACTTACAGACAACTGACAGTTGCAAACCGTTATTTGAAACGTCCATGTTTGTCAAAAATAATCTGCACAAATTTGTTCGAGTAAGTAGCCAGCGCCGTTGTGACCTATTAAAAACAGTTGGGTCTAAAACTGCACTATTTAGGAACAGTGTTTTTGCAATGGCTCCAAGGATATATAGTGAATTACCATAATGTATAAGAAGTGAAGAAAATGTCCACAAATTTAAAAGTAATTTGTTTTTATTCCTAATTGATAAGACGTATTTACTCTATTGAAGATTTTTTAAATGACAAATTATTTTACAATTCCTATAATATTATCTTCCTTTGACATGCATGTAAAATTTAATTTAATTGATATTTCTTCATTTATTTGACATTTATTTAACTTAACTTAATTTTTAATTGCAATATTATGATATAATACAAAAATTACTATTTGTAGGTTGGTACACCAAATTCATTGGTAGAACAGAGCTCGAGTACAATAATATGTATATTTAAGACCTTTGATTTGATTGAATGTTATAAATGCAATTCATTATTAATATTCTAGTTCGCTAGTTAGCCACGTTCCTTATTTCCATACAGTAATATTGCCGAATTAATCAATACAGCGAAATATTAGACATTTATTTGCGACGTTGCCCACTTTCAGAACAAACCCTTTTAAATTGCTGCGTGCAGTATTTTGCTATGGCGTGACGTTTCTACCTTGATTGAGAACAATCTATTTTTTTCAGTCACACATTTTCGCTTGAACAGTTTACAGTAGGTAAACGGTACTTGGTAAAAATGAGAAATTCTACCATTATTTTGCCTCAAGTTGATGAATCTACTATTAAAATGCCAATAAATTGAAGATCAACCTGCCTAGCCTTTTCCCAACTATGGGGTCAGCTTCTACTCTAACTGGATGCAGCTGAATACCAATATTTTACATGGAGCGACTGCCTATCTGACTTCTGCAACCCATATATTAGGTAACACGATACTCCTTGGTACTGGTAGTCAGACTTTTTGCTTCTGACTACCCGTAACGACTATCAAAGATCTACGAATGACAGCCAGGACCAACGGCTTAACATGCTTTCCGGCGCACGAAGGGGTCTCGTCTCGATTTTTAATGGATGGTCACCCATCCACGAACCGACCGCGGCAAGTGTAGCTTAACCTTCGATCGACCCCTGCGGCTGTTATTTACCCACGAATGACAATAAACTTTATTAAATGTTATAGATTGCGCTGTTTATTTTGATAAAATGCATATCGACAAGCGAACTAAAATAATTAGGATACAAGCGATAAATAGCATTAGTTACTTAATTCGTCGCCTACGCGGCAAAGGGGCGAACCTCAAATGAGAAAATTTTACAGGAGCCAATAAACATTTTTTTTTCTCCCGATGCCGATGACGCGCTTATTTAACCATATTTAAAAAAAAATTGTAAGGAAAAAAAATAAAAGCGAAGGTGCACTATGAAAGAAAACAGGACTTCAAAATTAATATAGATTTAACATTTTACAATGCTGGGTTTTCCGAGGAAGCCCTGAAAAAATTTACGCCTTTTCGTCGCGCCACCTTATCAACAAGACATACCGTTTGTCTACTATTCTCTTAGAGTTACGCCTCAATGCATATGATAATATGCGTTGTTTTAATAATAAAAAAACTAAGCTAAATACAATTAAAAACATTTATTTTAAGTTATTAAATGAGATCACAAACTTGTTGACCCAAGAATATTTTCTAAACGCACCAAATTACTTAGTAAGTTAGGAGTCTTTGTCATTATATACCTACCTGTGTATGATGGTTAACATCAAATAAAAACAATTTGGCATTTAAAACAATGTATTTTAATTAAAGGAGTCATCCGCTAGCCTTTCAGACCCTTTAACACCTCTCATGCTCTGTGGATTTTTTTTTATCGACTTGTTATTGTTTCCAAAAAAAAGACCCAAATTTTACATTCAAATACAGATTTAAAAAAAAAAAATAAGGCGTAGACTCTGAATTTTAATTTTATTTCGATTTGTATTGTTTAAGAATACTTTTAAATACTAGTCCAACGCATAGAAGCGGCATTCAATACTATTAAGGAGGAAATACGACTTCGTACAACAACTGTTGAAATACGAAACAGGTGTCGGGCCTGCATTCGCAACAGAGGCCAACAATTTGAGCAAGATTTGTAACAATGATTAAATAAATGTTAAAAATGCAATTTTGTTTTTTTATTTCAAGTAAATCCCACGAAAGATACAGATAATTATGAGACACGAATTTACCTAACCATAAGAATGAGATAGCAGATTTATAGGTTTGACAGGTATCATTTAAGAGATTTTTTTAAAATCATAATTTTGAATATTAGCTTTAGGTGACTCGATTCACAATTCTAGCGAATTCACAAAGTTGTTAAAATACTTTTATGGCATGTGGCACATCATTAGAAAGAGAATAGACTGGAGAATTAATGAGGGAGTTGGAAGATCCCGGTCGCTTTTGGTTTTTTTTTTGTAGCCTTATAAATAGCTGTAACATGTACAGCTTTAATTTAAGTTTTACCTTTGCGAGTGAATTAAAAAAAAACTAGGTGACTAATATCACTAATTTTGTATTTTAAAGTATTCTTAAACAATACACATCGAAATAAAATTAAAATTCAGAGTCTACGCCTTATATTTTTTTTTTAAATCTGTATTTGAATGTAAAATTTGGGTCTTTTTTTTGGAAAACAATAAAAAGTCGATAAAAAAAAAACCACAGAGCATGAGGGGTGTTAAGGGGTCTGAAAGGCTAGCTGATGACCCCTTCAGTCGACCATTTCAATTTGGCACACGATGCACCAAACACCCTATAAACTATCAGAAATAATGTTCATAATAACAAAACAAAAATAAAACACTGCTATACCTACTGAAGTACAGTCTTTTGCATAAACAACAAGTACATAATTATTATGTTTGTATACTTACAGGTACAGTCTTAAATCTTTTAATAGGCGAATAAGTTGGTGCTGCAGTAATTAACACTTAATATAATCTCTAGTTATAAATAAAAAAAACCAAGACTTGTATTTTAAAGAGATAAATGAGAATTTCAGTCATACAGATATTAATAATTTTACTATCTGAAGTGACTTATAATTAAAGTTCTAAGTTTTAGTTGTTCAATGGTGGAAATAATTAAAAGTATTCTATTCTATCCTGTAACAATTTCTCAAAAAACCCTTTTACTTTTCCCCCAGGAATAATGAGAAACGGAAGGAGAAGTCGCGCGTGGCAGCGCGATGTCGACGCACAAAGGAGATGCAGATTTTTGCTGAGCTAACTGCAGCCTTACCCGCCAGGAAAGAAGATGTAGAACAACTTGACAAGGCCTCAGTCATGCGCCTGGCGATATCCTATCTGAAAGTGCGGGATGTTGTGTCCTTGCGTAAGTGTGTGTGTTTTGCTTATTAATATTTTTAATGCGTAGATACATTAGTCGAAGGTTCCTCTGATGTACTACTTATTTGACCTACCTAACCAATCAACAATGCAAAAGTTACAGGATTGTGAACCTTAGCTTAAATACATACCACAGAATAAATATTGACAGTATGGAAACTAGGCCTATTTGTTGATATGATTACTTACGCTCATCATTGGAGCGTTAGGGTTGTCATTCTTAATGTTTGTAAAATTGAAGTGTTTTGAGTTGACTGGTAGAAATCGTGACTAACGAAAAAAAAAGTAGTTGAAAGCACGAAAATCAAAATCTTAAGGTGGAACGGCAATTGTAGCCAGCGAAAATTAAATTTTTTCTCATTTCGTTCACCTGTGACAGAACTGTCAGAGGGATTCGATGGAATGATATAGATTGTAGTATAGTTTATATTAGTATAGTTTCTGGTCAAAACTAATCACTCTAAAAGCTCTTCATGCAGACAGACAAGCTTAATCCAATGTCACCCCGAAAGTTTAATAATAGAGGCTTCGAGAAGTCCTATGGATAGACACAACAATTTTTGAAGCCGTTGTTCAACCATCTTGACGTAACACTATAGAAGGAATCGTGCTCTTTCTGTGTCAAGATCTGAAGAACCACATGCCTGGTTCAGCTATAAGCCATGCATGTCAAAACTCGACTACATAACAATGATGCGTCATATTTTTCCTTCCTTTTTCACTTAATGAATGTGTTGCTACCTATAGATATGAATAAAATTTAAATAAATATTCATTACTTTGCTATCTGTACCATGAAATAATCAAATAATTAATCAATTACCTACTTACATATTTTAATGTAGTAAGCCTAATACAAAGCTACTATCGGAGACTGATATGAACAAAAATAAATACTAATGCATTGATTCAATATCTCTAAGATACAGCTGGTAACCAAGATAGCAACCCCCCTGTGTTGAAAATTTTCTACAGTTATTTAAAAAAAAATAGCTGTTTCATATATGAAAAGTTAAGCAGAGGTGTACCTATAGTATACTGACATTTCCCCAGTTATGTTTAACTTTCATGTATAAGGGGGCTAGCCTATTGCCATCAACCGGGAATGACAATCCGGGTTGCTACTGAAAAAATCCTGATGGTGAAACCCAATAACACACTGCCTGACCTAGGAATCGAACCCAATACTTCATCCTCAGCAGTAGCGCTTGCGGCTACTAGACCAACGAGGCAGATGCGCCTTTCTTTAAAAATATTAGAAATGGCTAGCAGAAAACACTAGGTACTATTACTATAATGTTATTCAAGCTAGAGCTAGCTTAAAGTTGCATAAGTCTCTTTCCAAGTATGATTGCTTATTGACTAAGATTTATTATCTGTTTCGACCTGTACTTTGACCTGGGCATCAGCTGACGTACTAATCAGAAAAACTTGATAGTGTGACTAATTTCCCTTGTTAGGTTTAACAAGATTAAACACGATGTAAACTTTTGTATGTATTTCTTTAACTACTTCTTCTATATCATCATTCAATGTTGGATTTAGTTCATCATCAACTTTATGTTCTTCCTGCCCTTGTACCATGTTACAAGGTCGGCGGAATGTTTTCATCTTCCATTCTCCCCTATCACCGTCACGCTATCATTCATTCTCGTCTCTCATATCATTCCTCACACTTTCTTTTTCTTTTCATTTAGTTTTAATACTTATATTTCAATATGTATATTCAGCTCTTTCTAGATCTCTCTCCCTGTTTCTCTCCCTTTATCTCTCTCTCTTTCTCAGTTGATGATTGAATTAAGGCTAAATTTGTCCCCAAAAGTTGGGTATCGGACCCAACTTTTGGGGACAAATTTAGCCTACTATGTTTTGAAACAAAGTTTTCAACAGAATTTACAATTGTTTATACTTCATAGGTCCTTTCTAGAGCGTTGAACTTTGTTGGCTTAGACGCAATAGTAATCAAATTAAACAATCGCAATACGTTGCTGGACAACGGCCAAGGCGTGCCACAATCCAGATTCATGAGGAACGTATGCTTTTTTAGTTAATGATTAGGTTGAAATTTACCTTCAAGATTACAGTCATCGTAAAATTAAATCCCATCAATATTAACCGGTACAGACCGTCCCCTAAAATAGAACAACGACATGACTGTAACATATATAAATCGAATCAGTTTTCAGTGCTTGACGTCTATAGACTCACAGATTACAGGATAGTGTCTCATTTACCGTCTGCGAACCGATTAAAGGAAAACTTTACTTGAAGACTAATTAGAATTACGCATCATCCATCATAAATAAAATATAATTTAATAAATAATTTGCAGCTCATCGAAACGAACACTAAACAGCCAATAACAACACGCTTATTAATATTAAACATTTTATATGTGCCAGTTTCCTCTAAGGATACATAATAAAATCATTATGTGCCTGCGCAAACCGCAAGCAGACTTGTTAGCAAGTATGGCACGCGCGGATTAAATTTTGCATGGCTCAGACACGCGCTATGAAACCACATTGACGTCAATAACATCCGAACTGCTCATACAAATTGAGCTGAATCCTTGATTTTTCTAACACAAATTTTTACTTGAACAATTTGAATTGCAAAGTTTGTGCATGTGCCGAATTTTATTATACATGCTCAAGGTTACCATGAAAACATCAAAAATCGATACGCGTCCACTGATATTGATCATTTTTACTGAGTCATATCAAGATGTTTTACGTAACCGGTTTGTCTCATGGGTTATCCCCAAAAAACACGGGCTTCCTGACCAGCCAGCTAAAATAATACAATTGGTGATCTAAGCATCCTGTTTTGTTAATTACATTAACACTAAGGAGATGCTACGGCCCATAAGATTTATACTTTCTGATCCTTCCCTTGTCTCTGGCCTGAGCTTGAAACGCACATATTTTCTAAACAAATTCTACCTTTCTGGAAAACTTTTTATTGCTTGAAATGTATCCAGAAATACGCGCGGCGTAACCACTGTTACTATTCTGGTTCATATTAACCTCCGCCATTAAAATTAAGCCACTTTGTTAGTTTATGCAACGAACAACATTATTTAAATATGCAAATATACCTTATTCATCATCCAGCATGTGCGGAATATGGCAGATTTAAGTAAATTGCAGCTCGGCCATACACACGAACGTGATTTATAAACGTTGAAATTGCTACAGCTGTATTGCAAACGTTCAATTTGTCCTTTAATTGATAAGGATTGAATGACGTTGATGGAAAAATTTGTAAATAATATTATTTAAAGCTTCTCTACCATACTAATCAGGTTATGGATATCCCTGAAATAGTGAAATCTTCCGCTTCAGTGGTGCTGTAGTAATCTCATGTTTCTGTGATTGTTGATCACAACCAAACTATCCATGTTTATTGCAAATCTTTTCCCATCTTTACGTCATCACGCGACTTAAAAATGTACCTACCTTAGCTTTGCCTGTAAAGGAGAGAATGCTACAAATACGCTAATTGATGTAGAAGGTCGTGGGTCAATGACTGAAACAGGTACATTTAGCTTGTTATTCGTCTACAATGGTGCCGATTCTCTTGTACACCGGACTAAACTAACTAAACTATCACTAAAATTCCTTACTTTTGACTATGAGAATCTTAACGCTATTCTGTAGTAA
Organism: Xanthia togata; assembly: GCA_963853775.1. Classification (NCBI taxonomy): domain Eukaryota; kingdom Metazoa; phylum Arthropoda; class Insecta; order Lepidoptera; family Noctuidae; genus Xanthia; species Xanthia togata. The sequence continues at coordinate 22,761,829 of OY970791.1, forward strand.
AAAGTCTCTAAATTAAAATAATATTTTGACACAACTAAATCGAATTTGACAATTGCGACTCCACGTGGTACATACTTGTTTGACCTACCCCGTGAGTTTTTTTAGAGCTGGAGGCGCGCAGTGGGGGCATCCTCGACGTGTTTTATATGGAATTTTTCACTTTTTGTATGGAAAAAAAAAAAAAAAATTACCTACGTGTTGAGGATTAGGGGTTTAAGGGTTTCATAAAGGGGGTCGAAATTTTCATTATTTTTGCGATAGGACACACCATTTTCGAGATATAAGCAAAAGAAAAGAAAAAAATCCAGTACAATACTGTTTTTGCATCCGAACTCGAGTTGTTCGTGTGAATTTTAGTTCATGACAACTAATAATATTCCACACCATTTGCAGTGGCGATTAAAAATGGTCAGAATTAGTTAGAAAATTAAAATTTTAGGTGAAAAACGTCAAATTCAGAATAGCAAAATTGTCATTTTCACTAAATTAAAATCTCAGTACAATCTTAGTGCTGTCAAACTAAAATATAGTTAAGTTGTGCCAGTTTAGTCTATTTCAGAATGGGAAATCATCGTTTGACAGGAGTAAACTAAATTTTGGTGATTTTTAGTCTAGTTTAGACGCATTTGTGACAAGAGAATCGGCACCAATGTGGACCAAAATAGTCGTTGATGTTTAAAGCCACTTTGTCTCTTTTGCAATTCTCGGCACCATCGTTAAATTCTAACATGAGGACCATATTTTTTCGCTTTTAATTTATGAGTTGACCTGCAAAATGTATTAAAGGAACTCCAACAAAAAAATACTGAACAACCCTTGGCTAAAATCAGAAAACAGTTAGGTACATTCTCTTTGAAACAAAAATTCTTAATTTAACTAATTTCATCCCACTATTCCAGTCCCCGAGTCGGAATCAGAACATCCCAAGATGCAGAACCCCAAGGGTATGGAGGAGGTGTCCACAGAGCTGTCGTACATGAAAGCTCTGGACGGCTTCGTTCTGGTGCTGTCCCAGCAAGGCGACATTGTCTACTGCAGCGAGAACATCGCCGACCATCTTGGTGTGTCACAGGTAAGGGATATAAGAACATGGTTCAAAACTTCCCAATGTCTAAAGGCGAACTAACCTAACAATCAGAAAATATTTTGATAATTTAGCAAATCTCGGGTATGTCCGTTATGTTTATTTAATGTAGTCATTATTTATAACTCAAAAAGGAATTTTCGAGGCTGTTGGTTCTCAGGATAAGGCGGCAGAGTCATTTCGTTTTTCTTGTTCTGGATATCTTTCTACACTGACGTCCGCGTTTGTCAGTGGTGTTGTGGTTAACCCTTTGGAAGTGTTCATATCGTAGACAGCAGAGTGGGTGCAACAATCTGCTCTGTCAAGTATCTCAGTCTTGCTCAGGAAGCTGCTTCGCATTTTTCTACAGGCGACGGATTCTCCATGTAGGAAGATTTTCCCGTCTTAGGGCTTGTTTTATCACGATATCTAAGATAAGATAACTAATCGGTTGATAAAAATGTCATCATATAATCACTTTGCGAGACACTTATCGAGACATTAGGTATAGAAGTGAGGTCCCGTGTCAGGAAATTTCAAGAGATTACTGTCAGATAAGATATTGCTAAGCTGTCATGACCTTTTATACAACAAAGTATATCTCTCCTTCTATCATAAACTATGCTGTAACAGACGGGTCTTGACACATTCTGAAATACCAGACAGTAGAATTTCATAAGTAGGGTAAGTCCAGGATAGCTGCCCCACTTTTTGATAGGAAGCCATAACTTATTAATTAATAATCTATTGGCAATATGTCTTTTGCATATGGTAACTTTGTTCTTCAATCTATGATGGTACCCCTTTTGTTTGTACATAAGTTTCATAGATTTTGAGGAAATTATGTCTTTTTGACCCTCTCAAAAGTAGGATAGATACCTACCGTGAGGGATAGAAGACTCGTAGTAAAAATGCGTCAAGGGATAGAAGCCTACCGTAAGGGATAGAAGACTCACTGTATGAATGCTTCAATATTAGATGCTAATTGAAATAAAACAGATAAGTTTCAATGTAATCAGTCCGTATTCAATGTTTTAACATTAGTTTGTGACATCTTTTATAATCTATAGGTAGGTATAGAATTCTCCAACAAAAGATTTTTTTTTAAATTACAGAACAATATACTTTTCAGAACTAACATAGATAATTTTATCAGTCTTATTCTTCTTCTTAATCTTCTTTATTCTTCTTTTTCTTATTATTCTTCTTAATTAATATTCTTCTTATTTATCTTCTTAATTCTTCTTCTTCTTATTATTTTTTAATCATCTTATGCCTAACACATAGTAGGTATTAAGTTATAACTTAAGTTCAATCTGTGATGTATCTAAGAGCGGCGGATTTAGTCAAAACCTACGTATGGTTAGGTTAGGGTTCCTTGTTATTTTTTGCAAATCGTCTTCTTAATGTCCGAAAAGGTATTCTGTAAGTTCTGGCTATTTCATTTACCTACACATTTCTCATTTTTGGTAATTTCTTGAAAGCCACGCCCGGTTTGCTTTTATATTTTCGAGGCATTTCTGCCACCTGCGATATGAAAACATTAATAGAAATAGTTAGGGATAGCTGATGCCTCTAAGGGCATCTATCCCTAACAGCAGCTGGGGCAACTATACTTTTGGCACAGGATAGATGCCTTTTTAAATAAAAAATAAGATAAAAATAAATCTATAATTTAAAGCATTATTTCGTGTACTTTAAACTGTAATATCATCAGATAAATTTAAAATAAATAGAATTTTTAACTGTGTAAAAAGATATGGAATAGTAAGTACTTGCGATTATAATTTCAACGCTTGCTGAGGTCTCGCCGCGGATGATTTTTACACATACGGACGAAACGCGTGCGCGTCTCCCATTCGGTTGTTGTGGCACTGGGGTCTGCAGGGGGACGCTTCCTATTGTATAGTACGATTTTAGCCTACGATATTTCTAACATTGAGTATTCAAAGTCGCGGCACCTATCCCATTGGGGCACCTATCCTGGAATTACCCTACTTAGTTGTAATTTTTCATCTATATCTATTACTTCGGCGAGTGTGCCCATGAACTCCATGACCTCATTCCACCATTTTAAAAGAGTAACCGTGGCCTTTCTTGCCGGCTCTTCTCCATAGGAAACGACCAATTGGAACCGTGCACCTAGCTTCTGACGTTTCATAAGTGCCCATGTAGGTTTATGTGAAACAAAATATTTTGAATTTGAATTTGATCCATCAGAGACTGAACTTTGCAAAAGTTTAGAATCAATTATCAGCGCGACCGTTTGAAGCGATGCCGTTAATTTTGACAGTTCAACAACAATATTTGCGTTATTTACGTTGTTGAGTGGACGAATTTTTTTAACCTATGAAGCTATGGTTATGTAATTTCTTTAAAAATCCTTGTGATTGTGATTGTGTCTCTGATTTTAGCCCTCTAAAATTTTGCTTAGTCTACACAACCGCATTGGCCCAGTTGCTATTGGTCTGTAGGGTTTGATTAAGCAAAATGATGAAGTAAGCAATATACATGAGTTGATAAGATATGCATCAGAGCAAATAATTAACAAAAACAATCACTGTAGTATCACGTGGCACATGAGTAAATGATAAATATCCGTCAGACTGAACTTCGCAAACATAGCTGCGAGATACAAACTTCAGAATCAAGTGTCAATACAACACACTAATCCGACGGATTTTGAAGGAAATTGCTAATACATTGCAAATTGCTTTATCATGTTTGAAAAATTTGTCTGTTAGAAAACGTAAATCATGCAATCAATTGTTGAATTGTCAAAATGAAAGGCTTTGCCATTGTAAGTGTTTTACGCAATTACCCAACGGCTCTTGTAATCGCTTTTCGAAAATGATGAAGCACCCTAATTGGTCAACAAATCTGAATTATTTTGAAGGATATTTGCTAATCCATTGCTTCATATGGTAAAAAAAATTGTATGCTCAGCAACGTAACTAACGGAATGAATGTTGTTGAACTGTCAAATTGAAATAGATTGTGATTGATCGTGTGTTACGTAATTAGGGTGCTGATCTGTACAATTTATAAGGCAGTCTGATATTTGCCCTGACCATTTTAGTTACCTACTTGCAGACAGCTCAACATTTAGATTATGCTCAGACCATAGAAGTGTGCCTAGAGGAACGCCATTTAATACAATAATTAAAAAAAAAAAAAAAAAAATAGTAAACTACTAGGATCATCATAACCATTTAAGTTAACACGTGTCAGAAAGACTACTATAACTCTCAGTATCTAATAATGGGTTATTGAATACAAATAATAAAATGATCATCTGTAAAAGGAAAACCCCATAAGGAAATCGATACGGCCATAATTTATTTTTAAAGCATAATGTGCTATCTGCTGTATTTAATTGAATTATTGTATTAAATGGCGTTCCTCTAGGCACACTTCTATGGTCTGAGCATAATCTAAATGTTGAGCCGTCTGCAAGTAGGTAACTAAAATGGTCAGGGCAAATATCAGACTGCCTTATAAATTGTACAGATCAGCACCCTAATTACGTAACACACGATCAATCACAATCTATTTCAATTTGACAGTTCAACAACATTCATTCCGTTAGTTACGTTGCTGAGCATACAATTTTTTTTACCATATGAAGCAATGGATTAGCAAATATCCTTCAAAATAATTCAGATTTGTTGACCAATTAGGGTGCTTCATCATTTTCGAAAAGCGATTACAAGAGCCGTTGGGTAATTGCGTAAAACACTTACAATGGCAAAGCCTTTCATTTTGACAATTCAACAATTGATTGCATGATTTACGTTTTCTAACAGACAAATTTTTCAAACATGATAAAGCAATTTGCAATGTATTAGCAATTTCCTTCAAAATCCGTCGGATTAGTGTGTTGTATTGACACTTGATTCTGAAGTTTGTATCTCGCAGCTATGTTTGCGAAGTTCAGTCTGACGGATATTTATCATTTACTCATGTGCCACGTGATACTACAGTGATTGTTTTTGTTAATTATTTGCTCTGATGCATATCTTATCAACTCATGTATATTGCTTACTTCATCATTTTGCTTAATCAAACCCTACAGACCAATAGCAACTGGGCCAATGCGGTTGTGTAGACTAAGCAAAATTTTAGAGGGCTAAAATCAGAGACACAATCACAATCACAAGGATTTTTAAAGAAATTACATAACCATAGCTTCATTGGTTAAAAAAATTCGTCCACTCAACAACGTAAATAACGCAAATATTGTTGTTGAACTGTCAAAATTAACGGCATCGCTTCAAACGGTCGCGCTGATAATTGATTCTAAACTTTTGCAAAGTTCAGTCTCTGATGGATCAAATTCAAATTCAAAATATTTTGTTTCACATAAACCTACATGGGCACTTATGAAACGTCAGAAGCTAGGTGCACGGTTCCAATTGGTCGTTTCCTATGGAGAAGAGCCGGCAAGAAAGGCCACGGTTACTCTTTTAAAAATAATTGGCTTTTACAATATTTTCAAATAACAGTGTTATTAGGTATGGGAGGACAGTGTAGGTCTTTCAACAGGTACTAGGTACTTAACAGAGTAATGATGGTCAACAAATCTACAGTCCACAGGATATTTACTATAACCTGTGTGCCTCTTGGTTTCACCCGCCTCGCTTGCTCCTTGGGGTCGTAGCGTGATGTTTAAATAGCGTACAACCTTCCTAAAGAAATGGGGCATCAAATGCAAAAAGAAATTTTCAAATCCGTTTGGAAGTTCCAGAGATTAGCGCGTTCATACAAACTCTTCAGGTTTGTAATATTAGTTTAGATTTACTAATGTGCCACGTGTTACTACAGTGATTGTTTTTGTCACCATTATTTGCTCTGATAAGTATGTTATCTCCTCCTTATCTATCTAAAAATTATAACATTAATTTTAGAGCGTTTTGAAAACTTAATAGTGCTTAAATAATAGGACTCCCTAAGTAACGGCTACTTATAGCTACTACAAATTAATAATCTCAAGTACTTCGTACGTTAGTGTTATCTGATCAGCAATCAGCAAGCTTTAAACCGACTATCACGTGCAATTATTACTACGTATTTGTCGCACATTACCTCGAATCGTACGATTTGTTTGTAATTTAATAAAGTGCAGTAGCTGTGATCTAGTTACTTATTTGTTATTGTTGTTGTCATGTAACTAAAGAAAAATCAACAATCAATCTGCCTAGCCTTTTCCCAACTATATTGGGGTCGGCTTCCAGTCTAACCGGATGCAGCTGAATACCAGTATTTTACATGGAGCGACTGCCTATCTGACCTCCACAACCCAGTAACTGGGTAATACGATACCCCATGGTAAGACTGGTGTCAGATTTTTCGGGCTTCTGACGACCCGTAACGACTGTCAAAGATCCATGAATGACAGCTGGGACCAACGGCTTAACGTGCTTTCCGAGGAACTAAAGAAAAATCAACATGATGCAATATTTCTCTGCGTTCACCAACAAGACACAAATCTAATCAACGTGCTGCCTGCCTATTTTTGTAACTCATTCTCATTCACAATGGGTTTCAGTTTATAGTTCAACTAGTTTCTGCCCGCAACTTCGTTTGCGTGAAATTTAATTATTTTAACATATCGAGGAGCTCGTGTTACAGGTTAAGCTACGCTTGCCGTGGTTGGTCCATGAATGGGTGACCATCTTTACATACTGAACCTCCTCCGTGCCTCGGAAAGCACGTTAAGCCGTTGGTCCCGGCTGTAATTCGTGGGTCTTTGACAGTTGTTAAGGGTCGTCAGAAACTCGAAAGCTGACAACCAGTTTTACCAAGAGGTATCGTATTACCCAGTTACTGGGTTGTGGAGGTCAGATAGGCAGTCGCTCCATGTAAAATACTGGTATTCAACTGCATCCGGTTAGACTGGAAGCCGACCCCAACATTGATGGGAAAAGGCTAGGCAGATTGATTTGAACATAAAATAATATCATATGACACTCGGCAATACTGTAGCTTCACATCAGTGAAATACTTTTTCGAATCGGCTAATTGCGTAACACACGATCAATCACAATCCGTTTCATTTTGAAAGATTAACAACATTCATTGCGTTATTAAGTTGTTGAGCAGACATTTTTTTCTAAAATATGTATCAATGGATTTGAAATATCCTTCAAAATGATTCAGATTATGATTGATCGTGTGTTACGCTTCAAGGGTGCCAGTTGTTCCGATGATTACCCCGACATACAAACTCACAAATTTTTCGTGTAGATACAGTTCACGGAACCTAATAGGTAAATGATCTTCTTAAAAATCCCTTTTTTCAACGCAATGTATATCGTAGGGCTGTCAAAATTAAGCTGTATTGATTGAAAGTGTCATACGCAATTAGGATACGGTTCTCTGAGTGGATTGCAGCACTTAAAATTGATTGAACTTAAGTGAGAAGCCCTCGGAGGTTTTTGGTTGATTAAAGTACGGAAAAGCATTTCTTTTGTAAGGACCCATTCATCTGGAAAGCGTAAGTATATCTCTTTGAACTAAATGAGTCGCTCAAAATCATTGAGTTCGACTTATCTACTTTCTATTTTTGTTTCACTAAAGAAAATATTCCGCGGTCTTGAAATTATGCCTGAAACGTAGTAGGTATCATAGGGACAGGATCAGTTTTATATATTTTTATCTGTATTATAGTTTTTGTAAAAACGTATAAAAATTACATTTGATAACAGTTTCAATAAATCGTAAAATGTAAAAAATGAAGGACGTTGTGCTCCAAATCTAGCAAACTTTGTCGTTTAATGACTTGAAACTACTGTTTATTATCAAAACAATGTCTATATATCAGTAGTTGTTTTACTTTATATAACTATAACAAACGCCCAACTGGTAACCAATGTCATGGCTCAAGTGCCTGCTTTTCAAACTAGTGGAACCTGTTTTGTTACAACCGCCATTTGTATTTGTATCTCAAGCATTTTAATCCGTACGTCTACAATTCCATAACAGATTAGCTCTGACGTTTTTGTTGCGCTACAAACACATGTGCACTGTGTAAAAAAATTACCCTCTTTTTGCTGCGCTTGAGTCGGGTAAAGGACGATTTTGATGTTCTCTAGATATAGGTGTGGTGTGGCGTTGTTTATAATAGTGACTTATTCATCAATGAGTAATTATTTAATAAAAAAATAACTGATAATAATATACTTACTTCATTCGCCAATAATTTTTAATATCAATAGAATACTTGCGATGTCTTATCTCCAATATCACCGTTATCTGAAACAGTGATGCAATTGAGTTGATCCTTAAGATTAATGTCATAAAGACTGTATTAAGTTTGGTTTGGAAGCACATGGTGTAGCACGAGTTTTCTTCAGAGACGCGCAGGCGCATAGCAGGTTACATGTAGGTCGTCGAACGAACTACGTCATAAGCAACGATCGGGCGCGAATGGAAGATTTGATTATGCGTTACAAAACTTGGTTATTCTGTAGTATGGGTTACATTTATAGTTGAATTCGATGCTTTCAGTTGTTTCAGTTCTAAGAATTTGAAGTTGCGTAGTTCTATGTTAACGTTAGGATATTTAGCCTCCGCCAGCATGGTTTGACCAAATTTATAATAATGTCAGTGAGAAAATCTTCAAAACTGGTAGACTCCTAACGACGCGCCCCACTACCGCATTTACATCACAAGCAAATTTAAAATTAAGTAGTGGGGCACGTCATTTTAGCTTAGACGAGCTCTTGTAGTTTTTAAGAAAATCGAAAACCTTTTTTGCAGTCGGTTAAAATGAAATGATAAATGTTTATTTTTCTCTGTACTTATTTTACTCGTATTAGTATCGGTGTTGTAGGTAATCTTGCTGAATCGCCACACATAATTAATAATACATTACATTAGCGTACAATTATTTTTTTGATGACGCAGAGACGTCTAAATTTGTACGCATGGCGACTGCTGAAGTACTGGTTACATTTCTTAGAACTTACTTTGTTTTGAATCATTTGCCAGCCCACAACTTTATGAGGAAATCAACACTTATTGTCGCCATGGCCCTGTTGTAAAAATATATTTGTCTAGCTTTTATCCTTTACTTCGCCCGCATGTATGTCGGAAATTATCCCACGGGAACGCACTACCACTTACCAGGATAAAAAGTATTCTATGTCCCCAGTCTTACTAGGTCGACATGGTCAACCTATGTGCCAAATTTCATCGAAATCCGTTCAGCCGTTAGGGCGTGAAAAGGTTACAGACAGACAGATTTTCGCATTCATAATATTTTATTATGTATGGAAGTATGGATAAACTAAAAACTTATGTCTCTACTGGATTCGGTTCCCAAGTTGTAAGAATCGTGAATAATAATTTAATAGCATTGATAGCCTAGTGGAGTGACCAATGGACTGCCAAGTCATAGGCCCATTATGTCTCGGGTTCGAACCCAAGGCACGCACCTCTGAATTTTCGGATTCATGTGCGTATAGTATAATTATCACTTGCTTCCAAAACGGTGAAGGAAAACATCGTGAGGAAACCGGCATGCCTGAGAGACGGCATGTGAAGTCAAGTCAGAGACCCATGGGCGGCTTTAAAACTCTGACACTAACCACACGAAAAGAAGAAGGAGAAGAATTCAAGTTTCATAGAAAAAGTTAATTTTCCTACACCTATGTCTAATAAACAACGTTAGTTGCCCCTTTTTTCATGATTGAAAGACAGCTACAGATAATGCAATCTACGACGACGCGCCCCACTCCGCGATTACTGTACTGTAAGCTGTACTTTAGTACGGAGCGGAGCGGAGTGGGGCGCGTCGTCGTGGATTGCACTATCTATACCGCTTAGCTGAACATTGATAGCCAGTAGGTACTTGCTATCAATGTTGAGCTAAGTGCTAACCTAGAAAGCAACTAATTTTATCACTAACAATGTTTTTTGTTTTTAACTTCAGATGGAGATAATGGGTCAGAGTGTATTCGAGTTTAGCCACCCTTGTGACCACGACGAGATTCGTGAAGCGTTGCGCTCGACCAGCTCCGGTCGCCGAGATCTGCTGTTGCGTCTCAAATGCACCCTCACCAGCAAAGGCAGAAACGTGCATCTAAAATCAGCTTCTTATAAGGTATGGTCAACATCTTAGCTTATTTCCCTACAAGCTCCTCAACGTCTGCGTAGCCTTTCCTGAACTATGTTACAGTCGGCTTCCAGTACTTTACATGGAGCGACTGCCTATCTGACCTCCACAACTCAGTAACACTATACCTCTTGATAGGACTGGTTGTCAGACTTCATTATTTCAGCTGAAAGAAAGCAACGCCACATCGACTGGTTCTGTGCTTCTCGCATCCAGCGGATTCCTGGGGCCTCCTAACGCTACGTCTTCTGGTCCGCGGTTGCCACTCTAGAGCCTTTAGGCCCCATCGGCCATCTGTTCTGCGAGCAATGTGCAGCAGATTGTCAGACTTCTGACTACCCGTAACGACTGCCAAATGGAAGAATGAATGGATGAAAGGCACCGATCCCAGCGTGGTTTAACCAGGCTCGATAAATCGAATGAACCCCAAGATTTGCACTAGCCCATGAAGTCTCATGTTTCATGGGGCTACAAAGGCCATGGCATATCAAGGAGTAGACCGGGGGGTGCGGTAATGGTAAGGAAGACGTGCCCTCAGGATAGGAAAGGATTTACGAGCCGTACCGGATATGCATCCTTGAGTAGGCAATGGACTAGTAGAGAGACGGGTGTTATTTGTCTATGGATGAGCATCTTTTTGAGACGTCGACGTTATGTTGTTTCGAGTCGATCTTCACCGGTGAATCTTGAGACGGGGTTACGTTGCTTACTCGTCTCCTTTCTATATCGCTGCTGTGCTGTGTTGCATTTAGCCATCTAAATGTGCCAACTACCCGTAACGAATGTCAAAGATTAAAAATTAAAGCTGTAGTGGTAGAGAGATAAGTCACAGTCAGCAAGTTGAAAGCGTTGCTGCCCAGGATGTACTGGACGAACGCTTAGTATCGTCATTCGTACAGACACTATAAACGTGCATTCGTACTCCTTAAGAATAAAAGAAACTAAAGAAAGATGGATGCCTTTTCAGATTACAAATTCATGCTATGCTGGAAAGCGAAGGAATTGGGAAGAAAGTCATAAACTGTCTTCTTAAGAAATATTAGTCCTACCTATTATTGGCGATAGCTCCTTTAACGCTCCTGCCAACAGGCGTGACACGACCCTTGTTGAACAATTTCTACGAAAATTTTGAAAACTTCAGGAAAATTGTTCTACCTGTGCCGCGTCGCGCCTGCCTGCTAAGTGAGGGTAATTTTTTTTGTCATTTTCTAGAGATCATTTATTCGGTAGAAAGACTGCTTCTTAGTTTGTGTGTAACTGACTATAATTTTTAGTCATTTTCTAGAGAACATTTATTCGTTAGGAAGACCTTCTTAGCTTGTGATGACAATATATATTAAGTGGGCCCAGAATTTATCTCGACTTCGGCGCCATAGTAAGAAGTAATGAACCTACTTACAATAAAAATAGCTTTCATTTGAACGATTCATCAATTTTTATTGCGTAGGTCTAACTGTCGAAAAGATGGAAGTTTATAACCGATCCAATGACCGTTTGAATCGACAAAATTGAATCTATTGCGAGTATATCAATGCAATTTTATTAGGCTGCTGGTCGACTATCCACAATGTAAACCAAATAGGTGTCAATTACAATAAAAATGTGCTAAAATGTACCGTTCCCTTTCATGGTAAATGAACCTTGGACTGCGGACGTCAATCCGACCGTTTTGATGAATCATTCATTCAACAGTGTTCTAAAAAGTGGACAAATAAGGACTAGTCAAAGTAACCAATATTGTATGTTCATCAAGTCAAATGAGCTCATGACATTTAATTCCTGTCGGTATTGCTGTGCAATTATTACAACGACTATCCCTAGGCTTTGCCCGCATGTAAAACTGACTTTCTCATATATTTTTTAAATAATAGCCTATGACATTCAGGGATAGTGTAGCTTTCCATTAATGAAAGAATTTTCGGTTTAGATTAGTAGTTCTGAAGATTACCCCCTACATACAAACTCACAAATTTTACCTCTTAATATTATGACTTTAATTTTAACAGTTAAACCATTATTATTTACATTAATTTCGTTGAACTGTCGAATTGAAAACTATTACTCTGTCACTTAATTAATCTGCTGAATGTTCTTTACTTTAGAAATAAACTCCTATTAAATAAAAACCAATTAAGTAAAAAATTTACGACGCCGTAACAAAAAATTTGAATGGTTCTGATAAGGAAAAGCTCTTGAAACCTCAGACCCCTGAGAGACCATAAGGAAACCACTAGAAAAAAAAACGAAAAATACGAAGTGGTTCGTTCATTTTTGGGATTCCCTTTATGAAAATTCACATACATAGTAAGGTAATATTGCTGTCGTATCATTTAGATATCATCATATTTCGTGTCATGCCATAACATCACACGACTGCATATAGGAACCTACAATGTATTAGGTATACTTTCATATGATGAAAAGCAACGTCTTTATGTCTGTCTTTTTTTTCTAAATGTCGTGGTAATGTACTTGAACTTCTTCTTCTTAAAAACTTGTCGTTGGCACGTCGGTGTCCGGATCGTTCGTGGCAGCGCAGAGGTCGCTATGACTGTATTTTTTGGGGACACAGAATGCAATGTGGGACATAGTTTTGCGCCACTATCCACACCCTTTGGGGGTTCTTTTAAGAGCCATTTACCGGAACTTAAAATCACCAGCCCTCCATATTATTTAAATCAATATGTTTTAGGGCTAGATTTTGGTATGTATTTTGTTACGGTAGGTAACATTTGCACATCTAGGCTATAAATAAACAGTGTGTGTTATTATGAAATGATGACGAATTTCTACCGACTCAATTGAAATACCTATGTCCCACAAAATATCGTACTATGTAAAAATGCCTATACTTACCTACCAACATAACTTAAGTTGTTTACTAGAACACATACTTAATTGTGAAATAATAAGCAAACCGTGAAAAACATTCCAAATGTATTACGAATTTGCGTTCTTAAATAGGTATGCAACGTTGTAATTATGCAAAACTACTATTTTTGTGGTAAAAACACATTTTTTTCTGGGAAATCTGACATCGTGTAGCATGACGGTTACAATAGCAATAGGTTAGCACTGGTCTTCTTCTTATTTCTTTTTTTTGGGTGGGTTAACATCAAATGACTTCTCCCGCTCTGGGTGGGGCGGGAGGGCGTGTCAGACTCTTACCGACTAAAACCCCCCCGTGTTCCTGCTGTTGCATGTGCAATGCCAGGGGGCCACGGTATCCCTTTCGGACTTTCCCGCAACCCCGGCAGGCAATGGTCCCGTCGGACCCCTTCAGTTGTGCTGACATCTCTTTGAGGCGCGCGTGGAACACAACGCGCCGTCGACCCGGGCCTGGTCCTTCCGGACGGCGAGCTACCCATTGCTCACCGTCCGCAAGCCCGCGCCTACGGTAGCCGGGAATCGGCTATCGATTCCGTTAGAAAACATACGTTAGGAAACCGGCATGTCCTATAACTATAAATTCGAAGAAATGTGACATCTACCAACCCGCACTGTAGGCCAACAGTGGGAACATAAATATTATATAAGGCGGTAAGCACCGGTCTCCTACAATGGTGGAATAGACTAAGCAAGCCAAACAATGTTAATTTCTGAGACAACCATATGTAAAGAGAGAATAAATGACATTTTATTATTGTCGTTTATTTAATTTGTTACTTATTTACATTTTAAAATATTTCATAAATTAAAAAAAAAAAAAAAATATAAAAAATAGAGGTCCGCCGGTGTCGAGAGCAGGGTCCAAGCTACCGGTGGTTAGGGCTGCAGAAACAGGAACCTCCTCACAATGCGAGCCGTATCGAATCCTTCTGAATCAGGCGCTTGATCCAACCACCTTACCTTATTATTACTGTTATTACTTACCTATGGAATTATTATTCCAATGACTTGAATTAAATTAATTAATTAGTGGATTATTTCTTGATAAACCATGCCCTCGCAACGTGATTAAAAACCGGATCAGAGATTGTAGGTACAGTTGAATGTTAAAATCTGTTCCAAGGGCATGCAGCGGTTAATTCAAAATTTCGTAACATGTTAATGAAATAAAAACAATAAATTGAATGCATCTGGGGCACGGTACCTAGAGCCCTCGCCAAGACGAGCCAAAAACAAAAAGCAGGGGCACTGCCTTCCCTTTCTCGAAGCGTTTCGTCGTATTTTCAAAACAGTTGGCTCTTCCATTGAACTATTGCATAACACAACATTAAAGTCCAGTGACTTAATTTCTTACCATAAGCCCATAGGAGTGTTTGTGCGACGACTGCGAAACGGCCAAGCCATACGTTTTGACCAAGATTGTAAGGTTTGTGGAGTTAGGGACTTGGATCTACATTAGATTTGATAACTTTATAACAGTGAAAGCGTTAGGTATGTGAAAAGTTTAGATATGTGTAAAAACCCTCCATGTTTAACAGTACTAAGCGTTCGTATGTCACGCCCAGTGCAGTCAGCCACGTTAACAGACTGCTGGCAAGCTAATCTCTTCCCCATGGAATACCAAGAAGAAGAAGAAGACCATACCATGAGCATGTGATTTAGCATTCTTGTTAAGCTAGTGCAGAGACGAGAAAAGACTCAGTATAGACTTAATCACAACGCTTCTCAAGCAGCGGTGATCGCAGTTTGTTGTTACCTATTAGCAGACACTTTTCTGTCTGAAGGTACTCTTGACTAAATATCTCACATGCGTACTACTACCCCAACAGCGTGTGGGGTTCCCTAACAGAATGTGTTCTTTGCCGGACAACACACGGCAGCATATTCAGCCTACAATGTTCCCAATGGCCTCCTCTCTTCGAGAGGGAATGTGGAATCTACCACGTTGGCCCAGTGCGGGTTGGTAGATGAAACATGTCTTGGTATTTTTGGTTCTAGGACATGCGGGTTTCCTCGTAATGTTTCCTTCACCGTTTTGAGAGCCGTGGTGGTGAAATTATTTACACAAAGTAAAGTGCCTGCCTGAGTTCGACCCCACGACTTACAACTCGTAAATCGAGGCCGTTAGCAATTATTGGCCACCACCACTCCCCTCTCCAACACACGGTAAAATTATGACAAACATTGAAAAAAGGACTCACTGGTAGTACTACTTTTTATTACCTAAAACCTCGGTCACACGCAGCGAATACTCGCTGCGAGAACTGGCTGTGTGCGACAGGCTATTCGCTGCGATAGATTCATTCGGCGCGAGTTGAATTCGCCGCTATTAGAATTGAGCATTCAATTTGACAACTACTCGCTGCGAGTAGCCATTCCGCTCTGCGCGCCGCTCTGTCGAAATTCGCGTATAGAAATCACTGTGTGTTTAAATGCCAAAGTCAAAAGTCATTTATTCAAACTAGGCTGAGAATCAGCACTTTTCGAACGTCAAAATTACATAAGACAGTCCCCCAAAACGCCCACCCTTCACCACTTCCTAGTGCTTTAGCTGTGAAGAAGAAGTAGCGCAACAAACTCCCCAGCAGCACAGCTGTCTGTTCAGTTAGAAAAAAAAAAGATTCTATATAATAGTATGCAAGATAATTTACATTACGCAAAACATAATTTAAATTATAAATTAATTAATTATAAAGTGTGATAGGCAGGCAGCGAATCCTCGCTGCGATTATAATTCTCGCAGCGTGTATTCGCTGTATGTGAACGAGGCTTAATCATATTCTATGAATACAACCTAGTTCGACACTACAGGTAGTTGTTTAGTTTCGTAATTTTATAGACACAATTTTTCAAGCAAGATTTGCCAATGACACGAAAATACGAACGGAAGAGTCTTGGGACTTGTTAGAAGTGTTTACTCATGACACAAATATTGTGAGTGAGTAAATCTGCAAACGTGTGGTCTCTGGACCATTTACCAGATAAATCAATTTCCTGTAAGTGGAAATGCTTGGCTTGTAACCAGATTTGTCCTTTCTGTATTATATAGAGCTTCTAAATTATCAGATACGCAGCAGTACCCTGTATTTTTATCTCATATTCCCTTTTAAGCAGAGCTTTTTATTTAAACTGTTAATTCACCATATTATTAGTGATGGGACTGGATTTTAAGCACTCAGTTTCTGTAGAGGATAAGAAGAAAGTTATTAATCTTCAAATTAAGGTCAAGTGCTTACTATAGACTTAGTTAATAGGTCCTGTGAGAGAAACTATGTCTGTTAATACAAAAAAAGTACAAAAATATTTATAAGCAGAAACGTTACGATGCAAACAAAGAACATAAGTATAAAAATAAAACTTTCGTTAACGCTGTGTATAATTAATTAGTCGCAATGTATCTTTAACTATCGAAATTGATGGTTAAAAGAACAAACACAACACTGAACCGTGTTACCAAATGTTTGCTTATAAACTTCGTCTAGGCATTGACCTCGAATTCTTTCCGTTGAGTTTATCGATGGGATGTCGGTTAGCAGACTTGATAAACGTTTTCGTTGTTATCTCTCTCCTGTCGATTTAGAAAACATAATGACAAGTCTCTAAATAATCTTAGCAAAAAGATAATTTAAAAAACGAGCTGAATTAATTGCATGTCTAAATTACTCCTGGTGATTGTAGGCAGGCAAACTCTACAGCAGTCTTACAGCCTACATAACGGCAGAATATAACTTGATCCTCCTTACTTTAGCTGCGATGGGATATTCATGTGTAGATATCTCCATCCAAGACATTAGAACTTGTACCCTAACCTGTATTTTATAACGACTAAAATAATAAAACCCTTCACTCTTCTCCAGGTGATCCACATAACAGGCCACATGCTAATGCCTGCTGAAGAAAAACCTGAACGCAACAACAACGATGAGAAGAAGCCTGATGCTGAGGACAAGAAGGCCACCAAAACTGGCACACTGGTGGCCGTGGGCAGACCTATCCCGCATCCTTCTAACATCGAGATACCATTGGACTGCAAGACCTTCCTGTCCAAACATAGCCTGGATATGAAGTTCACTTATGTGGATGAAGCGTGAGTAAACTTTACTTCATACCTTGGTCCACTGATGGAGAAAAGTATTGCCCAACTTGTAATATTGGGAGTAAAAAACCTACCTAAATAAAAAGTGTAGAGTGAAAGGTGTGTCTTGGACACAAATGAGTGTGTTAAGTTTTTTGGGAGTTGTTCAAGTTTTCTAGTGGCGCAAAATATTTTTTCGTCAGTACAAACACTATTGAGGACAACTATTATTGTACTCAGTATATATTCATAAGTGGAGCTCGTGGTCAACCAATTTTAGGTCGTTGGATATAATAACACCTAGATCTTTCTGTGACGCAACAGATGAGATTTTTTGGAGTCCGAGACGATAAGTTTTTCGAGGATTGTTTTTACCTGTGTAAGATGGTACTTTTGTCAACGTCAACAACCTGTCAGTCCATTTGTATAGCGTTTAGATAATTTTGGACATCTTGCCACTGGTCATGGGGATTCCCAAAAATCTCTGTATCATCCACAAATAACGAGAATGGTAGGCGAAGCGTGTTCCAAGTCTGTGGGGTAAAAAATAAATATCAGTGGACCAAGCACCGATCCTTGAGGGACACCGCTGAGCACTATACCAGCTCTAGAAAGAACGTTTCCAATACGCACACGAAATGTTCTTTTGGTAAGTAAATCACTTATCCAGGCTAATATACTGCCGCGTATGCCAAAGTGTTCCAAGTTTATGTATTAGACGTCGCAAAGGGAAGCGATCAAACGCTTTTTCATAATCCAAGTATATCACGTCTGTGGGATGCCCTTTGTCATGACTCTTGGTCCATTCGTGTACGCATTTTAGCAGATTCGTTGTGACTGATCGTCTCGGGACAAATCCATGTTGCTCCTCTAGGATAACTTGCTCCTGTGATAGGAATTTTCTGATCTTATTCGAAATGATTTTTTTCATTGTTTCGCACAGTAGACTAGCCAGACTAATAGGTCTGTAGTTTACGGATAATAGTTTATTTATTTTCTTGTAAACAGGCACTACGTTGGACTTTCCAATCCTTCTGCATTCCTGCACTTTCCAATCGGCTGGCACAATTCCATCTTTCAGAGATCTGTTCATAGTCTGAGCCAAGTTGCTGGTAAGAGCCTGTGAGCAATTTTTGAGTAATTTTGATGGCATGCCGTCTGGACCAGTGGCTGTATTAACGGCAAAACTTAATAATGCCTTTCGTACTATATCTTCAGTAATGGTGAACTTCTCAATTGATTTTGTTACTCTAGGGCCTAGAGTAACAAACTCAGTTGAGAAGCCTAGAGTCTAGGCTCATTAATGGATGGTAAAGGTCCATCGGGCTCTTTAACAAAACTTTGTTCGAATTGATCCGCAAAAGATTCGCGATTTGTTCCGGTTTCATAACGAACTGATTGAGATTGTTTTTGAAAATATTTGGGATACAAACTTTAGAGTTGAGTTGTTTCCTGATGTAACCATAAAACGCTTTAGGGACATGTACCTATAACAGTGGACTAGAACAACGTTCTTCTATTTCGAGTTATGAATTCATCGTACAAAACAAACCATGTACTTGTTATCATTTTGGCAAACCTCGAAAGATGGCGCTGTTACCAACCAGGCAGCCTGTATTACCTGACCGAATTTAGGTTGCGCGAGATCTATTGTATTCTAGTATTTACGAGGCGCAACTTCAGCCAGCCGTGTAATATCAACAAAAATATCACCTTCAAATGTATTTTGTAGGTTAAACATGAAGCGATTTCGCGGTTTTGTACACAGTCCGCGATAAACTTACGTGGGAATAGTTCAGTACTCGATGTTTCTATGTGTGGTGATGTGTGCTAGTTTTTGTGATACAAATAATGTGTTTGTGTTCCTAAATAGTTCATTATTTAAGTGTTCTGTTTCTGGATTCTGTGAGAATGGCGGGATATTTAAATAGCACAGCTGTAAGTAGTTTTTTTTAGGAGAATACATTAGTATTAAACCGTAATTATGTTAGGATGTATTGTTTATAATGCGATTTGTTGATAAAATATTGAATAATAGGAAGGGGCGACGATGGGAGTGGCGGTAGGTCATTCAAGGTTATCTATGTAGGTGTACCGGCAAGCATGACCTAAGCATGGGGATTGCAGGTCACATTGGAGGTGACCTTTGGAAAGTTATGGTTTCCTGTGCCCTATTTTTACCCCAATGCCCCAGAAGGAGGGTAAAGTTTTTTAAAGTATATAACAGTTTGTCGTTATGTTATCGCTTACATACTTCGTAAAGTGGTGAAAGATCATAGAAATAAAAAAAGGTTTTTACAAAAGTTTGTCGTCTTTTATGCATAACTTTCAGGACATTTCCAGTACATATTTAATTAAAACATAAGTTACTGGTTAGGCCAAACTATGATTAAATAAATAACTTAAGAGAACATTTACAACTTTAATTCGATGACTCTTTAAGTACTTGCTCCTCCAATCTAAAAATAAAAGCCCTTTTCCCGAAAATATACCTATTACACTATGTATTCTTTCCAGGTTGATGAACACGCTCGGTTTCGAGCCAGACGAGCTAGTTGGCCGCTCCGTGTACGATTATCATCACGCTGCCGATACCAGCTCCCTAGTACAGCAGTTGAAATCATGTAAGTAATAAAATAATAATTTGAAAAGAAAACTTCAAAACTCAAGATGCTAAGTTTAAAAAACAACGCCCTCTCTTGGCAGCGCGAAGATTTCTTTTGTCTCAGCATAAATGTAGCGTAGTTGCGATAGTGAAACATAGATGGCAGCACACGGTTTGAAAACTGAACTTTAAAATAAGATTACATTTTTAGGCAATGAGGAAGTGCGAATAGTCTCAATATAACTGGATAGGTCATAGAATTATACCACCAAAGAGATAGTAATCGAAAGATGTTACGTTAAAAAGTCGATAAACGTCGTGATATACGGCGTGACAGGGACGCGTTTTCGGAAGTGATACAAATTGATACAATTTGAAATTACTTTTAATTGTTATTCATATTTAACATCTACCTACACTTTTTAATCTGAAATAAAATACCTACAATTCGTCGTCGTCATCGTTTTTAACAAATATTTTTAAACTGTATTACTTACTTTTTACAATGCCAGTAAGACGCTTGCATCATTTACTAGCTGCATCCCGCGGTTTCACCCACATAAGTCTCACTCCCGTGGGAATATCGGGATAAAAAGTACAAACAAACAAACTCACTTTCGCATGTAAATATTATTTAGGATTTATCCAACATAATTAGTTATCCAACATTCATAGATAAATAGGAATATTCTAGTTTGCCTATAAAATTAGGAATTCTATTTTTGCTTTACATTGTATTTTGTATTTTATATTTGTGACATTTAAACTGAATCTTTACACTTTGGCATACCTACTAAAATAAAACATAATTAAAAATAATAATAAAATATGTGATGCACGACTCTCATACCCTAAATTATTAACACAGAAATCTTTTTTGCTGGTCAATGAATCCATACCAACAAGGTGATTCTGACATAGTTTAGAACTTAATTAAACTTAAAACTTATGGATTCTTGTTGTGCTACATTATTCACATTTTCACGTTTTTTTACTGTTTTTCAGTGCTTGTTCAAGAAAACTATTTCTGTCTAGGAGTCGGCGATTTTGTTCTAACAAACAACTAATGGCTTCCATTCTTTTTTTGCCCTGTTCTTGTAATCTTCTTACTTCTTTCAACAATTTTCTCTCCAATATTGTTTTGACTTTGTGTTTTTGAACACCAGGCTGTAATAAATAAAAATATTTTATTTCAGACCTTTCCGTCCATATGTTGTTAGTAATACACACTACATAAAAACTATATTAGTAACAAATGTAGATATATAAAATTTTAGTTCATAAATCTGTTGCACTCACCAGACGCACCGGGTACATGCACTTGTACATGCACCCAATGCGCCACACGGCTTATCACTAATGACCTTCAGAATGCAGTTGACGCTCCCACGCACTCTGCGCATCATGGTTGCAATCCTTTTTCGTAAGATGGTATTGAAACCAATAATGAACGTAATTAATTTTAATCAATATTAGTATCTACTATTCCAATAACACAGAGAGGAGGCGGGCCACCAGTGCGAACATTATAGGCGATTATGCTATTCCAATAACACATGATACAATTTCAAAACTCTTATTTTACCTTTGTAGTTGATGATCTCATAACATTGTCTGTGGTCATTTCTTTTGAGTTATTTTGTTGGCTTTGGTTAGGGACATTAATATTTTGCTCTTGAGTTTGCACGTTTGACATGTTTTCATCTTCGCTGGAATCCGTTGTATCGCCATTGTCTTTTTCTGCTTGCTATGGACATAGAATCACATAAAATAACAATACAATTAAAAAAATATTACCTATTTTATGTATCAAATTGTGTTTTATAACACCAGGCTGTAAAGAACGTAATTAATGTTAATCAAAATTATTAGCTACTATGGAATTACACACAATACTTTTTCAAAACTTTCATTTTACCTTCATACTTGTTGATCCCAAAATATTATCTGTTGTTCCAATTTCTGGCGTAATTTCTATTGTACTAGGAATTTGGTAACTAATATTTTGCTTTTGAGGCTGCAAATTTAACATCTCATCATCACAGCTGCTGGAATCCGTTGTGTCGTCCTTGACATCTTCTGCGTGCTATGTCATATTATGAAATTATATAAAAGTACAATTTAATTAAAATAAAACTCGAAAAGATTTTATTTTGTCATCAATTTCAAGTCCGGAACCCAACAATTCGTGTAAACAAAATTTGTTATATATTTCAATTACACAATCCGTGATACATTTTCAAACCAAAGGTTTTATTTTACATTTATATTTGATGGTCCCGAAACATTATCTGTTGATCCATTTTCTGGTGTAATTTCTTTTGAACTAGTTGGTTGGGATTGGCTCCGGCAACTAATATTTTTCACGGGAGGTAGCACATTTGTCATCTCTTCATCAGAGGAATCTTCCAGAACCTTTTCTACAGCCTATGGAAATATAAACAATATAAAATGACATACATAACAATCAAATAAAAAACACAAGATGAAGGGTTCCATCGTTGGTATTTTAGGATGAATTTATCCCAAAAACAAACTACATTGTACTTGAAAAACATGTTCGCCCATACATTCCAACTGCAAATGTAAGTTTGTACGCACAATATTGAAAGATTTACCTACCATGTTATTTTAAGACCATAAATTTCTTCTACGTTTCGCTGTAATCTATAATTAGAACTATTTCCTGTACTTAAAAAAATAAATAATGCTCAGTAGTTTCGGAGATAAGGGGGGCGGGAATGGTCAATAAAATTTTCATGCATTTTCGTAAATAAATATAAAACTATATAATTTAAAATTATAAAAAAATCGATATTTGAGACTGTTCCTGAAAAGTGAATTTGAACATTTGAAAATGTGTACCGAAATAAATTAATCTTGAATAATGATATTAAATATTCAATTATTGTTTGGGTCACAGAAATTCATATGATGTAGGTATACCAAACTTCAACTTAATCGGTCCATTAGATTCAGAGCAAATTGGCTGTGACAAACGGACAGACACACGAGTGATCCTCTAAGGGTTCCGTTTTTTCATTCGGAACCCTAAAAATGTTATTGTTGTTGTTGCCTACCAATTTAATTTCCGGAATAGAGCCTCCGGTCAATTTGTGGAAACCTTGTTTAGTTAAGTAGTAGTTTTCTTTTTTGAAATGTAAAGAACAAACTCTTGTGCTAGCCTTAGCTTCGCGTTTATTTATTGCCTGCATCCATTTTTGACGTATTAGAGTGGCTCTCGGAATTCTGTGAAAGAAATAAGGTTTGTTTTGGTTACTCTTATAAAATATTATTTTAAATAAATAACATAAATGAGAATACTTCAAATATAAATTTACTTACAAATATTCAAGAATGTTCTGCGAGCAAAAAAAAAATCAAGTAACTTTATAACCGATCTTAACAGTAATTTAATACATTTCGGCCCTGTTTATAATCGCGTGCGTCAGCCATGTTTTTTCGCTTTCGTTCGCGACTCGACTCGAACAATACCATTTCTAAGAAAAGTTCACGGTTTATAAATATAATTATATCGGCCGTTACAAATCAGGTTTACTAACCTGTGAAAATGAACAGCACTTTCTATGCTGCTTGAAAATTGAGTATCGGACCTTGAACTGCATCCTTCGACTGCACACTGTACCATTTTACCTTTTGTTTGATTGAATAAAATATGGCACTCGCACGCACGCACGAACTAAATGACGCCACGCGACTGTATCACCGTGTGCTAGCGGACAAAACGGTGCCTTCTCGTTCATTCGATCGGCGCCATATTGTGTGGCATCATCTGTTAGCTCCGCGCCATCTATTGGTCGCATAAAAAGTCATTTAAGGTGAATGCGCTAAGGAAACCCGCGAATTTATCAAATGTTCTTAGGTTTTTTTTTGCAATTTGCGTAATATGTTGGAAAATATGATTCGCATCCGTAACAAATGTATTTACAGAATCATTATCATCAATACAGCTTTCTGATCAACATTTAACCTGACACTGACCTGCAAATTGCATAAAACTTAAGAACATTTAAATTTTTCGCGGGCTACAGTTATACGAAAACAAATAACGATTCAACTGTTATTTGTATTGCAATAAAATAGCAGTTGTGTAATCGGTAGTGTACGTTTTACGTTTTGATTTTTACGGTGTTGACATGAAGTTAAAAAGTTTATTTTATTCAAATCTGACGCTTATAATGAGATTCATCTAATATGCAGGCCCCTTATAAACGGCCGTTTAATTTACTTTGAACTAAATGCGCCCCGCGGTTTCACCCGCATAAGTCACGATTTCGTGTGAATATCGGGTATCGGAATAAAAACAATCCTATGTCCTATTACTTACTCTTACTGTTGTAAATTTAAACTCACGAAGACTAGTAGTTATAAAGTTTATTCATAGACACAATGATTATTAGAAGTAAAAAGACGTAGATAGGTTACCTACCTAACATTCTATCTTCAAAAACGGCACTATATCACACTATTATATGACACGTGGAAGTAGGATGGCATGTCGTAATTATCGGGAGCGAAAAAGAGACAAAACGAAGAAAATGTGGCTAATTAGCCAACTTTAAACGTGCCACTTGCGGAACGTTAACCTATCTACCTCTTTTTACATATAATGTCATTGCATAGACACATTACTACAAAATTAACAAAATACCAATTGAAAACACATCTTCTCTATCTGACAGCTAGTCAACGACTGCTTGCGCCAGGCCTGCGCTTTTTGAATGACATCCATAATGACATTATACTTTTATTTTTATTTGATGAAAATGGAACCAAAATTACAGAATGTATTAAATAACTAACAGCCAGCTAGGTCATGGTCTACCCATGTGCCAAATTTAGATTATTAATAAATGCTCAATAATCTATAATTTCAGTAAGTATAGTAAATGACTATAATTTATTAAGATTTTTCAGAATTTCAACTTCAAATGTCTGATAAAAAAATATGTGCCAGTTTTTGATATTTTTTTCAATCCTTACTATCAATTGAGTATTCTACATACCGAATCTGGTCTTAACTAAATACCCCACTGCTGGACCCTTTTTGCTTGGACGCCCACATATAGCTATTAAAGTTGTAACTCAAAGTCACAAATGATAAACTAGGACCATCGAAGTAAAAATAAATAGACAGTAATAATAACATTAACAAGACAATGGTCAGCAAGACGACCAGTCACCACAAGCAGCACCCGTTCACGAGCATAACGCAAAGACGCATGACATAATCTTTTTTTAAAACACACACACCTCCTATTTCACTGATACCATTTTCTGTTACCATGTTGTTAGTTGTTATGTGATGATAACAAGCGTCCAATAAAGTTGTTTTGTAAACATGACTGAACATATACTATACACGTAGATTTTATACTATATTTTATGTTATTTTTGTTGCGAATGATTAGGGTTTACCTAAAACATGTTCTTTTTCATGTAATTTCATAGAAAATATAGAATTTTGAACTGAAATAAAACCGAGGGCAATGGTTTCACAATTTGGTGCCATAATAAAAAATGTTAAGGAGAACAAGTTCTAAAATAATATCATATTTTTTTTCTAAGGCCGCCATTTTCAAATTTGGTCGAAAAATTTAAGGAACGTTTGAAACCTTTGAAATTTTCACAGTTTGCACTACCTACTATGGCCGCTATAACTAAAAATAGTCCTTTGAAATTTTCACAGTTTGCAGTTTTGCACTACCTACTATGGTTGCTATAACAATTTTTTTTTTTTTTAAGTTAAAAATTAATGGGGCGGGGGGTCCCCATTTACAAGAACCGTGTTTTTTTTCGGCGTTTGTTGCTCCTTAGTAAGTGCTACTTATAAAAATCTTCTCAGTTGCTTGTTCACATTGAATTCCCAGTGCTCGATGTCTAGTAGCTCTGTTACTAAGCCATTCTTTTGTAGTATTTAGGTACCTACTAAGCACTTACTTATTTACATACTTAGTTAATTAAATGGAGTGCTGTCAACTCATTAGCACTGTCTGAAATTATAATGTCCACCAGTTGGACAGTTTATTTTTTTGGATACCAGCGATTTATTATTCGGTTTGGAGGTAAATTTGAAATTTTATCTAAGCATCGAGTTTTATGGAAGCGTGTTTTCGTCACACGTATACCTACCTACTTAACATTAATCCTCAACTTTACCATATATATTATATATATTTCAAAATTAATGCTGCAGTATTTTCGATATAACTGAGCATCATGCTAAGCAATGTAAGGTATTATAGACTTAATTATTGAGTCGTAAAGACGAGGAAATGGCAGTCGGCTGACGATGTCGGTCGTGTTCTTTACGAGGAGTAAACCGTTCGTAAGTACTCGTAGGAGGTCGTCGATTGCTGTTTGATGCTTGTTTTATGAGTGATACCTTGATGGCCTTCAAAAAGGAAGAGAGAGGTTTTAGCATCCTTTTTGGCTTTCTCTTTCCAATGTATCCAAGACTAGTGACCCGCCTCTGCTTCACATAGTTTTTTACAACTTGACAGAACATCACGATTTCTTTATTATGTGTAAGTTAAATGTAAACCTTTCGGAATAAATTATGTAAATAATGGTGAAAACTGCATCAAAATCCGTTGCGTAGTTCAACGCGGTCACATAGGCACACGAAAAGTGACATTAATTTATGATTTGTATTGATAATACAAGTGGGTAATTTTCTCTAAGCTTTAAGCTATGTGTTTCAGCTCAAACGCATCAGAAAACCTGAGATTTGTTCCTGATGACCTACTTTTTGAATCAAGCCTTTAGTTCAGATGAATTAACTGCGTATTGATTAAGACAATTGAACAATGTGTTGATGTCATTCACTACCCAGCTGTTATTGTCTTTGATGTTTCAGAATTGATTAATTGGCATAGACATAATGCCTTCAATCTTAAATCAAACTTCACATAAGCGGTGCCAATTCATAGGTACACATATCTTTCCGCACAGTCATCAGTTAATTTAATCCATATACCAGCATCAGACTATTAAAATCTAAAGTAGATTATCTCATAGATCGGCCTACGGAGATTAAATAATAGCCATTTGTTATGGTCGCCAACGGGAGCCTGTAATGATGCATTCAAACCAGAGTTTATCGCGTGCCGTTCATTTAATATTTATGACCATCAGCCATCTTTGATGGCCAGCCGTAGAACGGAACGTCATTTTTTTAAACGTCAGGCTGTCTCTAGAGAAATGAATGAGCTTTAAGCAGCAATAACAAAACGTTAACTTATACTCGAGATGTTAAATTAATCTTATCGATTCCATATCATCGACTCAAAAGGTATTTCTAATTCTAGAATCATTTTGCACGGTCAATAATATAAAACCATCGGAAAGTTTAAAATAGATTCCAATTCTTCGAATTTCAGTGCAAGTCAAATAAATATTTCAAAGAATATCGATTGCCATTTGCAATTGAATCGTTGGAATTTCTCGATTACAAAATGCGTTTTCAGTAAAAGGTGTCATAATAAATTATCGCAATAGTATCATTTACAATAAACAAGTAATACCTGCAATGTATTATAGGTACTTAGGTAGGTATCGCAAATAACATACTGACTTTTCCTCCATATTTACCTTTGTTATGTAGCAAAATTGAAACATTTTAGAAGTACCTATCAGCCACTTGAGTTATGGATGCGTCCGCACGTAGTACTCATTAATTTTATTTTAATAAGTATTCGTGTTGCCAGCCTGGGGAGGATATTGTTTAGTAATGTTGCCCGAACTTGGTTGGAAAAATTAAATTAAATGACATGAGTTTCAGACTTTCACAGCACACCCGAGGGTAAACGTTTTGGAGAGGTTTTGTAACATTTTGCTGCGTGCGATTAAGGCGCAGAGGGTTCCGAAAACAGGTTTTTTTAAAGCAGTGTATCTCTTAAACCGTAAATAATTTTGACCAAAAAAAAAGAATGACTTTTTCAAGTCTTATTTTAATACAGTGATGGAACTCAAAACATAATTAAACATACATTAATGCTTCAAAAAAATCTTCAAACACACCTCTTAATTGTCTTTAAAAGCAGTTTATACCTTCACTAACAATTATAATTATAATTAAAAATATACCATAAAATGTCTAATGTCAACCTGCATTCAGTGATGGATTATGATGAGTAATATGAGCAATATGATGAAAAAAACAACGAAAAATATTGAAAAAGTACAAAAGTGTGGTTATTTTCTTTACTCTTTACACGTAAAGAAAAAGACAGAGACAAAGGCAAATCGGAACCCTGCGCCTTAATCTCTAACTTTTGTAATTAATTTCTGCGTTGTTTTTTTTATATTCTATGTCATGCCATCCACCTATAAATAATGTGTGTGAAATAAAATATGAATTATTGGATATTAAAAGGTTTTCAAAGCATCTAATTTAATGTTTTCTCCATTTATCAACTCACACTCGACTGTTCCTGAAACTCTTGAGAGTACAAAAAAAAAAGTTTGAATAAGTAGGTACAGTACCTATCTAATTAAAACACAAATCAATCACACAGCACCACCTTTCTATTCATAACATAACACTATGCAAATAAAGCCACAATTGTTGTTCGTTATTTATTCTAATTCCGTATGTATTTACGTAATATAACATGCTATTTTTTTCGTAAACAAGCGTCGAATCGACGTATCTTAGCACGTGCTAAATAAAAATAAATTTTATTTGTGGCGCCAGTTCATAATGCTCGTATTAGTTGACACTGACGAAGGTCGCATTGCTGACCTAGGTCGGCTTTAGACTGTAATAATGCGGTTATGTTACGCGAAAACTGATACCATGTATTCAGTACATGATTCTGATACCCCTCCGTTGAAATTCTCCGAGGGTTATTAAAAAAAATATCAGCTGTTCCATATATTTTGACCGCGTAGGTATTGAACTTTTCTATGAAACAGCTGTTTTTTTTTTCGCGTCGATGTCCCTTCCACCCTGTATACGATATACAAAAAGGAATGAGAAGAGCAGAGATATTGGGAGTTACGAATATTGACAATATGGTAGAAGACCAAATTAACGATGGATGGATTGTGGGGAAGATGATATGGCTGGAAAGTGAGATCAGTAATGATATGGCTAACAGAGATTTATTTATGGAAGTAAAAGACATGCTACGCCAACTTTAAATAATAATTACTTTAAGGGAAGTGCAAGAGAATTTTGTACATATCTGAGTGAGTGAGAAAGAGGCCGTCTCTCCACTATTCAAGTGCCTACTCTAGGATGTATGTCCGTTACGGCTCGTAAATCCTTCTAAAGCCTAAGGACATGTCTTCCCTACCATTACAGCGCCCCCAGGTCTACTCTTTGACATGCAATGGCCTCTGTAGCTCCATGAAGCATGAGGCTCCAAGGGCTTGTACAAATCTTGGGGTTCATTTTATCGAATCCGCATGGCGAAAGCCTCAGGGTATCCCGCGAAATTCAAATTTTCTTCGGTTTTTTTGCAATTTGCATGCCAGTATCAGATTGTATGTTGATCTAAATATGATTCGCGATCGTATCGAATGTTTATTTATATAATTATAATCATAGAAATCATCAATACAACTCTCTAAGTTCATGTAATCCTATTGAATGACTATTTCATGAAATCATGACATTTGAGGAATATGCTAACTTATGGAGTTGTATTACTGATTCTAATGATTAAAATTCTGTAAAGCGATATTTTTTGCGGTCGCGAATCATATTCTAATTAACACACAACTTGACACTGGCATGCAAATTGCAAAAATCGAAAGAAAATTTGAGTTTCGCGGGCAACTTTAGCGCTTCCCCCTTAAGAGGGAACAGGGGCTGCGAGGAATTTGCAAAATAGGTATTTGAAGAAACTATTGCCGTCGCGCAGCGCCCGAAAAACAGAGTTAAACCCCGTAAAATGCGATAGGGACAACTGCAGCTCAGACCGATTATATCACAAAAATTTTGACGAAAACGACGTTTGGCATTCTCCTTTTTTCTCCTCGAAAACTAAGTCGAATTAATAATTTTTTACATTAAAATTTTAATAAAGAGTATGTCTAGGTTCCTATTATTTTCTTTTATGATAAAAACTTTTCCGAATTAGTCTGGTAGTCCTCTAATCACGGCAGTAAAATGGGGCTTTTTTGTAATTTTTAGAGGGTCATCTTCCTTACTTATTAATTGCTGAAAAAAGGAACTGACAGGGACATGCCTATAGAGACCCTGATTTTATACAAAAATGACAGCTCTAGAGGCATTATTCAGGAAAAAAAAACGGGGAATACGTTTGTATGGAGAATCGCGGACCCTGTTCCCTCTTAAACCACGCTGGGGTCGGTGCATTTCATTCATTCATATCCGAGTGAGTGAGAGAGAGAGAGATAGGGCTTACTTATAATACCAAAGTTTTTTTTTAAACTAAGAAATGGCTACTCAAATATTTATAAATGATTACCTAAACTCCTACGCCTGTGTGTGTAGTTTTTTTTTGCATTCTTTAAATAGTGGGTCTATTTAAAGAACGCAAAAAAAAACTACATGTATACTTTTTTATTTTACTTTATCTTATCCAGGCATTATTAAATGAAGCTTTTAATGTAATTAGTGTTATATCTTGGATGTAACACACTTTAAACGAAAAATAACCCGGCAAAGTTAAAAATAAGTCTTTATTATTTCGCCCGCTATTAGTTTAGTAGATATGGTATATGGATGTACAATGGTGGACGGCTATATGATCTAAGAAAATATAGATAGATTGCGTGAAATATGATATGGTTGGAAGGGTTGGAAGAGAGAACTATGATGTCTGATAAGAGATGAAAATAAGAAAAAGAGTTAGGTACCGCACCAACCATAATAAATAGGAATACAGTCAGGAGGATGATTTATTTATTTATTGGGTGCTGATCTGAAGTTGTCTTCTACTTGACCTCAATTTAGAAAATTACGCAAAGTTTTACAAGCCTTACAATGTTAATAGAGTTGTTTATACAACCTCCTAATAGCTGCCTTTGACGGTGAAGAAGTGATAGCTTTTTCAAGTCTTAAATGACAATTAGCGCAAATAACTTCGCGAGCGCCACGATACCGGCGGTTCATGGCCGTTCATCATTTATTCGCACCGTGTTAACAGCTGATCAATACCAATGATTAAAAATAGAAGCTAACACGAACCCGACACATGTTCAGCGCGTGATAGATAATAACCCACCTACAACTACAAATAATCATGTAAACACTGTCAAAAGCAACAAAAAAACTTGCAACAGTAATTGTCTAAATAAAACTGAGGAGCTTATCCAATTGAACGCATATTATATAAATCTTATCCTATCCTTTAAGTGGACAATAACAAAATGATCGTAGATGACCCCCTCCCGTTGAACCCAGTCACATGATGTTGAAATAAACGCGTTATGACGACAGACATATCTGGACCAACACCAACGTTTGTTTATTACAAGATGCATTATGCCGAACAGAAATCACCTCACGTTACATCTTGCGTGTATTTTTACTTCTCAACATATATCGTAAATTATTGCAAATTCTAGTTTTATCTGGTGTACAGTTGTTACTATCAAGTAATATAATGATAACCGTACAACAATGGGCCGATAATGATGCAGTAGCGACTGTTTCACGTGTCGATCACGACTATACAGAACTTAGCCATGAACTTGTAAATGAATCATTTGGAAAACATTTTTAACACTTATTGGCACATCCGCCAACTTTCTCCTTTCAACTTTTATGTAACGTGTCTAATAATAGAAGAAACATGCTTTTCAGTGTTATAATGTAATAGAATCGTATTATTCCTCTCTGTTTCAAGAGATCACAGAGGAAGGTGACAGATATTAGTAACGAACTAAAATTAATACCGCCTTGGCTCAATTGCCTCTATTGCACATCTAATTGTTTGCAAATGATACTGATATACCTGTAGCGGCTACAGTGTAACCTACACTACCTACATCGAATGTGGCGATACAGCATTGTATGACTATTCAGCAAAAAAAATTGCTTCAAGACCAATATTTCCGTTACCAATTTTTGGCTGCCGACCAGCAGCTCGCCAAAAAAACAAAAAACGGTCCAGGAAACCGGTTAATTTCTCATCTTTCAATTGGTTTTTTCTCAACTCCACAATACACGACTTGGCATTCAGCTGATGTCACCCAAAAACATCTCTAGAATGAAACCACCAGACCTTCGGGCATCTGTGAGAGTTCGAGGCGGCGATAGAAATACCGTTTAGACGTAACATATACGTCACAAGAAAGTGCCACTAAACAATAGCATGATAAGGAAAGAATTTGCAAAGAAATAAGTACAGGAATAAATTATCGTCAGAAATTGGGTAATAGATAACGTTCACGTTTGTTTGATTTAAGTAGTTAGAGCATGGTTAAAGGCCTGCTTTACAATAGTTGTATTCCACCAGTGTAACACGTAAATTATGTACATATTATTAATTGCTCTCCAATCTCCATTTTCCCCTTCTCGTAAACTCGTAGAGTATACATTGTGAATGGAAAATATTTGATCTACCATTAGCATTCCTTTAAGAACTACTAACACATCCGTCTTCATTTCCATGATTCATTTCGTCAAATTAATTTTTCACCTCAGCACCTCGAACAAGCAGGTTTTGCTGTCAAAAAACAGTGAGCAAAATTCGATTATGCTGCGAGCGTGAGACAAAGTAACTTTTTAATTATTTTTTTTAAATGTCGAGAGCAAAGTTGGGTCTACTCACAAAATTCTAAAGATTTGAACTTTAATTAGTTTTGTCACTTTCATTTCGATACGAAAAAAGCGAGAGATAGAAACAAGTCGATTCGAAGTTCGATTTCAAAATTCCATACACCTACCTACTAGGCCCAAAAAAGAAACAAACAATAAAACGTTCGGATACACATAAAACATTAAAATTGCAAATCATCTGATAAGGTTTTATTTAAATTCTGTTTTATTAAATTTTTGGAACGAAGTTCTTAAGCGGCTTGCGGTAAGAGTGCACTGGCAGAAATCGTCACGCGAAAAGGCGCTTGCGACTGTCTTCTTCTAATTCAAAGAGAAAGAAAGACGGAGAGATATAGTAAGTGTGAATTTGGTCGAAATGAAAATCCAAGATGGCGGTTGCGAAAATTATCGCATTTTTCACAATGGGTGTCGTTTTCATTGTTTTCAAGGGTGCCAAAGCCGATCGTGAGGGCGAAATGTAAAATCCAAGATGGCGGCTGCGTAAATTTTCAATTTTTTTTCATGGGTATCGTTTTTATGGTTTTCAAGATTGCTTTTTTTTTTTTTTTTTTTTTTTTTTTCCAGTATTTTATTGCAATCTATCATTCTAGCAGATATTCAGCAATATTTTTGATATTATTATTTTGGTTTGTACGGAAGCTGTCCAGTGACTCTCCCGTTTATTCTTACGTCCTCTTAAATAAGGTCTTGAGGAATCTTTCTCTTTAGTCTTCTAGCGACTGTTTGGGTGTTCATCAGGTTTACTGCTAGGATGTTTGGATGGTTTGTGATTCGCTCTTTGTACGCTTTTGTCCTTTCTGAAATTTCTTCCATTACATTTTTGATACAAAGGTCGTTATGGAGTCTCTTATTTGAGACATACCAAGGTGCGTTCGTTATCATTCTTAACATTTTTGACTGGAACCTCTGAATTATGTCTATATTTGATTTTGCCGCTGAGCCCCACAGTTGTAGGCCGTATGTCCATATAGGCTTCATTATGCATTTATATAGCAACAATTTGTTTTGGATTGAGAGTTGTGATTTATTATTTAGGAGCCAGTACATTGTGCGTAACTGTTGGCCCATAGCCAGCCGCTTGGTGAATATGTGCTTCTTCCATGTTAGGCGTCTATCCAGATATATTCCAAGATACTTGGCGTAATCCTCTTGCGGGAGAGGTATTCCGTTAAGAGTGACAGGGGGACATGTTCCTTTCCTGTTAGTGAAAGTCACCTGTACGGATTTAGTTTCATTGGCTTTGATTCGCCAGTCTTTGAGCCATTTAGATACCTCATCGAGACTAGTTTGAAGCTTTTGTGCTGCACCGTGCGGGGAAGTGTCCACAGAAAGAATTGCTGTGTCATCAGCAAATGTTCCAGTCACAACACCCTCGGTCGTTGGGAGGTCGGCGGTGAAAAGCAAGTACAGCGTTGGGCCCATTACGCTGCCTTGAGGTACTCCAGCTTGGATAGTATGTAAGGAAGTTAACTCTTCTCCTTGTTTCACAAAAAAGTGTCTGTCCCTTAGATATGACTTTATAAGGTTATAGAAATTAATAGGCAGATCCCGTTTTATTTTGAATAGTAGACCGTCATGCCACACACGATCAAATGCCTGAGATATATCCAAAAATGCTGCAGCACTGTACTGCTTTGACTCAAGAGCTTTGTTGATATGTTCCACTAATCTGTGTACTTGTTCTATGGTACTGTGTTTACGACGAAAGCCAAACTGATGATCAGGCAACAGCCCCTTTGAGGAGATAATAGGAGACAATCTACGCAGAACAAGTATTTCCATAATTTTCGAGGGTATGGGCAGCAGGCTAATAGGTCTATATGATTGCGCCTCAACAGGATTCTTACCTGGTTTGAGAGCCATTATAACTTGGGCTACTTTCCATTGAAATGGAACCATACCCCTTCGCAGGATAGCGTTGAACAGGAAAGTGAGAAATTTAATGCCTTCCTTTGGCAGTTCTTTTAGGATTTTGCCGGTTATGAGATCGTATCCCGGAGCTTTACTTGGGTCTTGCGCCTTAATCGCTGTTTTTACTTCTTTCTTTGTGAACTTAGTAATGGGAGGATCCAGTTGGTGGGTTTGGTTCAATAATTGGATGACTTCATGAGTTTTAGAAGACCCCGTATCTGGGTTTGGTATAAAGACCTGATTAAGATGCTCAGCGAATGTGTCAGCTTTGTCCGCATCACTGGAAGCCCATTCTGAGTTACCCTTACGGATAGGAGGTTGGTTAGAAACAGGACGTTTAAGTTTTTTTGTGACTTTCCATAAAGAATAATTTGTTTCCCTTGTTGTGTCTAGGTTTTTTAAAGTTGTTTGGATATTTTGGTTGTCATTTTCTTGTAGCAGTGTTTTTAGTTTTGTTTGCAAATAGTTCAGATGTTTTTTATCTGCAGGATAACCTGTTTTTTGCCACTTTTTCCGCACTTTTCGTTTTTCAGCCAGTACTTCTCGAACAGATTTAGGGCATTCTTGTTTATGGTGCGAATCTGTGGACACTGGAGTAGCAAGCCAAGCAGATTGTTGAACACAGCTATTAAATTGTTCAACTGCTTTTGTTATATCGTTGTCCGTCTTTAGAGGAATTTTCATATCCAAAGTTTCCACCAGCGTGTGTCTGAAGAGATCCCAGTTAGTTTTATTTGTGTGTAGTTTGCATGGCTTAGGTGTTATTGTAACTTTTCTTTTTAATGTTATTTCTACTGGGGAGTGGTCTGAGGATAGTTCGGTGCTCGTTTTGCTTGTTAGGAAATTATTAGCAATTCCTTTAGTTATACAAAAGTCAAGCAAGTCTGGTATTTTACTCCTGTCTGTAGGCCAGTAAGTGGGCTCTCCAGGGGAAACTACATTAAGTTTTAATTTCTCTATTGCCATTAGTAGCTGTCTACCTTTCGTAGTTATTGTACGTGAGCCCCAGTAATGATGCTTGGCATTATAATCTCCACCAGCTATGAATCTGTGACCTAGTGTGGAAAGGAACTTTTCGTAGTCTTTTAGCTTAAGTTTATGTTTTGGTGGACTGTAAACAGCAGATATTGTGAATGGTCCTGCCCAATCTTCAATGACGACATTCGTTGCTTGAATTTCTTCTGTGCAATAATGTATTGTTTCGTGATGTTTTATGTTATATTTTATTAGCACCGCACTTCCAGCGTGTGCGCAGCCATCGGGGTGCATCGTGTGATATGTCTTATAGCTCTGAATGTTAAAGTGGCTCTTCTTAGTAAAATGGGTTTCTGTAACTAGAAGAATATCTATTTTTTGTGTCTCTAGGTATGCCTTAACCTCAAGAGTATGTTGTGACAGCCCATTGGCATTCCATAGGGCAATTCTTAAGCAGTCGAAGGTGACAGCTTTGTTGTGAGGGCAATTATTAAGTTTGTCAGGGTGGTCAGTTGATGCATCATTTGTTTCATCAAGCTCATTATTTCATGCATGTCGTGTTGGTTAGTGTGGTTTGTCTCTATTGTTGTACTTTCGGTTTGATTTTTATTGGTTAGTGCTTCTTTGTAAGACTGATGTTGGCTATTTCGAGATTCTTTATCCGTAGATTTCTGGTTTTGTCCTGTAACTCTCTGTTCTTTATTGGGGATATAGGTTTTTCTGTGGTCTGGTGTCTTTGGAAACTTCAAATTTTGGAGGTCTCTATAGATTTTACAACCCTTATAATTTGCTGGGTGGTTACCGTCACAGAGGACACATTTTACACTGTCTGATCTTGTTTTCCTTAAACAATCGATCGAGAGGTGGTCACCAGCGCATTTGATGCATTTAGGGCTGCGGCGACAGTACGTTTTGGTGTGTCCATATTGTTGGCATTTGGCACATTGAGGTAATTCACGTTTTGGCCGAGGCGGTTCAAAAGTAATGAGGCAGTTCATTAGGTTCCTAACCTCATAAATGCACTTATTGTTGTGGTTTGTTTTTAGTTCAACTATGAACAGTGGCAATGGTTTCTTTGTCGTTCTTTGTTTGATGTTCCATATATTGGTAGTTGTATGCCCTATTTCATTTAATGCCGCTTTGATTTCTTCAGGGTCAGTTGAGGGGTGCATGTTTTTGAGAACCACTTTAAAGCTCCGTTCATGTCTGGGTTTGTATGTAAAGAACTCTTTCAAGATTGCTAAAGCCGATAGTGAAGTCAAAATGTAAATCCAAGATGGCCACTTCGAAAATTTTCAAATTTTTCTTCATGGGTGTCGTTTCCATAGTTTTCGAGGGTGCTAAAGTCGAAAGTGAGGTCAAAATATGAATCCGAGATGGTGGCTGCAAAATACGAAGTGATGAAGATTATGTAAAAAAAAACGTTGTCCGATCCGAACATCTGGGCAAAATGGGCATATGTTACTGCAGTAACTTTACAAAACAGTATTTTTTTATTATTATTTATAGTAAAAAAGTTATTGGTATTAAAAATTCACATTTTTTGTTCCAAAATTAAGTACCCCATCCATAAAAAAATTGCAAAACTCATACTACTTATGACTTTTAGACACCCGCTAAACGACGGCCGCCGCCCGCACCAAATGTAAAATTCGGTCAAATTCAGCATTGAAAAAAAATGTGGGGATTATTTTTTCTTTTTTCCTGAAAATTTCAACATAAATATGCTAACAGTACGATACCTAACAACACCCTCACGGATCGGACAGGTTTTTTTTTACATGTTGTATGTTCTCGCTGCTGAGGTGAAAAGTTGTATGTGTTACACGAGAGCAAAGTTATTTGCATCTCGTGTCTTTGAATCCCTCGCAGCGCTCAGGATTCTAACCTAGAATCACTCGCTACGCTCGTGATTCAATTATAGAATCCTTCGCTTACTCGGGATTCAAAATCAACACTCGCAGCAAAAAACGACTTTGCTCTCTTGTTGCACAAATAACTATTAATGTTCGATGCCAGAATCTGTCTGACCATGCATTGCATTTTGGTATGGTCCATTCTATTACCATTTTTCTCTATTATTTCGACCATAGTGTTTTAATATTCTTATATTACGTGCCCAGACGTACAAATGCCGCATTAATCCACGTTCTTGTTACGCCAGGATTATTCAAATCAGCGGATTCCTGACCCTCACCATAAAACATAAATTTGTGTTTTCAACCATTTCTACCATAATTGATTCTATCTAAATGATCTGAAAATAATAATGTGGTAATCTCTAGTAAAATGTGGTTGAATTCAGATTGCTAGACAAGATAAATACAATGATTAGATAAGGATTATAATCATGTCGTCAATCAAAAGGAAATGATCAGAATGAACTAAACTACTGAATTAACAAATGTAAATTCACTTACACTTCAAGAGCAGACATTATTTTGGCTCTTCTATAAATGGTAGATCATATCGTTTTCAAATCTCGTTTGGCACAGGGAATCTAGAGGACAATGTAAATTGCAGTCCTACAACCTTCACAACTGAACCATCGACCCATGAAATTGTCGGGCCGCATTGAAAAGGTTTTGGATCGAATTGGGATTACATTACACGACATTCACTGGAGTTTACCAACATATTCTAGTTAATAAAAGGGAGCAAGAGCTTATTAACTAGCAGTCTATTCAGCAAGGTTTCTTGTATCTTATGATCTAGTATCTCTGAAATATTAATTAAGATCAAAATGCACTCTAGAGGCAAGTCAATTTTATTGTTATCCTTTGTTGATATCATTTATCTAGCCGCTGGCGACTATTTGGCTGTTTCTCATTTCTGTCCAGAGCGAGATAACAAGCGGCAACAAATTTTACGAGTGTCCAGAATTGTAGTGTGTTGTCGCCCCGGGAATATTTACGTGTGCTACCGCCAGTCTCTAGGTTTTTCTAGAGCTAGGATAGTTTACGACTAGGGTTTATGATTTCACGAAGTTTTTAATTCTCCGGTCTCGAGAATTATCGAACTCGATTTTTCAGGACTACCCGGGAAACCGAGAAATTTTCATTTATGTTTAATTTTGTTGTTTAAATAAAGAAAAACGTCGTTAATACACATAATGTTTATTTAAATTAAAAAATCAACAAAATCTCTTGTTAATAACAACAAATTACAGTATATTTCTGCTTTTCATAGAATATAATCAAAATCAACTTTTTATAAACTTAAACTACTTTCTTCTCTCTGAATACATACAAAAAAATACAAATAAAAAAATATATATTAATGAACTAAAAAGGAACAACTCGATTATTAATAGCTATGTGAATAATCACAGCACTATTTTTGGCAATTCTGTGTTAATTTAACATGTGCTTGGACTAGATCGATTAAAATGTTGAATAACTAATTATTTTTTTGGCGCTGACACTTTATAACTGGACGAATTGGTAGACGCTTCGATGTGTCAATTCTGTGAATCCTTTGATGGCCATAGGATTGGACAGTGTACGCATTGTGGTTACAATGTGTACACTGTCCAATCCTAACAATCCGTCGAGGCGGCATCCTTAGACAAATGGTTTCTCGAGTTCTCGACTTTTCTTGATCTGAATTTCTCGGAAATGAGAATTACGGATTTCCCGGGAATTCCCGGGAATAAAACCCATTTACAACAGACTTCGTTGAGTACTTGCTAGTTTATTACAGTATAGACACCGCCAGATAACGTCGTATTTTTATAAAATCTATATTTCTGTGATCTAGATATTCTGAATCGACCGCGTCCTTTGTCGTTTTATTGTCAAGGGGCATTAACCTTCCAGAATTTACGTGCTGAAAATTTTACCGAGATAAAATCATAATATTTTTCTTATAGAAATTTCTAGCTAACAGTTTGTTGGTTAATGGCTAAAACAACTCTAATCTCAACCAGTATTGTTTCTGAACGATAATAGTTACGATTATTGCGGTCAGCCATTACGTGGCGACATTTACTGTTTTGTGGAACTCATTGGGTTTTATTATTTTCTAGCTTGCCATTACTGCAATCATCTGTTGGTTTACTTTTGACCTACGTTTGATTGTTTTTACTACATTTACCTATTACGAGTACTAAGCTTACTAAAATAGTTACTAAGGTTCTCAAATGATTTGAATTAACCCTTCGTTAATTTAATTTCCTTCTGCTCATCCATTCTAAAAATTATAACATCGTCCTAAATTACCTCATTTTCGCTGTAGATAACTCACTTACCGTTAATAAATGTAATTGGTATATAAACAGTCCAGTTTGACTAATTGGCATACATTAATTTTGCGACAGAAGTCGCTTTTAATATTTGTTTAAATTATAATCGTAAAACCCTTATATACTGCAATTTCTTTTTAATTTCACACCCCAGGTGATTTCCCGCGATATGCCTGTTGAGATATTTTGATCATGCTGTAGAATTTGTAAACATAAATTTGTTAGTTTAGTTCCAAGATTACCCTAGGATGTGTTTTTCCTATATATGTAAAATATTTTAATATTATTAGTGTTAAAGTCGGCTGCTCCCGACATGCTTACCAGGCTTAGGTAGGGGTGAATTTATATACGTCGTCAACGCAATCTTCAGGATTGGTGGTCGTAAAGGTTGTGCGAAGTTATGGGCTGGCACAATGTCGTTCAGTAAACATTGTTTATTTACTCCTGTTTACGTCTTACTTCAACTAATCAACACAGAGATTTGTCGCAAACATGCCTGGTTTTATCTTTGTTATTTCCTTGCGTCTTATGTAGACAACGGGATTAGATTTTGTGGTATTTTCAGTTACTCCTG
This sequence comes from Xanthia togata, assembly GCA_963853775.1. Taxonomy (NCBI): domain Eukaryota; kingdom Metazoa; phylum Arthropoda; class Insecta; order Lepidoptera; family Noctuidae; genus Xanthia; species Xanthia togata. Next base: position 22,802,063 of record OY970791.1, read on the forward strand.
TATCATAGAGTATTTCCTGATAGGGCTTTTGCTTATTGCGATTGATCATACTCTATAAGACCATCAGTTGCATTAATTTTAATATTGGCAATCTTGTCCTCTTCTACAGGTAAACTATGCTATGAATCTCTTGCTCAAGACCACTCTGTCAATGTACCAGTTTATTGACAAAATATTATTCTACCATCTCCTCCATGAACATGATCATACAAATTGTGAATACCATAATGGAAACCGTCTACATACGTCGGTAAAGACAACATAAAACGAAATCCGATATAGCTGTACTCATGAATAATATAATGCAGAGGTACTCACTGAAATTTTCATCACTTCTCCGAGCGTTGACTCTTGTCTCAATTTTGTTTTCCTGTCCCACTTAGGAAACAAGGAGAGTTCTCAATGTGCTCATATTATAAGAAGTATAATTCACTCTGGGGGTAAACATTTTTTACAGCATATTCAGCCTCATTTCTCTGTATACGTTTTATTGCCCTTTTAATTAGAAGCTTAATCATGGGTTGAATGTGCCCTTTATAATATTTAATGTACCTATTACGAGTATGTTGTTGTGTCAAGACTTGACTTCAGTCTGAGGCTAATGGAACTGACACGAGTCGATAACCTAATTCTAAAGGAAAAATCCATTTAGGTACTTGTTCATTATTAACTTATCTGACTGGAAGAGATTATCGCTTTTATTTATTTAATTATATTATTTTTAGAAAACTTGAAGAAGGCTCCCTAAACAAGCTGACCCTATCACTAGATCTGGGCCTCAAGTCTGCTATTACAATAGTGTCAGAATGGTCTATCATTGATTTCATAATTGTTGATTTTGACAAGTTTGGTAATCTACTATCTATTGGCGTCATTATGACTTTCCAATGGTCAGCCACTGACACTCCATTGAAAGAAATGGCATCTATTGGTAATCTCGTACATAATGAAAAATGAATGACTGACTTATGCGATAATCTGCTAAAATTTTGACAGTTTCTTTGATCAGTGACCTACCTTGAGAACGTCATTGTGCAGTCATTTCTTTTAATTCGTTACGAGTATCGTGTTTGTGGAATAAAATGATCAACCAATGATCGACCATTATGAATTTAGCAAATTACGAACTTTTAGCAAAATGACAATGGGATCGTGTTGGAATGACGAATTTATAATAATAGCAGACTTGGGCCCCTGTAGTGATCTTTCACGGAAATGTCGCTGCTACCATGCTCAGGTCATGCACAATCGATAGCTAGTCTTTGAGCCTTATAACACTGACGATTTGCCAGCATGTTTCCAGCGAAGCGATTTGTGAATGTACTCTCCGCGGGTGCGAAGCGAGCTTACTGCGTCCACGCGACGTGATCGCCGCGCACAATATTGTACACTTGCTTGTATCGCTTCTCTCTTGTGCACTCAGATCAATCGCTCTCGTTCTGCAAACGCGGCGAACTCGCCACGAACACTCGGCGAGATCGTTAAACAATCGCCTCCGCTGGAAACACGCTCGCAAATCGCCAGTGTGATATGCCCCTTTTAATTATGATTTCAAAAACATTTTTGTTTTCCTACATTGATGTATGTTTGCTGTTGAAATTGGACTATGTGACTATGATAATTAATTGGACTTGGTGACTTGTCTATTATTAGTTACATTAATATTGATTTTGATATCAATTATGCACTCAAAAGACATGTTCAAGACTGTCCTAACATAGTAACAGGATAAGAGTCAAATACTGAAAAATACACTCGAGAGCAATGAATCCGGGTCACTTAAAGAATGTTAAAAATCTCGTAAACTAAAAATGATAGGTTAATGCAATAAATTGTATTTAATAGACAATGTAATACTCCTTAAATGAAAGTAAAAAAAATATGAGTCACCATACATTTTATTAACACAAAATTACATAAAGAAAAAAACTGCTGATCTCTCCTTAAAACAAAAATAGGAAACATGAAATTTTTGAACTTTATTACGATTTTCTTGAATTTTAATACTTCGTATTGCCTCCTCGTGCTTCCATTACTGCGTTTACGCGGTTTGGCATGCTGTACACCAAGTTCCTTATACGATTTTGGGGAATATTCTCCCATTCCTCTGTGAGAGCAATTTTGAGCTCACGAAGCGTGATTGGGGGAGGGTTTCGTTGTTTTACGCATCTGCCTAGCTCGTCCCAAGCATGCTCGATCGGGTTGATATCCGGGCTGCGCGCTGGCCACTCCATACGAGTAATGTTCATCTCTTGAAGGTAGTCATTCACAATCCTACCTGTATGAGGTCGGGCATTGTCATGCATAAATATAGCATCCTCACCTAAATTGACCATAAATGGACCAACGTGATCATTGAGGATTTCTTCCACATATCTTTCGCTAGTTAAAGAGCCGTTTTCTATGATCACCAGCTCTGTGCGACTTTCAGAAGAAATTCCGGCCCACACAAGTACAGACCCACCACCGTAGGCTACTTTTTCTTCGATGCATGCTTGCTTGAATCTTTCCCCTGGTCTTCGATACACTCTGTGTCTTCCATCGTGCTTGTAGAGCATAAATTTTGATTCGTCGGAGAACATAACTTTTGACCAATCTTCAATACTCCAATTTACGTGGCTCTGGGCATATCTTAGTCTTGAAATACGATGCCCATGCTCCAGTTTAGGGCCGTTTGCAGGTCTAAGGGGTTTTAAGTTAGATTCAGCAAGCCGACGTCTTACTGTCCATGCACTTGGGTTACTTCCTCCGAGGCGTCGAAACTGATTTGTGAGTTCAGTTCCTGTAAGAAAGCGATTTCGAAGCATGGTGTTCACCAAGTATCGGTCTTCTCGTGCTGTGGTACACCTGGTTCTGCCCGTTCCTGGTCTTCGTAGGTTAGAACCAGTTTCTTCGTAACGTCGGAGAACTCTTTGTACTGTTGACAGCGACACACCGACAGTCCTGGCTGTATCGCGCTGACTCCGGCCGGTTTCCAGCATTGTAAGTATTCTGGTGCATTCTTCAGGCGTAAGCGACATAATTTCAGCTTGAATAATGAATATAGAGCACTATCAACATGGTTTATGTACCCACATAAATGACAGATTACAAACAAAAGCAAAACCAAATGCTGTAATTTCGTAGTTCCATCTTCGAAAGTGGCCCTTTTTCAAATTTGATTTTTTTATGATATAACTTTACAATAACTAAGAAGTTTTAATACCTTCATTTAAGGAGTATTACATTGTCTATTAAATACAATTTATTGCATTAACCTAGCATTTTTAGTTTCCGAGATTTTTAGGATTCTTTAAGTGACCCGGATTCATTGCTCTCGAGTGTATTATCTGAGTCGTTGAATCGTGTTTCTGGTAGTTTACAATGGAACGTTGTACGAGTGCGTATTTCATTATCTAATCGTTTACTGACGTCGCACGTATTACTAAACCCTTTAAATCACCTAGGACTAGCACTTTATGTTAATAAGATCACCTCCCCATTAATTCCCCATTCTTCTTGCTTTACTTCCCCATTTGGATGAATTAAGATAATGAAGTTTAATGAACTGATTTAGTTGGTTGGCTGACTTGAACTAAATCTGATGAATGATTGGGCAAATAGCTTGATTTGACTGATGAAATACATGAATATTATTTTTAGTCAGCCAAAAAATATACCTACGGGAGTAATTAGTACGCGGTGTTGTTTGTGAATATTGACACAAATACAAGTTTAGCTTTTTATTTTTTAATTTGCTGTTTTCACAAATGAAGCTGCATCAACGTAATGTTAATTTGAGGGTAGTTAGTACTGTCTCTCTATCTGTACATTCTCTATAGAGAAAACCAATTAGATGATTAAATGCTAAAATGAATCAAACGTGTGAATAGAAATTCTCAGTCGTAAAATAATAATACCAGGAGCGAATCTGGGACTAACGGCGACTAGACCATAAAACTTAAGCATCTACACTGTAGGTCCTTCAATATACTGAGCTATATCATATAGGTAGCAACAGCGAATCCTCTAGTCAACGGAATGACTATCAGGCGAGCTCGCATTTCTCGGCCCTTAGTTCGACGACCCTGGTCTAGTATTCGGAATTTATTGCTCCATCGAAGTTCTTCGTAATATCCTTTGTATCAACTCCTCCCTTTTTCGCGAATCGCCAGCTATTGAAACAATAAAATGGCACTTAAACATTGTACTTATTTCAACAAGACGAGATCCCGTCTCTGTATTCCGTATCTTTTTTCTCTGATTTGCAGATTTTTTCACAAAAAAAGTTTCACTGGTTTAATGGACGCTTTTTAGATCCGAACGTTTTAAAAGGTATTTTCTGGTTAAATAAATGCTATATACCATATAGAGCAGTTAAATTTTCTACGCAGTAGGAATCACATGGAACACAGCGTTCAGTAGTGTCCTAACATAGACTACCCCAATAAATAAAATATCCCGGCCTAGTAAACATTTGGACTAGTTTTGACGACATTTATCGAACTGTCTTTATTACCTATATGTTTTCTCAGGTCATGTGGTTGCGTGACCCAAGTATTTACTATCCCAGATTAACTTTTATTCAGCTCTAGACTATCGCATTCGGCTAAGTAAAGGATTCTTTTAGCTACGTCTGCAGTGCATTGCTATGTTTATTACGAAGGTGTTGCGTCTCTGTCGAGTCGTTTCATGTTCCTTTTAATAAAATGCTTCATTCCATCGTAATAGAATTGTTCAGAACTGTTTGCCTAATGTTGCCGCGCTGCAGTACAGTTTTCTACGAATTGTCTTGGCATCATGAATACAGAGGCGGGGCTCCAATGGAATGCATTTGATAGAGGACATTGCTACAATATGCTATTGTTAATTATATCATGCGCTTACGGTTTTCGGATTTAATACTTTGTTTTTACAAGAGCTGTTGCTAGCTGGTGTACTGGCGTTCATCCAACAATTTTGTATTTTACTGAACATGTGAATATTGGCTAGCTTCGGCTTAAGTTTTTAATTACTTACAGGTAGTTCGGTCTTAAGTTTCACCAGCCAGGTTTCTTCTGGGTAGTCAATTACCTTTTATGCTGAAGTTAGCTCTTTATCTGTTTCTATACCGTCTCATTGAACCCCAGTCTTATCTGAAACATATTGCGTGATACTTCCAACAAATTAGTCATTACGTTTAACTATTATGAAATCTATTCACTGACCTAAATATCATATCTGGTGTCAAGACACATGTGTACTACATAGTGGATTAAGTATTACAAAATGGTGTACCAAATATTCAAATGTCCAAAAATATTTAGCGGCTATCTATTTTGTGCTAACTTAAAACTAACTTTGCACCTAGGAGTCAAAACTTGTCTACAAAGCTCGATAAATACACACAAACTTGTAACTCTTATATCTCATTTCTTTTATTTTTAGTTTAGTGATATGCGTGTCAAAAAAGTTTCGTTTGTTACAATTAGTCTGTAGTAGAAAAACAAGAATTTGAAGATGGCCGCGAGATAAAAAAAAGACGCCAATTTCAGGCATTGACTTTTCTTTAACGATATTACAATCAGCCGTAGCTCTTTTATCTGTTTGGATACTTCGCGTGACTCCTTCTTTTTTGAGGTTACGTTGGCAGCGCACGCTATATCCGTTTCCAGTAACACATTCTTGACCGAAATGGTTTTCTTTTACCCCGGTTATAGACTCTAGTACTCCACTCTATATTTATTGGAAATTTGACGTTTCTTTGAATCCGTAAATTATTCAGCAACATTTTTACATCACAACAGAAGAATATTCGTTTTTAGATATCTAGAGGTTTTGTGTTTAACAAAAGTCCCTGTAAATGGTTTAATTGAAATTAATGCTTTAAGTTTGAGTTTGAACAGATTTTTTCTACTACTCATACATTCGGTGCCACTGTTATTATCCTAATACAAGGAAATGCTTAATTTTGACGATTTTTTTTATAGATTTGTATTGTACCTTGTATATGTGCACCAGAGAACTGGAAGATATTAAAATAGTTAATTAAGTATTATTAAAGGCACACATATATTTCACCTTTCAAAACTATATGTCGGCAAAGTTCTAAACAAATTCTGTATCCGTTTTATCTCCAAATGATATTTTAGGATTATATTGATGTTTGCTCTTATGTAGGTGAAAAGATTAAGATTAATATCTTGTCTATGTTATCGCAAACAACACCTATATTATAAAATAGCAACTGAAAAGATTAAAACCCATAGCATCATCTTCTCCTATACATTTCGGCTTCACCCCCCTTTTCAAATATTACGGCGGGTTTTCCCATTTGTACAAAACACATTCCGTATATTTAAAACAACTTTTAAAAATCCATAAAACTATTTCTGTTTCTCTCTTTCTTTTATGTGGTACATTACATACAGTATGATATGCCATATATTCGCCGAGTACCAACCGTTTGTGGTTGCATAAATAAAATTGTGGAAGACGAGTAGACATCAGTTTGCATACGTAACGTTGAAGCTTCGTTTCAATGTGAAAGCTTTGTAAAATTAGAGGAACATTAGGAAAATTACATCCGCGGAATTTGTATGGACTCGTAAATGGTATTTGAGATTCTCGTCACTGATTTGACAAAATAATTACTAGCTATATTGTCATCTCTAACCTTTATGATTAATTAATTCGTGTAACATCTCTGGCATCTCGAAATATTATTCAGTGGTCATGTTATCATAAACCAGTGGCCCAGGATTTCCTGTGCTTGGAAAGCTTACCATCAATAATTTTAATGCGCGCTACGGGATATTAAAGGAACTATTAATCTGTGCTCTCTAGTAATAGCTCTTACGAAAAAAAAAACTGCTTATATCACAAAGAGGGAATTAACTGGACCCAAGAGAGAGGTTTTATTACAATCCTTGTGCCGACACTATTAATCTTTATTAGTTTCACTGTATGGGATCAACAGCCGAATATTGTACGTTGGTCGAAATAATTTGTTCCGTTATATTGATCCAGGGACGTTGTATTTAAGAAGGTTTGGTTTGGCCGTATGGGAAAGTAAAGCTTGGTATCGAGGCCATGAGATAAATTACAGCTGACGTAATATCGTAAATTTGTCACTTGAATATTCATTTCTAATCGACTGTTCATCTTACTCTATCGTTCAAAACAATTTATTGTACTTACATATTTTAGTGCTGAATTGAAACAGAATGGCTGAACGAACTTTGTTTTCTTTGGACGTGAATTATACTTTGCCTTGTGGGAAATTGTGTTTAAATCTTCCTAGAATATTTGTGGAAACGTACGTTACCTTATTGCTTTGCCGATTTTCAACGATTAAGTACTTACCTATAGGACTGTCTGTGTCTAGTCGTGAAGTAGCTGTTCGGGACCACGCATGTAAATATTTAGATTTATTACTTGATTCCATGTTTTATTCATATTGGAATCCTGTAATTGTATTCCAATTTATGACCAGTTATCAATGCCCAATAGCTGTGCGCAGACCGATTTTATTCAATTTAAAACGTAATTGGCACGATCACATGATATACCTCGCGGCATTTAATGGCGTCTTCAAGCGTCCCTATTACGTTCTGCAACAATATTATTTTCGTATCGAATGTGAAATTCTGAGAATATTTTGCTTGCTTTCATTTTTTTTAATCTAGATTTCGAGACTATGTTTAACCGCGTTCGTTTCTTATAACTCATTTTCCTAATCGATATATTTTTCTTCATTATAAATAGTTTCAGTAGCAGTATTTTTAAGTATCACTCGTTTCTTCTTATTCTCCTGTAACAACATTGTTTTAAAATAGATTTCTGATTTTATGTTAGTATCTCAACCAAACGCGATACCTAAAAATACTTGTTGTTATATTTTTCTTGTTTCTATGTTAACCGTCCTTGAAATTGATTGCAGTACTATAAATTGCTGATATTTGTCAAGTTTGTAACGCACTTATAACTTAGTTTAATCATTTAATCAGTCCTGAAGTGAATATCTGTGACACTCATGTAGATGTACTTGACAGATTGCCGATTGTTATGGCGTATTTCAAGTAGTAAACACAACAATTTGTAAAGGAAATGAGACTTCGTTTTTATTAACCTTTAAAATTTATTATTACTGTTTATTTATACATAACGATGCAATTTAGCATCAATTGTTCGTTTGTTATTTATGTAAGTATAATCATCTTAAGAATTCATCTCATGCAGTGATAACGAAAGAATTGCTTACTTCAAAGTGTCCTCACAAAGTCATAAAAATATATCTTTAGTTTTTTACCTTTCATTAGTAATATAAACAATCTTGTTACAGTATTCTCGAAGGGGCAATGCGAGACAGGGCGGTACCGCTTCCTCGCCAAAACTGGCGGCTACGCCTGGGTACAGACCCAGGCCACCGTCATCACCGACAAGCAGCAGAAACCCATCAGCGTCGTCTGCGTTAACTACGTTATCAGGTAGGTCTAGATATAGGAAATTATCTTTAGTTCTATCATTGTGCCTTTGTTTTTGTTAGATTTTTCAACACCGTTTTGAGGAGAAAACTACATTTTTATTTACAATCATTTTTATACATTTAGATTTATCAAGTTTATTCTCAAGGTAAGTAACATTTTTGGTATTACTATGTTATTTTGTATGGTATTAATTTGTGGCTGGTCTATCGTTGTACGTTTAATAACATAAGTTACGTCCTGTTACGTACGAAATAGTGGGTGTAATATCCGTAGGCGACTGTATCTTTCATGTAAAAGCATTATCGCGTTGGCTCACCCTCGTTTAGAGCACTTTCGTTAATTTAATAACTATCAATTTGCGAATCAACTAAGTTAATTAGAGTCTGGACTATAAAAGTAGAAACGTAATAAAATGGACTATAATTTTCCTAGAAAACATCGTAAAGCGTATTTACATTCCTGTTTACTGTTACCTCTGATAAAAATATGTACAGCCTCTTCGAATATCTTTAGCATTGTTGCATAAACTGTATCTAACTATCACAACGACTTGCAAACATTCTATTAACCTTTCTTAATATTTCACACACCATCAAACAAGAATTTCCGCGTAAACCAATATCCTTGTCATCTTATACTTTATCACGGATAAATGCAGAATCTTCACGAAGCCTGCTGAAGATATAACACAAGGAGCAAATCCTTTGATCGCACCCTGTGCTATTTTTCGGAACAATTCCCTGACCGACTCAAGCTGCTAAGCAATCTAGTTCAATATTAGATACTTTTACATTCCGATATTGGTTTAACTTATCCACGTCTTATTGCGTTACACTCGCAAAAAATACGGTTACTTATATATAATTTTAGGGACACGCATTTGCGTAAGATTCATGTATCTTTCGAACCTCAACGTTTCTTAAATCCAAATTAGATTGAATATGTTATTGGGTGTCCTAATTGTTATGGTCTTGCTACGATTACTCGTCTAGGTCTTCGAGGCATATATGCATTATAATCAGTTTAGAACCAAGGTTGATTATATAGAAAAAGGTATTCTGAAAATAATAAAATGGTTTTATGGTTTTACTTCTCTTTACAAGTCTGTGCCAAGCAAAACTCAATTTTGCATTCGTAACTAATCGTAACCCAATTTTGACACTTGTCAATGTTTTGAACATGTATACTTTTGACTAACACCTGGCTGTTCTACTGCGTGTCAGGGACAATCGTTTGGCGTCTACATCACATCATCGCACCCATACGATACTTGGCACACCACTAAATGATTACGTATCAACACTTCTCTCTTCTACATCTGTAAATAAATGCGGAAAGATAACTCTATATACCTATCTATATTCAGCTATTGTTGACTACATTTCAACTGCTCTATTGTTTCTTGTAGCTACACATAGCTTATTAAACAATATGTTATCTTTATCAATATCTTGCTTTGTATCAACTTCCCTTGATCTGTGACACGTAAAGATTCTCGATAGATGTTTAACCTTTATAATACTGGTGTCTCATATTGGAGACAGATAACAATAAAATTCTATTGTGTCTGCTAATTGCGCGCGCGACAGATTATTATTACTAGTGAACAGCTAATTTGTTGACCGTTCTTTGGTTTGTGAAACAACTTTGGTTGAGGAACTTCAGATACAATTAATATTACTCTGGTTTTCCGATTTATGAATGCAAAGCAAAATACGAATTCTCCAAAAATACATGTTGTACTTGTTTATAAATGTTTGGTTGTTGTTTTTTTGTAATGTTTGTCGTGTTGCGCCGACTCCAAGTAACATGGGACAAGGGCAGGAAGATGATGATGACTTGTTTATAAATGTTTAACAGACTATATTTAGAGTGAGCAATTCTTATATCTCTTTGAATTTTCCTGAACGGTAAATAATGTTGTTTTGGCATTTAATATTTCTTCTATTCTTCTATTTCTTTCTTTCTTCTCGTGCTTCTGTACTTTTGAAATCTTGAATTATAGATTTTTCTGCTTACATTTTTTGGAAAAACATTATTAGCAAAATTCTATCAATGGACAGCTGTTACTAATGTGCCAAATTTTCTCATTCTATTTTTGTCCCGTCTTTAATCTCGTAGAAGCAGTCTTGAAAGAATTTCAGGGCTGTTCAATTGTCCGTGAAAAAGAATTTTCCGATATCTGTTCCAGCGATTCACTGATATTTGATCTGGGGAACTCAATCTTTCATTTAAATCAATCTGTTTTGAATAACTTGTTCAAGTTCTTTTAAAATGCTGCTACAAATCAAATCCAATTATGTCTACGAACGCTTATCATAAATTTTGAGAACATTTCATTCTGGTTTTACGATGTCCTTTCTCGTAGCTATAACTTTGTACTCGACCAATTTCTTACAAGAAAATATTTTCACCAAATGGTACCGCTATTGTTAATGGTATTTCTTCGTCTAAAATCCAGAATATTGCTTACTTTTCTTTTTCTCAACGGTCATTTGCTACATAATTCTATTAGCGTTTTTTACTGCTTCAATTTTGCAACTTTTAGAATTGATTTTTCCCATTATTTCAGTGAATCCCACTGTTCAATCCCAATGTTTATGGGGCACATTCCCCGGCCGCTTGAAAGCTGTTAACATTTTGAGGTCACACAGTTTGAATGAGTTTTCCGCTCTTTCCGCTTTTCACATCGCTTTAACAACGGCCCTTTTTCGTTTCATTATTATTTCATCTGAAGGTTTTGCTGATCTATTTTAAACTCGCCTTAGCAAACATCTATTTTTGTTATTATAATGTTATCGTACAATGATAATAAAAATAACATTAATTTTTCATTTACGTTCAAGGCTAAGACTTGTCTTCTGTGGAAATGTTTGACTGAATTCGTAAATCTCCTGTTAGCTCTTCATTCCATAGTTTTAATTATTCACAAAGGAACGACGAAGCCAAGTTGAAGAACTTTTACAACTACATAAACTGAGCGATAATACTATCTTTGTACATTAAGTACCTAAAACAATTATTCAATTTTAACATGTTGTGGAATTAGGTGGAAATATTACGATTCTTGAAAATATTCCGCATTGCTCAATATGTTCAGAGGTCAGCAGTTTTTATCTTTCTAATTCCAAGGTGATGGCGTGGTCCATAAAATGTAGACCGTGAAAAACATTCGGTTATTAACAGTCTTATCTCTTCCGAACCGTGTTTATCACGTTTTTTTTTCATTTTTGTAGGCGATTCACCGATGAAATCATAAACCAAGCATTCAAATGAATTTACAACGAATAAATAATTAATCCAAAGATGTTTATTTTTACCTCAAAGAAGTAAAATAAACTATAAAACCAAATTACAAACGCGCCTCAGTAATACTCCTAACATTTTCTTAATTGTGGCTTTTACGTGAAAGCATTTTAATTTTCTCAAAACTATTTAAATTCTTCTTGAGAATGCTTAACAGTTTTAATTATCAATATATTTTTATCTCTCTTCGGAAACTGTCTTCAATGTTGATGCTATATGGATAACAATAATATATATGACCTTTTGTAAATTCCTATTGTTTCTACATTGATAACCCATTAGGGTTACTAATGTAATCTCCTAAGACAAATATCTCATTAGTGTTGTACACGTGCTAATCCTACAGATCAGTATTGTAGTATCTTGTCTTCCTTAATTCGTAGACATTGCCCTTTCTAACCATCATCTGGCATCTTCTAGTATATGCTTTGTGACTATTTGTTTAGTCATCAAACATTTTCGTTAGTTACTATATTATATATTAGCTAGCATGGTTATTTCTTAGCTCTGTCAGATACAAAAAACCACGTACAAGATTGATGCATGTATACTCGTAATTCGTACTTCTTAGTTGACGGCACAATCATAAAACGTTTGTACAACAGCAAATTCAACATTGTAATATCTTGGTGAAGTCATACATAATCATTCGATAATTTGATATGGCAAGGCCATATTCCTTGACTTTTTTTTTTTTGTAAATTCATAATTTTCAGCTTTTTCTACATCGATTACTAATAAGTTCTTTATTAGTGTTTGTCAATTGCAAAAACACATTCATGATTAATGGAATATACGAATATTGAGAATTCTTTTCAATGAATTTTAACACAATCATAACGTGGTCGCTGTGACGACAGAATAATCACGTAATATCTTGATTCGCGAAAATCATGATGTCAACTGATAATTAAGTAAGACAGGACTTCGATCAGCTATCTATTTAGCACACTCATGTTAACTACAGCCCTATCAATTGAAAAATCAAACACATATAATGAACTAAGTATTACTATGCATGTAAATTGTGTTTCAGTGTCTCCTACGCCTTAAACTTTTATTTTATATTCACGCTCAACTCACGTTTCCTTACTACCCCAAGGCTAAACAAACTTGACCTACGAATCTGATAAGAAATAGCTATCTTAATATTTTATGTTTCTTGCACTATTATTTTCAAGTATTGGGTACTAATACTAACATATCTTTAATCACGTTTATTATATAATAGTCAATTACTTCTTGCTCATTAATTACTTATTTATACAATTTATTGACTATTTATTAAATTGGTAACCATTAAATTAAATTGACGGCATTATTATTATGTATGTTAAACAACTCCGATGGAAAATTTTATCTTATCAGCGTTGACTGCAGATGATAGTTGAAGTATCAACATCAGATGCGCTTGGGGTTATCTCGGGTGTTGGTTGCTATGCCACATTATCCTCCGTGATTAATTTTCTATTTATTGATAATGTTTTCATAATTACAACATCATTAACACCCAATAAGAACTCATTACCAAGAATCCCTTGGAGTTTGTTTAAAAAAATATCTATGTTGCTAAGTTCAGCAAAACATTAGACCCTTGTTGGTTTAGGCTATGCTTATCCGGCTATTCTAAGTGAATTTACTTTTGTTAAATAATATGATCTTATTATACAATTAGAGGGCTTATTTTAATGTGTTAAATTGTGTCAACTCGGACTTAGAGGTGAAGTGAACGGTCCACCTGTTGGCTAGACATGATGTAATATGTTATGCTAAGTAGTAGTAGTAGTAGTTTACTCGTACTGAGTCTAAGGATTTACTGCATGAGCATACGTTTGCTAGATCATATACATTACAGGCGTGAAGCTAGCCTATAACCCAAACACCTGCCGGCTTCCCTTCGAAAGCTCGGAACACAACCACTCTATCGTCATTGAATAATCACACTATAAGTAGGTATTTGATACACCATAAAATAAAAACGTTACAAAACGCCTATGTTTTTTTTTGTCTTTGTTTCCCAATAACAAAACATCTCGCGCTAAAATAACTCGTAGGCGCGTCCGGCTTATCGTGAATTCAATTTCTTTAGAAAATAAAGTCTGTCATGAGTTCATGACGTCACTACGGTCACGTGACACCGCGGTTTCTTAGCAGCCGACCCGGCTGCCGGTCTGCAACGAGCTACGATAGGGAGAAAATGCGCATACGTGAACGATTACCAGCTATTGGCTATTGCTCCACCTCGTTCTCGCATTCTAGTAGTTTATGGAATAAAGAATATGTGCAGACTGAAAAACATATTCGTAGCTGTTTTATGAGTTCGGGACTGGTAGGAATATAATTATTTTCACTAATTTGCTCATAATAAAAAAGTATATGGAAATAGGAATTTAATGAAACGGTTTATTGACACCGTTATTTTGTTAGATAAACAAGAAGTAACATTTCGCGGCCACGATGAAAGTCCGAAGTGACGTCATAACAATTATTAGTCAAGTTGTTTTTTTTTTTTTAGGCTTACCTCTCTCGTTACCACGCCTCGCCACTGATACATTACAAACAAGTTCTTTGATCATAGTTTATTATGCTTCAGAGTATGTTTCAACCATTCGCTCCATGTAAAATTAGTATTCCGCTACACCCGGTTAGACTGGAAGCCAACCCCAACATGGTTGGTAAAAGGCTAGGCAGATTGATTGAGTCCGTTTCAACCTGTGAAGTTTTCTTAAATCTTTAATTTGACATTTTCATTACTAAGCTTTTCAACATCAACATAAAAAACCGTATCAGCATTAAAGTGCTCTTTACAACAAAAGTAATTACCTGGTGAATGTATATTTCAAAAATGGAATGTTATTTATACGATCAAGATAATAAAGCCTTTAAACAGGACCTTATCATTGAGATCGAGTACATGGCAACACCTGGACATTCACATGACTTAATATCTTTGTCGTGTGTTGCACCGCAATTTATTTTCACACCGCATGTAGGTCAATGCGAGAACACGTAACTGTATCCATTGCATATGAAGGGACACACCTAGATTTTTTTCTATAATTAGAATTTAATTATGTCTTGGACGATCGATGAGCTGATTGTCAAAACAGACATATCGCAAAAAATATTTTCTATCACTATATTGGAAGTCGATCGCAGACATATCAGGGAAATGTACTCTCTTTAATAAAGTGACGTATTATACAAAGCTAATCTGAGGAATAGAAACTTCGAAGAATTGTATGAATTATATGATTTTAAGCGACCATTACTCTCGCGTGAGTAATTGTCGTCTATTTCTGTCACTTTTCTCGTTTTCTGACAGCGCTTCCATACTAAATAGTCTACTCTTTCTGTCAAACTTGATGTTTTTTCGACAAACCCTGGCACCTTAGTTATCTCGATTTTTGACAATTCAACACGAGATAATCTCCGATTCTTCTGTCATTTAGTCGTATTTACTCGTCCTCGATTTTGACGACGAGAAGAGTAGACAAAATTATGATACAAAAAAAAACTCCAAAATAACATGGCAGTTTCTTAGTTGTACTTATTTTAGTCATCATTTTATTTTACAGTATATTAATACTGAAAATACTTAGTTTTAAAATACTATTTATATTAAAACGACGTTTTATAAGGAAATTTTCGTTTTTTGTATGGAAAATATGAAAAAATATTACCTACATGTTGAGTATTAGGGGTTTATGGGTTTTATGAAGGGGGTCGAAATGTCCATTATTTTTGAGATTGGACACACCATTTTCGAGATATAAGCAAGAGAAAAGAAAAAAAAGACAGTTTTGTTTTTGCACCTTCGAGGTGTTGGTGTGAATTTTAGTTCATGACAATAAATTTCCACCTTTTTAATCGCGATTAAATACTTAGACAATCAAAATTTTAGGTGAAGAACGTAAAATTCTGAATAGCAAAATTGGCATTTTCACTAAATTAATAGCTCAGTGCCGTCAAACTAAAATATAGTGTTGTGTCACTTTAGTCTATTTCAGATTGGATAAGCGTCGGTTGACAGGAATAATTGAAATTTCGGTTTTTAGTCTAGTTTAGAGGCATTTGTTTCAAGAAAATCGGCACCATTGAATGAATGAAACGGAATCTCAAGCCGTTGTTGCTATCATAAAAATAATTTGTTTTTTAATAACTTGCAACATCGGTTTCTCGTCGCGAGATAAAGTGTCAAACTGTCTTTTTCAAGTTTACTCGTCGTTTACGGTCATGTTAGGGATTAGAATGACGTCAGAATCGTAGACAAATTTCGACAAAACGAGAAAAAGAGCGTTCTCGCGCTTCAAATTCAAATTGTTTATTTGCGAGAGAATACATTGTTTACAAAGGAAGATCTTATAGCCTTAAAGTTATTGTACTCTGCCTGCAAGCAAGCGTGCAAATTATTAAGATTGTATGTCACAATTATCAATATTATTAGTACATTATAATTAAATTATTATTACATTATTATCCGCATTATTTATACATACAAATGTTCTTACTAAATTTAAAATAAATTCATTTAATCAAATATTTTATGTTGTAATAAATCCTTTATGCTGTAGAAACACTTTTTTTGTAACCACTCTGTCAATTTCGTTTTAAAAACATTACCCTGCAACAATTTTAATTCATTTGGTAGGGAATTATAAATTAATATACACATATTGAACACATTTTTCTTATAAATATCCATATGGCCAACTGGATGATATAAGAGGTTGCGAAACTTAGCCCTTTTCTGTCTCGGTATAACCTCGGTATGTTGCTTAAAATAATGCATAATATGCATCTCTGTAAAAAAGCAGATATCTCTAATATACATACAGGGCAGTGGAAGAATTTTCAATTTTTGAATTAAGGGCTTACAGCTGTCTAAGAACCATGCCCTGTTTTATACCCGGATGCAGCGTTTTTGGAGCTTAAAAACTCTGTCGGCATCAGTCGAGTTACCCCACATGATAAGTCCATAGCTTAGAACAAGATGACACGTAACAATGGTAAGCTGCAAGAGCAGCTTCTACAGACACATTTTGTCTCAACTTTTTTAAAGCAAACACGAACCCATCTAGTTTCTGACCTATATGCTCCACGTGACTTTTCCAATTCAAGTTTTTGTCAACAAAAAATCCTAAAAATTTTAATTGATGATTGCTTGTCATGTTAGCCCTACAGATGTTAATTTTGTCGAACGAGTCCGATAGCTCCTTTATTGATTTGAACATTGTCCATTTCAAAGTCTGTTTTGCACACGTTTTCATCATCTTCATACACACGCATTTGCTTAAATCACAATACAGTATCAAACATTACATCATTGTTTAGTGTTAATGGTTTAGTCATTTTAACGATTGAATCTTATCTTTGGTTCTATGATTTTTTAAATTATTTATATTTTTGCAGCTGTGGCACGTTTAAGCAAAAATTCTATTGCTTTTTCTGCCACAAGAATGTTATTTTCTGCGGTTATAAAGACAATCAATCCTACGTTTTAACATTATTTATTTTTATTCTTTCTCTTCACATTTCATTAGCGTATTAGGTTTAAAAATATAAAAGGAAGAGTCCACCTATTAGGGTTGTTTTCGTTCTCCATGTGAATTTCACGTTATACTAATATTGCCTGGATACAATGCGCAGGTCTGCGGTCGTCGGACGGTTTATGCAACTCCGGGCGAGTGCACCGCCTCCTCCCACCCTAGGTCGTTCACCTCACCTTCCTACTACCGAGTAGGTACCAACATAGGTACATTGCAATTTTAGTTAAGCTTGAATGAGGCACGTGGGTGTCCCGCTCCCGCCGCCGCCGTTTGTTCCTCAGTTTCTGACATAAGCTGAAACCCCTCAAACCCTTTTATTTGCCGCGTATTTTTAGCATCTGTTTCGTGAACACTTTCATTTTTCCATTTTGCTTTTATATTGCTTTATGTTACTTCGCCTACTTCGTTAATGAGTTTTGGTTTCGAATTCTCTCCTACACATTTTGGCTTCAATTTTATAACAGTCATAGGGAATCATCCTATGACTAAAGAGAAAAGTGGAACTGGATTCGAAAAAGGGTTAGCCGGCTTGACGTCATCTTCGCCCTTTGTAGACGTACTTGTGTTAACCGTCCTTCAAGATTTATTTAGGAAACGCCACCACCATTCACCTTTGGGTGATAACTTTTGTAACGCCACCTACAGTTTCGTGAAAACAACATTTTTATTTTATTCGCGTCAGCTGCGGAAAATTCACATAATCGTTGTATGCTATCATTTCAGTTTTGCTTCGTTGCATTCTCAATCTTCTGCATATTGTAATAAAACAAGATTTGCATCAGCATGGACACCCATATAATTTGCAGACCCGTATCCAAATTGCTTGGCCTAATTCAAAAATACTGCATATTGATTTTAGTACGCGCGGTTACATGCCAGCGTAATTTAGAATTTTGTGGCAATCTAATACGTATGATATGTACTTAATCACTTTTGGATTGTTTGTAAGAAATAGTCAGTCATGCTCATGTCATAATAATACTTTGCGAATACAAAATTTTATTTTTTAGGTACATTAGCTACATTTTGATCACTTACCTTTGCTTAATCCTCGTTCTTGTCGGCACACGCCGCGATATCACATGTTACGTACGTGACAATACCGGGCACATACAGTATCTAAATTATTATTGCTGTTATATAATAGGTACCATTTCGAATATTGTGCCGTACTAGAACCATATATTGTACTTACACACACACACACACACAAAAACATTCTACTGCCATTCTTACGACAAGTAACATGGTTCGCGACTGCAGCACTTTCCCAAAAATTAACTCGACAATAAGGTCTCATACACAATAAATTGATGTTGATTGAGATGTTTTATTAATCACGAGTTAGTATCGAGTTCTGTACGCTGTGCACGTGTCATTTAGCCTAATATTGATTTTATATTTTGATTTCCAATAACTACCTATAACACCTGGCTACTACAAATAAAGCTATTAATATTGATGAATGGGGTCACTGACTTTGTTAAACAATTGTACAGGACTGGGTCGATTAATATCCTCATTGTATTGGAAGACTCATTTCTGTTTCGAAATTTACGTTCAAGTCCTCCGTTCAGATCACGGTCGAACTTTAATTTTAATCATTAATTCGAAAAATTTTTGTAAACTCCATGCTCTATTAATCACACAAGATTTTTTTAAACAAATCATTCAAATATGCCCAGTTTTGATATCATTATGTTACAATGTTCTCATCACGTGATTACAGGTTTAGCACACATCATGTAGTCTGTCTATGGTTCCATACAGTTACAGTTTTTACGACTATGTCTCAGACTATATGTGATGTTATCTTCTACGTCTTCCAGACACTTTTGTGTTTGTTACTTGTTAGAAGTATTTTTCATGTACTTACCCCCAAAGATTCTCTGTCAGCAGAATCTAGCTAATCATTTTATTGTATTTTCTTCGACTCCTATCCGATCTATCATAAAACCTTCATAAATCTCATGTTATGAATAGATTACTTGGTTTTGTTTGAAAACTTTTATTTATTTTGATAAATATTTGTGGTGTCCGGGGTTGATATTATTTTTTACTCGATTGTCCGTTCCTAGAAAGGCTTGGATATCGCTTCCTGTTGGGTTCGTGAATAGATAAGACAGTATTGGATATGATTTCCCAATAGGATTGGAGGATTTATTGTTGTTTTATTATTATCGCTCGCAGTGTATTGGAATTCGGCTCTGTTCGCTTTGTGGTTGCTCTCATTCTGTACCGTTTTAAAATTCATGATTGACGGCCGGAATGGGAGTGCACCGTTGTTCACTCCAGAAACTTTCTGCTCAATAATATGACATACGATATCTTTATTACTACTCTCTAGTAACGCTTCCAAGTATTGTTTTGAGTGAATCCTTACATGACGTATGTTTTTCATTTGCTCCGTGATGATTACAATAATTACAAGTTACATTATTATGTAGTTACACTTGTAAATGGAAGTTATAATTATATGCACTGGCTTTAAAGTGTTTGTATTCATGCTTGTTCGATGTTATTTATAGATTTAAATAAAAATATTATTTCATGCTATAGTTACCTTGTTTGTATGTACTCGTATAATCAGTCCGCAATACTCTTTCCTGTTTATGTTGTAATCTACAGTTTTATATTGAATTCTTCATCATTCCCCATAGATACTAATCATTTAGTACTCTTGTCATAATCGTCGGCGACAGTTATGTCTCGTAAAGACGATGATGCAAGGTGTGTGCAATGGCGTCCGAGTCACGTAGCCCGTCAGAACAAACCGGAGGTGGGGCCGGGTCTACGGCCAACGAGCGATCTCCTTTGGCCCTAATTACACAATAGCTTGCAGCTCGCGAAACTCATAGCGAATTAGCACTTCTTAAATACAATACGCTTACCACCATAATTGTCAGCCATAATACTTCTCCAATTAATACTTTAAAAGTTTAAAACAAGTTTCACATCTTGTTGTATCCTGAGTTTCTGATTGGATATGAGTAAAATTAGACAAAAAGTGGATCTCCCAAGTTGGGATAGGATGGCGTTCAGTCACGTAAAACAAACTCTCGTAAGTTGACTAGTCACTCCAAAAAAGTTGGGAGCCACAGAATCGATACGAGAAACGTTTCTCGTATCACGTAGGCATCTATTCGCAAAACATGTGACGAATCCTGCGCTATAGACGCACTACTACTTAAGCAGAAGGTGTAAAGTATCAGGAAAATACCGGTTCTTTTTATTAATTCTGTTTTATTTATAGACGTTGCTGAGGAAATTTTTCATGAAATAGCGCAACACTGCAGTTTATATGTTTTGTGCCAAAATATATGTAAGGATGGTTCCTTACATACTCGTATATTTTGGCACAAAACATATAAACTCCAACATACACAACATACATGGAAGTTATATTTTGTACCTATAGGTATGGTAATTATAGGTACAAATTATAACTTCCATGGATTAAACATAAAATATTATGTAGTTTTTTCCATAAATTAATTTCCGCATATTACATCAGATGATTGCGAGCAGTTGCAGAATGGTCTAGTCATCGGCGCGCATGCTCTTTAATTTAAATTTATGTAGGTACGACGGGGAATAGTCTCATAACTCACAAATCCTTCATAGAGTGCAGAAGAACTTCTTACTCATTAGCAACGAGTATTAAGTTGCGGATAAAATAACAACTCAAATAAAGTGTATTATCGTTAATTGGAAGTTTGGCAAGGAAGAGGATTAAATTCATCAATAGTGTTAAATTCTCCATAAAACGCGATTTTGCAATGCAATAATTAATCATAATATCATAGTTGCATACGATACTGGCACCGGGTCCCAATGGCTGACATCGTCAGGGTCCATTAGAGCGCGGTGTTAAGTTACGCTTTTAAATTGTGGAACAACGCGGCTTCATCGTCTAAACGTATCGAGTGTCACGTCTGCACCGCTTGATGGATTGGCAAACTGAACATCATTATCAACAAATACCTTGATTAAGGCAAGTTCTCCATTTGTTTTATCAAACCTATTGTTCGCCTTTTCTGTTTCAGATAGTGGAAAATTAATTTTAAATAACGTATAATACCTTTTCAATTTCTTCAATTTCATTATGTATAACAATAAATATTTATGGGAAAGCTAGTCTTTGTGAAGCAATTCAGTTTGAATGTGATTGAATAACTTGAATTGTGGTCTTGTGGTGTACGAATGAATTGTCCTGCAATGTTGTTCAATTTAGGCGAAATAATAGCGAAGTTTTGTTGGAAATAAAAAAAACTCACAGGATAGGTATTATTTTAATGGCTGCAAATTTGTATGCGCATAACTTTGGGAGTACTCTTAATGGAACTCTCGAAGTCATAACCATTACTTTGGAGGCTGTGATAGCCAAGTGTGGAAAACCCGAGAAAAATCTAAAGAATCCAATGTACGCAAAGTATTGAAATTGTTTTAATGATCCTATCCCAGGGGACTAACTTATATAAAACTGCATAGTATTTTGTCTAATTCCGAAGAACATGCATGGTGTGTGCAAATTACAAAATCAAGAGGCTTCCATGGGCTTTGGTGTACTTATATTGAAGTAGAAAAATTTACTTTGATTATATCTTAGTTAACCGCAATGTAAGTCTTCCGACACATTAATTACATATAGATAAGGTTGTGTAATTAAAGCGATTATAATACTAAAGAAACCACTTCACAATGCTGTAATATTTGGGATTAAAATAAGGTTTAAATGTGTCGAGATCGTTGGCCTGTCCGGGAGCCATTGTTCTTAAAATAAGTTCTTCTGAACTTATTTCATCAATTACATGAAATCGATCGGCAATATTAAAGGTCCCATTTAATTTTGATTTAGGATCTAGGACAAGTTTTCTATTTGGAGTAAAAGAATTTCAGTAATTGTCATGTATATGAATGTCGTGGGGTGTTTTCTTGTTGTTATGCAGTTATCTATCCGCGTTGCTTATCAGTTGTTTTATGAATGGGATCAGCTATCATGGCTCTAAACATCCCGGTATGTGAATATCACTCGTAAGTAAGATGCTATCCGGTAATAGCTGTCCGTGATCGGCGCCGCTAGATCCACTGGTGGTTCGTGAACTCGATTACAAGCCGCGTGGCTGTCGAATGAACGTACCGGCTATCCTCAAAAAATTATCATCAGTTGGTATCGCGCGACTGTGTAATGTATGTGTTTAGGTGGGCCGCGTCACGAGTGCGCCGCCGCCACCGCCGCGCGTATCATTCGTGCTACGGACTTCGACGCAAACGTACACCCCACGCGGCCACCCTACCGCCCCCGACGATCTCGCGCTCCCGATCAGCTGTTCACTGTACATTGAGTAACTCGCCGGCGTCTCTCAACATAGACAAACTTGTTTGACAACACATCGTTACACCTATCGCATCATGGTAAGGATCAGTGCGATTTAGTGACTGTGAATAGTGCATAATAGTGGATGTGCTCTCATACTAGTGCCTAATTAGTATTTTGTGATCGCGGGTACGCTGATTGAAACTATTGTGGTTTAAACGGTGACAATACGTTAAATAAGTATTGTCGGACTCTTCGACCGATTTGATTTAATGCAAAACGTTTCAATTAACTACGATGATGTCCGTTTATATTCTTTCATCCAGTGCTCACTAAACATTCTACTTACATAATATTGACTCCTACCTTAATTTTCTGACAATCGATCGATTCCAAGAAACACATGTGAATCTGCATAGCCTAGACTTTATTTATGGCTGTCGGTATTAGTGAAACTTAGATTATTGCATCGTGTCGTTTTGTATTTTTGTATCATTGCATTCCCTGAGCGTGTGGCGAGTGCGTTTGCGCTGATGCGCCGTGTCAGTGTGTTGATCTTGTTTGTGTGAGACCCGCTAATTTTAGCGGTCCTCGTCCCCCGCAGCCGTCAGCTCGGTTACATAAGCGCGCCACTGAGCCGGCCTTGACTCCCGCGCCGCACTTCTCGCTAGTCGATTGCCAGACCGATGTGCTGATTCTTCTTCTTGATTTAATTTAACCGACCGATATCTATGAATGACAAAATTGATAACTTGCATTGTTAAATCATAGCCGCTAGCTGCAATTTATTCATCGTGGACCTCCTTCAGTTCTCCAGTAGTCGTTGCTTGGTATTCTGTTTGCTTGTTTGCTTTTCTATGTTGACTTAAAATAAGAGTAGCCACCCGGCTGATGACTTGCGGTTTTAGTACACATTGTTCGAAGCACGCCGGTTGAACGCATGGGGCTATGGTAATTTTATGACCCTTCACGACACGGTCGCTCGACACAATATCGGACGAGCCGGTCTTATCAATTTATCATTCAAAATTTCCACCACCTATAAGCTAGATTTTCTTAGAAAGTCGTTTATCGTTATTATAAAAATGGGAATTAATCTTATCTTCATCGGCCTTGAAATAATGACTAAAGATTTATCAACTACCGAGTCTACCGACTGCGTCTGGCATGCGTAATGTATAAAAATTAAACGCCTGTCAGCCAGTTACCACAAAATTAGTAATTTATCACCACATCTATGACTGACTATGTCGGAAGTTGGAGGAAAAAATGACACGGCTCCATAATATTTTAACTTAGAATCTTCCACTGTGTCTGCATTATATTCCAATACTGTATCGTCTTTAAGACAATTGATGTCCAATGAGGCTGATGTGTATAGCGTCACGACTCGACCTCGACCGTGGAGCATTTAATTGTTGAATTGCGTTGCCCATTGAACGGTATCACGGCCAAGGTTACCTGCCGAACAGCTGTTCTCTATTTCTTTCGTGTCCAAATATTTTAGTAGCGCAGCGTGAGAATGATCGCTATCTTCTTTATCTAGTTTTATTTTGGCATTTCATGCCACGATTGTGTGTGTTCTTTTGCTATCAGCTGATTGGACGGTTTTGTCTAAATCTTTGTTTTGGAAGTTAGGTGTTGTGTTCCTTACATTTTCATTACTTAAGGTTTCTTCACTGTAATTATTGTTCAAAGCTCTTTGATGTACTTTTCCCTGATTTACTTTGACAAAGTTTCAGTGAGCCACAAGAGGTTACAGTCGAGGGAATTGTTTTAATATCCAATATAATTTAACGACGGATTCATTAGTTTCAATAAAATATAGTGTGTCTAACACTTGGCCCGCATAGGTATAAATTGATCCAAAACATTGTTAGCTTGCGACTTTTATTACATTTCTGATTTGATTTACATTTGTTTAATCATGGTCAGTGTTTTTGGGGGTTTCCTATACGATAAATTATTACACGACAAAAGCAAAACTCAAAATATCGAATAGTTTTTGCTGATGCTGTAAGTAATTTTAAATGAGTATCCATACTAAACCTGTTTACCATAGTAAGTATTCAGACACATAAAAGAGGTGGTACTTCGTCGGTGTCTGATTGGCATAAGACGGAGGATCCGAGAATCTAAAGCCTTCAATCGATAGGGATACCTACCTCGTGGCTTCGATGCGCGCGCATCCTTCCCTTCTCGCGCTCCTGGTGAATGGCCGGTCTGGAGAAACAAGGGGTCTGATTGAGGGGTGCGAGGAGCAAGGTCGTTAGCAAGGCCGCACTTACTACCATCAGTATATCTCTTTCAGTCCCTAACTTTGACCAACCACCCATCTCGCTCACACAAAATTCACTTTCAAAAACATTGCGTAAATGCAAGGACCAAAAAAACACCCTCCAAGCGGTTTATGTCTGGCCTGCGTTACATTGTCTGGTTTCAGACGCAAGACTCAATTTGATATTGTGTCGTGATTATGTAGACATACCTACTCGAAATGTTTGGTTAGCAAAGACAAGATAAACGACTAAAAGTTGCGTAACTCAAAATAAACAAAGCCCGTATTAAAAATAGTAGCGTTGTGACATGAGTGTCAAACTGAAAGATTCGGCTAACTGAAACTTTTTAGTCTTGTTCCTTCACTAATTAGTGCACATTATGTGTTAGGTATGTGTAATTTTCCATTGCAAGCGTTATTTATGTAGTGTCAATGAAAACTTGAACCGTAACGATTGTCAACAATATTTTATCTCATAAGTATTGGACTATTGGCGTATTAGTATCGGCGTTGATATTTATATCATTGACGCAAATGGGTCCCACAGGGCCAATTCTTAGGTTATCTGATTACGGGATGTTCAATAATTAATCCTAATAAAGCTCTAATCACTGGCGTAATGAATTGCTAGTTAACAAGACCCAGGGTCAGGGCAATTTCAGGAAAATTTTGGTAGACTCGCTTTTTGGATACATGAACATTTCTTTTCAGGCACTTTTTTTTAAAATTGACTCTCCAATGTGTAGACAAATGAAGATTTTTTATGTTCTTCTTGATTTATAAATCGTCAATTTTTTTTTCTACACATCTGACAATTGCCTCCCAAACATTAGAATGGATTATGTGTTTTTGTGGTGTACAATAAAGTATATATAAATAAATTAGGTTTGCTATAATTGACTTAGGTACTTATAAGAATCTGATCCTATGGGCACTTATCGGGTGTCGTAGTCTTACTATTTGGTAAAATGATAGGAAACGTTAACAGCCACTGGGAACGATCCTTAAGTAGCAATATTGTTTTTCACCCGAGTTTTCTGTTTTCTATAAAATCGTCTTTAAACCGGAAATATATTTTTTATTTTATTGTAAACTCATAAAGAAGTAGTATTTATAACAAAATATTGTATACAAAATTATCTCTGTTAGAAAAATTCGGATAGCCTTAAAGTGCAACTTCTTTTAAAATAAATATTTGCTAGATCTTCCAAAATCATCTCTGCTGTTGCTACAATTTGATACCAATTAAGATTTATTTTGTTTTGAAGGCGAATCAACTGATAATCTAGTCTTGTTCATCTCATAAACAAATGTTTTGTTATGATCTCGTTATCAGGTATCGCTTGAGTATGGTCAAACGGGAGTCAGCTGTGGGACAGTGCGCACGCGTTCATTGATGACTCTCCTCTCAGTTCTCACTCTGTGCAGTTAGTTTGTTGTGATAGTAAAAATATCTTTGACATTTTCCTAACGTTGCATATTTTAGTCTCAAATAGAACATGTTAATTGTTTGAACGGTTTCTCGTTACTTTTGTCAGGTACGAATTAGGATTATTTTGCATAAAACAGAGATGATATTCTCATTAGTTTTTACGTAATTGAACTTTTTGTGCTCGCCTATTAGAACTCTTTCCGTGTTGTCTGGCGGCTATTTTAGTAATATTCACTTATATTTTTTTAAAGTCAGTTATTGATTTTCCCATTTACGATTTTAACACTTGAATTAATGTTAATTTTATCCTACTGACTCATTCCTTATTTGCGGGTTTGAATCATGAGGCTGTGCAGAAACTAATCATCGTAGTTGTACGGTATTTATGTCAATCGACATAGACTAGTCTAGACGTGAAACAAATTAGTGTTTATCCATCTGTACCATAACGTGTGACATCGAGCTCGCGTTTACTACATATACAACCTTGAATATTGTTGACTGATTACGCGCTATTGTATATCTTACACCGCAACGCCAATATGTACTAACTAGTGTTCTTTGTTGCGCGCTATTCACACTTACCGCGTCTTCACACACGACGTACACAAAACCGATTAACACTGGAATGTTTGATTCTCTCCTGACTAATGACCGTGCAGTTTACATTATAGTCCATTTTATGGAGGCACTTGTATGACGTACGTCAGATTTATGTGTTGACGTGTTGGCGGTAGACCATGACACCTGACATGATGGTATTAACCATCCCGCCTATTGGGGCATTGTGTTATCATGTTTGTTATTTTCGCAGTGGCATCGAGTGCAAAGATGAGGTGTTCGCCGCACACCAGGTGCAGCACGTCGATCTGAAGCCCGTGTTAGCCCCGGCGGCGCCCCTGCCCGCACCTGTGCCGGCCCTCTCGGCCGACCCTACAGCCAACGGCGCCATAGTCGAATTCATAGCGCCCGAGGAGAAACGCCCTATTCCTGTTACAGAGCTAATATTCGCCCCGCGAAAGAAAGAAATGAATAAAGGCTTTCTCATGTTCTCTCAAGACGAGGGACTTACAAGTGAGTGGCACCCCAACTTCCACAGCTTAGGTATCAGTTGTTGCTTTATTGGAACTCTATCCTGTGTCAAAGACTCCCTCAATATAATGTCGGTTTTGTTTACAGTGCTTAAAGACGAGCCGGAAGATCTGACACACTTGGCACCCACCGCTGGCGATGCTTGTATACCTCTGGAGAATAGTCCTTTCGACATGTTCGACGAATTCATTCTGAGCGACAACTACTGCAGTCTACTGGGAGATGATTTGGCTAACGGATCACCAGTAGACTCCTTAACGCCAGAATCGTTGTTGTTGTCTTCGCCTGAACCACAGGTAACCATCCACACAATTTAAAACTTCGCTTTTCTTATTGCTTTAATCTTCTTCGCAGTTCTAAAAATAAATATGTTTTCAGGAAAACGAATCGTCATGCGAACAGTCCTCGTTATTAACAGAGCTGTCATTGGACGCGTTCGATAGTAACAGATCAGATAATGACATTGACGATGGCAACTCTCCGTTTATCCCGGCGAGTGATGAACTGCCCGTGTTGGAGCCGGCGGTGATGTGGGGGGCCTTGCCCGACAGCGTCAGCATGGCAAGGCCACAGCCCACAGAGATGCAGACCACATCACCGGCGCCCGCGCTACAACGCCTATTGACGGCCACCACCACGGGCCCACCGCCACAGGATCTCATAACGAATATATACTCCGATCAAGGTATTAGACATGTCAAATAGTAGATAATTTATGTTAGCTTCAGTGTTTCTTGACTTTATTACAACACATTTTTTGCCAACAGGTCTAATACCAAGCAGAAGTGTTGCATCATGGGACACGGGTGTTAAAAGAGTAATGAAGCAAGAGCAGGAGCCGAGTGCGAAGCGTATAAAACGTAGCCCGTCCCCGGTACAGTCGACGACGCCGACGCAGTCGTCAAGCGTCCTCATGAACCTTCTGGTGAGCGGCTGTGACGTCGACGCCGGCTACATCTGCATGGTGACATGCCGGCCACGACACAAAGCAAAAGCCTGAGGCTATCACCTCAACTACTCTAAATAAACTGTGATAACGCGCGTCCAGTGTTCAAACTTTAAAAACCAGTGCTATCTCACAGAACTGTACTCTGGTCGGTTTAATACGAATTAATGTTAATACAGTGCCGTCGATACTTGTGATATTACCGTATACATGTACCAGTATCTGACTGAAAGTCGCATTGTAAGGGGAGTCCTACGAGACAATAAGCGTCGGTACGAGCCAGATTAAAGTCTAAGGCAGGCTATAACGTGAGGCAACCAGTCGAAGGGACTTAGTAGTAGGGCTGGTTACGTTAGTTAATCTTACAATCTCGTGCTTGCGCATCAAGGCGTACCAGAATTAGTTTTAGATTTCTAGGTATAGCGTACCAACGCTTTAGATTTAATGGTGTATATTTGAAGCAATCGGTTGTTGAGTTTAGTGGTTAAGTTTATCGTGCATATCGTGTTGGTTATGTGAAGTATCGGTATCGTTCCTAGGTTACTTAGTCACCGCGAGAGCCCGCCGCGCACTCTGTCTTATGTTCGTAGCCGTTGCTGGAACCAAGTCAATATTAATAGTTTTAATATCAACCCTGTACCCAGAGGTTATCGCTATTTATTCGTTACTGTAAGTTATATTAGTCGTACAACTAATCTTGTTTACACATCGATATGGAGTTAGTTCGACTTAGTCAAATTATGTTTTAGAAGTATTGTTCCGATCGTTATGTATTTTATTCAGAGTTTATTGTAGTGGTAATTCCCAGGCAGTTGTACGATTTGACGGTCGATGTCTCAACAGTTCCCACTGCCAAATGATACATAGTACAAGTTAGAACGAAGTTTAGTAGTGTTGTATTACGGTTTATGTTTGTCTCTTATACGCAACGTTTGGATGCCTTTACATTTCTAGTGAGCATGTATTTATGAAACGAGTCAATCAACGATGAACTAATAATACTATAAGCAATCATGAAATACTCGAAATTTAGATTATTATGTGCTTGGCAGTTGTCATCACAGTATGACTATTAATCAAAATGTTAAAAGACGTAAACAGAGATATCAAAAACGTCGTTGTTATTTGAATATATTTATACTGTGTATATGGATGAAGTGTAATTAGAGGATATATGATTTATTTTTCTGGAGAGAAATAAATATTGTGACGTCGTTGAAGAGAAAATATTTAAAAATAAAAGAGACAAAAAATAGTTCTGGTTAAAAAGGTGCACGTTGATTTTTTATTACCCTGAGTCCTACCTATCCTTGACATCCTTATCGAGTATTGGCTTTAGCAAACTATGAAAAACAAGTTATATGAACAAGGTGAATTTAAAATTCACTGTTCACAACTAAGACAATACAGATTTTTTTAAGCAAGGTATTTGTATGCGAACAAATACCGATAAAAGCTTTGAAATTATCCAAACTAGAACAGAAAAAAATGTGCAAACAACAGCTATTTGCAGATTCTTGTCGCTAACTGAAGCTATTCAGCATTTCTGAGTTTTCTGGCTATGACAAACATTCTTCTTACTAATATTTTATGTAATGATGAGTTTACCTCGTATTTGATATTTGTTCAGGCACATTTTAGTTACATTAACTGCTTGTTTTGATACCATCTACACGGCATGGCATATGCCCAGACTTTAAAACAAACACGTGACTGGAAACGTTAGTTTCGACACCAATGCTGAAATATAGAAATTTATGAATATATATTTAACACAAAGCCTACATAATAAAACATGATAGTTTGTTTCAAAATGGGTCTGCTCTTAATCTATATCTTGTCTGGTGGAGAAGGATGGATGAGGTCTACGATGGAATGAGCGTACCCAGAAATAAAATAAATAACTTAAGAACAAACTAGGTATGAAGATAAATTAACATATAAAAAGAAAATTACGAATACATAGGTCACCAAATTAAGTTCGGAAAACCGGTTGCGGTCACGTTTTTGACATGAGCTTGTCATTACAAATCCAGTATTCTGAACATGTGAATATCTCTTTTGTATTTGTAACCGGTCCTTCAAAATATATTTATATGTAGCCAAAGTCCGTAATAGGAGGTAAACGAAAATCTTTTTTTTACAGACACCAGGATGTTGTGGTAGCAAAAATGAATGTATAAAACAGCCAGTGATGTAGCATGTGATAAACCCATTTACTCTTCCTCAAACAGCAAAGATTTTTTTCAACCCAAAAAACTAGCCACCCAAATACCAGCCCAACAGAATTAATAATAGAGGCCTCATTCTCTGCAGTCTCGGGAGTTTAATACTAGCAAATACGTATAACTTCAAGTTAAATTGTTACTGCAAAACTTTTTTCGCCAGACGAAATTGTTTGTGGAAGTCTTAAGGGCAATAACTAAAGAAAAGATCCCTTCTAAGCCGTCCCTTCGAGCCTTATGTGCGTCCGTAGATAGCGTTCTACTATAAAACGGGTGTTGACTTCGGGTGTGTCGTTATATTATTTTTCTCCCATTCGTATCTTAAACTTTTCCTAAAACCAAGGACTTTGGAGCGTAATAGGATACATACTGCAGATAAGGGTTAAAGAAAGATTTTGCTTGGGTCTTTTCATGAGACATATAATTTGGAATGTTATGATTCAAAGTTTACTGTAGACAACTGGAGATTAACCCTGAATTATATCACACAGTCTATAAATTATGACGTGGTACGAAGCTATTTAATAATTGATCTCATGGTCGACCCGAGAAGGGATAGTAAGAAGATCCCAAGAGATACGGCAGCAGGCCTAACATGACACACGCGACAATTACTCACTCTCGCGTGAGTAATTGTCGTCTATTTCTGTCACTTTTCTCGTTTTCTGACAGCGCTTCCATACAAAATAGTCGACTCCTTCTGTCAAACTTTATGTTTTTTCGACACACCCTAATATGGCACCTTAGTTATCTCGATTTTTGACAATTCAACACGAGATAATCTCCGATTCTTCTGTCATTTAGTCGTATTTACTCTTCCTCGATTTTGACGACCAGAAGAGTAGACAAAATTATGATACAAAAAAAAACTCCTAAAGAACATGGCAGTTTCTTAATTATTGTTCTTATTTTAGTCATCATTTTATTTTACAATATATTTAATAATGGAAATACTTAGTTTTAAACTACTATTTTTATGGGAACGACGTGTTTTATATGGAATTTTTAATTTTTTGTATGGAAAATATGAAAAAATATTACCTACATGTTGAGTATTAGGGGTTTATGGGTGCTTTAAAGGGGGTCGAAATTTTCATTATTTTTGCGATAGGACACACCATTTCCGAGATAGAAGCAAGAGAAAAGAAAAAAAATAGACAGTTTTGTTGTGGCACAGTCGGTGTTGTTGTTGAATTTTAGTTCATGACAATTAATTTCCACCTTTTTAATCGCGATTAAATACTCAGACAATCAAAATTTTAGGTGAATAACGTAAAATTCTAAATAGCAAAATTGCCATTTTCACTAAATTAATAGCTCAGTACCGTCAAACTAAAATATAGTTAAGTTGTGTCACTTGAAATCGTTAGTTGACAGGAATTATCAAAATTTTGGTGATTCTAGTTTAGAGGACTTGTGACAAGAGAATCGGCACCATTGAATGAATAAAACGGAATCTCAAGCTGATGTTGCTATCATAAAAATAATTTGTTTTTAATAACTTGCAATATTGGTTTCTCGTCGCGACATAAAGTGTCAAACTGCCTTTTTCAAGTTTACTCGTCGTTTACGGTCATGTTAGGGATTAGAATGACGTCAGAATCGTAGACAAATTTCGACAAAACGAGAAAAAGAGCGTTCTCGCACTTGTCATGTTAGCCCTGCAGGCCCGGCAATGTAACGGATGCTGCAATTATGACCAGTGAAGTTTAATCTCCGATTTACGATAATTCAAATACGATGATCCGGGGGCTGATTAAACAAATTATGCGACTTAGGCCCGTATTACAGAACCTCACTCAACACCCAAGCATCACGTAAAACTAGTTTCAACCAATCAAAAGGCTTTAAACGAGTTTTAAAAGTAATGCTTGAGTTTTGAGTGACGTTCTGTAATATGGGCCTTAGTTAGATTGGCTTACAAAGTATGTATAGTCGTGCATTTTTATTAAATGCGGCTAAAGAGGCCGTAAATAAATTTATTAGGAAAATTAGTTGACTTTTTTTTTTTATTACTTGCAAGTCAACAAGTTTGTTGTTAACGATTTATGATCTATCGGAAAAGTTGGTAAACATGAAAAAGTTGCTTTGCGGAAAATTCATCAATCTGCATTTTCCATGAAACTTTATATTTATTTCACGTTTATTTTTTTCGACGCTGGGTGCTGAGTAATAATAAAAGTAGATTTTAGTAGCCGCGTTGTTTGGTGTGTTAAATCGCGAAATAAAACTAATGGAACAGTTTTATGATGTCAGTGCATGAACTTTAGTATGAAAGGCGATGCTAAAATACACGCGAACGATGTGATATCATCCTGACATCAAAAATATGGTTTTCCGAAAAAACTATTAACTTAAGAAGGTTAAATAGGTACTCATAAAAGTAGGGCTGTAGCTATATAAAAACATACAAATGTTGATACCTAGGTACAACCAAAAATGTGATGTCTATTCTAAACTATGGTAGACAATTAGACATTCAATAGTAGGAATTAATCATTAATGTATGTATACATACATATACAGGGTGTTTGGCAGAACGTTGAACATACGAAAATGGTGGATAAGTGGGGTCATCTGCTACGAGTTTGGCCATTCATAATTTTTTTTAATGCAAGTTGAAATTAAGATTTTAGTATTTTTTACATCTTTCTGTATGTTTGAGGACTCATAACTTTTTTTCTAGCTAACATCTGAATAAAGCAATTGTTTAATAAGAATCTGCCAACATTAAAATTAAAAAAAAAACCTGTTTTACCCATTTTTAATAAAAATTACAAGTTAATAAAGTGGTAAAACTAAAACAAAGCAATTTTTTTTTTAAATACCAGGGGCCAGGGCCAAATAAATTAGGGCTTAGTAAGTAGTAGATGACCCCACCTATCCACCATTTTCGTATGTTCAACGTTCTGCCAAACACCCTGTATATACAGGATAAGTTTTTATTCAGTGCGCGAACTTTTACAGGGTGTTCTACCCGTGAATATGAACAGCTTTTTCCTATGGGACCATCTCTGAAATCACGAAAAAAAAAACAGCAGATTCATACATTTTGGTCGAGTAGGTATTGAACTTTTGTAAGAAACAGCTGTTTATTTTTTCGTGTATTTAGAGATGGTCCCATAGTGAAAGTTGTTCATATTCGTGGGTAGGACACCCTGTGAAAATTTGCGCACTGAATAAAAACTTATCCTGAAAACCGTCTTCATGAAGAATGGCAAGTTTTCCCCTCTGTAGGTAAATGTTGCACTTGATCACTATTTATTTTAAAATCAATGACACTGCAATAAAGACCCCTTATCAACATTAAATCAGAAAAAGGACTGAATAACAATAAAATCCATCAACCAATCACAAGCCCGCATTCAAAACGTTTATTAAAATAACATAATTATATGTAAGTGGCATGCACTATTTTATGTTATAGGGTTATTATTATTATCGATCAACCGTCAACGCTACTTCGACTGCAATGCACCACACAACGGCTTGTCAACATCAAATTATATATAAAGCACTTGAATTAAGTCGACATGAAATTTGAAAGTACAGTTAGCTGGCTAGACGTAGTACTTAGTTTTATTGATTCAAGTATAGAATACCGCCGCAGGTATGAGAGATTTCAGCGTCAGCGAATGTGGAGCATCTCTGCATATTATTATACAGTGTGTCCCTGGATAAAGTGTGCAAACGAAAATGGGTGAAACTAGACCATTATGCACCATCAAAAAAATTTGAAAAAAAATATCGTAATAGATATTATCGTATATTTTTTGTGCTTATTAAATTCCCTTGTATTTAAAACTTAATAACTTTTTATTTATTGAGTGAATTTCGTTAAAATAAAAACAATCATTTTGGATGATACCTAATTTAGGTATGTGCAAATACAAAATCCCTTTCAAAACAGTAATCTAAAAAAAAAAAGTTACTTTGAATAAATTTTGAATTTTTTGTCAGATTTTATTTCAGTAAATTTATTTTTAGTTTTTTCAACTTTTTTTGTCGATTATTAATGTTCTTGTTTCACCCATTTTCGTTTGTGCACTTTATCCAGGGTCACTGTATTTCGTTGTCGCTCCTAACAAAATGATCTAGTCTTATCTCCATATTCATAATTTCAGGTTAAACACACAACAGTAGCGCTATTCACACTGATTTTGCTAGCATTGCAAGCGAATAAATTGCTCATATCCATAATAAGAACTGCGTATTACTCAAAGAATTTGAATGTGAAAAAGCATATCTGTTTAACAAGCACTTCAATTCTTACTGCAATAAGATCTAGCTCCATTCTAGATCATAATTTATGCCATGTGTATCCAAGATCTCTAAATACGTCATCAGAATCTACCTATGTTCACGTGGTCAGAAAATACAAATTACTCTCCGTGTTTCCAAGCGTAATGTTTGTATAACAATGGCGGATTGTCCAAATTCTGCTCTGCTTCCCAGATTATGTAGATAAATGTTAAGTGGTATATGTATAATGGCTGAGAATGCTTTAATGCCAAGGCTAAAGCTGATACTCGATCCTTCTCCTACTTTATTCATGGTAACGTGCACCTTTTTACTGAACTATTTCTGTGTTTTTTAGGGACTGCATGCTCGATGATTTTATTGGACTATTGTGTCTTTTTCTAGGGAAAAGTTCTTCCTCCCACGTGTAAGTGTTTTAGTGAAGATAAACTTCTGTTTACTCATATATTCTTTTATGTGTTTACAGGACCTGCAGCAACAACTACCACAGCCAAACCCGCAACTTCACCCCAACTACCAGCTGGTCAGGAACCCACAGACGATACCACAGAACACAAATATAAATAACATCCCGTTGCCTGTAATAAACCTATTACAAGGGATGGCACACAAGCAACAAATAATACGCAACAACACTTCTAATATGACCGCTATGCGCACGAACATTAGCAGCCCTATGTCCCCACTGAGTCTTAATGTCAGCCCCATGTATTCCTTACCGT
The DNA here is from genome assembly GCA_963853775.1 of Xanthia togata. Lineage (NCBI taxonomy): Eukaryota > Metazoa > Arthropoda > Insecta > Lepidoptera > Noctuidae > Xanthia > Xanthia togata. The sequence continues at coordinate 22,837,637 of OY970791.1, forward strand.
CCAGTCCAAACAGTTACACTCATAGCCCGGCAATGAGCCCAGCTCAGCGGGTAATGAGCCCGTACTCCACTCCACAATCCCTATCACCAGTTGGTAAGTTCCAACAGTACAGTCCCGGTAGCAGACTGATGTCCCCAGTCGGCGTGATGAAAGGCTGCGACCCATATCTGTCCAACAAGATGCAGCCGAGCCCAGGCTTCCTCCAGACTCCTGAGATCATTCTTGAGCCCAACGGCCAGCTGAATACGACAGACTTCTGGTCCCAATCCGACATGATGCAGAATACCAGCGACCTGCTCACAGCATTAGACGACGTTAAGCTAGTTTAGACTTTAAGTATGCGCGTGTTAGGACGATTATGAAAGAGTGATTTCTATACTTCCCTTGGAACAGTTGTGGATACTGCTATTGCGATACAATTTAGAATTCAGTTTTTCACACAATCATTCCAATATACATGTTGTTTCAGTTAAAGTTCTTTTAGAAATCACTCGAATGAATGGCGGTCGGGAAGGGTGAAAAACAATATAAGCCAAAGGGATTCCATGCGATATTTTGTTGTACCCGTTTCAAGCGCTTCTCCTATTGGCTTACAACAGCTAAAGCGTGGTCACTGTCGGACTGCATAGAAAAGAAAGAGAAGCGCGATGACACAAGGCAGGTAATTTGGGCAAAATATGAAGCAATTATCTATTTTCAAAAAATCGATTGATTGGACTAAAAAAATAAAACACTATTACAGTAATAAATGTTACTTGTAGAATAATCTGACAAAAAAACAGAATGATTGCATGTATATTAATATGATTTTGTGTTTTTTTTCTATCGTATCAAATTAATTGTATTGTGCTTTCAACACACTATCTTACTAGCTTATAATATCCTGAAGAATATCATATATTTTTGTTCTGATTTTGTTTACTGCAGTGGACCATAAATATAGACGACGCGCCCCACTCAGCTCCGCTCTGTACTAAAGTACAGCTTACAGTACAGTAATCGCGGAGTGGGGCGCGTCGTCGTGGATTGCACTATCTGTGCCTACTTTTAGGCATTAAAAAATTTGCGTTTAGGCACGTTTAGGTCCTGTATAAAACCTTTAGTTTCCATTTACAGACAAGAATTGTTATTAACTTTGTACATTTTATTTAGTATGCGTGGAATCCTCGGTAATGCAACGATGTGGCTTAGATTATAACAGATATTCTAGGTATATATGTATTTTGTATCTAGATTATGATGGTTGAACGTGTGTATGGATGTCTCATAGTTTTAGTCTAACTACATCTATGATTTTTTTTGCGATTAGAAATCAAGGCAGAATTAAATGTGACTTGTATGTGATTGATGTCGATAAATTTAGACAGAAAAGATTATGAATTTTTTATATGAAAATTTTGTACAAAATTGTATTATGAAGTCTCGAAATTAATATTTCATTAACACTTTATTTCTGTCTTGTTTTGGTTAGGAAATTAGATGATAAATTATGTATCTGTAAAAGCAAATTGGATTACGGTATTCGATATAGTTTCATATAATTTTGTATTATTCGGCATGGTATTCATTAATAATCATTTAAAATAAACAATTCTCAAAGGAGTATCGACGATAAAGTTAAGTAAAGATGCTATGTAAGTGTTAATTTATATTTTATGATCAAATCGTATACTCATTTAGAAACTAAGGGATCTTAATGTAGTATACTTGTTTTTTTTTTTCAGTTTCCCCTCTTATCATTCAACAAAATGTACTATGTATTTATTTATTCGCTATCACTGCCTATATTGTGTCACAGTTGAGGCACGTCATATCAGGCGATGTATTCTGTAAAAATCTCACCGCGATAACCTATACTCCACTAGTTTAGGTAACTAAAAAAGGTAAACAATCGTAAAAAAATATGTTATAACCAAATTAACTTTATTTTCGATTTGTTCTATAGTTTCATATTTTATTAATGACACAATGAACAATATTTTAGTTTATGATAATAATACAATATTTTGTAATCTGTGTATTTTAAAAAGCCCAAAAAGACAGGTTCTCTAAATGACAACTAATTATAACGTTCCTAAATTGAAGAGTGCAACTGTGGCGTAGCGTGACAACTGAAGTGACAGGTATTAAGTTTAGTCGGTTACTTGACAGCTGTCTCGTCATGCCGTTTTTTTTTGTTTACGTGGAGTATAGGTGAAGTGAGCTGTCAATTATGTCAATACCTTGCAACAAGTCGAATGATGGCTTACTTCACCTAACTAATTAACACGGTGATATTTTTATAGAATAGTTCGGCGGATGATTTTCGATAGGATACTCGAATAATTGTATTTTTATTTTATCTTTGTTTTATGACAATTAAAGTAAGAGAAAATCATTAGCAGTCCCATATTTTTTGTCAGAAAAATATTCTTCAAAGAAAACAGTGTCTCACAATATTATTTTAAAGTAATAAATTAAAATTAATTGAATTGACAGAACTGTTGCTTCTATAGCATGTTTTATCTGACGAAAATTGAATATGGCTGATACATGAACAGTTTTTATCTAGACAGTTAATTTCAAGTAAATAATTTACCGAATGTTACGTAGACAAGCTCTTGTGTAAAACGTTTGTAGCAAACGTCATGTTTGTATTACATGCCGTAGGTACATATGAAGTACAATCAGTAAATCCTCTATCATTATATGAATAAATTAATAATGCAATTATTTTCTTTATAATTTAAATCTCCATAGATTATTTACACTTTATTTAAACTAAGTAAAATTAGGACGGGATTGTTAAAGATCGATTCTTGATCAATTAAATAAGATTTTTATCGTAAAGAAATATAGATTTTCTACAAAATAACTAAGTTTATAAATGTAGAAAATAATGATTTATGTAAATTGTTAACCCAATATTACCGCATTGTTTTGACCATACTTTAGTTTCAGTAATTCTAGTATTAGTACGTACGATTTTGTTTGTAAGAGTAATCTGATATAAGAACCTAACTACTGCCAATTTTCATAATGTTTTTGCACATTATTTGTGTTGTTTTTGTAAAATATGTTTCTCTTTCAATCAATGTGCCATTGAATTTGTAAAATATTTACAGATTCTTTAGCTGTTTCTTCATATATATTATTATATACGTCCAATTCATTTCGTAAACCATTAACAAAAATTTATAAATGATATAAAAGAAAAATTAATTGTAAATATAAATCAAATTGTTTTATATATTTAGAAAATAAATTTCTGTCATTTTATACTTGTTTCAATTAGAAACACCTGGGTATCGAAGGGACACAACACTTACCCCTTACTAAGATTCAAGATTATTTATGTGTGGAAACATGAGTATCCATACAGAGCATGCAAGTTATTAAATAACATTATAGTTTGAGATCAGTCATGTTTGGCCTTAGTGGCGTACAAATATTTAAATTTCAGTAATAAAAGTTTTTGTATTAGATTAGATAAGAACAAAATAAAATAGTAAATGTCAATTTCTAAAACAAATAAATTAAATATATGGTCAAAGTTTCGTAACGATTATTAAATGTCAATTAAAATTATCATCATACGAGTAGGTACCAATAATATGTTGCTTTATGTAGATTATGTCAAAGATGTATTGATAATATTGGTTACTACACGGCATTAGATGTTGTCATTAATAAATTCTAGAATACTGTGGTACGCTTTCCCTTCTAGTAGTATCTTTAATTTATTTTTTAATTGACGGACATTGAGCTCCATCCAACTATTTGGGAGTTTATTGAAAATTTTAGGGGCCATACAGAAAACATTCTTATGCATTAATGCTAATAAACGCGAGTTGTCCAACTTGAACCTCGAAAAATGTATGGTTACCTACTCTGAATTATGTTAATGCTGGTTGTAACTTTACTCCGCGTTTATTATTAAGGGTGGGGGGAGGGGGGGGGGAGACGAATAGCGTCATCACGTAAAACTCACACATACACCCACACACACTTTCGACTTCGCCCGGGTCAGAGCTGCGCTTACACACACATTCACAGCGTGTTTGGACATTTGGTTACCACATGTAAAGCGCGCGTTTCTTTGTGAGATAAAAATACTGCATCTACATTTACAACAAAAAAGCTGTACCTAGAGAAGGGCGACAGAAACAGACAAAACGACAAATTGGCTATATCTATGTAGGGTAAGGAAGGAGGCTCTACGGCTGGTTCTCTATTGTGTCACCTAACTTTTTATCCATAATTTAAAGTGCCATAACTTTTTTTCCTAATCAACATTTATCCGAATGATAACTTACCCGAACTTAATATCACATAATATCAGATGCCATAAAATGGAAATCCCTAAATATATCTAATAATAATATGTCCTAAATCCGTTTGTCATAAATATTACAATCAAAAGACATAAAACCGTTTTCAATAAAAGTAATAAGTCCTAAATTCAAATTACATAATGCTTTTTTATTATACAATAAAGGAAGTGTATAGAGTGCCGCTAGTGGCACTTTATCAGTATCGGATAAAAACACAATTTGCGGCATACAAGTGGCACTGCCTCGGCCCGGCTATAGTGCCGTAAGCATTGCATTGTCATTGTCAGTATTGTCACTTGTTATTTTGTTTGATTGTTGAGGTTAGTTCGCCCTTTGTATTGATTGATCGTATTTGTTTTAGATAATTTATATCAGAAGTTACTAAATTTACTGAATTTATGAAAAATGAAGTAGCAAATGAAAATGGCTAAAAGGTAGGATAAGTTAGGTTAGAACTGTGACCACACTACGCACGAGCCGAGGGAGCGTAGCGAGCGGTGCCGCGGCAGCGGCCGGCGAGTGCCAGGGTCAGTTTAGGCACAAGAGAATGTAGTGTTTTGGAAATGTGGTGTTTTACAGTGAACTAACCTCAACAATCAAACAAAGTGACAGTGACAATTACAATTCAATTCTTACGGCGCTTTAGCCGTGCCGAGGCAGCGCCACTATTATGCCACTAAAGGCACTTTATCCGATAGATATTTACAATAAATATATTATACATGTACTCAATAAAGCAGTTGATTGTGAACATGTGGTTTTTGTAAGCAAGCAAGGAAGCACGCAGCATGCAAGCAAGCACGCAGCATGCAAGCAAACATGCAGCAGGCATGGTTTCTGTCACGGCTCCGGCGCTACGGGGCTCCGGCGGTCCCACGCGAGTTTATCGTCGCATATGGGTTTTAACGCTCACCACCGCAGCAGCCTCAGCCGCGGCGGTGAGTGTTAGGTACAACCACCTGCTCCTCAACTCGCGCGCCTCGCCCCTCCGCGCCTACGCGATTTTAAATTACACAATTCACTAGGGGTAGAGCAGACAAGACTGCGTGGAGTCGGATTTACAGCGCAGCAAATGTTTTAGGACTAAAAAAATATTTTAAATGAACATTCGGAATAATACCTACACAATATTTAGGACATATGAGATTAGGTCATGTAAAATTAGGAGATTCAATTATTATAGTAGGTACCTACTCGATATTATGACAGAATTCTTTTAGAACTAAAGATAATAATTATGTTAAACAAAATTTCGGGATTTTGAACATTATGGTTACCTACTGAAGTAGGTATAGGTAGAGCAAACGTGTTATGGATAGTGATTTTCGGACAAACAATTTTAGGAGAAGAAAGGGAGTAGGTACCTCTACGGCTTTATGAGGGCATCACCCATAGTTAGCAGGAGATAGAAGTACCTAGGAAACATGTGATAGGAAGGCTACCCGCCAACTGACTTCTGAAGCCGCGTCGCGGAACTAGCTGGAAAGTGCCCTCGCACTCTCGACTCGAAGTGTCGGCGTGACCACGCGTTCATGATCACCGAACAAAAAGTGACGTTTATGAACGTGACTATCGTTTTTCATATAGGACGCGGGGTAACCCATCGCCATACAAAGGGCCTATCCTATCGATAAACACTGTTTTTCATCAAAAACTACATAGGACATGTGGGAATGAAACTCATTATGTCAGAGCTGCCTCTCTCGCTGCAGTCGCTGCCAAAAAGCGGAAATTAATTCGTAAGTGTAAGTTTACATAATAAGTAAATAGGTAGATATAGTTTGGTACTCTGCGGAGTCTGCTATGTACCTAATTAGGTCAACGGCTGCTGGTATCTATTTAGGTAGTTACATGATTCGTATCATGCATGAAGAGTCTGGACATCTCTCAATTTTAAGAGGCCACTAATAGTAAGTAGGAGTTGTCTTCGACCCTAAATTACATATATCTAGGTACCTACTTATCTTAACTCATAGTTAAATATCTGAAAGTAATTTAACGGTATATAGGTACCAAATCTTTGTAAATTCCACGTAGCAGAAACTAGGTACCATAGGAAAGTCGTTGGGTTAATTAGGCAAAGTAGACCATGGCAACGGGCCAGAAAAATCTGCGCTGAAAAGACATGTTACTATAAGTTATCTATAGTTATGCATTGTTTGCCCTCAATTCTTGATGCGTGGCTGAAGCCTACATACAAAACAAGACACAGCCCGTAAATGATTGATAGTAATCAATTGACCTACAGTCAATTGTTATGTTCAGTGGTAGAAAATAAGGCAATTCTTGTTATAATGAGGGGCGATTTGCTAGTTATGGCTTACATTCAGCCAAGGTACAAGGATGATTGAGGATATACAACTAACGCCATCTACATCTTTAGCTTGGAACTAATACAAATGTAAATTCTATTGTAGTAAGAAGTTACCATAATAGATGACGCTGTGGGTTTACTGCATGTACATAATTATATAAATAAAACTATACCAATAGAAATCAACAAGTAATCAGTTTTCTTGACCAGGCAAAAGTTATTTCTATTATTTATTTTTTGTCTATTTTTAATTAATTCAGCGTGAACTGATATTCAAGTTTTTTTAATCTGTATTAGAAATTACAAAAAGCAAAATGACAGTAAACGTCATTTATAATTCATTGCCCAAGTCGGTCGAATTGACTAGTTATTTTTGTGCGTGATTTTAATAATTCAGCGTAAATGGAAAATAATAGTGTCTTGATTTTTGGAAGAAGGAGCTGAAGTGCGGTTCTTGTGTTTCATATTTGTGTTCGAGTGTAATTAATTGACATTAATGGCTTCTACACCAAAACAAGTAATCGGCAACGGCAAACCGTCGAATAGTAACGGCTCCCTGGGAAAGCGGAAGAAATCTCGTGGGAGCAGAGGTTCGTACCTGTCGAAATGGTTAGACAAAACAATGCACCACATCCAGGAGTCAACGCCTAGCATGGATACGTATGATACATACGTTAATCCGAATGTGAACTATGCGATGGGTAGTTCTCAGTTCGCACCGGGCTTTGATCCTTATAGGCATATGTACGGCTGTGCACCTGAGCCGATGTCTCTGCCCACGCTGCCCAGTTACTGCAACCCATCTATGATGCCATTCTACGGGCCTGAATATCGTTATGTGCAGAGTGTAAACAAAAGCATTCAGGTGCAGAGGCCTAGACTGCGGCGCCGGAGTGAGAACAAGGCTGAGGAGGTGACGAGCACCCCTCGACACGGGACGCCGACGCACTTGCACAACATCAATTATTTACAACCAAAGAATTTGACTGATAGCCAGGATTTTGCTAGCTTGCCACCAATAGTGACATCAGTTGGTGACACTAATTCCAACAGTGACATGAACCTAAACGACAAGGATGAAGGTAGTAATGCAAGGAGATTCAGTGACCCCTGTGTAAGAGGCCTGCCGGATGTAGCTCGGCCTGCCAATGGAGATGTGGAGTCAGGATCAGAAGACAGTTCAGACATGTCTGGAAGCCAGGTTGGCAGCAGACTCCTGACATGTCTGCTTGACCAAATAACTTCCTTGAAAATGGCAAATGAAAGACTGAATAAAGACTTAATGGATACCAAAGGTAAGGCTGTTAAACTTCATTATTTAAACCCTTCCACTAACAAGCATTTTGTTGAGCTTTTCATTGCAATATGATTAAAGCATTTTTTTATTTTATTGGGCATACTTATACCAAAATAAGTACACAAAGTATAATTTTCTATATATATTTTTTAGGTCCAACCCAGCAGCATATTATTAATTATGTTCATAGTCCCTTTATCTGTAAGATTATACATCTATACTAAATTATAATAAATTAAATTTTAAACAGCTTTGAGCATTACCTAAATCTGCATAATGCATAATTGCAACCTTCCCAACTTTTTGGTAAACCAACCCACGGCACTAGCATAAGGTCATCCTTTCAAACAAGTACACCTACATTTTAGTCACCCACACTCAATACATAATTTTTCAAGGGCATGAGACATGCTTAAAACACGTATTTCATATTAATGTCACTGTTCTACTTAATCTGTGGCTTTTATTAAAATAAATATTGCATTTTAGGAGACTTGTCTTAGTCATTATCTGCCTCTAGCCTTTCCCAACTATGTCAGGGTTGGGTTTCAGTCTAACTGAATGCTGCTGAATACCAGTATTTTACATGGAGCAGTCGCCTATCTGATCTGCTATCTAATTACGCAACACATTTTCGTAAACGATTACGACAAATTTGTTTCATTTTGACAGTTCAACCACATTCATTGCGGTATGTATGTTGTTGAACAGATTTTTTTTCGAACTTATGAAGCAATGGATTAGCAATTTATTGAAATACGATTCACATTTCGATTGATTGTGTATTACGTAATTAGGGTAATGACTTGTCTCAGCAATAAATCTGAAGTAATTATTACACATTAAGCTTGAAATCAGCTTTTTTAAATGGTAAAGAATGCAAAAGACGAACCTTCACCACTTCCTTGTATTTATTCTGGAAAGTAGAACTGGGAGAAAATACTCCTCAGCCAGACGTTTGTCTGTTATGTGTGTAGTTTTAAGAAGTTTCTCTCTACACAATAATTATTTAATTTTCATTGAGTTATTATTAGCCACAATGTTAAATTTAGACATAGTTTCTTGCTATGTCCTATTCTCAACCTATTATAACTAAGGTCTATTGTAATTTATAGTTTTCAAGTCTATTGTCTTACACCTCATGGGCTACATCCCCAGAGGATGTTTGTATTAAATGTCTTAATTAAAAACTATGGCCTGGAAATCTAGTTTGATAATGAGAACCTACCTCTGACTATACAACAGATACTGCCAATTAGTATTTTCATGACTTCAATCTTCTTTAAATAAATAAATATGAAATACCGTTTGTTGGTAAGCACATCACTTGAAAACAGCTGGACGGATTTGGCTATTTTTGTTCAAAAAATTAAATCCATAGAAAAAATTACTTTAATTTTTTTTAAGGATTTTTTATATGAACTATTCTTCCTTGCTAAGCTGAAAGGCATAGCGCCTCAATCAGAGTAAGTTCTGAGAAAATTTCTTTTTTGGTAATTGTAATGTAAGGAAATATCTGAGTGGTTTTTTATGTTTAAAGTTAGATTGCTAGCTATTTCGCTTATAAATACCATTAGATGCGAAATTTTTATAGCTATTGAAAGGTATAAAAAAACGAAAAGGCTTACCAGGGCAGTATTTAGACAGGAAAATGTCTGTCGAGTCAGCTAGTCAACAATAAATGCTGCCTTCAAAATTGCCTGCCCATAGTGTACCCCATTTTGTTGCTTCTTGTCATAATAATAATATAACATTTAGAAGAAGCTGATCCAAGTATAATTGGGAATAGTGGTAGGCCTTCATTGATGATGATGACCTATTGAGATATCTAATTAAAGGACAAACGAGTCCTTAATTGTTTACATATTATCATAACAAGTAAAAAAAGATAGCTACTATTATGTACTTAATAAAACACCAAATATCGTCATTTGTGTATTGAGCTAAGTAGCCTCGAAATACAAGTGAGTAAATCATAAGAGTAGGGTAGTAACAATAATATGATAGAGGGTAGACTTAAAACTAATAAACACACAACTTATAAACTACGAAGTATGTAGGTACCCATATACAACATACCTTTCCCCCAAGTATACAAAATAAGTTTAAACTTTAACTTATACTTAAAGTCAACAATTTTGTATCTATTTAAAATATCCAACAATAACATTCTTCAGTAACAGTCTATTCAATATACATTGAACCAAGCCGTTCATAAGGACCCTTTGTATGAGATAAGACTTTACTTTTAATCTTACCCCCAGAATAGCCAGACTCATAATCACTGGGTATACCTAACATCTCCGCCCATTGGTCCGAACTTGGTATTTCAATTATTTCCTCACTTGAGCCTGTACCTCCCATTTCCCCATCTCGATTTTCCATTTCCAAACTAGACTCTTCATTATTTTGTTCTTCCCTCTCTCCTCGGTCTGTATCTTCTGTGAATTTCTTTTTAACCAGTTGGTCGATGTGTCGGTTGACAACATTACCATCACCAGTTGCAACTTGATAATTGGATGGCCCTTGCCTTTTAACCACCGTACCAGGCAACCAACGAGGTCCACCACTATAATTTCTATACATCACACTTTGGCCCACATTAGTTTCTCGAGTTACATTATGAGCATTATTGGTAATCTGTTGATCAGTCTTATTTTTAACACGATTATCCGGATGTATAACATCTAACAAGGTACGTAGGCGCCTGTTCATCAATAGTTCAGAGGGGCTCTTGTTAGTTATTGTGCAAGGAGTTACCCGCAATCCTAGTAGCATTCGAGGAATCTTAACATCCCACGAGATGTCATCCAGCTTGCGCAACTTGTCTTTAACCGTTTGCACCATTCTTTCGGCCAACCCGTTTGTTGCAGGATGATAAGGCGCTGTCTTGATATGTTTTATTTTATTCGAGTCCAAAAATTGCTTAACTTCAGCTGACACAAAGGACGTTCCGTTGTCTGAAACCAATGTCTCACACAAACCATGGATTGCAAATAAATTTCTGAGGTGTCTAATGACCGTTCCCGCTGTCATATTGTTTACCAAGATCACCTCAGGCCATCTGGAATATGCGTCTACAACGATTAAAATATATTTACCTTGAAAAGGTCCCGCAAAGTCCACATTTATTCGAGACCACGGCTTTGTAGGCGTGATCCACTCAGATTTAGTTTTCGGAGGCATGTGCCGATTTTCAAGACATTTGTTACATCCGCCTACTAATGCCTCAATATCTTCGTTCAGTTTTGGCCACCAAACATAACTCCTGGCCAGTGATTTCGTTTGGATGATGCCATTATGTGTTTTATGTAAAGCACGTAGTATCGTTTCACGTAATGATGACGGTACTACCACTCGACAACCCAGTAAGATACAATCTTCATGCATAGAGAGTTCCGAACGATGTAACCAGTATGGACGCAGTTCATCATCGGTAACTCTAGCTGGCCAACCGCTTAGTACATGATGACTGACACGAGATAATAGCGTATCTCGCTTCGTTGCTAATGCTATTTGGTCAGCATCCACAGGGAAGTCGGTAGGTTTCTCTGCCATCAGCAACACGTCACATAACTGTTGTTCAGGTTGGTCGGGAACCGGCTGTGGCCATCGGCTCAATCCATCAGCGTGACTAATCTGCTGTCCCGGTTTGTACACAATTTCGTAATTGTGTGACGTCAACATAATTGCGATCCTCGTTAGGCGAGGCGACAAGACTGTGGGCATAGGTCGCTTTGGATCGAATATGCCCAACAACGGTTTATGGTCCGTAACTATTGTGAAAGATCTTCCACTTAAATAGTTATGAAACTTGCTAACTCCAAATGAAATGGCAGTGGCCTCTTTATCTAATTGTGAGTAACGGCGTTCGTGAATATGTAGTGTTCTGGAACTCATAGCTACGGGGCGCTCCTGTCCGTCTTCCATAACGTGGGATAATACAGCGCCGGCGCCGTATTCTGAGCTGTCGCAGGTGAGTACCAACGGCTTATTTAAATCGTAATGAACGAGTGTCAAATCAGATGACAGCAACCTTTTAGCCGTGTCAAAGCTCATTTGCTCCCTGTCTGTCCATTGCCACGATTGTGCTTTGTCGAGCAACCTATGTAGGGGCTCGAGCATGGTGGCTTTGCGAGGTACGAACCTCTCATAAAAGTTATATAATCCCAAAAACGCTTGTAGCTGTTGAACGTTCTTTGGTTCAGGAGTGTTGACGATAGACTCAACTTTGCTAGGTGCAGGATGAATACCCTCAGCGTCTATGACAAAACCTAGAAACTCGACACGTTCTTTGGCAAACTTACATTTTTTCCGATTGAGCCGCAACCCTGCCTTACCGATGCGCTCCAGTACAGTGTCGAGGCGCTGTGTCATCTCCGCAATCGTAAGGCCACTGACGATGACGTCATCAATCAGTACCGCGACGCCGGGAACGCCCGCTAGCAACGCTGTCATCAAACGCTGGAAAATTCCCGGGCAGGCTTTAACACCAAAAGCCAGTCTGTGTTAACAGCTGTGCTGTGGCGTCTGTGACGACAACCTGTGTATATGCACGGTCAAGGTCGAGTGTCGTGTAAAATTTGCCACCAGCAACCGTAGCAAAAACTTCACTTGCAGTCGGCATAGGGTAGGTATCAGACTCGGTAGCCTGATTAACCGTACTACGGTAGTCACCGCAAAGACGAATGTCCCCGGTTCGTTTGGGTATTGGAACAACCGGAGTCGCCCATTCTGAAAAAGTCACAGGGCGGAGTACCCCTTCTCCTACTAGACGATCTATCTCTTTTTCTACGTTGTTTTTGATGGCATAGGGTACGGGACGTGCCTTCAAAAACCTAGGAGTCGCACCTGGTTTCAAATGTATAGCCACAGGGTCCCCCCTGTAAGTACCGAGTCCGTCCCTGAAAACCTCGCTGTGCTTATTTACAATCTGATCATTCGCAGACATGTCAAGTTCAGATATCATATTAACATTTAGAGTAATACCTAGTACCTCGAACCAGTTACGTCCCAACAGATTCGGACCCGAGCCCTTAGCTACTATAATATTCAAAACACACTTAATGTCTTTATATTGTACTTGCACTTGAGCTTGTCCCATTACTGTGACCGGCGAGCTATTCCACGTGCACAGGCGGTTAGGTACCGCGCGCAATGCGCTGCGCGAGCGCACGCGCGCCCACGTCTGCTGGTTCACCAAGGAGAAAGCGGCGCCGGAGTCTACCTCCATCGCTACCTCCGCGCCGTCCAGTAGCAGCTTCACCTTGTATGCCGGAACGCGAGAGCTTGTCACGCTCTCCATGTTATAAATGCCATTAAGGTGTTCGTAAATCTCGTTTTCAGCTAAGTTAATTTTTTCTGAACGACTTTTCTTTTTAGCGGTGCATATTTTCTCGATGTGACCTTTCTTCTTACAAAAGTGGCACACGGCGTTAACGAAGCGACACTCGCCCGCGTGCCGATCTCCACATCGATAACACAGTCGAACATTTGCTTTGGATAGCACGGCGTTGACGTCCATAGGTTCACATGACGGCGGCGAGGTCACCGCGGCGTCCACTGCCGTCGCGTCGTAGCTGACGGCGGCGCTCTGCATCATACGAGCGTCCCTGCCCGCACTCTCAGCCGATAGCATAGCATCCACTACGTCATGGTATCGCAAATTATCTTTCTTTAGCAGTTCATACTGCAAGTTGTGATTGTTCATACCGCATACCAATCTGTCACGAAGCATCCTTTCCATGTCCGTAAAGTTACAACCGGCACTGATTTTTCTGAGTTGCGCTATGTATTCCGCGGCGGATTCGCTGTGTTGTTGATTGCGCTTATAAAATTTGAACGACACAGAAATCTCATTAGGTTTTGGGCTGTAATGTTTGGTTAGGATCGCTTCAATTTCACTGAATGTTATTTCATTAGACTTTTTGGGTGTAATCAACGCCAGAACAGTCTCGAACACTTGTACGCCGCACAATGTATAAAAATTTGCTCGTTTAGCCGAATCCGAGACGACGCCATTCGCCTCAAAACAATATTTAAGTCTGTCGATGTAATTGTCCCAATTATCACATTTCACATTGAACTCATGAAATTTCACTGATTTAACGTCCGTCATGTTTTATACTCGTCGCCAATATTATGTACTTAATAAAACACCAAATATCGTCATTTGTGTATTGAGCTAAGTAGCCTCGAAATACAAGTGAGTAAATCATAAGAGTAGGGTAGTAACAATAATATGATAGAGGGTAGACTTAAAACTAATAAACACACAACTTATAAACTACGAAGTATGTAGGTACCCATATACAACAGCTACAATGTTTTTAAACCTTTTCATTATTCGGCACAGGTAAATATCATAGACCAACCACATTAAAATCCATAATGTCTTTGCCTCAACATACTTATCATCCACAGTTAGCAGGCTGTTTTTACAGTAATTAACGATGCGCACATTAATATTCATTTATTTTTCCTTTACTGCCATTATAACTAAACTTAACTTGTTTACAGTTGAACTGGAGAATGTGCGACAACACAATGCCATATTGAAGGGGTCCAGTTCTAGTATGGGCGCTACTCCTAATCACTCCCTTAATGATAATGGTAAGTACCTAATTACAATACTAATCACCTTTGGTGTAGAAAGATTTAGTTGCTTGACAACTGTTTGAGGCATGGATTCTGGTGTAATTATAGGCACATGACACATTTCAACTTAGTCTCTAGGGTTATATGTGATGCCTGTGGTATTTATCCCCTTGGACTGCGCCGTTGGCCTTGTGGTCGCAAGTGCGGCTGAGCCTAGGGTCCTGGGTCCGATTCCTGGGTTGGGCAAAGTTTTATTGGGTTTTTCCATTAGGATTTTTTTAGTAACAGCCCAGAGAGTTTGAAAGTTGGCGGTTTCATACCCCCTCGAAAAGCACGTTAAGCCGTTGGCCATGCGCCTGATCCCGGTCGTGGACCAGTCCCGACCCGAACTCATGAAACAGCTACGAGTATGTTTTTTTCAGTCTGCACATGTTTCTTTGATGAATACTTCAGGTTTTTTTTTTTTTTAACTTTGCCCCACTCTATTAATTTCTCCTGTATTGTGGGTGCATTTTACAAACATTTAAACTCACATACAAACAGCCAGACCCGGAATAACTACTTGTAGGTCATACAAATATTTGTTCCGTGCGGGAATCGAACCCGCGACACGCAGCGGCAGCAGTCAATCGCTTAACTACTGCGCCAACCGTGCCGTCAATTGCCGATTATTAATGTAAAAAAACACCCTTTATGAAAAACATATTTGTAGCTGTTTTAAGAGTTCGGGACTGGTAGGAATAGAACTATTTTCACTAATTTGCATGAAGCTCATAATAGAAAAGTAGATCGAAATAGGAATTTAATGGAACGGTTTATTGAAACCGTTACTTTTTTAGGTAAACAAGAAAAACTTTTCGCGGCCACGATGAAAGTCCGAAATGACGTCATAACAATTTTAATTAGACAAGGTTTTTTTTTTTTTCGCTCCGGCTACCTCTCGTTTTACTACGCCTCGCCACTGATCCTGTATTCTAAGCATATGCTTATAAGTTACATTACAGGGCACAGGGTGATTCTATTATTTTATTTGACTTATTATTACTTAATTTATTTAAAAAAATGGCAACCAATAAATAATTCCATTCCAAAAAACTAAAACAAATGGTAATAAGTATGACGTATTTATGTGTCTCGTCTTTTGAACACGCAATGTCAAGCTCATGTTTGTGCTAAACCCTAAGAATACATTTCAACTTTGACCTTGACTGCCTTGAAAAGCTGGTCATTGTTGGCAATACCGAAGCACAGTGTTCCATTTGATCAAAAAAAGAACCCTCTGCGTTTATGGTATTTATCGACCAAGGGATGCGTTTATAATGCACGAGTAACACCCACGTGTCCATTTCAAATACTTAAAAAAAATTAAATGCTGAAGTTTAGGTGATATTTTCTTTAAAAAAAAAAAAAAAACTGACTTCCCATGGGGCTGGCACTGTCCAAGATATTTATTTTATATAAATGTAATCTGATAGAACTTCGGGCGCATATTTTCCAGTTTTTATTTTTGGAAAATCACTTCCGGATACCGAGTAATATTTTTTTTCTCCCAAAAAACTCAAAAGTCCGATTTGACACTAGCACAGAAATATTGCTCGTAACAAAGCCTATCACTGATAAAAATTGCACTATCGCGGTTTTTGGGAAGAATACGCCATTTCGTTCTAAGGTCAAATAATACAGCATAGGATTGTCGCAAAAGGTCAAAAAGTTTTTGATAATAAGCAATACGACTTCGACTTATCCACAGACAGACCAGTCGGCATGAGTTGCTTAACTTTGGTGACCCATCCAAAGACAATTTTTTTTATAGGTAATTGTTGTGTCTGTTAAGTATTAACAAGTGTTTGTGTTCCTGAATGACTGTTAATAGTGTTACCAACCGCTTGTGAACTAGAAAATCTAAATCTAACCCACTAAATCACTCCCAGATAGCCAAGATGTTAAACGCGGCTTTTAACGATCCAAACCCAACTGAGTGCTGTGTTCGGTAGACAATGGTTATTTGTTGCAGTGTCATTTGTGCCCTTACACCTGCACACCAGAGGACTTCAATAAACCCACCGACAGTTTTCGTGGGCGCTTTGACTGGACTTAAATAATTTAGCAACAATGTACCTATACAATATCGACACCAAGATTAAGGCTAAGATAGCCGATTTTCTACTGAAGATCATGTCTAAACGAGTAGTGTTAATGATTTGGAAAAATATATGTTTAATTAGAGTATTTTCTTAAATACTTAATATGGGAATATTTTATATTATGTTTATATTACATAGTGAAATTAATTTGTAAAGTTATGTCTAACGCGGATAAAAAACTGGGAATGACGCAAATCTATCAAGCGTATTTTTCTGAAACGTTCACCTTTGATCTGATCACCTAAATCTTCTAATATAGGTACGTGTTTTATTAAAATATCTTTTGGTTTATGCATAATAAATTAATAATGCGTCTAATTTGGGACAGCGATGGACCAGTCCTATTACTGGCTGGACGTACGACGCGTTGCGTGAGCTCAGTACAGAACACGCAAGATAACCACTCAGGGTCGCTGGCATATATCTGCGTCTTAAGAGAAGACAAAACTGCTTGTTTTGATCCCAAATCCTAAGGGATATATGGATCACAAATTACCAAAAGGTGATTTTTTGGGCATGATTACAAGACGACTCAAGAATTTGAAGACTACACTCTTCCAATTCCGTATATTTTGGCTATAATCAGATGATGATAGGCACGATAGCGTAGATAGATCGTCCTACTTACACTCGTATCGTGCCTCCGATCCAATAATCTAAATGTTAGCATTATGCGTCGTGTTATGCGCAGATAAAACTGCACGTCATCAGGCGACCTTGCCCAGGCGCAATAGGGGACAGTGTTACGTGGTTCATAAATTATGCATAGGATCGGTAAGATATTCCTACCTCCATAGTTTATCAGAAATTGATGCGTTGTTATTGAGAATTTGCTATTGATAGAGCTGTAACAATAAACATGTTTTTGAACGCGTTCCTTAATGGTGTTTTCAGGAGACCCATTCTTCTATAACTACGTAGGCTAACTTTTTCTTTTTCTTCTTGGGAAAACTCCCATGAGTTCTCTCCGTTTGGGAAGAACAGAGGGCAATCAAACGATACGGTGCTTTTCCGTCTACCTTGGTATGGTAGTGCTGTATTCACTCATGGAAGCATCTTGTCTCGCTTTTATGGGTGAATCCAGCACTAACTTTATCACCAAGGTGGACTCAAAATCCAGGAGTTCCAAATACTCGCATTTCTTATTCAACATTCAATTTCAAATAAATAAAGAACTAATTGTGAATATTGTGGCTTCATACCGTTTGTTATTCGAGCATGTTGATAAACTTTGCCCTGGCGGCAAACGAAACTTTCGCAGTTATCAAATATGTGGCTAACGAACACTGGACTAAGTTTCTTCACAATACATCTGTATAGATAGTGGAATCCACGACGACGCGTCCCACTCCGCTCCGCTCCGTACTAAAGTACAGCTTACAGTACAGTAATCGCGGAGTGGGGCGCGTCGTCGTGGATTGCACTATCTACAATAGCCTGAGAAGACAAATTGAATTCAAGAATAACTAAAACAGAATAAGCAATTTTAAACTCTTTAATCTGACAGACAACGCACAGTCTAAACCTCTGGGACTAGTAGAAGCACGACATTTGGGCACAAGTGCTCCTTATAAACAAAGAAGGTGAACACTAAGAAGGAAAGTTATTTGAAAATTCATCCACTGAAAGGGTGAAATGGCATATCAAAGTTCAGATCAAAGGTCATTTTCGCCCATGGGAAAATCTATCGGGCATACAACTTGTAATACTTATAGATAGTGCAATCCACGACGACGCGCCCCACTCCGCTCAGCTCAGTACTAAAATACAGCTTACAGTACAGTAATCGCGGGGTGGGACGCGTCGTCGTGGATTGCACTACTTATCTGTACATTAATTGCATAGGGTTTCAATGTTCATGCATCTGGCAATAATAGAATAGCTCAACGAAAAATTTAAGACCTGTCTAAATAAAACCTGTTGGCAAAGCATAATTGCGTTATGTACGCGATTATGTTGTAAGTATAACTGAAGAAGCCATACAAAAATACTTACATGATAGTCTACTAATAAGTCATTGAACATTATTGGTGCACACACTTTATCACTCGCGTTTCTCCATAATCTTCTATCTTTCTTGTTGAATTTAACTAAACGTATTATTTTCCTGCGCCTGCACAGTGGCGGACGACAGTGGAGAGGATTTTAAATTTATCAATTGAATTTAATACTTATCCGATCGATATAAGATACCTATAGGTATATTTCAAAGCTCGGACATCAGCGAGCACCGAGCATTGCAATATATATCATATTTCTATTAGATAAGTATTCAATTCAATTGATTAATTTAAAATCCTCTGCCGTCCCGTCCGCCAGTTTGCGCAGGCCCTTAAGGGGCCTGCGGAGCATGCGTTGTTCATACAAACGTAATACCAAAATAATTTGTAAATCAAACATATTCTTAAGGTAGTGTGTATTTATTCCGATTGGATTACAGAATATCTAGGCTTCCAAATATATATTTTGAATGGACACTGTTATAAAGACGAGATATGAGGAATTTAAAATTTCTATAGAAAACTTATTTTTCTCATAACTCGAATTTAAATCAGTGTCCATTAAAAATATATATTTGGAAGCATAGATATTCTGTAATCCAATCGGAATAAATACACACTACCTTAAGAATATGTTTGATTTACAAATTATTTTGGTATTACGTTTGTATGAACTACGCATGCTCCGCCGGCCCGTTAAGAGGGAACAGGGAATGCGGGGAATTTGAAAAAAAGGATTTAGAAGAAACTATTGCCGTCATCTTACCTCAAGTCTGCCCCTGTAGAGTGCGATAGGAATAGCTACAGCTCGGACCAAGTATATCACAAAAAAAAAACGAAATTGACGTTTCCTATATTCCCCTTTTTTATCCTCGAAAACAACTCAAAACTGATTCAATTATTTTTTACATTAAAATTTTAAGAAAGAGTATATATCTAGGTTCCTATCATTTTCTTTTATGTTAAAAACTTTCTCGAATTTGTCCGGTACTCCTCTAATCACGGCGGTAAAAATGCGGCATTTTTGTAATTTTTGGAGGGCCATATTTTTTTTACCGATAATTTGCTGAAAAAAAGGAAATAACGGGGACGTCTACAGCAGAACTTGATTTTATGGAAAAAATAATATGAATAAGTAGAGGCATTATTCAGGAAGAAATAAGGGGACATATTTTGTATGCAGAAAGAATAACAGGCCCTGTTATAGTAATAGTAATAGTAATAGTATTTTATTTCGCAAATATGGGTTTTACATACAGGTCTTAAGATTAAGTACATAATTATAGCTCAGCCACATTTTACCAATCGGCATGCAAAATTAGATTAGATTAATTATATCATTCTTATCACAATTAAGTATATCAATTTTTAATTTTTGAATTATTATTTAAATCATCAAATTAATAAAAAAAAAATATTTAAATATGTGTAACAAAAGAAAATACATTATTATCATTAGAATATTTGACATGTCATTACAATTAACAATATTATTATTACAATTCGAATGTCAAGAACCAAAATTAGAATATCAAATATCAAAATGTAAAAAAAAAAAAAACAAAACTGTCAAAGAATATAAATGTCAAAAATCAAAGTGTCAAAAATCAATGTCAAACATGAAATATAAAAAAAAAAAAAAAAACAAATTTATCTTAATTATAATACCACAATCAAAACTCCCATTAGGAAAAGCTTTTATCATCAAAAAAATCTTTAATTGAATAGTAACATTTTTCTAATAACAATTTAGTTAACTGTTTTTTGAATACTGAGATGGGTGATACTTTTAGATTTATTGGTAATTTATTATATATGAGAGGACCCATGGAAAATTTTTTTTTTTTAAGTAAGGACGTTTTGTAACCGCCTGTATAAAGTTGACTTATATATTGAGACCTCATTGGTCCTTTGCGTATTCTCTTATCAATCATTGATGTAAACAAATTACTGTTCATCTTAACAAATAAGGCAACTTCAAGAATGTACAAAGAAGGTAGTGTTAGAATCTTCAGTGATTTAAAAATTGGTTTACAGCTTTCTATGGGTTTAAGCCCTGTCATCGATCGAAGACAACGTTTTTGGGCCCTAAATATTTTATCTCTCTCACTACAGTTTCCCCAGAATATAACACCGAGCCTTAGTAATGAAGCAACCAAACCATGATATGCTGTCACTAGCGTGTTCATATTTAACTTTTTTGAGAGATTGTACAGAATATATGCGGTTTTGCTCAATTTTTGGCACACAATTTCAGCATGGTCTTTCCAGGTCAATTTTTCATCAATATGTACTCCCAAAATTTTTGTAACTGAAGTGGTATCTACTATTTCGTCTTTATATTTAGTTACAATATAGTTTGGCCTCAGTCGTTGGTAGAAATGCATTACTTTGGTTTTTTGTAGATTTAACACAAGATTATTTTTATTAAGCCAATCTATTATTTTTTCAAGTGTATCATTTATCTCTCTTTCGTATTGAGTATTATTTTTACATTCAATTATAGCTGTGCTGTCGTCAGCAAATAAAGTCATAGGATGATGTATTTGACAAGGTAGGTCGTTAATATAAAGTAAAAACAACAATGGCCCAAGTACACTGCCCTGCGGGACTCGGAATTTAGTTATTCTAACATTGGATAGATATTTCAATTCACGTTTAGTTTTGGGACATATTCTCGAAATTTCTGTAAATTGTTTTCGATCCGTGAGATAGGACTTTACTAAATTTAGGACATTGCCCCTTATCCCATAGTGATGAAGTTTATTTAAGAGGATGTCATGTTTTACATAATCGAATGCTTTCGTCATGTCTGTGAATATTGCACATACAGGATTTTTTTTATCCACATTGTTCATTATCACTTTTAATAAATCAAATATCGCCATATTAATATTTTTGTTTTTTCGAAAGCCTTTTTGCTCTTCGCATAGAATATTATTTTTAGTTGCAAATGTGTAAATAGATTCATAAATAATTTTCTCGAATATCTTTGAGAAAACTGAAATTAAAGCTACCGGTCTATAGTTCGACATGTCTCCCTTATCGTTTTTTTTATGCAATGGTTTTACTATGACAGTCTTTAATTTATCAGGGAATATACCTGAGCTTATGCATGTATTGATTATGTGGGCTAATGGTTTAGCTATGACATCCGAAACAAATTTTACCACCGTGGTAGAAACTTCATCGCATCCAACACTATTTTTATTTTTCAAGTGTTTTATTATACGCAAAATGTCTTGAGGTATTACTGGAGGCATGAATAATGAATTGCTGACATGGAGATTACTACTTGTATTTCTCGGATATTTACTATTTACATTTTGTACCTGATCAACGAAAAAATCATTAAATGAATCAGCAATTTGCTTAGGATTAGTTACTAATTTATCTTCCTTATTAATTTGTAATATTGGTTCTTTTAACCGACTGTTATTATTAATTATCTGCCATAACGTCTTAGCTTTATTTTGAGAACAATGAATTAGGTAGTTATTTTGAGCTTTTTGTGTGAGATTGATAATTTTTTTAAGCGTGAGTGAATAATTTTTAAATGTAGTTTTATTTTCACATGAAGGTGCTTTCCTATATTTCCAAAGTAGGTTTCTTTGTTTTCTGCTGCATATTCTAATACCTCGCGAGATCCATTTTACATGTTCCCTTTTAAACTTTTAATTTAGCATCAAGTACAACCGGTATTGTCACTCAGCCAAAATGACAAAATTAAGAATGTGCCACATTTTATTTGGCATTGTGTGCGCAAAAATACTTAGGCCGTGACTACATTGGTCAACAAGGATTCGAATCACGTACAAATTAAATAGGAGTCAGTGTCTTACGGTCTTGAACTCTTAGAAAACTGTGCTTTTTAGACAAAGTAAACAACAGAAATTATGAGGTTTATCACAAATCCTCCTCCTTAAAAATATACGTAATTAAGTATAATTTATTTGTTCAAAAATATACAACAATTTAGTTACTATGGTGATACACTTGTTTCTATGGACAGATTTTGAACATTGTGTCTGAATTAGATATAAAATCTGCTGTTGAAACTTAGCAAAAACCTTTGTTTGACCTCACATCTTATAAACACAACATTTTTAATTAAGAGTAAGAGTATAATAAAATAAAAATGAGTGACAAAATGTAGGGGAATAATCTCAAAATAATAAGATTATAAGCCCAAGGCTGTCATCAATGGGTTTTAGTCTTTCTCCTACTGACTCTAATCGTACAATTTAGATCTCTTTAAGCATGCTATTCGTTCGCGCCTGGAGAGCTACCGCCATCTTAAACCAGCTATTTAATTACGTAACACATTTTTGTAAATGATTACGACAAATTTGTTTCATTTTGACAGTTCAACAACATTCATTGCGTTATTTACGTTGTTGAGCAGATTTTTTTTTCGAACTTGTGAAGCAATGGATTAGTAATTTGTTTCAAAACGATTCAAATTTCGATTCGATCGTGTATTACGTAATTAGGGTACAGTTTCGAAGTCCAAAAATTCATTGTGCTGAGATTCTTAAGTACCAAACGTTGGAGTGGCATGTTATCGCGAAAAGACTGAACAAATTAAATAGGGCTTTAAAGTGACGCTGGCATTAGAAAATAGAGAAGCATTTAGCTACACACGTGGGACGGTTTAGCGATGTATCAAGGTTAATGTTTCTTATACATAGGTAGACATTCTGCCTGCGAAATGCGCGTCATGTAAATTTTCACATGACAGCTGCGACACATCGTAAATGCAGCGTGTGAAATAATTTATGTTCTCGTCGTTTATGTTGACCTGTCAGTGCGACCGCTCCCTTGGAGTCGTGCTCCATATTTGCATTGCGTTTATTTATCGTTACAATCTTTACTTGATGCTATCGGTTCCTACGAACGTAGAGGGTGTTACTGCTATGACTCACTTGGGCGTAGACCTTTAGACACATTTTTAGGAAACTGAGAAAACTTGAGGCTATTTCGCAGCTAAAATCTTTTGATTCCTGTAGCTTGCTTACGGATTTCACCGGGCCCTGGTTAGTTTCCTTAAACTGCATCGCACAAATCGAGAAAGTTGGAAAACGTTTAATCATAATGCAAATCAATACATAACAGATCCATTTCCTATTTAGCATTGGCCACACATCAACGGCCAACTTTCAATACTCCAATCCAACATCAAATATTCACCAAAGCATCTAGGAATCCAATGCCAATATTGGACATTGGCCATCAACTGTGTTTTCTTCAAACACTTCGACAGCTCGCGTTGAATATTAAACGTCAATCAGCGAAGTATTCAACCCGTTCGTGTCTGAAGTAGATGAGACAGCAGTAGAAACGGACAATTTACACAGACAGAACATAACAGCAGATCAACTAAGTACAAACATATACGCCCGAATCAGGAGTTTGTAAAAGACCTCGTCTTCGGAAGTTCTACCACATTACTTATTTTGCCGCAAAGTAGAATGTTACTGCGTACTGGTTTGAAGGACATGGGTGCCAGTAAAATTATAGGCACATGAGTGTATATTATACTGCTTTGTCTGGATAGCAACGCACCTGCAATGCAGTGCCTCTGGTATTGCAAAGATCCATAGACGGTGAGTGACCAACTACCACCAGGTGAGCTGTCTGGCCTGACTTCAAGTAATAGAAAAGTTCATAGTCATAGTTTCTTTTGTCCCGTCGTATCGTATATTATGGTTGACTATCCTCACGATCCGTTGTAGCGTAGCCTAGTTGAGCTACTGTTATATTTGTACTGTGCCACCGGCGTAGTGCGGCGAAATCGCGTGCGTTACGTGACCCTAGATAGCTCGCTGTTTTGTTGGGTATAACTTCTTTTGTAATTTAGATTTGATGCGGTAACTTTATTTATTTAGGAAGTTGATTCTATGTAATTTTGGTTATGTCAGTATGTCTCGGTGATTTGGTTGTAAAGGGGAGCGTACATTTCATGGGCCGTCCGTAGAATTAGAAAAAAACGGATAGAAACTTTTATTTTATTTTAAATAAGTTAACATGTAGCATTGATTGGTCGGTTACACATTACCAGACTACAAAGCAGACTGTATTCCAACGTTGATCTTGCCGCAAAGCCTTGATGACGTCGTTATGTCCTAAGCTCAAAATAGACCCCCACTTGATATTATAACAATATGTATGTAATGGGGAAGTTGTATTTTTTCTATTTGTTTTTGTTTCTTTTTACCGTGTATATCTCTCTCCTTTGAAAATACAGAGGGTGATTTCCGATACAATGCTCTTAAATCAAACAATTCCTATACACATAACATGTTCAGCTATCAATAGGTACTCAGCTATTATTTGTTTTTCGCCAATTTCGCAATACGTCGGATATTGTAACATCGTATTTCGCGCAATACGGCAACACTGGCAGCTATTGCGTGTTACAGTAACATTGACATTAGCTACCCCGTCTGTGGGCTGGCTATTGTGTCCTTGTAAAAGTACTGAAACCCCATAAAAGTAGACTGAAAGAATTTCGGTCGTCGGTACAATATAAAGCCAGATTTGGTTTATTACTATAGTTATGTTTCGTGAAATTCTAGCTTATCGATTAGAGCTGATACGGAGTTCAGCAATTTTTTTAAGGCAATATTTATGGTAATTAAATTAGTACTTATAGGTTTTAAATATTCGTATTACACGAATGTGTTACATGATTTACAGTCTAGTCAACGAAATCTTGAGATCCTCATATAGGAGGGCCTTAAAAAAATAATTATTTTACAATACCAAAGCCTGAAAACGTCCCATGTATAAAAACTTCTAAATTCTCATTAACCCTTTCTACTTGCAGTGTACCTGGCAGGGCAGTACGCCCCTGGCTTCCTGACCGACTTGGTGCGCGAGATCAGGGACGCGGCGCGCATGCGCGAGGAAGCCATGTACTCGCGCGTACGCGCCATGGTCGTCGAGAGGAACGATGTAAGTAAAGCAACATAATTATCTAATACCTTGCTCAGTGCAGAAGGCCAATTCCCGTAATTAAAAATGTTCTAAATGTTCCCGCCCCAGCGACAATCAATGTCAAAAACTGAAAATTACAAGTATTTTTGACACATTGAGATCGAGAGTGAGATTTGAATGCGAACGGTCTTAGAAATATGGCAGTTGCCCCTCTGGTGTTAGTGGTGAACCCACCTTCTTTTTTTTTCTTTTTTTTTTTGGGTGGGAAATCATCAAATGACCTCTCCCGCTCTGGGTGGAGCGGGAGGGCGTGTCAGACTCTTACTGACTAAAACCCACCCGTGTTCCTTCTGTTGCCTGTGCAATGCCAGGGGGCCACGGTATCCCTTTCGGACTTTCCCGCAACCCCGGCAGGCAATGGTCTCATCGGACCCCTTCACTCGCTGACATCTCTTTGAGACGCGCGTGGAACACAACGCGCCGTCGACCCGGTCTTGGTCCTTACCGGACGGCGAGCTACCCATTGCTCACCGTCCACAAGCCCGCGCCTACGGTGGCCGGGAATCCGCGATCGATTCCCCACGTCCAGGGCGTCTCCTCCTGCGGCGGCTAGGGGCGTGAGGGCGCGAAATTTGCCTCTCCCTCACGCACTCCGCCTCCTCCTTCGCGAGCATTACTGCTTCGCAGAAGGAGGTGACGGCCTCCCATGCCCTCTCGCTCCGTACCATGGCCTGGACCAGGGCCGGACGCGAGAGATCTCCGCCACCGATCGCCTCCACGAGGACACGGCGGTGCTCTGCCCAAGCCAGGCAGGTCTCCACCGTATGCTCCACCGTGTCCTCCGGGCGATCCACGCAGTGATGACACCCGAGCGTTTCCTCCCGCCTGATACCGAACAGGAACCACCCGAAACAGCCGTGTCCGGTGAGGACCTGCGTCAGACGGAAGGTGAGGACGCCGTGGCGCCTCTCTAGCCACTCCTCAAAGAGGGGACTTATCGCCGCAATAGTGGCGTGCCCAGCACTGGGTTGCGACAATCGCACTCTCTATGCCGCCATGAGGTCCCGTCGGAGCTCTGTCCACTGTGCCGCGATTTTTCGCGGCATCGAAGTCAAGCCCCGGCGTTCCGCCTCCTCGCGCCACTCCCAAATATGCGCGAGGACTTGGTGAACCCACCTCACGTACCTTCAGTGCCTAGATAGGTAACATTAGCCACATCAGAGCACACGCTAGGCCACGAGTGTCCACGACCTATAATCGCCAATACTAAAACAGAAACCGGAACCGAAATCGGCATGGGATCTAGGTATTTAGTGGTGAACAGTTTATGGTAAATGCCATTTCAGTGGATGCCATGTACCTACTAAGTATCAAATACTAAATTTTCCCACATCTGTTCGTTTTCTCAATATTTATGTCGATTACATCCCGTCCTTTCTCTCGAGTTCAATAACTGTGTTAAACTTTGACATTTAAAACTTGAATGTCGTTTAGACCGCGCCGTCTAATAATAGACGACTTTGGTGCAAACTCCCGGTTTCTAAAAGTTATCTGTTGTCAAATGATATGATTGAATGTTGTTATTTTGTTGTTCAAAAATGTTCCCGCTCATGGCATTCTTTCATCGTGATGCTTTGAATGAGAGTAACTTACTTGACTTTTTAAACTAGCTGTAGCTACTGCCCGTGACTTCTCCAACGTGGTAGTCAACTATAAGCGTTATGGCACTCGGGCTTAGTGTAGGTTCCTGTCAGTGAAAAAAATGTCGTAATCGGATCAGTACTTCCAGAGATGACCTCCCACATCCAAACTTACAAACTTTACCTCTTTTCCTCTATAATAGCGTCATCATCTCATCTCTCTCTCTCTCTCTAAATTATAAAAAAGAATATTTGAGATTCATTTGAAATAGGAGTATTTTGGCCTCGCCTGCTTTATTTACTTTGTTTTTATTGAATGTGTGTTTAGTTTAATTGAGATCTCCTGTGCTTGTCGCAATAAATACTTTTTCTTTCTTTATTTATTTGCTATGCCACACGGTACAGTTTGCAAAACTTTATTTTAATTTTTTCTTATTTGCCCCCCATATGTGACCCCTATATTCAAAATTAATTTATTTACGTTACACGTCCGTGTTGGGTTACAAAAATACATATCTGTACCAAATTTCAACCTAATCGGTCCATTAGATTCCGAGCAAATTTGCTGTGACCGACAGACACACAAGTGATCCTATAAGGGTTCAGTTTTTTTTTTTTTTTTTTAACGTACGGAACCCTAAAAAGTATAAAAGGAAAATGTAATTAATTAACCGTTGTCGTAAGCAGACGGATAACTTTATTTGTCTGCTGCGGACATTTTGTAATCGTCTCGAAATCTAAGTAATACGACTACGATTCCAAATTCTCCGCGGACAAACTGTCCATCGTCTGCTCAGCGCCTAAGTAGATAGGTAGGCACTTCGACCATGATATTCACGTCCTTAACTGCAGACAATAAATTACCTTGTCTTTAATTATTCACCATAATCGATACCTACTACCAGCTTGATGGTACGGCTGAATGGCAGAACGTCAATACAAAGCGGTATGTTTTGACCCTTGACCTTCAAATTGGGTAGTTAGATAAGGCCTGTGCTGTATTGAAGGACGGGGAATAAATCCTTCAGGCGCAGCATTCCGAAAACGGGGTTTTTTAAAGCATCTCTTAAACCGTAAATAATTTTGACCAAAAAAAAAAGAATGATATTTTCAAGTCTTATTTTAATACAGTGATGGAACTCAAATCATAATTAAACATACATTAATGCTTAAAAAAAATCTTCACACACACCTCTTAATTGTCTTTAAAAGCAGTTTATACCTTCACTAACAATTATAATTATGATTAAAAATATACCATAAAATGTCTAATGTCAACCTGCATTCAGTGATGGATTATGATGAGTAAATATGAGCAATATGATGAAAAAAACAACTAAAAACATTGAAAAAGTACAAAAGTGTGGTTATTTTCTTTACTCTTCTTTACACGTAAAGAAAAAGACAGAGACAAATGCAAATCGGGACACACGCCTTAAGTTACACGTTTAAAACCGCATTTGATATCAGCAATATTTTGAGTCACTCTCTACTGCACATTGGTGGCGACACCTGCTCTACGGAAATCGCCCTTACCTCTACCACATAAAGACGCTACCAACATCAAATTGTTACTACTGCGCACTGATGGTGCCGTTGACTGGTACATCCTGAGCCATATTCACGAGCCCATGATGCAAGGATTAAAAAAAAACTTGATGTATTGAACTGCTGTTTTGCAATCATTATGAAATTATTATTTAACCATTTATTCATTATTAAACCTACGTAGGTATCCCATTCTTTCAAAATGTTTGAAGGAAGAGGTGGTACTTTCGAAGAACTTCATATTTAAGCAGTTTGACAACAAAATCCCGTGAACACGATGACCACATCTATTACCGCCCCGGTTCTGTAGAGGCCGAGCGCTGCAAGCAAAAATAGTCCTTACGATGTATAGATATGAAGTTCTCCGATGGTACTTTGGTTTCTCATAATTACTCTTGTTCATTGCCCTTCATTGTGTGTGCAGTTAAGATAACCTACTTACATACACCTTCCGACAAAGAATTGGTAGAATCTAAGGCTCATCGTAAAGCCAGAAATATTTTTCCTTATATTAAAACCTCCAAGATAGATTAATAACGGTATCGACATAGTTCTAACTCGCTACCGGGTTCTATGAAAACCATGACAAATACTACATTAGCTATGGAACCGACGGAGGCGATCCGTGACATTTTATTAAGTTCCACTACATTACAGAAATCCCTTAACTGTATCGTTGCAGATATTAGCTCAGTTGAAGTAAATAGTTAAAACTATTCAAGGTCGCTACAGTTTATAAATAAACAGCTTGCAAATTTTTCGGAAAATTCTTTCTGTGACTGCCAACAATTTCATCTATGTCGGTCATTCTAAACCCAATTAAATATTCATTTGAAATCAGATAAAGCGTAAGAAGTCTTTACACACTCATTTCAGTGGGAAATACATATTATCTAGCTCTGTTATTTCTTACTTACGAGCATTCTCCATTCTGGAATCCTGAGATTCTAAAGTGAATACAAAGTCTTATAAAATTGACAATATTATGTATACATTTATATTGCCTACTAGCTGCGCCGTGCGGTTTCACCCTCAAGTCTCGATCCCGTGGGTATATCGGAATAAAAAAGTATCCTATGTCCTAACCCAGGTCATGGTCTACCCATGTACCAAATTTCATCAAATTCAAAATCAAAAGTCATTTATTCAAACCAGGCTGAGAATCAGCACTTTTCGAACGTCAAAATTACATAAGACAGTCCCCCAAAACGCCCACCCTTCATCACTTCCTAGTGCTTTTGCTGGGAAGAAGAAGTGGCGAACTCCCCAGCGGCACAGCTGTCTGTTCAGTTAGAAGAAAAAAAAAGATTCTGTACAATAGAATCATTTTTTCATCATCCAAATCTGTTTAGCCGTTTTAGTGTGAAAGTGTAACAAACAAACAAGGATATAGTTAGGATAGGATTCTGTAGATAAAAATATTGTCTGCCTACACATGGAATTTTGCAGCTACATTCTTTCTTTTTTTCCATGTACCGAAATTATCTTCAATTAAGATCTTGAACCTAAAAGGCACTACTTATGAAGACGACACGAACGAAAACACACGCAAATACTTCAATAAAACGAACACAATAATAAATCTAGACTTTCAGTACACAATAGAGGTGAAAACACTGTCCAGACTGGACTCGCCATTTCCAAAACGTCTTGGCTCCTCTCCAAATATGTTCAAATCGTGGCGGTGTCGACTTCCAGTTCAATAACCTTACATAAATCTATACATTGGTCATTATGGCATCGTCATTTGTGGTAGACAAAATTATTTATTATATCGATAGCTTTAAAAAAGCGGCCAAGTGCGAGTTGGACTCGTACACGTAGGGTCCTTTACCACCGTACAATATTAAATTTTCTTGTATGTGTATTCCCTTTTATTTTTAATATTTGTTGTTAAAGCGGCCTCACACTGAAAATACAAAGAAAAACAAAAAATAAATAATACTACTATAATAATAAATACTGGTAAGATTCAGCTGCATCCGGTTAGACTGGAAGCCGACCCCAATATAGTTGGGAAAAGGCTAGGCAGATTGATTGATTGTTAAAGCGGCCTCACACTGAAAATTTCAAGTGTCTACCTATTACGGTTCAAAAGATACAAAAGATACAGCCCTGTGACAGACTGACGCACGGACGGACAGCTGAACCTTAGTAATAGGGTCCCGTTGGGTACGGAACCCTAAAAAAGTTTGTTAAAATGGGAGCAATGATACTTATTGGAAGATTGAATGCCAAGATATAATTGACTTTGAAATAACACAGCATTTTTTGGAACGGTGAAACGAAGATGGTTTGATCTTTAAGCGAATCTGCCATTGCTGAACTTGAGCTGTCTTCTAGACCACCAAAAACTGCAAGGTCATGATATTGTTTTCATGGTCTGACTTGCCTTGGGCAGCCAGCCCGGTACAAATTAATTTTACTATGGCAAAAAAAGAAAAAAATCTACAAAGTACGACAAAAACGTCAAATCCTAATAAAGTATCAACAAGACATCGATATCGATTTTTTCGGTATTTCTTTCTATACCCAGGTTTTCTGTACAGATTACGTGTTTTAGGTGGCCTTTTGGTTCAACCCTTCCTTTTGGCTTCGCTGTAGACTGGCAAAAATGAGACTTTCCGAGACTCCTCCGTGCCTCGGAAAGCACGTTAAGCCGTTGGTCCCGGCTATCATTCGTGGATCTTTGACAGTCGTTACAGGTCGTCAGAAGCCCGAACATCTGACAACCAGTCTTACCCAGGGTTATCGTATTCCCCAGTTACTGGGTTGTGGAGGTCAGATAGGCAGTCGCTCCATGTAAAATACTGGTATTCAGCTGCATCCGGTTAGACCCAATATAGTTGGGAAAAGGCTAGGCAGATTGATTGTGGCAAAAATGCTCAACCAACACGCGTTGTGAGTAGACGGCCACACCACCAATACAAAAGCACATTATTCTGTTATTCTGGCAAACAATTAACCATAGAAAGTAGGAAGTGTTCTTTGCCGGGAACCACTCAACAATATGAATTACTAAAACGGTTTCTCTGCTTTAAATGACAAATAAGCATCGCTTTATACTAACTAGGCTTCAGTTTCATAACATCTAATCGCTTATTGAATGGCAGGAGTTTCCTACGTCCATTGTCGGAAATGCAATGCGTAGCTAATAGGCATATTGTTTTAGATAGAACATCATTCAGGTTATTCCTTCAATGTGGCCCGCGGAAATTAAAATCTTTTTATGTCAAAACCAAAAACTTTTTCTTTGACTCATTATTATTTTGATGTTTTAGGCCTTTATACTTTACATGGAATTGCACGGTGGCTCGATTTAGGAGATCAGGAGTGTAATTTTGAGAGCTATTTGATGTTTTAAATTAATTTATTAATTTAGTAATTATTGTGTCTTATTGTGGGCGTGTTGAGTTTTAATTAACATCGTAAAGCAATTCACAAAAATCGGGTGAAATTTTGAATTTTTCGGGCTACCTTGACGGATCCCCCTTAAGCAGTTCTCTCTTAGAATATAAGCCTTTTAGTGGAGCATGAAAAATATCTTTCAGAAACGTGTAATTCGAAAAAAGTGCAGCCTGAAGGTAGATTATCTCCTGACAACCAGAAAGAGGCATATGTAATAGATATTTACACTTTGAAGTTACGTAGTTATGTACTGATAATGATATTTATGTATCGCCGATAACTTATCAGGTTTTTTTTGGTTCGGGTTTTTTTTATCACGATAGTAAAATTAGAATCCATCCTAGGCAGAAGATTGTGTATACCTATTTAAATTTTAGAACTAATACTTATTAAAAATATTGTCTTTATTAAAGCTGGTTAAACTGCATCACTGACAACATTATCAGAGTAAATCTGCTGTCAACTGTTAAGATTGATTTACCAAACCACCGACATTGACTTGAGATTTAAAATGTCACCAACAGAAACGGTCCCAGTAGGGGAACATGAAAGAAAACCCAGATAAAAGAAGGGAATCTCCTAAAACACACATTCTGGGTCAGTCGGGTAAAAAGTGTCCATAATAAAAAGACATACTTACTTATTAATGTGTAGATATGTATCAGAGAATTGGACAGTGCCTGAGCCTAATACTGGCGTCATCTTAGAACAATCTGTGATCCGTTCAGTAAGTGCTAATATTTATACCAGTATAATATTTCTAACAGTAATCTATTTATGTCCAAAAAAAATCACGGCCTTGCTTATTATATTATACAACTGAAAATTAAATGTAAATCAGCCAAACTTGTCTTTCCCTCTGCCGTGCAGCATTTAGTGCGAACGGCAAAATTAGATGCCTCTTGTTCCGCTAACTGACCTAATATTTCCTTTAGCAAAATTATTACCTAAATGATCCCTTCCTAACTGTAATTCAATGGTCAGTTAATAAGACTTTTCGATTATCCTATTCTTTTAAATGAGCAATATTTGTATAATTTTATATAGATTGGTAATCAGGTTCTCGAAAACGGCTATATCCATTTCAATGAAAGTTGCAATGGGGTTTACGGGGGCGAAAAATCGATCAAGCTAGTAGGACTCATATCTGGGAAAGTTTGTTTTCTCTATTTTCAAACCCTCGGGAATGTGATACAACGTTGGTTTACCTGGACGATATGTTTATCTATTTTCTCCCGAGCAGAGCTCTGTCGACCAGCTTTCTACTTACGCAACATATTTTCGTAAAGATAAAGACAAATCTGTTTCATTTTGACAGTTCAACAACATTCATTGCGTTATTTACGTTGCACTGCAGTTTTTTTTTTCGAACTTACGGAGCAATGGATTAGCAATCTGTTTTAAAACGATTCAGATTCGGATTGATTTTGCATTACGTAATTAGGGTACAGGTACTTTAGTTAATTAGTTAAACCTACATAATGAGTCTACATATTTCACTTCCTCTCAGATTTTCTCTCCAAATATGTCAATTAATGAATTGTAGTACACCTGTTCGTATGTAAAATACATTGTTTTTTTATGAAATGGCTTCCGTTTCAAAAAGTTTTACACTTCACCCCCGAGGGGCAATTCCCGTAATTTTAAGAACATTCGCATTCTAGTCTCATTCGCAATTTTGAAAAAATACAATCAATTTACCAAAATGTTTGACTTGTTTGATAGATTGTGACTTGAATGTGAAAGTTTTTTTTAAGTTAGTACTATAATTAGCCTTCTGGTATCCACTGTCAAATCTCATTAGCAATCTCAAAAATACAATCAATTTACCAAAATTCTTGACAAGTTTGACAGAATGCGACATGAATGTGAACGTTTTTTAAGTACCAGCATTGGCTTTCTGGTATCCACTGTCAAAAACGGCATCTCAAATTGCACTATATACAAATTCCCACTTTCGTAAATTATACACATAAAAGGATGTGAATCCGACTTATATTACACTTGGTCGGGTGTAAGTCAGGGCACCAACTTGGGGCCTCTAGAATTCATAATTATGATAAACAATTTGCCGGAAGTCGTAAGACATGGCTCTTGTTTATTAAGACATGGCTCTAGTTTATTAAGACATGGCTCTTGTTTATTAAGACATGGCTCTTGTTTATTAAAACATGGCTCTTCTTTATTAAGACATGGCTCTTGTTTATTAAGACATGGCTCTTGTTTATTATTTGCTGGTGACCTCAAGTTGCTGCTAGAGATTAGGTCCGAATATGGTTGCAGGCGCCTACAGGAAGATATCGATCGAATAGTACAATGGAGCCATGAAAACAATCTGTACTTCAACGTATCCAAGTGCTCGTTGATGAGTTTCACCCGTGCTCGTGCGCCTCTGCTCTATGAGTACGGGAGTGCGAGTCACGGAGGTGCGAGACTTGGGTGTTTTCATGACTCCCGATCTAACATTCCATGAGCATGTAACCAGGATCTGTAAGAAGGCCTACATAAACTTGGGATTTGTTCTGAGACAAACACAAAGCTTCATAAACATCACAGCAGTAAGGGTCCTGTATGATGCACTAGTCAGGAGTCATCAGGAACATAGTGCGGTCATATGGGCTCCCCATGAAGCTAAGTACTCTGTAATGTTGGAGCGTGTTCAGAACAAGTTCACGCGGCATTTGTAGAGTAAATTATATGGGGTATATCCGTTTTACCCAGTGATGTATCCCACTCTGTTGGTCCTGGGCATGGTTGGCTATAATCAATTGCATGTCTAACGGGAGTTTACGCTGGTTGCCTGGTGAAGGTGCTTCGTGGAGTGGAGAGTAACCCGGGAGTATTGCAGCGCTTGAGTCTGAGGCGGCACAGCCCGCCACTGC
This sequence comes from Xanthia togata, assembly GCA_963853775.1. Taxonomy (NCBI): domain Eukaryota; kingdom Metazoa; phylum Arthropoda; class Insecta; order Lepidoptera; family Noctuidae; genus Xanthia; species Xanthia togata. The sequence goes on from OY970791.1 coordinate 22,872,719, forward strand.
TACTGGTACCTACAGCCAGAACTAACCTGCTTGCCAAGGCACCCCTTACCAGAGCTATCCGTACCATCAACGACCTTCAAACTCAGATGTATAATGTGTTTACATGTTGTGTGAGTGAATTCGCAAGGGTATTACTATTTATATTATGCTACAAGCAAAATAATACTTACTTAATTTTTTTCGTAATGTAAGTAAAGTATGTTTGTGTTTATGTTGTACTATGTTATGTTTGTACTATATTGAATTTAATAATGTTGTTAGTTTTATTTTTTATAATTTGGTTATTGTAAGTAATAGCTTAGGTTATTAGTTTAAGTTCTTAACTGTCGCATTAGGGTAAACCCTGTAGTGGTAGTTTAAGCTGTTATAAATAAATAAATAAAAATCTGACTAACCACTTTATACTTTATAGCACGAATTATAAATCTAACAGCATTGTTCATCGATCAATGAATCTGGGTCGCTTACATGCGGCCTCAACGCGTGCAAGGTATTTAGCCCATAACTGAGAACAAAACATATTTCCTTAATTAAAAACTAACGGGTTATGTCTCTTCCACAGAACGGTTTGACATCTTCGGAAGCTAAGTTCACGGAAAAAGCTCTTGAAGAGATCAAGGTGGGTTGGTTATCTACTTTAATCTCTATTTCGGTATAATTAGAAGTTGAATGAAACTGTATGTTAATAGCGCCATCTGTGTGGTCGGCTTGCAACTATTTTCATGTAATGCTTTCGTCTTGTGGCACTAGACGGCGTTTTCACCAAAGCGTCTTACCAAAGGTAGTTCATTGGACAATGCACAGATGGCGCTTAACATAATTGTTAGAATATTTTTTATTGAGACAAGATTTAGGATGCTAAACTATAGATATAAATTGAGAGAAGCTAATAATACTGTGCTTTGGGCGGCTACCCTTTTATTGCTGAGAATGAATTTATTTATTATATATATTTTTGATATTTCTTAGTTCAGGAGTTATTTAATAAGCCGAGTAAAATAAATTTGGTATTAGTCCCAAGTTGCACTCGAAAATCTATATTTTAAATTTTGAAGTTTAGCATAAAAAATGCAAAGTCAGTTAGAATGACATTAGAATAAACCTAACACTGTTTATCTACTAAAGGCTTTGCATATAACCTCAAAGAATTGTAAAACCAACATACTTTTTTCATATTTCACAAGTTTTTTTTTCCTTGAGTTTGTGTTTTTTCGTTTTTCACCTCAATTCGGTGCTATTAAGCATTATTTGCGGAGCGAGTTGGGTGGTCCCGTGGAGGGCTCTTCACGCCTTGACGCACTAACGTTGAACCACGAAATAGAGAGGTGCAGAAGGAACATTTAAATTAGTGTTTTTATTTTTTACCATAGTTTTCGGAAAATTTAAATTCCTATTTTCTCTGCTTCTTCTTCATGTTTAGTAGACTTCATAGTTTAACATGTAAGATGGAAGAAGCGTTTACAGATTAAGTTTTCAATAATTGAAGGACTAAAACTTTTCCGAACGGACCCAATATTTTTTACACCAAGGAGGCGTAGGCTGTTTATAGCTATTTAAGAATATATAGTATACTATATAGTAACTGATTTGAACCACATACCTACACCTTTTGAAAGTAAGTAATAAAATAGCAAAGATGGGCAGATAATCATCGGTGATATATGCATTATGTGCAAGCGCATGTTAACCTAATAATTTTAAACCTTTCACCACTATCTTCAATGTGGCAGCACTTAGTGTTAGCATCGAACACTTGCGTCCAGTCGCTGTTGTTGGTGCGGAACGCCTACGGAGCGTGCTGTGTGACTTGGCGAATTATTTCTAGTTATTTTTTTACTATTTTGGTATCTGTTTGTTGTGTTTAGAATAATATTTAGTTGGAACATAGACCAGTAAAATTATACAGCATACCTTGCGCTTTAGTCAACTGTTATGATTTAGGTCATAATAATATGGTCATCCCAGCACTGATAGTTTCTCGCCACAATCTAAGAAGCCCGATTTGACACAGCTATCAAAATACTTTGTGTAGTGATGGGAAAAAAAATCGGTTGCTTTCAAAACCTATTCTCGAGACATCGATTTATCTTAGACTTGTAATCGACAATTTAACTACATTGCTTAAAACTGATTCTCGGGGCATTTCGTTTTATTACACGACATCATCAGGTAAATAAATAAATATTCACTTTCGTCACTGGATGATCCAGAAAAATTATCATCAGTTGAACTGTCTTCGCCGGTTACCCTTATAATAAATTCATTTTCAATCATATAGTCAAAATGCAATGATATTATATGTAAAAAGAGGTAGATAGGTTATAAACGTTCCGCAAGTGGCACGTCAAAAGTTGGCTAATTAGCCACATTTTCTTCGTTTTGTCTCTTTTTCGCTCCCGATAATTACGACATGCCCTCCTACTTCCACGTGTCATATAATAGTGTGACATAGTGCCGTTTTTGAAGATAGAATGTTAGGTAGGTAACCTATCTACGTCTTTTTACTTCTAATATCATTGGTCAAAATGTATGTCTCTTCTAAAGTCTTTCGTTATAATTTGCTTTTTATATGTTTTAACATTTAATAATACAGTAATTAAACGTTTCTCTCTTATTTAAATGTACCTAATGCTTGTAAAAGTATCGATTTTATTCGGTTAAAAAACGGCGTAAAGTGGTCACAACAGTACGGCAACGAACCCAAAAACATGAAATTGTAATAACGTCCTGTCGGAACATTAATCAACGATTAATTCGTATTTTTGAATGCATTTTTCCAATGTAAAGTGAAACTTGGTGCCTATGCATGATACTTATTGTTATACTGTATATGAATTAGGATTATGTTATGAATCAGATTTTTCGATTTCTTACGTAGACGCTCATACAAAGTTATCGCGGCGTGTAGGTATAATGAGAAACGTCAAATCGGGCTTCTTAGATTGTCACGAGATTAATAGTGGTTATCTATTAGCTAAAGCATCGTAGCAGGTGGCGTTATGTAGTTTCTGCCTACAACTATAGGAAAAAGGCATAATTGATGTAATGCTTTTGATTTAAAATCTCATTTAAATTCCATTCATGTTATTTCACAGCATTTTTAGAATTAATCATTCAAATATTTTTTATTCAGTACAAAAGAGTGTTCTCTCTCTCTCTCTCTCTCTCTCTCTTCAGAACAAAATTCAAACATTCAAAACGATCTTTGATTTAAAATCGCATTTAAATTCCATTCATGTTATTTCACAGGATTTTTAGAATTAATCATTCAGATAATTTCTGCTACAAAAAAGTGTTCTTTCTCTCTCTCTTCAGAATAAAATTCAAACATTCAAAATTAACTTTGATTTAAAGTATTATTTAAATTCAATTCAAATTATTTCACAGGATTTTTAGAATCAATCATTCAGATAATCTGTTACAAAAAAGTGTTCTCTCTCTCTTCAGAATAAAATTCAAACATTCAAAACCGAAATGCGAGGCGGAATAACTTATACCAAGTTGCAAATGTAGAAAAGGGAGCGTATCCACATAGCGTTTGATTTTCATACCCGTATGCATACGTTAGATTATAAAATCAGCACCAGTGAATAAAACGGAACGCATCGATTTAACTCAAACGTGGCGACTTCACACATTCAACGGTTTGACGCGACCCTCTGTCACACCGCATTGTAACATTGGCTTATCTGGTGGACACAGAATGGTACTAGTTAAGGGGCTTGCGGAGCATGCCTAGTTCTTACAAACTTACTACCAAAATAATTTGTAAATCAAACATATTCTTAAGCTAGTGTGTATTTATTCCGTTTGGATTACAGAATATCGCCTAGATATTCTGGAATCCAAAGACGAGATATGAGGAATTTCAAATTTCTATAGAAAACTTATTTTTCTCATAACTCGTCTTTAAATCAGTGTCCATTCAAAATATATATTTGGGAGCCTAGATATTCTGTAATCTTCTATAATTAAGTGAACACTAATGAAGGATTTTGATAATTTTTCCCATATAGTGGTTTAATAGGGGAAATCCCATCGGGCCAAGCCCAATAAGGCCAATAAGCCCACGGCTTGTCTTCTATACAAATAAGTAAAATTGAATTGTCTGTTTGGAATGTCATAATAATAGATTTTTACTAAATGCATATGAAAGTAGGTATACGGTAAAACAAAAAAACATTTTTTATTTTTTGTTTGTCTCTCTGTTTGGTCCGGCTAATCTCTAAAACGGCTAGACCGATTTTGACGGGACTCACTGGCAGATAACATACGTTATAAGGAGTAACTAAGGCTACATTTATTTTATAAAAAGATTTAGGGTCTACGCGGGCGAAGCCACGGGCAGCAGCTAGTCTTTAATTATTAATGAATATAATTATATTTTTACAACAATTTCTTTGTAAAACGAATAGTTTTAGGAAATTAAGTTAGATTTGTACGAAGAGAATCTCTTATGAAAAAAAAAACGTGTGAGGCAGTAAGTTCATTGAATATTTAACGTAAATGATGCTAAAGTAACTATGTTACTGCCATTCTATAGGACTGTATATTTTAGACATGGTATTTGTGGTGGAGTATTTTTAACATCCTTCGGACTTTTATTAGCATACTAATGTCAAACTGATTATTGACAGACCACATACATATATACAAATTATAACTAATGACACGAGGGTAATATATTCACTCTTTTAAGTAAGTAGAATTCTTTTCCTTTATCGATAGAGCATTACTGTTTTTTTAATTTTTTGGTTTTTAAACCTGTAAATTATTATGGCATGTATTTAACGCAGCGACAAACTAATCTGATTTAGGGTTTTAAAAATAATTAAAATGGGTAGCGAAAATAATAGGTTGGCAGCTACAAGCAAGTAGCATTTTAAGTATAAAATAGCAGCTTTATATTGAGTTGTAAGCTTTGTTTAAATTTAAATTGGCAGTGATTTTTTGGTGTGGTAACTGAATGTTAGGCGACAACTTGACGGCGGATAAAAAGTAGAAAGTAGGCTTTCATAAATTATACAATGAGGTTGTTTATAGAATTTATTGTTAAGCGAACATTAGACACTGGCGTTGTTGGTCACAGTTCTAAGCTAACCTACCTTTCAGTCATTTTCATTTACTACTTCATTTTTAGCCAAGGGGTTACACTTAAGTTTAGCCATCTAAAGATGAAAGAAATTAACATTAGACTCTCCTCAAAAAGAAAAAAGAAATTAAAAAAGCCTCTCGTCATATGGCTATTAATTTATAATTTAATGTTTCGTTATGTAAATTATTTTGCATATTCTTATTGTATAGAATCAAGTTTTTCTAACTGAACAGACAGCTGTGCTGCTGGAGAGTTTGTTGCGCCACTTCTTCCCAGCGAAAGCACTAGGAAGTGGTGAAGGTTGGGCATTTTGTGGGAATGTCTTATGTAACTTTGACGTTCGAAAAGTGCTGATTCTCAGCCTAGTTTGAATAAATGACTTTGAATTTTGAATTTTGAAAAATAAACGCTTGCTCGCGTGTTTTTTATATGGAAGCCTATAGTTGCCTGTAATACAATGTTTGTTATCCCACTGTTAATATTAGTCGCCATGTAATTATTTATAGTACCTCATAGTTAGTCACCTGGAAAATAATTTACCAATTATTATTATTTTTAAAATGTCTTTGACATATCTCGGGACCCTGGACCTTTAGAAGGCGTACAAGGGGCCGAAGCGAACTCGCAGAGGCCCCTTAGACAATTTTAAATACGTTTATTTGAGGTAAATGATAGGAGGCACTATCCGACGATTATGCCTGTATGCACTATGCAAGTGCACCCAAGGACAACCCCCGGTTGCTGGAGGACTACTTTCCACTAAGCCTGTAATTTGTCGTTAAATAATTTTAGATAGAAATTGGTCCTTAGTTCCGATTTACATTAATTGGCAAAATGATAATAAGTACCAAAAGAAATATTTATCTTCTTAAATCTTAAATACAATCATTGTATATTCTTGAACACTCACATTACACAACGGTGTAACAACAACCAGATCCCGTAACTTTGTATTTTGTAGTGTTTAGTGTCACCCCACATCATAGCATTTGAAATATGAACGGGTGGTGCGTGCGAGGGGTTGCAGGGGGTGAGGTGGGGGATGAAAGGGGGGGCTGGTGAGCAAATATTGGCAGATGTAAGTGGATGGCGGTGCAGCGAGGCGCCGCCACCCTTCGCGTCCGTCACGTGACGCGTGTGACGTCATCGGACACGGCCGCCGTCATTTTTAATATTAATAATTATGATTTCACTGCTTGTTTATTATTTAATGGTTTATCTAATTGATCGGTTTTGAAAATAGTTTTTGATTTAAGCGAATCCGTTTAAATATTTCAACGGTATCATTTCCGGGAGTCTTGTAATGAGAAGTACCTAATAGCATGCTATTTTGTTTTGCTTTTAGAAATCAACGCAAGCGCACAATGATATATTTACCTACCACACTTTTCTTTATCTTTGATTCTCAACTCATGTGTAGGTCATCATTGACTAGAATTTTAAACTTTTTCACTTCTTTATTTACTTCTTCAGAAATGTTCTTATCAAATCTTACCGAATTCTCCGGCCCCATCACCTACTGAAACATGTAGTACGTACCTATTTTTCTATTCTACAAACAATACCTACCTACATACATACATGCAGCTTACTGTACGCGTGGGTGCCTGTACGTTTGTCCGTCTCATTAGCACCAGCACTCACCTCGTAATAAGTTGATTGAAGTGCAAAAACGTACGGCAACACCCGATTAACATGTTCGGGTTAATGCGTCACTGGTGCCCGCTAAATAACCATTGGTTACCTACTGGTTTTACTTAAAACTAACCCGTGTTGTAGTGTGGGTTTTCTCCAGGCTAGATAACCAGCTTCTATGGTTTTGTGTAGTTGAAAGCAACTCTACCATTATATCTGATGCACGAACATGCAGCCGACCGATACGTTTATAAAACACCAATAAAATGGTCTCCAAGATTACAAATTAAGAGTACACTAGTCGACGGCCCGAACTCGTTGGAAGGCGTGGCTAATATGCTTGCTAATTAGTCTAATTATTTATTAATTTTGATTTATTTATTTATCTAGTTTTTATTTATTAATTTATTTAGGGAAATATACGATGATTTATAACGATTAAATAACCTTTGGGCGTACTTATAGATATTATGAAAAAGCTACCGGATATATTTACTCAAAATAAAATTATTTGAACCATTGAATAAAATATCTATTCCTTTACGGTTTCTATTTTGCCATTTTTTTACTACATAAGTTATTTATTTACGCCCACGGACGAGTTAAAATTAGTGTTGAATGAAGGAAGTTTCGACGCCCATAACTTACAAACCAATATTTTTTCCAATTCTGCTTCCATACAAGGCTAGATAATACGAATTGATATAATTTTTAGTTTTGAACGTACACCGTCAAACAGACGAGTAATCACCATACTACGTTTGTATGGAAGAATGACTAACTAGCGTACCCTTAAGCTTTCATGGTAGGCGGAAAAATCTCATGTAACACCAGATAGCAGATAAGCCGAAGTCCATAAACATACAGTATCAGCATAATTAGAATATTTCCATGCACTCCTGGGACTTAGGCCTCCTCTTAGTGAGAGGGAAAAGTTGATTACCATCTATACAGATTTTTTTTTTTGAGTCCAAAAATCATGTAGCTTTTCTATCAAACCTCCTGTTATTGTAACTACGATGACAATGTTTCAGCACAGGGAACTCTCGGAACAAACAAAATTAGCCGTCCGCCGGCTGTCTGTCTGTTTGTGCGCGCATATAGACTTAGTAGTGTAATCTTACTTAACGCCTGGAGGCCAAAGTGGTGGGCGAACGCGGATTGAGAGTGGTATATCGTAGTAATTGTTTTTTAATAGCTTTACGGAAGAATAGACAAAATGACAGAATATACACAATCACAGTCTGTCATTTTGTATAATTCTTCCTTCGACAAAACCCGTTTCTCTATGGTGGTCACTCTATGCGTACTGATATCAAAGGTTTATTTCATTCTTGGTTTTTAGCTCCATAGCTAGGAGAATATTGCAATACTTACTTACCTAGTCAACTGCTATCCGTGTGAGAAGTGTGAAACAGAGGTGACGGTGCTCTCCTAGAAGACTAGTGTCTTCTGTTATGTACTCAAGAATGCCATTAGAAGAAATATTCCTCCATATTTTATCACAAAAATAATTTTCACCTGGAAACGACCGAGCCTTACAGTACTCGCATATTATGATGTGTAACATCTGAAATCATGGCTGACAGAACCAACCTCTCGGAAAATGGATTGGTACCATCTGACGGAAAACTAAAACCGCGCGCGCTCATTGGTTAAATCAAATAGCGCGCGCTACTCCGGCTTCGTGTTACACACTTCCGTCGCTTTTCACGAAATCACTCCCGCAGTTTGCAGGGAAACGAGAAGAAAGATGTTACACATAAAAAAAGAATTTGTCTATTTATACTGTTCTTACGTGTTCTTACAGGAACTATTAGAGTTCGGGGCTTCAGCCCTTCCAGTTACCCCTTTTTATTATGCCCAGAGACCCCTCAGCGTTCCAGAAGTTCATAACTTGCACCAAAATCAAATAGCTTCATCAGCGCTGGCCATCGCAGCATAATATCTCATGCTGTGTCCCGTGTAGATCTCTCAGAATATTCCATTCGTACGTCATGGTTAATTATGTACTACGTAGACTTGTCAATTTACCTTCATAGAATTAACGTCTGTAGTCTATTATTGATCGAAGTCTGTAGCGAACTTGCTAAAAATAATGACAGTTATTTTATAAAGGCTCGTGCAGACCAGCGCGACGCAACGGCGCGACGCGACTCGAACAATACAATTTCTAAGAAAACTTCACGGTATAACAAAAGCCGTTGTCGCGTCGCGCTAGTCTGCACGAAGCTTTATACGTAAAATGCGACAACCATAAAGCTCAAAATTATTTTTAGCGTCTTATTTTTCAGTTTGAATGATTATACGTCTTCATGGGCCAATTACTGAACATATTTGTTGAGCTGAAAAACGTTATATACTACAAATTCTGCACGAGTTTCGTAACCACCATTTAAAAAAAAGCTTACGTTGAAAAAGTAATCATATGATTACTGATTACCTTTTTAACTCGCTATTAGCACCGACTTGCGGTTTATAATTCTTATAAAAGCGCTTTATTCAGCATAACCTTATGGCTGCCACTTATTAATGTCACAATGTAGCCTAGGACGGCTGGTTCCGGTGTAAGAGATAGAGGCAATTTCGGCGTTAACAGCGCCCACGGAATACCAGGCGGGGTGAGAAAGTTGGAGCGCTAAAATGTTACACACAGAGTAAAGTAATGTTTCGTTAAGCTCCTGACATTGTTGTACCGAAGTCGGGAAAGAGAATAGTTTGTGAGAACTGATGGGCAAATACCGTCTCGCCAACCGTTAGATATACTAGTCTTTGGTATTTGGCAGTAATCCAGCAGAGTTTCTGTCTGCCATTCACCTGTAGATTTTGACCAAATTTAGAATGAGTCAAGTATTGGTGCTGATTCTCTTGTCACAAATGCCTCTTAACTAGACTAAAAATCACCAAAATTTTGTTAACTCCTGTCAAACGATGATTTCCCATTCTGAAATAGACTAAAGTGGCACAACTTAACTATATTTTAGTTTGACAGCACTAAGATGGTACTGAGATTTTAATTTAGTGAAAATGACAATTTTGCTATTCTGAATTTGACGTTTTTCACCAAAAAATTTAATTGTATAACTAAATCTGACCATTTCTAATCGCGATTAATTTATTGTAGAATAGCTTTAAGATTCTCATAGCTAAAAGTAAGGGATTTTAGTGATCTTTTAGTTAGTTTAGTTCGGTGTCCAAGAGAATCGGCACCATTAGCAAAACAATTCTCAACTAATCGGTCAAGGTTAACATTATAATAATAGCATTTTAAACATTTCAAAAGTGTTTATTTTTATTGAGTATCCATGAACACAGTTTGAGCTGCCAAAATATTCTTTGAACCAAAAGCAGCATTTTACCGTCCGTTTGAAAGCCGCGTGGTCAGCGCGTCGTGTCCCCGAATACATTACCCGTAGCCAAACGACGGCGACTGCACTCTTGTACTACACACGTGAAATACAGCCTCCCGGTACAGACAGGGGCACTGGGATTTATTTTCTGAAGATTTAAAAAAAGAAAAATTACAATGATTGCTATCGAAGAACTTGTCGCCTGTCACGCTCACCGTTAATTATCATTGGCATGGCATTATCATAAAAGTGAAAATTTGATATTGTAGTTTCTCTTGTCTTTTTTTTTTCACTTAAATCTGTCTCAATCTGCCTAGCCTTTTCCCAACTATATTGGGGTCGGCTTCCAGTCTAACCGGATGCAGCTGAATACCAGTATTTTACATGGAGCGACTGCCTATCTGACCTCCACAACCCAGTAACGGGGTAATACGATACCCCTCGGTAAGACTGGTTGTCAGATTTTCGGGCTTCTGACGACCCGTAACGACTGTCAAAGATCCACGATGGATCGACCCGTGCGGCGGTTATTACTTAGCCACGAGCTCCCGCTCACTTAAATCTATCTAAATGAGTAAAATATGTTTTGTTTTGTAACTTTAAATGAAAAATTGTAACTCTTTTGTAACTGCATTTCCTACTGTTCAATGCAGCCTTTAATTAAGGCTACACTATAAAATGCAAAAATAACATACACTCGAGAGCAATGAATCCGGGTCACTTAAAGAATGTTAAAAATCTCGGAAACTAAAAATGATAGGTTAATGCAATAAATTGTATTTAATAGACAATGTAATACTCCTTAAATGAAAGTAAAAAAAATATGAGTCACCATACATTTTATTAACACAAAATTACATAAAGAAAAAAACTGCTGATCTCTCCTTAAAACAAAAATAGGAAACATGAAATTTTTGAACTTTATTACGATTTTCTTGAATTTTAATACTTCGTATTGCCTCCTCGTGCTTCCATTACTGCGTTTACGCGGTTTGGCATGCTGTACACCAAGTTCCTTATACGATTTTGGGGAATATTCTCCCATTCCTCTGTGAGAGCAATTTTGAGCTCACGAAGCGTGATTGTGGGAGGGTTTCGTTGTTTTACGCATCTGCCTAGCTCGTCCCAAGCATGCTCGATCGGGTTGATATCCGGGCTGCGCGCTGGCCACTCCATACGAGTAATGTTCATCTCTTGAAGGTAGTCATTCACAATCCTACCTGTATGAGGTCGGGCATTGTCTTGCATAAATATAGCATCCTCACCTAAATTGACCATAAATGGACCAACGTGATCATTGAGGATTTCTTCCACATATCTTTCGCTAGTTAAAGAGCCGTTTTCTATGATCACCAGCTCTGTGCGACTTTCAGAAGAAATTGCGGCCCACACAAGTACAGACCCACCACCGTAGGCTACTTTTTCTTCGATGCATGCTTGCTTGAATCTTTCCCCTGGTCTTCGATACACTCTGTGTCTTCCATCGTGCTTGTAGAGCATAAATTTTGATTCGTCGGAGAACATAACTTTTGACCAATCTTCAATACTCCAATTTACGTGGCTCTGGGCATATCTTAGTCTTGAAATACGATGCCCACGCTCCAGTTTAGGGCCGTTTGCAGGTCTAAGGGGTTTTAAGTTAGATTCAGCAAGCCGACGTCTTACTGTCCATGCACTTGGGTTACTTCCTCCGAGGCGTCGAAACTGATTTGTGAGTTCAGTTCTCTGTAAGAAAGCGATTTCGAAGCATGGTGTTCACCAAGTATCGGTCTTCTCGTGCTGTGGTACACCTGGTTCTGCCCGTTCCTGGTCTGCGTAGGTTAGAACCAGTTTATTCGTAACGTCGGAGAACTCTTTGTACTGTTGACAGCGACACACCGATAGTCCTGGCTGTATCGCGCTGACTCCGGCCGATTTCCAGCATTGTAAGTATTCTGGTGCATTCTTCAGGCGTAAGCGACATAATTTCAGCTTGAATAATGAATATAGAGCACTATCAACATGGATTATGTACCCACATAAATGACAGATTACAAACAAAAGCAAAACCAAATGCTGTAATTTCGTAGTTCCATCTTCGAAAGTGGCCCTTTTTCAAATTTGATTTTTTTATGATATAACTTTACAATAACTAAGAAGTTTTAATACCTTCATTTAAGGAGTATTACATTGTCTATTAAATACAATTTATTGCATTAACCTAGCATTTTTAGTTTCCGAGATTTTTAGGATTCTTTAAGTGACCCGGATTCATTGCTCTCGAGTGTATTTTAACATGTATTTTTGGTGTACATATGCTTTGTTGGCTGTCCTTAAATAAATGAATAAAAACTTAATATCTAAGCAGTTTGAAAACAAAATCCTGTGAACACAATGACCACATCTGTTACCGCCGGGTTATATAGCGGCCGAGTGCTGCAAGCAGAAATAGTCCTCACGGTGTATAAATATGAACTACTTCGGTGGTACGTCTAGGACGACAAAGGAGGGTAGGGATGGGACTCGACCCAGTGCGGGTTGGTAGATGTAATTTGTCTTCGATTTTTTGGTTCTAGGACTTGTCGGTTTCCTTTGACATGATTGCGTCTAATTCATGTTTGTATTAAATCTAAAAGAACACCTTCGAACGTGGGGAGTTACCTAACGTTTTCGTCAAAAATGTTTTCTTGTATGTAAGCTGAAATCGCAAAAACTATTTCCCGTGGCTTTATAGCAGTTCCTTCCTCGTTCTATATTCCCGTTGATACCAGAGAGACAATTCTTGTATTCTTAAGAACGTTCGCATTCCAATCTACGTTTTGATCTCTCAAAAAAGCACTACAAAAGTTTTATAAGTTTTTGAAATTGACTGTCCTGTGTATGAGATGAGAATGCGACTTGAATCGGAACGTTTTTTAAGTAAGAGAATTTATTGGCCTTCAGTTATTGTTATAACAATTCAGTAATAGTTGCATTTACAAGATTCTTATTTTCCTCATCCATTCCTCAGTTAGATGCTACCTGCATTTAACCAAGCTTGAGAAAACCTGTCTTAGATTGCTCAAGTCTACGCAAACACAGCTAGCTGACCAGATAAGTAATTGATCGTATATTTTGTTGTTGCAGAGTTCTCTACGTGCTTCGGAAGCGGACAAGCGTCGTATGATGGATCGCATCGTCAAACTGGAAGACGAATTGCGCCTTCTTAGAGTCACTAATGGGTAAGTACCTAACCTTTGACCAAAAATAAACGAAATTCAAAGACAGTAAATGACATGTAGCCCGTACTTGGCCTGCGTTTATGTAAGTAGACTTTGTTTATGTATACTACTTTTGAAGGGCTTGTTATCACATCGGGGTCACCAATTTAGAGGTATGAGAAACAGGGTGTAAAGTTCACTCATCCTCATAAAATAATATAAATAATACCAAGTTGCTATTGGGTGCCATTTTAGCCAACGCCAAGACACGAATGCAGGTGTGAACATTTTAATTTTATTTCAAAAAGATTTAACCATTATCTTTCTAACAGTTTGGAGTCAAACGAGAACAAAATATCGAACGGTAACGTCGAGGAAATGGATGCTGAACGAATGCGCCTGCGCAAGGAACTCGCTGACATGCGCAAAGCTAAGCAAAATGCTGAGGATCATTCACATAAGTAAGTTTGTAGGGTCACTATCTGTTAAAATATGTATGAGTAGAAGTATTTATTTAATTTTTCTATAATAATATCAATTCTAGGTTGGCTGGGTGGGTATGTTGGCCTTGGTGATGTGAAATATGTATATTTATTATAGCTGAACATATATTTTGTATTATATTGCGTAATTGCCGCTTAACATGTTTGGTTTGGATTAACCAAATGTATATATATATGGTCAAATTAAATTAGTCAGCGACTCCACAGACGGGATATAACTTGGCAGTTACGAACTTCGCGCAGAAGGCTGCGCAATAACACTTTTTAGGAACCAAATAGTGAATGAGGCGAGTGTGAGTAAAAGGGCATGCGCGGAAGGTCATAGTGCCTATGTTCAGAACTGCCAAATTATATCGGCCTTATTGTAAGCATGATCAAACAAAAACGACTTAAATTGATGAGTTTTTTTAGGGTCATCCACCGCTGTTAGGCTGCGTTTCCACCAGAGATGAGCGAGGATGCGTAGTATCCCTCACTATGCATCCTCGCTCATCATCATGTGTGAATCTAACCTATTACATCGCTTCACTGTCATAGCTTGAGCTACGTTATTGGGTAGTTTCACACACATCCCTCGCTACTCATCTCTGGTGGAAACGCAGTAGTGTAGTCATTTGAAATATCAGTATAACAAATCAGTTTTTTTTTGTGTTTTCTTCACTGACGTTATGGGTATCGATAATAAAAATTATAAAACAGAATTTCTGTACTCATACTTCAAGTAACAACACTACTAGCTAGGGTTGCCAACATCGAAGCCATTGCCTGTAAAAATATAGTACTTAGATGACGAAAAAAATCAATCAATCAGTTTTCATGAGATTAATACTGGCCCTATTGTGATCATCTCGCCATTTTGTATTGAAATAATGTAAGTAGTAGTTTCGCCTACAATAATTATAATTTAGGCCTCTAATATAGCAGTATACTAAATTATATAGTGGGGTTGGCAAACCTAGTACCAGCGGTCAAGGACAAAAAAAAAAGTAAACACTTTTTTTTAGAAACAAAAAAAAGCCAAATTTTTTGCAAATTTTTAGATACCCATCACGTCTCTGGTTTTGCTAGATAATTAGTTTGACCCTGTATATTTTAGTGTGGTGGCTGGTTTGAACAACAGCACGAATGCTTCATCATTTCTTTTCTCTTAGGGCGAATTTCACCAATGTAATTGAACGCGTTCAGCACATCTAAACCGCGATCAAGAGCTGTCAGTGTAAAAATTGCTTTGTAACATTGACACTGACAGCTTTTAAACGCTGTTTAGATGTGCTGATGGCGTTCAGTTTCATTGGTGAACTCGGCACTTAGTTAGGTACTTAATTAGGAGTACATCACGCTGCGTAGAAAATAATTAGCTTTGCACCTCCAGGTACTACCTAGTCTAAACTGAACTCGTGTTGCAGACTCGAACGTCTAGTAACACAGCTACGTTCCAAATTCAACGGACTCCAACTGTCGAACGGGCCCGATTCGTTGCCGAGCGATGCCGAACACGACACGAACGTGCGCGCGCGGCGAACGAGCGTCAATTCGGCGAACAATTCCACTGTGGTCTTTGGCCCTGTTACGGATTTGTAGCGAATGGAACTCGCGAATGTGGCCGTTGGTATTGCCGCAGACTTATTCTGGTCTATAATGTATAAGTTTTCCTGAACAGACTTAAAACTATTGTAGTTTTCGTGATAACGTCTCGTTTTAAAATAATGCAGTTTTTATCAAATCTGTGGGAAAAAGTGTTTCGGTTTTAGAATAAGTGTGTTTTGCTGCACTTTCGTTTGTTTGTGTTGAATCTCAGTCACTGGAATTGATTTATTTACTTAGTTTTTTACATGTACCTTTTATGCTCCCGAATGCCGAACAAGAAATAGATAGGTAACTATTGAATCGATGCATAGTTCCATCCATTTATAAGAAAAGAAACAATGCAATATTTAATAATATAATAATATGACATACTTACCTAACATGTTTTTTTTAAATGTTTTAACTAACATATTGGTGCTCACAATTTTATCACATTGTATTAATATTACATCACAAACAACTTTAAATAATAATAATTATGAAAATATATTTGCTCACGTTATGTTTCCTATGTGATTTTGGTCTCGAAATTAATATAAATTAGGTATTGCTTGCTAAATCATGGTTGTCTAAACAATTTTAATGATTCGTTAATATTACTGATTTATATTAAATTGTAGTATTTAGTTGTGTGCAAATTCATGTACAGTCGCGTCTATAAAGTTTCGACATAATATTTAGATGTTTTTTTTTTGTTTGTTAAATGCCCTAATATTCTTACTTATTTCTTTTAGCTACGACGCATCCTTTAGTAAATAAAATCAAAACAATATAGCGTTGTTCTTTTTTGAAGTAACTACCTACAAATTCGTTGTCATTTTGTCAATTTGCCCAACTGGTTACCGAACAATATTGTCGCGATCATTTAATGATTACAAACACAATAAGATGATTACATTATCGTTTACCTAGCAATCAGCTCTTATTTACTGACCTTATGCACAGTTGTTGATGTTTGCAATTTTCGAGCAATTGCCTTTTCACACCTTTACATTAAAGCGCTTTGATGTTTGCTAGAAGTCAGCAATATTTGTGTGCTAATGATTTTTATTCGTTTCTACGCAATTGTTTGTCATATTTAGGGAATTGAAAATATTATTTTTGACAACATTTTCATGTTAATTTATCGCTAAGTACCTAAGCAAGAGTACTTAACTAAAATACTTATTTTTATTTTAATACTCCTTTTTAATCTTCTAGGTAGATCTTAACCCAGCATTGGGATCATTCAGTCGCAGTAACAGTAATTGGTCCCTTTTGGTTTTACACCATGGATGATAATGATATATGTGCATTTAACGTTTGAAGTCGACATGGCAGAACATTTTCAATAAGCTTTTAAAAGACTAACAAGCTTTAGTTTTGCACACTCAATTAAAACTTGGTTTGAAATATCCTTGTTTCCTTAATTTCTGTTGTTTGTTTGTTAATTAATTGATCGATTACAGACTTCTGTGAATATTTTGTGTCTATATCAATCAGTGAAGTTTGTTTTATCTGTTTAACTAAACGAACAAACTACGATTTCGAATATGGCGATAATTTTGATTAATTGTTACGGAGCTGAAATTGGAAATAGCTACTAAGTCAATTTGTATTACAATAATTTAGAACAAAATGCTTTGCTCAAACAATTGACAGTTAATACATATTATTTGACAATATTTAACCGGGAATAAAAAAATATACTGTTTGATAGGTGCTTATAAGTAACATGAACAAAAACCGACTATATTTATTTATAAAAGGCTCATAATTATTGTTATATTGTTGTGTCTTAAAAATTAACAAGTGGCTCATGTGATTGTGATGTTTGTGTTTAAATATTTTATTTATCGAATTTATTTCTTTAGTTAAGTGTTTTGTGTGTGATTGTAGTTGTTTGCTCTCTAACATTATGTCTGTGTTTACTTAGCAATGTTAAAATGTAACACGAGTGAAATTATGATTAAAATTTAATATTAATAACTGATTTGTATAGTTTGTCTGGTTTCTGAGGTTTTTTTTATAATGGTGTAATTGTACACCCTCATTTCGTCAGTTCTCTTTTCTATCCTTAAGTCCTCAGGAAAAACAAGCGTAATGTTATATTATGTTCATGACCCGAGTAAGCAGTGATAGCCTAGTGGTGCGACCGTCAGACTGACAAGTCGTAGGTCTCGAGTTCGAACCCAAGGCACGCACCTCTGACTTTTCGGATTCATGTGCGTATTATATGATTATCACTTGCTCAAAAAACGGTGAAGGAAAACATCGTGAGGAAACCGGCATGGCTGAGAAATATTTCTCGACGGCATGTGAAGCCAAGTCAGAGGCCCGTGGGCGGCTTTAAAACTCTGACACCAGGTTAGTTTACTAACCACACGAAAAGAAGAAGACCCGAGTTTATCGGTTCGATAGTGATATAAGTTCGATGTTTTCACACCCAGGCAGGGGCGGCAGTTACGACACAGATAGCGATCGCTATTCGACCGAATTCGGTCGCAAAGTCGTAAAGGCGTCCCTAGACGCGCGCGTTTTGCTTCACAAGTAGGTACGGGACTTTTTCGTGCATGTCAAGTACGTCACGCGCGTCCGATGTTACGCTATCTATGACGAGACTGCCGCCCCAGGTCCAGGTTCCGGTTCGGAATCTGGTTTACCAAGTCGAGCAAATGTTATTGGGTTTTTCTGTCAGCAATTTCTCAGATGAAAATAAGCTCACCCCCCTATTACATGGGACTTAAACATAACTGGCGAAATGTGGGTGTACTATAAGTACACCTCTGCCTTACCCTTCGTGGAATACAGGAGTGATGTTAGTGCTATCTTCTCAAATTGCGTTTCTGACTCCTTGAGAAGATAAACAGACAATTTTTTCGAATCAATAACGATTGATTGACTAATCTTACCTCAGAAACCGGGCATTAGTCCCTCCACCTGGAGTTGTATATTGTAGTTAGAATAAATATAAACCTGTACTTATATAATATTGTAATAATAGAAGTTAATAATTATTATACACTCCTGGCCTCCTAAATCAAGACACGGTCACAATTCCATGTGAGGTATAAAACAACATAATAATGATGAGTCTAAGAAAATTTTTTTATACAGTTTTGAAGTCGACATACTGGCCATCAATTTGGTGTCGTCATTGTTCCGAATTTAAATTCACCACCATTTAAAAATTTAGGTTTAGAAATCCGGGAGTGTATTATCTGCAGTCATGTAACACTGTTAAAAGCTCTGTTTAATTATACGTTTAGAATTATGTCGCATCACATGAAATTGTATTCGACTTGATTAGGTTAGAAAATTAGCTAGATGAAACTAAAAATGACTAAATTACAGTTTTAGATGTGTCACAGAAAACCCAACTTGAATCACATAAGTTTATTACTTACATCATTATTCAAAATACTCTTAGAATATTGTTAATAAGGCTGTTTAAATGCGACACCGACGCGTATTTTTAAATAAAAGTAATCATTATTTAAATTTACAATAAAGACAAATCAATTGGAAATGATTAGTAATTCATTTTAATTTTTTGTAGTGCGGTATCTATTTGAGCTAGTTGTGACAAACCAAAGCTGTTAACCATTTGTAAATGAAAATTGATGTGACAGCGGGTAACCTCGTTTTGAGGTGCCGATTTTAGCTTGGAAACGCACTATGCCTCAAATTGAGGTGTCATCTCAACTGAAATCTTCTCCAGTTGCAAAAACTTAAATGACATGATATGCCTTGAGGCTTCTTCGGATGTAAACGCAGATTTAGCTCGTGGGCAACACTATATTGAGCTACCCCGTATTTGTATCGCAAGAACGCCTTATCATCAAAAATATTACTTACTTTTAAAATGTTCTACCATTTAGATAGTTTCCCAAAATTGTACCCCCTTTTAACACTGATCAACCCCACTAACCACCGACATCATCATTAGACTGATTAACTAATTTAGTAACTACGCGTAAGACACATACCAAATTGGAGATTAAGTAGATCGGTTAATTTATTTAAACTTAAGCTTTGTAACTAACGGCCAATTATGGTTTTATTTGCATCTAACAAAATATACTTAAAACGTTAAAAAACAAAAAGTAAACTTAAAGTGTTAAATACTTATATATCTTCTTTTTTTTTTTTTCACAAATTGGCTCAGTTGTTTTCGAGAAAATCGGGGTCACACATACATAAAATCTAATAAAGAACCTCCGTTTTTCTAAAAGTTAGTTAGAAATCATTTTAACGAAATGAAAACGCAACGAAAATTCGATTGAAGTATGCTTTTATTTAAATATGTTAGATGCAAGAAAAGCTGTATCTAAGAGTATAAACAAATATACATATATGCGAACAATAACAAAATATAATTATTTAACAAATAATAATTCGAACAATATAGTATTCCAAATTGATGTCATTGTAAAAATAAAAATATATTTCAGAATTTCCAATAGGGATGTGCTTGTATATTTCACTATGTGCTCACATTATGTAAAATAGTAAAGTATTTAATCATACTACTCAATATCAATAAGCTATTATAAATGGCTCGTTTTGGAGTTATAAACATTGTTTATTTGACCAAGAAATATATAAAAATTTGCTGCTGTTTGATACAAAACTGCACTGCAACTTAAACATAACTGGCGAAATGTGGGTGTTCCTGCTACATGTACATCTCTGCCCAAACAAGGCGTGATTTTATATTATGTGTATTAATGAAAATATAATGAAACAGTTGATTTTTGTCGCTGTTCAGTTTTGATTCCATAGTAGAAGTTATTCGTGTACTTTCACATTTCGCCCCGAACGATTACAAAAATATAATTCAAAGTCAGTCTGTTTATTACATGCCAAAACTGGATACCTAATACTATTGAATAAAAATATTTTTTTTTGTTTGTTGTGTAAATATCTACTATTTATACAATATGTTTCGTATCTATTTTATTTATATTTGTAACTCCTAAACGAGCCGCAAGATATAAAAAATGGTGCCTTAAATATGGTAACTCGGTCCGCCCATGTAAGCATATTGTTGTATTACTGTTGTACAGAATGTACTGTGCCATCACTACGGTTTACCGTTTCTTATCGACTATCGAGACCCATAGTGTTGTGAATATTATCGACTATTTTCATTAGAGCTATATGTTACAGATTCATTGTTTTCCTGATAAAATACTGTATACTGTATATTGTAAAATCTATACCTAGTGCTATTAGATGTTGAGCAAAATGGGAATTGTAATATCTCATTTCGTAGGTGCATTAAATTAAATAGGTAAATGTAAAAATGTTACAATGAGAATATAATTGTAATCAATACTTACTCAACTGAAACGACTAAACCAAATATCTGTAAATTTACACATTTTACAGAATTTCATACACATATTGACAATACAAAATAGTTTAAAATTCGTCATCTTGTAAGAGTTGTCGACATTATTATTATTTTGCACGCAAGTGTACCTAGACATAAACTTTACTGCCAGTTGTGATACTCCGTATATATAATACTCAATTTGTGCTATAAAAGTCATGTTTTGCTTCATACACATTGCCTATGTTATTGATTATAGTATGATGGGGTTATAATAAACTATATAACAATAAAAATAATTGTTGTTTTGATTTTTGTAATATTCTTTACCTTCATGCCAAGCAATACCAGCTACCATTGTTTTAAAAAAAAATGTCGCCTGGTATTCCCCGAAGGGTTACCACATTTCAAAACACATTTTGCCAGTTTCTGATAATTATTTTACTAATACTGAATATGTTTCTGCATTGGATTTTGTATCAGTTTTACTGCATAATTGAATGAAAAATACGATATTACTACATATTATCAGTCATCATTTCAGCTGAAAGACGTCCATGCTGGACATAGGCCTCCCCCAAGCACCGCCACATTAGGCCTCATAAATGCCTCATTGAGGGGGGGGAGGGGGATGACATAATGGCCACGCTTGGCAGGTGGGTTAAAAAGGCAAAGAACGCTGCTGCCCATTCTTTAGTAAGTACCTTAGTCGCCTTTTACGTCACCGACGGGCACAAAAATGGTAGTGCTATTCTTTAAGTCCACCACACTGAACTTATCATGTACTTGGATGTTGTCAGTACAAGACAAAAATTCATCGACTGATAGAATATTTGCACTAAAGGTAAGGTCTCCGCACATAAATCAATCCCAGTCATGTCCTTATGCGTTAATAATGAGCAGTTCAATTACGTTTTAACCCCAGCCTTCCGGAACTAATTTGTTCGAGAGCGAACCAACACAGTATTGTTTCTATTATTTTTGATCGTTTCCAATAAAAACAGTGCAAGCGTGCGGGGTGAGGCGCACGCGCAAGTCACGTGGCGGCCGCGTGCCGGCGCCATCTTGCGCGATGGGTGGGAACTTCCGCCGGAACGCGTCATCGAACGCATTGTTGTGGGAAAACTTATCAGAGGTGCGATGCTCATTACTCTAATTATTATTATTATATGGTTCAAAGTATTTCGTATTGGAGTGGATATTATGTATCTGTAATTGTGATCAAATGATTAATTACCTACATAGGACATGCTGTGGGAATGCTCTTTTTTGTGGACAATTTTATCATGTCGTGTGGAAAAGCTACACTTATCCTTTAGATACTTTAATAACACATGGGTTAAATGGGACACCCGAGTATGGCTCAGCAGATCATCCCAAAAAGCTGTCATAATTATGATCTTCTGAAGTCTTATCAGATGTGTATGGTAAGCAACATCTGTTCTTTGAAGAATTCTTAGACTAGACATCCGAACAGGAAACTAGCTGCGCTCCGCGGTTTTACCCGCATAAGTCTCGATCCCGTGGGAATATCGGAATAAAAGGCATCGTATGTCCTTTTCCAGGTCATGTGCCAAATTTCATCCAAATCCGTGCAGCCGTTTAGCGTTAGCGTGAAAGCGTAACAAACAAACTTACTTTCACATTTACCTATAATATGTTACACCTATTAGAACAAACATATTAAATAAGCAACGATAGCAGTACGTCGAGATACGTCCTTTTAGCATGTTCACAAGTATAAGTAATTAAGATCAAGTTATTGGAACCTCATATAACAATGGAATCTAATCACCTCCTATTCAAATAAAACTCCAGTAAGTTATGACAAAGCTATCCCCAAGAAATAAAACACAAATTGCTCATAACAGCGAATATTATATTTAAATGAGTAAATCGAGAACATATAGGAAATAAGGTAATACTTAGCTTCTTAATCAGAATATCTTACACAAATTATATTTACTTAGATATATTTTTCAATGCACTCAGAAGAAGAAGTAAAAATGCACTGCCTCAAAAATCCTCCCGGCAAAACCCAAAACACTTCGTTATTCTTTATTCTTTCAAATCTTCAGTCCTGATTGGTTCGCGGTGATGGCGGGCTGATGGCGTCTCCCTATTGGTCGACGCCCGACGTTAGTACCGCAAACATCCACCGATAGCAGCACCTTTGCTTGGCGACAGCTGTTGCGTGATGACAACCGCTAAGTGTTTCTATGCGGTCTGTCTCGCCATCTAGCGCCTAGTGTGCGGAATATTCACACTCGTCCATCCTGACGCCTTTGCGACTCTGCAAAGGAAGAGAACAAAAGACTATATGTAATTGTTCAAAAATAGCAAACCCAGTCCTAAAAAAAAAGAAAAGAAAACTCAATTCTATGAACCGTAAAACAATATTTGGTCCATACATAATAAAAAGCACATCATAGCTATGTCCTTTAAATGAATCATTATCAATCATCAAGTCAAATCATTCCAAAAGTAAAAAGATAAGTATCTACTTGTTTACCAAAACCAGTTTCCAAAAATACCCATAGATTTACATCAGTGAAAATACCATAATTTTCCAACCCATAACATTTCACAATCGCTTTCAAAACATTTCCGTCAGTAACTCCAATTTTAAACCATTCAATTAACATAATAGTTCCGATCACAATCCAAATTATTTGTACCATTACATTATTCCACTCATCAAAATTAGTATTAACCTGATTTTTCCTGGAATTCATTAAAGTTCATCCTTCAAGCAAGTCGATTAATTCCTCCGTGCTGTCCACTTCTGTATCATTTGAACTAGCGCCCGAATCATCCTCCCTCTGAAAAGGTTTTAACGAGTCCGACGACACAAGAGCTCTGAATCGCTTATACCCTTTCACACCTTTCAGCGAAGTAATCATGTACCTATCATTACCTGCTACCTTCGTTACCTTATAAGGCCCGCTGTACTTTTCCTTCAGTTTTCGTCGAACGTTCACATTTCGGTCAGCAGCTCCTTTCCATAATACTAAATCGTTTACCTTGTATTTTGTTGGAGGTTTACGCTTTGCATTAAAATATTTACGCATTTTCTCTGCCGTCCGGTTTAGGTTCGCTGTAGCTTCGGTCCTAGTGCGTGCAGCTGTCGCCTCGTTATCCACGATGTTATCTCCCATACCTTGATACCTGCTGCGAGTCGCTGAAAACATGAGCCTGTATGGTGTAAATCCAGTCGAACCGTTTAGTAAATTATTCATTCCCCAGGTGATGTTTGCGATCCGAGTATCCCAATCCTTTTCATCTTCCACGCTTGTATTGAGTGAATCTAGTAATGTACGATTATACCTCTCCACTTGTCCATTTGCGCGTGGACATGCTACAGCATTGATTATGTGTTTTATTTGATTATCCAAACAAAACTGTTTGAAATGTTTACTTTTGAAACTCGTACCGCTGTCGGATATAATTCTCTTTGGATAACCAAATAAACAAAAAATGTCATTTAAAGATTTTATTACCTCTCGAGTCTTTGTAGTTTTAACTGGTACCGCCCATGTAAATTTCGTGAAGGCATCGACCACCATTAGTACAAAACTGTTGCCTGCTCGACTTTTGCAGAAAGGACCGAGATGGTCAATGTGCAGAGTGTGCATTGGTTCCGGAACTTTTTCAATGGGGTGTAACTCACCTTCAAGTCTTCCGTACTGTCCCCTCTTGTAAAGACAGTCTAAACATGAGTTGACATATTTTCGTATGAAACGTGTCATTCCTGGAAACCAAAAGTTACCTTTGATAATTTCCTCACACCGCTTCAGGCCTGGATGTCCGATGCAGTCATGATACTTCCTCATGACATTCCACCTTCCATATTTAGGGACTACTAACCGCTGTTCTCCATCCTTAACGAGCTTGTATACTCGACCATCTTTCAGCTTGTAATTTTTCTGTATATCTGGATCGTTATCCCCAGATTCTAATTTTGTTCGAATTATGCGAATCCTCTCATCTTGATCTTGAAGACATACTAACCAATCGAATACGTCAATCACGTTGATATCTACTACTAAGGGAGGGTCTACCGGAAATCGGCTCAGCGCATCCACGTGCCCATGAGACTTACCTGGCCTATGAATGACTTCCATGTCGTACTCCTGAATAGATAACCACCACCTTGCTATTCGAGGTAGTAGATCCTTTTTCAAGAAAGTGTCTCGAACGGCTGCACAGTCTGTCACCACCTTAAAATAATTACCTGCTAAGTAAATTCTAAATCTCCTCAACGATTCCACTACAGCCAACGTTTCCAATTCGTAGGAATGATACATAGCTTCTTCTTTGCTTGTTTTTCGGCTGAAATACGCAATGGGTTTCATACCACCATCCTGATCCTGTAATAGAATGCCAGCTACACCTTTACTGCTTGCGTCAGTATGAACTTCTATGTCACCTTTCCTACAAAATAATGAGAGTATCGGTCGAGTCGTCAAAATCTTCTTCAGTTGATCAAAAGCTCTCTGCTGTGCTGGATCCCAAACCCATGTTGCATTCTTTTTTAGCAACCCGTACAGAGCATACGTGACAGACGCATAATCTTTAACAAATTTCCTGAAATAACTAGTCAGACCTAGATACATCCTAAGTTCGTGTACATTCTTAGGTTCTTTATAGTTGACCACAGCATCGATTTTCTTACTACCAGGCCTAATACCTTTCTCGCTGATCTCGTAACCGAGGTAATCTATTTTTTTTTGCAAGAAAAAACACTTATCAAGGTTTAACGTCAATTTTGCGTCCCTTATTATTTCCAAAACTACCCGAAGCAGATGGAGGCCTTCCTGTTCAGTTTTGGTAGGTAGCAACAGATCATCTATAAATGGAAGCACCTTATCATGACGTAACGAAGAAAATATCTTGTCCATAAGACGCTGGAAAATTGCTGGGGAATTGGCCAAACCGAAGGGCATACGCAAAAATTCATAGTGGCCCTCAGGCGTGACAAAACCAGTTCTGTGAATTGAAGCCTCCGCTACTGGAATCTGGAAAAAACTTTGCGACAAATCAAGACTCGTAAAAAGTTTCTTCCCACCTAGTTTTTCGATTTGTTCTTCTATGATGGGCAGAGGATATTTATCTTTCGCTGTAATACTATTTAATTTTCTAAAATCCACACAAAACCGATAATCTCCGTTCTTTTTCCTAACTAATACAATGGGACTGGCATAATTAGACGACGATTCTCTAATAATACCGTTGGATACCATATCTTCAATCTTTTCTCGTACTATTGCCTTTTCTGAAAAAGAAAGCCTGTAAGGACGATAACAAACCGGCTTATCAGAGTTAAGTTCGATATTCAATTCTATTTTGTCAGTCCTGCCTAATTCTCCTGTATCTATAGAAAAACAATCTGAATATTCCTTTAAAATCTCTACTAACTCTTTAACTATCTGTGGATCTCCGGATCCACATTTGATTTTGGTTGTATCAATGCTCATGATCGAAACAAGATTATCTGCAGATTTACCAAGAGAACAACCAATTTCTCGAGTAACCAATCCACGAGCAATAACCTGGTCTTTCTGGAAACGCAGTGGCTTTTTACCGTGATTAACTATGAAAATGGTCTGTACTGGAAAACAATTCATAGAAGCAGGAATGCTATAGTTATAACCATTATAAACAATTGTACGACTATCCGCAAACAGTAGAGTTGACTTGTCAAATTCAACATCATTGTACGTGTCAACAAACAAGGATGAATAAGCTGGAACGACAGTGTCTGTAGAGCACAAAATGTTAACCTTATCGACACATGTACCCACTTGCAAAGAATTTATTTCAACCGATTCAACTTTATTTTCATCTGTTACTGCATATCCTAAAAAGACGGTAGTACCACAAATTGTAAGCTTGAATTTTTCATTGTTCAAAATGGGTTGTCCAATAAAAACGTCAGCTCGGTTTACGGCAGCATCCACGACAACTGCGTCTGAACAAACCTTAACTTCATCTATTACGAACTCTAATGATACCTGTCCGTGAGCTTTAATTGGTGGTCCACCAAACCCGTTGACAAAAACGACACAAGGTTGCATTGCAACACCAAGCTTTAGAACACAATCATGAGTGATGAGATTGACTTGAGCCCCCGTGTCTAAATAAGCGGTACCTTTTAAACCATTAATTAAGACATGTTTAAAATAACATTCATTTACCTGTATTTGTACAATGCTGACAGCCTTTTGATAACACTGCTCCTTTTTGTGGTTGGTTTTCCCACAGATTTCGCATTTTATAGCGTTAGGATTGTTAGGGCACGACCGAACAACGTGCCCTGACTCGTTACAAAGAAAACAAGTAACACCTGGCTTTCGTTCTTTTGGATCTCTAATTGCTTCTTTTGAAGACGATGCGGAATCTCGACCTCGAAGAACGTTTCTCTGACTTTGATTAGTTTTTTTGTCGTCATTCATGCACAGAAAGTGAGAATAAAGCTCGCTTGGGGTTTTATAATTACCAGCCCTTGCAGAAGTTCTCATGTGGAACGGCAACCCTTCTATGATGCAGGAAACCGCTTTTTCTCCAATGATTTCACACTTAGTTAACATGGTACATTTCGAATAATAATAATGAGTCATCGTTTCATTGAATAACTTTTTCCTACTTAACATTTCCCTCAATGCGTCTGCGTAATCTATGCTTTGAGGGAACGCTTCCAGAATTTTTTGTTTCCATTCCGGCCACGTAAACTCATAGCTTCGAAGTGCGCCATGCCACAACTTCGCCAATCCAACAAGTCGTGCCTGCATATAATAACTTTTAACATTGTCGTTCCATCCATGTATGGCACCTAGTTGCTCTACTTTGTTAAGCCACTGAGATGCAGGTAGCTCCGGTTTTTCAGGATCGAATTCCGGTATTATATCCGGCTTAACCATCACACCCGAATAATATGGAACCGACCTACCGGATTCATTTGAAAAACCAGGTGGAAAGCGGCCTCGATAGTCCCGGACTGGCGAACGTCCCGGCCGCCACGTGTCGCGGGAGCAGCTACGGCGCTCCGGCTGCGGTCGCTCCATCCGCCGGTGACTCCATCTGACAGGGCTGCGGGACCGGCTGCGAGACCGGCTGTGACCATCGGAACTCATGGCTTGGCTGAGAACTGCTCCAGATCGCTATCCCACTTCTGAAAATTGTTACACCTATTAGAACAAACATATTAAATAAGCAACGATAGCAGTACGTCGAGATACGTCCTTTTAGCATGTTCACAAGTATAAGTAATTAAGATCAAGTTATTGGAACCTCATATAACAATGGAATCTAATCACCTCCTATTCAAATAAAACTCCAGTAAGTTATGACAAAGCTATCCCCAAGAAATAAAACACAAATTGCTCATAACAGCGAATATTATATTTAAATGAGTAAATCGAGAACATATAGGAAATAAGGTAATACTTAGCTTCTTAATCAGAATATCTTACACAAATTATATTTACTTAGATATATTTTTCAATGCACTCAGAAGAAGAAGTAAAAATGCACTGCCTCAAAAATCCTCCCGGCAAAACCCAAAACACTTCGTTATTCTTTATTCTTTCAAATCTTCAGTCCTGATTGGTTCGCGGTGATGGCGGGCTGATGGCGTCTCCCTATTGGTCGACGCCCGACGTTAGTACCGCAAACATCCACCGATAGCAGCACCTTTGCTTGGCGACAGCTGTTGCGTGATGACAACCGCTAAGTGTTTCTATGCGGTCTGTCTCGCCATCTAGCGCCTAGTGTGCGGAATATTCACAAATATTAAGTTTGTATAGATAGTGCAATCCACGACGACGCGTCCCACTCCGCTCCGCTCCGTACTAAAGTAGCTTACAGTACAGTAGGTAATCGCGGAGTGGGGCGCGTCGTCGTGGATTGCACTATCTATAATGGACGATAGAAATAATGATGAAGGATGGTTTACGAACAGTAACTTCAATGAGAAATTAGGTGTTTAACCGCAAATAAAAATGATACTGAACTGTCATAATTTACATTAATAATTATATTATGTATTCAATAATTAAATAATAATAAAGATACGCATGATTGACCACTATTATGACAATGAATATTTGAGTTGCGGTGTGGGCAGACGTAGCGGTCGAACAGCGGCACCGCAGCGACATGGAGGCAACAAATTGGGCACAAATCAATTGCCGCCATGCCACCGCATCGCATGTAACCTCCACATCATTATTGATCATGAATTAATTACACCTTGTCGATTGTTTGTAGAAATGGGAAGAATATCGATAAGTTATGATGATACAATTAATTAATCAAAAGTGGTTGGATCAAGCCTCCACTGAACTTTCCTTTTGCAAAGAAATACTACTCATAAAAAATAATAAATGTTTACGAAGTCAGCAGCACTAACGCAAATAGTATGGAACTCTGCCAGTGTCTGTGTTCCCTTCCACTTATAACCCGTCAAGAGTGAACAGGCATCTTTTGGGCACGCTCGGCCCATTGAAGAACTGATCCATCGTTTTCTATCAGGCGAAACGAGAAGAGTAGGCCATTAGGCAATAAAAAAGATAGGTTTTAGATTGGTTCTGAATGTACCACATTTTACTTGGAATGTGTTCAATTTATTTTTTTCTATCGATGACGTTGTATTTCTTACATAGGTATTATTAAACAGATAGGATAATAACTGATTTCAGACCTAAAATTGAATAACCTAGGTACCTTTCTACATTCAATTCTACTTCATTTATACCCCTACATTTAACAGAACCTCCACAAATTGTGAGCGACGTCGTCGCACAGCCCGCTAGCGTCCCATCCCTATCGCAATGAATATTGTATGTTGCAATTTGTATAATTTGATTATGCCCCACCTGTGCTCGGAGTTTCGAATCGTTCCCCGTTTATGTAGGTAGGTAACGTTATGTAATTTAACTTAGCTATGAAATATTTTTGTAATTCAATTTCTGTTGCGTAGTGAAATAGCTGTTACATAGTTGTGGATTTTAATAATTGTGAGTTTGGATTTGGATGTTGGACAGGAAGATTCTACATAAAGAGATATAGCAGTGGTGCGTTGCGTTTATCGTATTACACCGACCGGCGTCCGTGCCCAAACTGGTCCTCAAGTCTGCTATTATAATAGTGTCAGAATGGTCTATAATTGATTTCATAATTGTTGATTTTGACAAGTTTGGTACCTAGTCTACTAATATATTGGCGTCATTATGACTTTCCAATGGTCAGCCACTGACACTCCATTGAAATAAATGGCATCTATTGGTAATCTCGTACATAATAGCAAATTAATGACTGAATAAGGCGGTAATCTGCAAAAATTTTGACAGTTCCTTTGATCAGTGACCTACCATTAGAACGTCATTGTGCAGTTATTGCTGTTAATTCCGTGTATTGCCCATGGTCCACCCGTTATGAGTATCGTGTTTGTGGAATACAATGATCGACCATTATGAATTTAGCAGATTACGAACTTTTAGCAAAATGAAAATGGGATCGTGTTGAAATGACGAATTTATAAAAATAGCAGACTTGGGCCCCTGGAAAACAACGACGCGATCTACTGGCAGCATTAATAGGTGTGATAGAAGTACCTACCTACTAGATAGAGTTCATCCTTGGGATGAAGATGAACTTACAAAGAGATCTACCCGCTACGTAGGTAGATAGGTACCTACTTATTTTGAATGATATGGCCAGTTTGCCGTGTCTATAATGAATGATCATCTCTGTGGTGGACATGCTTAAGCATAGTACCTAGGTATGTAACAGCCAGCCCAGTGCGTGTAATCGGGTTATGGGTCCTAGGACTCCTAGGTAACTACAGACCCAGATTCCAAATTGAGAATTTGACGGAAACACCATAATATCTAATGCTAAAGTAGAGTTTGACAAGTTCTCAACTTTCGATTCTACTTTCAGAAACCAGCACCCTAATGGCGTAACACAGTTTCAATCACAATCCGAGAGTTTTGCAGGATATTGCTAATCCATTGCTTCATAGGTTTTTTTTAAATCGTCCGCTCAACTGCGTAAGTAACCCAACGAACGTGGGTGAACTGTCAAAATGAAACCCATTGCGATCAATTGTCATTTACGATGGTTTTCTCTAGCCTATGTCAGAGGTGACAGAGACAAAGTCGACGATGGAGTGAGCTTACTCAGAAGAAGCCTGTTCACTCTTACTTTGAATAAGTTCGGGTTGTATGCGTTCGGAAACACAGACGCAGGCAGAGTTCCACTCATTTTCTGTGCGCATTATAAAAGATGTACGAAAACGCTTAGTGCGAGTTGATGGAATATCAACTAGATAGGGATGGTAACCTGCAGTGCGTCTAGATGTCCGATGGTAGAAGGGGGCCGGTGCAATGAGGTCGTGGAGTTCATGGGCACACTCGCTGAAGTACAACCTGTAGAAGACCGACAAGCAGGCAACCTTGCGGTGATGAGCCAAGCTGTGAAGCTTGGCATCCACCAGTTTAACGTCGCCAATGACCCTCTTAGCTCTGCGTTCCACCGAATCAAGCGCAGCAAGTTAGTACTTAGCTGAGCCGTCCCAAAGGTGGCTGCAATACTCCATGCAGGATCGGACTTGTGCTTTGTAAAGGGTTAAAAGCTGTCCAGGCGTAAAGTATCGCTTAACTCTATTTAGGACGCCCAGTTTCTTGGCCGCAGTTTGAGCTTTGTACTCGATGGTGGAGCCGAACTTGAGACCAGATTTCAACTCCATGCCTAGGAGCTCGAGCCTAACAGATGTAGGTACCCCGAAAAGTAGGAGTTAGGTCAAAACGACTCCTTTTATTTGTGTGTTACGCAATTACCCCGAAGTTCTCAACTTTCAATTGTCAATTCAAAAACCGGATACCCATACGGTTCTGGCGTGTTCTCAAACGCAATTAGTCAAAAAATAATAAGGGATGAAAAAAATAATTCGTACCTTCCATAGTGCAATAATAGATTAATTCATAGTATAATTAAATTGCCGTGTGTCGGACGTGAGAGTGCATTTTGTGCAATATGGCACGTGCCCGGTGCTATTATCACACCTGCCCGCTTTTAGTGAAACATCAATTCTTCTAAAGCTGTTATAATAGTAAGGTATTGTCGAGATGGATGGACAGTTGGTTTGTGCGATCTCATGTTGCTCTGCTGATATTTACTATCCATTTCGTCGTATACTCGTAAGAACATAATGTAGGTAATTATGTACCTACGTTATGCATAAATCTATCTACCTACTTATAATAGACCTCTTTATTAGGTAGGCAATTTAGGTACCAACCTAAACATCTATGCATCTATAATAATTTTGACATAATTCGCGTAGTAATACTTACCCATAGCACGCCTATTCAAACACTAGTAAATCTCCTACCACTTGTTCAATTCCATTATTATCGGTGTTACAATCTCTTTATACATCTAAATACACAATTTCCTCCCTTATCATTTAAACACGTTTAACTGGTGGCTATCACGCTGCCGCACGCGTATTTAATCAATCAACCACCCCTAATGCTTATCATGCTTCCCATCCTTACAAATTACATATTAAGTACGCGGTTGGCAACACTAAAAAAGCGCGCGCTGTCAAACTGACAGTTATTGTTTCAACCCTCTCTGGTTTAAAAAATATTGCCGTTTGATTAGGGGTTGTAGTTGTTCATGTAGGTGCCGTATTCAAATATATTTTTTTGTTATTAGGTAATCAAATTATTGAGTTAAATATTTTTTCGTGTTCGATCTGCGCGTTTTTGTAATATCTATCTATAGACATTTTTAGATTAATTATGAATAAAAAATGTTTATTAACAAATACCTAGACGTTATCTCCGTGTTTTATTAAGTAGTGCTACCTAATTAGAATAGGTTTTTGTTATGGGAAATTTCAAAATTATGTTCCATGTGAATGGCAACTAATTTATCTACTACTTTATGTATCTTTGTCATTCACCTATCTAAGAAAATCTGCTACTCTTTTTGCATCACCCAAAGACTTGCAGTTTTACCCAAACCATACAGAACTCTAAAAACTAGTGATGTTCCAATCACAAAGCGGAAGCCCGAACATACG
Source organism: Xanthia togata (assembly GCA_963853775.1). Taxonomy (NCBI): domain Eukaryota; kingdom Metazoa; phylum Arthropoda; class Insecta; order Lepidoptera; family Noctuidae; genus Xanthia; species Xanthia togata. The sequence continues at coordinate 22,905,479 of OY970791.1, forward strand.
CATATGATTACTTATAATGATATTTTTACAAGCATTATTTTATATAGGGAGGGCACCGTGTGACCGGAGGGAAGAGGGCTTCACTCCAGGTAGAAAAGGGTGTACCTATTTAGAGGGATGATTTCGTAATGGGCTTAGAGGCAGTTTGATGCGTGAACACCAGGTGCCTATTGTAGGGATTCGGATGATAAAAGCTGTGACTGATGGTATTCGATACGTTTATTTAGCTGTTATAAAGTCAGGGTCGTTATCTTGTTAACCGTTTTGGGGATTCTATTTCATTCATTTTATGGAGTGAGTTTTAGCTTCTGTTCTGGATTTCAATTCTTTTGGAAGCTTTAATTTCTATTCAACCTGTGCGGATAACACTTACCTACCTAGTTAATGTTCTGTTTTTGGTTGGAATTTCTAAATGTTTTTACACAACCTAGAAACAGGATTTCATTAGTCCAGCCAATCCTGTGTGCTCCATGGTAGGTAAAAGATACTGTTCTGCCCTCATAGTACCTAACTTCATTTGGTGCTCAATAAGGGGGTTATGCTGGAAAGTTTTCCGGGAGTTTTGAAAAATTGTGTTTATCTGGATTACGACGTGCTGTTTTTGAACTTTCCACCTCGTATTGCCAATCGAATAAAAATCGTACCAATTTACCTACTCTGAAAGGAGATATTGTCAAAAACTTACATTATTGGGTGCCATTTTCCAACATGGCGGCGCGAAACGAGGTGGCAAAGTGAAAATTCGAAAAGACCAAGCCGAAACCCATAAAATTAATTTTCAAAATTGCCGGAAAACATTCCAGGTGAAATACCTATTGACTGGACTTGTTATGATCTTTCTATCGTATTTTAGGCAAGTATAAAGTACTTACTAATTCCATGACTTTAGGACACCGAATAAATAGGTTCATTGCTTAGACCATAAATCGAACGTGAATCTAGCGTAAAATATAATTTAATTACTAAAAACACTTATTTGTAAAACTCTATTACTCAATCTCGTATACTTTACATTGTTCAAAAGATCATTATCTATACCAGACCCCAATATAAACAAAATGGTTGTTCAATTACATGAAGTGTGTGACCCTCTTGAGGTTATTTTTTAAAGCATCGTGCTTTATTCTGACCACAATTACTTTAAGCGTGTGAATAGATAATGGAATAAGGAATTTCAACCCTTATTATCGTTAAATAAGGTAGAAAATTACACAGTACTATTTCCTTAAAGGTTATGTTAAAAAATAATTTTGCGCGGGAACTTTGCGCGCGCTTTTCGTTCAGTATTCGGTCATCCGAATCGGTTGAAGTGGGTGCGTAGTGTCCGACACGCGTTGTTTTTTTTCTTTATTTATACATAATTAATTTAATTATACTTGTGACGAATCTTGGGGGTTATTGAGGAGAGAAAATATTGTTTTTTGAATGGATTTGTTTATACTATGAAGAGGACGAGTTAATTTAGATCGTAGGTACTTTATTTTGTTGGGTTTGTGAGAATTTCTTTTGTGCATTCTCTATTTTATTTAAGCAGGTATAATTTATTACTCATAATGCCTGCTTTGTCCTATGCATTCCAGACAAAGAGAACAAATGGTCCTAGAAAATTCGACTCGTTCATGCAGAGTACGATTTGTCCAAAAGTAAGTAGGATAAAACAATTTGTGGTTTACCATTCAAAAGCAAACTAAAATCAGATTTAGAATTCAAAATCTATCTCAAAACATCACAACCAAAGCCCTTTTTTCCTAAACCACAATATTGACACAACTCACTATTTTCAACAACTAGAAGAAAAAAAAACTATAACACGGTCATAAGAATACGCTATGTCATTTGATTTTGAGCGGGCAGCCCACGGCCACCCACGGAATATTTGTCTTGGCCCCTGTTTAATTGTCTGGGCAAACATTTATTACGATGCTGTTGGGGCAGGTCGCCTGGACTACTTGCAAAGTCTGTTATGGTGGACTGGGAAGACTGGGTTTTGAAATAGGCTAAGTTTTCAAGTAGTGCGTGGGTTGGCTTTTTGATAAACTGTGATGGACTTACACTCCTCTCTTCTTAGTTCTCTTTATAAAACAGGTACTACGAATCTTCTCATTTGCTGCTATTAGTTTTTTCTCCTACTTGGGGAATTTGCCGTAAGCACAGCCGTTGAACGTATGGATGTGGTTATCTAGTAGTTTTCAATCTAACTGCAAGAAAACTTAACAATTACTTTGACATTGCATTGCATACCTAACCAGTGAAATAAAGTTCAATGTATGCCGTAAATCCTTCAGAAAACATAGCTGTTTCCCTTCACAATACGAGTATCTAGATACTCATACAAATATTTGCCATCAATCTCGAAACAACACAATATCATTTCAATATCCTGTCAAAACGATGTTCTTACTCAAAACAACACAGATACCTAGGTATTATAGTCAGGAACCTAGGCTGTCTATTTGAGATCCTGTATGTGACGAGGTCGGCTTGGGAGGCGCGGGTGAATCCCGGAAATACAACTAGTCACTCGAGAGTGCTCGAACACGGGTGGTCCCGTACACCGTAACGGCAAACTGGATGGAGACCTGAGAGAGATATTTTGGGAACATAAAATAATAGATATCAATAAGTGTAATCGCCTCCGTAATAGCCAACAGGTTCCGTTTTAAGACCTTTTAAGAAAAAATATGTTCAAGAGACCTCTTTCAGTGTAACCAAATGCTGACTTTGCAGCCTGCTGCGATTGCTTTTGCTTCTGCAATGAAAGTTTTAAAATAAAATTAATTAATAAGCATTTTAGATAGAAACCACCGGTAGGGGTGTGCAGCACTGCGCACTTTTACTACTATGTTCTCTAAAAGAGAACACAAAGCAGTTTAAAATCAACTTCAGTCTTTATTCATTTACCTAGGTTATCTGCCTAGTAAGAAAACTTAAAAAAAGCAAATTATAGGTTACAGTTTAGGAATTATTACAAACATTTGCAGCATCCTTAATGCGCACTTTTGCACTACGTATGAGGACAAGAGTGCGCAGCCAAGTGTGCAAGTTTGCGCACGGTCAAGAGTGCGCATCACTCACAAATGTCACATTTGAAGATACCATGGCCTACGTATGCTGTGCATTTTTCGTGCCACCAGTTTTTGCATGAAATACATTCGATCCAGTCTTCAATAATTGGATCTCTGTACACTTCAGAGCAACCTGGACATGCCCAATTTTTCTTTTTGGGTGCAATTGCTGGCTTTTTTGGTCTTTGTCTTTTTAGGTAGGTATACATGTAAATTCGTCACAATTATAATTATCTGGCCATCTACGTTCACAACCTACCAGCCAGAATTTTATTTTTGTCCAATTTGTTAAATCTTCTATATTATAGTTTTTTCCTCTATTCCACCAACATCCTCAATGCCCTTCCCCTGTACCGGTTATGGCGAAGACACAAGTTTATGATGGTTTTACTGCGAGAGCCACTTAACGCCCGCCATAGCTACCGTGTCTCAGCCTCTCCCCCCTCCCTGGCAGCACTGCCTCACGCCACCCCCTCTCACTTTAATTAGATGCACCACCTCGACGATGTTTTTATTTCAGAGTCTAACAAGGTGTTTAAGATGCGTGGGACAGCGTGAATTTGTGTGGGTTTGTAGCAATTAGTAGGAAATTATATGGGCAATGTTGGTTGATTAGCATATAAAGTTATAGGTAGGATTGGGCTAATTGTGGCAAACGTCTGAAGATTTTGAGATCAAATGAGTTCATTGAGATTTAATCCGCCACGTAACACATTTTTGTATACTTTTCTAATAAATTGTTCTGGCATAGTAAGCGAATTCGACTCTAAGGTGTTTTTTATAAGGCGTGTCATGTTGAAAAATAAAATTATATTCTCTATAACGCTAAAGCAATTTGTTAGCTTTGGTAAATGTGTTTGATATAACAAGTAGGTAACCAATATTGAATATTGTAGTAGGACTTGTAGGCAGGAATGACAAACGGCTAATTTAATCTGTATCCTCGTATTGGAAGGGCGTTCAGGTAAACCACAAGACCACAAGTTCAATTATGAACAATAAATAAGTGTAATAATGGGCTGAGAACAGGGACTGCGGTCACAGCTGACGGACGGTGACACTTATTGACTACAGTTTACATCGATTGTAAATTAGGACAACAAGATTTTACAGGAATCAATTTTGGTATTTTTACTTTGCGGAAACCGAAACGAAAACCGTCCTTGCTGCTACGACATAATGATCTGTCAATGTAAAATTGATACCCGTCTACTGATGTACGATTGTCTGTACGTGCAGGTTTTGGGACAGTCTGTCATCTGACTAATCCAGACGCAGACAGACGAGCGAGTTGAATTTTAGTTAACAATCCCAAAACATCATCATCATCATCATCATTTCAGCCATAGGACGTCCACTGCTGAACATAGGCCTCCCCCAATGATTTCCAAATCAGCCGGTTGGAAGTGACCTGCATCCAGCGGCTTCCTGCGACCTTTATTAGGTCATCTCTAAAACATGAACCTGACAAAACCGTAAACGCACGAGGAATCCTGAAAATACACGATGAATACAATAAATCCACACACAACAAGTCGAAAACCACAAGCAAGTGGAAATCCCACGATAAACATGAAACAATAAAGGGTACTCCCACTACAACTTTTAATATGCTGCAGATAATCTTGCTTCAGGGTCGGTCAAATTAATTCCTTATAACGACTGTTAAATATTCGAGAGAAGCAGGGACGCTCAACCGCGGGGACATGCGTAAGTCCCGTAATAAAGTTCCCAGAGATCCCCCGAGGCGCCCACTTGTACGGGATTACGGGCCGGGATTAGGCCGCGAGCGATGCCCGGGATTCGCGATATCGAGTCGTATCGAGATGTAGCTGGTTTACATGTAGTTTGTTAGCTAAGTAACAGTAATTATCTAAACGAAAATTTAACTTTGGAACCAGAGGAAGTTTAAGGCGCGATTGGAATGCGCTACATTAGTATTTTGTAGGTATACTTATGAAAAATGTAATAGTTAAATTGTACTGTGATCACCACCTTCCCTGACAGAATTATTGTTTTTACCTATGTATTGCCTTTATCGATATTTTATTCGAATTTGAATGAATAAATTGTGATACAACAGTATTTATTGGTAACTCAATCAATATGCCACACGGTAAAAAATTTTTTTTCTTCTAAAAACCTAAAAGTTCCTCTAGGATCCTTAATTCCAAAATTTGGTAGATAAAAATGGAAAGAATTCACAATGAAACTTATTTTGGCAAATTCCACTCTTCCTTTACTCATAAAATATTAACCCAAAAGCTTTCTAACTCCACCATGTAAGCCCCCCTGAGCGTCTAGTTTGTGGCATAACTTTAATTGTTTTTTAAGTGCGCACACGCCGCTTACACAGGGGGACCGTGGGACGCATGAGAACCTAAGACTATGCTCTATGGTCCTCCAGTAAACGGTGCCAAAGAGGTGCTTCACAACTTGTGATTATCAAGTTTACTCGTATTGTAGAGAAAAAGATTGGTAATTTACTATGGGGGATCGATTCCTGTTCTTGAATACTGATTAAACTGTATTGATTTTGTGTTCCGTATCTAAAGAGTGAACTATCTAAGGACTTAACCTAGGAAATAAGAATGTGACTTTCATAAATGTTTTAGCAGTAGGTACCTACTTTCGAAGAGTTTTTTTGGGCATATTTTAATTAAATATCAGTTTTACTTAAATATTTCCGTATTGTTAAGGATAGCTATCTAAGTATTCTTCTATATATCAATAGGTCAAGAATAAAAAGTTTAGTGGGATGAGAAACAGGGTGTAAAGTTCACTCATCCATCATAGAAAAGGGAGGATCCTCCGACCAGACGTGTGTTGTATCTGGCGGGCAACTGCCCAACTGTTGATGTCGGATATACCTATATCGTTCACGCGGTAAACTCTAATTGCGCGATGCAGGATTGGTGTGACGTCATGTCTTTGATGCGTAGTTCGTATGTGGCGGTGTAACCGCTACAAAAGTAATAAGAAATTAATGTTTTCATAATAGACAATAATAGTATTACATCAAATTCAAATACTATTATAAAAAACCGGACAAGTGCGAGTCGGACTGGCACACGAATGGTTCTGTACCACCGTACAATATTTAACACTACACAGTACCATTTTTTTTAAAATACTTTGGTAAAAAAAAACACATTTCTTGAGGGACTCCTTTAGTTTAGACATTATTGATTTATGTACACACATATATAAACAGACAAGAAGAAAAGAACAGAAAAATACGAATAATACTTATGTAATTTAAATGTTGATAAAGCGGCCTATTGCGGTTCTTGAGATACAGCCCGCTGACAGACAGACCGACGCGTTGAACGGACGAACTAGGTATAATAGAGTTTCGTTTGGCACCTTTCGAGCACGGAACTCTAAAAACATCAAAATAATTTGTCATTCTTTTTTTTTGCGTTTGGTAACTCTTAGTACTTAGGTATTTGCTTTCAAGTGGTATAGCTGCTAGTTTTTGCGACGAGACATGCTTAACACAACACTGCTAGACTTGACATATAATTATATATATTACACATAATTTAAATTAATGTATACAAGATATTGTCAAAACATTTTAAAAGAGGTGGAGTTTCTCCATTCTGCCGCCCAATGTGTCACCCTATGTAAAATTTCTAAATTTATGTATGTAATTTTTATGGTGTACAATAAAGAGTATTCTATCTATCTATCTATCTATCTTCTCCATACGAAAACTACCTTTTTGGAAAGAGCGACTAGAAACAATTTGTTTTTTGTGAATTTTGTCGTTTAAAAGTGCTTTTTTTGTGTCTATTATTTGAATTATTTGACTTTGACTTTGACTTGAGGGGTTGCGGTAGACTGACAACATGTTTTGATAAGAGCAATCGATAATACGTAGTCTGTGGTTATGTCGATTCAAGAATTTACTGCGCAGGCATAGTTTTTGCAAGCGGTGAAGATGCTAGTTTTAAATCAAGGAAAGGCTTTCAACTGTGAGCAACGGAGATTTCCACTTAGCTCAATAATTTAACTGGATATGGTTTAGTGTATATTTCGAGGTGCTCGTGGCTAAGTAATACTTAACTGCCGCACGGATCGATCCATCAGGTTAAGCTACGCTTGCCAGGGTTGGTTTGTGGATGGGACCATCTTTACATACCGCGGAAAGCACGTTAAGCCGTTGGTCCCGGCTGTCATTCGTGGATCTTAAACAGTCGTTACGGGTCGTCAGAAGCCCGAAATCTGACTACCAGTCTTACCAAGGGGTATTGTATTACCCAGTTACTGGGTTGTCGAGGTCAGATAGGCAGTCGCTCCATGTAAAATACTGGTATTCAGCTGCATCCGGTTAGACTGGAAGCCGACCCCAATATAGTTGGGAAAAGGCTAGGCAGATTGATTGGTTTAGTGTATATTTCAATAGTGCATTGGGTACCTAAGGTTTAAACTTGCCTTTCCCTCGTCTCCATAAGCATAGTCTGACTTTATTGTTACCACTGCTGGGAGACAGGTCTCCTGTCTATGAGCCTTCTCACAAGCACATGTCTGATGGGTTCGAACTTACGACCGTTGGTCGTTGGTCGCGGCCGTTACCAAACCATAGAAACGGGTTTTGTCGACGGAAGAATAGACAAAATGACAGATTGTTATTGTTTATCTGTCATTTTGTCTATTCTTCCGTCGACAAAACCCGTTTCTATTGTGGTTATGCTAAGTGTGCTGCTCCTTGCTCTTCCTTCGTCTGACTCTTACCTATTGATTGCCACTTTTTTAGAAACTACTGATCTAGCTGTCTTATTTGACTGGGGATTTGATCATTTGGAAGATGGCAGGTTGGCGTTTGGCAAAAGGATTAATATTTCCCCTGAGTGCAGAGAATCTTCTAGGAGCCCCCAAATAAAAACTCCAACAATAGGAATCAACGGTAGGTTCTTATACTACGAGTCTACGACATAAGCAAAAAACTATGCAAACCCAAACTGGACATTCAAAATCTGTTTAACTTTAACTACACCTCAAGTATATTTTTATTTACGTTCATACGATACCCGTATCTAATCAAAACACGTAGCTGTCAAAATGATTTCGTATTTTCGTTCAAAAACCTCTAACTTCATCTTAAATCACGTTTTACCTAAGTTTAGTGCAGTTGTTGTTTCATTATCGTGTGAAAAGGCAAAGGAAACAAGCTCTTGAGCCGGGACGGATGGGGCATACCTGTGCGCCTGCGCAGCGTACCTGACCTAGGAAAACAAACATGGTGGAGTGACGGATTAGTGTGGACATTAACTGTGATGGCTTGAGAGTTTGGAGACAACTCTTATTTTCTAGTAAATTGTGTTTTATTTAGAACAGTATAGTTTATCTAAGCTTGAGAATATGACGAATAATCTATGCCATAATACCTACAGATGGTCGGGGGAGCCAGTCGTAGTTGTACAGAAGAAGTCCACCAAACCCACAGGTTGGTGTTTTCTCATAGAAGTATATAAAAGAATGAAGGTATGACACAAATAACGCAAGATTAACAAACATTAGTTGAGCTAAGCTTATAGAATAACTTTATTTCGGGTTAGTAGTCGATTCGCACGAAAATTATTCGCACGATCGTGCGAATCGTCCCCTTTCAATAAAAATATTTTTTTAGTAGGCGATTCGCACGGAAGTATTTAAATTGCGTGCGAATCGACCCCTTCAAGAATTAGTAGTATGCGATTCGCACACACCTATACTTTATCGAAAAGTTTCAAGAAAAAAGTACTATCACGTACAAAATGCTTTCTTTTAATACAGGACACAAATAAAACGATTTTTAAGGAAATCAAGTTTTTATATTTTACTTTGTATCTATCAGAAAGTGATTTTACATCATTCACAGTTTAAATAACTTAAAACCATAATTATAACCAAGATTACAAATAAAATCACAGTTAGTAGGTACGATTTATAATCAAATATTTGGTTTTGCATTTTTACAAGTAAGTACTCTTTTTCCGTACACTTGCATTTACCTTAAATCATCACAAATTACTACTTATTAGAGTTTTTACCGAAATCAACTTTTTATGAACCCCTGAGTCTTGTTAAAAATAATGTTGTTTAGAAAAGGTAAGTCAAAATTAAATAATTAACGTTATAATGGTCTAAAAGCTAATTTTAAAAACAACGAAAAATATAACGAAACTATAAATATATAAATCTTTTTAAATATTCGTAATAACAATATAAAAATCGTTTTAATTAGCTAAGGTATGGTTTTAAATGTGGCAATTAAATAAACAAAAACAAAATATTTTTTCTCTATTAAGTATTAACTAGTACAATTTTGGAGTATTATAGTAAATGTAATAAAATAACAGTCACAAAATCACAGTTACTATAACAACAATATTTTGCTCTAATAGGTAAAAAATAACAATCAACTAATCAATAATAATATAAATATTTCTTAACACAAAAATTTTACGATGATAGGAGCATTATCATCACTGAAAGTTAAAACAATCACAAAATCACAGTTAAACAGAGTCATCTGTTGTATTAATAGGTACAAAGTTCTTAAAAATGTAACACTTAACTAATCAACAATATTATAAATATTTCTTAACACAAAAATTTTACGATGATAGGAACATTAGCATCACTGAAAGTTAAAACAATCACAAAATCACAGTTAAACAGAGTCATCTGTTGTATTAATAGGTACAAAGTTCTTAAAAATGTAACACTTAACTAATCAACAATATTATAAATATTTCTTAACACAAAAATTTTACGATGATAGGAGCATTGGCATCACTGGAAGTTAAAACAATCACAAAATCACAGTTTGTTAAACAGAGTAATCTGTAGTATTAATAGGTACAAAGTTCTTAAAAATGTAACATTATTATTTATTTATGTAGCTCATTTATGGTGTTCATATTATAAGTTTTCATATTAAATACTGACAAAACTTTTCATCTTACCTCTTAACTAGTATTTTGTGCCTGACTGCGATGCGAATAGAGAATTATTGAATTTTAATATTAATATTCTAGAATATTGTACATGACTGTACTTAGATTTATTATTCGCACATTTTGTTAAGTGTGCGAATCGCATACTACTCATTCTTGAAGGGGTCGATTCGCACGCAATTTAAATACTTCCGTGCGAATCGCCTACTAAAAAAATATTTTTATTGAAAGGGGACGATTCGCACGATCGTACGAATAATTTTCGTGCGAATCGACTACTAACCCTTTATTTCGATGATTAATTGATAAAGAGGAAAAATATTCAAAAATGATGAAGAAAACCTCATTTACTAGAGGAAGGCCTCATGACCGCGTTTCCAATATGATCCTAGATGGGTCACATCCACCATATTCCCTACGTGTTATGAGTGTGATATTTTCATATTTTTTGTATGTGATTTTTTTGTGTGACGCGCTAAGTGCCGTGATACAGACCACCCACGGTGGCCAGGGAAACCAGGAGAACCTTCAGGTAGATCATAAATTGTTTAGTAGGTATTGGTTAAGCATTTAGAGGCGTCCTCTATTTTCCCGATGGATTAGGCAGAGGTGTACCCATAGTAGGTACCCCCACGTTTCGCCAGTTATGTTTAAGTCCCATGTTACAGGGGGCAAGCCTATTGCCATCAACGGGTAAAAATCCAGACTTCGGGCTGTTACTGAATTGGTTATTCCTAATGGAAAAACCCAATATCACTTTGCCCGATAGCAGTGATAGCCTAGTGGTGTGTCCGTCAGACTGCCAAGTCATAGGTCTCGAGTTCGAACCCAAGGCACGCGCCTCTGACTTTTCGTATTCATGTGCGTATTGTATAATTATCACTTGCTTCAAAAACAGTGAAGGAAAACATCGCGAGGAAACCGGCATGCTTGAGAGATATTTCTCGACGGCATGTGAAGCCAAGTCAGAGGCCCATGAGCGACTTTAAAACTCTAACACCAGGTAAGTCACTAACCACTTGAAAAGAAGAAGACTTTGGCTGACCTGGGAATCGAAGACAGGACCTCATGCTGAGAAGTAGCGCTTGCGACCACTAGACCAACGAGATTTTTGCAACTTTTGGCCTACAAAAAGTGCTGCGTAGTACCTAATCGAGAGACAAATTATTTGACTACTTAGGTATTGCAGTTGGAATGCCTACCGTCATAGTAAGCATAAAGTATCCTTATTCTATCAATATTAAACGGCTTGCCGATGTAGTTTAATTTCACGTAATGTACGCGACAATACCCTACAATGTAATCAGTCCGCTAAGACGGCACTAATACGCAAAAGTGTTTACTGCATGGTCATATAATGTATAATAAAATACCTCAAAGTTGGAAAGATTGCCGCAATCGTTATTTAAAAAAAGTCCTTCGTACTTTTTTGACAGTCAAAGCATAGGTACCATAGCGTAACAGAATTCTTGACCGTTTTATATTTTTAAATAAGTTTATGTATTTGACATTGGCTAAATGCACAAACCGTGCGAAGTCACAAAAAAAAAAAGTTTAAGTATTGTTTATAGTGTTTAAAATAAGAATAGTTGTAGTGTTGTAATCTTTATCATATATTTTATTTATTTATATCTGTCTTTCCTAGATTTCTTACAGTGTACTTTGTAAAAAGTTCGTGCGTAATTTATAGCCTCTAGACCCAAGTACTTAAACCAAGACTGGTAGTCTGTTGTTGCAGTTTTATGGTACAATCATTTCTTGTAAACTCCATGTAAGATGACTTGCAGACGTCCAAAGCATGTCATCCTCATTGAAAATTTGCGTTGTAGTACCTACCTAAAGCTGATAACAGACGCTTCACTTGAGTTAATGGTTCACTCGAGTAAATATCCATTTTTGTTTCATTCCACGTTCGGTAGGAATGAACGTTCATCTGCTCATTTTATTTAATTTTTCGACAGGCGAGTTAAAGATGCAGGTAGGTATAAATCTAACATCGTTGGTTGGTTTCACTAATTTATTAATTTTTCAGTTTTGATCCATGTAGTGTTCACAGTTTTACTTCGAGTGAATGAAGAACGAGAATGAACAAAACGATCAGCTTACCTAACTGCGTAACCTAGTCCGCTTATATTAATATAACATAAATTTATGCTTGTATTCTAATAAGCATAAAAAGAGGTATACATTTCGCTGGTTATGTTGTAAGCCCGTGTGCTCGGGGAACCTATTGTCATATCCATCATCGTGATTTAAAAACTGTTTCACAATTCAAATATCGAGAAAATGAGCATTACCTTTCCTCTCATCTGAGAATATCTAAATACATATTAGTATGTATGTTTATATATTTAAGCTTTATGTAATTATTTAAGTATATGTTAATTTATTACGTTATACGTGTAGGTTTATTTCAATATTTTAGTTTATGACTTCGCTTAATTATATTTTTCTCTTCTTGTTCTCACACATTACCTATTATCTAAATTTCTTTCTCATTTCTTCTTTCGCAGGTCTGCTGGAAGAAAATTCTTGAGAAATAAGCAGTACCTGGTCTACCTTTGTACTCATAATAATTATGATTATGTCATATCTACGTCTATTTTGCTATGTGTACATAAATAAATAAACCATTATTGTAATTTCCAAATAGAAAACCTTATAATGTCCTCCCCGGGGATCAAATCCAGGAGCCCATATTCAGCAGTTGTGTCTTGCGACAGTTGGTCAAGGCTCGCGCAGACAGGCGCGTCGTGATGATGCAAAACGATCCTGGTAGAACAATTTCCATAAAGTTTTCATAGAAATTGTTCTACCAGAGTGGCGCTGCGTTGACGAGTCGCGCCTGTCTGCGGGACCTTCATAATGATATTATATACAAACTTTAAGATGTATCAATGCAAATTGCACATTCACTTTTCTATTCCTTGGCCTTCTATGGCTTCAATCTAAACGGGGGGTATTCGTCAATATTAAAGCGTTAGGTTTCGAACTGTTGACGTCTTGCTTGCCAGTTCGGTGCCCTACTAGCCCTTGGGCTATTGCTACTTAGATTTTACAAAGCTTTTCAAAACACCCTTTCTGAATTGAGAATTTGAAGTCGAGAACTTGTCAAGCTCTGCTAGCATTACTGTGAAATTCAAAATAACTTTGCATAAAGTTAGACATTTTTAATTTCGCCTGCTACATTGAAGAACTATGCAGTTGTCGCCAAGTGATAACGGCCGCGACTAACGAATTATAGGTCGTCAACTCAAACCCAGGCAGACTTTGTTTTTCATCACTGCGTGGATCGCCCGGAGGACATGGTGGAGCATACGGTGGAGGTATGCCTGGCTTGGGCAGAGCACCGCCGTGTCCTCGTGGAGGCGATCGGTGGCGGGGATCTCTCGCGTCCGGCCCTGGTCCAGGCCATGGTACGGAGCGAGAGGGCATGGGAGGCCGTCTCCTCCTTCTGCGAAGCAGTAAACTCCCGAAGGAGGAGGTGGAGCGCGTGAGGGAGAGGCAAATTTCGCGCCCTCACGCCCCTAGCCGCCGCAGGAGGAGACGCCCTGGGCGTCGGGAATCGATTGCCGATTCCCGGCCACCGTAGGCGCGGGCTTGCGGACGGTGAGCAATGGGTAGCTCGCCTTTCGGTAAGGACCAAGCCCGGGTCGACGGCGCGTTGTGTTCCACGCGCGCCTCAAAGAGTGGCAGCGAGTGAAGGGGTCCGATGAGACCATTGCCTGCCGGGGTTGCGGGAAAGTCCGAAAGGGATACCGTGGCCCCCTGGCATTGCACAGGCAATAGAAAAAACACGGGTGGGTTTTAGTCAGTAAGAGTCTGACAGGCCCTCCCGCTCCACCCAGAGCGGGAGGAGTCATTTTTGACGATATCCCACCCAAAAAAAAAAAAGGCAGACTTTGTGTATTGTAAAGTATTTCATCACCACTGCTCTCAAAACGGTTAAGGAAAACATTATGAGGAATCTGAATATATTAAAACAAAAAAAAAACAGTCATATGTGAAATCCACTAGCTCGCACTGGGCACGCATGGTGGATTACGGCCCAGATATATTGCATAATAATGTTGATATTACACATACAATTTAGACATATTTTTTATGATTACAACATTGATATCGCAACGATGTAGTTTGTAAGGTTTTTTTTATGATTCTCTCATGCGAGTGGTCCTTGAATGGAGTATGTACTGAGTCGAGTGGGCCACTGGTGTAGACGTATGTAAATATGTTGAGATGGCTACTGGGTGGGGCTGGCCCAGGCTCTACACATGAGTGATTAATTTGGTAATTAATTTGTTTAATTACATGTATGTAAGTGTCTTATTAGAAGCTCTTCTCTAGTCAAACTACTTACCAAGTAAGTTTAGATCTTTTTTTACATGGTAACATTTTTTTTACTAATTGATTTGAATCTATCCGTGCTACTATTGGCCTACCTACAGTCCCGGCGCTCCCGACAACTGTCAGTTGGACAATTTCTAGTAGTATTATGGGTCAAATTCGCAAAACACATATTCGGACTGTAGCTAGGCTAGCTAGGTCAATAGTTCTTTTGGCTTTGACATTTCGTGATTCCTTTTAGTTAAAGCTACGTATAACTAATCTTCAGAAGAAATTAATTTTGACTAAAGACGGCTTCTGTGTTTTAAGTTCTATGTAGATGGTTTTAATTACTGAATATTTTTTATAGGAAAGCCTTTTTACAGATGCATATTATGAAGGCATTAAAAAACTCAGTAGCAGCCCGGAGTCTGGATTTGTGCCCGTTTGATGGCAATAGTATTGTCCCCTATTACATGGGACTTAAACATAACTGGCGAAATGTGGGTGTACCTACTATAGGTACACCTCTGCCCAACCCTTCGGGGAAACAAGGCGTGATTTCATGTTATCAAAAAGTTCAGTTTACCTAAAGATAACACCACAAATTCATCATCATCATTCTCTTCCGCCCCAACTTTACTTGGGGTTGGCACAACGTATCTTTTCTTCCATAGGTACTTCTCTATAGCACCACAAATTAAAGTTCTGAAATTCACACTCCTAAAAAGGGTGTGTTCCTTTTGCATTCAAAGGGATTATCCCACCTCACCCGACCACACACAATAATTAGTGGCTATCCGGCTATCCGTAGTGTTACACATGTAGGTGGAACTTCCCAAAAAGGTTGCTATGGTAATAGTCTATATTAACACGATCCACCCACGGAGCCATTAGTGGTATTGTTGGAATAGTTCCATTTTGCGACTATATGAGAATAATGTAGAAAATATTTTCACTGGTACTAAGATCTTTTGGCGCTCGAATGACGTTAACAGGGGGGCGCTGTTGGTAAACATTTGTGCAATTGTTTTGCGACACGTATCGAAAAACAAGATGGCGGCGTTAGTTCAGATTTTGTCCACGTGCCAAAAGATTCTTATACGGGTATACCTATGTACCTAGGTACCAAACATATTATGAATGCTACGGCCTTTTATCATTATAACATCTTGACGTTTAGACATAGCCACTTAGGTGCACGCTACGGACTGGTTCGGCTAAGTGGATGTTAGGTATCGTTTATTCCTGGTCGTCCCCACTGGGTACGAATGGGAAAAAAAAGTTTCGTTCCTCCGCAGTGGTGACGATTGGAACTTTTTATTTCCCACTCGTTCCACTATAGACCGAGAGTCAAAATGGAGTAATAGGGATTTCAATAAGAGATTTCGCCGAACCGGACACAATTCCAGACTCAGGGCTGCTACAAAGAAATTCCTGTCGGAAAAACCCAATATTACATTGCCCGAGCTGGGAATCGAACCCAGGACCTCATGATCAGCAGTAGCGCTTGCGACCACTAGACCAACGAGGCAGTCATTTATAAGAATAAATATATAATTATACTATACCTACTTACTACTATTTATTTTCTCGTACTTAATGGTAAAAAGTAAACTACACAAGTTGTGATAAAAAACTCGGTCCTTGTATCCCTCGATCTGTTCAGGATTCAAATCTAGAATCCCTCGCTACGCTCGGGATTCCACTCTAGAATCCTTCGTTGCTCTAGGGATCCAACTTAGGCCCTTGAAATAAATTCCCTTTTTTTCACTTATTGTATAATCTACTATTAATAGCCTTCTAAATTTAAATGAACCTTTAATACCTATATATTTTTTCTCACGAAGAATATTTATATAATATATTTTCTTAACTCAAAGAAAATATTGTGTAAACGGTTACCGATAGATGGCGCTACTGGTACACTTAACGAAATATTTTATCCCAAGTTTTATATTGTTAATTCCCTAAGTACCTATTTATAAGAGTCTCTATTATTTGACATAACAGATATAACTTTACTATCTGCTAAAACCTAAACGCCACGTTCAAAACCACGGGAGGTCGCAAATCGCCATTCATAGTAAGCAAAGGATTCCCTCAGCATCTTACACTCGAAATTCTCACGTCAATTTTAGTTCGATCATAACCACAATAGAATACATTTGTGACACATTACTAAAAGAAAGGAAATCTTTAGTACTCACCATTATAACTTGATCTGTCAATATGGCGCCACTTGTCACGACAAACGTCAGATTCAGTACATAAATTAGTTCCTGTTTTCGTCACGGCTCAACTTAAACTGGGTGGTAGTGGCAAGACGTGATAGTTTTGAATAGCCATGGCTTTAATACCTGCTGTTATCGGGAACAGTGTTAATGTAATCATCGCCATTGTCTATGCTTTTGTGAGATTATCTTTGGTTTTTTTTGAAGGGTGGATATTGGTCAGGATTGTGGTAATAATGTAAAGGTGTTACCTAGTTTTTTGGCAAGTTGCGTGTGTATTTGAAAGGAGTATGATTTGAAATGAATAATTGATATTTTTTTATTTAAGAAATTATTTTAATTTTAGTTTTTGAAATGGTTTTGTTTGTTAGTCTATTTCTGTAACTCAGTAGTTACTACAGTTATTATTTATTTTAATGAAAAGATAATCAAATTCCAGTTATTGGGCTATTATTTTCAAATATTTTTTACCAAAAGTTTCAATCAAGCAAAAACATATTATTTCAGCTCTAGAAGCGGGTCAATATGGAAAAGATAAATTCCTTAGCGAAAGGGGTATACAACCCAGTAAACTAGCTCTTCTCTGATTTATCAGTAATAAACAAAACATTTATAAAGTACATAGTCGTCGGGAGCAAACACTGCTAATTAGCCGGCTGCCGTAATCGTGCGCAAACAACAAAGTTCATAGCATAGCTTCACTGATACAAACGATACCGTTGCTGCTACTGTTAATTTATTTATTTTAATTGGATCCTGAACTAAATTATTTCTTACTTCTGCTTCTTTATTTGACGATCATCTTGCCTTACTTACTTTAAAACAAAAAAAATATCCTAACTATAACTGTTTTTAGGAAAAACGACAGCATAAGCATATCAATCAACTACGCATAAGGTTCAGTTTGCGCTACAAATTCATATTTTTTATGACTTTTTTTACATTTTTTTTTCACTAGCATAAAGTAGATGTTTGTTTAAGTGGAAATAACATCAATAAAATAGAAAAAAGGATTTAAATAGACCTTAGTTATGCCTACCTAATTAAGTGGTAATTCCGCCAGTTGCAAGGTTTTAACGACATATTACAGTGTGTTGCTCATTGTCGTGTTGGGCACTAGCCAATTAACACCAAGTAGGTACCTATGTAATGAACTGTGTGGATACAATCTAACGCAGGGTACAAAGATCGACGGTCGGTCACTTAATTGTCAGCTGAGTAATTAACAGATTTAATAGACTACGAATGTTTGGTATGTGCATCAGCATTGATATTTTTGGTCTATTAATTACGTACTTACCTAAAGTACTAAATTATTCAGTTTCTCCATGATAATGCCTGTTTTTTGGACGATTGGGTTACGACACCCAACCAACGGTATAAAAATGCGGATAGCTTAGGGGTTCTTAAGATTATGGCCATTTGTCGTGTTCGGGACGTCAACGAGATCGAGATGACGACGCCGAAGTAGCGACAGTACATTTACTATGACCGCGTGATCTCGTTTCTTGACAATTTAAGGGCAAAAGCAGCGCCAGGTTTGCTAATAGGTATGATATATTATTACGATCATCAAATGTTTTTAATTGTTATTACAAGATCTTTCTGGTTATAAAAAGACCGGTCGTTGTTGTCTATAAAACCTCTTGACTGTTAAAGAAAAACTAGTTTGAACAGGATCATCAACTCAGACAGATTGTAGTTTGTAAGTGGGTAGACACTAAGTAGGCAATTTGGCTAATATCTGGCTAATAAGATAATTTATGACATTTATTTTGTATAGCTACCTACTTAACGAAAACCAACGGCCTCCTCTCTCATCTGCATTCCCCCTAACTGGAACAGATAGAAACACAATATACTTAATATTAAATACATAAACAGTTAATACAATATGGTTATAAGGCGGGCTCCACACGTAGCGACTACAGTTGCCGCGAGGGCGCTACACGCATCTACCATTAACTGAGATCCGGTGTCAAGTTGCACACATTTGGTGTGTTCGTTTTGTAACCCAACGGATGCATGCTGTTAGGGGTATAAATGAAAATTAAATGAGGAAAAGAAAGACTTTATTTGCAATTAAAAAAAAACAACAACAAAAATATTTCCGTTCAGCGAAACTGTTGAAGGGAAAGTAATTGATTCTTGGAAAGTTAGTAATATTCACACACACAATTTATACTGTAGGTAGAATCATTCTGGAAAATAAATACTTTCGTCGTAAGGTCATCCACAAATGCTCTATCTGTTGGATAAAAGCTTTGATTATTTTTGATAAAAGGGATGTTCCTACTCTCCATGTTTGTCCATTTTTAGAAACTATGAGTTAAGCTACTCAACTTATGATTAGTATATATTGTCAACCTTTTGATTATTTATTAATTTTATAAGTCTATTTAAGCTCTTCCCGCCTGAAACACAGGATTACCTAGTTCAGGCACGTAAATCTTAGGAATATAATTTACCTACATTTAAGCAAAACTGTACAAATTTTTATGCCTTGTAAATTTTTGAATAAATAATATTATTTATGTTATTATTTGGAGATGTAACCTGTTTTTCAGGTCCATGTTTGTTTGATATTATGCCCGAAAGTCTGACGACCAGTCTTTCCAAAGGGTAACATGTTTATTTATTTATTTTATTTATTAGGGACAAAAAACAGTTATGCGTTACAACATTAATACTTAGCTGAGGTATAATAGTAAACAAACGCACAACCCACACTATTGTCCACGGATAAATATCGATTTTAAAAGAAATAAGGAAACGGACGTATACAGAAAGGGACAGTAAGGAAATGGAAATAAACCTGAAAAGTCACGCAAACCAACTCAAGACAGCGCTCACCGTCCAGATTTAGTCTGGAGTCACACCATAACATCAGCAAGAAGCAGTCATCGTTAAGGACGACCAGAAAGTATATCAATAGTCATTTTTCTAAATTTGTTCTGATTAAGAGCGAAAATATCTAAATTTATAAAATGTGAGTTGTGTACGTTTCTAATAATCGGCGGAGGGGAGCTCTCTCCCCAGCGTTTGTTCTACACTTCTCTGTGTAGAACAAACGGGTTGCTCGCACTTCCCGCCGACTAACAGTCCTAGGTACAAAATAACATAGTTAATTTGAAAGTTCTATACAATTAAACCTACCTATTGTTGCATATGCCAAACAGCATCATAACCATCAGCAGTGTACGCCTGTATGTTACCCAGTATCTGGGTAGTGGACGTCTGAAAGGCTGTCGCTCCATGTAAAATACTGGTATCCAGCTGCATCCGGTTAGACGGGAAACTGACCCCAACATAGTAGGGAAAAGGCTGGGCAGATTTTGTTTGATTGATATTATGCTGGATACTCTGCAATCAAGTATGTAATCCATAGCATTAAAACACAGTCTTTCTTTTCTTTTGGTTCTAATACAAAAAGTAGCAGATAAAATAAAAATAAATTTAAAATGTGGGTGTAGGTACTACAGGCACACCTCTATTTAACCCACCTACTGAATCAACCCTACTATATCAGCTCATTTCCTCAAATCTTTGTGTTTTGGTGGATTGGGGTGATTGCGGTGATTGCGGTGATTGCGCTGATTGAGATGATTGCGGTGATTCCCCAGTGAGTCGGGGTGATGAGGCTGAGGGTGATGACCAGGAATGCGCGTTCGCTGCATGCTGGTGGTCAGGATACCCGTTGAAGCTGTGGGTGATAGCTGTCTGTGTGACTCGCCTCACGAAAGCTTGCGGGAGTGATGATGATGATGACGTCACGCAGAAGTAGTTGCACGAAGGCTGCGTTGACGTTCATACTCGGGGTCACCAATTTAGGGGCATGAGGAATAGGGTGTAAAGTTCACTAATCCACTATAGAAAAGGGAGGATCCTCCGACCAGACGGGTGTTGTGTCTGGTGGGCTGACTGTCCGACTGTTGATGTCGGATAGTCTTATATATGTCGTTCGCGCGGTAAACTCTAATTGCGCGATGCAGGATTTGTGTGACGTCATGTCTGATGCGTAGTTAGTATGTGGCGGTGTAACCGCAACAGAATTACCTAATGCGTGTAAAGAACATCATAATATAATGAAAAATACCGTTACTAATATAGCGACCTAAGTTATTATAACCCAGGTTTTATATCATCGGGCCCACAAGGAACCCACCACTCTATTGCCTCCATCGGCCGCCCGCGCGGTCGCCGTAACATTATCTCTTTCCATTTACTTTACATTCATATTCACATACGATGCTCTGAAGGGTACGTTATGTATGTCTAGTGATGGGGATTTTTCTTTCCGTGAGAATAATATATTCATTTTGTTGGTAGGTATAAACAAATCTGCCTAGCCTTTTCCCAAATATGTTGGGGTCGGCTTCCAGTCTAACCAGATGCAGCTGAATACCAGTATTTTACACGGAGCGAATGCCTATCTGACCTCCACAACCCAGTTATTGGGTAATACTTCTTGGTAAGACTGGTTGTCAGACTTTCGGGCTTCTGACGATTCGTAACGACTGTCAAAAATCCACGAATGACAGCAGGGACCAACGGCTTATTGTGTTGAGGACCACACATAACTAAGAAGCAGAACAATATGGGTACACCTAATCTGAATCTAGTAGTTTGATGGAAAAATGAGTTATTCCAATAAATATTATATAAAGTTGTATTAATTCGTCATCATAGTTCCTTTTACAATATATCACAACTAACTATTTAAATTAAATAACTAACTATACAAATAAATAAAAAAACAAAAGGACACTTAGCCTTAGGGGTATTCGTCCGCATCGCTGTCATCCGAAAGCGTGCCCATGGGACTTTTTTATTACTAAAAAATAAAGTTACGAAAAAGCCCTGTAAATGGTGTATGTTTGCACTCATAATGCAATTCTTAACCAACAAAAGTTTTGATCGTTTGAGTTGTGATTTGACCATCTAATTACGCAACACATTTTCATAAACGATTACGACCAATTTGTTTCATTTTGACAGTCCAACAACATTCATTGCGTTATTTACGTTGTTGAGCAGACTTTTCTCGAACTTATGAAGCAATGGATTAGCAATTTGTTTCAAAACGATTCAGATTCTGATTGATTGTGTATTACGCAATTAGGGTACTGACAAACACATTCAAATCTAATAATTAAGATAAGATAAAATAAGATATTTTATTTGTATAAAACATAGTATACGAGGTGTTATTAAAACTATTAGATCGAACATGTTTTCCTTAGGTAATAACTAAAGCATGCAAACTTACTTACTAAAGATACGTTATGATAATGAAATTCATATTCCAAAAATCATTAATGCTATTAGAAATAATTCATTATCCATATCATTGAGCCATTAATATAATTTACAATTTAATGTTTTAATTTTTTGTGGTAATTTATTATATGGTTACAAAACTCTTGAGTATTTTTTAAGTACTCAACTACAACTAGCACCTATGAAAGATACATCTACCTAGGTACGGTAACTCAGCACCATGACATAGTGAAGCCATAAAACAAAAACTCTCGTTTAATAGCCCGTGGCCTGTGTCCATGGCCGTTTCCTACAGTTTTACGAGCAGGCAAACATGGCGCTGTATGTTCACGGGCAAACATATAGGTATCCAGCAGGTTTGATGGATGCAAGACCTTGGTACGTTGTACTTACCTACCTAATGTGTTATGGGTACTTTAATGGGAAATAGCTAGATTTACATTTACTTAATTATACTTGTTTTTTTCCATAGTAAATTAAGAACTTAAAAAAAAAGTAGGTATTATAAAGTGTTACGTATTTCTTTTTACAAATAAATGTATTTTCTTTCTTCTTCTTTATTAAGAATTATAGAAGAAGAAAGAAAATACTTTTATTTATAATTATAGTCACATTCATACATTCATTTATAAGAACATAATTATTGTAACAATCCTATACTATAATAATATTATAAATGTGAAAGTTTGTATGTTTGTGTGTTTGGATGTTTGTTACTCAATCACGCAAAAACGACTGAACTGATTGGAATGAAATTCGGCACACAAATAGTTTACAACCTAGATTAGCACATAGTGTACTTTTTATCTCTGTAGCACATTCCCGTGAGATAATATGAGACACCCACGTGGGCGCAGCCCCGGGCAAAAGTTAGTAAATTATATTAATTTCAATAAATGGTTCAAAAAACGTTTATGTTTTAAAATTAGACGAGGTCGGCTTCCAAGTAATATTAATAAAACTTTTTATTATAAGTAGGTACCTGCCTTTCCCATCTGATTTGAAAGTTATAGGCTTCGATCAACAATAGCACTAGATTAAGGATTAGGAACAAAAACACATCACTCAAGTGGCCGCGATTGCATATAACTTGATTATAAACCTTAACACTAAAACATAAAGTTTATTATCGTTTGCAATATATTTACTATTTCGATTGAAAAATACCTAAACGTATTTTTAAAATAAGAACAAATATATTTATGGAAAAGCAAAATCATAATTTCTAAGCAAAAAGGTTGAAAAACAACATTATTTGCGGTTTTATTTTTTTGCGTTTTTGATGCGTTCATCGGAAATCTAGTAGCATTGTTGATCGAAGGGTGGAGACCATGTAATTAGGTTCAGACCTACATATAAATAATAATATAAGACATTCTAGTTTGTCTTTAAGATAACAATAATGACCAAAGGCAACGGTTCCCACTGACCATCAAGAGCCACGCATATTAAATAAAAAGAAACTAAAATTGATTTCTTATTTAAAAAGCCTCTTTCTCATCATATGTTTAGCCTTTTCAGATACACTATAAAACTGAAAAAAAAAAATATCCGTAAGACTTCCTCGTAACTTAAATTCCAGTTGAAAACCAGCGTCCGACACTGGTTGGTTCTGGGCCTTTTTGACGATACTATTTTTTTATTTATTTTTATTTTTTTTGTTGACCCTGAATCTGGGTCCAATAAATTTGTTATCTTTCTTTCTATTACTGGGCACTACGAAAACTTCATAGGTAAACAACATTAATTATTATAACATGTAGACACAGTACTTACCTAAACAAATAAATAAGCCTATTAAAAATAACTAATCTGTTGCTACCATCATTAACCATCCCGTATTCATTAAGAGGATTACATTAACCGTAAAACATAACTATGTAGGTCTACTAACTCATCTTGTCTAGTTAATTAAAGAATAAACACCATGATGCTCACTTAGCTAATAACTATCGTTTACTAACACGTTTGTTTGTCTCGCATTTACACTAGCAATGTCCTCCGGATTACAATATAAATTTATATACTAATATTATAAAGAGGAAAGATTTTATTGTTTGTTTGTTTGTATTGAATAGGCTCCGAAACTACTGGACCGATTTTAAAAAATATTTTATCATTAGAAAGCTTAGTTTTCAGGGAGTAACATAGGCTACTTTTTATCCCGGGAATTTGACGGGTCCCGCGGGAAAGACCACGGGAGCGAAGCCGCGGGCAATGTTCTATATTAGATATTTATGATTATTTCTGTTTGTTGGCGTGGTTTTGAGTAGGTGCTATGATGCCTAGGCATGGGCTGTGACGGCCTGATTTACGAGTTGTAGGTCATGTGGTCGACCCCCGGCAGGCTTTGCTTTGTGTAAATAATTTCATCACCACTGCTCTCAAAACGGTGAAGGAAAATATCCTGAGGAAACCGGCATGTCCTAAAACCAAAAATTCGAAGACATGTGACATTTATCAAGCTGCACTGAGGCCGCGTAGTAGATTAGGTACAGCCCACTCCCTCTCACATAGATGAGGTCTGTGTCTGTGTCTGTGTGTGTGTGTGTTCTGAAAACACCATAGCATAATCATAGGTATGCTATGGTGTTTTCAGAATGTCCTGTGATGGACGTACTTTATTGTCCAGGAAAATAAGTTAAATGAAAAGCAAATCTGCGAAATAAATTGAAGTTTAGATTTATCAGCGGGATTATCATCATACAAGCATTAGAAATACGGTGTGAAGAGTACTGAATCATCCTTAACATTGTCCAGCACTCATCCCAATTTATTTGTGGTCGACTCAACATGTCCCTTTCTTCCACATTTCTCTATCAGTCGTCATCTTGGTAGTCACCCCCTTTCTAGCCATATCATCTTTCACACAGTCTATCCATCGTTTCTTTGATCTTCCCCTACTTATAAAGCCATCCACGGTCAGACTCATAACTTTCCACAGCACCTTTTTCTTCCACATCACATGCCCGTGATGACAATTGATTGCCACTCAACTTTTCCAGTCACCGGTGCCACTTCCAGACTTCCTCTTATGTACTCATTTCTTATTCTAGCCATTCGCGTAACACCAGAAATCCCTCTTAGCATTCTCATCTCAGCTGCATACAAAAAGTACTGCAATATCTAAATAAGTTACCAGAAAGTACTCGAGTGAAACGCTTATGCTCAGTGCTCGTTCTCTATAATGAAACTGAGTAATGGTGACCTACAGTCATACTGGTCGACAATCCGACGGCATCGACAATAATAAAAATATTAATTAATCTATCTAGCCTTTTTCTAACTATGTTGGGGTTGGCGTCCAATCTAGCCAGATTAAACTGTATACCAGTATTTAACACGGAGCGACTGCCTATCTGACCTCTTTTACCCAGTTACTGGTAAGACTGGTTGTCACACTTTTGGGCTTCCGACTACCCGTAACGACTGTCAAAGATCTACGAATGACTGCCGGGACCAAAGTCTTAACGTGCTTTCCAAGGCACGGAGGGGTCTCGAAATAAAAAGGATGGTCACCCATCTATGAACCGAACGCGGAAACCGTAGCTTGACCTTTGATAGACCCGTTCGGGTGCATATCAATAGCAATTCAACCTATTGTATGCAATTTATTTAAATTATAGGTAATCTTTACTTTAGTGCGATAACTATTTATTAGCTTAAGATAGGAAACCGTAGACTAATCATAGATAATCATTACATATGCTCCATATATGTATATCTTCAGTTTTTTATCTTTATGCATGTAGAGTGAACAATGGTGGCCTAATGGTAACGGCCCCAACTTAAAAGTTTTGGGTTTAAACCCAGCCAGTCGCTTTACTTTGTGTAAATGATTTCATCACCACTGCTCTCAAAACGGTGAAGGAAAACATCGTGAGGAAACCGACATGTCCTAGAACCAAAAATTCAAAGACATGTGACATCTACCAACTCGCACTGGGCTCGCGTGGTGGATTACGGCGCACTCCCTTTCACAGAAAAGATGCCTGTGTTCCAGCAGTGGTAATATTAAAGGCTGATTAAATGCTTATGATATGTAGTGTAAAAGAGCCCTCCAAAGATCGTTTTAATAAAAGAACAAAGAGAAACAGTTAAAACCTCCAAGGATTGCAGACAGACTGATGATAGCACTGACTTTTTATAATAATAATTTTATAATTTTAATTTATAATTATTTATAATTAATTTAATTTATTCAATAAGTAATTTGTACATGGTATACAAAGTTGTCTTATATAATTAGATGTTATAAATAAATAAAACCAGTACAACACATCATATAAAATGGGCCATAGGACTCCCTTTCCTAAACTAGGCAGAAAATCTGTCTGTATTTTAGTCAAGAGTATCCATTCACAGTGAGTCTTATTACGGTTACAAAAATATTGGTACCTACGTGCAGTAGGCGAACAAAATACTTAGGTATGTTAAATTAAAGTATAAAAATAAAAACAACAAAAGATGAAATAAAAACATGAGTGTGTGTGTGGGTGTATGTGTGTTAAGAGAGTCTGCTATCCATGTTCTAAATGTAACCCCTAAGTTCACCACGATACCTTTCCAGGCCTCCCTTCTGTGTTATGACACGGATTTCAAGCCTACTCAACACTATTCATAAATCTGTTTTCATCATCATATTATTCTTAATTCATTCACCCATGTTTTATTTCGTTACATAAATTGAAATTTGTACTATGTGTGTGCCCATTAATTACGGGTCTACATTACCTACTTAGGAACCTACATAAGATATGTGCCCAGTTGATGGCAATAGGCTCGCCCCATAGGTATTACTTGGGACTCAAACATAACTGGCGAAATGTGGGTGTACTATAGGTAAACCTCTGCCCAACCCTTCGGGGAATACAGGCGTGATGTTATGTTAATATATTTAAAACTGATTAACTATTAGCAATAATTCTATTGCGAATTATTTTACTCAAGGAGCTGTAAAAAGAATAATACTGGTACTATCATTTCGTACATCGCTACGCGTCGCGCGAATCCGGAGCGAAGCGGCTCTACGCGGATTTTTAATTAGATTAGAAAAGTATTGGTGAAAATAATAAGGACCCGTTATTTAGTGGATTAGTAATCTTTGGTTAGTATTTATGATTGTTATAGTACAAGTAAGTAGATACGTGGCCAAAAACCTTATTTGAAAAGTGGAATAATCAGTAGGTGTACAAGTTTACGATTGCAGTGATTCGTAGCAATTGTAAGATTAGGCCCACACGAGTAATATATGAACGGCAGAAAACTCAACAATATAACGCACATTTAATTTAATCTGGTGTCTCATAAAGCCACAACAAAGGACAGTCATGTGCGCGTACTGAAATTATAAGCAAACAATTCACGAGAATTACTTATCTCTGAAAAACATTTTCTAAGAAAACGGATACCAGCGCACCGTATGTGAATACTTGTAGAGCCTTGTACGACTGTACGGCGTGTCCCAACTTCGTCACAAGCACACATTCCTGCCGAACACTTATGATAATTCCATGGTTTTATCGTTTGGAGCTGCGGTATTATTAGCAGCGGGTCGCGCACGGCGGCGGCGCACGGAGCGAGCGGCGCGGGGCGAGGGGCGCGGGGCGAGGGGGGCTCACGGGGTTTTGCGGGGGGAACCGGGCCCCGGAGGAGAGGGGCGCGCGGGTCACTGGGCGGGACCGCTAGGCCCCGCCCCGCCGCGCGCCAATCCGTGGCGCAGTGGAGGGGAGCGCGGGCCCCCGGCCTCTATTTACTCTTTCAATCAGTGCGAGTGTTTGCCCCTGGCCGGCGTGCACGCGCGGGTGATGCGCTAGCCATGATCTCGCAGAAGCTGTCGTACGGCGACGTGCCGACGTCCGCGTCGCTGTCCTCGCTGTCGCCGGGCCTCGCGCCCCCGTACGTTAACGGCATGGGCTGCATGCCGGCGCAGCCCTACCCGAACCTATACTCCAACAACATGGTGGCCGGGAGCTCGTGCATGGGCTCCCCGGGCGTGGGCTACAGCCCGCCCAGCACCATGGCATCGTGCATGGGCGGCGGCGGCGCCGTGCCGTACGGCTCCCTGCCGCGTGAGCAGGAGGCCGCCTCGCCCACATCGGCGCTGCAGCGCGCGCGCAACGACAAGACCTACCGCCGCTCCTATACGCACGCCAAGCCGCCCTACTCCTACATCTCGCTCATCACGATGGCCATCCAGAACAACCCGTCGCGCATGCTAACGCTCTCCGAGATCTACCAGTTCATCATGGACCTGTTTCCGTTCTACCGACAGAACCAGCAGCGCTGGCAGAACTCCATCCGACACTCGCTGTCCTTTAACGACTGCTTCGTCAAAGTGCCGCGGACGCCCGACAAGCCGGGCAAGGGATCATTCTGGACGCTGCACCCTGATAGTGGGAACATGTTTGAGAACGGGTGCTTCCTGCGCCGGCAGAAGCGATTCAAAGACGAGAAAAAAGAGTCGATACGACAAGCGCAGAAGGCGCACCCTGGACACGGCCACCACGGTGGCTCACACGACAAGCGTGGCGAGCACGCGCACGAGAAGGGCCCGGGAGGCGCGCCGCCGGGCAGTGAGGACAAGGAGATGCGTGACGAGCTGCTGGCGCAGCTGCACGCGGCACCCGAGCTGTGCCTGCCCGAGCACACGCCCCTCGCGCTCGAGCACTATGCGCAGCTGAAGCAGGAGCCCACGGGCTACGCGCCGGCGCAGCACCCCTTCAGTATCACGCGGCTGCTGCCGGGCGCCGACACCAAAGCCGACCTGAAGATGTACGACGTGAACTATGGTTACGGGCACTCGCCGGCCGACAACTACTACCAGTCGCCGCTGTACCACCACCATCACGCGCACGCGCAGCCGCCCTTGTGACAGTACCCGCTGGCGTAGGCGGCCCGGCGCGCCTGGTGCGTGCCGCCTCCCGCGCCAACCCCTGCTCTGGCTAATCTCAATCCCTGATATTGATGGACTCCAAGTGAGCGTTTCGTGTTCTGGTGATATTACCGCGCCTGCTGTTCTCCCCGACCTGACCTGGTTGTATATTGTGTAAATATTTGCGATTATTTTAAACAAGTCCATTTTGTGTGCGTTTTATTAGTAGGTATAGATGTTTAGTGCACTGTGGACGATGTGGAATGTGTCGGGGCGGGCGGCGGCTGCGCGAAGTTAGGCCTAAAATTGTTTTGTGGAACTTCTGAGAAAGTGTCCTTTATAGTCATTACGATCGGTTTCCCCTTGTATACCAACTCTTAGTAGATCAGTTTCGTGTGAAACTGATGAAGAGCTCAGTGGAAGCTTTGCCCGCCCAAATCAGCGTACTCTAGGTAGATAACACCGTGAACATATCGCGATCAATACGTTATCGCCTTGTTTATCTATTGTTGTTTAGATAAATTGTTTGTGTCGCGCGTTGATGTCTTTTACTTAACTAAATATTGATTTATTCAATTCAAACAATATTCAATCAAAAATCGAAATTTCAGTAAATTTGAGGCAAAAATTACAGTTTTGGTTAGTTTTTACTCTCTCATCTCTATTTTTTACTTCGAGAAGAGGAAGCCCAGTGAAAAACATTATACAAAAATATTACAAATTCACTATCGGAAGTTGCTTCGTTAATACAACATAATTTCGAATCAAATCAGCGGAAAAGAAACTGTGACATATCTACTGTTACACAAAAGATTACAAAAACTATTTTGAATCGGTCTATCTGTGAAAAAGGGTTAAAACAACAAACAATCAACAGAAGAACAACATAAACAATAATTAAGAGTTGGTATACGACGGAACCAGAAGTGACGTCATATCGTGGACGGTTCAACTGTGCAATGTCTGTGTAACAAATTGTGTATAAAATTTAAAATACGATATATATTAAAAGATAAATTAGCTAGGCGAAAATGGAATCTGAGTTCTGTCATCAACCAGCGATAGAAGTGTAGATAAGTTTTGTATATATACTCGTAAGTTAATTGTATGACTCTAAATAATGGTGTTCGGTGTAACATAGGTACCTATCTCAGCTTCTGCACATTCCATTCGAATATATATTTATATGCAAGCGTTAATTTAGCATCTATGTCATCGGATACGGTTGGCAAGCGCGTGAGGTGAGTTTTAATTTTTTTTTTTATTAATAACTTTAAAATATATTCCTGATTTCAATAGTATAGATTTTTAAAGGATATTTTGTTAAAAACGCGATAGAAATTGATAATGGTATTTGGGTGTCGCGGTTACAGGGTTAAGTAGGAATTTCTTTTCTAACATTTTTGTTTTAAATTGTTGCTAATAATCATTTTTATTCTATATAATATGATATTGAGTTAACAGTATTAAAACAGCAGAATGAAGTTCTAAACAGAATGTTAAATATTTTTCCGTTCAATTTGTATATATTATTGATTTCTGTTTTCCATACATTATTTGATAAATGCAAGAAGCAATTTCTATGTATTCATAATATCAGCACTATACAAAAATAATAGTAAAAAAAAAACATATTAAAGTTGACCTAGAAATTAATCCTCTCTTTTAACACTTTACGTGACAAGGATTTTGACAAAAGTGAAATAACTCGAATTGATTGGAGGCTGCCGAAATTGACATAATGATGTTTGCCTTGACGTACCGAATTAGATGAAACACCTTGAAAACAACCTTTACTGACGTATAGAGGTCTTGCGCAGTATGTGAGGTATATTGGTACCTACTATGTAAACAGCCGTAATATTTATTCAATGGCTAGAATATTAACGATATTTGTTCATTTAAAAATGCACACCAAATTACAGAAGATGAAATTTAAAATGGTGACACGATGTGTTGTTAAAATTTTATTTGTAATTTTAAGAATGACGTTGGATTCCTATTTTAAAAGAATATTGCGTGATGTATCACGATTATTTTAAATGTAAATTGAATAATAATATCGTCTTAATACTAAAAGAAAATAATTGGGTAACTTTTGTATTTCTTTGAATAAAACAAAAACATGTATAAATATTTGGTTTATAAATAATCTAACATTAATTAAATCATATCTTTCATTTCATCAAACAATCTATAGGAATGTCACAGAAGTTTTATATAAAATATATTATTATTTATGATCTTGATCTATTTTTGTATAAAATATATTTTTACTTTTTCGAATTATATTACTTTAACATTTATATGCATTGCTCAACTTAAGTTTTTATTATTAGTTAGGTTCATGAATAGTTTGAAAATGTACACATTTATTTTTTGAACCTCACACGCTTACCAAGAGCTTGGAGATTTAAGCACTAATTTGATAGTTGTGCTAAATTCATTCTTGTAGCTATAAATAAATATGTATGTCGTACTACTCGAATCTAGATAGGATACTTATATATCATCTGTTAGTTTCAGAATTAATAAAATTAAGTATTTACAAATCTCATTTGTTTTTCTATTTTTCATTAACAATAATCCAAATGTCTGACTGAAGTGAGTCCAATGCAGCCTAAACTTCAACATATCGGCTTCAAGAATATCTATTGATGAAATTCAAATTTTTATCAGTCGTCAAAACTGAAATGAAAAATTCATACTATTCATTTCACATGTGTTTTGTAAAATATTATTCCTACATTATAAAACCCTTTTCATAATTAAAACAGCTTTTGAGCGACTACACGCGAAGGCACAATTATTATTTTACAGTGACGCACAAATTTATTTAATTTACAATCATTTCAATTCTTTAATTAAGCCTTTGCTTAATAAAACTCATGACCCAGGTACATGATTATACTTCAAAACGTACAAAAACAATGGATATCCCACCGAGCTGCATTTCACAAACAATCAATATCGTCGATATAATTATGAAAAAAAAACTTTAACTCTTTCTTTGCAAACAAAGGTACAACGCAATAAAACTGTTAAAAAACGAGTACTTATCATGCAACTTTTACTGCCGGACATTTTCACTTTTGTCGGCTTGCGCAAGAGTCCCTCCGGCCGTCAACGGGTTATCTCTCAAGAACGACAAAGAGCAACAATAAAGCTATAAAAGTACACAAAAGGGATAACACGTGGACTCGGGTGTTAATTTGTTTAAGAAATCGGCAAAATGCATTGAGAAAAAAAACGTTTTGTTGAACGAAATTGTCAATGAAACAAAGTATTGAATACTTTGTGTTAACTCTGCACTTGAGATTGTGCAATGCGATTTCGTATAATATAATATCATTTCGCATAATAATATGTATGTGTAATGTTCGTACAACACTTTTTAGTTTTTATAGCTAAATTATTTTGTGCTAATTCAGTAACAATTTTGACGATTAGCAAAATAATGATGAGTGGGAATTGCTTTTAGCTTTGCTCCAATATTACCTGCGATTGTTTCTATTGCAATTACCTACTCTATGATCCTAATCTCAAATATTTCAAGAAATATTTATTTTTAATAATGGTAACTGTTCTGAAGTTTTGAGGCTTATTTGGTTGTCATGGTGCCGCGAGTTTCAGTTGGCTGAAATAGGCTCATACACTTTCTTACACGAAACCCAACGTATGAACAAAGATGTTGATTAACATTCAAATAAACTGTGCCCGCGGCAATACCTTTCAATCAATATCAATCTTTTAGTGTCAAAGAATATTAAGACTTTTATATGAAAATGAGTTTAGGTAACTCATTTTCGCATAAAATTTTTGACTTGTAAAGATAAATAGTTTCCTATTACCACTTCGTTTTTAATTTATTTCATTTATCTCGCAGCATATAAGTAAAAATAATCACAAACTCAATTAGTGAATCCATTCATTCCATTCATATTTCGAAACTATTTAGCGCCCCGGACTCGAAGGCGGGACGCTGCGGGTGGTATACTACCGTCATAAAGCTAACCACAGTACTGCTGACCCACTGAGTGAACAAAGCGTGAGGGACAGGTATCCATTGTGGCACGATACGATTGTTGGGCCTTTTTGATATCTTGTTTTTAAAGGGCCTCCCTTTTTATGCAAATGTGGGACGCTTTTTTTTTATTTGCCGTAGTTTGAATATTGCGTTCAATCGGTTTTCTACTTATATATTACTTTAATTATAATTTTGCCTGGTTTTTTCAGGAAATGACCTAAGTAAAAGTCCGGAAATTATGATGAAGACAAAGAATGAATTCAATTATAAATACCTACTCTGAGTTTGACTTAGAGTTGCAATAGTTGCTCATTAAAGTCAAACAATACATTTTATAATTGAAAAGAACCAATGGAATAAAACAGAGCTAGTCAATCCTTCTGGATTGACTATGTAACAGAATCACACCGCAGCCGACGGGTTGACTAAAGTCCGTAGCTCATTCGTAATCGGCCTAGGAACTTGAGAGTTATATGTAACTACTCAATTTAAATATTGACATTACTCACAAAATACAAATGTTATGGCTTCTCATAGACATTTGTACCACCGCAGATTATAACAATTAAAATCAACAGTCAATTTATTGTTTTATTAATGTCAGACATGGATAAAAATACCCAAAAAAGAACATCCAGAATGGACACGCGTCCCTCAATGTGTGGGCGATACATTTTTATTTATCCATCTTTTGATTTTGTCTGTCATTCCATTCATCTTGTTACGGGTAAGCTACTGCGCTACCCACCTCCCAACGCTTTACAAGTCAACATCTTTACAAGTCATCACTTAAAACCAACTTAATTTTAACCTTCATCAAGTTTTTCTAATTATAAAACACAACTTTATATCAAAGACGATAAGTTCTATATCTCATTGGGAGTTGCGTTCTTTCGGGTGTCTTAGTAACGTGGTACGTTTGTTAAGTTTTATAGTGAATCACTTGAGTTTTTAAAGGTTTTTTTTGCGTGTGTCCACGTTTTAGTTTTGTTGTAACATTTATTTGGATACGTGTGATATTATGTCAGTGGTCTTAGTGATAATAAACAGCTTCATTGTTCGGCTAACGGTGTGTGTTTTGAATTGTGAGGTGAATTGAGGAGTTAGGTGGTTTTGGGCTCCATGATTCATGGTTAAGTAATATTATTGGTATTCTATTTATAGTCGAGTTTTTGTGATCGTTACTGTATGTTTCTCTTACTAAACCACTGTTCTTTTATTATTTATTTCGATTCGATTTGAGCTTCGTTTACGGCACTTTCAGGTTGGTTCACTTTCACATCTATTTCATCTATTGAAGTGAAAGTTTTGTGCTTTTTAAACAATATATATATTATTGAATTTGTCGTCGTCATTATCATAAAGAGTTGAATTTGTTCTCAAATAGATTTGAAAAGGAAGTAGGTACTCCTAAATATATTACCCTAGCCAGAGGCTAAAAGAGCTTGAACTAGGAGAATATCTTCTTCATCTCTCTTAAACGCGCGAACAATTAGCTCAAGCCGTAGTAGTAAGTACATTTTTACTACGGCCTGATCTAATGGTACCTTCAATAGCGAGGCTGTGCCAAAAGGCCTAGAAAGTGAAAATCGCTTTCAAAGCATGTCGTACAACGACTGTCAACAGGATTAACATAAGCTTTTCGGTCCCATATTTTTTGGACATTTCCCTCATCGTTATCGCAGACAGAATGTCACTTTGTCTAGGCCCTCTGTCTAGAGTTACAATGATTTCTATAACTATTATTTTAGTGGCATGAGGAACAGGGTGTAAAGTTCACTCATTCACTATAGAAAAGGGAGGATCCTCCAACCAGACGGGTGTTGTATCTGGCGGGGCAACTGCCCGACTGTTGATGTCGGATAGTCTTATATATGTCGTTCGCGCGATAAACACTAATTGCGCGATGCAGGATTTGTGTGACGTCATGTCTTTTATGCGTAGTTCGTATGTGGCGTAACCGCTACATTATCATTGCATTATTTGATGATTAATATCAATCAATATTGGACATAGGCCTCTCCCAGGCTCCTCCACAACACTCTGTCCTCCCCCTTCTGCATCTAGTCTGTCTGTCCCAGCCACCTTTTCCTTTTTTTTTTGTTGGTCGTCGGCCATCTAGCTTCCGACACTTCGCTTGTCTATACACGATCTCTACTCTAGAACTCATCTGCTCCACCATCAATCATTCTTTCTTACAAACATGGCCAGCCCACTGCCACTTCACCTTGCTAGCATGCAATGTCAGTGATGACTATAATTAACATATTCAACTCAAAATGAATATTATATTATTTTATTTGTAAAGGTTGAATGAAAGTGTTAATTTTAAACTTGTTTCCGCTTGCCTCTTCTAGGAATATGAACAAGTGTTTAGCAAGTCATCGTCTTTTAACTTGTACTTAGTTATAGAATTCTGAGAACCTAAGTTAGTGCTAAGAGCTAGCTCACCGCATACCATTGTGTTCCTAGGTTAGGAATTTCTGCTGGAAATAGTGCTAAGTGTAATTCTATTCTATTTGGTTTTAGACTGTATTCCTTTACTCCGCATTTACGGCTCCCGCATACAGGCGCGACGCGACTCTAGTAGAACAATTTCTATGAAAACTATATGGAAATTGTTCTGCCAGAATCGCGACGCGCCGTCTTGTCGCGCCTGTCTGTGGGAGCCTTTACGCTCATATTCAAGTTGATGCTTTTTTTCGACAAGTCTTGTAAAAGACTTGTCATGTCTTTTTGACTTGTTAAGTATGATACAATTATGTTTATAACATAATTGTATCATACTTATATCGATGTTGTTTCAGAAATGTTCATAAGAGTATTATTTGGTAACTTTTCTGATACTTAACTTTTTTTCAACTGCGTTTATGTCTCAGCGGTAAATGAAAGCAACAGGCAACATGAAGAATACATGTTTTATACCTTGGTGTGCGTAAAACGTGCGGTGCCTGTATTTATCATAACTTGTATTTTCCCAATTCTAGGTCTTTTCTTTTCTAAAACAGCTTTTAAAAATAAATGATTCATTTAAATGTTAATCCATCCATATGTGCAGAAACCATACTTGTCAATGAATCTAATAGGTACCTACTAGTACCCAAACTCTTAATTCAACTTTCGTTTTTGAATCGATAAAGCTAGGTGGTATGGCTACTTGTAACATAGGTAATCAGCCCTATAATGTTCTCACTCCTGAGACCTGGGACTCAGGCCTCCTCTCCGTGAGAGCACCCCAGTGCGGGTTGGTAGATGTCACATATCTTCGAATTTTTTGTTCTAGGACATGCCGGTTTCCTCACGATGTTTTCCTTCACCGTTTTGAGAGCAGTGGTGATGAAATATTTAACAGAAAGTAAAGCGCCTGTCTATGTTCAAACCTACGACTTACAATTACTCGTATGTTGCGGCCGTTGTCACTAAGCCACCACTGTTCTCTACTTAATGTCAAATTATTTAAAAACCTACATGTCTACCTACTTGTTGCGTTATATTGAAGTTCAAGCCATAGACATAGTAATTAACTTGCAGGCCTTTTAAACAGCTTTATGAATTTCGCTTCTCTTTGTTGAAGGTTTTACTTTTCACAGTCCTTAGCATTACTTAATCGTAGAATACTGCAAGTGTTCAATTCCAAACTATGTAGGTACTACATCTACGTATATGGACAGTGTTCCTCGGAATATTTCCACATTTTTACATAACCTCTATTCCAAAGAGGTTTTATCTTCGTATCACGAGTGGGTGATGCCATCGCATTAATTTGTCTCTGATAATGATAAAAAGCTCGTTTGTCGGTTAACGTCTTCACGGAGATAACTCGCTTTAAATATCTGATAGTACCTACCTGTTTTATATGTACCTACCTACTATGTACACAGTATAATTTATTTGGTTATTGGTTAGCTGTTGGATAAATGGATATAACATTTTTTTATTGCATACAGTTCAATCAAAATTAAAGTTATTAATATTTAAAACTAGCAGCGCCCCACGCTTACACCCGCAAAAGTGTTGATTCCGTGGGAATATTGGGATTGAAAGTATCCTATGTGTTAATCTAGGTTATAAACTATCTAAATAGGTACTTTAATAGGCCACATCATATTGTATGCATTTACTATTAAGTAGATAACTTGATAATAGTACTGTGCTCGTCCTACAAATACTGAGAAATGTTCAAATTATAGGCGAGGTCGCTGGCACCCTAAACACAAGTTTAATCTTACTTTGGGTTACTGAGTTAATCGAAAACACTGTTTCCCTTAGTTGTAACGCTGCAGTGTTTAGTTAAGTGTTTATGTACAACTGAAGGAATAAAAAAAAAAAAAAAAAAAAAAAAACATTTTTTTTTTAACTGTGTGCCAAATTTCATCCAAAGCCGTTCAGTTGTTTTTACGTTTAAGAGTAAAAAACGTCTCGTTTATAATGGTAGGATTTTAATAATATTATAGGTACTGTCATATTTACTCAAATTAATCTTTGAAATACGAAATTAATTACCTAACTGTCGAGTCGGATGATTTTTGGAAAATCTATTTCGTGTTTCTGAGAGGTACGTTAGGTACTTATTTTACCTATGTGTAATGTTGATTCAGAAAAAACAGACAATAATCTCACAGTTTCAGTTGAAAACCTTACCAAAATCTAGTCAGACCGTAGTCGGTCAAATCAAGACATACTTACGCGATCATTCTTATCTCAATAACAGCGATAGTGATTCTAATATCATCATGATTTTAAAGTTGTTTGCTTATATACGATCGAATCTCTCACAAGTACCAAGAATTACGTCATTTATCTTAGACACTTTGACGTATGCGTGAAATTTCGTAATAGTGCCACCTGTGGTTTTAAGTGAATCCACACACGAGCCACTTGCGGACACTACTAGTGGTCAGCGACACCGACAAGTGACAACCATCTTTCAATATACATTTTCTGAGTGTTCGCCACCGTTGCTAAATGTATAAAAGTGGCTGGGATTTTTTTGATTTATCGTAGATATAATAACGTATTGATTTTCTAATGATGATCGCCTTTTTTACCCGATTGTCAAGGAAGGGTTATATTTTTCGCGCGTATCTTGTATGTATGTATGTGTATATTATATTATATATTTATTACCTCGTATTTTCCAAACAGCTGGATGGGTTTCCATAGTTTAGGTATTGTTAGATAGGAGTTTGAAATTTAAAATAATGGTGGCTTTTTAACGCTATAAAAAACCCATCGAGTAAGGTCTCAAAATAAAGGAAACTAAAAGGGGATTACAAAGTTATATGTAAGTTATATGTTTAAATTTAATTAGGAATAATAAATTGGTTTAAAAAGTTTTTGATAGCGTAAAAATGGGTCATGTTTGTGTCGGACCTTTAACTGAAAAGTTTATATATAGACAAACCAATAACCCGAAAATATGGTGTACCTAACTTTAGTTGGTCCCCCAAAAAATCTATGGATTATATCTAATGCTTGTTTTACTCTTTTCAGTTATGTGATTTTTTAAATTATTTATTTTATTGATCTTATAAATAAATAAGCCTCGTTTAACTTTCTGGACTTTTTTCAAAGTTGGTAACTAAGTTAGGGCACATCACAAAAAGACGATATAGTACCTATATTAGCGTATCGCTTAGTAGTTTTAGATAATCAAAATCGGATTTATTCGATTCGATTCAATACATGCCGTAGTGGCTGTCACTGATCATAGTATCGGTCGCGAGTGGTCCGTATGCAGGCAGCCTAAATGATCTCGGATTGTCAGATTGTCGTCGGCTTGATGGTTCTATTAAATTGGTATTTAATTTCTTAGTCGTTTTTTTAAATAGAATGATCAATAAAATATGGTTACATAACAGTTTTAGTACATTGAAAACTAATATGTGAGTCTTTCTTACTGGTAATGCACTAAAAACTAGATAACGACTTTTCTGATGTCCGTTTTTTTTCTTCAATTCGTAGATGTTTTCTTCGGCTAGGTAATCAAACGCTAGGCTAGGTGATCAGGATCCAAAGTCTAAAATAAGTTGGAAAAACAAATTACTAAATTCCTTTTAAGTAAATAGCCTGCAGATCAAACATTATCCATATCTTTTCGACAGTGGAATTGGCAAAGCTTTAAACCTAGAATAGAACTAAGTGGACCCGTGCTTCTAAGGATTAGTACTATATATTATTCAACACACCTAATAAAAGGTAAGTACTTGTTTATGTAACTGGATAGATTAATTAAGGATTAGGGAGATGATTCAAAAACAAAACTCATTTATTTAAAGCACTTTTCGAACGTCAAAACTACATAGGACAGTCCACCAAAAATGTCAGCCCTTCACCACTTCCTAGTGCTTTAGCTGGGAAGAAGAATTGGCGCAACAAACTCCCCAGCTGCACAGCTGTAGGTATGTTAATTAAATGTTGAAATAAACAATACTGATTGCACAATATTATATTATAGCACTTATAAGATAATAAGAACCTACTGCATAGTTGGTCTAGTGGTTGCAAGCGCTACTGCTAAGCATGAGGTCCTAGGTTCCATTCCCAGGTTGGGCAAAAGTGTTATTTTATTTTTTATTTTTTTAAACTTTATGCACAAGTAAAAAATACTGTACATAGACGGACTTAATGCCTGAGACATTTTCTACCAGTCAACCTTAGGGTGGTGCAGAGACAAAACATGGTAGGTGCAACATAAGTGATAGATAACTTGAAAATGAATACCTACTAATATATATAGTCCTCCAGACCGTATTTCGGCCACGGCGGCCAATCTCAACGGAGACTAGCCTTCGGTGCCGGAGATATTATAGTGTACTTACAAGTGTGTGCGCAGACACAGGTGCACTCTCTCTTCCCTCACTCTCATAGTCCGATAGGACGGCAATCCGACGCGACCGGAGAGATCAGGCGCAGGGCCAACGGCTTACTTTCCGAGGCACGGGGGTATCACACCGCCAACTTCCAAACTCCGGGCTGCGTTACTAAGAAACTCCTAATGGAAAAATCCAATAACACTGCCCGACCCGGGAATCGAACCCAGGACCCAACGCTCAGCAGTCGCGCTTGCGACCACAAGACCAACAGGGCAGTTACCTACTAATACATAGATACATACATATAAACCGAATAAACTTTGTCAGGAGAAATAACGATAGGTAGAGGAGAAAACAAATCCAGCGCTGCAAAGTTTCTGCCAACTTTGAGCTATTGGGTTTTTCTTTATGGGATTCCTCGGTAGCAGCCCGGAGTCTGGACTTGTACCAGGTTAATGGCAATAAGCTCGTCCCCTATTACATGGGACTTAAACATAACTGGCGAAATATGAGTGTCGGCACACCTCTGCCCAACCCTTCGGGGAAACAAGGCGTGATGTTATGTTATGTTATGACCCTACTTCCATTTCAATTATTTAGATTGGTAAAAGGTTTTAACAGGAGTTTGCTAAGCCTTTAAAAAATATCTATGCAAAATTTAAAAAAAATATGCAATCTGTTCCCAGAAAAACCTATTTTCAAAAACTTTAGATTAACAGGTGTCTGATAAGTATATCCGGTGAGATATAAATATTAATCCTAACTATAGATATCTGCTGGAAGTACTTTTTCTGAATGGCGCTCTTCCGGTGGGTTGATTCTTATCAATAAGCATTACATTATCTTAATACCTAATATCGGATCGATACAATCAAACAGTCTAAAAAAGTAACTTACAACAATCTTTTTTAAATATATTCCATAAATATATACCTCAGTCACAAAAAAAAGGAAAAAAAAAAAAAAAAAAAAGAGATTGCATGTAGCATAGATGAGAATGTTGAGGTGAATGTGTGGTGTGACAAGAATGGATAAAATAAGGAATGAGTATATTAGAGGAAGTCTGAAAGTTGCGCCACTTACAGAAAAGTTGAAAGGGAATCGACTGTCTTG
Source organism: Xanthia togata (assembly GCA_963853775.1). Classification (NCBI taxonomy): domain Eukaryota; kingdom Metazoa; phylum Arthropoda; class Insecta; order Lepidoptera; family Noctuidae; genus Xanthia; species Xanthia togata. The sequence continues at coordinate 22,946,160 of OY970791.1, forward strand.
GTATGGGCATGTGATGAGGAGGGAAGAATCGCATGTGACTAAAAGAGTGATGAATATAAATGTTGAGGGATGCAGAGGGAGAGGAAGACCAAAGAAACGATGGATGGATTGTGTGAGGAGTGATATGAAGGAAAAAGGTGTAGATGATTGCGTGACGGTTGACAGGGGAGAATGGAAGGAGAAAACGTGTTGCGCCGACCCCAAGTAACATGGGACAAGGGCAGGAAGATGATTATGATACGTAGGTATATTGCTATTTGTTATAGGCTGGTTGACCTATATACCTAGAATGTATGTAGAGACATTCGAGACAAGGTATATAGGTCAACCAGCTATCTAATTACGATCGTATATTATGTAATTAGAATACAGTCTTGCCATCGATGCGATCGATCAGGTTAAGTTACGTTTGCCGGGGTCGATCCGTGGATGGGTGACCATTTTTACATATTGAAACCCCTCCTTGCCTCTGAAAGCACGTTAAGCCATTGGTCCCGGCTGTCATTCTTGGGTCTTTGACAGTCATACCGGGTCGTCATCCAAAAGTCTGACAACCAGTCTCACCCAGGGGTATCGTATTACCCAATTACTGGGTTATGGAGGTCGGATAGGCAGTCGCTCCATGTAATATTCTGTTATTCAGTTGCAACCAGTTACTACAACTGAAAGCCGACCCCAATATATGTAGTTGGAAAAGACTAGGCGGATGATAAAACATAGACAGGTACCTACTATCCAAGAACTTCATATCTAAGCAGTTTGAAAACAAAATCCCGTGAACACGATGACCACATCTGTTACCGCCCCGGTTTTGTAGCGGCCGAGCGTTGCTATCAGAAATAGTCCTTACGGTGTATAGATATGAACTTCTTCGATGGTACTTACTTACCGGGGATAACACATGATACTTTTCTTACTTTTTCTCTTCAGGAGTTTCGAAATACCATAATAATATTGTAGCGAGCTCGAGTGACACTAAAACACAATAAATTGATTACAGCCATATTTCCTGGCACACTTTTGTTTGTACTATACATACCGACGTAGGTACTCTACAGCTGGACGCATTAGAAGTAATAATGCAGTTGAACAAATAATACCTCGGGTTCCCTAGTAGACGTTAGAATATCTTTTGTAAGTTGCTATGTGCGTACGACCAGCTGGAACCTTACCATAAGTATAAACGTGGATAAAAGAAACAATGATAAAGTATAATTTTGGTAGGGATGTTAGATGCAAGATTGAACGTTGTCTCTTTCAATCTGCCCCATGTAGCCAGAAAACTGCACCACGTATGCTCAAAGGGTACAAAGAGAAATGAGGAAGAAATAAAACGACTCACAAGATTATGAAGAGGCCTATGAAGATAGCATCAATCTCCGGATCCTAGACTAACGGTAAGTATCCTATACTGACTGAGTAAGTAATGATTTATCGGGTGAACAGAGGTTCCCCGTGAACGAAACGTGCAGGAAATAGAAGCCCACACGACGTAAACTTAAAGTAATTTGAACGTTTTTTTCAACCGACTTCAAAAAGGAGGAGGTTATCAATTCGGTTGTATGTTTTTTTTTTTTTGTATGTTTGTTACGCGATTACTCCGCCAATTATGAATTGATTTTGATAATTCTTTTTTTGTTTGGTAGGGCATACTTCAGAAGTGGTCCCATATAAATTTGGTCAAGATCTGATGAGGGGTTTTTGAGTTAGCTTCAATAATACGTATTTTTCCCATCTAGTATATGTGGACGATATTCTAATAGTTCCTGTCACTGTAATTTACATAGCAGGTAATGGGTATTCAAATTTTTGTGGGGGTTTTGTGTAGGTACCACAACTAAAAAGTGAAAAATAAAAACTTTTTCACAAAAATAAAACCGACTTCCAAAAAAAACACTACAAAGTGAAAAATAACTTTTATTTCGGAAGTCGGTGTCAAAAAAACGAAAATAAAACCCCAAAGACACCGACTTCCGAAATCAAAGTTATTTTTCACTTTGTAGTGTTTTTTTTGGAAGTCGGTTTTATTTTTTGTGAAAAAGTTTTTTACCGCATGATCTGTGAAGTATGGAGAAGTGCGATGAAAAATACGTATGCGGTTTATTCATAGTCCACCGCAATTTTTTTGCAGGAGGCCCTCCCGTGTGAAAATATGTTCATCACCGCACATATTTTTGTATTGCATAGAGATATATGAAGTACCTACCACGCACTGAAATGAAAAAATCGCACCGAGACACAGACCAAGCAGTATTAATCAGATTTATTTTTGGGAAGACCTTATAAGGCGTTACGGCCATCAAAGGATGCGCCCAAAACCCTTCGGGGACTCTTTTTTTATGCAACACTAAATATGCAATATGCAGATAGTCTTCGGGCATTTTTTTCAACAACACAGTGCGCAAACCCGCGACTGCGTTTGTTTTACCGTACGGCAAAAATAACGCGTCCGCTATAATAGATATGAATAAAGTCTTCGTACTTACGGAACAAGTAATTTCAATTCTAAGATCGATACAATTTACATTACGTTTAAGCACTCCGCGTTCGGTTCACAAGAGAGCCTAAATCCTGCATACATAACAAGGTATTCCTATACAAAATGAGTGCCAACACAGCTATAATAACGAGTGTCTATTTGTTTATATAAAAAACTTGCCGTCAAAGTGAAGATATTTTAATTTTAGGTACCTACTCTATAAGGCGCCTCGTTTAGATTGCTTAAAATAAAACGGGGCTAAGGGTCATTTACCAGAACAGTAAATATCTCAGTATCTTTACAAAAAGCCAATCGCCTAGCCTTTACATGAATCTTGTAACAGTCTTAATAAAAGTTTTTTTCACCTTCCTTTCAAAATTTTTACCGTGTAGGTATTGCACTTTTGTATGAAACAGCTGTTATTATTTCAATAATCGTCCAGAAATTTCTACGCTATGGGGTCTAAAATCATGTGCTGAATACATGGTAACAGTTTTCGTGGCGATGTCCCTTACACCGTGTACTCTCTAAGGTCTACGAATCCAACATAAACTGGCATATTTTAAGAGAACCCCACCATAAGCGAAATCCAGCCGGTCGAACAGGGCGCGGCACGCTTTCGTAAAATTGAAAACTATTTGCGGAACAAACACCATCCATCATGGGACGCCACTTGGTCGTACAGCCGTAACCTACCCGGACTAGAGCTAAGAAAGTGGTTATTGGACGTTTCACTGCACTGTACTGTACCTACTGGTAATTTTGGTAATGGATTTTGTGTAATTTCGGGTAGTGTGTTGTCGTGTATGGAGAATCGAAAGTGTTTGTTTGATTGAAAGAGAGATTATCGCATTAGGTTACATAATATTTTAAGTTTGAGTAAATTCTGCCAGCTGTTGTTTGCCCTAAGTAATATTTCTGGTGTAATTAGGAACGGCAGAGAATTAAACCACTGAACAAAACATACCGTGTAGGCATAAATGATTTGTAGTGCCAAAATATGCACTATTAAATAAGGACATGACGTATTAAGCATCTGAAAAATTCCTTTTCATAAAATCTTTTAACCCTAGCTCTTCGGCACCTTTCTCTCCACAAATCCAAATAATGTAACACAAATGAACTTTTCCCTATATCAACCAGTGGCAAGTTCCAATCACGGTGAGACGTGGCGACCCATGATTTATGACTTCGACCAGATATCTAGTCGAACGTCCCACGTCCACAAGATGAATTGCTTTGCAAAAACTTTGGCTCTATTAGGGTCGTTCAATCCTTTTCTTTCTGATGGGGGTAAAAGATTGGCTCCTTTTGGTAACTTTTTAAAATATTTTTCTTCAGTCTTAGGTTTATATCCCATATTATACCAAAGGATGAAGAAAAATACCAGCTACGAGATTTTTAGAAGGAGATGTGACACAAACTAGTCGTTTTTCATAATGTAATTGGAAAACGAAGAGGTGAGCAGAAGTGTAGAACTTTTCGCCAGTTTTATTCTAATAGATTTTTTTTTAAAGTAAATATGTGGCTGTCTTGTTTACTTATTGCTAAGTTAGAGCTTTTTTTTTTGGGTGGGAAATCATCAAATTACTTCTCCCGCTCTGGGTGGAGCAGGATGGCGTGTCAGACTCTTACTGACTAAAACCCACCTGTGTTTTTTCTGTTGCCTGTGCAATGCTAGGGGGCCACGGTATCCCTTTCGGACTTTCCCGCAAAGTTAGAGCTTAACCAACAAACCTATTTTGAAAATGTATGGTATAATAGTCACTAGGAGTTCAAAGGTAACTATGTAATTAAGATTAATAAAGAGTTGCAAGTTGGTGCGAGATTCAGTTATTTATTTTCATGGTAATAATGCAATATTACTTAGTCAAAACTGATTGTTGATAAGAAGGTATGTAGCGTTACTTTTGAGTCATAGTTACACCCACATTGTTTTGTTCAGGGCCGTGTTTATGGGATAGGCCAACGGATGCAATCTTTAAAAATCACGCTTTTTAATTACAGTTTTATGAGTTTTTAAGGTATATTGGCGATAGAGAAACTTGAATGGATTCATAGAACTCTATTTAAAACCTTTGATATTGGATGTTGCAGTTGGTCGTCAGCTGCAAAGTGTTACGTTCTGGCTTCGATTCTTGAAGGTACAGTGCCCGACCGCAGAAGGCAACTGCAGACGACGTGTCGCCGCGACACGACTGGTTTCTATGAATTTCTATGAAATACCTTCCGTAGCTAGCGACACGTGGCAGCTGCGGGCGAGCGACAGGCGACACGTGCAGCCCGGCCGCAGACCAGTAGTGCCGCCAACGCTCGAGCGATTAGACGTTTTTCTATCTTCTATCTACCGACTGGAACACGGGCTGCAGCCGCCTGCGGTCGGGTTCGGAATCATGACTGCAGCGACATGACGCCCCGACACTTCGCGTGCAGTTGCTGGCTGCGGTCGCGTACGTTATGGTACCTTAAGATTCTCGTCCACAACAGACTACTATTATTTTATTCACGTTGGCTGAAATCACTCTAAATAGGGCAAAATATTGTATTATATCCATACTAATAATAATATACTATTACTAATAATATTATAAAGAGGTAAAATTTGTTTGTTTGTAAGTTTGTATGTAGGGGGTTATCTCCGGAACTACCAGTCGGATTTGAAAAAAATCTTTTTGCATTGTATAGCCCAATTCTTGAGGAACATTATAGGCACGGATGAACTCGCAGGCAGAAGCTAGTCTTAGATAAAGTCTATGTATGCTAGATTTATTTTTCTAGTAGGTATCCATCTCCATCTTTGACAAGATGCTTTCAAATAAATAACTTTTTATTATAACCTATCATAAATAAGTTCGTTATATAACGTGCTGCTACAATGGTGACATTAATTTTAACACACGGGTAGGGTCAGTATCTAATCATTAAAAAAATATAAGAAAAAATCAATCATTTCATTAGTTTCATTAGTTCAACCTAGCTCAAGGGTCAGGGCTTCAAATTAAAATGTAACAACTTTTTTATGTCAATAAAACATTTATTTATTTATTATTAATTAATTGAAAACTTAAGATTTCAAACGCTCGCCGACATAGCGCTTTCTCTTTTCCTCAATTCAGCTTCTCTTTGCACGTTATTCATTTTATTTTCATTGATGCGATGTAATGATCCGTGACCCCGGTAAATGACCTCTGCGCTACAGTTGTTAAGTACAGGTTGCTCTAAGATGCTTTTTTAGAAATTTTTAAATAAATCAATAAATAATAACGTTTAATGAAATTAAAATATCCTCATAAAAAGAAAACGCTAATCCGTATAAGTGTGTTAAATTAATGTCACCATTATAAGGGTCACGCTGTATACATCTTTCAGGAATGACATAGACCATTAAGTCATGTATCTGATCTCTTTAAGTCTCCTTCAAGCCATAAAACCCATATTTATCTAGATTTTACTAAACACTTTATGAATCCGATTAATTGAATTGTTCTCGGTACAGTAATACTAAGCTTGATCGCAAACGGCGCCGGGGCAACGACCTGGCGGCCATTTTGTGATATCTCTAATTATTGCATCATGGCGGCGAAGACTAACTGTTTTAATGGACGCCTGCTAATAGACGACGCCTCATTAATACCTACGTGTATGAGACGGTAAATATTTGTAAGCGTACGATGCAGTCTGATTGATTTACGGATTTCGTTTTGTTAGTGTTTTATCTGACGTGGTGCCCCGAAGATTTACGAGATCGCTTCTTTCTTGATTAGGGTGGTACAATAATGTGGGCTCAAAAACCTAGAATTTACGTAAATGATTTTCTCAAATTCGGTTAGTAGTAGGGTAGTTTCTGAGTTTATCTTAAACATTATTAAATTTTGATGAAGGGATTTAGAGACGTGGATCCGTGGGGAAACTTGAAAATGCCAATTTGTGAACCGGGTTAAGAATACAATCCATTCCATCACTAAAATAACTGATTTCACTCGGAAAGTTTGCCACGCTTAAATGGAACTGGGGTGGACACATCTGCCTGATGTCGGACGATCAATGGGCCAAATTTACGACCCAGTGGGTCCCGCTTAATGGCAGATGACATCGCGGCAGGCCCAGACGGAGATGGTGGGATGAACTGGAGTCCTTTAATAAAGATTGGTCCTTGGCAGCTCTGGACAGAGAGACGTGGAAAGAGAGTAGGGAGGCCTTTGCCCAACAGTGAAAAAAAATGAAAAAGAAATAAAATTGCCGACATGCAGTGCTTGGCTAACAGCGAGCTTAGTTATCATTTATCTTTCTTTCTTCTTTCTTTTTTTTCTTTTTTTTTCTTTTATTTTGTCTATGTTGCCCCACACTAGGAATTTCTCCTGTAACTTGGATGCGTTTACAAACATTTAAACTCACATACACAAACAGCCAGACCCGGAACAACTACTACTACGGAATCGAACCCGCAACACGCAGTGCAGCAGTCAATTGCTTTAACCACTGCGCCAATCATGCCGTCTAAAATCAACAAACACAGTAGTGGCTGAGTCTGCTTATACATTCATCGCTGCAGACATTCGGAGGTCCATATACAGCTGTGGACATCTCTGGGCTGATAATAATTATGATGATATAGGTACTCAAAAGCTGTAAGTATGGTAATTTCACAGTGAGTAGGTAAGTTTAACATTTTATTCCCAACTGAAACTTTTTTAACTGACTGTCCAGGTCAGGCCATAGTCTTCAATCTACGGTCCTGATAGGTGTTGAAGGCTAGATATACTTCGAGTTAAAGTTGTCTGCAGTTTGTTAGCATAAGGAGATAAGATTAGCACACGTTTCAAGGGTGATCGTTTGAAAACGCTTATGTATATCATGTATGCATTCTATGTTATGGTATTTTAGCCTAGGTCTAAGCATAGACAACGAATCGCAGGAATCCGTTGGATGCGAGAAGTGAATCGAAGTGCCGGTGCTTGGGGGAGACCTAGGTATGTCCAGCGCTGGACGTCTTTCGGCTGAAATGATGATGATGTTGATGATAGACAACGAACATGTGTTGGTTGAACCAAGGCATACCTACCTACAAATGGGTATAAAATTCAGTTGAAAAGTTAGATTTTTTTTTTCATATGACCTATAAATCTAACAAAAAAAAGTAAGTATCGGAGAATTCCACTCATTTGAACATCTCAAGATTGTCCAAGAATAAACGTTATCAAAAGTCATAAATTTGGCTTCAAACAATTCAATGCTGTTACACCACTATTTGTTTTACCGATTAGTATCGATCATACACTTACAAAATTTTGCGAATCATCACAACAATGTCTCGTTCGACCGACGGTTAGACAACATTTAAACCGATAACGATCGCAAACAGACTGGTTGATAAAGATTGTTAGTGTGTACGAATTCGTATTTCGAACATTCATTGAGAAAGAGGTTCGCGCCTTTTTCTGTAAAATGGCGGCAAAGTTCGTTATTATAATAATGAGTAGCCCTTAGGCTGTTCCATGGCTACTTTGATGTCTTAGAAGTTTAGGCTTATTTTATGGTGAAAAGTTCTTATATTTGACTTTTTAATGACATACTTAACTAAGTAATAAATAACTTTGTAACATACTCCACTAACCCAATGCAAATGGGCTGGTTTAGTAGTCAAGTTGCATAAGCTACCTTTCAAAGTGATCTATGACTCCTGTTTTTTATCAGACGGCTAGTTATAGGACTCAGTACGTTACTGTCAGTAAAAATTGAACTGAGCCTAACTATCAATGTAGAGATAAGACCCATGCAAGCTTTAGCAATGTTAATTGAAATAATTTTGTACCTACTAGATACTCCATTACTTCAATGAACGTTGCTAAATTCTACCTATTCTGCTTTTATAGCATAGTTGAAATTTATACATATTTGACCCTCAAAAACACAGCCAATCTAGTTTTTAACTACCATACGCCATAATGCATTAAAGTCACGATATAGAAATCCAATAGGAAATAAGGACACTCGAGTCACACATTAAAGTTAAGGCGTCCTGAATGCCCCAAACGTCATTGAAAATTCAAAATAAGAATGTGCAGTCTCCGCGAGAGCTGCGTTCAGTTTTTATCACGTACGTTATTTGCCAATCGTCGCGGTATCGGGTCAGTATCGATTCGCGTCGTAGCCCCTTATCGAATAGTCGATATATTTGTTTACTCAGGCCCATCAATGAGAGAGGTTCGAGTGTATCTTGCGTATTTGAGCAATAACTTGTTTGATAACGCTTTACAGTGCTTGCACTGTGATTAGTCTCGGCCCTCTAGATTGTGTTCATGATTTTTTTGTTCTATCTATTAGAACTTGATTGTGGGTGATTTGTAATGTTTGTTCTCTGTTATCGGCGATGATTTAACTATAAAAATGTTTAAAACTTTCGCCTATCGTGTTTGTAGTCTCATCTCTGATGTCTGAATTCATATTCCAGGTGGTTAACTCATACAAGTTAGTAGGTATTAGTGGCATATTTACAAAAGATTCGGTGCGTATTATGAACAACATTTTATTATGAATTAAATAACAATATCGCAGCTACTACTGCTACAAAGTTGCTACATTTATTCGATATCCAAATTATCTTAAACCAAAAACATAGGGAGCAATAAAAGGCCTAAGTCTCCACACATTATCCATCCTAATCGGACCGCAACAAGAAGTGGCGGCCGGCCCCCTTTCCCACAGACGGCCCGGCCACTCAAGACCGCATTTTGGTAATAAAATACCTCCATGTAATATAAAAGCCGATCGCATTATCCAAAGGAGCCATTATTAAAAAGTATCGAGTTTCGGAACGCACCGCGGCTGCACGCCGGCCAATCACAATCTCCCGCCAACCCGCCAGCCAATCAGAATGCGAGCTGTTTTCTTTTTATTGTAGATCCAGTTAATGGATTGTTCTTCATTTTGATTTATGTATTGTTTCTTTTTTGGCACCGTGTTGTTTTTAACTGCTGCCGTTACGGTTTTGTGTTTGTTAAATAATGACTAAGCTTATAACGATGTGAAAAATAAATGTTGTATGGTCTTTCGCTGTCTAAGTAAACTACAGCTAAGTGAGTCTTATTTATAAACTTTTGTCGTCGTGGTTTGTGAAACAACAATATAAATAAATTGCACTGAGAATTTTGAAACAGAACTTATTTTTTTTATATTACCTACTCAGTTTTTCATAAATAAATATTCCTGAAAAAATGTAATGTCCTATTCTAAGCCAAGTGGCTGAAAAATATATTTGAAGATTTATTTTAATTATGAAAGCTTTGTTATTATTATTTAACTACCTAATAGTTAAATAATTAATAACAAATCGTAAAAAGGGGTTTTATAGATGACACTTTCTTGTTTAAAAATACTTTAAACCAAATTAAATGTATTTTAGATATTTACATTAGTTTCCTCTTTTAATAATGTAGGATGTTAAATTTTATCATTTATTCTTAAACTTACTCTTCGTAGATGTAACTGCTGAAGCACGTTTTTTTTTGCTAGATTTATAATAATAATATAATACTTATTTTCTAATCTGTCTATTGTAAAGAGCTCAAACTCTAAACGACAATGAATTATAACGTTGCTAAATTGAAGAGCAACGTTATAATTCATTGTGTGTACAATTGTGACGTAGCATGACAACTGAAGTGGTATTACGTTTAGTCGGTTACTTGACAGCTGTCTTGTCAAGTTGTTTTTTTTTTGTTTACTACCTAAACCTATGGAGTATAGAGAAAAGGTGAGATGAAGTCGACGATGGTGTTCTATTTGGCAGAGTAGCAGCACACACGAAGTAAGTAAGTACTGTATGTTTTATTATGTAAATAACTTGACTGACCTTTGCTTTAAAGCATCTTGGATATTGCAAAAGAGCAACCAATGAAATGATATTCTAGGCATCACCTAAGTAGGTACTTAGGTCCACTTGCACCACAAATCACTCAATGCGTTTAGCGCTAAACCACAAAATAGTACAGAAGATGCATTTTAGGTATGAAGCTACAAACATGGCGGGCTCGTCTTGTCAGACCAATTCAGTGAGCGTAACGTAATCATAATCAGAAGCGCGATAAAAAGAGAGGCAACGAGGTGAATTTATCTGTAGGGAATTAGCGCTTTGCGACCTGAATTGCTCTTTATTGTGTCGCAACAAGAGTCCCTTTTTATTTAAATGATTTTGCGGAGTGAACCATCTGTATTAATCTGTGGCTAAGTGTATTTAGAACATCGTTCTGTTTCTGACAATCGTTTGAAGTGGACAGAGACAGAATGATGTTTTAAATATATTAAGCGCTAAACGCATTTAGTGATTCGTGGTGTAAGCGGCCTTAGTAATTCTGTCTGACTCAAACTCAAACCATTTATTTCAATTAAACCATTTACAGGCATCATTCATTTTGAAATTATGCATGTGAGAACAATGTAGATACGTGCACGTTCGTAAAAGCGTCCGTAATAAAAAGAAAAAATAAAGAATCATTCAAAAAATTAAAATAAATTAATGTGATAGCATTTTGTTGTTATTATCTGCTAATAACAACAAAATGCTATCACCTTTATGTAGCCATTATTAGCGGTAACTCAAAATTCAAAATTCAAAATTCAAAAGTCATTTATTCAAATTAGGCTGAGAATCAGCACTTTTCGAACGTCAAAGTTACATAAGACAGTCCCACAAAACGCCCACCCTTCACCACTTCCTAGTGCTTTCGCTGGGAAGAAGAAGTGGCGCAACAAACTCCCCAGCAGCACAGCTGTCTGTTCAATTAGGAAAAATAAAATGATTCTATACAATAATACTTATGCAAAATAATTTACATAACACAACACAAAACATTAAATTATAAATTATCAGCCATATGACAGCTAGCACACGCCAATATACCAACCAAAAACATCGAGATCTATACTCAAGCAGAAATAAAAATAACTAAACGTAAAGAATATCTAAAAAGAAAATAAAGCCTCCAGGCATAAAGGGCGTGCCCGCTTACAATTATAGCTGTAACTAGAGTTATAATTGATAAACTAGGACCATCGAGGTAAAATAAATAAACATTTAATTACTAATAACAATAACAAAACCATGATCAGCAAGACGACCAGTCACCACAAGCAGCACCCGTTCACGAGCTTAACGCAAAGATCAGCCATTACCCCCCTCGCCATATTTGAGGGAAGGAGGCAACCCGACCCCCGACGCTACCGCAAGCAGTGACATCTAAGGGAGCATGACGAACTTGCTGCCAGTTTTTCAGGAAAAAAATTTAAAAAAATGATCAGTTTGTCGAGGTCGCTAGCTAACCACATATTGCGATACAACTCATGAAAATAATTCTAATGAGTAGTTAATGTCAACAAAAAATTAATAAAATTAAAATAAATTGACATATAAAGTCAAATAAAATGAACAAAAATTATACGCTTAGAACTAGGCATCTACGAGCTAGTGATATTTTCCTGTAAGTTTTAGTAAACTATGTAATAGGTCTACTCCAGCAGGCCACGAGAGAGATTATGAGCCAGAGAAAGTTAGTAAGACATAAATTGAAATACATAGTAACATCTATGTTGTTATTTTCAGTTTACGTTTATATTTTAACCCAGTTTAGTCTCGTCATACTGTTCCGAATGCAGAGTTCAGACAATGATGTAAAGATTCTGGAAGAGGCTGGTCAATCAAACTGAGTTTACACAGAAAATGAGATTATAACATCGATGTGCATAATTATCATTAAATCGCCATTTTGAATTAAGAAAGCCAATTCGGTATCATACATTTTTGATGATAAAATAATATATCATACCTATTTGTTAGAATTTTGTTGCGATAGTGTCTGCAGTTAAGCAAAATTGCTGTGCTCCAGTTAGGATCCAGAGAAATTGTAGGCACATGAGATTTTCAACTTTAAAGGTTTACCTCCGACGGCTTGTTGAAACCAAAGAAATTAGAAAGAAAAAAAAAACTTAGCCCGTATTGCCCTAATTCATGCAAAGACCCATTCCTATTACATTAAAAATCCACCATCCTAAAATTCCTCCATGCTTACCACATCCAGTCTCCAAATATCCTTTCTAAACCCGTTACTGGGTAGACATGCGCAATCGGCACAGTCAATACTACGCGTGTTGCTGGCTGGCCTCCCTCCGTGACGACGGGTAGCCGCGCGTCCCTAGTCATAGTCTATGGCACGTTTGTACTTTGATTTTGGAACTGGAATAAAGCGTACTGGGATTTGGGTGGCAGGTTGAAAGTAGATTAGAATCGATGTTGAACGAATCTGTATATTTATTGTAGCTTATAGGTAGGTACAGCAGCGAAAACTCATCATATTTCCTTTGATTAATTATTTATATGTCTAGATATATAGTGTCACGTTGCAAAAGAACTAAAACAAACAAGCCAACTTTTTTATGCTCAAGTGTGTGTGACAGCTACGACTTAATCTCGCGCCATGTCATTGTGCTGTCATTGTGCTTGTCATTAGACAACCCCGGCAAGCGTAGCTTAACCTGACGGATCGACCCGTGCGGCAGTTATTACTTAGCCACGAGCTCACAACTATATGTGCTGTGACATAAATTCCTAACGTACATGTAGGTTCGATGGTTACAACAAAACCGTTTGTGTTTTGTCTACAATGAGGAGACACGCTGACTTTTTATCCCGGTAGGTGGCGTATAATCACTGGTGCTGATTGTTCTGTCAGAATAATTGTCAAATACCATACATTTAGTCTTCAATCTCTAGGTATTCGGCAGTCCCTTCATTATTAATACCAAAGTTTTTATGGTATAATTCTAGTCTGTAATGAGATAAAATTGGAATTTAAATAATGTCAACAAAAAAATGGTGACGAAACTAAATCCAAGATTTATCCTATTTTTACTTACCTTGCAATAAGGTCCGCTTTTTTCCCAGTTAGACAAGAATTTTTCTATAATACTGCTTTTAAATCAGATAAGGGCATTAAGAAATACTTACATTTTTTTGCGTTTGTTTTTGCAGTAAAGTTTCTAACCGCCAAATATAAACATTAATGACAAGCACCAGTTACGGTGGTGACATCTGTAATTAGCTTTGCCCTTCCCTCCCCATTGACAGATGCACTGTTGTCATTGATGCTGCAAGAAGATTCAGAAACAAGTAACAATCATTCATGTTTGTTGTGATCATCATCATCATCATTTCAGTCGAAAGACTTCCACTGGTGGACATAGGCCTCCCCTAGGGATCGCCTTTTCGACCGGTTCTGTGCTTCTCACATCCAGCGAATTCCTGCAATCTTGCCAAGGTCATCGGTCCCACCTGGTGGGAGGCCTTCTAACGCTAGTCTTCGCGTATGAAGTCGCCACTCCAGAACCTTTCGACCACATCGGCCATCTGTTCTGCGAGCCATGCGCACCCTGCCCGCTGCCACTTACGTTTGGCAATTCTTCGGACTATGTCGGTTACCTTAGTTCTCCTCCTCGTTGGTGGTAATAGAAGATAAGTAGTTAACTTGTTGGTACTACTTACTGCAACTATTTTTATCTCATTATATACTGCACCGGTTGACGTTATCACGTCAACGCCAACTGTCGCTGAAAACCAGCGCTGGGGCTGTATATCGCATAGCAGTATGCTGAGTGATGGCCGTTTTGCGTGGATGTGACGCATATTTTCCCCCAACTAGTTCTTTGCGTGTATGTGTTCTTTCTTTGCGTCATGCTTACCGCAAATAAATAAACGTATATTATCTTTCTTTTCTTTTTAACTCTTCCACAAAACCGCCTCGTTGGTCTAGTGGTCGCAAGCGCTACTGCTGAGCATGATGTCTTAGGTTCGATTGCCGGGTCGGGTAAAGTGTTGTTGGGTTTTTCTATCTGGAATTTCTCATACTCATGATTTTTGCCCGGTTGATGGCAATCGCCCCCTGTTACATGTGACTTAAGCATAACTAGCGAAATGTGGGAGTACTATAGGCTGTAGGTAAACCTCTCCCTTCGGGAAATACAGGCGTGATGTTATGTTATGTCTTCCAGAAAACCTTTTAATCAAGACTCAAAGAAGCTGTCTTGTGTCTGTAACACAGTTTATACTAGCAAAGACACAGACGCTCACTCTGTCCCAATTAATGCATAGCGTTACAAAAAAAAAAACAACACAATGGACAAATTGTATTTGGCTTTTTGATAATAAAGATTATTATTATTTCGTTTATTTATTTTTCTGACATATAAAATACATTTTTTTTTTTTTTTTTTTAAGTTATAAAAAACATTTAAAAATGTAAAAAATAGTGTTCCGCCGGTGTCGGGAGCAGGGTCCAAGCTACCGGTGGTTAGGGCTGCAGAGATAGGAACCTCCTCACCATACGAGCCGTATCGAGAAGTACTGCCTTCTGAATCAGGCCCTTGATCCAACCGCCTAACGAGAGCCTCGAGAGATGTTGGTCGAGGCTTTCGGCCATCAGGCCATTGGCCGTTACGACAATCGGCACAATGATAGCCGAGCTCACATTCCACATGTCGACAATCTCGTGTGCTAAGTCGAGATATTTTATTTGTTTCTCTTTCTCAGCTTTCACGAGGTTCTCGTCATGTGGAATGGTAACATCAACTATCATTGCGCGGCGCGCTAATCGGTCTATCACCACTATATCAGGCTTATTGGCAACAATAGTCCTGTCAGTAATGATAGACCGATCCCAGTACAACGTGACATGGTCATTTTCGAGAACTGGGTCGGGCACATACTTGTAGTACGGTACCTCAGAATCCACAAGTTTATATTTCAAAGCAAGTTGCTGGTGAATAATCCTGGCCACTTGGTTATGCCTGTGCAAGTACTCGCCGTTAGCCAGACGAGAACAACCAGAGATAATATGTCTGATGGACTCACCCGGACGGTGGCATGCCCGACACACATCAACCGTCCCGTCCTTCATAATATGTCTCCGGTAGTTATTCGTCAAGATAACTTCGTCCATAATTGCACAGACGAAATTATTATTATTATTATTACCTATAGATCTAGACATATATAGCATAAACTTTTGTCTGAGTGTTGCTCTTAGGTATTTATTTATTATTAAGTATACTAGTGACCCGGCGTAGGTATTTACGACTTGAAATAACTTCGAGATTTCTTTATTACATGTTAGTTTTATACACATTAACCTTCCTAAATAAATTCTCTATACGATGGTGAAGTCGCATCAAAATCTGTTGCGCTGTTTAGAAGAACAACGCGGTCACACACACAAACACTGAAAGCGACTAATCTACACTATCTACATTAATATTATAAAAAAGATTTGTATTTTGTATGTTTCTATTTTAGTTTGTAATGAATAAACTCAAAAACTACTGGACCGATTTGAATCATTCTTTCACGAGTATCATGCTACATAAACTTATTATCACTGAATAACATTTATAAAGAGAACACACGGGCGAAGCCGCTGGCTGAAGTTAGTTTATAATATCTATGTATAGATATTTAGTACAGCAAATTAGCAATTAATACTAAATTAAAAGTCCGTCTTCTCACAGTACCGCAAACATTCTAACGTTATCGTCTTCTAGGTATATATTAATAAACTCAGTCCAGGCACCTTTTATTCCAATATTTTCCTGACAATAAAACTTTCCACAGATCCCAACACTACATAACACTGAATCCCTACGCGTATTACCGTCACGTAGAAGGCCTTATATTTATTTTTATCACGCCAAAACGTGACGCTGTCGCCATCTGCCGACGGAACGCAATACTGTGCTGTTTATTTGCTCAGCGGATATATCCGATGGCCGGTATATACGCTTTCACCGCTCTATTGTTTCATCATTAGGGTATATTGTGCGGATAAGTTGGTGTTCTGCGGATTAGTGTCTTTTGTAATGAAAGGTGATGTTAAAATAACTCTATACATGTACACAACTAATATGAGTAAAACTGAAGGAGTAGGTACCTAAAAATTTGATATGGTACATGAAAAGAGAGAACACCCTTCAAGGATATATTTATAAAAATGATGACAATTTTCGTAAATTCGGTCATTATCTAATCCTTTGGTATTGAGCACATAATCTGCAATCTAATTGCGTGTGACTCGCATGCAAAATAGCTTTCATTTTATCAAACATGCTGGTTAAATTGTTATCTACATATTTATACAAGAGAGGTTCAGTACAAAATCGTTTGACAGTCAATGAATCTGCTTGCATTTCCTTCTGAAAACGCTTTGAAATAATTTGTTATAAATCATAGATAACAATTAATCGGGCTAACATTTAGAGTAAAAAAAAGAAATGTAGTGCAAATTTATACTATAAGTAAGTATATAACTTAGCACTATAATTCACAATACACAGATAGGTTCAGGATTTAAGTTGAGGTTACATGTAGAAATTTTCACAGAGTTGGATAAGTTAACAGTGTCTCAATAATACTTCATAATAAGGCCCCAGTAGTTCCAAAGATAGACCCCCGCATACAAACTAAAAAAAAACCTCTGTATAATATTAGTACTTATCTATACCTACTAATATTATACAGAGGTTTTTTTTAGTTTGTATGCGGGGGTCTATCTTCGGAACTACCAAAACCAAAACGTCAAACAAACAGTTTTTTGACAGTTGCGCGCACAGATTGTATTAAACCTGCGGCGCGTGAGTCGCCGACGCTATGAAATGTTGCACTTTAAATATTATATTTTATTGTAGTTATAAATATTATATTCTATTGTGTAAATTGTATTTATTTTTTTGTCTTATTTTGTTATTTCTCTATATGCTGCACCGGTTGACGTCATCACGTCAACGCCGGTTGTCGCTGAAAACCAGCGCTGGGGCTTTGTCTCGCATAGGATCCCAGCATTATGCTGAGCGATGGCCGTTTTGCGTGGATGTGACGCATATTTTCCTCCAATTTGTTATTTTCGTGTTTTATTTGTTTTTTTTTTTCCTTGCTTGCGTCATATTTTACCGCAAATAAACGTATTTTCTTTCTTTCTAACTACTGGGGCTTTATTATGAAGTATTATTGCCATCATTATTCCACTGCGAAAAAAGGATGGTGCTAGCGGCCTTGTATAGCTCCGTCTCTCACTCACACTGGAATAATGGTGGCATTAATACGTCATAATACGGCCCCTGATCCGATTCCGAAAATTCTTTCACTAATGTGAAGCTATAGTATTGCGGAGTGTTAGAGAGTATATTTTATTCTGAAACAAGAAGTTGCAGGCAGAAGCTAGTTGCATATAAAATGCATTTTGTTCTGCAACTAGATCATATAATGGTGTCAGCCTAATTTCAGTTAGTGTTTAGTAGTAGCCTCGAATCCGGCATCAAATTGTGTTAGGTAGTGCAGAAATTGTGTTGTGCTGGACCTACGTATTCAATGCTTGACCAAATACGTTAGCAAATAGTAAATGAAGCCTACTTTTATTGTAATCAAATGATTACAATAAATGGTAGATAGCATTTTTTACTAAATCAAGAGTCAATTCAATATAAAAAAACGCTTTTCACTTTTCTGTTTCAACTAAAAGCTGTTCACAATAAACAGCACCCTAATTGCATACGTACTTCACGATAAATCACAATCTGAATCATAATGAAACAGAATGCTAATCCATTGCTTCATAGGTTCGAAAAAAAAAACTGCTCAACAACGTAAATAACGCAATGAATGTTGTTGAACTGTCAAAATTAAACAGATTAGTCTTAATCATTTACGAAAATGTGTTACGCAATCAGATAGTCTTAAATTGTAATTTATTGGGGAACTATTGGTAAATAATAACTATAAATGTACGTCATTATTGGTGCTGCTGTCACCTGTCAATATCATGTGTCAAAAATGTATGTTAATGCAAACGTCATTGTGTTCCCTGTCTCTTTCTGCCATCGACCATCTTGCGCTATAAGTGTGTTACGAAAAAGCTCCCATTAAACCTTTTTCTATCTGCGATATCAGCCTATTATTTACCCATAATCCATCAGGAGCAGTTTAGTAGATGGTGTGAAGGCACATTAATTACACCAAAATAATGACATACAATCTAAGATTTTCCAAAACAACATGATATTTTTTCCCAAATTTTCGTGATCCCTCTGCTAATTCCGGCATCATGTGAGCCTCCCGCGCTCGTAGACGTCGCAAAGCCAACAGGGTTTGTTGGCTCATTATTGTTTAAGACCGTCTGAGCTTAACTCGCTTTTAATATTGGCTATTTTTCGCCAAGTATCGTGTTTTTCCTCTTTAAATTCGTTTTAGTTTTTATTTTCCCAGTTTTATTTCGTTTTCATTTTTCGTTTTTTAATTTTCGTATAGGTAGTGAGGGGAGAACTATCTATATTTAGGTGTAAGTGGTTATTATTAGGTACATGGGCTTTTCTAAGCAGACACATCATAAGCCACAAACAGAAATAGCATAATAGGAGGCGGGCGCCGCTGCTGTGGGTGCCGCCCGCTCGCACCAACCTGCTGCAGCACTCGCCGCTGACGCGCGCGTTGCTTACACTCAATACGGTGTCACAACGGCAGTGCTATTCTGTAACCATCTCATCCTTCTTCCTCCATCTCACTCCTTCTCACTTTCCACACACACACACACACACACTCATACACACACACAACACTGACCCATATTTTTGATAAATACTAATATATTAATAAGCATTATGGTAAATCGACACACTTTCACTCATGTAAAGCTCAGTTATAATAAATACCAATTTTTGGCCGATCACTGTCTCTTAAGATACAGGCCTCCTAGTTTAAGAGACAGGGTTCATTATTATTCTTGTAAACATAGACTATTTTTGTAGACTTAAATCTTTTGTGCTTAAAGTTAATTATCATGCTCATTGTATTTTGTGCTTTTCCTTTTTCCTCTGAACTGTGTCTGTGTGTATTATTTGGATAAATAAACAATTTTATTATTATATTATATTATATTATCTCACCGTGAAAACTTAGGTGAAGTAAGCTCGGAGTGAGCTGTCAGTCCTTAGCAGCAGGTGGATGACAGCGCACTTCACGCTCACTTCACCTAAGTTTTCACGGTGAAATATTTACAGAATAGATCGGCACATTGACTGCTTCAACTGCAGTGCTATTTTGTAACCATCTCACCGTGAAAACTTAGGTGAAGTGAGCTCGTAGTGAGCTTTCAGTCCCTAGCAGCAGGTGGAATGACAGCTCACTTCACGCTCACTTCAACTAAGTTTTCACGGTGAGATGGTTACAGAATAGATCGGCTGTACTCTGAGTGAATTCACACGGGCTGCATTTTGTAAATTTACTCTAGATTGTTCATAATAATAAAATTTTAAGTCTAATCTTTGTAAGCTATTAAAAATAAAACTACACTATTGTATTAGGTAAGCCTGTGATGATAGTTGTATGTGAATAAATAAATAAATAAACATACTAAAGTACGACTAAATAATAACAAATATGATTTAACAAGAAATTGTGATGACACTATTGACACAAAGTGTGATTGTTTGTTTGCATAAAGTGTTCTTCCTATGGCGGTAGGCATAATCTAAATCTACAGTAAATAATCCTTATTTATTCTTAAAATTTAAATTCTAAAGTCATCTGCTCAAACTAAGCTGAGAACTAGCATTTTTCGAACGTCTAAATTACATAAAATAGTCCCCCAAAAACGCTTTAGCTGGAAAGAAGAAGTGGTGCAACCAACTCTCCAGCAGCACTAACTGAACAGACAGCAGGTTTGTTCAGTTGGAAATTCAAATTCAAAATATTTTACTTCACATAAACCTACATGGGCATTTATGAAACGTCAGAAGCTAGGTGCACGGTTCCAATTGGTCGTTTCCTATGGAGAAGAGCCGGCAAGAAACTCCACGGTTACTCTTTTAAAAATAATTGGCTTTTACAATATTTTCAAATAACAGTGTTATTAGGTATGGGAGGACAGTGTAGGTCTTTCAATAAGTTCCAGATCTACAGTCTACTAAGCCTACAGAAAAACCAGATTCTATACAAATGTATGCAAAATAATTTACATTACGCAATACAAAACATTAAAATAAATTATTTGATATTATGTAGATAGATAGATAGAATACTCATTATTGTACACCATAAAAATTACAGACATAAATTCAGCCATGTCAGCTAGCACACGCCAATATACAAACAAAAACATCGGAATCTACTCAAGCGAAAATAAAAAAACTAAAACCGTAAACAGAACTTAATACCCGAATAAAAGCCTCCAGGTATA
The DNA here is from genome assembly GCA_963853775.1 of Xanthia togata. Taxonomy (NCBI): domain Eukaryota; kingdom Metazoa; phylum Arthropoda; class Insecta; order Lepidoptera; family Noctuidae; genus Xanthia; species Xanthia togata. The sequence continues at coordinate 22,966,905 of OY970791.1, forward strand.
AAGGGCATGCCCGCTTGCATATAGCTATTAAAGCTGTAACTTGAAGTCACAAATGATAAACTACGAGTAGGACCATCGAAGTAAAAATAAATAAACAGTTAATTACTAATAACAATAACAAAACCATGGTCAGCAAGACGACCAGTCACCACAAGCATCACCCGTTCACGAGCATAACGCAAAGATCAGCCATCCCTCCCCTCGCAATATTTGAGGGAAGGAGGCAACCCGACCCCCGACGCTACCGCAAGCAGTGACATCTAAGGGAGCATGACGAAAAGAGTCATTATCTTCATGAAACCTTTTGAAGATCTTTTTAGGGTTTCTTAATCTTTTATTGCTTCAACTCTTGGTTTTTCAAAGTAATGCATTAGATAATTCTTTCATTGAGTTATTCTTTGTCATAAGTCAATTAATGAAAAATCTCACAAAAACACTTTTTTACAAAAACACCGTCCGCTTGATTAACCCAGTGTACAGACGAGCGACAAATTCGTCGCAATAATGAGATCAAACAATGATTAAGCACCTCCCAGACGGACGGACGACGCGCTGCGACACGACGCGACGCCCGGCACTTTTCATAAGTTCAATTGGGTGGAAGGAATCGCTGGAGACTAATCACAACGGTACTTGGACTGGACAATGGGAGAGTGAAATAGGATCGATAAATTCGTAGAATGAAGAAAATGTTATTGAAATTATTCAGAGATAATTTTGAAAGTTCAAAAAGCTTCTAACGGTGAACTTAGCGTACTATTTTACTTAACATACTAGCTTCCACGCGCGACTTCACCCGCGTGGTCGATAAAAATTACGTCATACCAAATTTTATAAAAATTGGTTAAGCCGTGAAAGCGGTAACAGACAAACATACAAAAAATCAAATCTTTTCTCTTTATAATATTAGCTTAGACTAGCTTTTCCCGCGGCTTCGCCCGCGTGCTTGTCGGATATTATCCCACGGGTACGTATTATCGTGATAAAACAGTGTCCTACATCCTAACCCCAATCGCACAATTCAATTTATTTTAATTTAGTGTTGACATAATCTACTCATTACTAATTTTTTTTATGAGTTGTATTACAATATGTGGTTAGCTAGCGACCTCGACAATTATTTATTTTACCTCGATGGTCCTAGTTTATCAATTGTAACTTCTAGTTACAGCTATATGTAAGCGGTCACGCCCTTTATGCCTGGAGGCTTTTTCTTTTTTTTTAGATATTGTTTACTTTTAGTTATTTTTATTTCTGCTTGAGTATAGTTCTAGATGCTTTTGGTTGGTATATTGGCGTGTACTAGCTGTCATATGGCTATTAATTATAGCTATTTAATTTATAATTAAAATTATTTTTTGCATATTGTAAATTGTCTTGCATACTGTTGTATAGAATCATTTTTTATTTTTTTTCTAACTGAACAGACAGCTGTGCCGCTGGGGAGTTTGTTGCGCCACTTCTTCTTCCCAGCAAAAGCACTAGGAAGTGGTGAAGGGTGGGCGTTTTGGGGGACCGTCTTATGTAATTTTGACGTTCGAAAAGTGCTGATTCTCAGCCTAGTTTGAATAAATGACTTTTGAATTTTGAATTTTTGAATTTTGAACGGTCTTAGTTCAAAGTGTGCCAAATTTCATCGAAATCTGAGGTATGGCTTCGCGAGCTATTTCGGAATAAGCCTTGGTCCTGCTGACCTACTGGTTTGTCAGCACGTTTGTTCCCCTAACAAATCAATTGGCAACTGACTGCCCATAGTGTGAAAGATGTACTTTAGTGTGATAACAAACAAAAAAAAAGTCTAAATAATGAATCATGAAAAAGGCTAAGCCCCGCTTACACCACAAATCGCTAAATTAATTTAGACCTAAACATATTTAAAACTACTGCTGAGCATGAGGTCCTGGGTTCGATTCCCAGGTTCGGCAAAGTGTTATTGGGTTTTTCTATATGGAATTCCTCGGTAGCAGCCCGGAGTCTGGATTTGTGCCCGGTTGATGGCAATAAGCTCGCCCCCTATTACATGGGACTTAAACATAACTGGCGAAATGTGGGTGTACTATAAGTACACCCCCGACCTTCGGGGAAACTAGGCGAGATGTTATGTTATATCTAAAACTTCATTCTGTCTTCATCTTCAAACCATTGACAGAATCAGAAAATAGCAAACATTCTACCTTAAAAATAGGTCTTTCTCCAAAAATGTGTGGTTGAAGGCACTAACCTAAGGGCTAGGTCTATATTTAATCCTAATAATTAAACACACATGTTTGATAGCAAATATTACGTACGTGCTATACCTATTTTTGAGTAAATGACAATAAGGTTAAATTATATTACTGAGAAGTAAAATATTGTTATCCTTATTTGAAGAAATAATATTATCTATACTCTATCTGTACAGTACATACAAATAAATAAAATTGAAGTGTCTGTTTGTAATGTCAAAATAACAGCTTTTTTACTAGATTCTTTTGAAAGTTTAAACAGTACTTATAACAAAAAAAAGTTTTATTTATCTGACTGTCTGTTTGTTTCGGCTAATCTCCGAAACGGCTGGACCGATTTTGACAGGACTTTCACTGACAGGTAGCTGGTGTTATTGGGATAGCTGGAAGTAACTTAGGCTATTTTTATTTTAGAAATATAATTAGTGTTTATTTATGCGGGCGAAGCAGCGGGCAGCAGCTACATAAATGAGTCTACCATTTTTTTATTAACATCCTAATTTTTCTTTAGCTTTATTTAATCTTAGGTATGTAATCAGAGGGCAATCCCCGTATCTTCGTTCGCATTGGCGAACATTGACGTCTCATTCTGTCAGAAACACCTCTAATCTACCTACATTTTGACATTGCTTGTTGCTAAGATTCAAACTCAAACTCAAATCATTTATTTCAATTAAACCCTTTACAGGCACTTTTGAATTGTCAAAGAGTCAGTTAGTCAGAAAGTTGAAGCTAGTTGCCCATTCCAAAACGTAGATCTCTATGGAGAAGAACGGGCAAGAAACTCCAAGGACACTCTTTTAAATATAGAAATTACAAAATCCTGGGTACATTACTCTTGTTGATTATATATGTGAGAACAATGTAAAATAAAATATAAAAATCAAAAACGATTAAAAAAATAAGATTAAAAATAAGCCCTGGCAGTTAAGAGATGACCAGTCTCAACTGACGGCGCCCGTTCACGAACATGACGCATGGATCAGCACCATCCAGCTCAACCATTTTGTAGGGAACCGAATGATCCAACTATTTTATTCCAAAAATTTTAAATTTCTTAGAGAAAGATTAAACTGCGACTAGATTTTGAATAGTTTTGTTACGGGGATTGACCTTCAGATGCTTTATTTAAGTTTGAGCCTACGTAGGATAGGTAGATATCAGCAGTCATCATCACTACCTTTTCCAAAATTATTTTTCAATTACTGGGGCCGTCTTTCAGCAATCTAGAACTTAAAAAAAAAATTACAGTAATATGTATTTTTGTAAAAAGACTGAAAATATTCTCCATTTTAAATTCCTGCTTCACTCTCATCGAAAACTCCTCGGCTAACAATTAAGGTCGAATTTAAAAAAAAACTCCTTTATTTAAGAGAGCTCGAAGATCGGTAATTTGTTCAAATTTTTTCTTTAAATCTCTCCGCGATGTCCGTTTAATGGAGTACCTTCAGATTTTGTTTATTCTAACTTCGGAATCAATTGGATTGTTAAAAGTTACATGATTAGATTAAGCCTTAATTTTGTTTTCTTAATTACTTTCCGAAGAATCCACGACGTTATTTTTTTGTTTTTTTTTTCCGGGAATTAGAATTATTCAATAGGTAACTGTGAGAGCAGTGGTGGCCTAGTGATAACGGCCCCCAACTTACGAGCTGAAGGTCGTACAAACCCAGCCAGGTGGTTTCTTTGTGTGAATAATTTCATCACCATTGCTCTCAAACGGTGAAGGGAAACATCGTGAGGAAACCAGTATGTCCTAGAACCAAAAAATCAAAGACATTGTGACATCTACCGACCGGGCACTGGCAACGCGTGGCTGTTTACAGCGCACACCCTATAGATACCACACCCAGAGAGGGAAAGCCCAGTATTGCGAACAATAAACTCTGATTATATAATAGGTCACTGATTATTCTAGGAGTTGTTTCTGTCTTCTTTAAATATGAAGATAACTTCAACAGTGTCAGTCTTCAATTTTAGAAGAAAGAAGAACGAGGTAGCGTTTATTTTGAATAAGAAAAACTTGATGAAAACCAATTTCCCACAGATAGATTGGGATACAAATTAAAAATTCTTGATGCTTTTTGTATATTTCGTTAGCAGATTTCCTGGCAAGCGTGATTTATCGTCAACTGCAATGTCAAGTGATAAAGAAATAAAAAGCATTTTTTTTTTTTTCAGAAAAGTTCTGCCGAGAAATGACAAAAGGACCGTGATAAGCAAATGAACTACAAGATCTCAAAAATAAATGTTACGCCTGTCTGCCTCATTGGTCTAGTTGTTGCAAGCGCTACTACTGAGCATGAGGTCCTGGGTTCGATTCCCAAGTCGGGCAAAGTATTATTGGGATTTTCCAACAGGAATTTCTTAATAGTAGCCCGGAGTCTGGAATTGTGCTCGGTTGATGGCAATAGGCTCGCCCCCTATTACATGGGACTTAAACATAACTGGCGAAATGTGAGAGTACTACAGGTACACCTCTGCCCAACCCTTCGGGGAAACAAGGCGTGATGTTATGTTTATGTGTTATGTTATGTAACGCATCCAATTCATTCAAGTTTTTATTATTTAACACAAGCTCCTTATAACGACATTTATAAGGAAACCGAAGCAATATCTCAGTGCATTAGAGGTTGCGAGTCTTGTTATCAGTTCTCATTAGATAAGGCCAGCGACGTCCCGGAACCGACGGACAAACATGGTTATCTGGGTGACAGGGGCGGCGCAGGCGCAGCTTGGTAATAGGGGGATAAGTTAGTGTTCTGTGTCGTAGGTATTGAGAAAATTATGCAGGTGGGTAACTACGTAAATACATATTTCATATATTGCACTTTCTAGTAGAGAAGGTGCGGCAGCCACATGCAAACTACGCATCAAAAGACCTGACGTCACACAAATGCTGCATCGCGCAATTAGAGTTTACCGCGCGATCGACAATACAAACGCCCGACATCAACCATCGGGGCAGATGCCCGCCAGACACGACACCCGTCTCGTCGGAGGATTCTCCCTTTTCTATGGTGGATGAGTGAACTTTACACCCTGTTCCTCATACCCCTAAAAAAGGTATTTGTATCCCAACGATAACTTTTTGGCATAGAATTTAAATATAACTGGTGCAATGTGGTTGTACTAGAAGTCTTGTTTTTCCTTTCAGAGCAAAATAAACGCGCGCGCTTGTATGATTTATAATTTTTTGGCTTCAGGCATTGAAATTCCGTCTTTTTGACCTAAAATATATCGGTAAATCTACCTATCGCTTTATTTTGTGATCGTGCTTACCTCAAAGAGGACGATGAACGAATCAGGTGTGAACTGAAAACACCTTAGAAATCGTAAATTTAAAAGAAGGAAATCTTCTTGTCGATTATGTTTATAAGAAAAAAAAAAAAGTACCTTTATTATTATTTTTATGGATAAAATTGTGATCGGAACGAAGGAGCTTGTATCTCACAACACAGGGAATCCTAGTGTGAGGTCTAGGAATTCAACCTACTTGAATGCAAACTTTGCGAAATAAATTTATTCTATTCTATTCTATTATTATAAAAACAAAGTGTTAAACTTGTAGGTACATGAACTGTGTGCAGAGGTTACAGGTATCTGAATATTGTGTTTTGCTAAATATTGTATATATAATAATATTGTATTGTATTTTGCTAAATAGATATTTCGCAGCCATCTGGTTAAATTAGCCAGCTACTTGGACGCCTAGGCCGTTCATTAAACGCCCATCCAATTAAATAGCTGAAGGACCACTAGCCAAGTCATTGAGCGCAACGTTTAACCAGATGGCTGAATGTCGTGTAGTCATATAGTTAAGCTGGGTGAAATAGGTTAGGTTAGGTTAGAACTGTGACCAAACGCGCGCTATTACCAAGTTGCTCGCAGACATTTTTTCACCATTTGAATCACTTGGCTGAGTCTTGGTCAGCCATCTTCAGAGCTGAATTTCAATACGCCAAGTTGTTAAACATTGAATTATTACTATTGTTTGATGACTATCGGCCTAGGCACCCAATTGTATGCCGGGCGTTTAATGAATGGCCTAGGCGTCCAATTAGCTGGCTTATTTAACCAGATGGCTGCGACAGATACGTAGGACGACGCAAATAATAATGTTAGCAACAGCAAGTAAATACATTTCATACTTAAAGTTAGATACTTTGAAAACCCATAAATATTTTATTGTTCAGCACATTAGTGGACGTGCAAATGTCTTCACATACGTACAATATCTTCATAACCTATTGTACAGGTACATATAAACATTTTCGTAGGTATATAACAAATGGGAATGTCTGTAGTCGTCGGCAGCGGTTCCGCGCCGATGCATCGCCGCCATCTTGAAGAGGTGGGTACGGATAGTAGCGTGGTCGGAGGAGGAAAATTTTATGAGGTTTTTTTCGTGTTACTTAAAAGGAAACACAAAAAGTTCGCGTTTGCTAATATTACAAGAAAATTGTGAATGTATTTCTTTAGAGGCATATTTTGGTGAGTTATTTAACGCAATGGTAGGTAAGAGTTGGCCAGTGGTACCTACTGGCCTCAGCTTATATTTATCAAAAATACTAAATAGATTGACTGTTGTGAAAAAAACAAAGGACGATACCATACTTCAGCTTGGTCTCTTGTGATTAAACTCCTGCAAAAGAGAATAATAAAACACAAGACTTAGATATTCTTGTGCAGAACCATGTGCATGATTGAAGTAGTCCGCTATGTCTGAAAATTTAGAAAGTATTTCAGCATTTTCAGCAATATGTAAGTAGCGAAAGCATCGAAGTTATCTGAAGCTTTTAATTTATTGATAATGAAGATGATTTTATTTAATAAAGATGATCGAGAAATGTTTCTGCACTCAGTACTCAGTATATCATAAGAAATATTTTCGAAATCGTCTGTCGAGCCGGTTTCGGCGTTTTTTCGTCTCCGGTCGCCATCTCAGTTGAGCAAACAAACCAAGTGTACGCTTCGAGCAACGCACAGATACAGAAAATGGCCTTTTTCTGTACAAAGCAATACCAACTTACCTTTAAAAAACATTAATTTAAAATCACCATTAATTTCTTAGCTTTAAGGTTGAAAATAATCTGAGTATTTTCAGTTTTCATGCGGCCAACCTTATTACAAAGTTTGGCATGAGTTAATTTCGAAATGCGAAACGTATGTTTAATTTAAAAGGTATTTTTGAATCGTTAAGAAATGGGTAGGTAGAAATTGTTGAATTTTGAAGTTGACATTCACTGAATATTTAAGCAGTTTTTATATTGAAATATATTCTGGTAGGGTTGCTTTTCTTTTAGCCATTGGTGTATATGGATAGATTGGCAAAGACAGTGTAGTAATACAGTGGTCTTTCTAAATATTATCCCACTCAATGAATCAATCAACTCAGCCTATCGCAGTCCACTGCTGGACATAGGACTTTGCCAGGCTGCGCCACAACCCCCTGTCCTCCACTTTCTGCATCCAGTCTGACCCAGCCACCTTTGTAAGGTAGTTGGTCCATCTGGCTGGGGGGCATCCCACACTACGCTTGCCGATACGCGGTCTCCACTCCAGAACTCGTCTGCTCCACCAGCCATCGGTACTTCGACAATCGTGGCCAGCCAAGGTCAACACACCTACCTAATAGTGGCGTTTACTGGTCTATGAGACAGTAGGGCGACACCACCCAATCAGAACACTTCATAACTCCGAGAAGTTCTTGAACTGATGAAAAAATTAAGCATCGAACTCCACTCTTAGCAAATGGTTTGATAATGGCATTATATTATTATGTCAAGGATGGTTAAAGGAATCCAATTATACGAGGAGCTTATGGAACATAACTGATATGAGAAGACGCAATTCAAGCCATTTCTGAAAAATCCTGAAGGTTCTTTTACTCCTGTAACACGCACAATTCGCCATATTTGTGCCATGAGTGCAACGTAAATACGTTACAAACCAGATAAGTCAAGTATAAGATATAATCCCTCAAGTGCAGTAGACGCCTTGGTAGTAAACTTCGTCGATATCGCGGGTTCGATGTCCGATAGAGTCGCGTTGCACAATGATACCGGTGACACTGAATTACGGTTTTATTTAAACCTGTATCACACTTATATCAGGTATTTTTGATATTATCGGATTGTGTTTATTTTTACGAATTATCTGTTCACGTGTTTGGGCTTTTAAATTAATGGGGAGAGTACGTAGTTTCCGATTGATGTGGCCGCTATTACAGAGATGTTTAATTATAAAATTATCTCTCGATTTGTGATGAAATTCATGGCATTAGTTCTGTTTGGGGGGATTGAAGTGAGGGAAGGCTTTTAAATACCGACAAACCATTTTGGACTTACTTGTAATTAATCAAAACGATAAGTTTTTTTTTTGTAGTCTGATTGTTATGTTTACGCCCGATTAATGCCGAAAGGGTCGCCCAAAGGCTGACCAATGCCACTTCTCAGTACAAGTAACCCACAATATATAGCTTTTATCGCCTATCACTTAAAATTTGACGATTCACCGTAAGAGGGTCGTGTTCAAACTTAAATTAGAACTCAACAGGTGTCAAAAACTTGCCTTTATGTACTTACTCATATTTTACGCATAGAAAGAAATACATCTTCTAAAAGATAAGGTATCTTTTGATTTCTTTACAGGGATCTAAAGCAGTTTTAGAAAAAGCAAGCCAACAAGTATTTAGTCTTAGACTAAAATAATTTCAAGCTATTAAAATAATTTTAATTTTTACTTCTTTTTGTAACTTTTTTTTTCTTTGCTATCACACCTCAAAGGCCTCTATATGTTGATATTATTAAAAATGAAGAGACCACTTAGATTTCTATCAGAATGCACTAGTGAAATATTATTAAATTTCTGCTAAACACCTCTCTATAGATCTACAAAGCAAAACCTAATATATTTTTAAAATGTAACTTTATCAAGAAATAGTGTTTACGTTACTTATACCTTTTTTAAAATGAAATACACTGTTTGAAAAAAATAAAATAAAAACAGTTTTATTATTTAATAACAAAAATTTAGTAATTCAATTGTAATGTAATTGTAACAGTAATTTAATGGAAAGAAAAAGATCGAACCAAACTTCTACAACAATTTATTGATAGAAGGTTTTTATTCAATACAATATAACTCCTCCCCTAGCTCGCACATGTGCGGGGATCCTCCTGGGCATGCTGAGGACCAAGTTATCCAGCATTTCTTGCGGTAAAAGGTCCCATTCTTGAATAGCGGCTTCCCTGATCTCTGGCACTGTCTGGGGAGGTGACTGACAGTTCCAAGCTCGCTTAAGAGCATCCCACGCGTGGGTTAAGTTACTATTGGGTTTAAGTCAGGCGAGCCGGCAGGCCTGTCTATCTTTGTGATTTCGTATTCTCATATTCTCGGAGAGCAGCATTGACTCGTTGAGCTCGATGTGCGGGCGCACTATCATCGACCAGTACGAATTGGTGCCCATGGTTTATTCGGAAGGTCTGACAATTCCATCAATAGCGACTGTTTTGTACCTATCTGCCGTCATTGAGCCTCGATACGGGATCAAAGCCGTTCTAGCTCCAATCATAATTCAAATTATCCATGCCGTGGCACCTCTACAACGTGACTGCGACACACACACAGCAACTCTGCGTGCTATTTCTCTCGTGGAATATCCTTCTTCCCTCAAAGTTACAATACTTGCTTGTAAAACTTCTGATAATCCTCTTGGCATTTTATCAATACGAACTTTCCTCGAAAAAAATATTACGAATCCGTTAAAATTGACTAAGTCAGATTTCTGGATGAGCGTAAGCTAGGATTGAACTTCTTTTTATAAGGAAAAACAATTGATTTTTATTTGTTTTATATTCTAATTCTATATTTTTTAAGTAAAGAATCTAAAAAGAAGAAGAAATTGATCGCAAACTTTTTTTGATGTGTGTACACATACATAAACTCACACCTTCCCAAGGGGGTAGGCAGAAACTACAGAAGGCCACCATCTACGATCCTTACATACTCCTTTTGCCTCGTTTACGTTCATACTTACATCTGGTCATACACGCACCCTGGTTGCGAGTACTACGCACCTGCCATGACCTTTCTGAAGAACATCACCAATAAGGTCTCTTTATATTTTCCTAAGGCGTCCCCTCGGGTCTTTTTCACTGATATCTCCCTTGTAAATAACTTTTGTTAGTCGCCTTTCATTCATCTATTATAAATAAGTGTTACTAAATACCACAATATTTACATTACATATACAAAAAACTGCTAATAGTCTATCTGTAGACATGTAATTTAAATTTCCGTTAAGTGGGCGCGGGTGGTGCCGGGCGGCGCGGCAAGCGGGGGCGGATCAAAGGAACCGACTGACCGCCATAATAGGACCCTATTATCTAAGTTCCACATATAAAAAGTTTAATGGTTTTATGATCAGGTTTTCCTAAGTGATTATGTAATGTTTAGAAACCTACCATGTATTTTTTTTTGTCGTGTATTGTGCTTGATTGTGACAATTAGGTAATTTAGTTATGTATTTCGACTACATAATTATATAAAAGAAAGAAAGAATAATATTTATTTGGACACAGTTCGTGAAACACATTAACAAAACAGAACAGGTTCATTTCAGCATTAATGCCCGACTTATGATGTCTGACGCTGGTTTTCTAATGAACGTGATGGGAGTGACGGGGAGTACCAACAGTTTCAACATACCTAATACATAATTTTATACGTCTAAATAAATAAGTAACTACTTAAGGTCTATTTAAATAATTGTTTCCAATTTATGTTATTTCCACTTAAAACAAACCAAAAAAACAAAAAAAAAACGATATTTTTGTTGTTTTTGTGGTTCTATTTATATTACAGGACATTATGACACTATTATGTAAGTAGGTACGGTGATTTTTATTTTCGAGATTCGTTGCCGTGGTTCTGAGTTTTGATCGTCAAACAGTCTGCTACAAACACCTAGACTCGCTCTATGTGTCATGGAATGATATTGTTTAAAAGCTGAACAAAAAGGTAATACCTTAATATGGAATTATCGCGGTGCCCTGGCGGCTGAGAGTATGTCATGCTGCACTCAAATGTCTCGCTGGTGGTGGCGTGTGTGTTGGATCATTGTGTTCCCTTCAAAATGTTTGAGCTAAATGATGCTGATCCATGCGTCATGTTCGTGAACGGGCGCCGTCAGTGGGGACTGGTCATCTCTTAACTGCCATGGCTTATTTGAATTAATATATATACTTATATATTTTTTTTATATTTTTATTACGGACACTTTTAACGTGCACGTCTTTCTGCATTGTTCTCACGTGTATAATTTCAACACGAATGATGTAACCAATATTTTGTAACAATATTCTGATTTAAAAGAGTGTCCGTGGAGTTTCTTGCCCGTTCTTCTACATAGGAACCTACTACGCTTTGGAATGGGCAAAGTGCTTCATCTTTCTGACTGACCGACCCCTTGATAATTCAAAAGTACCTGTAATTGGTTTATATGAAATAAATGCTTTGAGTTTGATCAGTGTATCATAATCGATGGACCAAGTTTTCAATAACCAAAAACACGATACATTAAGTCACCCACCTCCAACGTAGACTCCCTTAACTATTCCCCCAGAATAGTCCCCCAAGACGGTGCGGTACAGTCACAGGGAATATTAGATGGCTCAATTCTGAGCCAAGAGCAGGCCACGCCGAGATTACAACCACGAACAGCTTTGATGCCGACTAGTTTTGGAATAGCTAATGGTGGACCGGACCTGGGGACCCGTGTTTAAATACCTGGCCGATTGTTGAATGGTTTTGAGGTTTGACTTTACTATTAATTTTAAATAAAGAAAATAAGAAATTTTTTAAGGTATTTTATTTTTTATGTCAAGTCATTTTCAAGTATCTAACTAGACATAGGATTACTGAAAAAATGCATCTTTCTCTAAGGTAGATAACAATTTCTTTTTTTTCTAGTACCTATTTGTTGATTCCTCACATAAATATAACAGTGATAGCCTAGTGATGTGACCGTCGGACTGCCAAGTCACAGGTCTCGAGTTCGAACCCAAGGCACGCACATCTGACTTTTCGGATTCATGTGCGTATTGTATAATTATCACTAGCTTGAAAAACGGTGAAGGAAACCGGCATGACTGAGAGATATTTCTCGACGGCATGTGAAGCCAAGTCAGAGGCCAATGGGCGGCTTAAAAACTCTGACACCAGGTTAGTCACTAACCACATGAAAAGAAGAATATAAAAGTACATGGTATTCTACCCAAATGGGGCAAATATGAATTACGAGTCTTATAAAACGCGCAATCCGCACTTTGTACCTATCATTTGCGTCATAATTTTTAAGGCGTGTCTCCCATGCGCCCTCCTCGTTTAGACCTAATCTACATACAGCTTACAATGTTGCAACTACACAGATCATGAAGTTCTAAAAGTATCGCTAAGAAGGATATAGATAGTGCAATCCACGACGACGCGCTCCACTCCGCGATTACTGTACTGTAAGCTGTACTTTAGTACGGAGCTAACTATAGCGTAATATAATTATATTTTTTCATGTTGATCAGTGACTCACTTTCACATAGCTTGACATATTCTGTAGCTATGAAATAGAAAAAGGACGAGGCAGGACTACGATAAAAAAAGGTCAGAGTATTTTTAGATTTCGTTATCTTGTTTAGTTTAAGGGAGAGGAAGTTTAGAGGAGCTCGTGGCTAAGTAATAACTGCCGCACGGGTCGATCCGTCAGGTTAAGCTACGCTTGCCGGCGTTGGTCTGTGGATGGGTGAACATCTTTACGTACCGAGACTCCTCCGTGCCTCGGAAAGCACGTTAAGCCGTTGGTCTTTAAATTATTTTTTGCATATTGTAAATTGTCTTGCATACTGTTGTATAGAATCATTTTTTATTTTTTTTCTAACTGAACAGACAGCTGTGCTGCTGGGGAGTTTGTTGCGCCACTTCTTCTTCCCAGCAAAAGCACTAGGAAGTGGTGAAGGGTGGGCGTTTTGGGGGACTGTCTTATGTAATTTTGATGTTCGAAAAGTGCTGATTCTCAGCCTAGTTTGAATAAATGACTTTTGAATTTTGAATTTTGTCATTCGTGGATCTTTGACAGTCGTTACGGGTCGTCAGAAGCCCGAAATTCTGACAACCAGTCTTACCAAGGGGTATCGTATCACCCAATTACTGGGTTGTAGAGGTCAGATAGGCAGTCGCTCCATATAAAATACTGGTATTCAGCTGCATCCGGTCAGACTGGAAGCTGACCCCAACGAAGTTGGGAAAAAGCTAGGCAGATGATGATCTTGTTTAGTTTAAAACTGATGTTTAGGTTTTTAAAGTTATTTGTCGTATGGTACATTAATAGTACATCTATTTTCTACCACATCCAGTACAACATAACCCCATTCTAAGCACAGTTGTATAATTTTTAAGTAAAATTGTCCTCAGACTCACACATAGTCGCTAACGACGTGCCGGCACTTCGGGGAACCTACGTGATGCGTCTGTTTGAACACCATGTACATAATATACATATACCATGTATTTACATACCCCATATACTGAGAATGTAGATGGTATTTTACCTTAGTGAGGAAACTAAGGAATTTCTCACTTGGCCACGATTTTGATGGGTAGGTGTTTAAATCTGATATGGTGGTCTAAATTGCATAAGACAACTTTTTGGCCCTCTCTTTCAGGAAATTTGTGAGTAATTCATGAAGTAACATATAATAACTGCCTCGTTGGTCTAGTAGTCGCAAGGGCTACTGCTAACCATGAGGTCGTGTGTTCGATTCCCGGGTCGGGCAGTGTTAATGGGTTTTTCCATCTGGAATTTCTCAGTAGCAGCCCGGAGTCCGGATTTGTGCCCCGTTGATGGCAATAGGTTTGCCCCCTATTACATGGGACTCAAATGGGGAATACAGGAGTGATGTCTCTTTACTTGTCATAACGATGCCACTGACACTAAAGGCATAGACAAGTAACTGATGTTACGTCGGATGCAGACGCGCGAACTATTTTAATTTTTTTTTTTCAATTTTTATTTAGTAGGTTTATCATTCCGTGACATCACTGCGGGCCCTATCAGAATACCAGCGCTGCGTCATTTATTATTAAATGTCGCAGCAGCATGCTGAGATAGGAGCCTTTTGGCCTCGCACAGGACTTTCTGATATATTTTAAGTTTACTTGTGTGTTAGCTAAATTGATATCTCTTGTGCTGTCCCAATAAATACTTTTTTTATGTTATGTTATGTTCATGAAGTAAATGTAGTAAGAATATACAAGAGAATGCTATGAACATAATATTTCATTCTCACAAAAGGTATTTCTGAACATTAAGGGCTCTATGTTATAGGTTTTAGTTTCGCACTTAGTCCGTCAGGTGGACCATAGTGCTTGCAAGAAGGGCTCTGTTCGCAATTGAATCCAAAAAGGAAAAAAGGACCAAAATGGTAAAAAGCTTTGACTCTAATAAATATGTTTGTTAGATAAGATCAAATCTACCTATGTAAGATTATAATACCTACATATTATGCAGTTTGTAGATCTTTGACAGTCGTTACGGGTAGTCAGAAGTTCGAAAGTTTGAGAACCTATCTTACCAAGAGGTATCGTATTTCCCAGTAACTGGGCTGTAGAGGTCAGATAGGCAGTCACTCTGTAAAATACTGGTACAGCTGCATACGGTTAGACTGGAAGCCGACCCCCAACATAGTTGGTAAAAGGCTAAGCACACTGCCTAGCCTACGACTACCTATCTGACCTCCACAACCCAGTAACTGGGTAATACGATACCCCTTGGTAAGACTGGTTGTCAGACTTTCCGGCTTCTTACGACCCGTTATGTAAAGATGGTTACCCATCCATGGACCAACGTAGCTTAACCTGATGGATCGATCTCTATATAGACATATATGTCGGAAATACGTTACTGAGTTGACTAATCGGGACGCCAGCGCCGCCTAGCGGCGCTTGACAGACTCTGCAACATAACGCTCGGACCAGCCGGAGCAAAGCAGACTTCATCGGTAGCGGTCAAGCAGTGAACACGCTTAGAAACTATCACGCATTCCGAATAGTTGTTTCGTGTACCTACTAGAGTGTGTGAATTGATAGTGTGATTAATGTGATCGTAAATTATAATTTGATCTGAACTGCAAACGGTTTTTCTATTGCGCAATAACCAACGCTATCCACAGTTTACCCAGAGTAGTTAAAATATGACAAGAGAGACATATAAATAATTAAAGAGGTATGTAATAGATACTGAACGTTTGAAGCAGGTTTAGTGTATACGGTCGATATCACATTCCCGTTCGCGAACACTCACGTAGTATAAAAGATCCTTCAGTACACTCGACTACACAAGTTCCTATAACTGATTCCTTGTTCTTTGTCATTCCAGATTCCGCGAAAATTCTCTGTCAATTTCTCTGAAGAATGGTAATCAACAAATATTTACTTTATCATAAAACATAATAAAAATATTTGCATAATAATACCTCCCTAGAACTCTAAATGTACATAAATGCTAAATGTACATAAATGTGCAAATAACAATTGTTTTATATGAATTTTGACTTATAATTATGTAACTTGTTACCAAGTTTGTCAATCTATACAGTTTTCAATTCAAATTGAATTCAAAATATTTTATTTCACATAAGCCTACATGGGCACTTATGAAACGTCAGAAGCTAGGTGCACGGTTCCAATTGGTCGTTCCCTATGGAGAAGAGCCGGCAAAAAACTCCACGGATACTCTTAAAAATAATTGGCTTTTACAATATTTTCAAATAACAGTGTTAATAGGTATTCCAGCCGGGCCTTTCAACAAGTACCAGGTACTTAACAAAATATAAAATGGTCAACAAATCTACAGTCCACTAAGCCTACAACGTTCTCACATTCACAAAATAGAAAATAATCTAAGAAAAATAAATAAATAAAAATAATTAAAACTTATTTTAAACGAATTGACATGTTTCACATTACAACTGTAACAAATCTGAATAATTATCATGTCCACAAAAACCAATAATAAAGAGTTGAAATTAAATTGTAGGTACTGTCCCTCGCCGGACGAAGGTCAAGTAACATAAATATTATATAACCTGATATTAACACCCTTATGGTCGATTTTTCAATCGTCAGATAATTTTTTTCGGGGATATAATGTTTGACGTTTTGACAGCTTTTGTATAGAAAATATGTCAAACCGCCATATTTATTCCTCAGACAAAAGTTATCCGACGATTAAAAAATCGGCCCTTAGCATCTTAGAAATGCGAGAAAAGGTTCCAAATTTGATTTTCTTAGCCTATCTTTGGAATACGGTGCCATAGAAGTTGAGCATGTACCAGTATAAAATTGTAGTAAGAACCATAAACCAAACAGTCCAAAAATGATCCTCGAAAAACTGACAAGATTACATGACTGCACACTTACCGTACTCGGACGCACCTACCCGCCAATAACTGACTAAAGTAAATATTGACAGCAAGAGACAACGGCGAGGTTTTTGAGAATTTCCAATGAAGGTCCGTTCGTGTTGTGTTTGTGTGTTTGTCCGAGCGTCCGGGCGGCCGGTATCATGTAATCTCGCTATTTGTCCGGACAGGTCGCGCTCGTCTGGTAATACCACACTATTGGTATTGCCTCCCTCGTCGTTCGTTACGTTACATGCTTTTTGGTGCGTGAGTTTTCGATGTGATGGGATTTAGTGGTGCTTCGTTGGTATGGTAATTTTGTCACTAGGTATGAAACAGTACAATTGGGTAGGCAATTTTCTAGGGTATCAGTATTTTGGTTGGTCTTTGCTAGGAGAATTCTTCAGAGACTTCATATTGGAGATTGTTTTCGAACTTAATTATATTCATAACGTGTATTTCATAAACTGAGGTAGGGTAATCCCCCAACTAATATGTTTATTTGTAGGAAAACTTAAAGATGTATAGTATATAGCGTAGCGACCAATCGTGCGATATATGAAAACAAACATTCTTGCAATAGGTAGGTATTTTCTTTACTTATATATAACTAAAGTGTAGTCTTAATTGCTTCGCATCTAAGGAAACACACACAAATTAAAAAAAAAACCGGCTAAGTGCGAGTCGGACTGGCCCATGAACGATTCCGTAGCAGCAAGTAACATAATATTAAAGTTCTTGTAGTTCGTTGTAACTTCGATCGATTTCTTAATAATAGTTTACGCTTTATGACGTATTAAAAAAAACTACTTACTAGATCTCGTTCACACCAATTTTCGGTGGAAGTCAGGTGTACATCATATACAGGATGTTTGGCGCATGGACCGACACAATTTTTTGGGGAGTTGAGAGGGTCATTTGCGAAGTTTCACCCAAAGATCCCATGTCCTAAGTGTCACGGTTAATAAGATATGATTTTTTTAGATTTTTTCCAAAAATTATGAACATAGTTTTATTTAAAAAAGTTCTTTATTTATTTAGAATAAGAATACATTGCAGAATACAATAAAAGTTATTTCGTGCAATTAGAACAATAAACAAAAAAGTAATGACTATTTAAAGGCGAGATTTCGGGTAATTTTGTGAAAAAAACAAAAAAAAACATCTCAATAACCGTGACACTTAGGACATGGGGTCTTTGGGTGAAACCTCCCAAATGACGCTCCCAATCCCCCAAATAATTGTGTCGGTCCATGCGCCAAACACCCTGTATATTTTTTAGTTTTATCATTCTCTTATTTTTGAAGTTACTGGGGGGACACACACTTTTTACCACTTTGCTTTGGAAGTGTCTGTCGCGCAAACTTTTCAATTTAGAAAAATATGATATTAAAAACCTCAATATCATTTTTGAAGACCTATCCATAGATACCCACACGTATGAGTTTGATGAATTATTTTTTATGAGTTTCAGTTGTCAATATGGGGAACCCCCAATTTTTTTTGTTTTTTTCTTTCTATTTTTGTGTGAAAATCTCAGACTAGTCTTTCCAGCGGGAATTTTTTCCCGTTGGTCAGATTCATTCTCTGCTGTATTGAATATAGTTTTAATGCGGTTCACAAAATAACATCTACTTACCAAGTTTCAACAGTATAGTTATTATAGTTTCGGAAAAAAGTGGCTGTGACATACGGATGGACAGACAGACATGACGAATTCATAAGGGTTCCGTTTTTTGCAATTTGGCTACGGAACCCTAAAAAATCCTGTCTTTTACCGATTGCCCTTCATATTTTGCCTAAAAGGACCAACAATTACCAAAGTTATCCGTTATTGTATTTCTTTTTTTATAAAAACGATTAGGTACATCGAACAATTTACAGAACCATGCAAAAACTTACGTCAAATTAGTCTTCCAAATCCAATATCCTTGCGACTTTATCAGTCGCTCACGAAGTCGAGTGACTAAGTACGTACAACGAGGTGCTAAAGCGGGCCACTAATGAGACGACGCTAATCGTCGACAAAGTGAGTGCGCGTGAGTGGCCCACTTGCGATGAGACACTTTGCATCCGATATTGCTTATTAGAGGCTGTCAGATGATGAGCCTTCAGGAAAGTTAATGAAGAGCGATCTGCATAATTGCGATCAAAATCATAAATGGAATGACAGGGCTACCCGTTTTTTTAAAAGACTTCAAAAAGGAGGAGGTCCTCAATTCGACTGTATGCTTTTTTTTAAATATTCTTGACAAAAAAAATACAACCGACTTCTATAAACACAATAAAGTGAAATATTTATTACTTTAATTTCGGAAGTCGGTGGCAAACAACAAAAATTCAAAACCAAAGACTCGGACTTCCAAAATTAAAGTTATTTTTCACTTGTAGTGTTTTTCCTTGGATGGTCAGCGAATGGTTTTAGTCGATAAAATTATTCGCCTTGTGAATACGTGATGAAGGGCATCCGAGAGGATGATAAAAACACATTAAATGGCCCCTTTACTTATAGTGTTGTGCAACAATGAAGACTCAATGGCCATCAGTAGATTGCTGTAGGCTTATTGTGATGTAGTTACCATTATAGCCTGTCAAAGACGTAGCAATATATTAATATATATTAATATCCTGTGCTATATATTATATTACAGCAAGCCACCACTCACGGTAGCTATATATATTTTTGCTCTCATTTAGTCTGCAATTTAATATACCATAATATATATTAATACTTCTTGCTATATCTATCCACATATATGTTGGTGACGTAATAGAAATATATATTACAAGCTCCGTCTGAGGTCGCTCGAAGATTACTATGGAAAATATTAATATATATTATAGTTACATCTGTGATAGGCTTAAATTGATTCAACTGTAACCTGATGACCTATAACCCTTAGTCGATTACTGGATAAGGTGGAACTGAATATCAGTATAATTTTATTTCTGAGTAAATAGCAGTGTGGCAAGGATCACGTATGCTTATCTCAAATACTATTACGTAAACAGTTATGAAGTTCATTTACAAGAAGAAAGAACTTTTGCCCAAGATCGGATGTTTCCACCTGTGTGATAACAGCTCGACCTCGTTAAGTAATAATTGAGATTATCAAATTAACACAAGACTTTGGAATTTTAAGCCTTTCCATAGATTGTCATATACCTAATCAAACACTTTCCAAAGACGACCCCAATTGGAAATGAAGCAAACGTATTCAACGACGGTAAACTATATGACTGCAGTTTTAGAAGATTGGTCTGCTAAAACCGGGGACTAGCGTTGGTTGATCGAGTAGTCTATTATTGGTTGGTCTTTGGAAAATAGCAGGTTTTACAAAACGCAGAATTGCACATAAGCGAAGTTACAAAGCAACTCAACTTACCCATACCTAGTAATATTATAAATGCAAAAAAAAACTCTGTCTTTCTGTCTTTTCACCTTTTCACTCAAACACTTAACCGATCGTTATGAAAGACAGATAGGTAGACTGGGACCTAGAGAAGGGCAGAGGCTACTTTTCATCCTGGATCGAAGACAGATAGACAGATATTTATATTTAATTTTCTGAGCATATTAAATCATATTTATGAAATATTGTGTGTACAAAAAAAATGTAGGCATACACATACGCACACCCGCACGCATGCGCACACACACACAAGCACACACACTCAACAAACATGCACTCAGACACACCATCAAGCACTCGCAATTGTACCACATTGACAATCTTTACTGTGTGTTACAATGGGGGCCTGGAGTTCTAAAATACCAGGCCTAGGCTTAGTTTTAGACTTCAGATCTCCCACAAACTACAAAATTTTGTCAAAATATTTGTCAACTTATAATGTACCTATAACTTGCATAAGAATGTTATTTTTGGAGATAAATAAACATTATTTTATTTTATTATTTTTTTATTAATTACTTCCACCAAATTTAGCTCCCATAACGAAAAGCAACAATTTCGCTCTATCAATTAACTTAATTCCTGTATGTCACATCACAACATACATAGCGAAATGCACAAGGAGCCATATTGATCAATATGCCGTCGGAGGCTGGGACAAACAACGCGGTTGCTGGAGCCGGCGCCCTTTGATCATGACGACCCGTCCGTGCGCCACTTGTTACGATAGCAATGGGAAGGAGATGACAGAAGGTTTACAACAACCTAACCTACTCGTTGTAAATCTGCTGTGAAATCTCATGATGGATATGTAAATTGTTAGCACCAGGCAGCTATACCAATATCAAAGAAGTACCAAACATAATCAGTCTAGAATGTCCCTTCTGGAGCACACTACTTTGACATAGGCCTCCTTTCGTGGGTACGGGTAGATGGCCATAAATAACTAAATCATTGAGATCAATAACAGTCTTTCAGGGAGCTACCATAATGTGAGATAAGTTTATAAAAATATCCTGATCCTTAATCGCCAAGGGTAAGTGAAAGATCAAGAGTTTTCAGAGGCCTGTAAACCAATGATTACCTGTACCATTAACTGGTCTACGAATTGATAATTCAGGGAGCATATTAGCGACATACACCTGAGGCCTGGGCGTAGTAACAATGTTTCTACGTTCAATGTTCAATGTTATGTTCTATGTTTCAATGTTTTTTTTTGTATGTTTGTTTTGTTGTTTCTTACAGCAAACCGATCCTAGCGATTGAGAGACACACAATGAATCTTCTGTCCATATCTCCAACGCCACCGTTGTCTCTTGCGGCCCCAACAAAGTGCTACGTATGTGCTGCTTTGATGGGAAATGTCCACAGTAATGCAGTTTTTGATACGCCACTCGGCGCCATCTTAGTTCCTCGCCTGAGCTTTGTGATTATAATGTGGAGGCTGGTACTACGAATATGTTATCGAGAGTATCTGCTGTTTTCTTTGTTTGGTGGTTTGTTTTGAAATAATAATAGTTTTGCGAAGCAAACAAAGAGAAATAAAAGCACTGCAATCTGCAAATAGATATTTATTTTCACTGTCTGCTGCATTTTCCATTGTATTGAAACGGGTAAGTAACTATTGCAGGTAAGTAGCTTTAGGCAAATGTACTTTCAGATTTGACATATTATAAGATAGCAACCTGCAATGCACAATACAGGCTGAAATTTAATTTATTGGCAATATGATAACGACGTATTCTAAACAAATTACAATAAAAAAAGAAAATTAAACTTAAATAAATTTAAAAATCTTATTTTTTTTCTTGTTTGTAAAAAAAAAAAGATTTTATTTGTTTAAGTTCATTTATCTTCTTTTTTTTCGATGTTGTTGACTTAAATGAAGAAAAGACAAGGCTGGAATCCGTGATTGGTTGGTTGTTGCCATAATTACATAGTCCTGAAACATTATTGTACACACATATAATCGGTAGCACGTAACTTTAAGAGAGTATTTGTCTTTTCTTTAGCAAGAATCGTAGATGCGCAGAATTCGTTTTCGCTTGTTTTTCTTAACAGACATGTTCATAAATAAATTATGGCAATAACCATAGAAGAATGACATGCAATAAAAGTTTTTTTTTTTTTTTGTTGTACTAAGTTTAAATGCCCAAAGTTACTCCCAATACGCCAGAACCTTGCCAAGTTACGTGCTGTACCTCTAATACATATTCGTAATTATACAGGGTGGCATCCCACATCAACGCGAAAAATGTTACCATGGATTCAGTGCGAGTTTCTGAACCATACATTTTGCACTTTTCTCTGAAACAGCGGTTTTTTTTTTTAAATAACCAAACCATTTCAACCCCGGGGGTTTCATAATCATGTACTGAATCCATGGTACAAGTTTTCGTGTCGATGTCCTAGCCACCCTGTATAGCCCTGAATAATTGTTGTACACATACTGTCACCCTGTACCAAAAAAGTAGCTGTTCTTGCATAACAGTCATTAACAATCAATGTTTCCATGACAGTATCCAAACTATTGTCAAATGCTTTGATGCGTATACTGTACTATGAAATGTTTTAAAACAGTGATCAGTCATTCACAATACACAACAAATAAAGGCCTTTCAAGCGTTTATTCTACTAGCGTCAGTTGAGACTGGTCATCTCTTAACTGCCAGGGCTTATTTTTAATCTTATATTTTTAATCGTTTTTGATTTAATATTTTTTTTTTGTTGTTCTCACATATAGAATCAACAAGAGTAATGTACCCAGGATTTAGTAATTTCTATATTTAAAAGAGTGTCCTTAGAGTTTCTTGCCCGTTCTTCTCCATAGAGATATACGTTTTGGAATGGGCAACTAGCTTCAACTTTCTGACTAACTGACTCTTTGACAATTCAAAAGTGCCTGTAAAGAAATAAATGCTTTGAGTTTGAGTTTGAGTTTATTTGTTGGTTGAATACGAGGCTTTTGGCTACTTTTGTATTTGTGTATTTTCTTTAAATGTGCGTTTTGTTTGTGCAGAATAAACATATTTCTTTCTTCTTTTTTTTCTTTCCTTTTGTGATCTAGACAAATAAATAAAATTGAAGTGTCTGTTTTGTGATGTCAAAAAATTTTTTTTTTTTTATAACAAGTAACAATTTTGAATTTTTTTGTCGTTTTGTCAATTTGTTTCGACTATTCTCCGAAACGGCTGAACCGATTTTGACGGGACTGGCGGATAGTTAATGTTATTTATTTATTTATAAAGGTACACCAACAGCTTCTGTATACAAAATATTAAATAACAGTAGTTAACAAAGGACACAACAACAGTTAAAAGTAGTTATAAGGAAATATATTAGAACAAGAATTAGGGTAACGCAGTCGAATCCTCCGGCAGCAGCTAGTATTAAAATAAAATAGCACATACGCAAATAGTCGACAAATACCTACACAGGATAAACTGCTAAGACTCTTTGAAAAAATGAGGGTACATTGAAACAGCAGCATGGTTGCAATAACGGCAAACAACGCCCTCTCCCGGTGATTTGGGCATTTATTAAAAAGCACACAATACCCGGCCCACTACACTGAGATCGCTCTTTTCTATTTTATTTTTAATATTAAACCCCCCGGCTACTGCTCGTCGGCATAGAGCAATGTGATAAACAGAGTATACAATAAAAATAATAATATAGATTATTGATACAATATGCTTCAAATCTAGCTAAAGTTTACAATCATTAAAAGCCGCACAAAAGTTGAAACCCTGACTACTGAACTAGGAATACCTGTAACTTAGGAGTCAGTGTTCTACTGCCACTTGGACACTATAAACCCTTACGGAAATAAAAAGCTAGTAAGCTAATATTAAACAAAAGAATATAGCACAAAAATTAAAAACAACATATAAGTAAAAAAAATAAATTAAAAAGCTTAATTTAAGATTAAAATTAAAAAGTAAAATAATAAAAACAACTATAGAGGAATTAGCGAACCACCCATGCTTCGCACAAACAACACAACACACAAACCTTCGGAATACATTCTCTAAGTGATAGTGAAAATGGCATTAAAATCCGTCGCATAGTAGAAAATCGTGATCACACAGACGTAAAGCGACTAAAATGTGTTAATGATTACGTCTCTGTTCTATATTGCATGTATAAATAAATAGCCGCTAAATATACAATATACTAGGGATGCATCCGATACCGATACCGATACCGATATATCGGCGATACTTCGGGTTAGCCGATATATCGGTATCGACGATATTTTTATGACCGATTCAACGATACTTTTTAATTTAAAAATGTAGTGTAAACGAGCGTGTTGTCTCGTCTATTTCGCTAGGTTGACCGCTGTCGCGCTTAGAATTGGTCATACATTCGTGTTGTTTGAGTGAAATAAAATAATCAGCAGTCATGTCAACTTCAAAACACAAAAGTGCGATATGGAATCCATTTTGAAATTTCGACAATTGATAATTCACAGTAAGCGTATCGGTATCGGTATCGCCGATATTTTTATAAGAGTATCGGTATCGGTATCGTATCGGTGAAATGGCGTATCGATGCATCCCTACAATATACCTACATGAATAAAGGAATTTTTGTTTCAATTAAAACTTGAAAACTTGAAACTTTCTAATTTTGTAGCTAATATGTATTTCGTAGCAGGTGCTACGAATTTTCGTAGCACTAACAAAATGCTACAAAAAGTTTGATTAGAATCGAAAACAGAGATTATTTTTGTATTTTTTTTTTGTGTTTACTTTTCTGCTCCGTCTAAGTTCCATTCTGATCAGGCAATAAAAATGAATTAATAATATAACAGTATGTTGCTCATCGTATAAGTCTGAGTATATTTACAATATTTTTTTTTTATTACCAATAGTTACGATAACATAATCACGATTTTGACCTAAAAATACCATTAAACAAAAACAAAACTAAACCACCGCCTCTGTCCTACATTACTCTGTACCATCGCTTCCAGGGAGGCCGGCGGAGGGCCCTCCACAGCTATTATTGAGATTCAGACGGCAGACTCTTCATCATATCTACTTCTGCCTGAAATATGTACTCTTGCAATAACTGTTTATGTAATTCACAACTTTGTTCTTATATCTACTGAATTCGATGCCGTTGCTTGGTATATAGCACTGTATTTGAAGTGAAGTTCGCGCAATCCGGTCGTGTACTTAATTGCTGTTTATAATCAAAATGTGGCCTTCTACAATATTTTTATTAAAAGATTTCTATCCGTTAAAGCGACTTATTGTGGAAGATAGGTAGCATTGGACATGAGCTATGAAATGATGGAACTGACACGTTATGATCGTCAATGGCTAAAGGTGTACTCCAGATTACATGAACTCTTATCAATCTTGTTTTTTGACATATAAACCATATGTCAGTTATAAATATTATTATTGTGTCCTTGTAAAATCAAGCTTTTGCTAAATCGTCAATTAAAATAAATTATCTTCTTATATATATTTTTTTTAATTCTTCCAGTTTTTAATACCTTGACTGTAAAGCACCAGAATGCCTATAAAATGTGTTACAAATCATCGTTGTATCGCTGTTAGTACAGAGCTAGATGAAGACACTGCAGTGGTTCGGGCAAACAGCAGGCCGAACAATTACCGAGTCCAGCCGATTCTTATCAGCACGGCTGAACATCGCGTGCAAGTTCTATGCTGCAGTGAGAGGACCAAGTTAGGAGTGGTAGTGGGCTCCAAACTATATTGAAACTAGCGTCCTGCCCTGCTGCGCTGCGGAACATTGAGATTTCTTATAATTATGTAATTTTAACATAAATGTACACGTAAACCTTCCAGAATTTCTAAATTTTTCGGGGTATATAAAGGGGGTCGAAATTGCGATATGACAAACCATTTTCGAGATATATGCAAAAGAAAAGAAAAAAAGATACAGAGTACTGTTTTTGCACCTGAAGTCAATGTTTTAATCGCGATTTAAAATAGTCAGATTTAGTAAGACAATCAAAATTTTAGATGAAAAGCGTCAAATTCAGAATAGTAAAATTGCCCTTTTCTCTTCATATATAACTCAGTGCCATCTTAGTGCTGTCAAAACGTAGTTCTGCATGTCGATTCCCGTAATCACTTCACCGTGAAAACATGTGAAGTGAGCGTGGAGTGAGCTGTCAGTGTCATCTCACCCTGTTGGAATGACAACTCACTTCACCTAAGTTTTCACGGTGAGATGGTTACAGAATAGCACTGCAGTTGTGTCACTTTATTCCATTTCAGAGTGGGAAATCCTCGTTTGACAGGAATAAAATAAATTTTGGTGATTTTTAGTCCAGTTTATAAGCATTTGTGACAAGAGAATCGGCACCTTTGTCTGACATACTCAAACAAAATTAATCTCCTTTGCTAAATGCATTTCAGAAATTGAATCTTACCACTGAGATTTGGTCACAAGGTTCAGCAGTACTCAGCATGCTGTTGTAAACTGAATTTTTTCAAGGTGTTGCTAAAATTCCTTTTTATACGTACTTAAGGCCTTTTCCACAATCCCCGTAGTATCTAATTAACAATATACTTATGTTCTTTTCATGTATTCACCAGACAAAGAACGGTACGGTTGGCGCAGTAGTGAAGCGATTGACTGCTGCGCTGAGTGTCGCGGGTTCGATTCCCGCACGGAACAAATATTTGTTTGACCTACAAGTAGTTGTTCCGGGTCTGCTATTTTTAAAAATTCGTCATTCCAACACGATCCCATTGTCATTTTGCTAAAAGTTCGTAATGCTAAATTCATAATGGTCGATCATTGGTTTATCATTGGTTGATCATTGTATTCAACAAACACGATACTCGTAACGAATTAAAAGAAATGACTGCACAATGACGTTCTCATGGTAGGTCACTGATCAAAAGAAGTGTCAAAATTTTAGCAGATTACCGCCTAAGTCAGTCATTCCGTGGAGTTTCTTGCCCGTTCTTCTCCATAGGAACCTACGCTTTGGAATGGGCAACTAGCTTCATATTTCTGACTGACTGACTCCTTGACAATTCAAAAGTGCCTGTAAATGGTTTAATTGAAATAAATGCTTTGAGTTTGAGTTTGATTCATTTTTCATTATGTACGAGATTACCCATAGATGCCATTTCTTTCAATGGAGTGTCAGTGGCTGACCATTGGAAAGTCATAATGACGCCAATATGTTAGTAGATTACCAAACTTGTCAAAATCAACAATTATGAAATCAATGATAGACCATCATTCTGACACTATTGTAATAGCAGACTTGAGGACCTGTCTATTAGTGTATGTGAGATTAAATGTTTGTAAACGCACCCACAATACAGGAGAAATTCCTAGTGTGGGGCAACGTATTTAAAATAAAAAATAAAAAAGAAGATCCTGAAAATTGATAAAAATAGCACCTAGGCATTGTTAGGAGGCTTTTGTAACTTGGACAGCGTGATAAGTAGTAAAACAGGCAACATATAACAAAGTCAATTATAAGGGTTGTGCAAAGTTTAACAGAGGTTGTTTGGCGTTACCCTGTGCTATCAAAAGCATGGTTATAAACGATTCTCTATTAATTACCACGGTAAAACAGAATCTAAAGTGAGAACAATAAAATGGATTATTAGGCAAGCTTTATAGTATCTTGGCTGTTGTCTGTGATACTACAGATTTCATATAAAACATTTTTGTGTATTCAAATTCTAATTCAAAATATTTTATTTCACATAAATCTACAAGGGCACTTATGAAACGTCAGAAGCTAGGTGCACGGTTCCACTTGGTCGTTTCCTATGGAGAAGAGCCGGCAAGAAACTCCACGGTTACTCTTTTAAAAGTAAATGGTATTTACAATCTTTTCAAGTTACAGTGTTTATAAGTATGAGAGGACACTGTAGGCCTATCAACAAGTACCAGGTACTTAGCAAGAAGAGAAAACGATCGACAGATCTAAAAGTCGGTTATGCCTACAACGTTCTCACATTCACAAAATATAAAAGAGAATCTATATAAAAAAAAAACAATTAAAAACCTATTTAAACTAAATGGCATGACTGCCACTAAAGCTGTAACAAATCTATAAAAAATATATTAAAGTGAAGTTATATAATGTCAAATAATGAAAAGATTATGTCAAAAAAATACGTAAATGAAAAAAAAGAAAAATAGGTAAAATCAAATAATCATCTTAATTTGGGAGCAGTTAATAGACATAATTACATTAATGCCGTTATTGAGGTACCAGGGAAGCCACATGTGCAGAAGGAATTATTGCCAAACTTCCTTGTCTTCAACGTAGTCTTTAATCTTATAATATGCTTTTTTGATAAGGACACGTTTGATGTGGGTTTTGAACTTTCCATCACTAAGTTCTGTAACCGACTTTGGCAACTTGTTATAAAATCGAATACTGTTTAGCAAACCTAAATTTGGGTATTAATATTTTTATTGTGACTCCTGGAACTACTGAAGTATTAACTAAAGAATGGCTAGTTGTTGATGTTCAGCGAAATGAGCTCTATTGCGATCGAGTTTTGATTATCACAATTCGTAGTTAGTCCATTTAAAAGTTACGTTACTATGACATAGGCTCGTTATGATATCCAAGTACGTCAGTAATTAAGGACCTTATCAAAGAATTGGCTCTCCCACTATCACACCGGAACCACCCCGGAAGTATACACCAAACAAATTGACACAGAGTCAACTTGTTCCACACAGAACTTTATCCGCAAGTTATTGAGGGTTACAAACATCGACAGGTGTGAGTACGGCTAATAGTTGGAAATTCAAAGTTGTACTCAAACAGGGTAGGGTAAACACTAGGCCATCTGGCGGGCTTTGCCCAATACTCGCGGACTTGGAGTGTCGGAGTGTTGGGTCTTGTCCCCTGTGTTGTGTGACTACATCAGTTTTGGCGCGTGCGGTTTTTTAAAGTTTCATTGAATGTTTGTAAAATGTTGAAGTCAAATTTAGATCGTCGAGTCATTTCAACCTATATTTTTATATGAAAATGGTTCTTGAAATATCAGAGGCTTTGCATCTGTAACAGTAATCTTGAAATTCAGGGAGAAGACTGTCTTTGGAAACAATTTATAGCCATCAGAAAAAACTAATTTAAAACTTTTACGAGCTTTGGCGAGATAGGATAAGGAAGTCGCACGACGCGACGCACAGAAAACACCTGAAAGAACTATTGGTCTATGAAACATCTCATGAAAGAGCCTCTGCCACTTTCACTAAAATGAAAGCTCATGGACATGTGCATTCTTCCCACCCTCACCTACAGAGCGCAAACATGGTCTCTTACAAAACTTCTAAAATCCGTACTTAGAGTCTACCAACGGGCTATGGATCGAAGTATACTAGGTCTCAAACTCACAGACCGCTTTAGGAGCTCTATACATTACATTACATAACATCACGCCTTGTTTCCCCGAAGGGTAGGGCAGAGGTGTACCTGTAGTAGGTACACCCACATTTCACCAGTTATGTTTTAAGTCCCATGTAATAGGAGGCGAGCCTATTGCCATCAACCGGGCACAAATCCAGACTCCGGGCTACTACTGAGAAATTCCAGATAGAAAAACCCAATAACACTGCCCGACCCGGGAATCGAACTCAGGACCTCATGCTCGGGGTGCTTGGACAGGAAACCTCCCCGTGTGCCTGTGGGCTGGAATTCCCTTCGGACGCGTCCGGGGGGAAGGCCAGTCTTCAGGACGGTGCACCCTGGGATGCGGGCAATGTCTCCCCATTAGGTACTGTGTGCCTAAGGGGTCTCGTTGTCTGCATGCCAATATCCTGTCGGAGGAACGCTCTAACGTGTACTCGGAGAGAGCACACGTTGAGCAGCGTTCGAGTACGGGCCCGGCGTGCACTAACACTGCCGTCGGGCAGGCAGGAGGAAGCCTTCTGCCACCGTTGGTCTCGTAGCCCCGAAGAGTGTCAAGGTCATGTCTCTGGCACTTGACGGGGGTCGAGGGTCTTGGCTTAACCGCCCGGACCGCGAGGAAGAAATCCTCTATAAAAAATTACCCCAAACCTCCAAGCGGCGGCGCACCGTGAGGGAGGTTGTAAGCTTGACTAATGGGTAGCTATTTGATAATTAGTCGCTAGTGCGAACCGCATTTTTTGAGTCAATAAAATATGTTAAATACTCGTGGGAACAAATATGGAAATTTCTAATCAAACAAAAAACCAAGGAGAGGGGAGTGATGCGGGGTCGGAGTCCGACGTTGCGTCTGGCGCGATGAGCTCGGGTCAGAGCTCAGAGCGCGAAGTGGTGGTGGGAGCGACCGTGAGGAACCAAAAGTTCCTCCGGAAGCGCCCTAAACCGGGGGATGGCCAGGGGTCGTCCGCCGAAGAGGGGGTCTCGGGCCAAGGCCACAGGAGGAAGATCCACTCCAGTCGGCGGGGTGCGGCCCGGGGAAAAGGTGTGGGAAGAGGGCTCACCACAAAGGAGGCCGGCAAGCCGAGCCGGGCCAGCCCAGCCACGCTGGAGAAGCCCTCTTCCGAAGAGGAAAGCAACCCTGTAGGGACGAGCACCGTGGCGGCCCCTACAGATTCGGCAGGCGGTGAGCCGGATGCCGCTGGTGGCTCCAAATCGGAGCAAGCGGCCAGGTTTGCGGAGGCTGTGGGTGCCGCTATCAAGGGTTTGGCCTTGAAGAGGACTCAGTCCTCTAAAGACAAGGCCATACCCGCGGTCATGGCCTCTATTTTGGCGGCAGCGGAGGCCTATCACCTCAGACCTCCGTCGGACGGCATGTCCGAGACGCGGGCGGAGGTCGCCCGCTTGACAGCCGCCATGGAGCTTCTCCGAAAGGAGAACGAGGAGCTCCGAGCGGACCTGGCCGGGCTCCGAAGAGCCGGCCCTTGTGAGGTGCCGCAGGGGAGGGAGCAGCATGGGCAGGGACAGCCCGTGCCTGCAGAGGACCGGGTTTTGACCCTGGTGAGGCAGGAGATGGCTTCTTTGCGGTCTCGTTTCTCCGCGTTAGAAGCCATCGTCCTGCGCCCTCCTCTAGCGGCAAGCGGGCCGGCCTCTGTCCAACAGAAGATGGCGTCGTATGCCACCACCGCAGCTGCCTCGGCCAAACCAGGCTCATCGGGGCAGAAAAAGGGTGGGGCGGCTACACAGGCGACGAAGGCCCCGGCCGCGGCGGCGAAGGCCCCGGCGGCTGCGGCGGCAAAGGCCCCGGCCCAAGCGGCAAAACGGCCGCCCCCGCCTCCTCTTAATTCTACTCCGGCTGACGCTGAATGGCAAGTAGCCGGAGAGAAGAGGAAGGCGGCTAAGGCAAAAAGGGCGGCTAAAAACAAAGAGAGGAGGCAGCGGCGCAAGGAACGAAGCGTCGCGGCTAGGCTCCGCGCCCCGAAGTCCGCAGCTGTAGTTATAACGCTACAGCCAGAGGCGGAGAAGAAGGGCGTGTCCTACCGCGACGTGCTCGCCAAGGTGGCGGCGGCGGTGGATCTAAAGGAGATCGGCGCCGCTGATGGCATCCGGGTGAGGGTCACTGCGACTGGGGCCCGGATGCTGGAGGTCCCCGGTGCGGCTAGCGGCCCGGCCGCTGACGCTCTGGCCGAAAGGCTTAGGGCGTCCTTAAATGCGGACGAGGCCCGAGTGTCCAGGCCCACCAAATGCGCTGACATGCGTATTCAGGGCTTGGACGACTCTGTGACGGAGGGACAGGTGGTGGCCGCTGTCGTTAGGACTGGGGGGTGCTCTGCCGAGCAGGTTAGGGCAGGCGCCATCCGTCCTGACTTCACGGGGATGCGAGCCGTTACGGTGAGCTGCCCCGTGTCGGCGGCCAAGAAAATTGCCGGGGAGGGCCAAAGGTTATTGGTAGGCTGGGTGTCCGCGCAGGTCAAACTGCTGGAACCCAGACCTCTGAGGTGCTACCGCTGCCATGTGGGCAACCACGTGGGAGCTAAATGCACCTCGGAGGTGGACCGCAGCGGTCACTGCTACCGCTGTGGTCAGCCCGGTCACAAGGCCGGCTCCTGCGAAGCCACGCCGCATTGCGTCGTATGTGCGGCAGCTGGCAAGCCAGCCGGCCACCGGATTGGGAGCAAGGCCTGCGCTCCACCCACCAAGGCTAGAGGCAAGCCACCTGCCACCGCCGTCACAGCCGCAACCGCCGCCACCACCGCCGTTGCCGCCTCCACAGCCGTCGTCGCCGCCGCAGCCGCCGCGGCAGGGCACTCACAGGGGGCTAAGGAGGGGGCTGACATGGAGTGCCAATAATGGCCCCATTTCGCCTCCTCCAGGCGAACATCAACCACTGCGCCGCAGCTCAGCATCTGTTGCTCCAGAGCATGGCGCAGTGGTCGATTAACATCGCCGTGGTCGCTGAGCCGTACTTTGTCCCGCCCAGGGATGACTGGGTGGAGGACCTTAGCGGCTCAGTGGCCCTAATTTCGTCGGCCGCCACCGGTACCCCGTCCCTCGAGGCTGTTAAGAGAGGACGGGGTTGCGTTGCAGCACGGTTTGGGGAGATTGTCGTGGTAGGGACATACTTCTCCCCGAACCGAACTCTCGCCGAGTTCCACAACTCCCTTGCGGAGTTGAGAGTCGTCGTCGTCGGGTTCTGTTCCCTGCCCGTGTTCGTCCTCGGGGACTTCAATGCCAAGAATGTGGCTTGGGGTTCCCGGTATACGGATACACGGGGCAGAATGGTGGAGGACTGGGCGCTGGAGACAGGCCTGGTCGTCCTTAACCGGGGTTCTGTCCCCACGTGTGTGCGGATGCGGGGTGAATCAGTGGTGGACATCTCGTTCGCCAGCCCCGCTCTGTCGCCGCGTGTCATTGACTGGCGCGTCATGGAGGGGGTGGAGACGTATTCCGATCACCGGTACATCCGGTTTGACGTCTCCGCCCAGACCTCGAGCGCGCCGGTCCGACAGGCCCCGAGTGGTCCGCGGTGGGCGCTGAAGCAGCTGGACCGGGAGCTCCTCCTGGAAGCCTCGATCGTGCAGGCCTGGGTGTCATCACCGGACAGGCCTGCCGACATCAACGACGAGGCGGAGTGGTTCCGGGAGGCCATGTCCGAGATATGCGACGTGGCAATGCCCCGGGTCCAGCCCGGACGTGCTTCGCGCCAGGTGTACTGGTGGTCGCGTCAGCTGACGACACTGCGCAATGCGTGCGTTGCTGCGCGACGCCGGTACACTAGGCACCGCAGGCTGCGTATTCGACCTCCGGATACGGAAGCCATTCAGGCGGAGCTGTACGAGGGGTACAGAGCGGCGAAGACCGCCCTCCAAGCGGAGATCCTGCGGGCCAGGGCACTGGCCCGCGGGGAGTCGCTGGAGACTCTGAACAGAGACCCGTGGGGACGCCCATATAAAATGGTGCGGGAGAAACTCCGCCCATGGGCTCCCCCGCTGACGCAGAGTCTCCGGCCGCAGCTTGTGGGGGACGTGGTGAGCGCTCTGTTCCCTTCGAGAGGGGAACACGCCTCCCCGCCCATGGCTCCGCCTACTGCGGTGCCTGATGCGGACCACACCGCCGACGACGACGACGATGCTCTGGAGGTGACCGAGGTAGAGATGAGGGTGGCGGTACGTAGGCTGAATGCCAGAAATACCGCCCCAGGACCCGACGGCTTACCTGGGAAAGCCTGGGTCCTGGCCTCAGAGGCTCTCGGGCCTCGACTAAGGGGGCTCCTAAGCGCATGCTTGGAGAGGGGCCAGTTCCCGCTTCGTTGGAAGACGGGGAAACTGGTCCTCATCAAAAAGCCGGGGCGCCCTGCGGACTCTCCGTCCGCTTACCGGCCCATAGTGCTGCTCGACGAGGTGGGCAAGCTCTTTGAAAGAGTCATTGCAGACCGCCTCGTCGGGCGGCTGGTGCGGGTGGGGCCGGATTTGGCGGAGAGCCAGTTTGGTTTCCGCAGGGGGCGCTCCACGGTGGACGCCATCATGCGCGTGCGAGCCCTCACGACGGGGGATGCGGTGGCTCGGGGTGGGGTCGTCTTGGCGGTGTCTCTAGACATCGCCAACGCCTTCAATACCCTGCCCTGGAGTTGCATCAGGGAGGCACTCCGGTATCACCGGATGCCGACCTACCTCTGTCGTGTGGTCGAGGCCTATCTGGCTGACAGGGCCATCATCTACCCCGGTCACCAGGGAGAGTGGAACCGGCGAGAGATGTCGTGCGGTGTCCCACAGGGATCGGTCCTGGGGCCGCATCTGTGGGACATCGGATACGACTGGGTGCTGCGCGCCGACCTCCCCAATGGCGTCAGTGTCGTTTGTTACGCTGACGATACGTTGGTCCTGGCGCAGGGGAGGTCGCACCAGGCGGCGGTCGAACTAGCGACACACGGGGTTGCGACAATCGTGGCCAGAATCCGGCAGTTGGGACTCGAGGTGGCCTTGCACAAGTCCGAGGCCATGTGTTTTCATGGTCCTCGGAATGCGCCACCGTCGGGTTCCCAAATAACGGTAGGAGGGGTTCACATCGGCGTCGAGTCGACGATGAAGTACTTGGGACTCGTCCTCGACAGTCGGTGGAACTTCGTGGAGCATTTCCGACGTTTGGCTCCCAGACTGGACCGGGCCGGGGCTGCCTTGAAGCGGCTCCTGCCCAATCTAGGGGGTCCAAACGCCTCCTGCCGGAGGCTATACGCGGGGATCGTGCGGTCCATGGCCCTGTACGGGGCACCGGTGTGGGCGCATTCGTTGAGGCGGCGGCCTGCCCGCCGGTTGAACGCGTCCCAGAGGGTCATGGCCACCCGGCTGGTCCGGGGATACCGCACGGTCTCCGGTGAGGCGGCGAGCCTCCTTGCCGGATTGCCGCCATGGGATCTGGAGGCAAAAGTCCTCGCGCATATTTGGGAGTGGCGCGAGGAGGCGAAACGCCGGGGCTTGACTCCGATGCCGCGAGAAATCGCGGCACAGCGGACAGAGCTCCGACGGGATCTCATGGCAGCATGGAGAGTGCGATTGTCGCAACCCAGTGCTGGGCACGCCACTATTGCGGCGATAAGTCCCCTCTTTGAGGAGTGGCTGGAGAGGCGCCACGGCGTCCTCACCTTCCGCCTGACGCAGGTCCTCACCGGACACGGCTGTTTCGGGAGGTACCTGTTTCGGATAAGGCGGGAGGAAACGCCCGGGTGTCATCACTGCGTGGATCGCCCGGAGGACACGGTGGAGCATACGGTGGAGGTATGCCCGGCTTGGGCAGAGCACCGCCGTGTCCTGGTGGAGGCGATCGGTGGCGGGGATCTCTCGCGTCCGGCCCTGGTCCAGGCCATGGTACGGAGCGAGAGGGCATGGGAGGCCGTCACCTCCTTCTGCGAAGCAGTAATGCTCGCGAAGGAGGAGGCGGAGCGCGTGAGGGAAAGGCAAATTTCGCGCCCTCACGCCCCTAGCCGCCGCAGGAGGAGACGCCCCGGGCGTCGGGAATCGATCGCGGATTCCCGGCCACCGTAGGCGCGGGCTTGCGGACGGTGAGCAATGGGTAGCTCGCCGTCCGGTAAGGACCAAGCCCGGGTCGACGGCGCGTTGTGTTCCACGCGCGCCTCAAAGAGATGTCAGCGAGTGAAGGGGTCCGATGAGACCATTGCCTGCCGGGGTTGCGGGAAAGTCCGAAAGGGATACCGTGGCCCCCTGGCATTGCACAGGCAAGAGAAGGAACACGGGTGGGTTTTAGTCAGTAAGAGTCTGACACGCCCTCCCGCTCCACCCAGAGCGGGAGGAGTCATTTGATGATTTCCCACCCAAAAAAAAAAAAAAAAAAAAAAAAAAGGACCTCATGCTCAGCAGTAACGCTTGGAACCACTAGACCAAAGTGCTCTATACTTCGTTCCAAAACACAAATAGCGGACGCTGGCCACACTGCTGCTGGACTAAAGTGGGACTGGGCTGGCCAGATCTGTCTCATGTCGGAGCAGTAATATGCAATAGCCACCACTTAGTGGATCCTAAATAACGGGAAACGACTACGCGGCAGAGCGAGAAAGAAATGGCGGGATAAGCTGGACTTCTTCTTCAAGTGGAAAGAGTGAAGGAAGGCCTTTGCCCTGCAATGGGACGACACAGACTTATAATTATAATAATACGAACTTTATATCGCAACAAAAAAGTCACGCAGGTAAATAAGACATTAATAATTGTAAATAAGTTTTCCGTTGCGTTAAAAAGTGTTGCGATCACTAAATTAGACAGCCAATAATTATTTTCTCTTGTTTATTTTTTATAATTGCTAATCTAGCTATCCATCAAAAATGAACCACCAACCGACACAAACCCAAGCACTGTAACTACAGCAGTCGCGCTACACTACCTACCAAATGCGTGCAATACTTGTCTTCAGAGGGAGAAGTAATTGACAGCTACAAGGAGCGGCTGGTGCAAAAACATGGCGAACTTTTATTGCTGTCAAACCACTTGAGCAGTGCAAGCAATACGCCGTGTACCTTGCACTTGTGGCAAGAACAGATAGGGTTCGTTTCGTTGTTGTGGTGTTAATTGCAAGTTTAAATTATTCTTTTTGTAGTCTACAAAGTGTAGGCGTAGTTATTTGTTTTGGGTTTTTGTTTGATAGTTCGAAATCAGAGGAAAAGGAGATGGCAGGTCGCTCAAAGATCTTATAGCAGTGTTTTAATAGTATCTATTTCTTAGAAAATATGATAATCATATAAATCAAATAAGCTAGTTTCCTTGTACGTTTTTATACATATTTCTGCTATTCTAATACATTATTAGTTTTCCTGGTTTTAGCATGAGCTTATACACATAATAATTTTATTAGGTAAGTCAAGGTGAAAACTAAACTCTTCGACGGAACATACTGTTTTGATGTCATTACTAACCTCGCGTGTATTTCAACCAGAAATAATTCTGATAACATACCCATAAAATACTTTTATCGTCATAATAATCACAACTTACGAAGCTAACTCTGCTGGTTAACCGGGGCTCAAGTGTTCCCCACGGGGTAGCGTGTACCCCATGTCGTGGGGTCGTGGGGTATTGAATACCCCAGAGGATTCCCCGGTTATTGCCGACGGGGCCCGCGGTCACAGCCCTTAAATTGAATATTTTATTAATTTAAACTTGCCCAAAAATTGTCTGTTAATTTTTAATTGGTACGTTTTAGTTCATTTAGATGGAAGTTCTGTTGTATGTTTTATTAGCTTTCGTGAAGTAATTTGCTTCGGTTTTTTCAGGTTCATGTTTCACCTAGGATGATTCATAATAATAAATCCATATTCTTTTCTTAGTTGATGTTTATTTCTTTATCTTAATCTCGGTTATTCCTCCCGTATACGTCCAGCATTTAATTTATATCAAAAGCAAGAAAAGTCATAGTTAAAGTTCAAGTCAAATAATTTATTTATTAAGCACATAAAAGGCACCTTTGAACGTCAAAATTTACAAAAAACAGAATTCATTCTAGTCGCCCCTTCCAAAAGGTAGTTTTCGTATGGAGAAGAATAGGCAAGAAAGAGATTACAAAAATGAAAAAATATAATATGCCTTAATTTTGTTTGAGTTGATATTTATAATAGTATAATAACATGGCTCAGAAGTAAGCACTTAGCTGAGAAAAAAACTTAAAGTTAGTATTTATATTGTTTATTTTCTAGAAAATTATTATGATCCCTGATTTTTTTTAATATCTTACTTAGTGTCCATCAGAAATCAGACTAAACAGTTGTGCCACAATCAAAGGGTGCAGACATATGGCTGACATTATGGGCAGCTTTTATTAACTTCGGCTGTCACTCAATTTGGAGTATTAGCAGTGTAGCGCGCCGCGGGCCGGCTTAAATGTGTACAGGGTGGTTCGAAAATCTTTAGTGTATTTTTTGTTTATTTTAGATATTTTTTTACTAATTCCGTGATATCATTATGTTGTTGAACTTTATAAATGTTATTTATTATGATATGATACCGGAGAACTGGTTGGTGTCTCTGAACTTAAAATTTTTTACTTTCAAATAGGTACACATAATATTTTAGAGACAATGGTGTTTGAAAGATAGGTACTAAGTGGCTTAAAATTCTAAATTAATAATAATACCAGCCTATTATCGTACCACTGCAGAGCAAAAGCCTCTTTCTCATACGTAGAAGGCATACATCACCTTTGCATTGCATTGATCACCTTACTTGATCAAGATGGCTTGGCATTCTCAGGCTTATGTTTAATATAAGTACAGGTTTCCTCACGATGTTTTCATTCACCGATGTCAGTAATGTCAGAAATTACAAATGAATTGAATAAGTATATTTGGTAGTTGGTTGCATTTGAACCCACAATCTCCTGCATGAGAGGTAAGTCCTGAACCACTGACCCATCACGACATTAAAAATATAAGAAAAAACTTTTCAACTTGAATTCTCTAAGTTATTTCAAAGAGACGTTCAAAAAGCTTTAAACGATCAAAATTAACCACCTTTCTTGGAATCCCAAAAACCTTTTCGACAACATCTTCTAAAAGGCGCCAACAGTCGGCTCTGTTTCCGCTAATTCCTGCTAACCCCACTAACGCGCCCGTATGAACGCTAATTACAGGTCGATAACACTTCGTTAGGAAAATTAAAGTACTTCGCACTCCAACCACGGCGAGTAAAGCGTCAGAAATGTAAAGAATTTTGAGTATTTTTTCTCTCTGTCTTCGCTTACGAGGAATCCGATAATGTTTTTCGCACGTCTATGTTTGTGCAAGTAAGTGTGCAAGTTTTTCAGTGAGTAACTAACGTCTCAAGATTCAACAACATCAACAGCAGGGATGATGCCTGGGTCAAAAAAAAGAAATTCTATTTAGTCCGTCAGTCAGATAATAAAAAAATATTAGACACGTATTTGTTGCTTTATCATATTAATAAAAAATGACTCAGATACAACGCATTAAAGTTGGGGAGTGGGGGTTCATACGTCACAAGTATGTATAAAATCTACATACAAGTGACGTCATGGCACATTATAATTCAGTGTATCGCCGTAATCTTTTGATAACGTAAAAAAGAAAAAATACGTGTACGTTATTTTATCATAATCTACATTACGGACAAAAATCATTTTTTTAGTCATCATCCCTATTGAAATATTGAGTCTAGAATAAATAAATAAATGAAATTCTTAAAAAAAAAACAATAATATATTTTATATACCATTTTTTTTAACAAATATATGTTTTATACATTCTATACCTTATTATTTTTCTTAAATCTTCCAATTATAATATAAATTGGTTTTAATTTGTAAGTCTGTAGGTACTTTTAGATAAAATTATTATTTGTGGTAACGTTAAACCACCCCCTGTATATCATCAATAAGCTGGAATACCGCAGGCGTTTAGCCGCTGACAAGCATTGTCCCGCCCCAACAGTTCGTACTATTATATGCGCGGGAGTCGATGCCGACCCCGAATGTTGTGCCCGCGAATAATTGATTAAGTTGCGCGTGAAATTCCATAGTACCGGGTTTGTTTTGATTTCATTCGCTTCGGTTAATTATTATAAAGTTATTTTGTGAACTATGAATAGTGACGTCATGGTTAATAGACTTGTTATTCATAATTATTTATTCATGAATTTCGGCGTAAAATATTTGTACAGTGATGCAGAGTTGAGTATGTGAGATGTGAATTGTTTGTTGATAAATAATAATAATGTAGGTACCTATTTTAATTATTTTTTATAACCGGTGAAATGTGTGTGTACCTGCTTACAGGTACACCTCTGCCCAACCCTTCAGGGAGACAATTCGTGAGGTTATGTGTTATGTTATTTTCTGCTTCAGGGAGGTTGGCCTAGCTGATCGTTAGAGGATTTTGTAAACTAAACTATGGAGGATTACAGTTGTTCTGTGATTTTATGTCAAGGAAATTTGATGAGAAAGAGAACAGCACCTTAATTGTTGTTTGTTAAATGCTTAATTGGTATTGTTTCACATTCTAAACTAAACTCATTAAGCTAAGCTCAATCTAATCAGATCAACAATCAAAAAACGAAAAACTCAAATTAAATTAAAAATAAACAGTACCTATCTGTCACATATGGCACCAACGTACCAACCCTCATAAGGAAACCACCCCTTACTATACATCAACAGTTACAAACGCCCTCATAAAACACCAATAAATAAATTTATTCTGCGAAACGCAGCATTTATTCAATGAAATCCGAATAAATTTATTCAATGAAACGGCGATAATAATATTCTGTTGTGTCGTGGTAATCCTTGAACAATAAAAATCCCTGCACTCTGCCCTCGGCACTCTTTGGAGGGATACAGCAACAGGAATGGAGGATAATCTTTAGTTTCGGATAATCGAAAATGTGGGGTCATACTTATTGTCTACCAGGCATTGCTTAAGTAACAGTAAGCATACTTATATTTAGAAAATCCAAAAGTGCACGCCACATAACGCTCATTCAAAAACATAAAAATTTTAAAAGCGAAATATATATATGTATTTTCTTTTATTAATAAAAAATGAGACAACGACGTTATATTAAAGGCCGACTGCTGAGTCCACTCCTGAGGTACCTGCGCGGTGCGGGAGGAGTGGGGCGTCGGGATGCAAGAACCTACATTTTTTTTTAGGTTTCTTTTTTGGTTGCTAGGCAACGGAAGAGGGTTGAAGTTGGAAATATATATAGATCTAAGTAGATATTATATTAATTCTTTTTTTAAATTAATTACAATTAAATTACTTTGAATAAAAGAGCCATTTTCAATAAGGTTCATCGTACGGTTGAAATTATTGTCAAAAAAAAAAAATACTCAATTAATTGAATTCAGGTTTGTTTGTTCACTTGATTGACGGGTTTTTTTTAAACCTAACCACAGAATTAATCTCCATTAAATTATCTATACAATGGTATATAAATTAAATAGGTTCTGTTTACTAGCAGGAGTGTAACAATAAAAGCAGTTGCAAAAAGGAGGCAAAACTAATTTTTCGATCGCAAAGCACTCTAATGAGTCGTGCAATATTATTTTTGAAAAATATTTTGGAACAATGGACCAATACAATGATTATTATTCTTAATGAGGTACATACTGGTGTGAAAATAACAATGCTAGGTATTATACGTGTCTGTTGAATAATATAATTATCAAGCAACAGATATTATCTTTCAGTTAAGTATTGTTCAATAATATGTAAGACCAGCTTTTGATTATCCCCAATAAAAGTTTGTTCATTTCATGAAAAACCTATTCATATTGTAGCGGTTACACCACCATACGAACTACGCATCAAAGACATGACGTCACACAAATCCTGCATCGCGCAATTGTAGTTTACCGCGCGAACGACATATACAAGACTATCCGACATCAACAGTCGGGCAGTCGGCCCGCCAGACACAACACCCATCTGGTCGGAGGATCCTCCCTTTTCTATGGTAGATGATTGAACTTTACACCCTGTTCCTCATGCCACTAAATTATTTTAACAAAAAATAAATTGTATTTTCATTCAGTAATAATATTTTTGTCAATTAATGTGTTTTAGTTTCAAGAAGGCATCGTACATACCATTCTTTTTTAAATAGCTAAGACACAAAACAAAAATCGCAGTCGTCCTCACATGTAAAATCCTTCTTAAATCGCGAGGGTGCGCACAGGGGTGCCGACCGAAAACAACACGATTTGTATTTATATCTAAACCGTGCCTTTGTCGTGCGATTAGTAGCGTATTGTTGCGACAAATGGGTGCGCAAGTGTGAGGGGGTACTTAGATGGCTTATACTGGGGTTAAATGTTATTGCCGAGGTTTTAGTGTGGGTGTTGAGATGATAGATATCGTGATCTGGACGCTGAATAATTGTGATTTATTGTGCGATTCAAATTATTGGTAAAAGATCAATAACACATAAACATCACACTTGTAATCCCCGAAGCGTTTGGAAGAAGTTTATGTCATTGTATAGTACACACGGCTACACATCAACCTATACATTTCCTGTTTATGCTGAACTAGCATTGTTTAGGATTTCCGTATAATGCGAGGTCAGCCTCTACTGGAAATGTACCTATAGCTTGATGTGTAGCCGTGTGTACAATATTTCGCTAGTTATGTTGATGTCCGATATAATGTTAAAGTCCCAATCAAGACTCAGGGCTGCTACTGAGAAATTCCTGATGAAAAAAAAACCCAATAAAACCCATTAATAAAAGATTAATTAATTAATTAATTTCATGCACAAGTAAAAAATAACCGTAAAAACATTTTCTACCAACGTACCTTGTGTGTGTGTGTGATGCAGAGACAAAACATAGTAGGTGCAACATGAAAGAAAATAAACTTGAAAATAAAATAAATTTTAAGTGTAGCGTTTCGTAATCATTAGTAGAGTTCATGTGGATATTCATAAAATTCTAAATGTTTTATTTCACATAAACCCACAAGGGCACTTATGAAACGTCAGAAGCTAGGTGCACGGTTCCAATTGGTCTTTTCACATGGAGAAGAGAGTAAGAGTAGAAGTAAGCGTATATGATTTGAATAAAAACATGTTCCTCCAATTCATAACTTGCCATAAGTATTATTATAATGTGATAGGTTATCTAACCTACTAACCTAAAGACAAATGATTTATCCATCTTGAATTGACGACGAAATCCTCAATTTAGCCCAGGCTCGCACGGGCGACTTTATCCCGCGATTTCTTTTCGCACACTGGATTTTCAGTGCTCTGCTTAGCGCAAAGACTTGAAAATCCAACAATATGTTTTTTTGACGCACTGGGGTTGCCCTCTGTTGGATTCTTAACGCTCGGCTTAAAACAGAGAGTTGAAAATCCAGTGCGCGATAAAGTCCCGCCGCGATATTTTGATCTCCGTGCGCACGTGGGCTTAAACTCCAAATCAAATATTTTATTTGTTTAACATAGGTTTAATAAATGTTACAGGAGATGATCTTAGGTACACTATTACCTAATGAGGTGGGCAAATACAAAATAGACTTCGGCAGGTATTACATTGATTACTTTTCTCCTGCACATCTTTCTTACAATTATACATTCTACACAATAGTACCTATAACCTGGTCCAAAACAACTGACTGTACCTACATTAGGTACAATCAGCGTCGACGCCCACAGCGTCACGACAGGGTTGTCACCCACGGTCGAGCTCTCCTCGTGCTAATGAGAGATAATCCCGGGACTCAGCCTTGATTTCTGTTGCAGTCCCTCCCTGCATAATATAGGAGGGGTCAGAAGATTCAATCTGTACAAAGTTTAATGAATGGAACAAAATTATTGGTCATGCTACGACGACGGCTCTAGACTTAACTTTGTTCTATCTGGCGATTTTATCTTCATTCATCACCACGCAGGCTCTTCCTTGTAGTTGGTAGTGATTTTTAGTATGACCATATGCGGCGCAATTTCAATGGGTAAAAACGCACACTTCTTCATCTGAGCCACCTGTCAACGTCATCGTCGTCTTTCGATGGGAAACCAATGAGTGAGCGACATTGAAATCCCTAAGCCAGACTTTGATCGTCAGATATTTTTCAGACTTATGTTTGGTGATGACAAATGGCTATGACAACAGCTCCTCTCTGTTTTAAGACATGTTCTCCGAAGCAGAAAAGTTCATTGTGTGAAGACTGCTCACTGAAACTTAATTTACTTAGCCTGTCAATGGCAATCCACCGATGGAAATCAGGATGGCAACCAACCGATTATCCTTTGAATTTAAAGTTCGCGAGCACATTCGTAAGAAGCTGGCAGTATCAACACAACGTCAATGTTGTCCCATTGTTTGTCTTGTTTGCTTTAGTATATTCGTGTATTTATTTGTGCTTCTATTTATATATAATTAGGCATAAATATATTATATTTATAGTTTGTCATATGTATCTAAATATTGAATTAGAAAAATATACCTCAATTTCTCGTAATTGCGCCTAACACTGTTTGTCTCTGCATCAACCAAAAGTTGACTGGTAGAAAATGCCTATGGCACTGTACATTTCTTTGCTTGAAGTATTAAGTAAATAAATTTTAATCGAATCAGTGCAGAAATTAGCTGCGATTTTATTCGTTCAACTGGAACTTATAGGCGTTAGGAGTTTTGCAGTATCTAAGCCACGACGCCTTGGCCTTCTGCGTGGTCCTATCTATTGTCCCCCTATCTCCCCAAGGCTCCCCAGTCGGACTTACCGTGATTTCTATTGCAGTGATCCCGCCATCCCGCCGACAGCGCACAAGGGTTGTATACAACACTGTTTTTATTGCATAAACGTGCTGTAACAATTACATTGAATTGAGGGTGTGGATTACAGTTTTAATTAGACTTTTGTGACAGAAAGATTAGAGTGTGAAATGTTTCTGGGTGAGGAAATTAGAGAAAATAAAATGGTATGTATGTAAATGAAAACAATGATATGTTGATGTTTAGGTGCTCCCAGCTGAAAGCCACCTCTGCTGAAAGATGGAAGTTAAAAAATATTGACATTTCCATGACCTATTTTTTTTATCCAATACTGAAATAAGTTTTTGGCCTTGGGATTTTTTAAGAACCACCACTGGGACCTGGTACCCAAAGCAGTATTAGGTACTTAATGTGTTTTAAATTGAAAGAGACCTACCCATAAAACAAAACGTAAACTCCAGCTTTATCAACCACATTCAATAAAATATTAATATTCCTTTTCACATAAAAATACTGTATATAACTACTTACTAAAATATACATGCAAT
Source organism: Xanthia togata (assembly GCA_963853775.1). Lineage (NCBI taxonomy): Eukaryota > Metazoa > Arthropoda > Insecta > Lepidoptera > Noctuidae > Xanthia > Xanthia togata. The sequence goes on from OY970791.1 coordinate 23,011,662, forward strand.
GTTCATTTCATTTTTACAGCTTCGTCGGATAAGTCTTCCAAGAAGGAAGGGTGTGTCTTTTTCATAAAGTAGCGAATTTAATATTTGAAACTTAATTTCGTGAGATGAGCTTGCTTCTGAAGACGGGCGAAGAAGTGTAATAAAAAGTTTCAGCTAAGCGAAGATGCACGTATTTATACCTACTTGTACTTGTTACCTCCTTGCCTACCTGCTTAGCTTTACGGTAAACCTGATGGCGCAGTGCTAAGATCGAGTTTTCAGGTTTAGGTGGGGATTTTGATAGTGGTTCCAGTTTAAAGATTTGTTAACCATATTAATCCCTGTGGGTCCTGTCAAAAATAACAGGAATTTCCCCGATTGATTATTATCTAAATTAATCCTAACTATAGAATGTGAAAGTGAGTTTGTTTGTTGAGATGTTTGTTTGTTACGCTTTTACGTTAAAACGGCTGAACCGATTTGGATGAAATTTGGCACGTGGGTAGACCATGAACTGAGTTAGGATATAGGATACTTTTTATCTGGATATTACTATGGCATCGAGACTTATGCGGGTGATACCAAGGGGCGCAGCTAGTTCTGAATAAACACCTGCACCCTTAATGCGTAACACACGTTCAATCACAATCTGTTTAATATTGACAGTGCAGCAACATTCATTGCGTTATTAACGTTGTCAAGCAGACAGATTTTTTTGAACATATGAGGCAATGGCTTCGCAATACTCTTCAAAATTCAGATTGTGATTAATCGGGTGTTACGCAATATTTCTTTCTCAGGAAATTTCTTTGACAAGAATCACAGAACAACTGCAATCCTCCATAGGTAGTTCAGCTTATAAAATCCTCTAACAATCAGCTAGGCTAACGTCCCTGAAGCAGAAAACAACTTCTAATCAATAATTACGCAGCTAGTCATATGTGGACTGCTCATTCACTTGACATCTAGAAATGAATAAAATGTACTGTGTTGAGCAATAAATACTTGAATTTGAATTTGAAATATTTAGATTTTGTTTACGTTTATTCTTTATTTTTTTTATTTCTCCCTGAGTACAGTTCTCGATATTTTTGTTTGGTATATTGTCGTGTGCTAACTGACTTAGGGCTATTAATTTATAATTTAAATTATGTTTTGTGTTGCGTAATGTAAATAATTTTGCATATTATTATATGGAATCTTTTTTTTTTTCTAAATGAAAAGACAGCTGTGCTGCTGGGGAGTTTGTTGCACCACTTCTTCTTCCCAGCTAAAGCAATAGGAAGTGGTGAAGGGTGGGACAGTCTTATGTAACTTTGACGTTCGAAAGTAAAGTGCTGATTCCCAGCGATAGTTTGAATAAATGACTTTTGAATTTTGAATATGTAAACCTAAGTAGGAAAAGGATAAAAACGCGTACTTGATAGATCGTAAAGGAGAAATGAATAAATACTTTCTGTAATTCATTAAACACTCATAGGCAATAATCATTTATTTCGATGTGTACCCATAAAAACCAGTAAAGATTTCTATGAAACGCTACCCAACCATTATAAAACAATTCCACCCTACAACTATGTCATTAGGTCACAATTAAAATTTATAAGCAAACACACTGTACCGTACCTATCTGTTGATTTTATCTGCCGCCCGACCAATGAGCAAACAGAATTTGAATAAAGAACTGGACTAATGGAACGGCCGATGTTTGCCTCTGTTTGCCGAGTCGCGCGATAACGAATAGATGCGAGTGCGACTTGCAAGCAAACACTGGCGCAAGTTAGCCGGCTAGCAGGTAAACTGTGACCTGGCGAATACATACAATGAGTTTATGACGAGTGAGTGATAAATAGAAAATATCGTTTATTTTGTTTGCTAACTAATTCATTATTCATATCTTCGCAGACGAGCCAAAATTTTCTATTAACAGAGCGGTTGAGCTCTGTTGTGCAGTAAAAAGGTTGACCAATCGCCTGGTAGTAATGACTGTCTAGACGTAAGTACTTACTCGTGGAGGCTCTAGAATAACAAATTGGCAGCCAAGGCTATAATTTTAAATTTATTTATTTAAGACATAATTCTAGTCCATTTAAATGATAGGCTAATATAAAAATATCAGAATAGTATAACAAATTAAATGTCAAATAAGATGACCTCTGCCTTGGCAAGTACTCCAGAAATTAAATCTTTGGAGGTTACGTGAATTTCAGTAATTTTTTTCTATCTCATCCTCTATAGAAAAGGGAGGATCCTCCGACCAGACGGGTGTTGTGTCTGACGGGAAACTGCCCAACGATTGATGTCGGATAGTCTTATATATGTCGTTCGAGCGGGAAACTCTAATTGCGCGATGCAGGATTTGTGTGACGTCAGGATTTTGTTTGACGTCAGGTCTTTGACGTGTGGCGATGTAGATGCCGCCACAGCGTCGAAAAATTCTACCACATCACTGTCGAGAACCCAAAAGACTGGTGGCATTACCACGTTGTATGAAAATGCTTAGCCAAGGTAGAAGCCAGACCTGGAGACGAGCAAGAGGGCATGGGAGGCCGTCGCCTCCTTCTGCGAAGCAGTAATGCTCGCGAAGGAGGAGGCGGAACGCGTGAGGGAGAGGCAAATTTCGCGCCCTCACGCTCCTAGTCGCTGCAGGAGGAGACGCCCTGGGCGTCTGGAATCTATAGCCGATTCCCGGCCACAGTAGGCGCGGGCTTGCGGACGGTGAGCAATGGGTAGCTCGCCATCCGATAAGGACCAGGCCCGGGTTGACGGCGCGTTGTGTTCCACGCGCGCCTCAAAGAGATGTCAGCTAGTGAAGGGGTCCGATGGAACCGATGCCTGCCGGGGTTGCAGGAAAGTCCGAAAGAGATACCGTGGCCCCCAGCAACGTACAGGCAACTGAAGGAACACGGGTGGGTTTTAGTCAGTAAGAGTCTCACACAGCCTCCCGGAGTGGGAGAAGTTATTTGATGATTTCCCACACAAAAAAAAGGGTCACGGGAAGTGTCAACTAGCTGATTCGAGATTTCATTAAAGAGGCCATGAGCACCCGGACACCATAGCCCGAGGGTTTCAATCCCAAACGGCTCGAAAATATAATTTATTATTTTTAATAACCAAGGTCTATTGATTAATAACCGTTTGTTTCTTTTACCACCCTTAAATTGATAAATCTGACTGCCTCGTTAGTCTAGCGGTCGCAAGCACGGATTATGAGGTCCTGAGTTCGATTCCCTGGTCGGCCAAAGTGTTATTGGGTTTTCCATCAGGAAATCTGCAGCGGCCCCGGACTCTGGACTTGTGCACGGTTGAAGGCAATAGCCTCGCCCCCTGTTACTTAAACATAGCTAGCGAAATGTGGGTGTACTATAGGTACGCCTCTACACAACCCTTCGGCGAAACAAGGCGTGAGGTTTATGTAATAAATTCCAAAAACCTGCAATTAAAAACGTACCCATCTTGACTACAGTTTCAGTGAGCAGTCGGTATTTAGGTTGACAGCACACCTGCACAAATATTCAATGAATAATTTAAACAACTGCCATAAGGTTGCGTGTCGCCTGTAACATTCAACCATTGCTGACAACCTCGGGAACATGGGCGTTGTGTAAGGACAATAATTCATAGAAGTAAAAGGGTTTTTAAAGTACCTAAGTAATTGGGTGGCAAACAATGATATTGTAAGTAAAAAAGAGGTAGTATTTATGTGTGCGTTAGTATTTTTTTTTTGAATATCTAATGTGGCGTAGATCCCTATTTACATCTTTTTTAGGGTTCTTACCTCAAAAGGAAAAAACGGAACCCTTATAGGATCACTCGTGTGTCTGTCTGGCTGGCTGTCCGTCTGTCACAGCCAATTTGCTCCGAATTTACTGGACCAATTTCGTTAAAATTTGGTACACTTAAGTATTTCTGTGACCCAAAGATGGACCTGTAACGTTAATAAATTTATTTTGAATATATTCAAAATTAATTTATTTACGTTACTTTCCGGGGGCGAAAATTAAAAAAAAAGTTTTTCTAACGTTACCGTGTGACACAATTATGCAATGAAAAGGCTTGTTGTGAGGATCAAATATTTCATTTTTAATATTTAATTTATTTATTTTCAATATTTAATTTTACAAATTGATAAAAATTGACGACCCCCCCGGAACTCTTATCTCCGGAACTATGAGCTTATTTTTTTTAAATACAAAGGATGGTTCTTTACTCATAGATTACAGGAAAACCTATAAGAAGATGGTCTTAAAATAACAGGGTAAATCTCTCAATATTGCGCGAACCAACTTAAATTTGCAGTTGAAATGTATCGGAGAACATTTTTTCAACTACAATGTTAAGTTTGTTCTTGGGATAAATTCATCCCAACCACGGAACCCTTCAATGGACGTGGTCCGACACGTACTTGGCCGGTTTTTTTACTGATAATATAGTTGGTGGCAAACAAGGAAGTTATCCCCCTGATGGTTAGTGATCGGCACTGTCTATGTATACCTAGACATCTGCAATACCAAAAGCTTCAAAAGAGCGTAGTCATCCCAGAGGTAAAACTGAATTGTCTCATATTGTCATCTTGTTTTTTTTTTTTTGTGTGAATATTGTGTGCCATAACCTGAGTCAAATAAATGTATTTTCTTTCTTCCCTTTTTCATATGACGGAAATTACACCTACATCATCACTTTTCCATGACGGAACATAGCTACGCTTAGCGGCAGAGTTAGCAAGATGGCACTACTACTTCTCGTGACGAGTTTAAGACTGACTGGAGCGGAGAGGAGATGAGCGGACCGGAGCCGTGACAATAATAAACAGTGGAATTGCATTAAATATTCGCTCCACAGTGATTTAGTGATTTGCGAACTAGTTTAAAATTCATAAAAATCCGGGTAGCGGAGCGAGGAAGCGGAAAAAAACTGGCCGCGAGCTATTGCAGCCCGCCCAAATTACTCGGCCTAGCTCCGGTCCGCCCAGTACGCAACTCCGCTCCGCACTACCTCGCTCTGCATCAATGGACAGACACAGTCCGCAACTCAGGTCCGCATTACTCCCTCGCTCCGCTCCGCGTCAATGGACAGGCAGCCTTAGTGGATACCACTGAGCGGAGATGTATCATATTTATACGGCGCGATCAAAGCGGAGATGTGAGCTGTGCCTCGCCGATATTGAGCTGGGTGACGTACAAAGCCGAGAGGTGAACTATGCCTCGCAAGCTGGCATACATCTTCTCTCCAGACTAGCCAGTACGCATCTCCGCACAGCTTCGGTGGATACATCCTAGCTGAAAAACATCTCTTCTCGTCTCCGCTTCAGACATCTCCGCACATCTCCGCTTTGGTGGAGTCCGGGCCTAAGCTACCACAAAATACTGCATTAAATACTGGCTAAAAGGAGCTTTTTACCAAACTCGTTATTACTACTCCTTGAAAAAAAGAGAAAATGCTTTCAATTGTTTTTCTGCGAGCAGCTTCTTTTGTTGGTATAAAATGTTTTTTCTTTTCATAGTCCTTTAAACAAATAACAATTATTAGATAGTGTGTAAATAATCAGAATCAAAAAGAGGGTGTGTACCCCGGTTTACCCTAAGGAATAGTAGGTAATGTTTACGCCGCATCTCATTAAGACGCCGCCTACGCCTACTCTCCCCTAAGCCTGCGCGAATTTGTTCGACCATAAAAAATAAATAAACCCGCTATGGGTTGATTGTTACGATTTTCACATTGCAATGCATGGGGAAATTGTGTAAGGGAATTTGAGATGTAGAAACCTGGAAATAGGTAACAATTTCGTTTGAGGTGGCTTTCGTGGGTGGTTTTTCTAGCGAAATCAAAGTACAATACAGTAACAAAATGTTTGGATGTATTTGAATGGGAGCAAGATTTTGTTTTATTTAACTGCGTGTTACCGTTACCAGATTTTGAAGAGCTGCACTTGCAAGATAATGTGTATTACAAGATAAATAGGTAGATCGAACATGGAATGGCTATCATCACACAACGATGAATGTCTTCATGTCAAATTATTCTGAAAAAACCACACACAGAGTAAAAAGGTATGTGAGGACATTTTTCCCTAACGTGGAAAAGAATATTATAAGAAGATGAACATTTAAAATGAATTAAATCCACATTTTTCAAATTGAATCTTTTCCGAAACACCAATTTAAAACTAACAATGGCAATCGCAATAATCACCTCAAACGGCCGGTATCACCAAAACGATAACTGGCCAATAAATCGGTATCACGAAACGGTACGAATGGAACCGTATGCATATAAATCTCGGTACGAATCCCGTGAGGCGAATCGTGGAGGATCGACAAATGCACATTTAATACCCCTTAATAAAGATTAACAGGCGGGGTGAGAGTAGGATGGATATGAAAACATGATTCTTGGAGACAGTTCTCAAAATTTCTGGATCAGAATTATTGGGACTATCAGCACCCTTGTTTCTTGTTAGGTTTAACCTGCTGTTTTTCAAGTTTCCCTTTAACCTTCAAGCGGGCGCGCGGTCTTTTGAAACGGCAGCGGTCGCGCGTAACCTAAAAGACCTATTGGATATTACAGGGGTTTAAAACACGAATTAGTTAATAATCATTTAATATTTCTTATTTAGACATGTTATCATTATATTAGGACACAGATTTACGAAAAAAATAAACTTAAAATCAGCTAAAAACAAAATGATAAAATCAAATAAAAAACTTAAATTTTCTTTGGATTGATAAATCAATTTGGCAACACAAAATCTTCAAAAATCTAAGTATTTATGCACGCCCCGTAAAATATGTGCTTATATCTGAAAGAGGCACATCCTCTTCATCTGAATCTGAGCTGCTTGATTCTTCAACAGATTGAGTTTCCTCTGGAACTAGAAGGTGGTCGGAAGCTTCTGAACCTTGGTCACTGAGCTCCGATTCACTCTCATCATCTTCTCGTTGTATTTGCGCAAGTATTGCACTACTATTTAGTGGCCTATGAGCCATTTTTATATAAAAAAACACTATTACAAACTTAATTCCAACAAAATAATATCTCGCGTTGAGCGTCGCGCGTAACTTTTTCGACGACAGGCGCGTGGTGTGCTTTCGACGCCTGCGCCGCGACTAAAGCAAATGCAATCTGTTCGCTCCAGGGGGTACGAGGAAGGGAAGTAAAATGTTTATTTCGTGCACAATGAAACAATGACAGGCTACTAGGAATAGGAAATACATGCGATAAGAAATAACGATATTATGAACGAAAATGTATCGAGTGCGGTCGATTCGACGCCGCGCGACCGCTTGAAGGTTAAATAACACATCGGCAACTGCATCATTACCATCGGATGATGTTTGCAACGTATGGGCAAGGAACCTTGCTGAATAGGTAATTTTATCTCTGTGGACTATTCTCTCAAGGTAAGTATCGACCGCAAAAAAATCAGTTTGCAGAAGCATATTAGGCTAGAATGTGACATAAACTTCTCGCATCATCATTCAATCAAATTATGTAATTTATTAGAAATTCATATTTGTACAGACTATCCCAAAAATATCCACTTAATAAGGGCAACCCTACCAAATAGCCTACAACTGTCATCAATACAAAAACGAAAAAGGTAGTAAACGTATAGCACGTGCCTCCAACGTTGCCCTTTTCACCCCCGACAGTGTAAAACTAAAAATTTACAACATTAATTGTGATGGCGGACAAAAGTACGCATGTTGCGTTCTTTTGACAAGCTGTTTGATTCTAATGTGTCGATTTAAAGCTACAAATAGTTGGGGTGTTAATCACTGGGTCATTTTAATTTATTGCAGTTTAAGAAAAGTGTGAGTCAGCTGTGATACATTTGTTGTTTTATATGTTATGTGGGGAGATTTACTTTCGAAAGAAGCAACTACTGACCGATCCAGATAAGGTAAGCTATTTTAATTAAGAAAGTTTTTCACACAACCTCACGCCTTCTTCCCATGGGGGCAGGTTGAAACTACAGAACGCCACCAGCTCGATCCTTACATACTCCTTCGGTTCCTTAAGCGTGCACCGAGCTTTTGCCGCTAATGAATGGGATAGAGCGGGAATAAAGAAATGGACGGTTCGCGCGATAATTTTGGTATTTCTTTATCGTATTATTAACAAATTAAAAAACCAACCACAAATGGTGTTATTTGCTGACGATACTTCCCTAATTTTTAAGATAAATAGACGTGCATCAAATCTTGACGATGTAAATAACGCCCTATTGCAGGTCTAAAATTGGTTTACTGCTAATAATTTAGTATTAAATGGGAAAAAAACTAAATGCATAAGATTTGCTTTACCGGATGTTAAAAGTAGTGATTATAGTATTGAATAAGGAGAAGCTAGAATTTGTAGATAAAACTGTTTTCCTGGGGATCACGCTCGATTCAAGGCTGCAATGGGGTCCTCATTTAACATCTCTCGCAGGACGGCTAAGTTCAGCAGCATATGCTGTAAGAAAAATCCGTCAATTTACTGATGTAGATACCGCAAGGCTAGTCTATTTCAGTTACTTTCATAGTATCATGTCCTACGGTATTTTACTATGGGGACGGAGTGCAGATATCGACTCTATTTTTATTCTGCAGAAAAGAGCCATTAGAGCAATATATTGCCTCCGTAGGCACGATTCTCTAAGGGAACTGTTTAAAAATATTAACATCATGACGGTACCTTGTCAATATATCTATGAAAACATCATGTACGTCAGGAAAAATCTTAATCTTTTCAGTAAAAGAGGTGAAAGACATACCTAATTATAGTACTAGAAATAGGGACCAATTAGTTCAACCAGGTTTCAGACTGGCTAAAGTAGACTCAACCTTCATGGGGTACTGTTTAAAATAACATAACATAACATCACGCCTTGTTTCCCCGGAGGGTTGGGCAGAGGTGTACCTGTAGTAGGTACACCCACATTTCGCCAGTTATGTTAAAGTCCCATGTAATAGGGGGCGAGCCTATTGCCATCAACCGGGCACAAATCCAGACTCCGGGTTACTACTGAGAAATTCCAGATAGAAAAACCCAGTATCACTATGCCCGACCCGGGAATCGAACCCAGGACCTCATGCTCAGCAGTAGCGCTTGCAACCACTAGACCAACGAGGCAGTCTCAGACTGTTTAAAATGTTACAATAAAATACCTCCCCATATACTACAACTAAATGAAACATAATTTAAATCTTGTATAAAACGCACACTATGCTGCCAGGCATATTATAAGCTTGGGGATTATATCGCTGACAAAAATGCTTGGCTTAACGCTGGTCCAGCTCCACAAGGGCGCATAAACTAATTGAATAGCATTCGAAAATATTGTTGGAGCTGCTGAAGATTGGAAAAACTATCTTTGAATTGTATAACTTCAATCTCTTTTTTATTGTATACTGCATAGCACATGTGTGAGCAGAGCACTGTGACCATGTACCTTCTACGAGCATAAAGCTACCATTTAATGGGTACGTCTTTCATTGACTTGATATGCCCTGGCGGCTAAGAGTATGTTGTCATGCTCACTCAAATGTCTCGCTGGTGGTGGCGTGTGTGTTGGATCGTTGAGTTCCCTTCAAAATGGTTGAGCTAAACGGTGCTGATCCATGCGTCATGTTCGTGAACGGGCGCCATCAGTAGGGACTGGACATCTCTTATCTGCCACGGCTTATTTTAATTTTTGAATTGTTTTTATTTTTTTATTACGGACGCTTTTTTACGTACACGTCTTTCTACATTGTTCTCACATATGTATAATTTCAACATGAATGATGTAAACAATTTTTTGTAAGGTTTTTTTTTTTTTAAAGAGTGGCCGTGGAATTTCTTTCCCGTTCTTCTCCATAGGAACCTACGCTTTGGAATGGGCAACTAGCTTCATATTTCTGACTGACTGACCCCTTGACAATTCAGAAGTGCCTGTAAATGGTTTAATTGAAATAAATGCTTTGAGTTTGAACACAAATACACATTTTGAAAATGTAAAATGTACCTATATAAATGTAAAAGTTCTTATGAGATAACTTTGGATTTTTTTTCTATAGAGGGAACTACAAGTAATTGTGTTCCTAAAGTGTATGATAACTAGAGTGAATCATTAACCCGTCGAGCCCGCAATTAGCGACACAATAGAATTTTATTGTTATTTGCACACATGGGGTGCAATCGACATTTTAAGAGTTAAACATCATACTTATTAATTTCATAACTAAAGGTTATGTAATAACGATGCAGCAACGGATCAAACGAACGCAATCATTTCGCAACAGCTCGGTGCGCGCTTAATTTCTTTCATATACATTTTTCCTATTGCTTTCTTGTGTACATTTTCGCTTAATTATGTTACTCCTGGGAGTCTCGTGCAGATATACGACAGAAACAAAATTAAAACGTGGAACCTATATTTTTTACTACGCATTGCCTGCCGAGTCGGCCTTCATGTAAAACGTACGTATGAAGTTACCCGGGTATTTACGAGTTGCGTCATTATACCAAATGGTCGTTATTGAATAATTAACTAGGCAACGCCTTTTACTAATTTTATATTTTTTTTAAACATTTATAAACTTCTTCTCATGTCACACCGAGCTTTATAGGTACTAGGTAAGTCAGTAAGAACCCTAGATCTATGATAGAAAGCTGTACTACAGTCTGGGCGTCGAGAGAGTTCTTAACATCAGGGTGCTGCTTGTGGTGACTGGTCGTCTTGCTGACCATGGTTTTGTTATTGTTACTAGTAATTAACTGTTTATTTATTTTACCTCGATGGTCTTAGTTTATCATTTATAACTTCGAGTTACAGCTATATACGAGTATAACTATATGTATGCGGGCACGCCCTTTATGACTGGAGGCTTTTATTTAGATATTGTTTACGTTCTCAGTCTTTTTTTTTTCTGCCTGAGTACAGTATATTTTTGGTTGGTATATTGTTGTGTGCTAGCTGACATATGGCTATACATTTATAATTTAAATTATGTTTTGTGTTGCGTAATGTAAATAATTTTGCATTCTATTATATAGAATCAATTTTTTCTAATTGAACAGACAGCTATGCAGCTGGGGAGTTTGTTCCGCCACTTCTTCTTCCCAGCTAAAGCACTAGGAAGTGGTGAAGGGTGGGCGTTTTTGGGGGACTGTGTTTTTATGTAATTTTGACGTTCGAAAAGTGCTGATTTCTCAGCCTAGTTTGAATAAATGACTTTTGAATTTGAATTTGATCCATAGTACTCCTTGAGATTGTTCAAGTGACAGGTAGAACGTATTTTCTGGACTGTATTTCCGAGTGCCGTAGAATATTTTGTAGGTAATCTGTCATCCCACGACAGAAAATGATTATCATCGCTCCTCAGACAAAGGCCTTATCAAAGCAATGCATGCCGAAGCTTCGTATGTTTTTCTCTCCAAAAAGTTATCGCGCTAATGCTGTGGTCCAATAGCTTCGCCACGTTTATTATGTACCGTCACCCGAGGGCTAAGTGCTACGCAGCCCGAACTATCGAGGCGATAACCGATAATGATTGGTCATCTCTGCGTGTATCACTGTGCGAAGCTTCGTCACGATGACGAATTGGTGATCAGACATATACAGGGTGTAAAGGACAGCCCTCCGCAGACTGATGGGGTGAATTCAGTATATCATACTAAGATGACCGGTACATGAAATTACTTCAGGAACGTTATGGGAATCCAATAAACCTGATTTGTTTGATTACCCTACACGCAATGTATCGCTACCGTGTCAAAACGTACGTAGTGAACGCCAGTGCAGCGAGCCTTCGGACGCCCTCTCCGCCACCCCGCGGTGGTTGATCTGCTGATTTCACGCGTAATACGTTAGAGAATTTCAACATCCATTGCTGTTTTTTTGTATTTTAGCTGTTTTATTTAATAGAGTACTGCGTACAGAGAATGTAATTTTAAATTGAAATAAAGGAATAGTAACTGAAAAGCCCGATAAAAAAATTAAAATATTCCTGAGAAAAGTTTCAGAATATGATTCAAAATAAGGAGCTTTTTCCTCACGATGGATGTGTTGCTTCACCGAACTTCCAATGATTTTAACAAAATGAATTATCATGGTAATTACAGTATTTCCATTGGGCCACGTCAGTAAATAAACAGGGTACCTGCGAGTGTGTGCGTGCGGTCGCTACAACCTTGATGCGGCTGCAATTACTGACGCTGGGCGGAAACCGCCTGCCCGCCCAGCCGCCTAATTATAATTATTGTTCTGGTTTATATGTAGCTATTTTATTGTTGTATTGTTGTTTTATGTAAAATAACCTTTAAGGAAAATGGATATACCTACCTACAAGGTATTTTTTTATATCCCTTAACTCTAGGGTATGAATGAGACCATATCGAAGAATCAACTGGTATATGTTATTTTTTATTCTTTTATTCATTTTTTTTTCTATTTATATAATTCGGTTATTTATGTAAAACTCTTAGTTGAAATATATAAAAAAAAGTCTTAGCTTTAAATATAAAGGATTGGTTTGAATGAAAATTATATTTTTTTAATTATATGATAGTTGATTCTTTGACATGGTCTCATTAATACCCTAGAGTTATGGGATATCAAAATGAACACCCCATATAATAACATATATATGGTACAAGCTGTCCCCGTCGATAAAAATGACGAACTTATATAATATAGACTTTTATCCTCTATTGAACCCCTTTAGGAGAAATATAAAAAAAAAACTATCTTTGTCTTGTTATGTTTTACTCACCTTGTTATTTGGAACTCTTGTGTACATGCTTCTAGCCCCAGGGGCTTAAGTTGTGCGTTGTATTTCAGTGAATAAATGAATTTAAGATATTTATTAAGAAGATATAATTTTTCTCACGTACCTACATGTTTTCGGAATGTCTCGACTAATTTCAGATTCGACCAGAGTTCTATTTATATTTCATATTATGGCCAAATGAACTTAAAAAGATTCGAACGGTGATTTGAGGCATCAATTCGACGTCATGTTTAACATAACCACAATAAACTTTTATCAATTTACCTTATTTACTTTATTTTACCAATTTGTATACTGGCTAAATATTATTTATTATTTATTTATTCTCCTTTAAATTCCCTTCTGCAGCCTAGCAATATGAGGTACTCCCTAATATGACCATACATACCTACTTAAATAGCGCGTATCTATATTATTATTATTCTCATTTCCATACTAATCTCAGTTACATAGACATCGCGTCACTTCCACCCCTAATTATTAACATACCACCCCTTGCTACTAAAAACGGGTTAATTTCACTAATAAAACAGCGAAGGAAATTAAACGCCATCTCCCACCAGTAGATGTCGCTGTTAGCAAAGAGTCCTCTTCATAATTACGACTCGCTCTTGGCAAATACTTGGACGGTAATTATATTTTTTTATTACCCTCTTTCTAAGGAAGGGCAAACAAATAAATTATTAACGGAATTGTATGTTGTTGGGTGCTGAATATAGGATTTTGTCGGGACTGTAAAATTACAAAAAAAAAGTTGTGTTTGTGCGTTTTATTAATGTAAAAGAAACATGTTGTGTTTTAATATAACACAGAACATATACTGAAATTTAAGTTCCATATGGAGTTATAAATAAATACATAACAGCCATGACCACGACACAGGATTGGAAAATCCTGTCATGGTCACGTTGCAGAGGTACCACGGCATGGATAATTATGAGCACTCAGACCATTCGAAATTGCTTACACCTGGCTGGACCACGAGCACGGAGGTCTTGGCGAGCACCTCTGAATTCACGGGAACGTCAGCGACGGAGATTGCAGTGAGCTAAGCTCCGGCAAAATGAAGAAGATGAGGAGGAAAACATTTGGCATAACTATCTCTTCGTTGACGAATCGCAAATCAGTAGGTAATCCAGGTAACCATAATATTTTTTCAAAGTAGAAACTTTGAAATAATTTCGAAATAAATTTTGCAAGCACACTGTAGTTGCATAGTTTATTTGCAAGAGACTATAGGTATTTCATCACTTTTCAATATGTAGGTAAACAAGTTTAAATTCTCCAGTTTATTGTCCTACTTTTGGAAACCTTAATTTGAGTAAACTGCATAACGACCCGGAAGCAATAAATATTAAAATAAATGGTTACTTTTAAATTGCATCCATTGTACCACATACAGTTTCCTATTGGCACAGTTGTCGCCTGCCCATCGTCTGCAAGTAACATATTTGTTTAAAAATATATCAATATGTACACGGAAAAAATACGGTTGCAATTATTTATGGTGTTATGTAATTGCAACCGTTTTTTTTTTTTAATTGCCCATCGTTGCGGATGGTCTGACGACCAAATGAGACAAATATTTTGTAAAAATTCGCAGTTATTTATTTTCCACATTCTGTGGAAGAACTTTATAATTATCTAAGCAGTTTCAAAACAAAATCCCGTGAACACGATGACCACATCTGTTACCGCCCCGGTTCTATAGCCGCCGAGTGCTGCAAGCAGAAATAGTCCTTACGATGTATAGATATGAAGTTTTTCGATGGTACATGGCTTATGTAATAAATGAGAAAAATTAATAAACTTACTAGTAGCTTTGTAACAATACACTCTTCATCTTGATCTAGTATAACAATGACATGTGACAAATTTTAGCGGACCAGACACTAACAGTAATAATGACACCAATACTACTGCCATTCCTTCCAATATTGACGTAAAAATATTAAATATTTAGACCACATCATCATTCCAAGCACCACACTATCAGTAGTACGTACTTGAATGTAATGTCATTATTACTGATAGTGTCCGGTCCGCTTTACATGTGGAACCATTTCCTGTTTTTTTTTTTTTTTTTAGAAACCTTAAAGAAATCATTATTTCAAATACTAAGCTACGTAATTATGAATACTTTACTAACCTTATGATGAATGAAGCTTCTTGTTTTATTATAAAATATATCCTATATGACCCTCGGAAATACTAGAGCTTCCCAACAGCAAAATAATTTTCTGAATCGTATCAATAGTTACGAAGATTACCTCATAAATAAAAACTCACAAATACATCTGTATCATATCGGTAAAGATAACTAAATAAATTCGCATGAGTTTGAAGACATCTATCGTCTACGCCGTAGCACTTCCCGACCGCGTAGCGAAAGACCAAAAACTACGCTGCTACGAAATAACTCTCTTCCCAATTCGCTCATACATAACCAAATACACGTATAAGTAGGCTTATATCTAGTAAGATGCGGCTGCGTGCCGGCGATAGCGCAGCCGTGCCGACCCGCCCAGCGGACGGATTAGACCCCGGACCCCAGCACCAAGAACTCAACTTTATAAGAGCGTGACGCTCCCAAGATATCGGGACATCTCTAATTTATAATGGCTGTGGTAGGTACTGTATTTATGTAGGTATAGAGAGGTGGGTATTTTAAAATTTTAATTAAGTTCTGAGAAGTTCTACTGTTATTAACATAACATAACATCACGCCTTGTTTCCCCGAAGGGAAGGGCAGATGTGTACCTATAGTACACCCACATTTCGCCAGTTATGTTTAAGTCCCAATGTAATAGGGGGCGAGCCTATTGCCATCAACCGGGCACAAGTCCCGACTCCGGCCTGCTACTGAGAAATTCCAGAAAGAAAAACCCAATGACACCCTGCCCGACCTGGGAACCGAACCCAGGACCTCATGTTCAGCAGTAGCGCTTGCGACCACTAGACCAACGAGGCAGTTCTACTGAAATTCTATTTTTTATTTTGACAAGAAGCTTAAACATAATAACAGACCGTGTATCCACAGATGAACTAGAAAATACAGCCTTCAAAAAGGCACGTGTAAATCTTACAGTCCTTATAAAGCAGTTGTCCAAATGTTGAATGTTAACAATTTAATGTAAACAACCTCTTATTTTTCATCTTTTCAGTCAGACCATCTGATAAAGCCTTTAAGCAGCCACCGTCTTTATAAAACTCTTGCTTTTCTTTTTCTGGTCTATTTCACTCGAGCCTTATCAAGCCTTTCAGACGCTACTTTCAAGCGCCACTTTCTTCCTTAAAAAACGTGGTCCTTAATCTACCCTTTTTGGACAAAAAATAAATAATTGCAAGTGATTGAAAGGATTTGTTTTTGACTGGTCATAGCAACAGTTTCACACTATAGAAGGGTGGATGACGACTGTTGGATGACGTTAAGTGCTTCAATGTTACACGAATAACAATGAGAAGTATATCTGGTGCCAGCAGCCACGGGATTGAGGACTCAAGGAGTTGTGTACAGGGTGTTATGGAAAAGATATTATTGTGTTGTATTGTTGGACTTAGTCTTTGATCTCGGCAGTCTCATTTAAGTCCAAATAATACGATTAAGGGAAATACAGATAATAAATCAGATGATTTCATCTGTTCGTACTGGTTATCAGCGTATCTTATATAGCGGAAAGAACTAGGGATAAAGTAGCCATCTGATTTAAATTCTAAAAGCCGGATGTAATCCGGAAGAAAGTTATTTATTACACAGAAGTTTAAGTCATAATATGCACCTATGATGCAGTAGGACGCACGAAACACGATGGAGATCTCTTGCAAAATTGATCGTTAGTATTAAAAAAGTATTTTAAATAAACCAGTCCCAAAAAATTCACATTACTATCTTTCCCGAAACACTCTCTATAACATGTTAAAATATTCCTTTTAATATCGGTACGCGTTGCGTGCACACGCGTTGGTGTTTGCTGCACGCGGTGCGCACGCGTTTCGCACGCGTTCCTTCGAGGGTTAGGACCAACACTAATTTCAACTAACCCCAGTAATGAGGGTGGATGTCACACCATTGTATTGTGGAAATCGTTTGCTCATTTCGCTTCGGTTTTTGGTCTGACGAGTTTATTATGTCGTATAGCTTATTGTTAATTTGAATTTTGAATTCGTTTTGTAATCTATAGTAAAGGATAAGCCTGGTTTGTCGTTGTTATTTTGATTTTGAAACATGACATACCTATATTTATTCCCTCGTTTATTCGATGGAGATCTCGTTTAAAAATCGTGACGGCTAAAATAAAAAAAAACTAGTTTTTTTTTTCTGAAAAGTAAACTTGTCATACTTGTACTTATTTATTTCGTTTATCTCATTGTAAATACATATAGATTACATTTATAATGAATAAAAATATTTAAATAAATAGTAATAGTAACACATCGGCATTAGGAACAGGTATTTTATTACTGTGTATTTGTGAATGTTTCACAACTTACTATCCAAATATAGCCAAACTAACCTGTGCCTGTAATACAAATAAAATATTAGACCAGTCTCTCAATATATTTCCATCTATTTCTATCCACAAAATCAAGGTAATCTAACTGTAAATACTGTAAAAAAAAAACAAAAAAAGCATCTCTCCACAGACACGTCCCCTAATGTTTGATTCGCAGAAAACTATCAGGCCGTTCATCCCTGATTGATACGGGCAGCAACAATGCCTTGTTTACATTCAATTACACACCCCGCGTCGCCGCTCAATACAGCGGACACATGGATATAGAGACTTTCAATAATGTCGCCATGATCGTGGTCCTTGTGGTACGGATTTGGTGGAATGTTTGGTCTTTTGGTCCGGATGTAAATTTGATCTCTAATCTTGTTAAAATTCATTTTATTCCTTGTTAGTATTCATATAGAACTTACATTAATTACAGCGACGACAAGACATATATTACTTTGAAGCGCTGCTATTCCGTTTTCTGTCTTTAATCGGAGTTTGCCTTTAAAATCTATGTAATTTTAGGTATTTAGGTAACATTCGCTATTTCATAAGAACTACAAAAAGAATCCGTCAAAGTGGTCGTCCTTCGCAGAACACATTGGTGCCGAGCCCCTAATACTCAACACATAAGTTTTTCTTTTCTTACAATTAGTGAAAAATTCCATATAAACACGTCGAGGCTGCCCTCCCTGCGCGCCTCCGGCTCTAAAAAAATTCACGGGGTAGGGCAAACAAGTATGTATCACGTGGAGTCGCGATTGTCAAATTCTATTTTAGTTGTGTCAAAATATTTTTTAAATTTAGAGATTTTTTATTGCAGAATAGCTTTAAGATTCTCATAGCATAAAAGTAAGGAATTTTAGTGATAGTTTAGTTAGTTTAGTTCGGACAAGAGAATCGGCACCATTATCAAAAGTTTCAAGACGAATTTGGAAAAGCAATTATTTATGAAGAATTTAATTTAGTCTGTAGAACATAGTTTCAGTTAAAAAAAACCTTACCTCTTTTCTAACGATATTTGTCATCAACATTAAGAAGAAGTTACAGTTTTTCAGTTGTAGGGTAATTTCATAACACACTAACAATTCCAATGCCTTTCATTTTAACAATTCACGACCATTGCCTTAATAGCATTAGGCTGTCGATCAGACGAAGTTTTCAAACATATGAAGCTATTGTGGTGCAGGTCTGATTTACCTATTGCTAACAAACTTCCCGTTGTTATTGCCATCATAGAAGTGGGAGACAATACAACCTAAGTTTTAAGTTTATTGTCACATCCTTAACATCCGTTACATCCGTGATAAGCCACACGCGCCATCCCGCCATCCCGCCAATCACTCAGTGTACTGATTGTCGCATATCTACTTACGAGTCCTTTGCACATTCATACACAGCCACCCTGCCTACGTAATTGAATCCGGAACTGCCTGCTTTTTATAAAATATGTTGAGATACAATTCCATCCTATACTTTTTCCCAAATCTAGCAGAAAGTCGTTGTATATCCCTAAGGGGGTTATATCAATCAACCTGCCAAGCATTTTCCCTATGTTGAGCTTCAAATCTAACCGGATGCACAACCCAGTAACTGGATAATACGATACCCCCCCGCCCCTTAAAGGGGCAAAAAAGTAGCTTATTAAAATTAAAGAGACGTTTAAACGTAAAATCTTTGGTTAAGCTGATGCTAATCATTACTTAACTTCAATCGAGGCATAAATGCTCATATTTGCCGTCAATGGTTTCGGTTTCCAAACTTTAAAAAAAAGACACATTACGTGTTTCTAATTGAAATGCTTTTTTAAGACGCTTTTATTCGTTTTAATTAGAGCTCGAAAGGCAAAGTGGCAAAGAAACAATTACGTCATATTGAACTGACAATCGCAAACTATTTTTCGCAAATTCTCCAATTGAAACTCAGTTGACCTTTACCAACTCCGAGCTTTCAAACAGCCAATTCGATTCCGCGAACAAAACCAGAAAATAGATCTAGAGCCACAGACAATCGACGGCAATACGCAGAAACACAGCCAACGGCACTGCATATGAAATAGCGTTTCGACAATCGACCACCGTATAGACAATGTTTTAACCAGTTAGTCATAGAATCATAGTTCTATTTGATTTATTTTCCCAGTGCTCGCCCGGGGCATTCGCCCAACTATTTTAATATTACATTACAACTAGGCACTCGCTCTAATAGCTTTCAATGTGAGGTTTTTATTGTAGTTAGCTCCACCACTCACAATTTGACTTTTGAGTTTTTGAACAGTTCAATTTTACTAAATGCTTTTGTTCTAGTCGCCTGTGAAATATTGAATCGAGTTCGTTCTGTGCCCACGTTTTAGCAAATGCCAACTGTGTTTGTTGTATCCTGAAATCAATATTGTATTAGTTTTTTATTTTATATTTTCATTGCATGAATAGTTTTGTTGGCAATTTAGTTTTTAACAGTTAGAACAACGAGGTGAAGGGTTTTATTTTTCGTTTTGTGCAAAACTAAACGCCCAAAAATATCCTTTTAAATGTGCAAAAACGCCATTGTGTAACCCCCATAACCAGCAAAGTAACGATCAGAACCTAATAATAAAATACAACATAAAAGTACTGTAAGCAAAACTGAATGTGCCGACTACAAGGGTAGCGGGTTCGAGTCCGCGCGGGTAACCCCATCGTATCGCAAGCGCGCCTTATTTAAAACACAAATATTTGCCGCCGATGAAACTTTTCCACCGTCTACGGGCGTTTATTCATATTTTATTATTTTGTCTTGTTACTCCGTTTCGGAAACTCCCAACTTCCCTTGTTACGAACTCCAGCTTTAAAGCGATTATATTTTAAATTATTTTAATTAAAACACTGTGCAAACGTCTAAGTACGGGAATTGCTTTCGGGAATTATTAAATGAAATGTTATATTACTGGGATTTAGTCTCATTTGTACCTTAGTATAAGTATTTGATCCTTAGGTACTCGGTCAACAGAGGATAAAGAGATGTTTTTAATAAACGTTGACAGTATTTCGTAAAAAGTTTAATTACTTTATGTATGTTTGATACACAGCCATTTCTCGCTCCATGCTTGTTTGTCGTGAAAGGTGACTGAGGGATTAAAAGGGCGAGCAGTGGTGTACTTCTGACTACTGTTTTTTTTCGGCCCACCGAGGTGTATGTAAAACCTGTATTATGCCTGGGTCCACCACCAATTCGTCTGCAAAACATGGTGTCTTGTGTGTGGGAATATTCTTTTTGATCGATGTTCCAATATCCTATATTTTTATGATAGTTTTTAATTTTGTTCAAATATTTTCCTTGCATACGGTATTTTCTAGAGATGCTACGAATACTCGCTATTATTTGTCATTCGGCATTACTCGATTTTTTTTTGTATTCGTCGAATACCGAATAATAGTGTCTAATAATTGACATTCGGCGAATAGTTGTCTAAATAAAAATAAACAGATTTATATGAACAGAAAAACTATAGACTTAAAAATAATTAAACTTTTATTGGTCTTTAAAAACAAAACACTCTAATCTCCACACTACTCATTTAATATTTAAAGTTCAAAAAAAGGGAGATCGTGGTGCAGAAAAACTAGTTTTTCAGCACGCTTAGGATCAAGTCGGTTGCGCTTTTTTTCATAAATCAAACTACTCTTTTTTATATCGAGTAATGATGGCGGCCTTCACGAGGTCATTGGTTCATCTTGTGGGAGGCCTTCTAACGCTACTTTTTCCGGTACGCGGTCGCCAATCCAGAACCGCAGGAATACGCTGGATGCGGGAGGCACAGAATCGGCCGAGGTGGCGGTGTTTGGGGGAGGCCTATATCCAGCAGTGGACGTCCTTTGGCTGAAATGATGATAATGATGAATAATGGCGAGTATTCGACTATTCGCCATAAGGAATGGCGATTAATCGGTATTTGACTATTCGCTGTATCAACTATTCGCGGCATCTCTATATAGTATTTTGCCAAATAAACATTTTTCTTTCGTTCTTTCTATCATTATGATGATACCTAAATAATTATGCTAGGCGCTGGTTGGATATACTTACACCTATAGAGTATATCCAACCAGCACCTGGGCTCGCATGGTGGATTCCAGTCCAATTCTTATAGAGAGGATACGTTCAGGTGTATGTTCATCATGTACGATGATAAATGATAAGTAGAAGAAAATATTTGCGAACATTTTCAGCAAAAATATCGACTTATTCGCTACAGGTTGTCTTAGTCTGTTTTTATTTCACGGCGAGTTTCACTAAGTGTAAGCGACACAGTTTGCCGAGTCGATTAAAAATATTGTTTACAGCCGCCCCGGTGTTGCCACACGGAAAATACTGTAAATATTTATCTCCCCACCCCACGCTGTCTTAGGTAATACTCGAGAAGAATGTTTAGGACAACAGCGATGAGTTTACAAATAGGTTCTTGTTGAAATACTGGGTAAGTGTTATAAATGCATCTAATAGATGAATAAAGGAATTTATTGGAATATCATCGATACATATTATAAATTAAAGCCGCTTATCGTGTTTGTGTGTATGAGCGCGTTGTTCTTCTAAACCACGCAACAGATTTTGATGAGTTTTTCACCATCGTTAAGAGAATTTATTCCGAAAGGTTTCTGTGTATAATATGGTAGTATTAAAGTTACTTTTAACTAAGAAATCTCGATGTTTTGTCAAGGCGTATAAAAACCGTGCGAAACAGGAGCGGGTCGTTAGTTATTTACATAATTTGACTGGCACAAAACACTGAATGATGCTAGGGACAGATTATTCTGCATGTAGATCTAAGAAGAAAGCTGTGAAACAATAATTTTTATTTAATAATGATAGGCACCGATTGAAGGAGGTAATCTACTTAATAAAAAACATAAATTCTGTCATTTACTGACAAACACAGCCTTAACTGAGCTGGGTCTAGAACTATGAAATTTTGCATGAGTGTTCCTTATGTGAGGAGCTCGTGGTTAAGTAATAACAGCCGCATGGGTCGCTCCATCAATTTAAGCTACACTTTCCGGAGTTGGTCCGTGGATGTGGGACCATCTTTACATGCCGAGACTCCTCCGTGACTCGGAAAGCACGTTAAGCCGTTGATCCCGGCTGTAATTCGTGGATCTTTGACAGTCGTTAACCAGTCTTACCAAAGGGTATCGTATTACCCAGTTACTGGGTAGTGGAGGTCAGATAGGTATTCGCTCCATGTAAAATACTGGTATTCAGCTGCATCCAGTTAGACTGGAAGTCGACCCCAATATACTTAAAGGAAAAGGCTAGGCAGATTGATTTGTTCTTTATGTAACGAAGGTGAGCACAAAGAAAGGAATATTGACAGAGAATCATGTAGGTGATTAGTGCGATGATGCTTTTTAGATATTGAAGATAATTCGTTTGCAGAACAGGTTCCAAATGATATCACTCCTTAGTGGCCTTCGACCTAAATTAAAGTAGGTTGTCATTTAAAATAACCAAGGACTTAATTAAAACAATTTAATGTTCCAACATTTATACCCAATAAAATTAATATCCCGATAAGATACTCCCACGCAGCACAAAGTAAACGTCTGCAGCCGTTCAATTAAAACAAAAGGAACACAAACATTAATAACCGGTGGACCGATTGTGATTTCAAAATTACACTGTAGACAATTTAAATATTCAGAGTTTAAACCTATTACAAGTTCCCTACTCAAACTACTAGCGCGCAGACGGCTTAAAGTTTTTGTGAATTTTACACTGGCAGCAAGATTAACGTTTTCCGAAGGCCGACGGAACTTTCTTGTTCGTTAATTAATTAAATTGCTTCGTAGAAATATTGCTAGCGGAATTTCAGTTGGAGTTAGAACGAGGAGTTCTTTATGATTTTGTCGTGAGTACGTATTTTCAATATATAGGTTGGGGAAAAAGTTGCTTCGCATTTTTAAAGAAAATTCAAAACATTTTTTAATATAGTTTATTTAAATTTAACTAAAGTATGTAGGTACCATCTTGTTCGATAACTTTTTGCCATCTTGTAGGTAGCGACATTATCTCATTGCTATAGAAATTTAGGGACTTTTGATCAAAATACCGCGACAAGTGGTTTTGGCAGTCCTCTCGTGATGTTAACCTGAAGGAATTCTGAAGAGACCGAAACAGGTGGAAATCTGAAGGTGCAAGGTCAGGACTATACGGCGGATGCATTAACACCTCCCAGCCAAACTCTCTTAATTTTTGCTGAGTGGCTAAAGATGTGTGAGGTCTAGCGTTATCATGATGAAAAACCACACCCCTTCTGTTGATTAATTCCGGCCGCTTTCTCTCAACTTCTTGCTTTAATCTCATCAGTTGTTCGCAGTAGAGTTCAGAATCGATGGTCCTGCCTGGTGGTAACAGCTCATAATGAATAATGCCCTTCCAATCCCACCACACACACAGCATCACCTTGTTGCGAGTTAACCTGGGTTTCGCCACAGTCTGTGAAGCCTGACCGGCCTCTGATCACGACCTTTTTCGCACGTTCTTATCGTGCGTGATCCACTTTTCATCACCAGTTATCAGCTTCTTCAAAAATGGTTCGGTTTCATTACGTCGTAATAAAGAATCACAAATGAGTACACGGTTCATTAGGTTTCTTTCAGTGAGCTCGTGAAGTACCCAAATATCGAGCTTTTTTTGTGTACCCAGTTTTTTTCAAATGCGACAAAACTGTTTTGTGGTCAATTCCCAGTTCTTCAGCTACGTTGTAACTACTGATATGCCGATCTTGCTCCACTTTTTCAAAAATGGCATCCATTTTATCCGTAATAGGGCGACCAGAGCGACGTGCATCTTTGACATCAAAATTTCCGGATTGAAAACGCTTAAACCAAATTTGTGCTACTCTCACAGACACTGCACTAGGTCCATAAACATCGCAATTTTTTTTCGCGGCTTGCGTTGGATTTTTACCTTTTTTGTAGTAAAATTTTAAAATGTATTGAATTTCTTCATTAGATTCACTCATCTTGACGGTACGAAAAACAAATGAAAATCACACATTTTCCTACTTTGAATTTGGAATTATGTTCTTTAAAATTTAAACTTTCAATGATACCAAAACCAGCCAGATACAAATAGTATACCCAAAGAGATTTTATTACAAGTTCATACATACTATAATGCGAAAAGACTTTATCCCCAACCTAATAATAGGTATGGAGGTACTTGTTTCTTACCAAGGAGTATCGTGTTACCGTAACCGGGTTAAGGAGGTTAGTTTTTAATGCTAAAGATGCAAACATGTCTTTTGAAGTCTTCATGGATGATTTCTTATTGTTTTATCAATTATGCTTTCCAGAAAAGATAGTAACTATCAAATTAAATAGAAAAACGAAGTAGATATCTTGAGGGAAAAAGATATGCAGCCAGAAACAAAGACATTTGCTTTGTAAATATCGATTTGACCCTAGCTCAACAAATAAGAATAATCTACAGAAATACTCCACTCTCTACAAAAAAAATATAAAATTGACTCAGAAAGCCCAAAACATTTATTTTATAAGCTCTTCTCAGAATAAATCTAAAGCCGCTTGGCAAGTTATTCATAAAACTAAAACGTGCTTACTACAGGAACAAATTATAACTATAAACAGAGACAATTTGACTTTTACACGCCCTGTTGACATTGCTAATGAATTTAATAATTACTTTATTGACACAATTGAAAATAATATAAATTCTGATAAGATAGGATAAAAAAATTAAAGTTAAAGTTTTTGATAATCTTTCATCACAATCTTTTTATTTTATAAAAAACGTTTATGTCACCGTACGTTATTTATGTCACCGGTTTCCAAAAATGACATTATAAAAATTATGTCTAATCTAAAAAATACGAATACTGTTAGTTGTAGGTACTGTTAGTCCTAAAGTACGTAAAGGGAAATACACAGCCATTTAGCTAACATTAACCTTTGTATTGCTGATGGCATATTTCCAAACAGCTTAAATAAAGTTATTATTAAACCTTTACTTAAAAAAGGTGACAAAACGAATATGAAAAACAATAAACCCATTGCAAAAATTTTGGTCTTGTCCAAAATTTTTGAGAACGTTATATACAACTCCATGTACACATATTTTGAAATATATAACTTATTCTGCAATGAACAGAAAGGTTTTCGCAAAAACATAAATATTAACTTGGCACTGTTTGATTTAATTAATAATATTATGACATCAGTTGATAAAAATAATCCAATTTGTACTATTTTTACTGATATGACGAAAGCTTTCGACTATGTTGACCATGGGATATTTCTACAAAAACTGTATGGCTACGGCGCAGCGTAAGGGGAAATATCCTAAAATTGATAGAATCATATTTAACTAATAGAGTTCAATGCACCGAAGCCTCTCGATTATGTCCCAAAACCAAATTAGAAACTGTATTCTACTCAAAGCAAAGACCCATAAAATATGGCGTACCTCAAGGTGGCGTATTAGCACCACCTCTATTTCTGATTTACATCAATGATCTCCCAAAAAGAATTAAGATGGTTCTTTTTGCAGACGACAGCACAACTATAATAGAATGTAATGACATAAATAATTATGAAAATGATATGAATGAATCTTTAACTAAAATAATAAACTGGCTTAATGATAATAATTTGAAAATTAACCTGAGCAAGACCAATATCGTGCAATACCATCAGCGTCGTGAAAATAATAACATTAATATCAATTATAAAGACCATAAAATTCAGGAAGTTGATAGTGCTAAATTCTTAGGAATGACTATTGATAATAAATTGACTTGGAACATTCATACTGACATAATATGTAATAGACTAAGTAAATCTGCGTATACACTATTCCAACTTTCAAAAAAGGTTATATTGAGACATTGTTAACAGCAATTACCATGGACTTGCAGCTTCTGTTTTACGGTACGGTATTACTATTTTCTGGGGGCAGTCAGCTAATAGGGAGATTGTATTTAGGATGCAGAAACGCTGTGTGAGATCTATGTGTGGTCTAAAAACGACGGATAGCTGTATTGCGTATTTCAAAAAACTAAAGATATTGACACTGCCAGCAATGTAAACAGGCTGAATTTTTAGTCACCGTCCAAATTTTGATATATTATTGTTTGGCGAAAATCATTGAATACGTGTTTTTTCTTTTAGTATCACTCAATACAAAAATATTGAGATATCACATCACAAAGTTATTATATACCACGCAGAGCGGATAATTCTTTCGAGAAAATGATTTATTATGAAAAATTTACGTATCGTTTTTTTTTTCAAAAATGGAGTTAGTGAATCATACTTATTGCCTAGAAAAAATTTGGACGGTGAATGGAAACTGCATTATTTGTAAAAAAACCCGTTTTTTTTTATAAATTAATCTAAAATTTATTTATTTATTAAACTTTATGCACAGGTAAAAAAATACTGTACAAAGGCGGACTTAATGCCTGAGGCATTTTCTACCAGTCAACCTTAGGCTGGTGCAGAGACAAAACATGGCAGGTGCAACATACGAGTAAGTGATAGATAACTTGAAAATGAATACCTACTAATACATAGATACATACATATAAACCGAATAAACTTTGTCAGGAGAAATAACGATATGTAGAGGAGAAAACAAATCCAGCAAATCAGCGCTTCAAAGATTCTGCCAACTTTTCACGAATATGTTCACGTGCCTTCAACTTGAAAGATAACCGACTGGTTGCCATCCTGATGTTCAGAGGAAGCGCATTCCAAAGAAATACCGCCTGGACAAAGAAAGAAGAGTGAATAAAACCAGAGCGGTGAGAAGGACATCGTACAAGACGATTGTTGGTAGAACGAAGATTTTTGCTATGGGCAGAGCATAGGTATTGAACATGGGAAGTCAGGTAAGAAGGAGAAGTGGGTTTGTCGAGTATAGAATACAACATTGACAGAGGCCTCAACTCTTTGCGCTGACGTTTGGGTAACCATTTTAAAAGCAATCGATGCGCCGATTGCTTTTAAAATGGTGATGATGCGATGATCATACTTACGAAGATTGAAAACGAATCGAATGCAGTTATTTAGAAGGCGGTCAAGTTTATTGAGGAAATCTGCATTCAGGTCATAGTAACACACATCACTAAAGTCTGTACAAGCATTGCCTTTATATGTGATGGGAGAAGGTTTTTCATCAGATAGAGCGACCGCAGCGTTCCGGTGACTTTTTTACTTACAGTCGTGACCTGCTCTCGCCAGTCTTGACTGGCGAGAGCAGATGATGATGTTAAGGATCTTGGTCTTTATGTTGACATATGTCTTGCATATGTCAACATGCAGACATCTTGGTCTGTATGTTGACATAATGTCTTGCATATGTCAACATGCAGACCAAGATCCTTAACATCGGAGCTAAACGGGATGACTGAGTGGTCAAATATTACAGGTGGCACAGTTAAGCCATTCAGCTTCCTCATACTGTGGGTGCTCCCTACAATGATAGCCTGAAACTTGGTTTAATTATGCATGATTTTCAAACATATTTTTTTAAAATTTAAATTCATAATATTTAGATAGATGCACACCATATTTGTACGCCTCCTGGCATAACATAGCGTTCTGTTCACCAAACTCAAGATCTGTATTTCTTTACCTGTGTTAAAAAATAAAAGTGATTTGATTTGATTTGAGGTCAGATAGGCAGTCGCCCCATGTAAAATACTGGCATTCAGCTGCATCCGGTTAGACCGGGCCAGGCAGGCAGTAGATACCTACTTGTTAAGATTTATTTCTCGGTAATTTCCTTTGAGGCGTTACGTGAGGATTTCCTTGTATTTTACGTTCCATATAGTTCGAAGAACTTCCACATGTAGTTAAATATGTGTCTGCGGTTTCCAAGTAATTCATTTTGGTTATTTTCCGCGGAAAATTCCGAGTACGATATTAAAACAAGTTGTTTTTAAAATAATTCTGAGAGCTTCTTATAATGATAGCAGAAATGATTATTACTTGTTATGCAGCAGAAAATATTCCCTTAGCTAGTGTTGCCAAAGAAAACGCAGTACCTACTTAATCCATATTATACGCAAAATGTGATATTGTCACATGAATAGAATCTACGCGAATAAAAACCCTACTTCAAATTGCGGGAACACTTAATAAAAGCGGTTATGGTATTATCTCCCGACATTTTGTTTGTTAATTTAGCAAGGAGCCGTCAGTTTGCGCGCCATTTTCAAGGGCCCTTAATGCGGGCAACACATGACATGGCAAAGACATCGAGTGATTGTGCCTGAGACTGTGAAATGCATGTTTTTGTATCTTTATTTTTATAGGATTTGTTACTGGCTGACATTTTAGTGGGGCGAGTTGGTATTTTTTTTATAATTCATGAATACGTATAAATGTTACTATCAGGTAGGTACCTACCAACATATACGTCATAATAGTTATTGTATAAACTACAATTACTCAGAATTTTTAAATGATTGATACTGTAAGCACGTAGAGCTAGATAATGATTTAGCTCGATTTAATATATCTACCTACTAAACAAACATGCGTAACAAAAACTAGGCTATGACCTAGTTATTGTTACGTATGTTTGGTTAGTATTGATATTCGGCACTTTTTTTAGGGTTCCGTACCCGAGGGGTGCCAAATGGAACCTTATTACTAAACCTCCGCTGTCCGTCCATCAGTCTGTCGGTCAGCGGGCTGTATCTCATGAACCGTAATAGGTAAACAGTTGAAATTTTCACATACTTAGATTATTTTTTTCTATTGCCACTATAACAACAAATAATAAAAAATAAATAAACTGTCCATACAAGAAACGTGTTTTTGTCGGCGTTTTTTTGCTTGATCTTAATACAGTACGGAACCCTTCGTATCCTCTTGTGTACTATCAACATACAACATCCAGATGACAGAATTTAGTTAGTGTGACAGTGAATTCCAGTAGCAGTTCTTCAACTGCTTTATAAATATGTAATGTGTGTATATTGTATGTATAATATCTACATGGTAACTACATAAAGGTATTTATCTACGCCCATGCTATAAATCCTCTATAAAAGTTTCTGAAACAGTTAGCTTATTGCCAACATTAAAACACGCAGTGTCATAGTAACCATAATAGCATCCAAACGGGAGTTGTAATATTGTACTGAATTTCATTATGCATCTCCTTTTCAAAAAAAGAACATTGTCATGCCCGCGCGTTTCACTACCATAGCGCCATAATTTAAAAAAAAAAAATGGTTATTCGAATTAGCGTCGTATCCCGCCATTTGTGTTCAATATTAATGCAATTTTTTTTAAGTACTTTGTTTCGTTTTTTTTTTTCGTGTGTTTGTCCTTTACATAGTTTGTTTGTAGGTATTAGATACTCAGCAATTAAACTTTCCATGAATTTACATAGAGTTCATACAACACTGTACAACACCCTATGGTTTCAGAAGGTTTTATAGAGGATTCATGACATGGGTGTAGATAAAGTCTTGTATGCAACTGTACATAATTAGGTATTATACAACAATTGCATAAATAACTATTACCATGTAGATATTAAACATACAATGTATAATACATACAGGTATCTCATAATCAGGCTATAATGCCCACTGCTGGGACACGGGCCACCTCTCTCTGAGGGGAGGTCCAGGTTCTACGACCATTTAACATAATTAATGTTGTAAGTAAATTATAGCACAACCAAACCATTAGAGGCTTACGGCCATATCATAATAATGAATGATTATTATACTCAGATACCTGTAATATGTAACTTTAAGCCACCGCACAGTTATGTAATGATAACGCGCTCTAATCCCCATATAAATCACGGGCTTGCGAATTTATGAGCCCACTGAGCACATACGTACATATTATACGTAAATTATCACATGTCACGCGCGCTTAAAAACACAGCATCCTTTTGATATATCGTCTACGATAACACGCGAATTACGCGCACCTACTATTTATAGACTTTACTTTTAATTTTTATACATGGCAAGTATTAATGTCATCAGAAAAAAAACAAACGTCAAAAGAATACGTTTTTCAAAATTTGAAATCCTATTGTGTTCTAAACACGTGGCGGTGTTGTCATATCTTAAAACTTTTTTTTTTCTCAATTCCTACCGGCTAACATATGTTATTATTATTCAGTTCTTCATTCACCTTTCTTTGTGCGGACAAAGACCAGTCCACGGAACTATGGCCCTCTTGTAATGCGTGACATTATGTTCAAAGCATAAAAGAACTGAGAATGTTGGAAGAAATATGTTACGCGTTTCTTCAATGTGTATTTCGGATGTAAAACAAACTGACATCGAATGTAAATACTATTGTTGAGTGTTGTCATACGTAAAATAACATTCATAATGGGTATCTAATGGTCTTTTTCTTTTTGATGAATGGACAGTTTGTCGGTGGAACACTTTCGTAGACTGCGTATTCGTTAAATACATAGATTATTTTATTGTTTTTATCAGACTGTATTAAAACTACATTCATTGTAATGTACTAAGTATTAAGAATGACTTACTAGATACGCATTGTTTCTCGTTTAAGAGCTCAACAGAACTACATATTTTAGACTACAGCCACTTATACCTTTTATCATCAGGGAGGAAATCTAGACACATGTATGGCAGCATAATCAGCCTATAATGTTTTCATTGCTGGGACTGGGAACTGGGACACAGGCATCGTCTCTTCGAGAAGGAGTGGGCTGTAATCTACCACGCGGGTCCAGTGCGAGTTGGTAGATGTCATATATCTTCGAATTTTTGGTTCTAGGACAGGCCGGTTTGTTCTCCTTCACCATTTTGAGAGCAATGGTGATGAAATTATTTACACAAAGTAGGTAAAGCACCTACCGTGGTTCAACCCCACGACCTACAAGTCGTAAGTCGCGGCCGTTATACTGCTGAATGAATACTATACATGTCATATATGTGTAATATTTAGTCTTTATAATAAAATATCCATCAGATGAACAGTTGTTAGCAACAAAAAAAACCTCTTTTAATTAGTTATTATTCATCACGTTGACAAAACAGGCTCACAATAAAATAGAGCAACAGAAAAAGAGAAAAAAAATGTAGTTTTCATCTGATTGTGTATTTTATCGCTGTGCATATTCAACGTGTTGTCTGTCTGTCCGTTTATCCACGGTAGCACAAATACGTCACGGTACTTTGACCGACAACATTACTCATACTCACAACCAACAACAAATGCACTGAACATTGCACCTTATTCTGTTAGTCAGAAGTGCATTAAACCGTTTTTTGGGAGGTAAAATAAAGTTGGTAGTCCTCGGTACACGGATCTGGAAACTTCGTTGCCCAATAGGAACACTGCGCGTGAGTTGAAACTTGAAATTGAATGTATTGTCTTTTGGACGCTTATGCTAATATACTTTGTGATAATAAAATATTATATTTTTAATGGAAAACCCCGCTGACTAAGATTGTTAGTAGTTTTGGAGACGTTGTTTCATAATTTCAAGGATGAAAAGATCCGTTTATGAATGACAAGCTGTGACTAATGAGACGTGGCTAATTACCTACGCTAGAATTTGTGGTGACCAATGAAATGTATTTTGACATCATTTGTGTGTGTGTGTGGCTCAATAGTTGTGTGCCTACTGAAACGTTTTCGAAAGACAATAAAAAGAGCCTTAGTTTTTCAGAAGGTTGAGGACATCATTAAATAAATATTACAACTACACTCATATTTATAATAACGTCCCTTTTATTTTTGGCTCTTTTTGTCGTCAAATGAGATTTTAAAGCCAGTTCATCAGGTAGGTGTTCGAAAGAGTTAATACAGTCATTTGAGTCATCTATCCAGCAAGTTCGTGTTTCACTTCAGAATCATTAAAAAAAAACATTATATGCCGATGGAATAAACACATGACAACATGTTGACAACCGGTTTCAGTCTAAATACTTCCATATACTTCCTATGTGTAACTGGTAATTACACATAGGTAGAGATTGGAATAGGTAGAGTATATTTACCATCATTCCGGGATTTTAGTGGAGGTATTATCCACTCTATGTTACTTTCTTCCTCGAAGTTTAGGTAAATATACTCTACCTATTCCAATTAATCTGCCTAGCCTTTTTCCAACTATGTTGTAGTCGGCTTCCAGTCTAACCGGATGCAGCTGAATACCAGTATTTTATATGGAGCGACTGCCTATCTGACCTCCACAACCCAGCAACTGGGTAATAAGATGAACTGGGTGAGAAGCCCGAAAGTCTGACAACCAGTCTTACCTAGGGGTAAGACTGGTTGTCAGACTTTCGCGCTTCTGACGACCCGTAACGACTGTCAAAGATCCATGAATGACAGCCGGGACCAACGGCTTAATGTGCTTTCCGGGGCACGGAGGAGTCTCCCCGCCAAGCGTAGCTTAACCTGATGGATCGACCAGTGCTGCTGTTATAACTTAACCACGAGCTCCTCCTACCTACTCCGATCTACCTATTTCGTTGTCTGGTAATTACCAATTTCATACTTAATAATAGTTACGTAAGCTTTGCCAAGAACGAACCTTTCATTGCGTTTCAATTCTACTTTAAATAACCATTGAAGAGTATGCAAAGAAACCAGCAACAGAAGCGAATCGACATTGAACATAATTTATTTACAGATATTAACCATTTCAGCACAGTTAACGTCCACAATGCGTGCCTCTTTACGTCAAATGGAAGCCCTAATAGGCGTAACGCAAACACAAGTGTACTAAACTCCATACATTCCATACAAATGTACCTGTTACAGGACATAGACGTTGCTAAAACTTCCTGCAACCGACAAAGGGAATCGCGAATTCGACACGCCCAAATCAAAATATATTATCGAGTTATTCCTTAATAAAAACTGGCAACATTGAAAGAAAAAAAAATTGCGTCGGCGTTCGCACAATCAATCAAGCGATAAGCCAATAAACCTCAACGATGCGCTTTTGAATCGCGAATTCGATTTTTGAATCGTTCTTTTGTTGGCATGGCCGGCGGCGCGCGATCTGACTTGGTACAATGAAAGGGCAACCGGAAGCGAATGCCGGTGTCTCCTTATGAATGGGACGAGTCTAAGCGTTCAGGAACTGTTGGACGATGTGGATACGTCAGATCACGTACAGTCAGCAAAATAATGGGACAGTTTTAGATAACTTTTGGATTCGAGCTGAATGTTCGTTTTGACGATTTTTCTACTTGTAATTTTCAGTTTTTCAGTGTGCAGTTTATAATACAGTTTGGCAAAAAGAAACCAATTGAATACTGTAAATAGTGAAGTTTCTGTAAAAATAGGAAAAGAGTAATTTTTTGAGCACTGAAAATATTTACACATTTCATTCATTTCATGCAAATATAAATTTCTTGATAACTATTCATCTAACCGTACCTACATGATTATAAAACTATCTATCAACAAAAAAAAACATTGTACAACAATACAACGCCCCCTATTGTCAAACGACTGGCATTGTAGCATCGTACCGTGGCCTTATAAAAAAATAACGTCCGGGGTTGCCACAGCAATAAAATTAAGCACCATAAAAGGTGGAAATTAATAATGAAATATGTATTACATCGGTATAATGTTGTTAGGGGTCCCGTTTAAAATGAATGGGCTTTGTGACCATTTGACTTGTACCTTTTATGTGGAATTGTCCGTGAAATCGGTCGAGATGTATGGATCCAATGAACGGTGGGAATCGTCTTGCTAAATGTTTGATGATTGTACTAATTACAGGGGTGGGCTTCGCTATTCAATTGTAATGATTTGTCATCTCTTTGGGAATGATAAAGGTGTTGTTCGAATTGTATCAAACTGAAACATCTTACATTAAATGTTTAGTCGAAAAGATAGACCTGTACCCTAATTACGTAATACACGATCAATCGGAACTTTAATCGTTTTGAAACAAATTACTAATCCACTGCTTCATAAGTTCGAAAAAAAATCTGCTCAGTAAAGTAAATAACGCAATGAAGATTTTCTTCCACGGAATGAACTTTTTGAGGTATTGTAATGTAGTTAAGTACCTACCTTAGTTCTTGCAGGTTTACAAATCAAATTGAGATTCTATTTTCAAGTTACTGTCTAGCATGGCTGTAAAAATAATTTACGTAAGTAAGAGTAGCTGAAGCGGTGGTTTATTTATTTACCGGGCAGCAGTCCTGATGGAAACGAGCCTACTGTTGGCACAACCTGCCAGAAACCACGAAACCAATACAAAAGAAGTACCTACTATTCTCATAAAAACTTAAAACAATCAACACAAAACCGAATCGAAAACGAGCCAATATTTCTGCAATAAATTTAAATTATGACAAACTATGGACTTGTAGAAAGTTGCTTTCTCCATCTCACAAATTGGGTTTACTAAACCAACATAAATTTGCGTTTTATAAAACATATTTTGGCTTTTATTTTCAGGGCGGAAAGATCGTTGAATGTGTGTCTTTATATCTTTGTGTGAGCTCGGCGCTTTCTTTACGTCGCGCGCCGGCGGATGAGGCAAAGCCGGTTCGACTAATTAGTGTTAATCAAATAATGTCCTCTTTGGCTTTAAACTAGCATTTTGTGTGTACTAATGTGGAATTTGTACCTCTCTGTGGGTGGGAAGCATGGGAGAAACAGTTTGTTAAGGTTTGGCGAGAATTAGACCTTAGAACTGACAAAAACATTGAAGGTGTTTTGTACGGTGAAATCCTTAAGCAGTAACATAACATTAGAGCCTGTAATGTTCCCACCGCCGCTGGGAGACAGGCCTCCTCTCGAGAGAGGGATTGGGCCGTAATCCACCACCCGGGCCCAGTATGAGTTGGTAACTTGGTAGATGTCACATGTCTTTGAAATTCTAGGACTTGACAGTTTCCTCACGATCATTTCCTTCACCACTTTAGTATTACTTATTATAATGTTAGAAATATTGTATAATTTTACAATGTTTGTAAGTATGTGAGCACCATGCATCTATCACATAATTAATTTATGTCATTCCTTCATTTTTCATTCTTTTTACCTATCGTGGTATAGTAATCTTATTCTAGGTGCATTGTCTTCACATATAATTATATAATTAGTGTATACAAGATATAATGATTTTTTTTAAAGAGTAACGGTGGAGTTTCTTGCCCATTCTTCTCCATACGAAAACTACCTTTTGGAATGGGCGACTAGAATCAGTTATTATAATTTTTTGTAAAGTTTGACGTTCAAAAGTGCCTTTTTTGTGCCTAATTGAAGTAAATTATTTGACTTTGACTTTGAAGCAGTAACGATACTTAAATATAAATCCGGTGCAAGCTGGCCAGTCAGTAGGCTCTACCGCACATCGTCCCGTCCTGCGCTTCTCGTATCCAGCGGATTTCTTCAGCCTACCAGTAATTTGTGCAGTTATACAATTAGGGCCTAAATCACTAGGACACCATGCAGTGGCGACGGCATCATGGTTGCACTGCCAAAAATGTATGGTTATTTGCGCCACCGATCGGAAGCCAGGTGAGATACACGCCATAGGGCTGTGTATAATTTTACTGGCAGCGTGACCATGGTTTCACCACCATGGTGCCTAGTAAGATACAAGCCTCAGAGAAGAAGGTGTTTGAACGTTTGCTTATAACTTCGACTTTAAACCCGTAAAATTATTTCGAGCATCATATTTTTTCAGTAGCAAGCACTGTAGCAATATAACTGTTTATAGATTTCCATTTGTTTTTTCGGTCTTTTACTTATTAGTAATATTGAATTAGATTTTTCATTCATATAGTTTGGTGAGATGACTTTTACTAAGTTGTCGACTTAGCTCTCAGAAAAAGCAAGCTAGAAAGGCACTGGGCCGGCCATATTAGCCGTAGAAACGATAACCGTTAGGGTAGACGTGTTCTTGAGTGGAGACCGCAAATTGGCAAACGTACGAGTAAGGTAGGACGTCCTTAGGCTAGATGGAGTGACAATCTTCGCAGGGTGCAATTGAAGGGGCCTATGTCCAGCAGTGATTTTTCCTAATAACCTTAACATCATGACGCAAGACTGAAAAATAAAGTCGAACACACCCATTAATTTTTAAACAAACTTTAACAATTAATGTTCTATTAATAGTAATGAGCCAAACAGTATAAACTGTCATTTATTTAATCTTCTACCACTCTTTCTGTGCAAACAGAGGAAATCACTTCTTATCAGGCATTGTATGAAACAAAGAATTTACTGCTCCGTCAGTCATCAAGATAAATACAGACTGACAGGGACAGTCAGCTTCAAAAAGATGTATGTGTCAACATCGACAAGAATTCATTGAATTGTCTAACCTTTGTTCTATATTATTGTACCAATGTGTAGCCACAAAACATT
This sequence comes from Xanthia togata, assembly GCA_963853775.1. NCBI lineage: Eukaryota > Metazoa > Arthropoda > Insecta > Lepidoptera > Noctuidae > Xanthia > Xanthia togata. The sequence goes on from OY970791.1 coordinate 23,048,271, forward strand.
AAAAAGACGGCTGTGCTGTTGGGGAGTTTGTTGCGCCACTTCTTCTTCCCAGCTAAAGCACTAGGAAGCGGTGAAGGTCGGGCGTTTTGGACGACTGTTGTTAAGGAAGCACACTAAATACCTACCTAATAAACTGATTATTGTTAGTAAGTACATCTGCACATGTTAAAATAGTATCAAGTCGAATCATGTGTGGATATTAATCAAGTCGGGACATGAAGTCCAGTAGGTAGCATCAAATCTGGAAAGTTTTGGCCCAGTTCTAACATGTCAACTAACATAGAATGTTTCGAATAAATAATCCGACAAGTTAGAACAAGAAAGTCTAGTGAAATCAAAGATTCCTGACACAAAATCAGGTCTCTAGCAATAACCAATGTACCTATAGACACCGACTTAACTAAAAGATGTGTTAGACATTTGTCCGTGTCTACAGGTAACTAAAAATACCTTATTTTCTCTTGTTTACCTGTCCTTATGTAATAAAAGGTATATAACTCCGTTGTCAGTCATAATACAATGTTTTGATTATGACTACAAGACTGACTAGACTATTTCCCACCTGAATACCTATTTAAAACAATGAGAATACCTATCTGTGTTTATAATTACGTAATCCATTGTTCTAAAAGTAATTATCATGTCATAACTTGCACCTGCGCAACCCTGCCTCCCTCATTCGTGTAAACACCCTCGTCATAGCAAAATGGGAAATACCCAGCTATACCCCGACCCTCTGTCGCGTCCCTGAATAGCGAACTGCCCTGATGTATAGGAGCAAATTATTGTGTTTGCACAAATGGTACCCGCTACTTGCCCTATAGTAAAAATCTACTTAAGGTATCGGGTCTGATTTTACAATTGTAGTTGCCTAGTACTAGTTGCCTAGTACTCTCTTAGAAAGTCTCAGATTCTTAGTCAGTTGAGCTTTAACTTCGTTCCTACAAACATCTCGCTACTTGAGGTATAAATTCGTGCTGAATAAAGTATTAAATTCGGATTACATCTAGCTCTAACCTTTGTCTGTATTACTGTTGTGTATTTTAAATATATTGTGTGTGTGTTTTATGTGCAATATACGTGGATCTATTACATTAGCTGCTTGTGGTTTTTCTACTGTGCCAAACCTTACAACAAACCGCCCCCTTCAAACGACATAAGCTGGTCGTTTACATTTTGGTCATTCGACAGCCGGATATCGTTTACATTTTGGTCCTTCGAAAGCCGGATAAGGTTTCAAGTAATCATGAGTCAGCAGGGCTCCATCACAACACGCAGCAAGCTAAGGAAGCTAGCCGAACAGAAAGAAGCACGTAAGGATGACAGCACAACGGACACCAGGTTGCAGTCCGAAAGGGGACCAGGTTCGCCGTCTGTGGCACCGACCATGGCATCAATGGATCGCCGGAAATCGACCAGCAGAGCGTCATCCAGAAGTAGCCGCAAGAGTGTCGATTTCTTACGAAAAAGAATCGAATACGAAGCCGAAAAGGAAAGAATCGTCCTAAATGAAAACCTCCAAAAGGAACGAGTCCAGCTAACTGAAAGCCTAATGAAGGATAGAATGCAGGCCGAAAAGGAACTAGTCCAGTTAAAATCGAAGATCAACGAAGACCTCCTTAAGGATAGGGAAAATCTCCTCAAGAAAAGAGTGGAGGCTGACATTGCCGAGATAGAGGCAACTACCGAGAGCGAAGACGACGCCTCCAATTCAGACGCGAGTACAGCACAGCGGGTCGACCAGTGGATAGATACGACGCCGCAAGTTGGCCAACAGGAAACAGTGTTGCGTAATTCAGTTAGTGTTTTACGGCAATCGAGTACAGTGTTGTATCAACCGGATGCAGTGTTGTGTACCCCGTCTGCGGAGCGCAGGCCCATGGATGTGGCCGCGCCCCGGATCCCTACCGTGAGTTATTCACAAACCGTAAGTACGCTTGATCCGACTACATACCGTAATAATGTGTCGCACATACTAGGTACACCCGTGCCGGTACCGTATTCGAGTACGATACCTAAAGCACGGACGTATACACCAATGCCTACCGAGAGAGTTACGTCCCGATTACCGACCAATAACCCCGTCTTTACCACTCCGGCCGCAAGTGGACCTCGCGTTTCGATACCCGAGTCGGATTCACAGCGGCAGTTGAAGTACGGAGATGATGTTAAAGAAAGACGGCGGGAGTCTTCGGTTGAAAGGGACTCTGTGTTAGATAGGCTGGCAGAGGCAATAACCAGTATGGGGAGACCGCGACCGGTACCGCGACAGGCGTACGAATTACCACATTTTAGTGGTGATCCATCCGAGTGGATATGTTACAAAAATATGTACTGGGATACCACTCAAGAGTATAGTTATAAAGTTCACGAGAACTTAGCCCGGCTTAGAACGTCTTTACACGGCGAAGCTAGAACCTCAGTGGAGGATTTATTAAGTTCAGGTACGGATCCCAACGACATAATGCACGCGCTCGATCAAGAATATGGTCACCCGACTTTAATATTACAAAGCGCGTTACAAAAGATTAGGGACCTACCTAGAATATCGGAGAGCTGCCGCGAGCTTAGAAAGTTCTCGTCAACCGTGCGAAATGTAGTGGCCCTACTTAAAAATATTAAAGCTGACGGCTATCTTAACAATCCACAACTAGTTAGCGAGCTATTAAACAAGCTAACTCCTATACAACGCGCGCGGTACGGGGACTTTGCCATGGGGTTAGATAACGTGCAGGGGGTGGACCTAAGAGTCTCACCTAACCTAGAATACTTATCTCACTTTTTAATACAATTAACGCATACAACGTCGTATTATTTACAGCCATCTATAATAGAACCTAGTGCTTCTACGCCCCCAATTAGGCAACAGGAACAAGTCTTCGGTCAACGACCCATGAATACCGCGCGTCAACTATTCAGTAGGCCACAGCTGACTCATAAGATAAATACACAGAGTGATGAGTCTAGCTCCGTACCTAAGAAATGTATCATATGTCAAGGTGAACATACTATAGAAAAATGCGACACCTTTAATAAAATGACAGTTCAACAGCGATGGAACATCGTAAAAGAATTAAACACGTGTTTCAAATGTATAGTAAACAAACACAACAAAAGGTTTTGCCGCGCCGATAAATGCAAAAAATGCGGTTATTCCCACCACCTATTATTGCACGCCGATAAGCAAAACAATGCGAGCGATAAGCAGGTAGATAATCCCGAAACCGTAACGAACATCGGTGAATGGAATGCCTCTGCGCTTTTAAAAATAATCCCAATAGAATTGTGTCATGACAAAGACAACAATAGTCATTGTTACGCATTACTGGATGGCGGTGCAACCGTCTCCTTGATAGATCAGACCATTGCTACTGGTTTGAAGGGCCCAAGTATACCCCTTTCATTGAAGATAGCGGGCGGTCACGAGATCACTGACCCAACGTCACGAGCGGTTGAAGTAAAGGTCAAAGGGCCAAACGGACAGTGCCACAACATTAAATGTCGCACTATACGTGATTTAAATTTGCCTTCTCAAACCGTCTCTACCGCAATGCTTAACGACAATGCCCACCTCCGCGACCTGGGATGCGTGGAAATGAGGGGCGCCAAACCGCTGGTATTGATCGGGCAGGACAATTGGCAGCTAGTTGTAGGCCGGGACGTCCGTCAAGGAAAACCCGGTAAACCAGTTGCCTCCCTTACCGAGTTAGGTTGGGTCATACATGGTCCGTTCGACCATAAAGATTTAAAAAGCGAACAAATTAACTGTACGGCAGTTTCCCTGCCTGACCTGCATGACCCAGTTAAATCTCAATTCGAGCTAGAAGCGATAGGTATTTCTGAGAACGTACGTAAAAACCAATCAGATGAAAGGGCCTCAGAAATACGAGATAAAACCAACCACCGTGTACCAGATGAATCACAGTGGGCAGTAGGTTTGTTACGGAAACATAACAACATAATACCTACCAAGTATAACGGTAACCTTTTGACCGGACCCGACCCATTATTATTATTACCTTTTCAAGAAAAGGAAGCCGAGACTTGTTTCGCTCGGCTTAATAACCTGCATCGCCTGGAACAGACAAAAATACCAGGGTTGTATGGGCTAGATCTAGGCAAGGATCTAGATCTAGATCTAGATTTACAAATGTTTAGCGACGCAAGCGAACAAACATGCGCAGCGGTCGCGTACCCAGTGGGCTACCGAGATAGTAACCAAGCGTCAGTGACGATGTTAGGTAGGGCTCGCGTAGCCCCACAAAAAGTAGTCTCAATTACAAGGCATGACTTACAACCAGCCTTATTAGCTAGACTATCGGACCGAGGCAACTGGCACTGGGTTCCTTCCGCGGACGACCCCGCGGGCAAAGCAACCAGGTCGTCTTGGCCCGAGAACCATACGGCGTGGCTGTGCGGCCCCCCGTTTTTATGTGATCCACAGGAGCGGAGGCCGGTGTGTCGAGAGGCTGAGTCAGCAGAAGTGGACTTGGAGCGCATTCAGCGGGTCCACTCTACAGCAGCGACGCCGGCGCACGCCTACCGTGCGGCGCCACTTCTCAGCTACGAGCGCTACACGTCGTGGGCGCGTAGGAAACGCGTCACGGCTCAAGTACTCCTCTTGGTCGGCCGATGTCGTAAGCGTCGGCCAACACAATAACTACAGTAGCGCGATCAAGAAGAAGCTCACAACCATCTCACAAGGTTGTGCCAGGATGATAGCTTCAGTGAAGAACGCACTACGAAGTACGCTCAGGGAGCGTGCCCCACGTGAGGAGGTCCTCTACACCCTCCTCACAGAGGCCGAGCTCATCATAAACAGCCGGCCTCTCAGCTACGTCTACGATGACCACAACCAGCCCGTGGTCCTGACGCCGAACCACCTACTCCTTGGCACTGCGTCCGGGAGCACTCCGTTCGCGCCGGGAGACATCGAGGACGTCGACTCCCGCTGTCAGTGGCGGCGTGTGAACGCGCTCGCCGACATGTTCTGGCATCGGTGGCTACGGGAGTACCTACCTACTCTACAACGTCGAGAAAAGTGGACAAATAACGTACCAAATGTGAGTGTTAACGACGTAGTGGTTATCGTAGATAACACAAAAAAACCGAAGTGAGTGGACTAAAGGAATAGTCAAAAATGTGTATCACGGAAGTGACGGGATAATCCGTGTAGCTGACGTAAGAACAATAAATGGGGTCCTGCGTCGGCCCATTGTTAAATTAATTGTGCTTCCCACCGTCCATGTGTAATGCGGCGGAACCCTTTTACAGGGGGTGGAATGTTAAGGAAGCACACTAAATACCTACCTAATAAACTGATTATTGTTAGTAAGTACATCTGCACATGTTAAAATAGTATCAAGTCGAATCATGTGTGGATATTAATCAAGTCGGGACATGAAGTCCAGTAGGTAGCATCAAATCTGGAAAGTTTTGGCCCAGTTCTAACATGTCAACTAACATAGAATGTTTCGAATAAATAATCCGACAAGTTAGAACAAGAAAGTCTAGTGAAATCAAAGATTCCTGACACAAAATCAGGTCTCTAGCAATAACCAATGTACCTATAGACACCGACTTAACTAAAAGATGTGTTAGACATTTGTCCGTGTCTACAGGTAACTAAAAATACCTTATTTTCTCTTGTTTACCTGTCCTTATGTAATAAAAGGTATATAACTCCGTTGTCAGTCATAATACAATGTTTTGATTATGACTACAAGACTGACTAGACTATTTCCCACCTGAATACCTATTTAAAACAATGAGAATACCTATCTGTGTTTATAATTACGTAATCCATTGTTCTAGAAGTAATTATCATGTCATAACTTGCACCTGCGCAACCCTGCCTCCCTCATTCGTGTAAACACCCTCGTCATAGCAAAATGGGAAATACCCAGCTATACCCCGACCCTCTGTCGCGTCCCTGAATAGCGAACTGCCCTGATGTATAGGAGCAAATTATTGTGTTTGCACAAATGGTACCCGCTACTTGCCCTATAGTAAAAATCTACTTAAGGTATCGGGTCTGATTTTACAATTGTAGTTGCCTAGTACTAGTTGCCTAGTACTCTCTTAGAAAGTCTCAGATTCTTAGTCAGTTGAGCTTTAACTTCGTTCCTACAAACATCTCGCTACTTGAGGTATAAATTCGTGCTGAATAAAGTATTAAATTCGGATTACATCTAGCTCTAACCTTTGTCTGTATTACTGTTGTGTATTTTAAATATATTGTGTGTGTGTTTTATGTGCAATATACGTGGATCTATTACATTAGCTGCTTGTGGTTTTTCTACTGTGCCAAACCTTACAACAAACCGCCCCCTTCAAACGACATAAGCTGGTCGTTTACATTTTGGTCATTCGACAGCCGGATATCGTTTACAACTGTCTTATGTAATTTTGACGTTTAAAAAGTGCTGATTGTCAGCCTATTTTGAAAAAATACTTTTGGTTTTGATTTATTACACACTAGATTCTCCCCACAACTTCGTTCACGTGAAATTTCTTGTTCCCCCGACCCACCCCGTCGCATCGCATCGCCTGCCCGCACTATGACTTCGTTTTCGCGTAGCGTTCTTTCAGACTTATTATTAGTATATGTTGAGTTGATTATAATAATTGTTTATTGAAATAATTTACTTACATAAATATTTACTAAATACAAAATAAATTGAACTAGGGATAAACCTGTATCTCAGGCATCAGACTCAAGTGCTTATAGATAAGTATTAAGTAAGCATCAAAGATTCCATAAATAAATAGCAAATAGTTTATCTACTTTATGGTTTTATTCAAATTAAGAAACATTATTAGACTACTTTTTTTGCATCATCGTAAGACATTTTTGCACCCACGTTCTATGTATTATGATTTTAGCAATGTGTCATTTTTAATAAGGTCGCGTTTACTTTTGATTGTTTGTTTATTGCTTACCGATGCACACATATTTATGAGACTGACTGTACCTACCTATTCCTTATCGTCGCATGATGTTGATGTGTTCGTGGAAAATTTTCTTTTAATTACTCATTAACATGAGCCATCTGTCACGTCTAGATAAGTCCAAAGATCTGGGTAAATATGAGGTTTGAAGTATGGAAAATGTGTGATAAAAATAGTGATGAAATTATGTCGAAAAGTTTGACGGAATGTCGTTGAACCATTGGCATGGCGTATATTTAGATACTGTTGAAAATGTTGTGGGAATGCGTAAAAACTAACTTGTTTTTTCAAACTTGTTTGAAAAAACAACTTGTTTAAAAACATAACATATCGCCAGTTATGTTTAAGTCCCATGTAATAGGGGGCGAGCCTATTTTAATCAACCGGGCACAAAGCCAGACTCTGGGGTGATACTGAGAAATTTCAGATGGAAAAAATACAACTGCCCGACCCGGGAATTGAGCTGGTTTGAAAAAAACTATCAAAAAGTCACAAAGAAACAGCAAATACCTTCTAACAGATCTCCTACGTTCGTGATCTACCTGTCTGCAACGCATTGATTTGCCATAATTGAAAGATTTCGATTTCTCGAAAAGAAAGTCCAGTTCTCTGTGTCGGTTATTTGTCAAATAATTTATATGTTTTATATTATTATTATTAAGCCTTTATTGTTGAAGAACTAAACACAAGTATAATCTAATAGTATTAAAAAAAAACTTAATTCTAACACATCGGGTTTCTCGATTTAGTGATCGGCATGTCCTGTGAGGCTGTGACACATAGGCCTCTTCCAGCTGTTTCCACTCATTTCTGTCTCTAGCTTTTCTAGACCAGGTAGCGCCATGTTTTATATTTTGAGAGTAAGAGGAACACGGTGTAAAGTTCACTCATCCACCATAGAAAAGGGAGGATCCTCCGACCAGACGGGTGTTGTGTCTGGCGGGCCGACTGCCTGACTGTTGATGTCGGATAGTCTTAAATATGTCATTCGCGCGGTAAACTCTAATTGCGCGGTGCAGGATTTGTGTGACGTCATGTCTTTGATGCGTAGTTCGTATGTGGCGGTCTAACCGCTACAATATAATATACGTATAATATGTATTTAAAAAAATACTTGAGAATATATTATTATTCTGGCTATCGTGAACATTGAGTAGTTATGGTATGTGCAATTAACAACTTCACACGGAGCCTTTGTCTGGGTCAATGGGGACAAGAAATTAAAGAGTACATGTAAATGCATTCTGTCACCCACTTGAAGGAACAAAAAAGCAAATTTGAATGAGCATAAAAATCATTACCTTTTTTTTCTTTTTTTTATTCAACCTGTAGCCTACAGCTGAGGCCAGTTGGGCATAAAATTATCGTTAACTGAAATCAAATGTAAAACGTAAACCATCTTGAGATTAAGTAATACCGATCAGGCAAAGAGATCAGGAATAGTCGATGCTACTACTTTTTGTTCCTAACCCAGAGGACTACTACTCTCAATATGTTTGAAATTGTTTACGTGTTTGAGAAAAAATATGAGAACTTCTCATGTTCATAGAAGATTTTTTTTTTTTATGTTGCCCCACACTAGGAGTTTCTCCTGTATTGTGGGTGCATTTTACAAATATTTAAACTCACATACACAAACAGACAGACCCGGAACAACTACTTGTAGTTCATAGAAATATTTGTTCCTTGCGGGAATCGAACCCGCGACACGCAGCGCAGCAGTCAATCGCTTAACTACTGCGCCAACGTGCCGTCAGACATGCTTTATGGTATAGACCATAAAAAATAAAAATAAATTAACACTTGATCTGAATCATCAAGTGTTAATTTTGTTTTCAGGATGAAAAAGGACTATTAAGGCTTTAGCAGGACTACATGAGGAGTTATGGTTAAGATAAGAGCATCAGCAGGGAACTACGGAGGTCCAGAACCTACAGGAACAGTCAATCTATTGGGTAAAATGTCACCGTGAAATCTTAGGTGAATTGAGCTAACAATAGTGACCATCAGGTTAAATGACAGCTCAATTTACCTAGGTTAAGGTACTCAGGTAAGTGGACATACATACTTCTTTAAGCTAAGTACAACATCTGTCCACCCTGCAACAACCATCGCGTGATAAAACTATTTTAGGCCCCCAAATGTTTGCCCAAACTTATCGGTCAAATTCTATAAACGGGACAAAATATTCCTAATAATGAGACATTATACGGATCAAATATTAAATATTTACACCAATAAACGAGGACTCAATGTTTACAGGCAAAATAATTCCTTAGTCTGAAGACAAATTAATTTATAATGTTGCCAGAATTGAGCACAGATAATTAAAGCGAATACAGTAACAGTATGATAATATTAGTTGATACAAATATTTACTGTTTGCACTGCTATTGTCATAGCGTTGACTGTATGAGTTTGATTGGTGTATTTCAAACAAAGAAGACATATATAACTAATGGAACGGTCATTAAAACAGAAGCTAAAAGCTAAGTTACAAAAAAACGTCTAAAAACGAATTCTGTAATCTAAAAACAGTTTCTAAAGTCTAAAATAAAACGCTTAAAAACTTAATTCCGTAAGTTCATCTGACTTGCTGGCCGCGATTTACGAGTTGTAGGTCGTAGGTTCGAATCCTGACTGGCGCTATACTTTGTGTAAATTATTTCATCACCACTGCTCAAAAAATGGTGAAGGAAAACATCGTGAGGAAACCGGCATGTCCTAGAACCAAAAACACAAAGACATGTGACATTTTCGAACCCGCACTGGGCCCGCGTGGTGGATTACGGCCCACTCCCTCTCACAGGGAGGAGGTCTGTGTCCCTGTGAACGTTAAAGGCTGATAATGCTTATGCATCTGTCTTGTTTCTGTTGGTATACTTGCCTATCTTAGATCGTTTAGTTTACAAGGTATAATAAACTAGATTGACATAAATTATGTACAATTGCTATATTATACGGGCTGAATTTTTTGTCACCGTCCAATTTTTTTATTTGTTTTTTAATCTTTGGCTAAAATCATTGAATACGTGTTTTTTTTTTTTTTTGTATCATCAGTACAAAAATATTGAGATACCACATCACAAAGTTATTGTATACCACGCAGAGCGGATAATTCTTTCGAGAAAATGATTTATTATGAAAATTTTACGTATCGTTTTTTTTTCAAAAATGGAGTTTGTGAATCATGTCTAATGCTTAGAAAAAATTTGGATGGTGACTTAAAATTCACCCTGTATTTGTCTTAAACACGCCTCCTGCAACGTGGAGTAGGTAAAATATATTTTCTATAACTATAAAATGGTTGTTGGTGGAGGGGAGCAGCATTTTATGGAGGCTGGTGATCATTATTTAGGGATGGTACTTAAATCGAGACGAAAGTAAATTCAAAAGAATATAAAAAAATGTAGGCATCTTAACTAATATTATAAATGCTAAAGTGACTGTTTATTTAATTGTTTGTTGGTTTTTCACGCTTTCACGCTAAAACGGGTGAACAGATTTGGATGATGGGTAGACCATGATCTGGGTTACATCCATCATCCAAATCCGTTTAGCCATTTTAGCGTGAAAGCGGAACAAACAAAAAAACTCACTTTCACATGTATAAAGTTAGAATTCTAATTTGTATGATTATATTGAAGTCCTTACTACAATTAACTCAATGACTCATAATGTGTTTTTCACTCACATTATGAGTCATTTACTCATGCTCTGAAAGTGCTTATTTGTGCAGGATATAGGCTGCACAAAATCGAATTTTGTGCACTAGAGCATTAACGTATCTACTCATAAATGTATCTATATTAAGGCAAAGAAAATGAGCCATACAGCCAAACACAAAAAGAAGTTCATAGATAGAATTCGTTATTTTATAATAATTACTTTAATTTTTGCCTTATGTGTTTTTTAAGGCATAAAAGATATTAAAATTTAAATTGAAGTCTGTAGTTTATTTAATTAAGTTAAGAAAATTATTATTACAAAATTAATTTAATAGTAGGCTGTATAGGTCTGCAGCCCAAGCCTAATATCAATGTCGTTTAATTTTACTTTGAATTTTAATTAAAGAAATGTTATGGTATACTACTGTTTTATTTCCTCGAAGTGAAAAGCAGAGTTTGTAACTCGTGCACAAAACCATTGTATCTATATTTAAAAATGGTTCGTTTTGTGCACTTGTTGTAAAATCTACTATTATTTATAAAACAGCAACTGCTTTCCATTATTTGACTGAAGTCAATAGGTAATCATCAAAGAACAAAAACGTTGCAGTGTCGGGCACACAATTAACATTGAAACATTCCGTGTTTCAGTTATTTATTTATACTTAGGTATTTGTAGTTTTCATTTCAGCATATTAAGAACGAACTATCCACACATAAGAAATCGATTCGTGACTGACTGATTGACTGACTAACTGCCTAACTGAAGCCTGAAATTAAATGAAAAAGTTTATTCGGTAAATAGGATATCGGAATCACTCAAACAAGAGAAACAAAAAATAAACGAGATGGAGTCGACGTTTCCTATCTGACCATCCCTGAGAAGAAATGGGGAAACAAACTCAGAGGTCGGTCTCTATTAGAGCTGATGAAATGGTCTTCTGAGGAAGGATCCACACAGATTTGAGTGGACCTGTCCAGTCAGTGCATGCATTTATCAGTAATCGTGCCTGTAGCTCAACTCAAGACTTAAGGAGCTCAACAACTCGACGAACAATACCAAAGAAAGGAAATTTGTGTAGGTCGCATAAAGTACTCAAATTGCAAGACCATCATTAAAAATAACTACGGAAGAAAAACAAAATTACCCACATAGCCCTCACATTCACAATAATAATTAAAATAACATAATACTTTTCAAAGTAAGTATCCATCTTTCGTAAGTAAGTATTAGTCTTTTTCAACCGACTTCAAAAAGGAGGAGGTTCTCAGCAATTCGGTTGTATGTTTTTTTTTTGTATGTTTGTTACGCGATTACTCCGCTAATTATGAATTGATTTTGATGATTCCTTTTGTTTTTGGTAGGGCGTAGTTTAGGAATGGTCCCATATAAGTTTGGTCAAGATCTGATGAGGGGTTTTTGAGTTAGCTTCAATAATACGTATTTTTCCCACCTAGTATATGTGGACGATGTTCTAAAATCTAATAGTTCGTGTCACTGTAATTTACATAGCAGGTATTCAAATTTTTGTGGGTGGTTTGTGTAGGTATCACAACTAAAAAGTGAAAAATAAAAACATTTTTTACAAATAATAAAACCGACTTCCAAAAAAAACAATACAAAGTGAAAAATAACTGATTTCGGAAGTCGGTGGCAAAAAAACGAAAATACAAAACCAAAGACACCGACTTCCGAAATCAGTTATTTTTCACTTTGTAGTGTTTTTTTTTTGGAAGTCGGTTTTATTTTTGTATAAAATATTCAGCAATGTCAATATGTATAGACAATGGTAATGATGATTTGCATAATCTATATTTTTGTACTAAACTATATTAAATAATTATTATAATAATAATAACCCCACCGCGCCGTATCTCTACGTTGACGTCGTGATGGGGCTTGCGCGCTCCGAAGTCCAGGTCTATGCCGGTAGAGATTTTTGCCGGAACAGGTCTGGGATTAGGAGCCAGACCAAGAAAGATACAGAAACCCGCAGGGCAGAGAAATCTTGTTCCTCATGTCTGGGTTGCCTTTATTGGCCGACTGGAGTGAACACTGACGAGGAATAGAGCTCCCACCTCTTTCTTGCCTTTATTGGCCGGCTTGAGTGGAGATTCGCAAGAACAAACGTGCTCGGAGGAAGGAAGTATTCCAGTAAGTACTCGTAGGGATCTTGACCATCTTCCGGGCTCTGGGATTGTTCCCGAGAAATGTCAAAGACCAAATAATAATTAAAGAGGTAAAATTTGTTTGTTTGTAAGTTTGTATGTAGGGGTAATCTTCGGAACTACCAGGAAATATTTTTGCCTAGCCTAATTCTTGAGGAAGGTTATAAGCTACATAACATTACACCACGACCCTTAGGAGCCAATAAAGAGAAAAAACGCTAAGCGAAAACGAAGCAATAGTGCGGGCGGGCGATGCGATGGGTTGGGGGCCGAAATTTCACGCGGTTGAAGTCGCGGAAGAAGCTAGTAAGTAAATAAAAAGCCAAAAACGTCCAAACTTGAAGCAAATATGTTTCTGAAAGTAAAATACAATACACGTAACAAGTGTCGATTTCTTACAGGGTTTTTTATGACTCTTTAGGAATAGTTAAGCGCAATAGCGTTAGTAATTATATTTACGTCTATTCTATTGTATAGTGGATTTCCGCAAGGTCACGCCTGAATCAATTAACTTTCTGAAAGTAGTTGACAGATTGTCATACTCACGTGGCTGTTCAGCCTGTTCAAAATTCAGTTAGCCTATATCGCAGAATCGATTGGCATTTTAGACACCGGATGTACGGGAATTCAGAAGACCTACAGTAAAATATATTTTTGTACTCAAATGACTATAACGACGAAGGTATATGGTGACCTTTGTGGTGACGAATACCAATCGATGTCACACTTGCTGGCTTATCACTGTTCCCGATTACAAAGGTCGATCTCATTGTGAACACACCAAGTGCTATTCAACACAGTTCACTCTTAAAAAATTTGGCATTTAACTATTGAATCAAAAGAAGAAGAAATCCATTTCCCAACTGGGTTAACAGGGTTTTAGTCAAAGTTGCGGGTACAAACTAGTTGTATATATATTACGTATTTGATTTGTCTGTGATTTTCCACAGCGTTTTGTCCGTGAATAGTCCAAGATGGCGGTCGTTGGCGGCTCTAACGATTTCTGCAAACATAATTATTGGAAGTCGCACGTTCACTGTACTATTTGATCTTGCTTATTGGCTAACACGACTCTTGGTTACAATTTTCATATTGTCCCACGTATTTAGTATAAAATGAATTGATTTTCAATGTTTTTCAACGCTTAGTACTTACATACATAGATGTTTATATTTATTTTAGTGTTTATCTGTTATTTTGCTTCAAGTTGTCATGTACATATTTGAGGCAGATGCTGTAATAATCTTTGTATCTGCGATTTTACATCTTATTTCTTTGTAAGTAGAATATTATTTTGATTGATCGATTGAAGGCGTCGCTGCCGTAAATATCTTGATGACACCTATTTGTATTATTACAATGATTAACTCCGTACTTATCTATCTAAAATCTTTAATGTATTTTATTTAAGGATAGATTCAGAAAAAATAAAATCAAAAAGCCTTACTTATAACAGTTGGCTACGTCGAAAATAGCTGTCATATATTTACCTGTTTTGATTAATTTGGCAATATTACTGTATGGAAATATGAAATATAGCTAACTAGTGAACTAGAATATTAATAATGAATTGCAATTATAACACTGAATTTGATGTTGTAACCGTTTTAGGTGTAAAAAAGGCATTTTGAAAGTTTCCAAATACTTTTTTTCCATCTAAAACTAAATATTCGGTGTTACTATATTAATTATTGCATTTCATAATCAATAGTCCGTACTATTTCGCAATATTTCATATTTCCATACAGTAATATTGCCAAATTAATCAAAACAGCGAAATATTTAACATCTATTTGTGACGTTGATGCCCACGTTCAAAATCCACACTGTATTACAGATCACATTTGATTTTTAGATCGTTTTCTCTGTCATTATGTGTGACTGTCTCTTTCTTAAGCTCTATAGGTACTTACGTGTGCTATTATCATCCGGATTCTTTACCTACACAACCTTTTTCAGCAAAGATCCATGACCGAATTAAGTCCTCAAGTTGAGTGACACCTATACCACAAAAACAGGATATTCTCCAGCAACGTAACATGAGTAAAGTATAGTAAATTAACATACATTCGGCCGAAGCCATCAATTACATGTGTATCGCTAAATAAATACGCGTTAGCTATACGAATCTGTACACGTCAGAATTGTTAGTGCAAACAACTGGACTTGCGCTTTTGGAGCTCATGCTGCGTTTACATGGCTATTTAGGCTAGTGACTGGAGTAAGCCTTAGTTAGAGCTTCGTTTGAGATGCTACTGGTTCGTCAAAATTGTAAAGCAAAATCAATATTAGAAAAATTCTGTTTAAACTTTAATCTAGATGAAATAAACTGATAAACACTCTACCTAGTCTATTATTAGTTAAACTTATATCGAATCTGACCCCCGTCAAAACAAAGAATACTTAGGTCTCGGAACAGCCTACAATTTTAAAATACCATAACCAAACTTGCACTCATCGCACTATCGAATCACAACTAAACGAAGCACAGCACGTAGCTAAAATATGGTCATTGCACCTGCAGCAACACCAAACGGAACTACTCTACTCGCTCGAATACAGTCACTAAACGAAGCACAGCATGTAAATGGGTACGAGAGGGTCACATTACTGTGTGGCCGATAATTTGTGCAGTCTGGACTCGCCGCTCATCTCATTAACACCCGAGCTGTGTACGAGAAGCTTTAACGTCTGTGAAACGGACCTCGGACCAACGCTTACTTGGTTATCTAACTGGGGAATATAGTGTCATTTTAGTAGCCAGAGACTAATAGATGGATACCTACATCCTAACTACTAATTATTTATTATTATCTTGATCCTAACTTAATATTATAAATCCAAAAGTGAGTTTGTTTGATTGATACGCTTTCACGCGAAACGGCTAAACGGATTTGGATGATATTTGCCACGTGGGTAGACCATGATCTGGTTTAAGACAGAGGCTACTTTTTATCCCGATATTCCCACGGGACCGAAACTTATGCGGATAAAACCGCAGGGCGTAGTTTTATTATAATGATATTTAAGTGGTATTCAGGACTCGTGGGTATGAACGCAGGTAGGCATCCACTTTGTGCATTTTATTCCATCACCACTGCTCTCAAAACGGTGAATGAAAGCATCGTGACGAAACTGGCATGACCTAGTACCAAAAAAAAATCGAAGACTTGTGCCATGTTATGCCATGTGACATGCTATGATATCAATCAATCACTGTGTACCTATAACTC
Organism: Xanthia togata; assembly: GCA_963853775.1. NCBI lineage: Eukaryota > Metazoa > Arthropoda > Insecta > Lepidoptera > Noctuidae > Xanthia > Xanthia togata. The sequence continues at coordinate 23,064,292 of OY970791.1, forward strand.
TAATTTTCTGAGGAGGATTTGTAACAAAAAAAGTTTATACGTTTGATTTTTTGATCTGCTACAAAAATAATAGGTGCTACGCTCGTAGCCTCGTAGAGCAATGAGTGCTACGAAATTATTGAAAAGTTAATGTTATTATTGTCTTGTGAAAATTGTACCGGTAAATAGACTACAGATAATCTAGAAAGAGGTTTTCCTTACCAAATAAAATAAAGGTGTACCACATGGTAAGTGGACACTGACAGTCAAGCTGGTCCACATATTAAAGATCGCGCAGTGCGCTGCAGTGGGCTGGGCTGGCCATGTTTGTCGAAGGAACGATTGCCGGTAGAGCAGGATCGCTTATCGGCTAGCGTAGTGTGGGACGTTCCCAGCTAGATGGAACGACGACCTTATCCCGTCGCGCGCGCAATTAGCGACACAATAGAATTTTATTGTTATTTGCACACATGGGGTGCAATCGACATTTTCAGAGTTAAGAAGGCTGGGACAGACGATCCCAAAAAAAAGTACATGATTCAAAGCGAAATTATAATCCGAAATGTATATTACTTACATATTTATGAAACAATGGCCCCTAAATACTCGAAAACACCATCTGCAATCAAGTTCAATAAAACCCGGACAAAAGGACAATGAAATCGTTCGTCGAACTTTATAAGTACTACAATGTCATGAAAATATCAACATACTTGAGTACGTGAATAACTCTGAAATCACAAAATGTGTTAGCAATTTAAAAATAAATCATTTGACCAAGAGAAAATGAATGTCATGGAGGTAAAACATATTTTTCATACAAAATCTTACAATGCATTGAGCATAGTAGATTTTGAAAAGAGGTCATGTTTTGAGAATTAAGTTATACTCTGCTATAGGGTACTGCTAGAATCAAGCCTATTTCACAAGAGGGTGTAATAAATACTTACTATAATTAGCAATACTTTGTAACAGTTTTGACCCGTAATTCTAAAACCACTCTGAGCAGCCTATCAACTATATATTTCAGATATCAGATGCACAAATAAATTCTACCAAAATTTTTGTTAAATTGATACCATTTTTAAGTAAAGTTTATTCGCAGGACTATATAAAAGAACGTAAAAGGAAACTCTTCATTGCCGTACCCCAAATAAAGCCTAAAGCCAGCAACAAACAAACGGTGACGTCACAAATGTACATAGACACAGATTATCAGTTTCAGAGACAAATTACACAAGTGCTCATACTAAGCGAACGAAAAGCGCTTCATATATAAATATTATGTTTATATATTGATAGAGCAGAGCGTTTGTCAAACAGTTCAGTGTACGGTGCCAATATTAACTCTAGTTATCGTCCGCGGGTGAACCCGCCTGTCAAGGTCACGGTCAAGGTCACACGGTTTACATTTACACTGTCAATATTTTGATGTGTTTTCTACAAGTTTACACCTCTGAAATAAAATGGTTTGTGTTTATTTGGGATGTGCAAGCGAATTAGGCTCGTTAGAACTTCATTTGGGGACTAACTATTGTGTTTTTTTTTCAGGTTTTCAAGTCGGGTAGGTTACAAACCCTTAGGTGACCATTGATCACTGAAGGTTTATCAACAACATGAAAATTGCAACAGATATTTCATTACTACCTACACATTTTTCTGATATGGACACTTGAGTTAATGTAATAAGCTCTCACTGATTGCTAGTTTGATATCCCCAACAGAATATTGATAAGACCTAACAGCACTTAAGAGCATTTTTTTTTATTCTGAACAAAGAAAATCTCTATTACCTACCGTCATCGATGTCCTACTCAGATTGGACCCAAAAAAAACGTACCCAGAATGTAATACACACAGCATAGTCGCGTACTTACTGCCTTAGATCGTCTTACTAGCCAAATATTTAAAAGATTCGGAAAGAAAACAAATTCACACTCTAATAGGTCCGCAACAATCGGAATTATCTCTAGGTGTATTTAATTTATCAAGGTAAACTCCTTGGATTACATTGGCTGTGTTACCAAATATTTTCCGTGCAAGCGGTGTGTGTGCGCTGTGTACATATTGTGTGTATGTTTGTGTGTTTGTGTGTAGAGCACATATTTAGCTGGGCCCAATACGAAGCCCCCTTGGCCTTATGCGACAGAGAAAACTTCGTTTGCTTTGTAACTTTTGAGCAATTGATTTTTAAATTGGTTAGGGGTTTACCTAGTTGTGTAATGTTGGCACCTGATGAAATGAGGAGTGCAAGCATTGATATTGTTTGGTAGTGGATAAGGTTATAATAGCATTATTGTCTTGAAGCAAACATCTTTTTCAAACTGTCATCTCAGTAAGATTTGGTCTCCCACTTCATTGTAATCACTAAACGGTTCAGTGGTAGGTACTAAATCTGACACACATGGTCAAACTTAAACTTTTTCTGAAGTAAGGTATATAGTAGTAAACTATGTATTTGTCCGAATATCTAAGTATTTAATTAACATTTCCAAAAAAGGTTCCTTCAGTTCCCTCCAAAAAGTAGGCACAAAACCATAGGCAATCAAAATTCAAAGTAAGTAGTAGGTACCACCCATCCGAGATATTTGTTTTCAAACGCAACGCCTCCAGCTTGTCACCTCCGCTGTGACCTCCCTGCAGACACGGAGCTTTAAACAAATACAAAAAAAAAATACGCAAATAAAATACTCCTAGTGTCCTCATTAATATTCTAGAATAATTTATTATAAAGGTCTTTGTAAAACAGGTCTCCAGAGAGCAAACTCTTGCGCCGCGCGCGCCGGCCGCTCAGCAAACAATATGGCCGCGATAACCGACGCCATCTTGGTTTTATCGAGGTTACACACACTGGAATTTTAAATTATTATTTTATTACTACCGTTTTAACTTGCTTAGTTGGTAAGCTTTATTGGGTGTATAAGTTTATGTTTTTATGGGTTGTTAACTAAGATGGGAATAGACTAGAATTAAACATGGGTTTAGGAAATAAATAAACTATACCTACAGAAGACTTACTGAGAAAAAAATCTTTTAACCACCCATCGGCTCACATTTAATAAGATCCCCTCCATCTGAGATTCCTAGGATTAATTGAAAAACCAATAAAAAGAAACGCAGTATTCTTCATTGGTTTCTGATCGCCGCTTTCGTAGTTTTCAGTTGCTGAACCTACGACTTCCTAACCAACAATTATTTTCATTACAACCAACCACTCTAAATAGGTTTTATCTAAGAATCTAACTCGTAAAGTATTTCTGTATGCATCACTGCCACCAGTCACCCAACAATAATTAGCAACGCAAATACAGAAACGCATCAACACTGCAGCATGCGTCAGCGCATCAGTTTCGCAAGACAAACATGTACAATTAACATTCCCCAAGATAAAACTGTTGTGTTTGGTATAAAAACAGGCTAATCCAGGCGGGGTGAGAAGAGACTGTGCCAACAATTAGCTAGCACCTAACATCGCATGGGTACGTAAGGGTGTGAGCATATCTCGCGACGAATTGCGAAGTTTGAGGGTAGGGATTTGAGCCTTTTGTGATATCTCGGTGGGTTAGGTTGACACGAACAGGCTAAAAGTGAACAACTTTTTTTATATCCACGTTTAATTAGCCACATTATCGTGACACAAATTGTTATGCTTTTCTTCGTCTCAAATTTTCTGACCAAAGCATGTCCTTAACACCTTTTTTTTGTCATATAATAGATTTTACAAGACTATTCATGTGTAAATAAACCTTTTTAGCATCTCTTAGATCCCATGAACTTTAGCATTTGGTGGAGCTCTGCTTATATCATGAAAGATTTATTCTTTTCTATCCAAAAATATATACCGTTCCTCTGTAACATTCGATAGCATACCCCAGTTCCTTCAAAAATTCTTCCATGTAGTCGTACCCTAACTCGAGAGTCACCGCTTACTCTGCAAATATTTCAACAAAGATACAGGGGGCGCTCAACTCAACTTTGACTATCCCAGTGCACACACGGCTTAGAACTTACGCGTCATAATAATTATATACAACTGTTTTAATTGCGATTATGACTCAAGTAGTTTAGCACAATAGTGGTGTTAAGTTTTCTCAGAAGAACACATTGCGTGACATATTTTTGAGAAATTTCGAAATGACGACGTCTTGTTATTTTTGCAGAATGGTGGACGGTGCGATGGTAAATATTGCATTAATAACTGAAAAAGTTAAGAATGCAATATTTACCATCATTATTAGCATTAATGCAGAATTTGCTGTTGACAGCAAATTCGCAGAGAAACTTAAGCCGCTCGGAGGTGGGCATTCGAAAATCCAATCTTGGTGCACCTCTGCATGCTCCAAGGAATATTTATATAAGTATCTCCCTGTACATCCTCCAAGGAACAAGTATACTAATTATCTTCCACTGTTTCTATCCTGAGTGGTTTAGACTATGCATTGTCATAAGACAGAACTATTTCTTATGAGTAGTGACATCGGGAGAGAGAATAACAACCTACTTATTATCTGCCAAGACTTTTAAAGACAAATTAAATGAAAAGAATTCTTCACAACTTTTCAAACACTTAGAACTGATTTCACTAATGAAACTGAACGCGATCAATACATTTTAGCCGCGTTCAAGAGCTGTCAGTGTCATTCATTGTTGTGGAATATTGACACTGACAGCTCATGATCGCAATTTAGTTAAGCTGATCGCGTTCATTGGTGAAATTGGCACTTAATAACACACAGCAATAATGCAAAACATAACATCACGCCTGCATTCCCCGAAAGGTTAGGCAGACGTCTAACGATGGTACACCCACATTTCGCCAGTTATGCAAAACTTACTTGCTTCAAAAAAGTAGGTAGGTAAATAAATGACATTCAATATGTCCCCATTATTTCATCTTTCATCACCTTCTGTAGGTATTCAATTATTTCCATATTTTATTAATAATTATCCGTACAATTGAAATAATAATAACATGGGCACAATAGATCCAATTTATCTACGAGTACTACCGATGTTTGTACACATGCTTTCATGTCTGTGGATGATATCATATGGCAATGTATCTTGAGCAAGTGAAATAACGTACCGTGCATAATTATTGGAATATCGGGAAACTTCTAGAAGATATCGTTATGTTTTTGAGCTACGAAAAACCCTTGAATCATTTCATTTTTCAGAAGGACATGTGCAGCAGTTGTTGTAGCATTAATGCTTGAAAAAAAGAACTGCTGACTAATAGTAACTTAAGATTAGTAAAAGATCTTTGATATGTAGTAAGTATAGATAGTGCCGTCCATGAAGACGCGCCCAACTCTTCTTCCTAAACGCGATTGATTATTGATTTGATTATTTTACTGTAAGCGATTGCCGTAAAAAGTAGCGAAAAAATATCTCCGACACATTCACAATCTTATTTGTATTAGTACAGTACTATTTATACCTATACAAAAAACCCTTATATAACAAATAAACTTAGATTTAGTTCAGAAGACTAGGTGCTAATTGCACCAATGAAACTGAACGCGATCAGCACATCTAAACTGCGTTCAAGAGCTGTCAGTGTCAAAATTCCACAACAATAATGACAATGACAGCTCTTGATCGTTGTTTAGATGTGCTGATCGCATTCAGTTTTATTGGTGAAATCAGCCCTATTATGCTAAGTTTACAAAGCTTCCTCTCTCCTACTATTTTGCTGTGCCCGACAGGGTCCACAATGATCACACATAAATGCAATAAGCTATTGAGTATTTATTGTCTTTGACAGAAAAGAGCAGTCAAAGGCTAGATGTAGTCTTTTTCTTAAAAATCTTCATATCTTTTTAAATGTTAATCAGAGGAATCGAGATTTTCAAAATTACCTCCCACCACTTAGTTTTCTCGTTTTCTTAGCCAACAAACAGTTTAACACACTGCCTACCAAGACTTTCTTGGAATGTCTTTAATCCTCATGATTCAACAAGTAGCCCTATTTTCAGACCTAACTACAAATACACTTTAAAACACAACCAAGACCAACATCATTGCGGGTACTATAGGTATGCCTAGGTTACTTTCTACCATCGCACATGCGCAATCCACCCATGAAGATCACACTGTAATCGCGACGAGCTTGGTTTTCAAATATTAGTGTTTGGCAAAGAAATCAAGCCGCGGCCGGCCGGCCGTTTGTCCGTCTGTTTGTACGACACGACCCCGATCGAGCTGTTAGCACGACCAACTATATTATCCTGACACTCGACCACGGGTTTGTTTGGCTGTGGTATGCAAAATAGGTGAGGAGCTGGTGTCAGAATTTGATGGCTAAAATAAACAAGAAAGAAGTTCTCATTACCTGAACCAGGGACACACTGTTGACATTCCTGGGGGCGATAAAATCGACAAAGAATGAAAAACAAAAGTAAAACTGTTACTTAATCGCTGAGGTGAATCAATTTTATTATTCACCTCAGCCATTAAGTAACAGTTAATCCCTTAAAAGCCCATAATGATCCGAAAGATCAAGAACAAGTAAAAAACGAAGAAAAAAAAACAATCAAATTACGATAATTAAAAAGTATTCGGAGTCAATTAAATATAAAATTCAAACATTTCCGAAGGTTCCGTCTTCCGGCTTCGATTAATCCGTTTGACGGCAAGTTAAAAATCGTTTAAATGCTACCTGAGCGGGCCAACCAATTGAATTATTAATGCTGCCTCCACAAACGGTGAGGGTACATATTTACTCGTCGCGTAAATAGATGCGCACACACCCAACACGCGTTTTCTGCGCAGTATATGTAAGGAAAACAGATAAATATGCGCCGGGAAATGAAAGTTTGGTGACCTTAATTTGTTTTTCGTAAATTACATGTTGTATGTCTTAACGAAAGCTGTTTAAATACCTTGGAGAGAAACAAGGAAGAGGAAGGTCTTGAACTAATTAATAATTATTAAATATTTTAACAGACCGTTTTCAGTACTTCTGACTACACAATACTCTACAAAGTAGGTAACAATCATGCATTTCAGATATAGCAATAGCGTGATCAGAATTTTCTATGAAGAATCCATTTTTGAAGACAACCGCTGTTGAACAAAAAAAATAATATCTGAAAAACCTTGGATATTAATCATATTTTCCTTCAATATACTACAATCGCGTTCTTGTACACAATACGTACGTAAAAGGCCGTAGTTTTCCCGGTTGCGCGCGCCCCTTGTGTGTGTGTGAGTGTGCTCGTGGGTGTGTGCGTAGGGTTGGCCTTTTGCGACGAGGGGGAGGGAGTAACGAAGGGGGGAGGGGAGACGTGCCTTACCAGGAACCGTGGAGTCGCTCTCTCCTAGTATTTGCCGACTTGTGCAATTAACAGCTCTTTATGAATATTCAACAAGAGTCGAGATGCGAGTTTTTATATTAATTGATGTGTAACTTACACGAAAACGGCTTTTGTGGGCCACTTTTGTATGTTCACTGTTAACATTCGACGCGTTACCACATTTTATTGTGAATTAATATTTCGTTGATCTTTTATAATGTCCGTCATTGTACATCTGTAGGTAATATGATATTGTTGTAGCCATGTTGCTTTTTCATGGCAGTTTTGTATTCAACTGTTGAAATGTTTAACTCAACATAGGTAAGCACGCCACCATAGAAGGTCTACAATCATGTTTAATTTAGGACTCAACATCGTAGAATAATCCAATGAAGTAACCAACATCCTAACTCAAGTTTAACTACGTCAACGCCTAGCTATCTCAGACAAAACACATCCCATTTAAGATCTCGTTAGCATAATCCATTTTTCCGATAAGAAAATGGTACATTATGTATGATTTGTACAACCAAATCCACATACCGATGCTCCACGCACCCACTGGAAAACTGCGTTGGAAAGAGACCACATTGCGTTTGAAGAGAAAGCAACAACTGGGGATGAGTCCACCGCTTTGGGGTTCAACAAGTTATAAGTACACAAGACGACGACTGAGAAAATAGAACTGTAACTTTCACACTTATGGTTGGTTTTCAAATGAGGTTCTGTGTGTGAGCATTGTGCGTGTATTAAGGCAGAAGAGTACGGACAACAAATATTGATTCGAAGGAGGGTGTGAGCGGGTGTACGCCGGGTTTTCAGGAGGGGTGAGGGGGCTAGGCGCACATAATTTGGACTAATTCCCTGTATGTTGACTCTGGCTTGTCTGGCCGCTCGCTGCGGCCGATCAACTCAAAACGTCTTTTACGAAACTTCAAAAGTTGTCAACTGATTGAGGGTTGAAGGACGAGCTATAAAAACCCTGGGATTTAGTGCTTTAATGTTTTGACACGAGACTTGATCTTGCTTGAATCAATAAGAGGCGCCAAGGATTAAGTTAGCTTTTGAGAACTTAGTTTTTGAAGACTGAATAGATTTCAATCAAATTGGCTAAGGCTCTATTTTATCATACTATTAGGTAACTAGAACCTTTCATCTTTTGGCAGTTTTACAGCAGAATCTTGTCATAGCTTAAATAAAAACGGTCCCAACTCCCAAATGTTTCTTTGAAGTATGTGCACAACATTCTATAATTGTATAGCAGTTATATCAATGTCATATATAACTATGTTCAGCCTTTGTGGCGTAACGAAATCCTCTAACAATGAACAAAGTGCACCAATTTGATTAGCTCATCTCTGTAACTGAAATACACGCACGATGTGAACGTCAAAGGACATCAAGTTATGTGGACATACTGACAAAGCCATACTGGATTTCTCATCATTTGGTAATACCGCTAAGTAGTCTATTGACTAATGTTCGGTTCCTATAAACAAAAACGAATCATTTTGCTTACCAATGGTAGCAATTTTTATTGCCAAACTGGGCATAAAATAGATTCGTAAGTAAATTTTACCTGTGATAACTACTACTATGCAAAGCTATAAAGTCTTTGCTTCATTATTGGTAAAGATAAAAGAGTCTTAATTCTAACAAATAAGGGTCCGTTACATAGGAGTCGGCCATAAGTCTATCCAGGGGCCGTATTATGAAGTATTCCATCATTATTCCACTGTGAAAAAAGGATGGTGTTATCAGCCGTGTATAGCTCCGTCTCTCACTCATACTGGAAAAATGGTGGTATTAATACGTCATAATAATAGGGCCCCTGTATTGCAGCAGGCAGGGTATGAAACCAGGTAGCCGATGTAACAAAGCTGAAATCCTGCTAAGTAGGAGGAGGTAGGTTTAATGGACCTTGGTCTATATCGAAAATGAGTGGCAGTAAAAATTATATTCAGGAAGATGAGTATCGGAATACCCGCCTATTTTAAACCTGTATGTGAACAAAAACACTTAAGTTTAAAAGGATTGTGAAAACCCGAATTTCCTGAAAAAAAAATACATTGAAGACGTCTGAAAAACCGGCCAAGTGCGAGTCGGACACGAAGAGTTCCGTACCGTATTAAGATCGAGCAAAAAACGCCGATTAAAACACGTTTCTTGTATCGGGACGCCCTTTAATTACTAACTTTATTCGATTTTTATTATTTTTTTATTATAGCGCATATATATATACACAACCTGTGAAAATTTCAACTGTCTACCTATTACGGTTCATAAGATACAGCTCGCTAACAGACAGATGGATGGATGGATGGACAGCGGAGGCATAATAATAGGCTTCCGTTTGGCACCCTACGGTACGAAAGCCTACGAGGTCTACGCCTAAGAGGTCTACGCCTAAGAGGTAGGTAAGTAGTACCTAGCTAAGTAGCCTTACTCATACAGTAAATTGTTTTTTTAATAGTACTTAGAAAGTTTTGGACAGCATTCCTACTACCCTTATCTTCTACAGTATGTCCACGTTCCTCTTCTAAAATACGCAAAGGATTTTTATGAGATTTTCAACACAATTTAGAGAATGTATTCTGGAAGGTTTATGTGTATACTTAATACATTAATATTAAAGCTATCGATAATTAAGAAATCTCCATATTTTGTCAAGTCGTAAAAGCCTTGAGAAGCAGTGGCGAATCGCTAGTCACTTATATTATAAAGAGGCTTATTGTTTTCTAGCAGGTACTATCGAAGTTTGAAAACAAAATCCCGTGAACACGGTGACCACATCTGTTACCGCCCCGGTTCTATGGCGGCCGAGCACTGCAAGCAGATATAGTCCTTACGGTGTAAAGATATGAACTTCTTCGGTGGTACATATCATTTTCACCTAGGGAGTCCCCTAAATAAATAAGTTTTTAACAGACCATGAACCATAGGTTAAACATTATACATACGTACCTAGCCAGGAAAATGCATACACGCCTCATAAAAAAACCATTTCAAAATCTTACACACCTACAGATATTCTAGGCAACTCTGAAGGCAAACAGAAAATCTAATTGAAATTCACGTAGGTTTATGATGGCTGCACCACGCCTCAAATATGAGAACAGAAAACAAGCCATCAGTAGCACTTAGTGTATGCTTACAAACACATCGGAATACATAATTCATGTCATATGTCGCAGTCTATATTGTGGTGTTAGGATGTTTTGATTTAGTCTGATTTTACAAGCATTTAACGAACTGGAATGAATGGTGCTCCTATGGTCAGTTCTGATAGAGGAGATCACACATATTAGAAAGAAAGTAAAGAAAATACGTTTATTTTCGACAAAACAATGATACGGAGAAAAAACACAAAAAGAACAGTCTGGTGGCTAACTTTGCCTATAATTTGAATGTTACTATTTTAGCAAAGAGATTTTGAAAAAAGAGTTACTGCAACTGTCTATCGGTAGAGTTCAAGCGTTTGAAGTCAATTACATATTACCTACAAACAAACATCAAGACAGGTTAGGTTTTCGTAATTAGAACTGAAATAACAGCCTTATATAAGATTTGCACCTAATGCTAATCTCGATTCAGCGAGTACTTACTCGTACCAAGAACTGAAGATTTGGTGGCAATTTTTTTTAAAATCTAAACTTCAGAAATCACTTAAAGTAAGCAAGTAGCCTTTTTAGAAACGCTGACATAGTTTCATCTATCAAATACAGGGGCCAAAGTAAGTACCTAGCCAAAAATATGCAAGACCCTATGAAGAAATCGAACATCAATTCAATTATGCGCTAGGTAATATATTATTATTCTGTTATGTACTAAAGCATACTCCACGCAACAGCCGAGCCCGTGTATGTACCTAACTATACATGAATGCAAACAAGCCGGCATCCGCTACATCGCTTATCTCACTGAACAAACTTCGCTCGCTGTATCTTAAAATATTTCCATACACCGCGACTAACGTAAGAAATTCTTAGAACTCAGATAAGTATTAAAAAAACTCGGGAAACTTACCCATGACAGATTATTTTCAACCTTTGAATTCCCTATCCAAAAATGTTCGTTGGCCGCCATTTTGAGCAATTGTTTTTTAGGCGCCAATCCATGAACTCCGACAGTTGTTATGCTGCCTCCGCTGTTATATATCATGATTTGGATTACATATTACGTTCGATTAAAATGAAAAAAAAAAAAAAATGAAGATTTATTTTTTTCTTATTTATGAGTAAATAGAATACAGTTTTAAAAAAACCATTACAAGTTTAATTTTAAACTCTAAAAAGTGTTTTTGTGTGTGCAAAAAATGTATGTAGAAACAAAAGAATTGAAAAAAATGAATTGATTTGAATTGATTGTTTTTTTTTTTGTGGAATTTTTGTATGTTGTTTGTGTAGTCTGTGCCAAATAAATGTATTTTCTTTCTTTCTTTCTTTTTCTTTTAAGTATTACATTACATTGTTTTATTTACCCGCCGTACCTACAATATTTTCTGCGATACGTTTTTATATACAGGTAGAGCTGCAATATTTAAACCTACCGGAAAAAGACAGTAGGCTAACACAAAAGAAGTCTCATTTCAATATCCCTTTGTAAATATGCAAACGAAACATATTAAAAACGTTACAATAATAACAGTTTGTTCTAACATAAAGCGTTACTCAATAAAAGACGTATAAGTGACGTGGTGCATAAAATCGCTCGTTTAGCCCCCCGGCTGCGCTCCCTTACTTGGGATGATCCGCGATCTTGGCAGATATTAGCACCGCGGGCAATAAGGGCCCATAAATAAAAAATACTTTATATTACAATCTGTAGGGTGGGTTCTGGTATTTATATGTTCCATGATTTTTTATTTTTGGTTTTGCAATTTGAAGGGATGTTTTCAATTGAGGTAGATACATAGGGGATTTAGCGGATAAGTTATTGTTGGTATCTTTCTACATAGATAATGTGCTTAAAAAGAACATGAATTATTTTTGAAAAAATACCTATTGTCGAGGTGATCTGTCAGTATTACATTAGTCGTTTTTATCTAAATTTCAACATCATGAGAAGCCTTGAAAGTTAGTTTAGAAAAAACCAAAACGGAGAAGAGGTGACACCAAGTTGGACCACACGCAGGATGGGTGACATCATCTTTAGAACAGCTGAGGAAAGACCGGACCTACGGAAAAAGGCATAAGGTAATAAGCTAATTACCAGCAACTATGGTATGTGGTAAGTCTGTAGAACGCTAGAGGGTAAGACATAAAGCATGCAACATTTATCTAGGATAAATAGCTTTCCCAAATTGATATCTATCTAAATTCTAAGCCAATAATCAAATGTTTTTACAAGAAAATAACCGACTTCTAAAAAAAATACTAAAAAGTGCAAAATAAACTAATACTTTAGTTTTTTTTTTTTTTAAGTCTGTTCAATTTTTCTAAAATGTTTTTACTTTTCACTTTTTAGTTGTGGTACCTACCCCACACAAATTCAAATACCACTTAGATAACAGTTAGAGGAACTTATAACATCATTCATATAGACTTAGTGGGAAAAATACCTATTATTGAAGCTAACTCAAAAACTACCCAAACAAAGTTAATAAAATTTCCTCTGCAATAGAGGTAAACTACCAAGCAAAAAAAGAATCATCTAAATAATATTATAATTGGCGGAGTAATCGCGTAACAAACATATTTAAAAAAACAATCGAATTGAGAACCTCCTCCTTTTTGAAGTCTGTAAAAAAAAAGCAGATTGATGCCAGAATTCTGGGTCAAAAAGTTTCAGCTCGACCTACTAGTGCAGATCGACTATATGAAATCTATTAGCATCACTCCACGACAGGCCGACAGGCATTCGATGCTTTCATCCCTATTTACTTTAAACGCTAGTTCGTTCGCAAACTCCGCTCGCAGGCATATCCCAGATATCCGGTCTAGTTTCCAATTTTTTTGCCGGGTCTTTGATTTGCAATTGATGTTTCGATATAATAAAGGCGTTTTTGTGATGTTGCTTTAGAACTTAAGCCACTTTCAATAATAATAAAAAAAACTGTTGTTTGTTGCTATGATCATGTTATGGCTCTTGGTTAATGGAAAGTAACCAAGTCTGGTATGATAAGAAGTCTCTCTCGACCAGCCAGCAAATTTCAACAAAGGTTTCACAATTTCTTCCACGACACTTAAATACGAGGCCTGTGCCCTAACTTTATTGTCCTCAACTTTACCTAATCCAGTATTTGCACAACAACCAACCACTAACACAGCCCTCACCTGATCAACAAACAATAAACTGTCCACTTTCCACCCGTGCCTAATTCATAATTAACGGTCGAAGCATCGTAGGCACGCGGTTCGCAAGATGGCCGACGGGTCACGTGACCCCGCAATGCGTTTTTAATTGCAATCATTCCGTGTTTTATGTTGTTTGCGCACTTTCCGTGTGTTTGCAGAAGCGAGGCCTTTATTTATGGCCGGTGGGAACGCTGGGGAATTAATTCGCTGGTGTAATACTGCTGAGCATTAGCTGCGATTTTTCTTTTAACCGTATTTGATGTTGATTAGAAATTATGGAGATTGTGGGGATTAAGGATCGTTTCTATGGATTTTGCTTAAGAAAGTATTCTGTCATGGGTTTTAAGTGTCATAATATTTGACTAGATTTCATTAGCTCGTTGGAAAAAAAAACGCAGGGCAAGGCAAACGCCTAAAACAGAATAAGTATCGTGGAACAATTTACCTAAAGCCAAGGATTTTTTCAGATTCAAGCACCGTCGCCGCATGATACTGAAAACTACAAAACATGAATAGGTGTAACAAAGTCGGCAACCAAAGTAAGTACTTACATACTTAATCTACTTAGTACAGCGAACAGTTACCAAGTATTACCGAGTAGTGTGTTTGCACATCGGCGGGCCCGTTTTACATAAATTGTAGATTCGGCGCTTATGTCCCCGCGACTTACTTAAGTTTCGAAAATTAATGAAAACGTGCAGGCTCAGATGTACTTGAAACTTAAGTAATGTAATAAATTAGAATTTGTTCACTTAGAATTTTGTTTTGTGTTGTTGTAAATTGCTGCTTTCTTGATAAATATCTAAAGAAGAATAAATAGGGTGAGAAGTTTTCTTGTAAGTTAGCTAGGAAATAATTGCGATGTTTTCTAATGTTACCTTACTTAAGCAAATACACAGATCTATAGACTACGTAACCTACATTAGCAGATACTTTAAAATACCCTCGTAAAACTGATTTAGGAGATTATAACCAACAACTAACAATTATAACTAAGTAGGTACAAAAATACGTTCACAAGCGAACAAGCTATAATCCTTAAATTCCGTTATTTATGACATCCCATCAATATATTTAGGTGCGCATCGAGCTTTCAATTATTCTGTCAGGCGTGTACGATCAAACGAGGGCCCCCAGACATGCACAGCTCTGATAAAGCGGGCCAGCCTAAGTAAATATAGAAACTTGAACGCATCTGCCTCTATGCGGCCCCTACATAATCTATCGAACAAAGTTGGCTGTTGCTACGGCATGATCATTCTTGATAGTTATTGCTGTGCTGTAAGAACCGTTTTTTTTATATTTTGGTGAAATTCAAGATAGTTTATAGTGTTTTTTGTAAACTTTTTTTAAGGTAAAATCTTCTACGGCTTCGTCGGTGATAGCGCAGAGGTCACTTTGACTGCATGTTTGGGATACAGAGGGCAGGATAGGAGGTTGAGCATAGTTTGCGACATAGCTCCACCAACGACGCCGTGGAATTGGCGCAGTTTTAGCCAAACAAGATCAGAAATTCTGTCGTGCCAGCGACACAAAGAAGGAGAAGGCGAATCTTCTTGGAGCCAAGTTCCAGTTCCAAGAAGATTCACCTTCTCCTTGTCTCTGGTCTAATCCATCGCATTCCATCCTCTTCGTACCTACCATTACTTAAAAAAATTAAATACCATAGATTAAGCCATTTTTTTTGTTTCATGTTCAATGTAGGTAATGGTGCATTTCTGGGAGTAATATATTTTTTTTTTTTTTATCTGCCGAGATTTAAGTCAAGAGCGGAACTATAATTGTGTTAATAGCGAAATACCAACAATAAGAGAAAACTGATATTGACATGTTCTTAGAATTTCTTTTGACACAGCTTGATCCTTTATAAAGTAATAAAGGCTCTGTTTAATTTGCTAATAAAGCTGAAGTTGTTACGTAATAAAGCTTTTCTTGTTAACAATTTTATTTATCGAAGGATGTTTGCAGATCGATTAGGGGAATTGGTACCTATCTGGATGCTTACCTACTTATTTACAAGTTATTGCAATGATAGATAAAGGAAGAGGTAGACGGTGTCGCAGTTCACAGCGATTAAGGCTTAATAAAGGCATGTTAGCTATGTGTGCGATTTCATGATAAGTAGTTATTGAATTTCTTCATTGATTCAATAATTACCATGAAGTAGCATTTATTAATTAGATATTATTTTTGATCGTAGACCTACAAACTTATTATTTTGGACGCAGAAAAAAAATTACAAATTGTTGTATATAGTGTAGTCATTTTCAATAGTTTTTGTGTTACATTATTAGGTACCTACTCGAATGTTACTTGGAAATAGTTAAGTGGTTTTCATTACGCTTTCCTTACTTTTCCGAAACTGAATAGTCTGCCGTCGGACTGACGCAGCAGTGTCACGAAATTACCGCAAGAAGGTGTTATCAAAAGTTGTTTTCTATGGTCATTAGAAATACCCACTTTATTGTTAACCTAGGTAGATAGTATTTTTTTATAGTTAGTATTTTATCTACTTAGTAGATACCTAAAAGTATATTTTTTCGCTAATACGAGTTTACTTCCTATTTATTAGGCAACAAGGCTATTTTACCTACTTGGTATCATACATACAAGCGTAGGTAATTATTACACTTATTATAGATACTTATTATACTTTTATCGTTTATTAAATTTTATATCAGGTAGGTGCCTGATATTTAATAAACGATAAAAGTAGGGATAGGTACACCTCTATCGCTATTTTTGCCATTTGAGTATTTATTTGTAAAAAAAACGTCTAAAACTTGGCGCCCAACAATTCAGCACCTTCCGTCGACAAACGTCAACTGAATAATGTTCAATTTAAGTCTAGTACATAAGTGGCCGTACGAAATTGAATCCGAACCATCTCCACCCCACGTTGGTCCGCGTTTAGTCTGACCAATCCACGGATTATCTTTCTTGCTCCGAACGCTACCCCAGTGTAATGGCGGGAAATCCGAGACAAGATGGCCGACTGGGCCCCGCTCGTTTAAGATATTGCTTTCATTAATACACTTAGCCCTGGTTTAATGGCCTTTAATTATCTTAAAATGTTCGAGGAATAAACGGTGGATAAGTAGCACGCATGTGCATACCTAAGTAAATATAGGTTCAGATTAATCATGAATTTTCTGGGTAATTTCTACCTTTGAGTCTTATCACATTCGTTTGCCTGCCTACACTCAACTTTGATCAATACCTCAAGTTATTATTTGCTCTGTAAAATTGATTGACAAAACAGGCCTTTTACTGTCCGGTAAGTGTATAAATATGTAACGTAGAATATAATCCAATTAATAAGTCTTAAAATACGACTCTCCCTTGTGTAACAAAATTGCCTCAAATAAAACAATACAAGTAGCGCCATCTGTCTTTGGCTACTCAACAATATTGACTACAAAGAAGGGATCATCAGGCATAAAAATATGTAATCTACACAATATCGTTAAATCATATTTTTTAAAGGTAAAAGCTTCGTCGAAAGATAATGATGTTTTACAGCTTCCAAAATCACGTTGAACGTACCCATTAAAGCGACAAAGCACATGGTCGAATAACGGACCGAAAAAAGTTTCGCACACATTCACGCCGGCTCTTGTCCACAATTCTATTTGCGGAAGCAATTTCGCGAAATGCCACAATTTATTTAAAAATTACGCCCTTGTTTGTGTGGGTAAATATTGACGTGTTTGGTTTATGATAATGGCAACACTGAGAGCAGGTAGACTCGGCTAGCGACAATATTATTTACCTGTACACATATTATTTAATATTTACCATGCCAATGTAAAGTTTACAATATAATATTTGTTAAGTATGCTCCTCTTTTGAAAGTTAGTGTTTACTCCTCACATGTGGTTTTTAATCATAGGTAAATTTGAAGACTAAACATAGGTGAGATTTAATTGTTGGTTCTCTTTTGCTTATTGGATTCTAAGCAGTTGGCACACTTGTTGTATTTATTTTTATTAAACCCAGTTTTTGTAAGTTAATCTTTTATAATTACATGAATGAAGATGGTATTTTTATCTACGAGAATCTTAATAAACGACCGAAGATATGGTCATCAATGAAGACAAGACTACCCATTTTCCATATTTGTATTTTTTATTATTTCAAAATCTCTTAAGCTTCTGTATCTCTTTAACAGAGACGTATAATTGAGTAGCTACCAGCGTCAAAAGTAGACAGTAGCACACCGATCATCATAATCAATATACAAGTGTTGACTTATTACGACGTCGGCACTAGGCTGCCAAACAAACTCCTCGATCGAACGCAAAGTCAAACTGCAAACAATATCATCGTAGTATTTGTACTGAAACAACAAATTTGTAGCTAGCTTTAAATGCAAGCCTAACACGCGGGCACACACTCACCTTGTGTACTGAGACAATATGTAGGAGACTCTACTACGATCTTAAGCAACGCGACAAAATGAATCTCCGCCAGCGACTGATACGGCCCAATTCAAACACAGTCAGCGCCATTTTGTTTTGACAAGCGGCTATCTCGACGAACGCGGCACACACCAAACTTAACCGTAAGAACAGACCACTTAGAATCATATTGGGACAAAGGCCCGATGGTGTAGAAACATCGGAAATTAAGGGAGGACCAGACACGATTCTGTTTGCCGTCTAACGTGGTCCCAGGACGAAGTTACAAATATTTGACGTGTCAATTTTGTGAATGTTGACCGAGAATTGCGGTTAATATTCCCGACCCGAACAACCTGGGTGTGCACGGCCACCCTTTAATTAAATGACTGAAATAGTCCAATTGTTAATTTATTAAGTCTACTCTCAGGGTGGATATTATTAGGTGTTCAATTATTAATTGTTATACAGTGATTTGTTGGGTTATTCCAGAACGTACTTTAGCGTACCAAAGATCACACAAATTTTATACAAGAAATTAAATATGTCCAGGGAGATTACATAACTGTTCCATTACTTAGAATAGGTACTTAGATAGATAGGTACGACAAATGGGTTTTAAACAGATTCCTTGTACCTACAACGTTGGCCTAACCCTTTGGGAAGATTTTTGTAGTCTAGTGAAACTTAAAGATTTATAGGAATAAAGAAAAGCACATATAAAGCTCAAAGAACTCGGATAGGTATCGTAACTACCCACTTATCCCGACAATACAACTACCCACCAGCTTCATCATCTCTTTATTCATTAACGATCCAATAACCTCGTTGTTTTCCAATTGGCTCGCGATTCAACGCGAAACTCAGTTGTTATCGAGGCGAGGATGGAACAATAACAAACAATTGCGAATCGATTTTAAAGACAAAACATCGTCACAGCTTGTTAGGCCCATATTGCTCGTTACGCGCGGCTATTTATTTTCGAGTGGCAACATCGAAGAGTCTATAAACAAAAAAACACTCTTGTGGCGACTGTTTTCATTGACAACAATGCGTGGAACACTCCACGCGTAGTGTTAAGAGCTATGGTTGGAGTACGCACTTACTTTTCGCGACATAGGTAGGTATCCGAGTAGGGGCTCTCGGTACTGTATTTTCATTGTGTGCTTTTAATTTTGAGTGCGCGAACTAGCTCGCTCTCTCGGGACGTATGTTTGCGAGGGTAATATTTGCTTCCGCTGTATAATTCAGCCGGCCGCCATATTTGCCAAAGAGCAATCATTTTAATATCGTCAGGCATCACATTAGGGCTGAGTGGATACTTACTTTGTTGAATTAATTTATTTTAAAATGTTAATTATGGTTTGGGGTGTTTTCTTTGCTTTAGCTCTATTGTCGTTTCGACTAGAAGTTTCATTGGGATAAGGATTCATTGATATACTTACAGCCTCATATACCTACGTGATCGGAATAACCACAAGGTGCCTCTCAAAAGGATTCCCCGACAGCTGCATAATCGAGTAGCTAAAGCTCAATACTGAAGGATACTGGGTTTTTCTCCTACATAATCTTAGTGACTAGCTGGTGACATTAAAAAAAAACCTCGACGAACACGGCTCAGTAGTGAAGCATGTAGCCAGTAAGTAGTAGTTGAGTTGAGCGAAAGATAACAGAGATTAGTACGTAATGATAACTCTAATAAGTACTTATATTTTTTGAATTTGCCCATGGCCATAATTGTGTAGGCCAAATGTCTACAGTTAGGAAAAACAGATGAAACTGGATACGAGAATTAGATCCTAATGATGTAAGGTTCTAATCGACAACAGTAGACAAGACCAAACAATAAGGAAATCCAAGCCTGGTCCAAGCAATGAATGCCTCCAGACCTGATGTTGCATCCAAGACAACAAAGAAAACAAAGGGTTCGATTGAAACATGGCATGATTCAAAAACAACTTGCCTCAGAATAGTAAATATCACAAGTGAGAGTTCTCGAATCCTCCGCAAACCCAATTCAGTGTTTGAGCTAAGGTAATACTAGCGCCATCTAGTCTTGTTTAATAACACTAGCGCGCTCCTGCAACATGTTGACAATCCACGCCATCTACCCTGTTTATCTTGAAACTAATAATAGTATCAAGAGTATTCAAGAGAGCCACCGCTAGTGTTGCCAGAATATTCAATATATACTTAGCCGTAATTTTTTTTTTTTTTCGACGAAAATCTATTAGAATAATCCGAAGTGACCCGTAATGAAACAAGAAATGTTAGAAACGCTTATTTTTTATTAAAACTAGTTGTCCGTAGGGGAAACATAAAATCAGAGACGGGAAAAAACCAGCATTACGTCTCGACGCGACGAGCGACGTCTCGTGAAAATAATACAAAAATCTGAACAACACAAAACAACGTTATAGAACAAAACTTAAACTATTTGTTTTTTCATTAATATTATCGTTAAAATTACACGCTCACGAGATAAAAACCCAAAATTAAATTCATAATTAAGTAGCATTTATGCAAGTTTGAGAATTCTTATTAGGTTACAATAAAAAATCATTGGTACGAAACATTGATAGAATCATGAATATTTTACTTTTCCTAGTCCCATCCGAATCAGGAGGTACGAATTCTTAAAATTAAGAGCTATGCTTACTATGGTCCCATACTAAACTTAAACACGCAGTAATTCCTACACCTAATTAAAATTGCTACTGATGATAAACAATAATTACGCTTTTGTGAAGACTAGGTACTATGAAAAACTCGACAATATTTTTAGTAGTCTCTAGTTTATACATTATTTTAAGCATCAGTTTTCAAGTCATAATTATTGTATAAATTAAATAATTATTCGAAATACACTTAATTTCTAAAAATGTCTTGTAGTAGTCACACTGCTAAACTAAAATGGCAAATACACATGGCCACAATATAAGACAGATTTTTAAAAAACTTTTTTGAGGTACACTTATCTCTTAATTAACCAGAATTAACTCTAACCTATGTTATAAATTAGATTCAGATTATTTACACAAGAAATACACAGGATTTTTTATGACAAGGATCTTTTTTAACAGTTTCAATCCAATTTTCTCTTTGAGATATCTTTTTGTCAGCATAAAAATGCATTTTTTTTTTATAGAATGAGTATTGTAAAAGTTACGATTATTTTACATAATTACCGAAATAAAATAATTTTGAATATTAATGTCATGATTAGTAAATATATTGATTTTACTCATAAAGTAGGGTGAACTCCTCTATATCTTCACACATTGAGTTGAAGCTCTCTGCCCATGCTTCTGCCTCTTTTTCCTGTAAAGCACAAATTATATTATTAAATTAGAAAAATAAAATATAGATTCAGGCAAGTCAATCCATAATGATCAGAAAGGATTCGGAGATTTAGATAGTGCAATCCACGACGACGCGCCCCACTCCGCTCCGCTCCATACTAAAGTACAGCTTACAGTAATCGCGGAGTGGGGCGCGTCGTCGTGGATTGCACTATCTGTACATAGTTGACACAATTTCATTTTTGTGTAATTTCTTTGCCGTTTTCTGGAAGGCAATGGCTTGGTCAAGTTTTTCCCTTATTGATGGAGCAACAAATATGGTATAGAAATTTGCTGAAATAAATTTGACACTGGACAGTGCAACCTTTAATAATATTTACCTCTTTCTTAGTCCTTAAATTTTTAGGCTTTTTCTTCTTAGTGACTTTCTTTTCCTTAACATTAGCTATCTCGAAGGTAAGGTCACCCAAATCATCATAATCACTTTCATTGTTCTGATCTGCTACAACAGGTGCTTGTGTATCGCTGCCTGATGTGGAATGTTGCCGGAATGTCACCTTCTTGGCTTTGCCATAACTTTTACGCGTTGGCTGAAAATGTGGAAGGACAATAATTAGCTATTGGTTATGTTATAAACACATGGGTTCGATGCCTGCACGGAACAAATATTTGTATGACCTACAATTAGTTCCGGGTCTGGCTGTTTGTGTATGAGGAGTTTAAATGTATCTAAACACACCCAGAATACAGGAGAAAGTCCTAGTGTGGGGCAACGCTAAATAAAAATATTAAAAAAACCGCACAAAAGTTCTATATTCTATTATTATGTTTGCTTTTTCTTTTTCTTTACTCCCCATTTACCTTAATTTTCCATTTATAGAATAAAGACGAAAAGTATACAGACACCACTGTAGAAGGCACAGGTTGAATTTATATCTTCACAGAGAAGTGAAGTTGTTGACAATGTGCAAGAAATAAAAGAAACCATTACTTACCTTTAAATGATGTACTACTTCAATATCCTCAAACAAATGTACAGACTGAGAATCATCATTGATTTCTAGTTCCCCAACATTAGTTGCATTATCATCAACACTCTTTTCAGGGAACAGTGGGGCATCAGCAGCTGACTTTAACTCTTCATACACCTTGTTAACTGCCTCAGAATTTGTAGCTAACTTAGCTTTTACAGCAACTGGCAACACTGCTCTTGTTGGACCATTGATTTCTTGAAGCACAGCTTTAGGCCTAGGCCTTAATGATCTTCCTCTGATAGGATTATTATTTATTTTAATAGGAGATACATTCTCATCCTGATTTTCACTTTCATCAAAGCCAAAGAAAGTCCCATCTTTGTCTTTCTGCTTTCGAGGTGATTTTGCAGGTAACTCACAAATGTTTTCGTCATTCTTACGCTTTCTTGTTCTTCTTTCATCTTTTGAGTTTTCTTTGTCAGTAGAAGCATCATTTGTGCTACTTGAAACCTCTTCTGAAGTATTATTAGGTAGGGCTTGTTTATTCTCAGTTTCTTTTGTTACTGTTTTCTTATTTGTATTAGCTTCTCCATTTACATTTACATCCTGATGAATAGGTTTAGTTGGTGAAACAGACCTTCCTCGTTTCTTTTTAGCACTCTTCTCTGCCATTTCTCTAATAAATGATATTATACTAGTCTGCTTTAGATTAGTAGTGTTATCTACTATATCTGTGAACATTTCATTTGTTTGAGGTAGCATGTTAGTGTAAACATGTTTCTTTTTATTATTGATTGAATCCTCAGTGTTGATGAATGAAGTCTCAACTGCTGGGGTCATATTAGGCTTTACATAGGCATTGTTAGGCCATTTTATAGGTAAGCTACCAAATTCTACTCTCCATGGGCTAGCCAAGGGGTTTCTGACAGACATATTCATACTACTACTGGCAACAGGCTGCTCATCAAAGAAACTAAGTTCTTCTAATAAATTGAGAGGGTCATGATTGTGTACGGATCTTTCTGTAGTTTCTCTTACATTTACAGGTTCATGAACACTAGGAGTTTTTAACACATTAGGCCTTGGTGAGTTAACAGGTGAATAATTTATATCATCATCGTGATCCATGCTTGGTTCTATATCCGCTGCTATATCTTCAACTCTTATTGAAGGATAATTACACTCATGCACAGAGTTTTTGCCAGTGTCATTGAAAGCCACATTATCTCTTGTAACATTAGTTGTTTGTACTTCATTTACATTATTAAATACATTATTTTGTACAATATTCTCTGTTTCTTCGTTACTATTTTCTGTTATTTGAGTTAGTTTAGCAGTTTCTGTAGCTTTTCCAGGTTTGACAGCATTCTTTAATGCTGCTAACGCTTTAGATATATTCTGATCATAACTGCTTTTATATATAATTTTTTTTGGCTTAGCAACAGGAGCAGCAGTAGGTTTCTTTGTTACAGTTCTTTTACGTTTCTTTTTTTGTGGTTTGGGTTCTTCATCTGGGTCAAATGTGAATTCATAGATGTCCTGTTCATTATTGTCACTTTCTTGTGAAGTTTTCCTACTTCCCAGTAATTTAAATGACAGATTCTTGTCTGTCTTTTTGTTGTTGATAGATTGTTTAGGGCTTATTTTCTTTATTGGGGATTGTGTTTTGTTTGCTAATGATGAGAATCTACTTATTGGTGTCAGAAATTTCCTTATTGGTGATTGGGCTTTCTTCACTGGCGATGGTTTCCTATTGGCTGGGGGTTGAGTTTTAGTATTTTTCTTCCTACTTGTTCTGCCTTTAGCATTATTGTTGCTATCAGGACTACTTTTATCAGATGAGTTATCACTGATTTCTTTTTGTAGAGCATTGATTTTGGCTAATCTAGGTGGCCTTGCTAATGTTACTTGTTTTTCTTTTTTAAACTTACCTACATTTTTGTTTACATTTTCTTTGTCATTTAAAGCTACTACAGGCTTAGTTTTACTCTGCTGTATAGGTGTACTGGCATTTGTAGGTGGTATTGGTAGGTACTTATTAGGGCTGATGGAATGGTCTTCAAAACGCGATGGTAAGCGACAAATCCTCCTGGGACGATTAGCAAGTAAACTACTGTCAGCTTTAGGTGATGTTTTGAATGGAGATGGGTCAGGCTCGTCATTTTTGGATAAACTTTCTATCTTTGTAGGTGTATCGTCAGCTTTAGGATTAGTAGTAGAACTGTTCAGTGTCTCATTAGGGCTGTCTTTACCGTTTGACAAATTATTCAGAATGGTATTTTCAACAAAACGATCTGGCAATCGCCTGTCTCGACGTGGCCGCACATCATTTACAGGTTCTGCATTTTCTTTCGATTTTACAGTTCGTTTCTGTTTTGTTTCAACATTTTGTTTTTTTTCTCCATTCCTGTTTGGACCTGTCTTCGAAGTTTTAGTGATTGTTTTCTTAGTTTTCGTCGGGATTTCTAAGCACGCGTCATCTGACGCGGAGTTTGTTTTGTCTGCTAAAGCTTTTCTTGGTGCTTTGGTAGAATTCTTTACTGGTTTAAATTTGGTTGCAGTGACATCAATGTTTTCTTTCAGAGCTTTAGAAGCTCGCGTTCTAATTCGCGGGGGCATGACGCTTGTAATAACAAATGTACAACATGGATTTACGGCACTTTTACACGTCTGTAAGAATTGTTATTCCCCCAATGTAATTTTTAACCACGCTGTTTAGGAAAAATCACACACTAAAAACAATAAATACACAAAACACATAAATTGAAGTCGAGCTAGCAATGTGTGGAACTTTCTTTTCGTTTTCGCTCGTTTTTTTTGACAGTTCTTGTTTTGACAAGTACTTATTCATAAAAAAAACACTCCTCCCTCAATTTTTTTTCTTCTAGGTTGGGGTGTTGGATACCAAGCTTTTTAGATTTTAGTGCCAACGCAGTGGGTGATAGACATGCGAACTAAAATATGACACAGGGCTGACGGATGAGAAAGGTCGCCGAGCCCTAAGTACGCTTACTTGCTCGTGCGTCTATCACCCCTTTTAAGTGTGTGATAGACGTGCAAACAGTACTCGGTTTTTAAAGTTCGCGAACTTACTCGGCTCGCCGTCGTCGGTGATACACGTGAAGTTGCTCACACTGTATCGTGATGTTGTCGAATTTTCTGAATCAAACTAAACAAACATTACTTAAAAAGTAGATGTTGCATTTTCGGCCATAAAGTGTACGGTAATGAAAAACGAGGAAAAAATTCCACGAACTGCCTCGGTGGTCTAGTGGTAGCAAGCGCTACTACTGAGCATGAGGTCCTGGGTTCGATTCCCGGGTTGGTTGGTTGGAGTGTTATTGGGTTTTTCTATCTGGAATTTCTCAGTAGCAGCCCGGAGTCTGGATTTGTGCCCACTTGGTGGCAATAGGCTCGCCCCCTATTACATGGGACTTAAGAGGGCGTGTCCTAAAAGTTGGCGACGTCGCAAATAGCTGTCAAATATTTACCTGTTTTGATTAATTTGGCAATAATACTGTATGGAAATATAAATGTGGCTAACTAGCGAACTAAACGAAACATTGAAATGCAATAATGTATCGTAACACCGAACATTTACTTTTACATTTAAGTAAAAAAAGTATTTGGAAACTTTCCAAATACCTTTTTTACATCTAAAACGGTTACAACATCAAATTCAGTGTTATAATTGCAATTCATATTCTAGTTAGCCACATTTCATATTTCCAATACATTAATACTGCCAAATTAATATTGATGGCTACACATCAAGGTATACATTTCCTGTTTTTGATGCTGATCTCGCATTGTATAATATTTCCGTACAATGCGAGGTCAGCGTATACTGAAAATTTATAGCTTGAAGTGTTGCCGTGTAAAACTAAAAAAAAAACTATAATTTATACAAACTACTATGTTGTAAAACTATAAATAAAATTATATAAAACTAATCTAAAAGCTAAAAATATATATTTGTTACTAATTGTATTTGTATGAAATATTTTGTATGGGATGTTTCTGCCATCTTTAACATTTTTATCTTTTGGGTCAAACGCTTCGGCTCGGCTATCTCTCTCGGCTCGTTTTGCCTCGGCTAAGATAGCATAGTAAAAGTAAACCTACGGTCCAACGCTTGTGGTTCATTTTTGTGTGATACGATCATGGACCTACAACTTGAAAGTTGCGGCCGTTACCACTGGGCCAGCACCATAGTACTTTGTAATTTAATCAAATATTACAAAGTACTCTGTGCTGCCTCATAACTTTTCTCTATGGCTGCCTTCGTGCTACAGATGCCACAGATATACACAACAAAATATTTGATGTGCTGTTTGTGCAATGGCCATAGACAAACTTTAAAAGAAAAATCGGTGTTTGATTTGTGTGGTCTGTGGTTTTTGTTTTTGTGTGCGGTAACCCTAATTATATGCTCTGTGCCTAATTATTTGAATGTCGTTGGACGTTGATCCGTTGTATTTTAAAACATTAAGGTCGTGATTTGTGCTGTTTGAAAGTATAAAGTTAGTAATTTATACAACCATTCTGTGTGCCACGATATTTGTTTTTCAATTTTTTTGTCTTTGTTTTATATTACGGTAAGTTATCGTTTAGTCAGGCCATGTATTTTACAGTTTTCGTCACCCTCGAGAAACAGCTTTGCTTCTGTTGATAACGAAAAATGCGTTTGAAAGCTAAAATCGCCAGTCGCGCATTCTAATTATCACCTTCTACCTAATTTACGCTACTATTCAAATGTAAAACAAACCTCCTTACAGAAATTGACACCAATGTCAGGCCTGACGAAACTGGAAGCCACGAACTGAATAAAAAAACCTGACAACTGACAGTTCCCTGGTCATCCAGAAAAGCAAGAAAACGAGGGACATGCAAGATTAATATTGTTGTTGATATAGGAGAGGAGAGGTGTTTTTTCTATTGGAAAAAATACATTCAAAATGGTAGAGGCCGACAATAAAGGTACAATTGACACAGTGCAAGTTGCACTTAGGATCAGACCGTTGATGCAACTAGAGACAGATCGAGGATGTGACGAGTGCATTGAGGTAGTGTCAGGATCGCCCCAGGTCCAGATAAAAGACCTGGCATTTACTTACAATCATGTGTTCCCACAGCACATTACTCAACAAGAGTTTTATGATACTGCGGTCAAAAGTCTCATTGGGAGACTATTTCAAGGTTTGTTCCTACAATATAATAATCATACATCTTTATTTATTTCAATATCATATTACTTACAGACACTGGTTAGTAAAATGCACCATCTTAAATGGAGAAAGGGGACAGAGATAGGAGGGTACTGAGATACAGATCACCCGGCTTTCTAAGATAAAAAATATTGTTTTATTAAGTAAATGATCTCCAACAAAATGCTCCCACAAGTCTAGAAAAATTTGTCTAGTAAACTTTTTGTTTTCAGTAGTAAATCTTGAAGCCTATTCCAGTATTTTTTAAATTCTAAATCACTCATTAACTTTGTAGTTGTCCAGACTTTTTTAAACTAATAATTATTTTGCCAGGATACAATGTAACAATATTAGCATATGGCCAGACTGGATCTGGCAAAACTTACACAATGGGGACCAACTATTCTGGATCTGACGGTGACTCCACAAAACTGGGTATGTATAAAATGTATCTAAAGCAGATACATTTTAGGTAGGAAACTTCTTCTCCTATAAAGATATTTTAAATTGGCTTTATTGGATTCTATGCAAACCTTGATATCTGATTTGAATGTATAACAGGGCCATTATCCTAGGTTGATTGAAATAATATGAAAATAATAGGAGTGGTAGCCATTCTTTTATTTTATATAACTTAGACATGTTTCATGTTGTATTAAGATTGTTATAGCCATGATATAGGTAATTATGGCCTTAGGGATATAGCTATATAGGGTGACTGGTTATTAGTGACCAATACTTATAGTTATGAACTTCATAACTATCTTACTAGGAATATAACTACGATACGAGTATGATCTATTAAGTGTAGATGGAAGATGGTGGATCTAGATGTTAGATTTCAACACCAATTCAAAGCCACACTTTAACTTTGAAGTTTTATTAAATCCTTAACATACATTTTCAGGTGTAATACCCCAGGCGGTGGCAGACATATTTGATTTCATAGAGACGCATGAGGAAAAGTTCATCTTCAAAGTGAATGTCTCTTTTATGGAGCTGTATCAGGAGCAGTGCTACGACCTCCTCTCTGGCAAGGAGAGGGGACACAGTATTATAGAGATTAGGGAGGATATCAATAAAGGCGTTATTCTACCAGGTAAGCATCCTTACAAATAAATAAGTTCTTATCATGTCACACTTTGCTCACACCAATATTATTATGCAATAATATTCACCCAGGCCATGTGCAATAGCATCCAAAGGTTAACTGCACATTTGTTGCATATAATATATATATAGATGTATTATTATTAAAGTACACAAGTACAAGTAGTATTGTACTGCCTCGTTGGTCTAGTGGTCGCAAGCGCTACTGCTGAACATGAGTTCCTGGGTTTGATTCCTAGGTCGGACAAAGTGTTATTGGGTTTTTCTTTCTGGAATTAGTAGCAGTCCGGAGTCTGGATTTGTGCCCGGTTGATAGCAATCGCCCCCTATTACATGGGACTTAAACATAACTGGCAAAATGTGGGTGTACTATAGGTACACCTCTGCCCAACCCTTCGGGTAAACAAGGCGTGATGTTATGTTATGTATTATTAAAGTGCCGAAATACAATTTTATAGCTGTTTTCATCAAATTTAAAGTGCTATTAAATACATCCCATTGAGAACCAATTGAAATATTTGTGTTTTGTTTTCCAGGCATAACAGAACTTCCAGTAGGATCAACAATGGAGACCATGACAGTGCTGGAGCGAGGCTCATCAGGTCGAGTGACAGGCTCCACAGCCATGAACCAGGCCTCCAGTCGCAGCCACGCCGTCTTCACCATTGTTATTTATAAAGAGAGTAAGACTGACAAGTGAGTTCAACATTATCTAGAAGCTTATTTAAAGTGGCCATTTCAAAATATTCCTTTTTATTGAGCGACCAAATAAATCCAGAAAATTCAAGGTGTAGGGAGTTTTGCATATTGTTTCATTTATTTAAAGCTACCACATAAGGCTTTATATAGAAATTATTTATAAATCCAACAGCCAAGCCAATCAATAATAGTGTAACGAGAGACCTCCATGTTATGGAAAACTTTCAAATATTTGTTTCATTTTACATTTCCTTCAACAAATATTACTATTCTATCCATAGAAACATAGCTACAACATCAAAGTTTCACCTGGTGGACTTAGCAGGGTCTGAGCGTATTAAGAAGACGAAGGCGAGTGGAGAACGTCTGAGGGAAGGCGTCAAGATCAACCAGGGTCTACTGGCGCTCGGCAATGTGATCTCAGCTTTAGGAGATGGAACTAACAGGAGTTTTATCAGTTATAGAGATAGCAAGCTTACTAGGCTGTTGCAAGGTAAGAAACAAAAATATTAGTGTTTTTTTTAAGTGAAAGAAGAATCTAATAACATTTAAATTCGATAATATTAGTGTCTGATTGTTTTCATTAAAAAAGTACTGGATTATTAAGTAAGCTAAAGTTTCTGCAATCGTTTTTTTCGCAATAGTAGCAAACTGCTGGATATGTTAGTTGCGATAGGCGTGTAAAATAATTGTGACGGTATTCTCCGATAGACGAAACTTACTATAAGTACTGTATTAAAATATTTATTTATTTATTTATTAAAACTTTATGCACAAGTAAAAAAATACTGTACAAAGGCGGACTTAATGCCTGAGGCATTTTCTACCAAAATATCAACAAGGATACGAGATAAATACATAAAATTGCAACTTATACAAATATCAATGTTACACTCAATTAATCAAAGTTGATTTTTTAATAAAAAAATTTGAATTTGAAAATTTGCTGCAAAATAAATTAAAAAATTCAATTAATATTAGTTTGTAGTGTTTTATTAAATTTAGTTGCGGTGGAAACTGAACAATACGCAATTGAGTTAAAGTTTTTAATCTCAAAGGATAAAATTTATCTTGTCTCATAAGTTTTAGTATAGCATCTGTATCTACAAACAAAATAGCCTAACTGGATTTCTGACTTAGATCTACCGAAGTCTGTTTCCCGAAAACTATGACCTAAACCTAAGAGTCTTCAAGTCTCGAGTAAATACGTTGCTACATCATCGCTTACCATTCAGTAATTAAACGCGAAATGACTACTACAGAAACCATACTCTCCTTCCAGACAGTTTAGGCGGCAACTCCCTGACCCTGATGGTGGCGTGTGTAAGCCCAGCTGACTACAACTTGGACGAGACGGTCTCCACGTTGCGGTACGCAGACCGCGCGAGGAGGATACGCAATAAGCCTATTATTAACCAGGATGCTAAGGCTGCTGAGATCGTTAGGTTAGTTGGCGCATACTCCTAATAGATGTTGGCATTTGACGGGTTATTATGCTCCTCACATAAACGCAACTTGTCTTCTTGTCGGGAAATAATTCATCGACGGCTGCGTGAAGTCAAATTACTGCAGTGCTAGACTGCGTGCCTACAAGTATCTTCATTCATCAAAGTCGCGTCTGTTTCGGGGAATATTCCCGATGATTTGTAAACGTGCCACGTTTCTCAGCTAGAGGCCTAGCTAAGAAACGCAGCATTTGTACCTTTAAACAGCGGATTTGCTCAACTTTGTTTCTTACAAATCTTCTTTCATTCCCATTAAGGTTGAACAACTTAGTAAATGAACTAAGGCTACAACTCATAGGAAAAATGCCGACCGCCTCCGAACAAAACAACGAACACCTGCAAGAAGAATTAGAAAGAGAAAGAGGTCGATACTCCGAACTATTAAAAAAACATAAACAAGTAACTGAACATTTGAGTAACATGTTGATTGAAAATACAAACCTTTGTGAAAAGGCTTTACTTGCTGAAGCAGCCAAAGACAAGATAGAACGGAAGTTAAACGAGCTGACAGAACAATGTAACCAAACAATAGAGAATTTGAACACCACAGACAAAGATGATGAGCGTCAAAAGTCAACGGTTGTGGACTATTTGAAAGAAATTAAAACAAGATTGGAAGATCTTCAGTCGGTTAATTTGAAGAGTAATGAGGAGTTGATTGATCATGAGATTAAACTATCATTTGTCAATGATGGTGATCATGAAAAGGTGGATGATGAGATGCCGATGAATGAGGATCAAGCTGTTCTGGAGGAGGAGAAGAGAGCTATGGGACAGGTAATAACGAACATTTATGACAGCTTTTGAAAATGTTTATCTAGTAATACACTTCAACTATATTTTGCAGCTGGATAAAACATTTGGTAACTACAAAGTGCTGCAAAAATAACCTGTGAATGGAAATGTGACAAGTTTGGTTTTAGACCTAGACAGTGTAGATTATTTCTAGGATGTCCATTCATTCCCATATCATATATATAAAGAAAGGTCGATAGATATTTCACCCCACTGCCACTGTATCACATTTTCTTTTAGTTGATTATCTACAGTGCACATGCATCACTGTTTTGCAATAAAATGCTAGATAGATTTCAGCCTTATTTTTATAGTCCTTTTGTCCAAAACATATTACCACAACCAACAATGTCTAAACTAAATTCCTCCACCAGGTGGCTCTAAACCAAGAGCTTCAAGAGCTGAATCGCGCGATGGCGATCAAGGCATCTGTAGTGCAAGCAATACTAGCCAACAATAAAGACATGTTGGAGGGCCACAAGAATCTACGAGACAATGAGGAGAAGATCGCGCATCTTGAGAAGGAGAGAGATGAGTTGCTGCAGCAGCTGAAGCAGACTAAGGTGAGATAAATTAGTTCAATTGATTACATTTTATTGTTAACTAGCGACCCGCCCCTCGCACGGTTTTTACGAATTGACAAAGCGAAGATTTAGCTATTTATTATTATGTAAGTTATTTGGTTAACCTTGTGGAATAAATTCTCTTAAAATTGTGAAAACCGGCTGTTCCTTTGAACTATTGCATTCAAAATTCAAACTCATTTATTCAAACTAGGCTGAGAATCAGCACTTTTCGAACGTCACAATTACATAAGACAGTCCCCCAAAAACGCCCGCCCTTCACCACTTCCTAGTGCTTTAGCTGGGAAGAAGATGTGGCGCAACAAACTCAACTCCTCAGCTGCATGACACCACATTAAATACCAGTGACTTAATTGCTTACCATCAGACCATAGGAGTGTCTGTGCGATGGCCGTGAAACAGCCAAGCCTTACATTTTGACTAAGATGTAAGTTTTGTAGAGTTAGGCCTTGTAGAGGTAGGGGCTTAGCTTTACGTTAGATCTGATAACTTTTAACAGCAAAAGGGTTACGTGAGTCTTGGCAACCTACTTTATGTGAAATGTTTTTGGTGGGATATCTTTTATTAAACGACGACGACGTGACGACGAGTGCGCCGACCCCAATTAACATCGGATAAGGTCAGGAAGATGATGATGATGATGATCTTTTATAAAACATAACTGGCGAAATGTAGGTGTGCTACTGGTACGCCTCTGCCCAACCCTTCGGGAAAACAAGGCGTGATGTTATCTTATCTTTTATACACAACACGCAAAAACTTTATTTGTAATTTAGTCAATATAACATAATGGTGCCGATTCTGTTGTTCACAAACTAAACTAAATTTAAGTTCAGTGCATCTTTTTCATTAAGAAAAGGACAGAAGATACATTTTAGTTTAGTCCTGTCAAATTAATCAGCCCCTGACACTAATCCATACAAGTTTTGACGTGATTAAAAACTTGCCCACTAAAATTAC
Source organism: Xanthia togata (assembly GCA_963853775.1). NCBI lineage: Eukaryota > Metazoa > Arthropoda > Insecta > Lepidoptera > Noctuidae > Xanthia > Xanthia togata. The sequence goes on from OY970791.1 coordinate 23,097,401, forward strand.
GTCAATTTACGTCAGGCGCTGATTAATTTGATAGGACTAAACTAAAATGTATCTTCTGTCCTTTTCTTAATAAAATAGAAAGAAAAAGATGCACTGAACTTAAATTTAGTTTAGTTTGTGAACAACAGAATCGGCACCAATATTAAAATGTGTTCTTCTACTGCTAGGTTCAACAACAATAGAAAAATCTACCTCTAACTTACGGAGTGATCTTTCCCCTTCTGTTCTCAAATAATCACTTTTATGTATCCGACAGCTAATTTGTGAACAGTGTTGTGGGCTATTGCATATTGCATTGGCATATTCTCTATAAGTTTTGTTTATATATTTTTTTCTGTTTATTTTTTTCCCTTTGTTGTTTTTGAATAAGAATAAAATTATCTGTTCTCTACAGAGCAAAGACCCATCTCACGAGGAGCGTCGTACTAAAGTGTCGAGCTTGGAACACGAGATATCAGATCTTAAGAAGACCTGCCAACAACAGGCGCACATTATCAAGACTAAGGAGAAGAACGAAGCCAAGATTGCGTCGCTGAATGCTGAGTTGCAAGCCATGAAGGCCACTAAGGTATGTCATGTTTTTGGTATAGTTTTCAGTAAAAATATTCGTATTTGATCAAACAAATAATAATAAATAAAACCTTTATTAGGTTCAGAAAAATACGGCACAATATTATAACATTTGTAATTATAGATTATAATAAGCCTTAGGTGCTAGATTTTTTACAAATTCCTTGGCCACACTAGCATTCCCTGTGTCGTGGGGATTGTAAATGTTTGAAATCAATTGCACATCGTTTATCAATGAAATTCCATATACTAAAAATCTTTTTCTGTAATGTAATGAGCAATTCTGGACAGATTGGAATCACAACAAAATTATTTCCATTGTATCTTCGATTTCGAGAATATCACGCTAAAATCGTCTTGCGATTAACGCATCCGTTATGACACGTTGTTGGCGACACGACTCTAGTCCCCGTAAAAGCACAGGTGTAACAACTACGTCGATGCGTCAGTTTACCTTTTGAATTTGCATTCAGTAATTGACACTGCCACCTCATCTTAAAACTTGTAAACGATAAAGAAAATTTCACCACCCAACATACACGTCAATGCGTCCCAAACTGATAATTAATATGTATTCTAGGTAAAAATAATAAAACAAATGCGTGAAGAAAGCGAGAAGTTCCGCAAATGGAAGGCTGACAACGAGCGAGCGATGCTGCGCCTGCGCAACGAAGACCGCAAGCGCGCCACCGCCATGGCCAAGATGGAGAACCTTCACGCCAAGCAGCAGAACGTACTCAAGCGCAAGATGGAGGAGGCCGTCGCTGTTAACAAGAGGCTCAAGGTTCGGGACTGATATACTTATTTTAGCCCATTCCTGGTCATAATTCTGCCTACCGAAAGTGTCCCACTGTAACGTCGATTTTATCGTTGGATATCTGACGTTTCTAGCTGTTCATACACTGTTCCACAGACTGTCACTGGGTATGCTGGCATGAATAAATAATGTATAAATGGAGGTGTTATTCAAATTCAGTACCACCAGTGAGCACAAACACTTATGATGGCCAGTACGGGCCTAGCTGGGTCTGCTTTTGGGCTGGTGGAATAGAAACTTATGAATTTTCTGAGTTTTTCCTTTTCAAAAATAATTAGATGAATATCAAATTTAAAAAAAAACAGAATTTTTCCTTTTCAAAAATAATTAGAGATTAATATCAAATTTTAAAAAATCTGGTTTTTCCTCTCCAGGAAGCCCTAGAACGCCAGAAGTCGACTCAAATGAAGCGTAACGCTAAGGGCAGTGTGAAAGCAGGCGCGGTACAGCAATACATCGAGCAGGAGTTGGAAGTACATCTAAGTATTGTGGAGGCCGAGAAGTCGCTTGAGGAATTGATGGAATATAGGTGAGATCTCAAGTTGATTTAGAGGATGTAGAAAATAGGTAATAGGTACTTGGTACTGGTCATTCATAGAGCTAGATGTTATTTGTCATGCACTCCATAATGTTTCGATTTATACGCACATGAATCGAGGAATTCAACAAAGCATGACTCGAATCGCCTGTTGAGAACAAGAGTTTTATTCACGCCTTCGAAATTGCCCAAGTGTGCCAAAAATAGTTTTTTTTTCTCCAACATGCTTGGAAATTCGAGCATTATTTTGACAACTTTTTTCGAGATAAATCGAAAATGCTGTACCAAATACATACGAGCAGGCGGTCGGCAATCTTAGTATGAAAATCCATGTCTGTAGTATGAAAATCCATATCGGACTTTCACGCTCGTCCATCTATGCTCCTTTTTCAGGCCGCGCCAGTAATGTAATATACCGCCTCTGTAACTTGTGACGAATAGTCCGTTAAAACATTTGAGTATGTCTAAATTCTTCGCTTGCTGGTAAGTCGAGCGTCGGTCGTGGGGCCGTCGCGACTAGTACATGAGCGCACTACCATTTATTCCTAAGAAAACGTAGATGCGGCGCGTTGCTTGTGCGCTCGATCTCGTGTGAGCGATCGGCCTTATAAAGCCAATATTAGTTTCTTGCTGCGAACTTTTACATAGGTCACTTTTACGTGGTATCTTTTTTACTTCTACCAACATCTCTTGTCCACAGGGCCTGGATAACAGAGCAGATAGAGAATCTACGTAACAGCACAGACGAAGAGGCGAACAGGAAGAAGATAGCAGAGTTAGAAGATGACCTCGCTCTGCGTAAGGCGCAAATATCTGACCTGCAGCAGAAGATATTGACGGCTGATCAAGGTCAGTTATAAATTCGATTCCGGCCAGTCGTGGCCGTCTGGTGGTATTGTATGGTCTGCGGCTAGTTGGCCGTTGCGACCAAGTGCGTGATTCCTATCGGTTTCTATAGTTTACCTGGTTGCTGCGACCACTGGTCGTAGTAGGGGCCGTGACGCGAGATCCCTTAAGAGGACTTTGTATTTTTCGCACTGAAATATTGTAGGTAAAATATGTTTTTATAATTCTGGATATTTGTTTGTGATAATAATACTTTAGCATCTAATTAGCGAATATGTCAAGCAAGACGTCTTCTGTGTCATTACATGTTATTTTTATCCATATGCAAAGTTTTGAAGCTTTATGTGTCTGTAATTTTATACTCACAGAAACTCGAAAATCATGTCTTCTCATCAATATTAATTCTAGTTTTAAAAAGGTAAAGACATGAAAAACAGTATTGATAAAAAAAAACCTACCATTCCAATTTTAATTAATAGTTTGTCTCCTGTTGTGTGAAAGTGCACTGCCACTGTGGTTAAATTCTCGTATGCGTCCAGGCTTTGTGTTAAACATGTAATTTCTATCTTCCACAGAAAACAAATCCCGCACCCAATGGGACAACATACAATCAATGCTAGAAGCTAAAGTAGCTCTCAAATGTCTGTTTGAGTTACTAGTGGACGCTAAGAGAGATTTGACCAATCAGAGCGAGAAAGGCTTCCAAGCTAGATATGAGGAGATCAAGGAGGCACATGACAGGCTTGCTATGGACTTTGAGAATAGTAAGACGGAGTTCGAAAGGCAGTTGTCTATGGTGAAGTTGCAGAGTGAGCAGAAGGTAAGATATTCTAGATTTAAAAAATGTCATTAATCCGGTACTAAGTCTGTCTGACTTATTACCGTATTATTGGAATATGGGAAAATAATGAAAAATATTGGGACATGTGTGTATATTTCTTATCCTACTTACAACTTATTATTAAACAAAGTCCCTCGCCGCGTCTGTCTGTCTGTCTGTCTGAATGCGATAAACTCAAAAACTACCAAACGGATTTTCAAACGGTTTTCACCAATGGACGGAGTGATTCATGAGGAAGGTTTTAGTGTATAATTCGTTACGGTTTTGTGTAAATTCGCTGAAATATGACGATTATTGTTGAATATCTCGAAAAATAATGCCGTACTGGGAGCTTTACGTGCGCCGCGTAAACCGTGAGAGATAAATAAAATGTATGTTCTATAGGATTGTATATGTAACAAAATTAAATAAACAAATAAGTCCGCGATGGCATATGTCGTATCTTCTAAGGCCACAATAGCCATTTTTATCTTTCAGATTTTGATAATGAATTAATCTTTATCCAATAAAATATGTTATTTAAATGGGCATTTAATTTTCATTAAAATATGCCTGGACATCATAGCACAAACATATCACAGATTTAAAATTACGCGTAACAAAGTAATTAAAAACTTTCCAACTTCTCACCAAAGGTCAGTCATATGTTTTCTTTAATTACTTGTACGAGTACTAGTAGACGCCAAAATAACAGATTATGCGTATGAAACTGAATTATCAGCGAAAATCATTCTCGTGTTTACGTTTTTGGTACCTGTTTTATCGCCCACAAGAAAATTGACCTAGCAATACAAAAAATCCAAACTAATACTAACGGTGAAGGAAAACATCGTGAGGAAACCGGCATGTCCTAGAACCAAAAATTCGAAGACATGTGATTTCTACCAACCAACACCGGGCTCGCGTGGTGGATTACGGCCCACTCCCTTTCACAGAGAAGGGTGGGCCGTTCCAACTATGTCGCCGTTGATTTTCACCCGCCAGTGCATATCACAGTGCGTGCATATCAGAATTTTACGTAGGTTTTTACTCACAACCAAATTATATTAGGAGATACAGATAGTGCAATCCACGAAGACGCGCCCCACAATTCCTCCTAACCGTTTATAGTATATGTGTGCAAGTTTCCGCCAATATTTGAGTGTTATCGGTACACACTAATTACCTATGAGTGCACGCGCACACTATAATGAATAGACTAATCAGGAGCGAGCGTCACGGTCAAAGGGAAAGATGCTCTACTTCAATTTTATATATTTTTATTTTTGGGTCTGGATATTTCATGTGATTATTAGTTAATATACTTATTAGTTAATATATATTACCATTTTTATAATAGGGTTAATTATAGACATAAATGAAAAGTACGTGAAAAAGTTTTATTGAACTTTATTGAGAAATCAAAATCGTCAATCACTCGTTTCAGAAATATCTGATTCAGAGTCTGATGAATCACTGACATTTATAATAAAACTGAAATCAAGATCACAGTGTCTCATATATTCGTCTTCAATTTATTCCACGTACTGGCAAGTATTGAACCAAACATCTTTATTTATTCGATGAAATGTTTCATTTAAAATAGGCATAATTGAAGTGTAATTTTGATTGATATTGCGGCTAGCAACGTCGTTTTTTACAATACCCCAAATGTTTTCGATTGGGTTTAAATCTGGATGATAAGGAGGCAGCCGAAGCACTGTGAATCCATGTTCTTTCAATAATTCATCAACTTTGTACTTGCGGAAGTTTTCTTTGTTTTTTAGTATTAGGTCATAAAGTTCAGGTTTTCTGAAACTTGGCTCGAAATGGACATTTTTTGCATTCAGCCAAGTCTTCATGTCTAATTTGTTGGAGTTGGAATTTGCTATTTATTCCGAACTAGTGTTGTGATAGGCTGCATTATCCAAGACTACTACGGCATCATTTGGGAGATTTGGTATTAGTTTCTTCTTTAGCCACAAGTAATTTTTTTTTTAAGTAATTTTCTGTGTTCATGTTGTTGTGATAGTCTCCGGATTTGATCTCTGCTCTGTATGTCAACAACGAATTTGGTACAAAACCCTCTGCACTTCCGCCATGTACTATAATTATGCGCACTCCTTTTTGTAAAATTTTGTTTTATTGCTGTTTTAGAACCTTTTTCGGCCCAAGGTTTTTTTGCACGTGGTTGGTATGAATATAAGATTAATCTGTGTACACTATAGGTCTACCTGCATTACGATAAGACTACCTGTTTTAAATATTTCAATCTTAATATTTGAATATCATGTTTTTCGGTTAGCACATTCCTATTATTCTCAGTTCTTCTCCATTTATAACCAAGTTTACGTAACAATGTTCTTAGGGTTGATAAAGATCCATCAAATTGTATACGGTCTTTCAAAACAATATTAAGTCGTGATGATGTTGGAAATTGACGATGTTCTATATGATAGTTTTGGATAGTTCTTCGAACTACACCAATATCAAATTCGTCTAAATTATTTTTTCGTGGTCTTACCTTTCTCTTCTTCATAGGTGATGTAAAAATAGAAGCACTTCTGCCTACTAAATTCTAATGCGACGTACTCGCTTCATTTTCAGACTCAATATCCGCTTCCGTAGTCGGCTCTGTTGTACGCTCCGCACTATAGGAACTATCTATATATTCGATTCCATAGCAGGTACTGCAGTTTGCTTCATTGTATCAGTATATTCCTGTCATTCGCGTATAATTCTAGTCACTGTGCTTTCCGATACGTCAACAGCCTGTGCGGTTCTCCATCGCGCATCAGTGAGTTTTTCTGCGTGATTATTACTTGCTTCTTTTTTCATAAAATCATAAACTTTTGAATTATAATATTAAATTACTTTTCTCTGCTTATTTATTAATAGTGATATTCAAATTCCTGTCAAATATAACGTGAATACACGACAAGCCAAATCAAAATCATTTCTAGTGCCACGCAAAAAATAACTTTTATGGCAGGCGTACCGCTTCTTTCACAATACCCAATTTACTAAACCAAATACCTGTGGACATTAGAGACTCAATGAATAGTAAAAACATAAAGCGTAAGCTGAAAGAACATTACATCAACTCTATCATAACTTAACTGTTAATAGCGCGTTGATCAAATCTCAGGCCATGGCATGCTAAGACAGACCCCAGCAGGGCTAACATGACAAGCGCGAGAAAGCTCTTTATCTCGTTTTGTCGAAATTTGTCTACGATTCTGACGTCATTCTAATCCCTAACATGACCGTAAACGACGAGATATCTCGAAAAAGGCACTTTGACAGTTCTATATCTCGCGACGAGAAACCGATGTTGCAAGTTATTAAAAACAAATTATTTTTATGATAGCAACATCGGCTTGAGATTCCGTTTCATTCATTCAATGGTGCCGATTTTCTTGTCACAAATGCCTCTAAACTAGACTAAAAATCAGCAAAATTTAGATTATTCCTGTCAACCGACGATTTTCCATTCTGAAATAGACTAAAGTGACACAACTTAACTATATTTTAGTTTGACGGCACTGAGCTATTAATTTAGTGAAAATGGGAATTTTGCTATTCAGAATTTTACGTTCTTCACCTAAAATGTTGATTGTCTAAGTATTTAATCGCGATTAAAAAATGAACTAAAATTCACACCAACACCTCGAAGGTGCAAAAACAATACTGTCTTTTTTTTTTTTCTTTTGCTTTTATCTTGAAAACGGTGTGTCCTATCGCAAAAATAATGAACATTTCGACCCCCTTTATAAAACCCATAAACCCCTAACACTCAACATGTAGGTAATATTTTTTCATATTTTCCATACAAAAAACGAAAAATTCCATATAAAACACGTCGTTCCAATATAAATAGTAGTTTAAAACTAAGTATTTTCATTATTAATATATTGTAAAATAAAATGATGACTAAAATAAGTACAATTATGAAACTGCCATGTTATTTTGGAGTTTTTTTTTGTATCATAATTTTGTCTACTCTTCTCGTCGTCAAAATCGACGAGTAAATACGACTAAATGATAGAAAAATCGGAGATTATCTCGTGTTGAATTGTCAAAAATCGAGATAACTATGGTGCCATGTTAGAGTTTGTAGAGAAAACATCAATTTTGACAGAAGGAGTCGACTATTTTGTATGGAAGTGCTGTCAGAAGACGAGAAAGTGACCGAAATAGACAAAAATTACTCACGCGAGAGCGAGTAATTGTCGTGTGTGTCATGTTAGGCCTGCAGAGGTCTAATTGTGTGCTTTGTTTAAGTGTAAGGAACTTGTAATGTGTAAAATAAATATAAATAAATAAAAAAAATCATGTAAATATAATTTACACCTGGCTTTTAAGTACAAAGCGCTGAGATTTTCTCGACATTTAAAAAATATATAATGTAGAGCAACTTTCGCGACGAGGCTGGATTTTCGCAACATAGGCTTTACTACTTGTGCGCATCGAACCGCTGACGGTTCGCGACTGACGCTCCGGTCAAACTCCCCGCACCCCCCTCAACCAAAAATTGGTGGGGCGCGTCTTCGTGGATTGCACTATCTGTACCGTATTCTTCACTTGATCTGCTTTGACTAAACCAATTCATTTAAACATTTTATGGCTGGTGAATCACAGTACTTTCTCATCTAAGAGACAGAAGTGGACATAACCACAGCAAAAATCACATTAAGTAGCTGTGACTACTCTGGGATGTGGTGACTGGCAGTGCTAGCCCATACATTATAGCTAACTCAGTAGTCCAGTTTAGTCACACGTAAATAGACAAACACACAAATCATCACACACATTTACAGAGACCTACACCGTGTAGACTATAGATGCGCGCACGCACACAATATCTATATTTATAATTGTGTCACCCATCCTTATTTTTCTTTGTACTTCGTTATTGGTGAAATATTACTAAATGAAGCTACCTTTTATAAAATAAATAAATATTGTTCTTGTACCGGCCTCTTTTTATTCAGAAATCCCATACAATGCGAGGTCAGCTTATACTAGAAATGTATAGCTTGATATATAGCCGTGTATACTGTCCAGTGCTAGGCCAAGATAAACCATATTTTCATTTGCTAATAATCTGTACCTTTTTACTTACAGCTATCAGCCCTAGTGGCTCTCCAACGCGGCGTGGTCGGCAGAGGCGACAAGAGTGAAGCGTGCAAACATCTGCAGAACGTGATACAATACCAGCAGGAGAAACTGGAACAAGTCGAGGAGGAGAATGTATGATTGTGAACTTTATTGCATTACATTAAAGATCAGTTTAGATAATGACATGAGCGTTTTATGTCGTAGTTAGATAATGTAGGGAGATTTAAAACAACTTGGGTTACTCGATTCTTATGAACACAGAAATTAAGTATTCATTTAGGTGACATTTGGCTCATTTTTGATCGTAGGTTTTACACTACAATGAAAATACTTAGAGACTTAAAACTGGATAGGCCCACACAATATTTTTATTTCTAACAAAGTAAAAAACTTTCAAAATGTCACTTTTGTATCACACTAAGCTCAAAGGCAATTTACATAAAAAATCTAACAAAATATCAATAAAATTCTACTCATTCACAGAAAAAGCTAGTAGACGAGTTAGAACAACTCCGTTCAGCATCAGCAGGCAAGAAAGTAAAGAGGAAGCCGAAGAAGGAGGAAGTGGAACCCAAGGTGGAGACCAAAGTTGAATATGTGGAGCCTACTGATGAGGAAGATGACGAGTTTGAAGACAGGAACAAAGATCCTGACTGGAGGGCCACGCCGCTTTTTAAACGTATACAGGTGAGCCATTAGAATGTTTCAAACCGATTTACAATGTAAAAATATCTACAGAAAGGGTATAATACCGGTGACAGAATGGTGAAATGTGTGTGTGTGGTGAACCAGGCGAATTTGTTTCAACATATGTTTCATGTTGTCACTATTCCGACAAAAGTTATGACAAGTGTGAGTCGGGCCACGAAAATGGATAATGGATTCCGTAGTGATGAATTTATCCCAAAAACAAACTTAAAAAACTAACTACAATACATAGATATACGTCATGTTCAATTCTCCAACTGCAAATGTAAGTTTGTAATCGCAAAAAAAAAAAAAAAATGTGATAAAACTACAAATTAACGACTTCCGGTTCCGGTTTCATTTACTTGTGCTGTGAGACCTTGCTTCTTGCCAAATTTCATGATTCTAGGTCTACGGGAAGAAGTACCATATAGGTTTTTTATTTGCGCGTTTCAAAATTATGCTTTATTTTTTTATTGCGTCGACTAAGCTTGATTTTTTTAGAGCTTCAATTAACTGTAGACCTACGTATTTGATTTTAATTTCAACTTGATAATTACGCGTTCCTGAGAAAAGGGTCTTGACAGACTGACAGACAGACAGACGGAAAACGAAGTGATTCTGTAATGACTTCGTTTTTTCCTTTTGAGGTACGGAACCCTAAAAATGTGAATGAAATATATTTTTCCTCTTAACTATTCAAAAAGAGCTAGTTTGTTCTTCGTAAACAGGGAGCAAAATAGATTTGAATTTGAAATGTGGATATTGTTAGTAAAAGTTCCAATCACCAAAGAGATCAATCACGAACATTGTATGAACAAATAACAGGCTGGTTAGAAAGAGAGAGAGTGAATTATTTGGTCAAAATGAAAATCTAAGATGGCGGCAACAAATTTTTCGTCATTGGTAGGTATCGTTTTCATAGTTTTCGAGTGCGCCAAAACCGTTATTAAGATCAAAATGTAAATCCAAGATGGATGTTGCGAACATTTTAAAATTTTTCATCATGGGTATCGTTTTTATAATTTTCAAAGCTGCTAAAGTCGTCAAAGAGGTCAAAACGTTAAACCAAGATGGCGGCTGCGAAAATTTTGTTTTGGTTTTAAATCATACGTAAGAGAACAGGGTCGGACACGCTTTATTTTCTCATAGAGGGTGATGAAAAGTAGAGTGTTCACGTGTACGTCACTCGAGCTTAAAATAGTGTTGCTCCCGAGCAACACTATTTTTCACTATTTTAACACGCTCGAGTGACATACTTTGAATCCTTCGCTGTGTTCAGGATTCAAAGAAACACTCTCGCCTTAAAAATAGTTGTTTGCTCCCTAGGCAAACAATCTATTATTGTGCATCCTAATTAACTAATGTTATCCTCCCCTCAGGCGCAGCGCTCGCGCCTCACGATGAACTTCACCCAAGCGGACATGTCGCTCCCCGAGCCCGCGGCGCGCGCCCTCAAGCGCGGCTCGGACGGCGCCGCGCACTGCATGTGCAAGGGCAGCTGCTCCACCAAGATCTGCGGCTGCCAGAAGGCCGACAAGGGCTGCAGCGACGCGTGTCGCTGTCCGCCCGACCAGTGCAAGAACAGAAGGCTGTCTTCCGATAGCGAGGACAACAAGGAGAATAACGTGAGTTATAGCTTTCCCGTCTGATATAATATTAAGGCGGAGACTGACTTGCAACGTTTGTTTGTAATGTATTGAGTTTTTGTAATGCGTTACAGTAGTCAGTGCAGCGAGCTGAGCCGCTCATTGCGAGCCCATGTTTACAATGGAGCAAAAACAAAAATGGAGCAAGCTTGGGTCAAGTGCGCGAGGCGACCGTTCGCCACGTTTAGTGTATCGCCGTTTTGTAACAAAAAATGGAGCGCTCTTGAGCCATGTGCTCGAAGCAAGTGTTCGCCGCGTCTTGTGTGTCGCCGTTTTGTAACCTCGCCTCCAATGATACAAACAGACTTTGCAAGTCAGTCTTTAGTTTTCGTGACTGCTGTCACAGCTGTTCTAAACACCGCTGCCTGTCAGCCTATGAAACAGGCGTGATGTAACTCTGAAACTGTCATTGTGCCGTAAATACCTATAGCATCTGAAAGTTAGGTTGCGATGAGAATAAGCTATGCGTTCTTTTGGTTACATTTGGTAAGTTTCGTAAATGTAAAATTAATTTGACAAAGTTTAATAAGCATTTCTGTTTCACAGCCATCAAGCACGGAGTTATCACTCGACACGACGCCGCCATCATATTTCGACAAACGGTAAGTCCACCACACACATCCCTACTTACAAAACCCTATCCTTTCTAACGCCCTACCTTCTTCAGATTTGAAACATCAGAACAACTAAACCCAACAACAACAGAACTCAGTAACGAACATACAGCAATAGAAACCGCTAACCAGCATAAAGCAGACCCCAACCTTCCCGGATCATCTAAAGAGGCCGCACCACTTCGTGTAAATCGTCCTTTGCAGTCTATATCCAGCAATTCACCTCGGAAGTGGGTGTACGCGCTACTGGTATACAATAGTTGTGTTGCCCCGATGTCTGAGTACTGCGTGAACAATATTCTGCAGTACGGCATGGATGTCGCAAAGTATAACGTGATATCTAACGTCTTCAAGTACCTGATGAGAGAGGTTACTTGTTCATTTGATTGGATTGTGGCGTGGCGTGTATTTTGTTTAGATTGAATTGTCTGGGCTTCTATTGGCCGATTAAATGCGTAGATTATATGAGCCAAAACTGGCATTATTGATGTATGGTGAAAAAGACAGCGTAATCTGGCCTTATTGACAATTGTTACGTGATTTATGTGGCTGTATTCTGAGCCCAGGTTCGCACGGGTGATATTTTTTCGTGCACTGGATTTGCAACGCGCTGCTTAACACCAAGAGCTTTTTTTAACGCGCTTGGACGAGAGTACGTCCCAGCGCGTTAAAAAAAGCTCTCGATCGATTCTCTACGCTCGGCTCAACACTGAGAGTTGAAAATCCAGATGCGCGATAAAATCCCGCCGCCATAGTTTTACGTCTGTGCGAACGTAGGCTTCGAGAGTTCAAGGCGTTTCTATATTCATTTATATCTTGTGCTTGTGTAAACCTCATTTTTTGCTAAGGGATGCTTGAATACAGCAGAATAGTTGCTAACTAAGGTTTCAGTTATTAAGGGGTTTCTAAGGATTATACACCTGTTTTACAAAGACAAATACACTTCTACTCTGATTTTTAATTTACTAGACTAAAATTACATTTGTTGTCGAGCTAGTAAATAATCTTGTAAATATAATAATCTAGTTTCCGAGTGACTCTCACCAAGGACCACTGAAGTATTCTTCCCTCCCAACCTTCTCTGTTGTCGTGTTGTCTGCAATATTAATTATTTTTTCAGAAAAGGTCGATCGCAGCTTTCGTTGTGGTCTAGCAAATCAAAATCAGAGTTTAGTTGTAAAATTAAAAAGTGAAACATACCAATATTGAATCGCTAAATAATCGACCAATAGAAGTGCCATTTAACTTTTAATCGATTAGTTTGTCAAAAAGATTATTTGATACCAATACGCCAGGTCATAGTATCTATGTAAAAAAAAAACCCTCAATCATAAACTTGCGAACTATGCTCTTACAAAGGAACTTCACTAAAAAGTTTATTAATACTGTAACAAACTCTTTTCTTGTTTCCTAAGGGTCTCGAAGAAATATTCGTTTTATAAAAACATTTCTGGAATTTGGCACATTTTTAAGAAGAGGGATACGCTCTAAACAAGGCTTTCTATGTAAGTGCATAGTTCTGCAATGCGTAGATACTTAGTTGTTGCATAGACATTTTTAAACACAATAGAAATCATGGTTTAATAATTGTAGCGGTTTTGTATGAAATTCTTAGTGTTTTGAATGCATTTTCGGGTATTTGGAAAACATGTCAATTGAGTATTGTTTTAGCGGTAAAATATTTTTATTTTTAAATCTTGCAGAACTAAGTACTCACTTGAAATAACTGTGTTGTAAGACAACAATGCTTTAATTTTGGCGAAATGATATCCTTTATTCAGAGAGGCAAACTTTGTAATTTATTACTAATGCAAAAATTTACTCCCGTCATCTATAAGTTTTTAATCATTTTGACAGCAAAAAGGTCCATTATTTACATGTATAAATGAGCAATTTAACGCCCATTCAGTATAAGTCATTAATCAAGTTAATATCCTATGTTCGTTAGCCTGTATTGTTGTACTAATTAATTAATTATTTATTTGCAGAGGACACCTTGATGCCACGTATGTTAAGAAGAAGAAAAGTTACTTTTTCCCGCATGATCAGGGAAACGGCGACCTCAAAGCAATTAAAGGTACTAGTAACATTATAGTATCAAATATTTCCAGGTTTTCTTCAATATGCTTCCTGTGAACTATATGGGCTTGGCGACTAAATAATAACAGTCCTACGGGTCGATTGATCAGGTTAAGCTATGCTTGTCAAGGTTGGTCTGTGGATGGGTGACCATCCATTACATATCGAGATCCCTCCGTGCCTAGGAAAGCACGTTAAGCCGGCGGTCCCGGCTGTCATTTGTAGATCTTTGACAGTCGTTACGGGTAGTCAGAAGCCCAAAAGTCTGACAACCAGTCTAACCAAGGGGTATCGAGTTACCCAGTAACTGGGTTGTGGAGGTCAGATAGGCAGTCGCTCCATGTAAAATTCTGCTATTCTGTATACCAGTTAGACTGGAAGTCGAGCCCAACATAATTGGGAAAAGGCTAGACAGATAGATTTTTGGTTCCTATGAACGTATTCTATAAATTACAGTAATGTACAAATGCACTTCTACGTTTGGTCGTTGGATTGGTGATCGATGTTAGTTTCAATGGGAAGTGAAGTAAGCGTCCCATACTAATGTAAACTTTATTTGTAAAACCTTAATGTTCATATCCGTATAAGCAAATGTGAGCGTTTCACACGAATATGAACATTTATAATACACGAAACTCACGCGACTGCCACTTTGAAAATATAATTTACTAGGTACTGCCCGCGGCTTAGCTCGCGTGGACCCTAATTCATTTTCTAAAATTAAAGTAGCGTAATTTACTCCTTATAACATCAGCTATCTGCCAGTGAAAGTCCCGTCAAAATCGGTTCAGCCGTTTCGGAGATTAGCCGGAATAAACAGACGGACAGACACTTCAAATCTATTTGTTGAGATGTATAGATTCTTTGTTTTTTATCATCAATCCCAAAAATGTATAATGCTGTCTGTTCTCAAAATTAATCATTGACGCTGGTAGCACACCTCCCCGCCGCGAAAGTAGCAGCGAAACCGCAGTAGTTCAAATCAAATGGCTCGCGTCATGTTCCGCTACTCGAGTTCCGCTAGTCGAATTTCGAATAGCGGAACATAGGCGAGCCAGTTGAATTTAACTACTGCGCTTACGCTGCTATAGTTTCGCGGCGGAGGTGTGCTCCTGGCGTTAGTAGTTGGTAGAATATAAATAATTTACTAATACAATCCTTTTCTTTTCAGACTGAATCATTCCTGGACCTATAAGAAATTAGCAAGTAACTAATTATTAAATTTAAATTTTAATGCATAAACAATCATGCGAAATTAAAGTGCCTCATATACAGGGTGGCAAGGACATCGACGCGAAAACTGTTACCATGAATTCAGTACATGATTCTGTTTTTTAAATAACCGATGAAAAATCAGCTGTTACATACGTTTTGACCGCGTAGATAATGCACTTTTGTATGAAACTGCAGATTTTAAAAAAAATAACTGACGTAAAGTTTCAACGCGTTCAGAAATATGTACTGAATCAATGGTAACAGTTTTCTGTATTATTAATAATTTACACTTTATTCATATTTTCTCAATATCTTTATTATAAACTAAATTAGGTGTAAACTTTATTGACATGATTGTAATTTAAAATTATTATTTTACTAAGGTCGGATTTGTAAAGTCGCCATTTTAATTTGAAGTGAATGAAATCCAGTCTTAAAATAACATTTTGTTGGAGTAGAGCTCCAAATAAATATTTATTATATACGAATTAAAAGTGCCTCATATATTTTTAATAACTTACACATAACTTATATCTTCTCAATATCTTTATTGTAAACTAAATTAGGTGTAAAATGTATTGACATATTGTATGTAATTTAAAATTATTATTTTACTAAGGCCGGATTTGTAAAGTCGCCTTTAAAATTTTACGTGAATGAAATCCAGTCTGATAATAACATTTTGTTGGAGTAGAGCTCGAATAAATATTTGTTATACAGGGTGGATTTTTGAGATGGGGCCGTAAGGCCTTAACTGTTGTAGTAACAGGAATACGATCTTAGGAGACTGTCCTGAACTTTGTGAGACATTTTGAGCTGCATTCACAGATATGTACAGTCAGCAAGAAAATGGGCAGTTTCACAAAAACTTTTTTGATGCCAATCGATCCTGTTTCTTATAAGGATCAAAAAACTCTATTAGACCAACTGAGGTTTGAGTACTAGAAAAGTCAGAAATCGCAAAAGTTTACACATACATTTCGTAGGAAATAAGACTCCAAACCATGGATACGTTTCACGATGGATAGAGATTGGCCGAAAATAAACATTAAAAAAAAATGGAATTTCAAATTTCGAACGAATACGAGTCCTAAGACCATTTCCTTGTAGAGACAACGGTTGAGGTACCTGTCCTTACTGCCCCAGCTCAAAAATCCAACCTGTGTACAGTACAATCTCACTAAACCTGCACTTCAATAGACCGATACGTCGAATAATCCGGCACACTCCGCCCGCGCCTCCCTCTACGCCATGCACTGTGTATGCGGAGCGCATAGTAGTCGTCTATTTCTTCTTATTTATTATGATTTTTTCTATACAATCTAGTAATCAGAACATTTCAATAATCAGGCTCCCTCTGGTTTTTAATAGAGCCGGATTAGTGAAATTGTACTGTAATTTGTTTTTTATTCATGTTAAGAGCGTGGATTCTGAAAGTCGCATAAATAAAATATTCATTATGAAATGCAATAATTAATATCGTTACACCGAATATTTAGTTTTAGATGTAAAGTATTTGAAACTTTACACCTAAAACGGTTACAAATTCAGTGTTATAATTGCAATTCATTATTAATAATCTAGTTCACTAGTTAGCGATATTAAATATTTCCCATACAGTAATATTGCCAAATTAATTAAAACAGGTACATATTTGACAGCTATTTGCGACGTTGTCAACTTTTAGAATGAACGTTCTTGATAAGCTTCTCTCCCTTTTCCTCTCCTTTGTATCTTCTACTGGTAAGGTCCTTTTCTAAATAAACAAGCTTTTCCTTAAATTTATATTATTATTTTATTTTATTTACATCCACTTAGCCGCCATTAGGCACCTGTCTCACCACCAGACTAGCTATCAATGGTTGTTCTGCTATTGAAAAGCACAAAATATTGTGGGACCTGTGTAAGTAAAAGAGATACCAACTCGTTCGTGGCGGCATATACATCGTTACATGCGAACTACGCTTCAAACTGACGTCACGTTGACTTTGTATATGCCGTGGCCAGATCTTAGAATTTACCATATCATGAAATGGCCAGCTAATATTGGCCATATCGTTTAAACGTCAACTTTTTATGATATGTCAGTCGACGTTTGGCTATATAATTAATGTAGGGGCATACATGGTGTAAGGTGTAGTAAAAATAGCCAAGTAACTGCGATCAACTTGGAAGTAGCGCTGCTCGCCGGCCGCTGCCGCGGCACCGCTCGCTTCGCTCGCTCGGCTTGTGCGCGGTTAGTCATAGTTCTAACTTAACCCATTTGCAACTTTACATTTTTAAACTGATTTTAAGTGCTATGATGCATTTCTCGCCGCGGCAGCGGCTGGCGAGCGCTAATTCCAATTTGATCGCTTTCCTTAATATCATATTCGGAAACCCGATAAAAGTCGTTCGACTTTTTTGCGTGGTCACCCTACTTTGATTTGTTGTATACGGCCGCCATGATGCACAACAAGAACAAAGCGACGTCAATGCCCCTACCGGTGGATAATTTAACTATTTTATGATATGATCACTAATCTTGCGACAATCTAAGAAGTCCGATTTGATAGCTATCAAAATACCTTGTGTAGCGATAAGAAAAAAAAACGGTTGCTTTAAAAACCGATTCTCGAGACATCGATTAATCTTAATTAGAGTTTGTAATCGACAATTTATATACATTGCTTTAAAACTGTCTCAAAATTGTTTTTTTACACGTCATCGTCATCATCATCAGGTAAATAAATAAATATTTACTTTCGGCACTGGATGATAAAAAAAAATTATCATCAGTTGAACAGTCTTCGTTGGTTATCCATAGAATAAATTCATTTTCAATCATATAGTCAAAATGTACGTCTCTTCCTAAGTGCCTTTGACGTAAGTACATTGGACGCATATGCGTCGCTCGCTCGAGAGATTTCTGTAGACTGGCTACCGCCCGAGTGGCGCGGGCGGCCCGCGGCAGTCAACAAAATAAATGTGGAGAACGATACTTCGCGCGTTTGCATGTCATTGGCTAATGATTTATTTGCATTTCGGCCTGCATTGGCCGGACATCCTTGTAGTCCACGTGGAATCCTCATAACTCTTGAATGCCATATTGCTACCGCGATGAGTACTTTGATGTTACGGTTAATGTTTGAACACGTTTGAGCAACATAAGAATTATTTGAGAACGCCTAGTTTAGTTTGTTTTGATAACATATTTGATGCTATAGAATGGTAGACCATGGTTCCATGGACCAACGTTTGTTCTAGTAAAACTGTGATTCAAATGTCACCGTGTACTCAACATGAAAAAAAACCCTGTCCGATCCGTGAGGATGTTGTTAGGTATCGTACTGAGAGTCTATTTATGTGGTAATATTCAGGAAAAAAAAACGCCTTCTTTTTTTTTTCCTTAAGCTGGTGACTTATCTCTTATCTACCTCTATGCTGGTGACCCCGAACATGGACGCATCCTTCGAGCAGCTAGAGTACGTCATCATCATCACTTCATCAAGCTTTCAAGCGGCGAGTCACACAGCCCGGACGTGTATTCCATGGTCATTACTCTCAGCCTCATCAGCAACCTTGGCACAGCACACTGCACTTTCGGCCGGTCAACTAGAAGAGCTGTTTATAGGTACCCCTCCTGGTCGACGCCAGCAGTGAGCCTCAACCCGGCGCTGTACCAGATCTGACACACTGGAGCATAACGTAATGCCACCCCGACTCACACGGGAATCACCGCAGACATTTCCGACACCGTGAACTATGCGGCATCCGGTTCCGACTCGCTACACCCAAACTCGGCACAGCTAGTGTTCTACTCATCGAGGAAGTCCAGTAGCAGTCACCGAAGTACAACTTCAGGTTACTCCATCAAGTCCGGAGGTAAGGTCTCATCATTACTAACAAAACCAGCCCAAAGTCCACAGCCCACATCTGAACAAACTAGCAAGTTATTAGTATTATTATATCTTTTCAAAATAGTGTCCATTTACATCAATACATCGCTGCATCCGATGGAACCACTGAGAAAAGCACTTTCCACTCGTCCTTAGGGGCTCTTCGACGGCATTTTGAAACGCAGCCACTGCTTCCTCGACGTCCATAAAACGTTTTCCTCGAAGTTTTTCTTTTATTTTCGGAAATAAATAAAAATCGCAAGGTGCGAGGTCGGGGCTATAGGGTGGTGATCATATCAGCGATTCCAGTTTATGGTGGGCAGGCCCTTCATTTTTGTTGCAGGATGAAAGCCTGTGGCCGAGACCACCAAACGACGTTGCAAAACAAGAATTGCCTGAGCTAACTTATTTTGTAAATCAATCCAACCTATGCGGGGCGCTGCTAGGTGCAAGATTGTGTACAAAGTTTAAAGAATCCCTTACCATACCAGTTAGCCGATGCGTCTTTTGGTGTGATTCAACGATAGTGTTGAGCTGGTTATCCGCACCATCAACACAACTTAAGCCTTTCGTCAGGCATCGTGTCAATGAGATACAGGAGACCACTCTTGGATCCATATGGAATTATGTACCAACAGGAGACAATCCCGCGGATCTCGTTTCTCGAGGGGTGAAGGCTGCGATTCCAGTTTATGGTGGGCAGGCCCTTCATTTTTGTTGCAGGATGAAAGCCTGTGGCCGAGACCACCAAACGACGTTGCAAAACAAGAATTGCCTGAGCTAACTTATTTTGTAAATCCAATGTTTGGGGTGGTGTGTTTGGCTCTTCAATCAAACTAGTGGACTGTATAAAAAATGATGTTATAATATAGGTACTGCATCGGTTGGTTGCACAGACAAAAATAATATACCCAATCGCTTGACGCTTACGAGGATCTAACGGACACTGGCGCGGCGGGCGGCCGGCCGGTGGCGCGAGCGCGCCGCGTCCCCGCCCCGCGCGCCTCCCGTCCCCGCTGTCGTCTGCCGTGGCACCATACGTTCGCGCGTGAACATGCTCCCCGGGTTGAAGCATTCTTCAAAAAAGTGGTAGCGGGCAGATGTTGTTGAAAGCCCGCCGAATTGTCCCTTTCTTCGTCTTCAATTCGGCGACCCTCACAACGCCGTCGGAGCCCGGGTACACCTGCACGACGCGACCCAGCAGCCAGCAGAGAGCACAGACAATCAGCACGTGAAAAGTAGCATCCAACGTGATTACGTAGATGATTTGTTAAGTGGATCAGATACTATAAATGGCGCAATCGAACGAGGCGTTGTCGTGGTGAAGGAGGATCCTACTATGAGGTCCTTTCCCCCGAACTTTTTCCAAGACAAGTGGCAAACAATTGTTAGTGTACCACTCTGCAGTAACTGTTTTCGATCCTCTAAGTCTAAAACAATTGTTGAGTAATGACCTGTCCTGCCGAAGAACGAGGCCGCCATCTTTTTTCTCACGCTTCGTTTAGTTCGCTTTTCCCACTTTAGTTGGCAACTGCTCGGAAGGAAACACCCATACAGCAGACTGTCTCTTAGTTTCAGGATCATAACAATAAATCCAGCTTTCGTCACCCGTAAGTATGTCGAACACAGCATTTGAGTCACCTCCGTTAAATCTTTGAACCATTTTTATAAGGTATCCACCGGGCACAAAGCTTCCTGACCGCTAAATGTTCATGGAGGATTTTGTGCACTTGACTCATACCGGTGCCTAAGCTTGTCCGAATCTGCTGATAAGTCACTCTTTTGTCAGTCTCTATCATACGCCGCATTGTTATCTCCAGTCGTCGCCGTAGAAGGCCGTCCCTCACGCAGATTATCGGTGAGATTAGTGCGACCACGTTTAACTCATTAAACCAGTTGTAAATAGTGGCACGAGATGGGGCTTCATCGTGAAAGGCCAATCGAAGTCTATCGTAACTTTCTTATTGACTTAAATGCAAGGAACATATTTACTCTAAGCTTAAATGACATCGAAAGTCATAAAAAATACGAAAATTTTCTCGCGTTTTATTCATGCTGACGTGACACAGACAATTTTCCATTTGCCGCCAAATCGTAAACAAATGTCAAATTAATAAAATACCTACATTAATGTGTATGTATTTTATTAATTTGTCATTTGTTTCAAAATGGAATATTGGCAGAATTTTGAAAATGGAATATTGGCAGAATTCCATTTTCAAAATGAACTTATTTTTTTATTATATCGTTTACAAGTGGACAGTTCTAAAAACGTTCAGTGTCGCCCTCGTAGGTATAACAAATAAGAAAAAAAAAACTTTCGAAGTTAGTACTTATCAAAATTTGTTCACTTGACTACTATTCCCGCAGCTAACCGTGCGTACACTTGTGTGTGTGACGTTTGTCAATGTAGTAGTTCGATTCTATACCTATCATGTTTGCAGACGCGTGCTTAACGTTCGTTATTCTCTAATTAGGTACCTATATTACAGACCATATAATTTTCACCTTAGCTCCTCAACCTTAGCACCGGCTTGGGCAGAGCACCGCCGTGTCCTCGTGGAGGCGATCGGTGGCGGGGATCTCTCGCGTCCGGCCCTGGTCCAGGCCATGGTACGGAGCGAGAGGGCATGGGAGGCCGTCACCTCCTTCTGCGAAGCAGTAATGCTCGCGAAGGACAAGGCGGAGCGCGTGAGGGAGGGGCAAATTTCGCGCCCTCACGCCCCTAGCCGCCGCAGGAGGAGACGCCCTGGGCGTCGGGAATCGATTGCCGATTCCCGGCCACCGTAGGTGCGGGCTTGCGGACGGTGAGCAATGGGTAGCTCGCCGTCTGGTAAGGACCAAGCCCGGGTCGACGGCGCGTTGTGTTCCACGCGCGCCTCAAAGAGATGTCAGCAAGTAAAGGGGTCCGATGAGACCATTGCCTGCCGGGGTTGCGGGAAAGTCCGAAAGGGATACCGTGGCCCCCTGGCATTGCACAGGCAACAGAAGGAACACGGGTGGGTTTTAGTCAGTAAGAGTCTGACACGCCCTCCTGCTCCACCCAGAGCGGGAGAAGTCATTTGATGACTTCCCATCCTAAAAAAAAAAAGCACCTCAAACAGGCAGGTTTTGCTGTCTATAGACAGTGAGCAAAATTCGATTTTGCTGCGAGCGTGAGACAAAGTAACTTTTTAATTCTTTTTTTTTTAATGCCTAGAACTGTGCTGGGTCTACTCACAAAATTCGAAAGATTTGAACTTCACTTTGTTCTGTCACTTTCACTTCGATACGAAAAAAGCGAGAGAGAAATAAGTCGATTCGAAGTTCGATTTTAAAATTCCATACCTAATATGCCCAAAAAAGAAACAAACTATAAAACCTTCGGATACGTATTAACCGTAAAATTGCAAATCATCTGTAAAGGTTTTACTATGTTGTTTTATTTTATTTTTTGGAACGTAGTTCTTCAACGCGGCTTGCGGTAAAAGTTCACTGGCAGAAATGTCACGCGCTTGCAACTGTCTTTTTCTAATTCAAAGAGAAAGAAAGAGAGATAGAAAGTGTGTTTTGGTCAAAATAAAAATCCAAGACGGCGGCTGCGAAAATTTTCACTATTTTCGTCATGGGTGTCGTTTTAATAGTTTTCGAGGGTGCTAAGACCGTTAGTGAAGTCAAAATATAAATCCAAGATGGCGGCTGAGAAAATATTAAAATTGTTCATCATAGCTTTCGTTTTCATAGTTTTTGAGGGTGCTTAAGTCGATATTTATTATATAATAGTTTATAATTTTACTTTATATGTCAATTTATTTTAATTTATTGGTGACATAATCTCATTACAATGTTTTTTTATGAGTTGTATTGCAATATGTGGTTAGCTAGCGACCTCGACAATTATTTATTTTACCTCGATAGTCCTAGTTTATCAATTATAACTTCTGGTTACAGCTATTGTAAGCGGTCACGCCCTTTATGCCTGGAGGCTTTATTTTCTTTTTTTAGATATTGTCTACTTTTATTTATTTTTATTTATGCTTGAGTATAGTTCTCGATGCTTTTGGTTGGTATTATTGGCGTGTGCTAGCTGTCATATGGCTAAGTAATAGGTAATACGGGCTGGTTTCCGCAACTCTACGTCAAAGCGCGTATTTTGCGTACGGGTGGGAAAAATCGGTCATTCAATCCACCCCAGCTCCTCAAAGAATGCCAGCAACGCCTTGGTATTATCGGCAATCTCGCTTAGGGTACCTGGGCTACCGAAGTATTTTGCCCTGTAAGTGGCGACCACCGGGCAGTTTAACAGCACATGAGCTGCTGTCTCGTCGTCCTCCATGCAGGCTCTGCAGAGCGGACTGTCTGTGACTCCTATGACAAAGAGGTGTTTATTAAATGGCCCATGGCCAGTTATAGCTGCTGTAATCACACGCAGCTGTTGTTTAGTTAGTCGAAGAACCTTTTTCGTGAGGCGGCAATCGATTGAAGGTAGTGCCTCCTTAGCCTGTTGCACTCGCCTTGGTCCGACCATAGTTTCTGATGCTGATCTCTAGTTCGTTTCCTTACCAGAGTGCGTAGGTAACCGAAGGGGAGTGGCACGATGGGTTCGGGCCCCACTGGTGCCAGGCTCGATCCTCTTCTGGCAAGTTCATCTGCAGCATCGTTCCCCAGCGAACCGCTGTGTCCTTTGATCCATTGAATGGTTATTTTGTTGAGGTCACCCACCTGGTTAAGGCGCTGGTGGCACTCGTATATATGTCCAGAGTCCACAATGTGACTGTTCAGCGCTTGCAGAACAGCCATGCTGTCTGAGAGTATGCGTATCGAGTGGTCCTTAACTTCCCTAGCCAGAATAGCCGAAGCGGCAAGAGAAATACCCATGCATTCGGCCTGGAACACTGTGTTATGGTCTCCCAATGGTGTAGCTATGTGGATGTTGAGTCATATGGCTATTAATTATAGCTATTTAATTTATAATTTAAATTATTTTTTGCGTATTGTAAATTGTCTTGCATACTATTGTATAGAATCTTTTTTTTTTTTCTAACTGAACAGACAGCTGTGCTGCTGGGGAGTTTGTTGCGCCACTTCTTCTTCCCAGCAAAAGCACTAGGAAGTGGTGAAGGGTGGGCGTTTTGGGGACTGTTTTATGTAATTTTGACGTTCGAAAAGTGCTGATTCTCAGCCTAGTTTGAATAAATGACTTTTGAATTTGATAGTGGTAAGGTTTTTTTTTCGAAATAATCGATTTATATATTTTTTTAAAACGAATTGATGAAGATTATGTAAAAAAAAACCTTGTCCGATCCGTAAAGGGCTTACGGTACTGCAGTAACATTACAAGAGTATCGGCTTTTAAAATTCTCATTTTTAGTTCCAAAATTACCCCAAAATCCATTAAAAATTAGCAAGCTTACTGGGGATTCAAAATCAACACTCGCAGCAAAAAACAACTGCTCTCTTGTTGCACAAATAACTATTTATTGTGACTAGGGCCCCATTTGACCCCGCTAGAGGGTTAACTGGTAATGCGCATTTCATTACCTAGTGTCTATTTGTAACTCAACGGTGATTAACAAATGAGTTACTTCGTTCTTCGTATTTAATCAATATCGCTTTTAATTGTTCTCATCATAAAAGTCATTAGCAGGCTATAAACTAACGATATTATAAGTAAATCGATCGGTAAAATCATCAAAGATTTCAAAAATCAAAATTTACATAACTAAAATTCAAAAATTTGCTGCGCTCAAAGCGGCATCCATAGGTGCATGAATAATTCGTGTGAGCACCAGCCCTTCAGCTCCATTAAATTTTAAAAAAAAATTGGGTCTTGTTAATAACACGTAAAGGGAGGTATACCAGACACGTAACAATTTTTTTTTTAAATTCCTTACTAAGTTTCTATGAGTACGGAGCTAGATTTTCAGACCATTGTGCGACGATCGCTTATAAATAGAACGCGGGGTCACTGTGTCACCGCCAAATTTATTTGCGGGGCCCCCGCGTCATAACAACGTTACGGTGCCGCAACGCTCGTGTGACCGCCAATGCGGCGATATGTTTGCGGTGCGGCGCCGCAACACATCGTGTGAACTTGTGAACAGGCTCTTATAAGGCGGTCACCGGTGTCGTAGGAAACCGTATCTTTTGGAACACTGCGTTACATTGTCTTTTACATCTCCACATTCATTGTTTTAACCATCAACGAGCATTGTTTACAAAAAAAAAACATGTTTGTAAACAGTTTTATTTGATTTCTCGGAATGGTGAGATTTTGATTATGTATTTGCAAATACTGTGTTTGGAAAGAATTCTGTTGTGCATGAAAGAACATGGACAATAGTCTTGTTGTGAATTACATAATATGTTGGTAGTGAAACATACCTACTTACTTCGTAGATGATTGTTGACGAAAACTCTGTGTTGTTGACTAACAAAAGGACACTACGCTATCGTGTGCGTATTGTTTGAGTCAACCCTAGGCATGGCAACCCTCTCATCCTGGGTTTGGTCAACTCTAATTGGGGAATAGACCCCAATTTTGACAACTTTTAGTAAGTTCGATAACTTACTATTTAAACATGGTTGAGGTCTATTAAGCTGATGACAGCACTAATTGGTCGCCAGTAGATACGATTGCTGGCGCCCAATTAGTGCTATCGTCAGCTTTTCTTATCTCCTTCCCATTCGTCACCGTCGATGTTGTAATGGAAACTTCCTTTCTTTATCAAGTTGGTCATAAGCACCGGACCTTGTCTGGTTCTTCAGTTCTAGTGTTTGCAACAGTTAAACGTTCATTCGTCATCATAGTGCTGGCCATAGGTCTCTGGTTAAGCCAAACGCCACGCGCGTACCAGTTTCATCCAAGTTCTACCCGCCATGGAAACATTTTCGTCACCGGATAACCAACACTTCCTTGGCACTCCATAGGGCTGATTTCACCAATGAAACTGAACGCGAAGAGCATTTCTAAAACGCGTTCAAGAGCTGTCAGTGTCAAAATTGTTATGGAATCGGACAATGATATTATATGTAAAAAGAGGTAGATAGGTTATAAACGTTCCGCAAGTGGCACGTCAAAAGTTGGCTAATTAGCCACATTTTCTTCGTTTTGTCTCTTTTTCGCTCCCTTTAATTACGACATGCCATCCTACTTCCACGTGTCATATAATAGTGTGACATAGTGGCGTTTTTGAAGATAGAATGTTAGGTATGTAACCTACCCACGTCTTTTTACTTCTAATATCATTGGAATCGGAACGTTCTTCTCCATAGGAAAGGTTTGGAATGGGCAACTAGCTTCATATTTCTGACTGACTTTTCTGACCCTTGGACAATTCAAAATTGCCTGTAAATGGTTTAATTGAAATAAATGCTTTGAGTTTGAGTTTAAATATTGTTCACTGACAGCTCTTGAACGCGTTTAGATGTGGTGAACGCGTTCATTTTTATTGGTGAAATCCGCACATAGACGCCACTTTAAATGTGGAATGTGTTTGCTTACCATTCTGTATACCTACGCATTGTAAAACTTTATGTTTTTTGTGAATATTTTTTTATTTTATTTATTTATCATAGGTAGGTGAGCGGATTTCAAATAAAATAACCGTTACGCAGGCGGAATACCTTATTTTTATAATAAACAACTTGCATTCAAACAATGATGATCGTGTAGTATGTTTAATAAATGATCTCATTTTATATAACATATGTAGGGAAATATGAATTAAATCAATAAAAAAGTATTTTTTGTGTCTATGAGCTGGAAATTTTAATCCATTTAGTAACGTTTTCATTCTTAATTTTGGTTAAATAAAAATAAAAAAATCGCATTTCTTTAATTGCCTTAATTCAATATATCATAAAACTTCTTAAAAATAAAACTTAACATGAAAGTTTCACAGCGGTTTGCGAGTATTTTCCCAAGAGAGCTCCATTACATAACTTATGCATAGTTGTACCTCCAAAAAACATATTTTTGCGCAATATCTGTTCCACATTTAACAATGTAATCTATTGAAGAAATATAAAGTTAAAAATATAACATTAAAATATACTACTCAAAACGCTTTAGGTTAGTCTATTTTTAAGATAATCGAAAAAAAGAATCTGGCTTACCGTAAGACAGTTACGTTAATGGAACCTAGCGTTACGAAAAGGAACTCCTTAGGGCGCATTTACTACAACTAAATTAAATATCAAAATAACTAAGTTTTAATACAGTCTTTATTCAGTCTTATAAAGTCATCACATTAAGAATTTATAATAAAATAACCTGTATTTGTGACATGGCTTAAAATTATAATCACTTTTTATTCTTTCCGCTCTGCCCCTGTGAGTGGCGTTTTCAGTACCGTGTCTGAGAAATTTCAAAAACATGATCGTAAGCAAAAAGCCAGTCATTAAAAGCAAATAATCATGACAGGATTTGTACATAAAAAAATTAGGATTTTTGGAGAAGTTGAAATAGATCCTTGGTCCAAAGAACAAATTTACTCTAGATGTCCAAAGTTATTCTTTAGGCACCAAACTACCAAAGATCAATAATTATATGGCCATTACAACTTCTCTAAAATTCTTTATTTTACAAATCAATGTACATGCGACTCGCCGTGATTCTTTAAAATTAATGCAAGTATACCCGCAGGCACCCACTAGTCAAATTCAAAGCTAGACACAGCCTTACAATTCCATTACGTAACAATAAACGTTCCGTATATACATAACGTTACGTAATGGTCGTTACGAAGTACTAGCTTGAGCTAATCGAATCAACGTTTTTGTATGATACACATTAGATATTCACCTTTAATGAACAAATAATCAATATTTGATTAATAAAGAACAAATCCAGAAACATAAAATGATCATAAAAACATTCTTACCTGAGAAAATACAGTTGCTTAAGTGGAATTATTTTTCACACACTTATCCTCGAGAACATTTCGTAACGGACAGCGTAAAAGTGTGTTATGGAATTCTCTTAGGTTTTTGACGTTTACATTAAGAATGTCGCCAGAAGTCTAAAAATATAGTAATATGGTATGTTTTTATTTTACAAGTACCTGAAATCCTCGTTACTTAGCCGGAATTTCCGCCTCTCGTGATATTAGAGGACAAGATTAAATTAATTAATTTAACTTGTTTTCTTATATAAAACATTAAATTATACGTTTACTTGTGCCTTTCAATATATTTATTTTACAATAATTGGCAAATTGTACATATTAAATATAATTTTGTGGTTGTAATCGGACTTTTCAGTTGGCATGGTATAGGGTGGACATATAAAATCATGTGTTTCATCCAAGTTTAATTCTATTTTATTTAAATTTTTGGCAAAATTACGTACTTTTTTTATTTTTCAACATATTCAGTATTAGTTTTTTTAATGAATATGACTTAAACGACACCTATAAAGTTTTTTTTTGCTGAGTAATTAATTTCCGAAGTTAGTGGACAGCATACTTTTACAACGGTCATTTTTTTTGAAAACCGCTCAGGTACAGAAGTCAGGTTTTTTTTTTTAAATACAGTCATAAATAACGTCGGGAGGCTGTTAGGCATTCATAAGTAATAATCATGTACTTTTATACACTTACTTATTTTTTGTATTGATGTAGGTAAATAGAGATGCCGCGAATAAATGGCAACATCCAACACCACGTGTCACTCAAAACTATGAATTTGGTGTCAGCCATTTTGTTTTATCAAACGTTGCCAACGGTTGCCAGCGAAAAGACGTGTTGTTTAATGTAATGTAGCATTGGTAATTTCTCAGTAGTAGCCCGGAGTCTGGAATTGTGCTCGGTTGATGGCAATAGGTTCGCCTCCTATTACATGGGACTTAAAAACATACTGGCGAAAGGAGATGGAAAACGGTGGGCCTAAATGTAATAAGTTAAGATATGATCTAAAAAATTAGTCATATTTTTCTATCTTAGAATATGAAAAATCACCTCAATTCTCAATCTGGAAGCGGAGAAATATGGAAAAGATAGTTTTCGTGAGATTACCGATTGAGTAATCGATTACACAGTTACGAAAATAAAACCTTTGCACTAAATAAGTAACTTAAAGTAATTAAATGCACTTTATACACTTATGTGCAATATAGTGCATATAATTACAGTCATATTAATAAATAAAATATCAATTAATTACTGAAAAAACAATATTAATGATTATCGATTTCATATCGATTAAAATTAGTTTTCTATTTTTAGTCTGTCACTGGCATGACAGCTGACTGACACGGACACTAGACAGTTGCCAACGTAGTATCCACAGACTACTTAGAGATACTACGTATCAGACAGGGCACTCTCATAGAATAAAAATCGACTGGTGTAAGTGTACATATCATGGATGACAGTTTTTTTTTTTTTAATTTTGCATTTTTCCGGCGCGGAACTTTAAGCAATGGCGTGGTAAGCCGTCAGCCTAAAATGGTTTTTCTTGCTAGGAATTGGTCATTTTATTGAAATATTGAAATAATTGCAATTATTTCAATATGTTGTATGAATAATTTAGAAAGGGAATGCTAGGGAAAAATAAAACTTCTTATTAATTTCATTTATTTTTATTTTAGTTTTAAATTTATTGAAAGCTTTTAGTTGCATCTGAGGCAACAAGGGTGGGTTTACTTTCTAGTCTCAAGACATCTGTGCCTTTTAAAATTTTATGAATAACATTGCACCAATTAAATACAGCTAATCTTAAAGTCAATGCGAGGAAGCATTCAGATACAGCATCCTTATGCAATTCACAATTTATGAAGTCAAACGAATACTTAGATTTGATATGATTTTTAATACTTTTTATAATAGGATCCTGTTCAGGTTGATTTTCTAAGTATTTGTTTGCTTCTTCTATGATGATTCCAAAAAATCTCACAGCATTTTCTGTAGGGTAGGTCAATTTCTTTTCTTTGATGCTCTTGAACTCTCTAAAGGAAATCCAATTATTTACAGTATTTTTATCTTAATTGGATTCCCTACTAGTTAAATTTTCTTCGCAATGCTGACATTTTATTTTTTGTAATATTTTTCTTATGACCCACCCAGTTGTAAATGCACGTGAGTGGACATTTAGCCTTTCTTGCCTTGCTGAGTTTTGAACGCTTTCACTTTCAACCCAGTTTGATAGCTCAGAGGACTCAGGGGAACAACGTAATTCAGAATCCGCAAGTGAAAAACTTGCTGTTTCTGAGTTAGTTTGTTCTTTATTAAAAAGTGATTTTAATTTTAATATCTGTTTACCTGAATCCTCTTCACAATTGTAGCTATCTGAGTGAAACTTTATAAACCTCGTGATTAACAGTGATTTGAAGGTACTTTTGAAGGCATGGCAATCTGGATTTGTATTTCTAAAATTATATGCCCGCATTTGTCCAAAAAAGTTTTCGATGGGATCCGAATTTAAATATCGCGGGCGCATAATTTTAAAATATTAAATTTTTTTTTTAAACATTGCCACTCTCTGGTAACTTTTCAAAGTTGTAATCCAAATGTCTTTTAGTATTTTTTATCGCTTCCCTCCAAAATTTGTAGTGCGGCGACTGTTCTGTTACCGCCGGTCTTAAAGGTTTCCCTTTAGAAGTCTTGTTGAAGCCTGTTCCATTGACTGAATCAAACAGGTTGTCATAAAATGAGACAAGTTTTGCAGTGATAATTATTGTAGAGCTTACTTTCGTTCCATCTGCATAATGAGCTACAACAAATAAAATAATTAAATAATATATAGTTAGTCAATACTAAGGTCATAAACAAACCAAAAATCAGTATAGTAACTTACAAAACTGAGCAGTTTATGAAATTTTGGGTTATATAACTTAAAATTCACTAAGTTTGCTGATTTTTTAATAATTGATTGAATATAAATGATCGTCAGTTGTTGCAAATATACTTATGAATGAGTACTTACTTCCCATATCTAATATTTAAACAATTTTTATTTCATACCTGCTATTGGTCCCTGATTTCATGTCCACATCCAGATGTAGAAGGCAAAGGCTGTGATGAAGAAATTCCATCCACTTCCATTTCTAAAATGAAAATTTATGCTTATATTAATTAATAATAATAAAAACTAAACAAGGTGCATTGAAGGAGCTCTAAAGAACAATAATATTTAAATTACAGTCCATTGCACCCTGCACAATTTATCCCGCTACCAAGATATATACTGACAACAAGATTACATGACCTATTTCTTTGCTCATCAATATGACAGACAAATGACTTACAGAAAAAAAAAATATTTTTTTGCCTTTTCAATGGAAACTTACCAAAAATGTTGTCAGTTATTGAGTGTTTGTCCACAATTTCTGGTTTCCAGTAGGTGTGATCCACATGTCTTCTTTTTTTTTATGTAGTCATGATTTGTTTTGACACTGAAAAACATGTCTCTTATTATTATATTACTCAAAATAATAGTT
Organism: Xanthia togata; assembly: GCA_963853775.1. NCBI lineage: Eukaryota > Metazoa > Arthropoda > Insecta > Lepidoptera > Noctuidae > Xanthia > Xanthia togata. Next base: position 23,128,653 of record OY970791.1, read on the forward strand.
TGTGCAAAATACACAAAAAAACTCATATTATGAAGCAGCGGTAAAAGAAGTGTGTAGTTTCGTGAAGTATTCCAGAGATTTTAATATTTCACTAAACTATACATTTCTTTTGCCGCTGTTCTCCAGCTAGCGGAAATAATCTTTTAATATATCTACCAATAACAAGGGTCTGTGCTACGAAAATGTATTAAAAGTTTAAGACAGTAAGTAAATCTTACTTGGAATACATCACTGTAATAGGTAATGCAACCTCCCTAAACACGTTCTGTGAAAGTGAACGCTTATAGATGTAGTAACAATCAAACATAAATTGGGTATTGTTGACTGTCTTAAGAATGTTTTAAATACTTTTATCATTAATTATAACTGCTTCAACTGAGGGCATGCTTCTTGTTGAGAACGAAGTGTCTACACTAATAAACTGTACAAGTTTGCATGTAGTGTAGGAGTAAAACATAAATGAAATACAAATTGACTAAGTGATAATATTCAAATAGGTACGTACCACACTTGTCGAGTATTAATGCATCGGTTTGAGGAATACCACTGGATATCTCGCGAGCAGTAAACAACGTTGGATAGGCGTCGGGGCAAAGACGAACCCTATCGCGCGTTGTTGAAAGAAACCCTAGTATATAATATAGTAGTCTATGAAGAAACCTCTTCTCGAAGTGATTTCGACACATAAAACGTTTGCGATGTTTTTGGAAGCTTCGCAGTCTTTCACAGTTAATGCACTGTAACCATTTTTTGAGTCCTATCTCACTTTTTGGAAACATATGAAAACTGACGTCCTTTCGTCTACTAGCACAGGTCACAACACAGCACTTGTAGTGCATGTTTCACGATAACATTACAGCTTCAGAAATTGAGAGGATAAGTTACGGAAATAAAGTAACGTGCAACTTTGAAACGGTATTAAATTTCAAAAGTTTGTTTTGAAATTGACAGACCAACAAACATGGCGTCATTCGGACAGAAGTGCGGAAGGCGGGAGGGGAAGGAACTGTCAAATGAGATACGTACACACCATAGACTAAGGTTAGGATATTTTACTTGAAGATTACCTGCCGTGGTAGTATCCCTATGTAGTCTGTGGTTGCCAACTGCTCTAATAATCTCGTTTGCTTACTCGTTTCGTGTTTTCCGATGCGTTTTGAGTGCTTTCCCAATTGTTCTTCATTTTTCACGACCTTTGCTTTGTATTTTACGGATTCCGACCCTGTCTACCTCGTACGACCCTTGCTTTCACACTGGACACCGAAGATGGCTCACACGTTTGACTTGGAATTGTTATTTTGGATTTTACCGCCGGATTGTGTATTGGGTATTGTTGAAACCACGGAATAGAAAAAACAGTGAAACTATGGATCGCTGTGTGAATTGTGGGACAACAACTGATCACTGCAATACACTGGGTCGACGACCCTTACCCGATGAAACAATTCTGTCAGTGATTCGGCAATGGCTCTCGTACAGGAAGGGAGGCTATAGTAATGCATTACTGTAAATTGTATTGTAGGGAGACGAACTGTAGGCTACTGCGCTCATATAATCTGCATTATATGGTATCTTAACTGGGCTAGGTACCACGATCATATAGCACCACATGCACAATTCCTAGACGACATTTCAATTATAATTGAAGACGAATAAAACACTATAATACTTAATTTTTTATTTTTATTTTAGACATCCTTTCCGTAACTCCATACCTGTTACCTACATAGGTAGGTAGGACTGAAGTCATTGATGTTCATTCATATGATTTATCAAATATGTCCTATTAAATATAATAACTATTAGTGCAAAAACACATATTTTGCACTTCAGGAATCAGCTGTTAGTTAAAGATTGTAACATAACCTCACTTTTACATAATCTCTTTTATCTCTGTTCTCAGATTGACAAAATCTGCAGAATTTTCAGTGAAAGGCTGATAATATATAAGTTATTAATTGACACCACTTTCATCTTTTTACAACCAGGCCCAAGATTGTATGTAATCGTTTCAGTCTCCTACTACAGGTACACCTCTGCCCAACCCTTCGGGGAAACAATGATGTTATGTTATGGTAATTTGGTAACATTTAACTGTTTTGAATATTTGAGTGAAGGTGTTTAGTTACTTTGTCGTGCAGTTGCAATGGAATGATATGAGGTTGGAGTACCCGCTCAACGTAACTGGCGGCGATTACAGTACCCACACTTAATTCTTGACATATATTTACGTATGGGTCCTTATCCGCTTATCCGTCGATTTGCCTTTAGAAGTCGATAACTATAAAAAATCTATTGTGTCTCGATGATAGTGACAGTTAAACTCTTGTCAATGTTTCGAGCGTCAATTTTAGCGTTGAATTCAAGCTGGTAGACAGAAAAAGTGAAGTGCTAGTAAAGTGTGAAGTCAAGTAGTTTATTATAATATAGTAATTAAAGGTATCGGACGCTATTGAGACTGTTATTATAAACCATAATAACAGTCGATAGCGGTTATTTTAAGGTAGAGTTTTAAGTTCAAGTTGAGTTTATTATATAGTTAAGTTTTGGTACCTATTGTATTTTATAATACTTTACACAAAAAGCAAATAAACCTTTTACTTAGACAATTTTTTGCATTTTCATAGAAATTTTGAATGTATTTCTTTTTAATTATTGAAAATATGCAAGATGGCGGCCTGAATTTTACAGGCAGTTTAAAGATAACACTTAAAAACCGGTTTCACGGAAAACCGTTTTTTATACGTAACTCACAAAAAAGAACCGGGTTTTCATTTTGGCCGGTTTTGCATTCCCTAGTATTCAGCATTACTCGACATTTTTTTGTTATTCGTCGAATACCGAATAATAGTGTATATTATTCGACATTCGGCGAATAGTTGCCTAAATAAAAATAAACTTTTAATAAACAAAAAAACTATAGACTTATAAATAATTAAACTTTTATTAATCTTTTAACACAAAACATACTTAGTAGATATCATTAATATCAAAAGTTACCAAAAAAAAAAAAGACTGATGTCTTGTTGAAGTTAATTTTGGGCTTTTTAATTAATAATTTAATATTTAAAGTCCAAAAGGGGCAGTTTAACTGCACGATTGGGAATAATGTCTGCCTCAGAAAATAAATAAACGATATTACTCTACTTCCCCTGATGAGACTGAAGTCGAAGCTGTTGTTAACAATATTAAAACTGGTCACAAAACCCGTTGGGATTTGTTTTGAGCAGGGAGTTTTCCCCTAAGTCTCTAAAAAATCCCTTATCACGCCAGTTCATAAGGGCGAGAATCGTGATGAAGTTAGAAACTGCAGACCGATATTAGTTTCACCAGCACTGTCAAAAATACTAGAAAAGCTTTTGAATACTAGACTCATTAGCTTTTTAGAAAAAAACGAAATCCTATCTGAAGGTCAATTTTTTTTTTTTAAGCACAGAAGAATCAGTGGGTAAACTCGTTGTTCACGTCATTGAGAAGGTGGATGCTAAACAGAAATGCATAGGAGTTTTTTTCGACCTCGCGAAGGCCTTTGACACCGTCTCTATTTCCACTCTTGTGACCAAACTAGACTACATAGGAATCCGGGGAGAGGCTCTCAGTATTCTTTTTTTGTTGTGTTTGTTATTGTCAGGAGAAGGTTTTAGGTAGGGTAGGTAAGGTAGGGTGGGTAGATAGGTAGGTGTGTAGATAAGTACTTAGTGCTTACTTGCTTCACCCGTGTGAAGCCGGGGCGGGCAGCTCGTATATAATAAGATAAACAAGGCCCTGGGAGAAGACACTGATTCCTGTAACACAGGTTACAACCTAGCGCAGGAGTCAGGGTTTCCATATATAAATGTAACATACTTTTATGTCAATAAAAATAATAGGATAAATAAACTCTTTGTTGTTCGAGTAATATTGGCGAGTAAGTATTCGATTATTCGCCATAGGGAATGGCGATTAATCGGTATTCGACTATTCGCTCTACCAACTATTCTCGGCATGTCTTATGTAAAGTCAGAGAAATTAATTGATAAGCATATTGACTACCAACTTAAATTGATCGTATAAATCACCACTGTGATACGTTGACAGGTGTATGAAATGGCTATAACACAGCAAATTTACGTAAGTAGGGTGTCAATTTGCGTGACCGGAACTGTAAAAGTCATAGGTCTCGAGTTCGAACACAAGGCACGCACCTTCTGACTTTTCGGATTCATGTGCGTATTGTATAAATTATTATAACTCGCTTCAAAATTGGTGAAGGAAAACATCGTGAGGAAACCCGGCCTGACAGATATTTCTCGACGGCATGTGAAGCCAAGTCATTGGCATTAAAACTGACACCACTACTAAACTGTCAACGACAACGACACACGTCATTCCACACGAAAAAGAAAAAAGATTAGTGATAATGAGCTTTGAATGTATCCTACCAATCGTTTTCTAGAATTTTAAGCATGTCGATCTATGTTCCGTCTGCACTATTGTGCCTGGGTCAATGAACTTCCGACGTCTGCTGTCCATTCATCAAATTCATATCTATTAGCTAGTCGAGATTTAGTTCGAAAGTTTAGAAAGTTATGCGTTATAAAATTGAATAACTTGGGTATTAGCGCAGACTTGCATACCGGTTATTATTTTAACAAGTACCTACATATATTGACAAGTCTTAAGCTTTTACATTAAGGCAAGATATTCCGAAATCCTATCCGATCTAAAAACGGATTTAAATGTTTAACCATCAGTAAAGTTGAAATTTCTAACTATTGCATTGTAAACAATTTTACCTTTAAACTCATAAAGGTAAAATTGTTTACAAACAGACCAAGTTGAATTGATGCTGAACTATGAACAGTTTACTCTGATATTGACAAAGACTGATAGCCAGTAATGTTGTCATGTTGAGGTTGAGATCTCTATTTCCTGTCAAACATTGTACGGAACATTGACAGAAAATATGTTTCTTCTAGGTGAATGTTTCGCCAGTGCAAACGTACAGGGCCTCAAGTCTGCTATTACAATAGTGTCAGAATATTGTTGATTTTGACAAGTTTGGTCATCTACTAATAAGTATATTGGCGCCATTATGATTTTCCAATGGTCAGCCACTGACACTCCATTGAAAGAATGGCATCTATTGGTAATCTCGTACATAATAACAAATGAATGACTGACATATGCGGTAATCTGCTAAAATTTTGACAGTTCCTTTGATCAGTGACCTACCATGAGAACGTCATTGTGCAGTCATTTCTATTAATTCGTTACGAGTATCGTGTTTGTGGAATACAAATAATCGACCATTATGAATTTAGCAGATTACGAACTTTTAGCAAAATGACAATGGGATCGTGTTGAAATGACGAATTTATAAAAATAGCAGACATGGGCCCCAGTTGGAAGACATTACAGTGCGTTTCATCAAATAGTTCCTATGCCGTAAAATGTTGTCCACAGTTGTCAACAACATCATCTACAGATGCACACGAATATGCTATCCGCGGCGCTACCTAATAGGTCAGTTGTTAAAGTTTTACAGTGGAGTCATCATTACGGCAAAGGAACTATTTGATATAACGCACTTTAGGTGTCGGGTATAAATCATAATTATACTGTATGAATGAACTTCAAACCTCGTTTAGCGTAGGAACCTACAATGTAGGTAGTTATACTTAGGTACCAGTTACCAGCATAATTATGTCTACATTAAGGTCAGTGGCAGACCGATCGATCAAGTCAATAACAATATAAACAGTACGTAGGTACTTCTTATCTAGACAGTTATAGATGTCGGTTAGAGCAGCTCGAAGCAAAAACATTGTGCGTTTGTAACCTATTTCTAAAAGATCTTTTGACGTATTGTCTTTATCTATAGGTACTGGTTATCGTTTCATTAACTTTATTTTTGTTTTGGTAATTGTTTTGTCTTGCTTCGCGTTCCACTTAGGTACCTATTTATATTAAATCTAATTTTATTAAGCATACTACATTATGCTCGTATTTTTTTAAGTTGACCTCACTGCACGGTGCACAGAATTGGTCCTTCGAGCATTGGACCTCCAACTAGGGCTGCCAACTTTTTGTACAAAAAACAAAGTATATTATGGTTAAAGCTGGAAAATATTTTCAGTATTTCGAAAAAAAAAAACAGTTTACCGAAAAAAAAAAGTATGTTTTAAATGAATACATAATTCATTAGGGCAACTTATTAATTTAGCACCAATTTTGAAGCAAATTGATACTTTTTTTATTATTAAATGTATTTAAGCTCTATTTTTTCTGGTCTCACTTACATTCATCACTGAAAACACTCATTCTGTAGGTGTAGATACTAAGATGTCCCGAAAATTCGAGTCATTATCAGTTAGATTTTGAAATTAAGGCTAGCTGAACCAGGTGCATGGATGATGTTCTACGTAGTAGATGAAACTTTTTATTTAGGTACCTATAGCTCTAGATATCAGTGAAAACAGTAGGTGTACTTTATTTTTGTTGAACAGTAAACAGTTTTAGAGTGTAAAACAGTATAATACTGTTTTTAATAGTATGGTTGGCACCCCTACCTCCATCCCATCGGTTTGACAAGCATTCTCAACATTATTCCAAAGCTATATGATTACAAAATGTTATCAACAGAGCCTCTTAAAATGTCACCTCGAATTCTTCCATAAAAACTCAATTTTATGCTTCCCATCTCGGAAATTTGATTCGTAAAATGTTAAAACTTCGGATAATGTAGGTGGTGTGGTAATGTGTAAAATTTGCATATTTTTAGTCATAATAATGTCGTCTCCACCTTGACCGAATATGTGGATCCTGAATGCAAGTCTCGCGTCATCGAATGCTGTGATTCAAAGACTTAAATGAAAGCCGGCGTGACCTCTACTACTGTTTTGGGTATGGGAAGGTCCATCAAAGCAAATACCGAAGTAAGATCTTAACATTTCATTAGCGCAAGAGCACATTTTGTAAAGTATGACGCTTGTTGAAAAACCATAGTGTCATCGCTGACCTAGTGACCATGGCCAAGAGGACGCAAACTCACACAAAACTGAACATTAAATTGTCATGGAAGACTGTCTTTTTAATTTTAATAGAGTAACGAGTTCAAATTGATTGGTTCAACAGATCTCTATATTCCCACCGTCAAGTTTTTGAAGCTCAACGGCGCTCGGTCTCGTGCTCAAATAAACTAGCAGTATATCCTAGGCATTTCTATCTAGGCGGATTATTGCGAGCCGAACTGTGACCTCCTTTTGTCAACATCATGAATAAGGGTTTCGTTTGATTCCGAAACTAGTCGGACAATCACGGAACATGTATGTAGGTGAGTAAAACCATATTTTTTTACTTTATTTATAAATCAATTATTTCATAAGTCAAAACGGTAACACAATACCAATTTATTTTCCAGAATCTCCGTAAGGCGAATCGGAACACTATAGCATCTTCGAGTGTTCGAGAACCGCTAGTAGAGCCTCTTTCACGTTTCGCCACGAGTCGAAGAAAGGCTTGGAGGCTCGCTTTCGTTGTTTACGGGGAGAAATCTCGACCGGTTGGCGGCGCCCGCGCATCGCGTCAGTCCCGCGCACCGCGTCGACATCGACACTCCACCACGCACGCGCGAGTGCGCACGCGCAATACCAACACCTTCTCGTGTCATCAACATACAAACATTCTTTACAACACCCTTTAAATAATTTGTAACAATTCTCCTCAAGTTTTTTGAACCAGTGTTGTGCTAGTGAATGTGAACGGACTGTTAATTTCTTTTTTTGTTAGAAAGTGTTCCTACCTGCCAGGAGTGTTTTTCTATAGTCCACCGGTATGTTGTTTGAAGTTTTAAGCGTATAATAGCGGTATTATTTAGGGACGCATCGCCGGCAACGCATTACGAGCCGAGTTTGGGACGAAGGCTCTCACTGCCGCATCTCTGTGTCTTAGCATTTACAAATGGTTACAAACTTATGAAACTTTCCACTTCTTAAGAAATTGTGGGCCTTCTTGTAGCGGTCGGCAATAACGTGGGATCTAATGAGCTTTTGTCACGATGATTCGACATTTTTTGTAAACATTTACAACCTTATAAAAGTCGTACCTACTTACCAATATCAAATAGCATAATTCCAAATTCGTTTGGTATTTTGATCTCAGAATTCATCCTCTTAATTCTTCGGAACTTGAATACACTAGTTTACTCCAATGCTCCATACAATAGACATCAACGAGAGCGAAAAACTATCTTCAAAGAAAAAATTCTATTACTGAAATCATAGAAACAGTTAACCTACTTGGTTATAACCAGGAAAAAGCGAAAGCTACCACTAAATGTTGAGATTAACAACATTGTCGACAACTCGACACCGATAACCGCAATGCACATACAATGCATAATTTTTTTCTTATTTCCTATTATGGTGCGTTAACCCGCGAATCTATTAACACAAACTGTTTTTACGAGCGCGGCGTTTATATAATTTGCTAGGAATATAGACGTTACTACATGGGTTTTTTTTTTTACGGGATTCCGGATAGATCTTCTATTCGTTTCGTGTGGTTAGTGACTAACGGTGTCAGTTTTAAAGCCGCCCGTGGGCCTCTGACTTGGCTTTACATGCCGTCGAGAAATATATCTCAGACATGCCGTTTCCTCACGATGTTTTCCTTCAACGTTTTTGAAGCAAGTGATAAATACACAATACGAACAAGAATCTGTAAAGTCAGAGATGCGTGCCTTGGTTTCGAATTCGAGACCTATGATTTGGCAGTCTGATTGTCTTACCACCAGGCTATCATTGCTTCGGCTTCCGGTTAGGTTACCGAGATCTCAGGGTGTAACTTATCCCACTTCTTTCAGTGGGTGTTAGTTGAGAGTCGGCTTGATCAAGGGACTAGAACTTCACTAGTTACTTGAGTGGCGATAATCTTCTGCCATCATCTTCATCATTTCAACCGAAAGACGTCTACTGCTGGACATAGGTCTCGATCCCCCAAGTGATTAAGTAATTTCTATAACTACACAACCATACAACCATTCCAATCTATACAAAGGTTGTTTGAAAGAGATCTCCAAGAACGATAAGACTACAAATTTGTACATTTCATTGTTTTGAACAGAACGTGTTAATTTTTGCTATGCAAATGGATTCTATTCTATTCTACCGGGCATTGTAAAGGCCTATTCGGAGGCTCGTTGCGCTGCTAGTCTATATAAAAAAATAGACTTACGGGGGATGCGGTATGGCAGGCCGCGAGTTAGAATTGGCCTTGAATATCATGATTTCATGAAACAGTCATTCAATAGGATAATTTGAACTTGTATAAATTGATGATGCTAAAGAAAATCATTCAAAAAATACATATTTGTTACGGTCGCGAATCATATCAACATACAACCTGATACTGCCCTGCAAATTACAAATAACTTAACGCAGGCTGCCCTGGAACTTTCGCCCTAAGTATAGGTGTAGTAGAAGTGGGATTGTTTTACAAGTGACCGTAGGTATAGTGGCGTCTGCGCAACGTGGGAGAAATGCTATCGTGTTAAATGTACCGGTCGATTGGCACGATAGGGTTGGCGCAAGGTTTATGTAATCTTTGATTATGTGAGGTTATTATGCGATTTACTAAGAATAATGTGTTACTAAGCACTTGTAGAAGGTAGGTACTACTAGACTCACCGAGTATGAAATAGGTATAGTTCGATTCAAAGTTAATGGCGACTGGGAAGTTAGCTGCTCGCTGCGCAGTACCGCACCCCTCACCCCCGCTGACCCATAAATTGGTTACTGCGCAGCGACTCGCCTCATGTTCCGAGCTGCCATTAAGTTTGAATCAGGCTGTAAAAGACAGAAACAAAAATGCAAAACGTATTTCTAAAGCTAGATTATATTTCAGTATTACTTAATTAATTATATATTTTTATTAGAAATGGGCTTCAATTTCTCCTGATAGTCCCTGTAAAGATGCGTCGACACTTTTCTTTTGCCATCTCTTATGAACTCTGAACTTTTTTACATCAATCTTCAGCATCTATTGTCAAACCACTAAAATACATTTTCCAACTTCCTATTAAAAACTTAGCCAGTATATTCTTTCACAAAAACATGGTATTTTATGTCTTAAACTCCAACCATTCGTCAGCCCTACTTCAGTCCATTACATCAATATTCTACTAGCATGCGAGGACGACCGACGGTTCCTCGCTTTGCGCTTGCGTCGAATTTACATGCAAATGTGGTGGGCGCGAAATTGCGTCTAATACGAACATATTACGACTCGAAGGACCAAGTGGTCCTGTTTGACGTAACGTGTTGAAGTTATACGAGTACATACTGAGCGATGTCAACCGTATCTGATGAGATCCACTTTCCAAAGAGGCTGAAGCAAAGCCGCTTATTCCGTCCATTAGTAGGAGTTTGGTTGACTCCGAAACTACTAACGAACTTCAAGCAGATTATGGTATCTTGGTCACCAAAATAACTTTTCCACAGTCAATTTTAGCAAAAAACAGGCTAAGCATTAAAATCGTGTTAACTGTTTAGTAATCCTATGAAAAACTTGTTCTCAAGATTTCGCCAATACCTAAGGGAAATCTGTTTATAATTCGTTTAAAAGTACTAAGTAGAACGTTTACCTAATAGGAATTGAAATCGTCCAACAATTACTAAAATTGTGAGAGCAGCGGTGGCCCAGTGGTGGCGGCCCCGACTTACGAACAGTAAGTCGTGGGTTCGAACCCAGACAGGCGCATTACTTTGTGTAATTTATTTAATCAGCACTGCTCTCAAAACGGTGAAGGAAAACATCGCGAGGAAACCGGCATGTCCTAGAACCAAAAATTCGAAGACATGTGACATCTACCAATCCGCACTGGGCACGCGTGGTGGATTATAGCCCACTCCCTCTCATTGAGAGGAGGCCGTGTCCCTGCAGTGGGAACGTTATAGGCTGGTGATGATGATGATGATGAATTACTAAAAGCCTCTTTGCGACATTTGTCGAAGGGTGCCAAATGGAACCCTATTAGTAAGTCTTCGCTGTCCGTCCGTCTGTCTGTCAGCGGGCTGTATCTCATGAACCGCAATAGGTAGACAGTTGAAATTGTGATTTTTGCTAAATATTATATGGTGCGACTTGGCCAGTATTTTTTCATTTTTAGTAAAATTTTACAAAGTCAACACGTGTTTATAATAAGTAGTACTTTATCGTTACCTAATAGATTCGTTAAGATTTACCTCCCTATATGCTATTGAAATTAATTTACCTATCTAATTCGATGTTTTTTCGTTTAAAAAATAAATGATTATAATCAACACTAGAACCATATTTAAGTGCCAATTGGTTCGTAGCAATTCTTTTAAGTAGGTACTTATTTATATGGCCATCAAATATAGCCGGTCACTTTTGAAGGCCAACCACACATCTGCTTACTGGACCTGTCAAGGTTAAGGCTATGTGACCTGAAGGGTCGAAAGGCCATAACAACTCAGATATAACTCAGGTAGGACTTTTTTACCAATAGGTAACAATCTTTGTTTCAAAATCCGGTCTCGTTTCTATGTTGTTTTTAAAAAGGCATGTTTGTAACACGTAGTTTTCTTCTAGAATTTCCATTTTTAAAAACATGTTTTTCTTTTTAACAGTTAGTTTGACGTGGGCATTTAATCGACGCGTTTAAGATTTTCTAAACCGGTCGACTAATGTAGGCATAACTTTATTAGGTTAAACAGGTGACCTGATGTCGGTCAGCCTACGGCTTTTTGCCTTTTTTATTCTTTCTTATTCACTTCTATCATGTAGTGTTGTAGTGTTTAATTTATATCTATCGAAGAACTTCATATGTAAGCAGTTTGGAAACAAAATCCCGTGAACATGATGACCACATCTGTTACCGCCCCGGTTCTGTAGAGGCCGAGTGCTGCAAGCAGAAATAGTCCTTACGGTGCATAGATATGAACTTCTTCGATGGTACATTACTCGCTTCTATAAATCTTCGGTTTCTCCAAGTTACAATACGGCCGTTGAGAAAATGCGTTTCTGACAGTCAGTTGGACAATTTCTAGTAGTAATATAGATCAAATTCGCAAAACACATTATTAGTTATACTAACTAATAATGTGTTTTGCGAATTTGATGTATGTAATGAAACGCATTCTTTCAACGGCCGCGGCGGACATTAGCTTAGATAACGCTATCCACTTATTACGCGGTCATAGTTCAAGCTAAAAATATCAGCAAGTCACAAACAAATTCGGCAAAAATTGTTTGTGACTTGATTTCATTGTATAGCTGATAATATGGGTGAGTGACAGCTCGGCCCGAGTCAACTCAACCCGAATAATAATACCAGATATTTCAATCCCGCTTGCGGTTTGATTGATTTTTGCTAAAAATGGTAAAAACACATTATTTGGTTTGATGGGTCATTCTTGACAGCGACCGCGCGCTTTAGTTGCTAAAGCGCGGTCGCTGTCAAGATTGACCTAGCAACAAAAGCGCGGTCAGCCTCTTAATAAAATAAAAACTCTTCAACGACACTTCCCTTGACTTCACTTGAGTACCAAGCTACCAGCTGAAATAACAAGTAAATATTATTGCTACCGACCGCATTCGCAATGCTCTAGTTTCACAGTTTTCTCCGAAACGGTACTATGGTAACACCGCACCTAGCCGTACTCAACTAATTGATAATCTGTGTTAATTAAAAGCTAACGTACTGTGTATATTGTATTACCTAGGTATGACTTTTCTTTAAAAATACAAGGCATCATTGATCATTGTCAAATGAAAATATTGTTGAACTTAAAATGAAGATTTGTTCAATCCTAATATTGATCTTGACTTCTTGATTCGGTTGGCTATCATCTAAACTGAACTAAAACTATTGCTGTTCCTTACTAATAAATGAAAACATCTGAAAGAGATGGACATAAATAAGAGTAGTCCAGTTTAAAGTGCAGTGGTGGCCCGAGTTGTAGCAAACCACTTCTCTTAAAACGGTGAAGGTAAATATCGTGAGTAAATGTCCTAGAACTAAAAATTCGAAGACATGTGACATCTACCAACCCGCACTGGGCCCGCGTGGTGGGTTACAGCCCACTCCCTGTACCTACAAGGGAGTAGGCCTGTTTCCCAGCACTGGAAATATTATAGGCTGATTATGCAATTTAAGATGTTTGATAGTTAACACGTAGCTCTTTAAAGTCAGCACTACTGCACCTACATACGATGAAGTTGTTAGTTTCTCAATTTCATTGATAAAGCTAATTATTTCCTTACACATTATAAAAACAATAGTGCAATTAAAATGCTTTCTCTTTTGTTTACATTTTTCCACAATGAAAACGTATATTGTATGATTTAATGTCATGTTTAATTCACTTAGATTAGGTATACCGAATTGTATGTCATAGTATTAAACATTGTCTAAATGCTTTCACTTTGCATATAAACGATGCTTCAGCACGAAGAAAATGTCGGAATCGTCCATTAATTTCAAAAGTGCTGATTAATCACAGATTGCAAAAACGAGATTTCGGAACATAAATCATCGTTAGAACTATCATCATTTTAGTATTATCGTTGCTATAAACAGTAATCAGACGAATTTACAAATTATCAGTTATTTTTTGCGTTTTAGGTACTGATATAATGAGAAACTATGAAAATATGATCGCATGTTTATTCAGAATGTGTTTGAACTGCCTAAAGAAATATAAACCGCGTTCTTTTTTTAAATAAAACACGTTCCAAGACCGAGACCCGAGTATTTACCTTAATGACCCGCCAAAAGCTCCCAAGCTGTGAACATGACCCCGCGTGCGACTCGAAGCCTCAGTCCACAAGGTCAGCTTGCTCAAGTAATACGATGGGAACCTTTGTATAATCGACCATTCAATTACAATTCACAGAATAATCGCTTTGATAAATCGGGAATGTAATACTACCTAATAATAATTCTTTAAATTGTTGTAGTTCCGATTTTTTTAAGCGGGAGTTTTCATTGTAATAAAAATAACTTGCTTAGCGGGAGGGTTGACCTTTAGTGTGGTTTTCAAATAAATTCATTGACTTCTAAACACGTTTGCATGCTAACTAAGTACCTACTAGAAGGGCTATTAATGTCATGTCATTAATATACAGCTGTGGTCTGGTCATGGAGAATCTACACCTACACCAACCTGTCACCGGTGTGATTTTATTTTTATATCGAATTCCCATAACGGTTTCTTATTTCTGCGTGTTGGTCTTTATCATTGAATTCATAAGCGTCAATAAGACTTTCCAATGGTCAGCCACTGACACTCCATTGAAAGAAATGACATCTATTGGTAAACTCGTACATAGTGAAAAATGAATGACTGACTTAGGCGGTAATCTGCTAAAATTTTGACAGTTCCTTTGATCAGTGACCTACCACGAGAACGTCATTGTGCAGTCATTTCTTTTAATTCGTTACGAGTATCGTGTTTGTGGAATACAATGATCAACCAATGATCGACCATTATGAATTTAGCAGATTACGAACTTTTAGCAAACTGACAATGGGATCGTGTTGGAATGACGAATTTATAAAAATAGCAGACTTGGGCCCCAGGCAAAGGTATGCACATAATGCCAGAGATGTCAAAAGCGTCAAGATCCCTTATCTTTGAACCGAGGGAGGATAAACGGAGCGCAACCAGTTCTCCGCTATTTGCGAAATCATCTTATCGCTGAGTGGAATTCTCCTTTTGAGGCTTATTCCTTTTCCCTTTTTAAGTGCTCAAACCTTTATTTAAAAACTGAATCATTGCACTGAGGAGCACCAATAAATTAAAATCTTTTCGTACTTATCATGGCGTTGTTTGTCCAGTATCAGTTCATTGTCCCTGAGGATTTCACTGCTTGCCTTCAAGGCAAGAATAGTTTTGCCCTTTGAGCTGCTCTTGGGGAAATCTTCGTTGTATGCTCTAGTAAAAATAGGGCCGATGTTTTTTTGGCGCGAATGTGAGAAACAATGGCGATTCTGGTAAATTGTGTAAAACTTTCAATATTTTAATAAGTTTTTTTTACGTAATGTCGACTGTGTGTTTCGTCCTACTGCATGTGAAGGAATTAAGGATGTCAATATAAGGTATGCTGGTTATACAGTCGTAATCTTTATGAATTGGTACTGTACCTACGTGATTCCCGGTACAATAAGGACAGATCCTCTTCCTGTCACCTGCGCATCAGAAAAAGCCTGCTGGTTTCGATTTCATTAACACAATGGTGCCACCCATAGATACGCCTTACTTATAAGCCATTATTTATTTTCTCTTTCTCTATCCCTTTTCAGTGGATGATATCCATGTGGATGTGCATTAAATATCACATACCTAAGAGGTTGAAAAATATCGTTCTATCGACGATAAGTAGGTACCACAATTTATCGATAATTTTTCATACGGCGTAAGTATGAAAAATTATCGATAAATCAATGGAGCAACCATAAAAGGCGAAAGAATAAGTAAAATTATAGTTGGTAAGATAATAATTACTCCATTCCATACTCAAACATAGCGGTGTCTTACCGTGATTTTTAGAGCAATTAACACGACGAGTGATTATTTAACCGTAGTTATTTATTACAAGATGCATGTTTACCGTTATGACGTAAGATAGAGTCAGATTTATAAGTAAAATATTTTTTATCAAGCTGGAAATGCATAGAAATCTGCGCGAAGCAGGACAAAGACCTCCTCCTGGCTACCAAGCAGTTCTCCCGCTGTGGACCGGCTGTTGAAATATGATTAAAATTCAATCGGGAAATTATTTAAAGCCACCAAATACATAATAATAACATCCTGCAAGCCGTTCATGTTTTAATAAGTTATAACATTCTTTATTGAAAAAGCCAAAGGCTGAATCGAAGAGTGACGTGACATCTAGTAGTTAAATAAATTAAACTAAATTAACGTTTTCTATTTCCAATATAGTAATATTATAAGTAGACGTTCTATCGATCAATACATTCCATACCTACGAATGGTCATCAATAATAAGTGCGCATACGACGCGACGCCTCGGACTGTCGCAATGGTTTTTTCGAAGGTGGTACACACTTTCTCTGACGTCATGCGAGGATTTGATATATTGTGCAAATACGGTTGTTATAACACTACTAATAGTTATGATCGTATTGCGACGATGCAAGATGTGTCGAGAACATCATGGACAGCTTTTCGATTTCTCGGTCTTTCTCTGAATCGGTACTTTTGGTTTTAGAATAGGTACTTCAACTGCCGTCTTTTGGCAGGAATTTTTAGGTCGTTGCATTGTAAATACTTCCCTGGAGTCGCGAATCATATTTTGATCAAGATAGAACCTGAAACTGACCTGCAAATTGCAAAAAAACGTAAGACAGTTTAAATTTCGCGTACCTACTCTGTCTGGATTTACCTAAAAGAATTACGTTCCAAAAAATCCATTACCTCGTGTCTGATTAGTAATGATTAGATGATTATATGAGGAGCTCGTGGCTAAGTAGTAACTGCCGCACGGGTCGATCCGTCAGGTTAAGCTACGCTTGCCGGGGTTGGTCTGTGGATGGGTGACCATCTTTACATACCGTGCCTCGGAAAGCACGTTAAGCCGTTGGTCCCGGTTGTCTTTCGTGGATCTTTGACAGTCGTTACGGGTCGTCAGAAGCCCGAAAGTCTGACAACCAGTCTTACCAAGGGGTATCGTATTACCCAGTTACTGGGTTGTGGAGGTCAGATAGAAAACAATCGTATATAAATATTAATAACTATCGCACAATGCGTAACGATGAATTCTTTTGGTTTCTATACAGTACTAATTCGCCATACGTAGCGTCCGCGATAGTACATTACGAGTACCAATGTTTGTGTTAACAATGCAGTTTTCTTACAAGAGAACTTACTTAAGCATACAATAAGTTACGAAACCAGTGGCCGATTAGGCGAGAAAAACCGCGGGTGTAGTAAAACTATTGTTCTATCGTACGTGAGAATACGGCGTGTCGCAATGTAAGTAAGCGTGCAGTTAGAGTGACGATTGTGCACGCAATTAGGCTATTTGGTACCTGGGATTGTATGTCTGTGGCCAGTCATGTGCCTACCTAAAGCCTCGTGCAGACCAGCGCGACGCGACGGCGCGATGCGACTTGAACAATACAATTTCTAAGAAAAAATCACGGTATAACAATAACCGATGTCGCGTCGCGCTAGTCTGAACGAAGCTTAAAAGATGAAATGCTTCTCCAACTTCTAAAGTCAGCACAAGGTTGCACGCTTTCAATCACAATCCGAAAGATTTTAAACTAATCCATTGCTTCATATGTTTGAAAAATTTATTATGCTCAGCAATGTAAATAACGCAGTGAATGTTGTTGAACTGTCAGAATGAAAGGCATTACCATTGTAAGGATGTTACGCAATTACCCAACAGCGTTATTATAGCCCAAGAAGTGGCGAAAATTGTATGAATCAGTCAGCTAAGTTGGTAGCCAGGTTGAGTGCCTATAATGTGCCTAAGCGAGGTCCTTCGTGGCATTTGGCCGCACAAGTCTGACATATTTTGAAATTGTGTATTAAAGAGGTGTTCATATTATGACAAAAACTCAGCAATTTTTTTGGAGGAAGCTTTGCTCTTTGCCTAGCTGTTTTCAAAGTTTTTTGAACTAGAAAACCAGTAAATGCATGCATGCTGTCATATCAAACATATTCTTCAAAAGGAGAGCTGTCCAACCAATGGAGAAAGATTAATATTATAGTTATCAGTCTTAGAGAAATGGTAATGACAGTGTAGTCACAGGAGATTAAATATCAGTTATTATGGCAGAGCTAGGACATCCGTTAGAGCTTGCTTGGCTTGCTGCGTGACAGCTTCTACGGCTATGTGTTCTGGTATAGTTCGATTCAAACTTAATGGCAGCTCGGAAGTTAGTTACTCGCTGCGCAGTACCCCATCCCTCACCCCCGCTGACCCATAAACACGTTACTGCGCAGCGACTCTCCTCATGTTCCGAGGCGCCATTAAGTTTGAATCGAGCTATCAACATGACGACCAAATAGGACAAGACTTTTTCCATTTGGAAATAGGTAGGTAAAGTACATGAGTTAGCTAGAGCACTAAGTGCTAAGAGATCTAATTTTACGTTATTTTGCTGGTGGTAAGATAGTAAGTTTGACAAACGTACCTACCGGTATAAAGAAAATCAACGGACAATTTGTTGGAAACTAAAGTATTGTCGAAATGAAGACGTATCGGTGTTCCATCCATAAGGTGTATAATCAAAGGGTGTATTGTCGAAATAAAATCTTTTCGAAGTTCAGTTTCGTAGTCAAGAATTAGCTACAGCTCTCAAGCTAAATTACAATAGGTAGGTAATGATCCGTGTTTTATGTGCAATATGATACAAATTCCTAAAGCAACTTGGGTTTTGCTATTATGTCTGTAGTCACCGAAAGGTTAGGCAGAGGTGCTTCTATAGTTCACCCACATTTCGATAGTTATGTTTTAGTCCCCTGTAATAGGGGCGAGTCTATTGCCATCAACCGAGCACACATCCTATTGCTATTATGTCCTTAGGCCTTATTTTATCGAAACTCGCAGTGTGTAGGTTATTTAAGAAAGGTTCTTTATTTCATCCAGCATTTAAGTTACCTTGACTTCTGAACCTAGACTTTTGGTACCTAATGCTATCATTACCCATATGGTTAGGCTCTGGTGGTTGGTTCCCTCTAGTACGTGTGAAGGCGCCCTAATCTTCACGAATTACACAGTGGGTCGTGATTACTGTGAGCGAATTCCTTATTAACTACGATTGCACTGAGTTGTAATTATGTGCTTAACACAACACAACTTAAAAGTCCCACCGTTTAAGTCCAAGTTATTTGGCTACAAATAACTTGGACTATAAGACATTGTGTACTACGTTTATAATTATTGTCTTTGGTAAGACAAATGGATTCTTTTAAGAATGAAATAATTGAGATTTAAAAGATTTCTCTCGCTGATTAAGAATTAAAAGATTATGAATGGAGCCAAACCGGTATTTTTATTACTTGAATATTTCTTCCGAATAAAATGTCATATTATAAAAAATAATATGGAAGTTTCTAACAATTTATTTACTTAAGTAAAGATAAATATGGCGAACTAGTGAGAAATAAGAAAAATGGCTAACTAATGAACTAAAATATTGTTTATGAAATGCAATAATTAACATCGTAACACCGAATATTTAGTAATAAAGACCTAAAAAAAATATGTAAACTTTCCAATTGCCTTTTTTACACCTAAAACAGTTCAGGGGTCTTATTATGAAGTATTAATGCCATCATTATTCCACTGCGAAAAAAGGATGGTGCTAGCGGCCTCATATAGCTCCGTCTCTCACTCACACTGGAATAATGGTGGCATTAATACGTCATAATACGGCCCCTGTTCAGTGTAATAATTGCAATTTATTATTAATATTCTAGTTCACTAGTTAACCATATTTCTTATTTCCATACATTACTGTATATTGTCAAATTAATCAACACAGCGAAATATTTGACAGTTATTTGTGACATTGCCCACTTTCTGTATAAACGCTTTTAATAGTTGCGATAAATCTTGTTGCTTCAACGTCAGGGCTTATTGGCACTTTATAAATGTCTATGGCAGACAATGGCACAGTTTCGTGTGTCACGCCTCTATGTAGTCTATGGGAAGAGGTTTGTTAAGAAATCGGCCCGGTTCGATGCGCCTGCGCCTTTTCACGAGATCACACATGGAAAGTAGATCTATACTAACAATGATTGGAGATAAAGCATTTAAGTTTTTTCTTTTGGAGAACAATGTTAGAGTAATTAGTGAGACCCTTTATGACCTTTCAGTAATTAATGGGTTTTTAAGCTAAGTACGAGTTTTGCATATCGTAGGTACCTACTGTATTTTATGATTGAATAATAAAACCATGTTAATTTTATACTGATACGGATAAATTGGTATTTTATCAGTGAATTCAGATAGCGGAAATAACTGCCGCACATTTTCGTTTTCTAGCAAGAAAATTGCAATGAAAATTACGTTTCGCTGGATTGTTTTTATGCATTTAACTCTTTTATACAGTAAAAGAGGGATTTGTACCAGCAACTAGAGCTTGACGCTTTTATATGAAAAAAAAAATACTCAATAGTTTTTTTTTTTTTTTTGACTAGTCAATCTCGTAGCTCACCTCTGAGGTGATGACTACTTAACCGGACATTCCTGTGGCTGCCTTAAGCTACTACACTCAAAGCCTCCAGCCAGGGGCAAAAACTATTCTAATTAAAACTAGGCGAGCGCTCGCTAAGCGTCGCTGGCGGGAGGACAGCAAGTTGGGACAGGCTGGATCAAGGATAATTCATTATTATTAATCGGGGAATTTAAAGTCTGGCTCAGCATCGACGCGGGCTGGCGCATCAACGAGCAAGGGTCGGGGGGGAGTATTATTTACTCGGGTGGGTCGCAATCGCGGAGGACCTCGGCGGCGAGGTCGGAATGCGGGTCGGTGTCTGTGTTTGTGCACTGTATGAGGGTTATGGGGTCGTCTGGGTCGGTAAGGTTTTGCCTCGGGCGGCGGATATGACTGATTCTACTAGGGACATAGGCCTCGACAACCAGAGTGTTGCGATGTTTGGCGGCGGACTCAAAGAAACGCTTGGAATTGCGTTTAAGAAATTGGTGGATTGTGGGGGTCGAGATGGAGGATCTCGTAATACTCAATAGGATCTGTATATCGTCTTTATTCTCTAGAAACATGAAATAGAGATTTGTGGTTTTGACGCTCCTAACTAACACTATGGTTTGCTCGAAAAGTATCTGTAGAAAGTGTAGACAGACTATTGAGGTTAAATTCTTGCTCAAGCACGTGACAACAAAGTGAATTCACTTGGTGAGAAATAAAAAAATAAATTTACAGTAGGATGTGTTACTAATTAGTATCACACCCATTTTTTGTGTGGTTATCATTAAATTGTACCTATTTGTAATTAATATAATATATAGGTAATTAACCTAATTTGTCATTTGACAAACATATTATATAAGGTGATTTAAAATCAGAATTTCGAGTTTAAGTATTCAAATAATCGAATCGAAGCACTCAATTAGTAAATGACTCTACAAATTGGCATCCACAGATACGTTTCCTGATCAATTTGTTTACATTTTCATGATATACTTTTGGTACAGACTATACGTACGTTATATCACAAATACATAACCCTAACAACGTATTCTCAAGTAAATCAAAGTGCGCAAGCGGTGCGAGTGCGATGCGCCACACTGTGACCTGAATATGACGCAAGCGCAACTGAGATATACCATCATCTCGCGATCTACCCACGGTGTCATGCCGGTTGCAATATCGATGTGATGTGTATTGCAGAGTAAATACAACTTTTTAGTTGAGAGCAAAGATAATGTTTGTGGAAGTGGCATGGTGAATGATGCGGTTGATTTTGGTTTGAAATGTAGTAAATGTTGGCTTAGTATTGAACTATGTACGAGTAGGTAGGTACTGCTAAAGTTAGCAGTACCTAAGGTTTATCCCGTCTCAAAATCTTTATTTATGTTTCGCCGGGAAACCGTCGGAGAACACAGAAATTGATGAATTAATTACCTATCAAGAAAGAAAGAAAAAATGCAAGTTTTGGTTTCGCTCGAATCGCTGGACTGTGGTGCCCATTCGTGAGATGATGATTTAAAAGTGATTTCCTCATTCATTCAAAATTCATTAATTCAAGGATAAACCGCAATTTCTGACACTGTGACAAACGGGTTTGAGACCGCAGTCATTTCTTTCCTACCGATGACATTATTATGATTTTATGAGCAAAATCTTTCAAATAAAATTGTATTTGCAGACACTTCTTAAATATGTTCTTTTAAATGTGACCTTTTAAATTTTGTAAGTGGGCTTCAAAACTAGCGTACATAATCATCTTACCTTATGGCACAGTATAAATAAGTAACAGTAGTATATCTTTATAGAAAACTGCCGAAACGATGCGCTACGAAATCTCAATGTATATCAGTACGCAACAGCAGGTATTGAGTGCGCGGCAGTTAGCCCGGAGCCGAAGGTTTATCTACCAAGCGGCCGTAGGTAATTATTTCAGTCACTGCCGGGATATAATACTGTTATTTATTATACTCTGCTTTAGGTTTGTCATAAGGTCATGAAAATATCTTGTAAGGCGGTTTTTATTACCAATCAAATAAAATTAAATTCAGGAAAAAGTTTTAGTTCTGCCAAATACCTATAGGTTTATTTTTGGTCGCAATGAAGGTTATTCTCCATTAATTCGTGTTCACCTAGTTAGGACCTGTTCCTAAAAACCTCCATGCCAAATGAAAGGAAATTGTTTATTCTGTAAATAGGATACACGACAAATAATAAAAAATAATAAAAATCTAGTTGGAATCGACATTTTCTATCTTACTAGCCCTGAGAAGAAATGGCGAAACACTCAGAGGTCAAAGTTTTAAAGTCCAGACATTAAATATCAGGAATGTTGTGTAAGAAAACAATAGGATGTCTTTGACCAACTTTATTTACTTACTTTTCTTTACTTTTCTAAGGTCAAAGGTTGTTCTTACGTTCTTTGTCCCACGGCCCCACCGTTGCTTTACACTACATTAAGTACTTACCAAATTTTTGTAAACATACATTTTTCCATGTGCTAAAACATCGGAGCCTTCTTTTCCCTAGCCCTAACGCTGCAGACACATAAAATATGTATTTCTACGGCTTTAAGCATACTTTCTTTCTACTTAATAGCATTATTATAAGTCTCTTCACAATTCTAATGGAGCTGTAACTAAGCACAATACGCTAATGTTGCACATAACGGAAGAATTTGTTTTCTTTTATTGCTTTTTTTTTTGTTGTTTTGACATACAAATACTGTAGTATTTTCTTTTCTTTTATTTTGTCTCTAATCTCTAAACAATGTAAATGCAAATGGTTGTAGTTTTTTTAGTTTACTTAATCGTAGGTTCTATTTGTCTCGAGGCTTAACTAGTACAAGCCACGGTGTAGGCATTAAAAATATTTGTTCGTGCAGTGTTATTGGGTTTTCAATTGGGCAATATCCAGTATCGGCCCAGAGTCTGGGTGAGCAGTTGCAGCCCGCGAATTTCAAATTTCAGTCAATTATCAGTTAGATTTGTTACAAAGTTTGTGGAAAAGTTCATATAAAACAAATCTAACTTAGGGAGATGTATTAATGGTTCCAATGATCATAATTCTGTAAATACATATCTGTTACGGTCGCGAATCATATTTTGATCAAGATACAACCTGAGGACCTGACTCTGACCTGCAGCCTAATTGCGCAACACATTTTATTTTTGATATCAATTCCGAATCGAAACCAAGTCCAATTTAAATCGCATGCCATAATTGGAATTACGATAAACATTTTTTACCAATCGACCGAAATTGAATAGGGTTGTTCCTATAAAACGGCTATACGTCTTTAATTTATATGTTTTGTTCCACCATATAGGCATGATTAATTTCCAAATTATTGTGCTTTAATTTAATTTTATTTTAATTATAACTGATGCTCTACTAGTGCTTATAGATGAAAATGTACAATGATTGCCGAAAAATTTAAAACCATTTTTTAAAACACTTTCTATCAAAAACTACCATAATTGAAATGCGTAACAAAACGTTTCCTTTCCCCGGTTTTTTTTATCTGTGGCCAATGATAAAATCGTAGAAAAGCAGTGTTGTCAACTTAGTGGGATTTCCACTAAACCTGGGGGTTTGGACACCCCTACTGGCGAAGAAATTGCTTGAAATTGCGGGTTGCTTTTAGTGGCTGGTGGTTTTGTCTAGTGGTTAGTTTAATTCAATTTGTAGAAAACAAATTACTAAAACTGACTCGAGAAAATATTAAAATAACAAGATAATGGCATGTTTTATTGTTTGTCTAAAACCTGTGTCAGTGATTTTACGATGTATTTCTTTCAAATGCCGAAACCACTGCAGATTCGAACGCTGTTTTGGCAAAACTGTTCACCATGATGAATATGTTGAAACCAATCAGAGGCTCCGCCCGAGTAGTGATCGCAAAACGACGTCATTTCTAAAAAATATTTCACGGGAAAATACTACCGGGGTAAAAAAAATCTGCCGTTATGCCTAAAAATGTATAGATCTAACAAACATTCAAACATCTTCACTAACTTTTTCATTAATTATTGTAGATTAAGTTGGATGATGTTTAAAAAAATACTTTGACCTTTTGTTTTATTTTCATTCTCAAATTTTCAAATGGACCTCCAAAACAGCGACCGAATGTCAGTAACAGAAAAATAAAATTAAAAAAATTGTGACTAAACTATACTCTATTTGAAATAAGATTATGCATTTAGGAGCTCGTGGCTAAGTAATAACTGCCGCACGGGTCGATCCACCAGGTTAAGCTACGCTTGCCGGGGTTGGTCTGTGGATGGGTGACCATCTTTACATACCGAGACTCCTCCGTGCCTCGGAAAGCACGTTAAGCCGTTGGTCCCGGCTGTCATTCGTGGATCTTTGACAGTCGTTACGGGTCGTCAGAAGCCCGAAAATCTGACAACCAGTCTTACCAAGGGGTATCGTATTACCCAGTTACTGGGTTGTGGAGGTCAGATAGGCAGTCGCTCCATGTAAAATACTGGTATTCAGCTGCATCCGGTTAGACTGGAAGCCGACCCCAATATAGTTGGGAAAAGGCTAGGCAGATGATGATTTAAATAAACCGTTTCGTGATCGGTTGAACATTAAAAGCAAAAAAGTGGTTACAATACCAAGTGTTTACTGAAGCTGCCATTTGTCATGTCACCAACGCAATAGAAGTCAAAATCGGTTGAACGGATTATAAAAAATGTCTCATCTTATTTCTTTTTATAGCACTCGGGGAAAAAAAATGGCAACACTGAGAACAACACAAAATTGTATTATATTTACAAATTTTAATATCCTATACGAAACGTGGGCCTATGTTAGGCAGTTTTGGAACATTTTTCTTGTGGCTTGTGTAAGCCGGATGAACTGGAAAATTCTCTCATTAAATCAATACTGTTTTGCTCAATAGCGAAAAATACGTCGAGATTATCACTACAAGTAAGTAACCCAATATAAATAGGAATAACGTGAGTCCCTACGTCCGTCAACCTCACATTCTAACTGAAATTGTTAATTGATATTTTTGTACATAAGTACCTACATGCTGAAATAAACTATAGTAACCACTAACCTAACTACAAAACATATTCATAATATTTTCACAGACGGTGCTAGAGCTGAAAATACATGAATGGAACACTACCCAACATGAATCTTCTTAATTTCCTAACAAAGAAGTTGGATGGCTAAGATGGCTAGATGGCAAAAATGCTGTGAATGAAAATGTAAGCTTTTAGTCACATAGTTAAGAATCAAGTGAGGCAACTTACTTTATAATAAAATTATGAATATTTATTTCCTTGGCCGAACTTTCTACATCATAATTATATTTTATGTATACCTAACTAATGTTTACATAATTTAGTATTACAAAATATCTGGACATTGAAAAATCAGCCCTAAGTAAAGAAGAAATTATACAAACAGCAGCAATAACTAGGCTAATGGCTTTTGTCCAGCCATGGGCCCAATGAATGCCTACTTTACTTTGCCACAGGGTTTATTTATAAACATTGCTTAAAGTTAAATGACGTTCAAATGTCAAAAATGCATGGTTATACAGTTGCTAATCATTACTTAACTTTAAGTAACGTTTATAAATAAACCCCATAATGTTTAAGTACTTTATTTGAGCAGAAAATAATATGATTTTGTTTTAAAACTGTAGAGTTCCTGGGAAGTTTCACCTACGAAGACATGAAGGCAGCATGAATGAAGGCACCTGCTGCGTTGCTACTTAGAAACTGAAGATAGTTCTTGAAATATAATTGTTGTTTTAGAAAACTGTTGAGTCTTGAATGACAGTAATATAAATGTATGTTCCTATTTTGTTAATTGATAATGATAACAGTGTAAACTACAAATAAAAATAACTTATTATGAAATATTTAAGAATTGAAGTTTTTTTTTTCATTAACACAACAATTAATAAAATTATGTCTCTTTGGTCTAGGGGTCGCAAGAGCTACTGCTGAGTATGAGGTCCTGGGTTCGATGCCTGGGTTGGGCATAGTGTTATTGGGTTTTTCCACCTGGAATTTCTTAGTAGTGCCCGGTTCATGGCAATACGCTCGTCCCCTATTACATGGGACTTAAACATAACTGGTGAAATGTGTGTGTACAGGCAAACCTCTGCCCAACTCTTCAGAGAAACAGTGATATTATGTATGTATTTTCAGTAGGTTCAGTAAATAGAGCGAAATAAATTATGGAAAACAAAGCAAACAATAACTGACAATAGCCTTTATTCACATTTATGAAATATTTACACATGGGGCAAAAAGAAATTGGAAAATATATTGTAAGGATTAGTGAAATTTAATGTATTCCTGTGGAATTCATCATGGATTATGTATGTACTGCTGGCTAATTCTTGCTGTAAGCGCATGAGAGTTTATACTTTTCCTCAATAATGAAGTTGAGCCTGACACCTGAAAAAAAAAAAGAATTTAAGTAAATCTTCTATATTATGTATATTCCATGATCCATTACATCCATCCACAAAATAAATTCTAATTGGCCTCTCCCTTAAACACTTCAATGAATACAACAATTATTAGGTTCAATGACTTTGTATGAAAGTTTATGTTTGATGGTGCATTTCGTAGTCACCAACATAACACGTATGTATGTTTAAATAAATAAAACATTGTGCTAAACACACATTCAATGTTCAACACTTAGAAATAAAAGAATATTGTTATTACTTATGTAAGTACCTTAGATGGTGGTGTGGTATGTTCATTGATGTCCTTACATAATCCACTGTCTTCTATGCTCAGTACAATGGATACAGTACGAGGTACGAATTTGTCTTTCAATAAAATACCTCGTTTCTGAAATTTCATAATATATATCTTTAGTAGGTTGTAACAGAAGAGAACTTGGTCAGTGGGTCGTCCTATGGGCGGATAATTTTCACAATATTATAATTTATCGACCGCTTCGATATTATTTTAATATATCACTATTATTGATTTATCATTGAGGTTTTACACAAAAACACATTCACAATTTATTAAAACCATGTTCACTTACATTATTTTCTTAATAATTAAGGAGATTATACGAGTAAATCCCAAAAATATTACAAAGAAAATCAAATGCGAGGAGTACATTGCCTTCTATTATAACTGACAGAAGAAACAAATTACTCGTTGATTTTAAACCAATTCAGCGATGTCAAAATGGTTACGTAATTCGAATTATAGCCTTTTTAGACGCGTATCGTTCACTCTTTAGCGTCTCATTCAGACTGCAGTTGATATCAAAAATTTTAGAGTTACGTAATACGAAAGCTGTCAAATTTTTCAATTTCCTGTTTAAATGATATCAATTCCACTCAAATTTGTATTGAAAATGTGTTGCGTAATTAGATAGCTGCTAATTGCAAAAAACGGAAGAAAATTTTAATTACGCGGGCTGCAACTGCGGAATCACATTACTGCGATAGGGTCGCCCCATATTATTTGGGACTTAAACTTACTTATCTGGCAAAATGTGGGAGGTTGTACACAGTTACACGCCTGTCAAATTAATCAGCTCCTGAGTCCTGACGTAAATTGACGTAATTTTAGTAGGCAAGTTTTTAATCATGTCAAAACTTGTATGGATTAGTGTCAGGGGCTGATTAATTTGACAGGACTAAACTAAAATGTATCTTCTGTCCTTTTCTTAATGAAATAGAAAGAAAAAGATGCACTGAACTTAAATTTAGTTTAGTTTGTGAACAACAGAATCGGCACCATTATCAACTTCTGTTAACTTAACTCCAAGTAACCGCGTGCATGCTATTTTAAAATAAGTGTAATAACTAATAAGTATAAAAAGCACTGTTATTGAAGTGTCATCTGTACTATCGAAGAACTTCATATCTAAGCAGTTTGAAAACAAAATCCCGTGAAAACGATGACCACATCTTTTTCCGCCCGGTTCTATAGCGGCCAAGCGCTGCAAGCAGAAATAGTCGTTACGGTATGTACCTATAGATATGAAGTTCTACTCAGCACCGATAATTGAAGAAAGTGGCCTTATTAAAACCGAACCGCACTGAGATCGAGCCAAATATGTATTTGTGTTGTATTTACATAAGTAAATAACGAATGAATATGTTTTTTATGTAAATATAAGTGGCAATTGTAGACTATGTATTTTCTTTGAATGGGTTAGTTACACTTTCTTGAATGAATCGAGAGAATAAGAATATTGGTAATTAAATGATTCAAGAAAATAATGTGTTTTCCAGTGCAAATACTTCCGGTATAGGTAACAACTTGAGTTTTTGTAAATGGTCAGTGGGTAGTCGCGTCCAACAATTTGGAAAGGAATTGGTAAAGAAGCCATAAAAAGTAATAGATGGTACATTTCCATTGAATACCTACTAAATCTACTCCATTCTCCAAGTACGTCATGATCAGCCAACACCACCATGTTCCCAAGTGCTAACCTGTAGGTATGCTAACAGATTCCCATGTTCAACAGTCAACTCATTATAAGCTGACATACCTACGAGTACCTATACTCCATTTGAAATAAGGATAGACATTTATCTTTTTCACAGTCCGTTCAACCGATTCTGACTTCTATCCAATAGGCATAAGGATGACATTAAAAGCAAAAAAGTGGTTACAATTTTCAAATGGAGTATAGATAGCTGGTTCAAGCCGAGCAACAAAATACTTTCACAAGTCTATTGATGCTACAAAGTGTATTCTTTCGCCCTTCGCACACAGGATAAAAATGATGATTATGACACCTTGATTCCGATCGATGTCCTAATTATTTTTTGTGTCACGACCTCGTGCGAAAGCGAAAACTAATTGTAATACAATATTATTT
Organism: Xanthia togata; assembly: GCA_963853775.1. Lineage (NCBI taxonomy): Eukaryota > Metazoa > Arthropoda > Insecta > Lepidoptera > Noctuidae > Xanthia > Xanthia togata. The sequence goes on from OY970791.1 coordinate 23,157,685, forward strand.
AACACCGCGGCACCCAAACAATGGTGTTCTTTTTAAGTGGGTGTTAGTGAATCATAATGACGTCATAATTAGGTAAATAAGTCATATAAACATTGCAGCTGACTGCTAAATTCATTAACATATTAATCTATTGGCATTAATTATGACATTTTAAATGCAATTCATTTTTAGTTTGTTGTTTACCTTGAAGACTTTAGGTACAGAAAGAACAGAATATTTCTATCCAAAAATGATGTCTTTCTATGGAGCCTTGACGAATAAGAGATGCCTACAATTAATTTTGAGGTATTCCACTCAGAGCACTGATTTCAATCATTTCAACTGCACTTGTCCGAACCGAACCGCACCTGAGCACTCCTTAACCGCACTGAAATAAAATATTAATAAGTGCGGTTTGGTGGAACAGTATAATAATAGTTATTTGTTATACAAGAGTGCAAAGTTGCTTTTTAACCGCGTGTTCAATTTTGATGACCGAGCAAGCGAAGGATTCTAAAATTGAATCACGAGCGCAGCGAGTGATTCAAAATTAGAATCCTGAGCGTTAGCGAGGGAATCAAAAGAGCACGAGGTGAAAAATCTTTGCACTCGAGTGCAACACGTAACTTTTCATTCCACCTCAGCGAGGAAATGACTAAATGCAAAAAAAAAAACGTTTACAATCACAAGATAGGTACACTTTTATTTCAGTTTAGGTATTAATTACTACATTATGACAGGTAAGTATTACAGAATAATCTTTAAATTATAACAAAATAATACTAAGGTATAATTAAGAAAATTTTAAAGTAACGTTGCTACAGTTATTTAAATTGAGTGTAATATTTTTGTTTGGTACTGTAATATTGGTGTTAGTCACTTGTGTACTGTTTTTCGGTAAACTATCTGTCATACTTAATAGTTGTACCGATTCATCGGATTCCCTTGGCGTGAATGTTGTAGAGAGAGGGAGATGGTTAGGTGTTTCATAACGGCTTATTTTTGATGTAGAAGGGCCAGTACAAGGATCCGATTGATCTTTCAGTGTAATGGCTCCTACGATGCCTTCACATATTTTAGACTTATTTTGGATGGAATCCTCTATGTATCCCTCTACAACTGCATTGGACTTCCAGCCTCCGTGGCGCTTAAGGGACAGCAGATCAGCTCCGGAATCAGCCAAAAGTGTGGCTGAAGTTCGTCGGAAACAATGACCCGTGTACAACAGGGGTTCTGGAAGTTCAAGAAATGTTGCTATTTCTCGTGGGATACTGCCAATTTTATTAGTACCCATAGGCTGTCTAACACACTTTCCATTGCGATACTGTAGAAAAAATCGATTGATTGGAGTGTTAGGCGGGCGTAAGGCTTGATATTTCTCAACAATCGTTACGTATTCCTTGCGAATGACGAAGTTGCGGTCTCTTTTTGTCTTTGTATTAGGTAAATTAATTAATAGTAAGTCATCTGAATGTTTCTCAATGTTTTTGACATTAAGTTGTGTTAGTTCATTAGTTCGACATGCTCCGTTTATTCCAATAATAAGAACAACCTGTAACGTAAAGAGTATTGTAGTAGATAAATGAATAAAATTGATATGAACGCATAATTATGCCTATCAACATCTACTAAGTATACTATTTAATTGAGATTAATATACTTAAGTAGATACTGAATGTGCAACTGACTTACTTTTGCCGCCAAATATACGGAATCGGGTGCTTCGTTAAGAAACTTTTCAATATCAGATACTGTGAAAACCTTCGATTTTTTTGGTTGATGACCAGATGAGGCTCTTTTTAAAAATGCCACTAATTTAGGATAGGTATCGATATGTTTGTCTTTTTTCATCTTTATTGTTGCTTTTAGCATCGAATACGTACTCCATAGAGTGCTTGCTTTCTTGTTCTCGGATAATTCTATAAAATATGCCAGCAAAACGTTTTCTGAGAAAGTTTTGGCTCCTTTTGCTAGTCGCCACGTGTTGAACATATCGTACTGTTTTAAATACTTCTCGCGTGATTGTTGAGGGAGAAAGCTCATTTGCGCATTATTAACAGTTTCAGTCAATTCTGTTGGCGTCAAGCAAACTTCCTCGTCGCTAGAATCACTCATTTTAGTTTTTTCACTTGTTTTCAAGTTTCTTGTTTTTAATATACCTAAGGTTTAACAATGACGTGAAAAAATGCCGCGTAAAGAACCGCGTACAAAGCAAATTGAAAAAAGAACACCAAGAAGGTTCCGAGTCTGAGTTTTTAACAAATTAAAAAAAAGTTGTATGATATATTCGGCACCATAGAGGTAGCAGTAAATAGGTTTAATGTTTTTTTTAATTCACAAACTTAGTGCACACGATGTTCTAAATTCAATTTACTTTATCCTCTAGAGAATAAAAACGGCTTTTCCACTCAGATACTGAAGATTAAAAATACTCTTTCCGAGATGGTGGGATGAAAAATTATTTTCTGTCCCCGAATGGCACCTGCATTCACTTTGTAGTCTATTGTTACGATACCACCAAACCAAAGAAAGGTAGAATCGTAATACTGACGCCTGTTTTTATGGTCCTGTATTTTTTCAAGAAGAGTATAGGTAGGTACCTATTTCAAATTATGTCGGATTTGCAAAAGCCAAAAGAGATACGTAAGGCTTTTTATAGCATTAATGGGAATGCGCAGGGAGCCAGCGAAATTCAAAATTTGCAACAAATAACGGAACAAATACATAACAGAATTATAATTATTATTCAGCAATATAACTCCCACAAATGTCATGATTTCATGAAATAGAATGACTATTTTTATCAATATGATTACATGAACTTAGAGAGTTGTATTGAAGATTTCTATGATTATAATTCTATAAATAAACATTTGTTACGGTCGCGAGTCATATTTAAGATCAACATACAACCTGATACTGAGCTGCAAATTGCAAAAAAAACGTAAGTAAATTTGAATTTTGCGGGCTACCCTTGCTTTTTTTTTTTTTTTTGGGTGGGAAATCATCAAATGACTCCTCCCGCTCTGGGTGGAGCGGGAGGGCGTGTCAGACTCTTACTGACTAAAACCCACCCGTGTTCCTTCTGTTGCCTGTGCAATGCCAGGGGGCCACGGTATCCCTTTCGGACTTTCCCGCAACCCCGGCAGGCAATGGTCTCATCGGACCCCATCACTCGCTGACACTATTTGAGGCGCGCGTGGAACACAACGCGCCGTCCGGGCTTGGTCCTTACCGGACGGCGAGCTACCCATTGCTCACCGTCCGCAAGCCTTGCGGGCTACCCTGACGCTTTCACCTTAAGCAGTGCGGGCGTCTGTACCATATTTTCGGCAAAGGTTTCACATCTTAAATGTACCTACATCTGTATTTACATCTTTACGATTACCTACTCCAAATGCGTACATACAAGAGCATAAATAAGTATATTATTTTCTCACCTAATTCCAACCGCAAATGCGACCACAACAGCTCGCGTTTGCGCCGACTTCGGCCATCATTCGATACAGGTGCGGACTCGGTCTCAAATAACTGTACAATACAATACACCAATACACACAAACTTACTAAAGATCAGATTACTTTAAAACAATGGAGCTTTGAAGACCTCGACTAAAACAATTAAGTACCTACAGATTCTTTGTAATTACCGCAATTCTTTCTAAGCAAACGGTTTTCATTGAAAGGAATCTCATGACTCATCTGTAGCTAGGTATTTGTTTTGATTGAATTATGTTTCATGGATAAATAGCTGCTTTAGATAAAAGTCCAAGGGAAGGATATTTTGATAAAATGTTGACTAGCATGATTTGTCCTTTCAGAAACTTACACATTTCTATCTTATTAGCAGATGTAAAGGCCTGTAAAGGTCACGTACTACAAGTTTTTTAGACGACATAAGCATTTTACGAGTGTAGGTTTCAGTAACCCACAGAATGTAAGTTTAAAGTCAAAACTTTATACTGTAAACTTAATTCACGACTTGTATATAAGCCGACATTAAATCATCGCTAATACCTTGAACAGACAAAGTAAATTTCAATCTTATAAGAATAAAAACGAACGTAGCAGACGTGACTTACACAATTAAAAAACTAAAATGGTAGTGGGCAGGTCATGTCATCAGGGGTAAAAACAAGAAGAAACAGAATGGTATCCCAGAGAAGGAAAGAGGAAAAGAGGAAGACCATTTCAAAGATGGGAAGACAGTTTGAGAACTACTGCGAGAGAGACATGGAGAAAAAAACTCACGACTGTGAAACGCTATGGGAAAGCCTGGGAGAGGCCTATGCTAAAGAGCAAAGCAGTCTGGAGAATTGTGATGTCTAAACTGAGGTGAGGTGAGGGTGAGGTTGTCTAAGGTTTAAGAATGCTAATAAAGGCTATTTGAAATTGAAATACCTGAACAGCATTCTCCTAAGCCCTCATTTACACTGTTCAGGTGCTAACACCATTAGAAAGAAAACCGCTAATACACTACGGGCAGCCGATGCATGCTTAGAAAACGCGACTTGTAAAATTCATACGTTCTCATGATTGTCGTGGTCGCGCCAATGCGGTCACGACCTTAATGTCATTGCTGTATTAGTTTGATCCATACACAGCTGTTAATCTACTTGATAGTCCTGACTCACCTAACGATAATACCGTTTAATATTGTTTCTCTTCAGAGAATTAGGTATAAACAAAACACTAATTAAAAAAAAAATATCGTCTGCTAAATATGGGTTGATTGCGTGCCTTCTTTGAGACTCGCCCACAAATATTGTAACGTATATTAACGAGAATGACATAATCAATTAAATGCCTTTATGCAACTCTGGTTACAAGATTATGAGGAGCTGAGCGAATCATCATGCACCGGTTCCTGAAATCCTGTTATCTAAAGATTTTAGAGACTGTTTCCATTGTTATTCGGTCATCCAATTAAGCTGTAAATCACTTTGAAATTGTACAGCAGATTTAGGTCTTCGATTTAGATTTAGGACTGATCAGGAACTTGCTCAGGCTTTCAGACACTGAGTGGGTGTTGATGTTTTGATCGCAACATCAATTTAAAAAGTTTTCTCTAAATGAATCGTTAAATCGTCCAGCAATTCCAACAATTTTGTTGCCTGTGTTATGTGTATCTACTTTAAAAAATAACTCAAACCTATTTCACCTCAGATGGCGCTACGGTGACCTACGATGAGCGCCCGCGCAGTGGCGCTGTGGTGCGCGCTGGTGGTCGCGGTGAGCGCGCGCGCCGCTGCCTACACCGTCGACTGCAACCACGAGTATACTGACTGTGATACTGAACTGAGTGAGTTATATCTTCTTCTTTTTAATAGCAGTAGCAGCATGTCTTTTATCGAAGGGGTTGGGAGAGCAGTTTAGCATCTTATATAAATTGAATACGGGTAAGTGATAGCTAATGTAATTAAACATGTCGGACTTGCAGCTCTCCTTCCTTATGTGGTTGAGTTTAACTTTGGCGGTTCTTCCCAAAAATGGAGGAAAGTATACGCCAGTCAGAGGCTGAACGTCGTTGTCCATGTTGAAACACCTTGAATACCATTACTTATTTACCTACATTGTTGAGAAATACCAAGCCATAGTTATTTCAAGTTTTAACGATGAGCCTAATTATGTTAGTTACCTGTTGCTTTCTTCGGCTGTAAGTACTACCCATTCTGGAATCTGATTGGATCCAATCTGCTTCTATTTTCCTCGATTTCTGAAATCTTACATCCATGCAGTTATTTTAGCCATTTTCTGCAAGTTTTCTTTATATGCAATGCAACCTTTCCAAAATTTGCAGATTAATCCACAGACCCATATCCTAGTTTATTGTTTTAAGTTTACTCACCACGCTATGTTTAGTTACGTCGTGTAACTATCTTTTTTTGCAAAATAAAAAAAATATCAACACGTTTATCGTCTCTACTTCCTAACACATTTATACACGGTATAAAACTAAAAGTGACTCACAAAGAAGGCCTCGCACATCGTGACCTAAAGTCTAACCTATGATGTCAGAACCGGTCCTCATAATGCACAAACAAGCCATCGAGCGGCTACCAAAACAAAAGAGGGACCACACATGTTTGCAACTATGTAGGTATGTTATCTATAATTTATTAAGTTTCATAATAGTTTATTAAGGGATTTCAAGCGGAGTTTTGGATTTCTGTAATACTTATTTTGGTTAAGCTTCTGACCCGCTCTGGTTTGAATTATATTTAAGGAAAAAATACACTATTAGCTACATTTAACACGTTGCGGGACACTTAACATACAAATACATAGGATAACAATAACACTTGATTAGTCCGACCTAATTTCGGTCGTGTGTGCGCAAATACAGGTGCACTCTCAGTTCCTTTACTTTCATATTCCAATGGATATGATATGGTTATTCATATTGCAATCCGATACGACCGGGGCGAGATCAGGTGCAGGACCAACGTCTTTACATGCTTTCCGAGGCACGGGGGTTTCTACACCACCAACTTCCAAGCTCCGGGCTGCTACTGAGAAATTCCTATAACTGGAAAAACCATAAAACTGCCCGATCTGGAGTTAAGTGTGTGTGAGTCGAGCCCAGGACCGTGGGGTCAGCATCGGTCGCGCTTGTCACCACGAATCCAAAGGGACAGTTCTCGTGTAAAATATTAAACTTGAACTAATAGTTTTCATGTAGAGATATGAGATGATCAATGTGATATGCTAACTAGCCTGAAAGTTGATCAAAACCTCCGTTTTAGTTCGAAACAAGTCGGGCAAATGAAAAAAAAGCTTCAAATTAAATAGTATGTACCTATAAGTTTTACTTACATTTATTACGTGGCTAAATAATAATAGCTGGACGCGTCAATTATCAAGGTTAAGTAACGCTTGCCGAGGTCGGTCCGTGGATGGGTGGCCATCTATTACTTACCGACAAACCTCAATGTCTTGGGAAAGCACGTTAAGCCGTTGTCCGGTTGTCATTTTGTAGATCTTTGACAGTCGTTAAGGGTAGTAAGAAGCCTGAAAATCAGACAACCAGATAAGAAGTCGCTCCGTGTAAAATACTGATAATCAGCTGCATCAGGTAAGACTGGAAGCTGACCCCAACATAGATGCAAATAGGCTTGGCAGATGACGCTAATTTATTTCGTAAAATTCCTTCCATACATATACATCAATTAATAAGTCATTGAACTCATTCAATATTTCAAATACATCTAAGTATGTGATAACAAAGCCTGTTTAATTAATTATAGTCGAACTACGTATACCTAATCTTTATCAGAGTATTAAATCTATAACAGTACTTGAATACTTCGGCTTACTTTTATTAATATAATTGGACAACAGGTTGTGAATGTCTAACTAAAGTTTAATAGATCAGCTATCTAATTGCGTAACCATTTTCGGTAAACGATTAAGACTAATCTGTTTCATTTTGACAGCTCAACAACATACATTGCGTTATTTTCGTTGAACTGTTGAGCAGATTTTTTTCGAACTTATGAAGCAATGGATTAGCAATCGCTTGTTTGTGATTGATCGTTTATACTTTTTTAACGGCATCGTCGTCAAAAAGGTCCTGGGTTCGATTCACAGGTCGGGCAAAGTGTCATTGGGTTTCTCCATTAGGAATTCCTCAGTAACAGCCCGGATTCTGTGCAAGGTTGATGGTAATAGGCTCGCTCCCTATTACATGGGACTTAAACATAACTGGCGAAATGTGGTTGTACTAGTACACTTCGGCTTAACCCTTCGCGGGTGACAGGCAATCACCAAACCGATTCAAAAATGCCTATATTATGCCTAATTGAAATAAATTCTTTGACTTTGATTGACAAGTTACGGAAAAAAAAAGCTTAAAAATAAAAATTTATATTTTTTATTTAGTATTTTGTGACGAGTATTAAATTAAGCTTACAAAAAGCTTAACTTAAAAGCTTTTTTATGCAAGTTTCAAAGTTATCACTGGTTTACATTGTTGCCAAAAAGAGTGTCATTGATTCATTAAATAATATTGTAAATGAATGAAGTATATACTCTTTTAATGACTCCATTTGTGAAGGTAACGTTTTTATGTTCTTTTATTTTGAATTTAGAGCAAGGATTTCAGAAAGAATAAAAAATAACTGAATTATACAAGCAAGTCTTAAAAAATGAGTCACAAAAAAAAATTAAAGAAAAGCCATGCATGCCAATGTGGACGGTGATTGGTTGTTTATTATTTTACTAGCATCTGCCGGCGATTTGAACGAAATCGTTGGAATTAAGACACCATAATATAGGTAAAATAACAACCACGATTCCCGCCCGTGCTTTTACTTCGCTGTCGCTTAGCGTTTTTTCTGACAAATTGTCAGAATAATATGCCTTCTTGTTTTATATAAGCCTTCCTTCAAATGGACTCTCAAATTAAAAAAATATATATTTTATAATTTTTAAAATCCGACTGTTAATTCCAGAGATTAGCGCGTTCAAACAAACTGACTCTTCAGTTTTATTATTTTTTATAATAATAGTATATAGATTAGTAAGTACAGAAATAAACTATACTTTAGATGGGAAGTCACGAATAATTAGAAAAATGTACCTATGCCTTAATATTTTGCTAAGCTCTCACTCAACATCAACAATGTATACAAAAAACTATCCAAATAACTGGACACTGTCAATATCATTTTACAAACTATCCATCATTGAACAAATCAATAGCAAAAATAAAAAAAAACCTATGTCATGTAGTTAGCGGTTAATAAATTAGTTATAACGGTAGCGAATATATTACATTCGTGACATCACAACACTATCTGCTACTTAGTCGCTGGTGTCAAATATCAGATAGCGATATGGCGCGAGAGTTCACCGCCAAACATAGGTACTATTTTTTTTTTCACATGTACACTGTGAACATACGTGATAAAAATAAAAACACATAGTTGTGTCTCAGATTCTCAGGTGTACCGACATCTCCGGTAGATATACATATAGAATAATTATAGATTGTTGTAAAGATACGTGTTTCTATGTAATAGACTATATTAAAACTCTCTATATACATATATCATCCTAAGTCGTTACATATGTAACTTGATGGCTGTGGACTGGCCATCTTAAATAACATTATAAATGCAAATGTGAGTTTGTTCATATTTTGTTTGTTACGCTTTTACGGCTAACGGCTGAACCGATTTTAATGAATTTTGGTATGGGTATATTTTGAACCTTGGGAAATGACATAGGCTATTTTTTAACACGCGGAAGCTATGTAGGTATAGGATAATCGAGGGACATACATCTTTGAGTGAGACCAACGTAGCAAGCTTCATGTTAGCATAATTCGTCAAAATGTAGGTTATTTTTATCACAGCATTTCCCAGTTGTTCCTATACTAAAAGTTGTTCATTTTTACGAGTAAGTAGTTCACTACTTACCCCAAAGACCAAGTCAATCATTTATTTAAAAGTAGACACTTAAAAGGCACTTCAAAACGTGAAAATTTACGAGAAAATAGAATTGATTCTCGATGGGTTCCAAAGGGGAGTTTCGTTTGGAGCAAAAAGCTCCATAGTTACCTACCTATCTATCTGATCTAAGGCCTTGTAGATTCATTGATGCTTCCGTTTGTAGACCATTTTTTATTTTGTTATGTACCTAGTACTTGTTGACAGACTTGGACTGTCCTCTTATACCTATTTTTAACAAAGTCATTTTAAAACATTGTAAAAACAAATTCTTTTTAAAAGTACCTATAACCGTGGAGTTTCTTGAAACGACCAATTGGAACCGTGCAACAGTGTTGGGCAAAAATGAATTGTGAACAAAATTAACAACTAACAATTAAATGGTCAAATTTTGTTACAACTAACAACTAAAATAAGTAATTATTATTGCAAGATATCACAGTTAACAAATAATTAATTGTGCTAGTAAAACTTTACAATTACAATTAATTACCTAATTGTTTGATCCATGTTTACAATTACAGTTAACAATGAATAAAGGTCAATGTTAGAAGATATTTACTGCAATGACTGCAATCACTTGCCATAAAGGCTCGTGCGGACTGGCGCGACTTGTCGCGCGACGCGACATCAACAATTTTTCTACCGTGAAGTTTTCTTAAAAATAGTTTTATTAGAGTCACGTCGCGCCTTTATGTGTAACTGAAACACATTTAGAGATCGGATATTCGGATGCATATTTACCTAAAATTAATTTTTGGCTAAGAAATTACGGAAGTGGCATCTTATTTTTTTTTTTTAACTTAAATCTTGGAATTCAATAAAATCCGGGAATGCAAAACTAATCGGATATAAGTATGGTATGGAAACGACTTATCAGCCCTGTTGAGAACGTTAATTTTGCGGTGTTAATATAAAAAATGATATACCTACTGTAAACATTTTTTATTGAAACTCAAGGCACCAAGTTGTTTGTCACTGTGTGCTGTGCCAATTTGGCAACCTATTTTACAAAATTAGCTAGCATTTCTATAGTCAAAAAGTACAAAATGCATCAATTCTGGAATCGCGAGAATTTTGCGATCGATACAAAAGTACATTTCATAATAGCCAACACCTGAACGTAAGTAAATATAGGTACATTCAATTCTATAATCAGAACTCTAAATCTGTCGATCCCGGAATCCCGGGATTTTTTCGATACAAAAGTGCTTTCCATAATAGCCAACACCTCATTTTTAGGTAAATATGCATACGAATATCCGATCTCTACACATAATGCATAGGTACCTACCTAAGAATTCTATGTAATATTCTCAAAGGTATGTAACTAGAAAAATTGTTTGATTCCTAATTTTATTTCACGGATATAATTATTAACAGAGTAGATGTTTTGAGTTGTCTGCAATAATTCAGTTAGTTAATAAATTATCTGATTATAAAAAATCTGGTTTATTGAATAGGTAATTTTATTTCCCCCATTAGCCTTGGCTATGGAATAATAAGCTATTGTTAATCAGCATAAAAGCATAATCAACAGCAAGTAACCCCACATTGTGTCTCTCTCGATTGATGCCAGCTCTAAGTTGAGGTGCTCTATGTGTTGTCCTGTGAAGGGAAGAATTAATCACTCTCACTTTTATTATGCTTAGTTATAATTTTATAAACTTTAGGGTAACTTTAAAACATTATTTGTTTTATTAGTCCACAGAGTCGACATTAGAGCCAACTTCTTTGTAGGTTTTCCTTAGGTTTGTTCTGTATTTGTATTCAGGTCAGGAAGATATTTGTTACTTTTGAAGGTTTCTACAGATAATAAGTAACAGTCGTAGATGTCTCCGTTGACGTTCACTTATTTCAGATGCAATGTGGAACTTAATACGCGAGTTTTCGATAAGCTCATATACTCTATAAATATGTTGTGTATTTATGGCCGGTTCCTGCAATTTGTAGGCCGCGTCACCCATCCAAGTACTGATCACGCCCGATGTTGCTTAACTTCGGTGATCTGAGGATAACCGGTGTATTCAGCGTAGTATGGGCGTTGGCTCATTGGTTAGAATTAAGATTAAGACCCTTGTATCTTTACCGATAATAGGGCAAAAAACCCCATAGCTCTACATAGAAGGCCCTCCAATATGGAAGTACCTATCATAGGAATTAGAATTTATTTATCTATTTATTTATTCGTTTGGTTATATAAAATGCTACCATTGCAAATTGTTAAGCAAAAGGATTCGTTTTGTTTATAGTAACCGAGCATTAGTCACTAGGATAGCATCTATCAGAATCCGTAGGGATTCTTATGTATTTGACGCCTCTACGCCAATGCGACAATGGTCCTTAATCAATCCCCCCACATGGTCTATGCACGGGTAATTGTGTAACTATTTCATCTTCTTTAAGATTCAGCGACCTGGTAGGGAGGTTTTGCAGCTTACGAGTTTGGTTATTGAGGTTATTTTGGAAAATAGTGTGTCAAGCACGGAATGAGCTTTAAGCTTGATCAATTTTAAGTTTTTTGCAAGCACCATTTAATTTGGCTAATTCGCTTTGTGGCCTCACACAGATCTCTTACTCTTCATAATGTTTGTTACCATTTTGCCTGTGTGTCCGAAATGAAATATTTTTCTTTCTTAATTTACATAGAGTGAAAGTGTCTGTTTCAGAAGTATAATTGACATGACGTGTAGAGCTAATCGAAAAAGTAGGTTCATTTTAGAAGCATACAATTATGAAACTTCTTTCTCTGACCTCATCCACATACAATATCATACAAGATTATATTTTGGAATGAGTTATATACACACATCAACACGGTCTAGGGATATTTTTAAAAAAGCGAATTACTATCAATGTGTTAATTATTTATATGACATGTATATATTTAAAAGATACGTTATTTAATATTCTACCATTTTTTAAATAATGGTTAAGGTACTTAGATTAAAATTTCAGGATTTTATGGAAAAAAAATGAAGCATAGACGGAAACCGTATATGAATTAACTTTTAATTTGTGAGTAAAAACTGAAAAAAATAGAAAAATCATTTAATTTGTGTTTATAAACTTGAATTTAGTAGTCTGAGAAAGCGCCCATGATGTTCATAACACATCGGCAACGATTCGGCATGCTCAGAACAAGGTTGTCAATGTCTTGCTGCGGAATATTGTCCCATGTCCTTCTGAGGTGCGCAAAAAGTTGATCTTCTGTAGCCAGATTTTCAGGAACTTCCTTCAGAGCTCTTCTTTGCAGCATATCCCACGCATGCTCAATGGGATTTAGATCTGGCGATTGAGCAGGCCAGTCTAAGGCCCTAACATTATGTGTATGTAACCAAGCTGCTACCGTTCTCGCCGTGTGTGCCCGGGCATTGTCGTGCATGAGCAGGAAATCTTGCCCCATTTGTGTTCTGTGGGGCAAAATTACGGGCCCCAGCACCTGTTGGACGTATCGTTCTGCCGTCATATTGCCCCGCACCCAAACGAGATCCGTCCGTCCTCCAAGACGAATTCCTGCCCAAACCATAATTGTTCCTCCTTGGTATGGGTGAACTTCCTGAGGGTTCTGGAGACGGCTCCATCGTCCAGGAACTCGCCAAACACGCGTCCTTCGTGAATCTGGATGGAAGCCGAACCTGGATTCATCCGTGAACAGCACATTGGACCATTGCTCACGGCCCCAGTCCACGTGGTTCCGAACCCATTCTAATCGTCGTCCACGATTGCCTCTCCGTAAAGGTGGGACCCGGAGTGGTCTACGAGAGCGTAGATTGCTTTCATGCAGTCGCCTTCTTACAGTTTGGTCACTCACAAGCACTTGGTGTTCCACTCGCAGCCTTTGGACCAATTGAGTCGCCGTTGCATTTGGTTGAGCTCGCGCAGTAATTTGCAAAAATCGGTCTTTTCTGGGGGTAGTGATGCGACTTGGCCCCCGGTGCCTCTCCGCTACTTCACCTGTGGCACGATAGCGTGTCCACAATCTTGAAATTACATTTTGATGGGTCCCTATGGCCTCAGCAACATTACGCTGAACAGATTTAGCTTCCAGCATTCCCACAGCTCGTAACATCTCCGCCCTCGTCAAATGTCGGCGTTGCATGGCTACAATACCTCAATTTTAACTTTATCTTTCGTTTAAAAATGAAAAAAAACTGTAACTAAACGTAATTCGTATTGTTTTCTAAATTTCGCACAAATGAAAATTCCCTCTCCTATACATCAAGACATTTTTATGCCACCGAAACAAAAGAATTTTCAAAAAATTTAATTTGGAATTAGTATGAGATAAATTACAAACAAATCGGTGTATAAAAGATTCCAATGCGGCCAGTACTTTTCGAGTTATTTAATTGAGTATGAAATATCCCTAGACCGTGTTGATGTGTGTAGTTTAAGTAAGGAGTTGTATAGTTAGCTATAGTGTGAACTTGGTGAGCAGGTAGTTTTAGTGTGCAATAATTTGTAGTTAATTCATTCATGTTCTCTACATTGATTATTATATGGTACCTGACCTTGTTCCTGTTCTAATCACAATCCATCAATACTTTATCTTCACATCACAATGCGCCCTTCCCCCTGCGCGCGAAAAAAAAAGTGACATTTCATGTGTTGCCAACGACGCGCGAAGGGGATAATTCTATTTAAAAAAAAAAACTACAATATTCTATTTCTAAAAAAACGCGATGTTAGACGGTGCCTATTAGGGAATACTAAAGAGAGTTACTCTGTTAATAATTATATTTCAGATCTCCATGAAATAAAATAAAATTATGCCCAACACTGCCGTGCGCCTTGCTTCTGACATTTCATAAGTGCCTCAGTTCAGGTTTATGTGAAATATAATATTTTGAATTTGACAAGACACTACAGTTATCAATCAGCCTGCACTGCACGGTGTAGTTACTCAGGTATTATTGGTGTATTGGTATTATTTTTCATTTCCGATGGGTATGAAAAACCAACCAACAGTATTCTTGGGCTTAACTTTGGACGCTAAGCTTCAGTGGGGCCCACATATAGATAAATTGTCAAAAAAGCTAAGCTCCGCAGCGTATGCAGTTAGAAAAATTCGTAATTTAACAGACATAGAGACAGCCCGTTTAGTGTACTTTAGCTATTTTCATAGTGTAATGTCGTATGGTATTCTATTGTGGGGAAATGCCGCCGACATTCAGACTATCTTTGTTTTGCAGAAAAGAGCTGTTCGATCAATTTATAAATTAAGTCCGAGACACTCTCTCAGAGAGAAATTTAAGGAGATTAATGTAATGACTGTGCCTTCTCAGTATATTTTTGAAAATCTCTTATATGTCCATAAAAATTTAAACTTGTTTAAAAAATACAGTGATATCCATAACATAAATACTAGGAACAAACACAAATTTGTTGTACCTACAACAAGGCTCAAGAAAATAGGTGGCTCGTTCAGATGTCAATGTATACGCTTTTATAATAAACTTCCAAGCCGCGTACAAGACCTAAGCCTTAATAAATTCAAATCATTCATTAAACGTAAGTTGTGCCAGAAAGCGTTTTATACCGTTAAAGATTTCATTGAGGACAAAAAGGCTTGGGATTGAGCTGCTCCAATTTATTATATATATTTTTTTTTTTTTCATTTTGAATTTTGTTTGTTTTTCTGCTAACTTTAAATTATATACAAAATGACATGAATATTTACTTTGTGAAGTATAATATTATTATTATGATGTGAGGACTATGTGGGTCATATATTTAGCTATATTTTACTTTTTGTTATGTTAATCTGGCAGTTTGAGTACTTTATGCGGCCTACCCAAATATCCTTTCTTTGGTATTGTTCGTCGATTCGTTGAGCTCTTTTTAAGTTCTGAGTTGAGCTACACGATTACTGACAAATGCGTGCACTGACTGGCCAGGTCCACTCAAATCTGTATGGTTCTTTCCTCAAAAGACCATTTCAGACACAAATCTACATGGTCCTCAAATTGAAATGCTCTGACCAAGATTATTTCCGGGTTATTATATACACATTGACATTAATGAATGTTATATATTCATTGACATGAATATTTACTTTAAAGTATTATATTATTTTAATTATTGTGAATGTGAAGTCTATGCAGATATTCCCTTTTGTTTTGTTTTAATTTTTTTGTTGTCAAT
Organism: Xanthia togata; assembly: GCA_963853775.1. NCBI lineage: Eukaryota > Metazoa > Arthropoda > Insecta > Lepidoptera > Noctuidae > Xanthia > Xanthia togata. The sequence continues at coordinate 23,173,263 of OY970791.1, forward strand.
TAGTTTTTATCATGGTCTGGCAGTTTGAGTAATTTATGTGGCCTACCCAAACGTCCTTTCTTTGGTATTGTTCGTCGAATCGTTGAGCTCCTTAAATTCTGAGTTGAGCTGCACGATAACTGACAAATGCGTGCACTGACTGGACAGGTCTTCTCAATCTGAATGGTTATTTCCTCAAAAGACCATTTCAGACATCAATCTACATCGTCTTCACATGATCTGACCAAGATTATGTCTGGACTTTAAAAGAGACTGTGACCTCTGAGTTTGTTTCGGCCTTTCTTCTCAGAGTAGTCAGATAGGAAACGCCGACCTCATCTAGTTTTTAAAATATGATTGACGTGTAAAAGTGTTTGTACAAACCTACTTGCAAAAAAAAAAAAAAAAAAAAAAAAAAAAAAAAAAAAAAAAAAAAAAAAAAAAAAAAAAAAAAAAAAAAAAAAAGATTAACCAGATATTTCAAGTCATCATACTCCGAAAGTCTGAGCAAAAAAGATACAGTGAACAGGCTTGATGCCGCATCGGTTATGGTGAAGCGAGTTCGTTCGAGGTTCGCACAATTCAAAGTTATGCAAGCAAATCATGTTTTGCAATACAGTTGTCATTTGATTGCCTTTGATGTTGTCATCTTCTTGAATTTTTGATGATAATCGCTTAGTCACTTCACGGAACATAAATTTTGTCTGAATTCTGAAACAGAAAATACGAAAAAAAAAAAAAAACATCAAACTCGTCATCATACATAGCCCAAGTTCACCTGCTGACCAACAAAGAGAAGTCTATGCCTATAGACCTCTCTTTGTCAAGAATACCTACCACATTTTTTATTATACGAGTATTCAAGTGGTAAGTATATGTGTATAATAATAATAATAATATGATTACGTATACACGATGGGTACTTATCATTTTTACTGCCTCGTTGGTCTCGTGGTTGCAAGCGCGACTGCTGAGGTCCTGGGTTCGATTCCCGGGTCGGGCAGTGTTATTGGGTTTTTCCATTAGGAATTTCTTAGTAACAGCCCGGAGTTAGTTTGGAAATTGGCAGTGTGATACCCCGTGCCTCGGAAAGCACGTTGGTTGTACGCCTGATATCTCTCCGGTCGTGTCGGATTGCCGTCCCACCGGACTATGAGAGTGAAGGAAGAGAGAGTGCACTGTGTCTGCTCAAACACTTGTGCACTATAATATCTCCCGCGCCGAAGGCTAGTCTTCGTTGAGATTGGCCGCCGTGGCCGAAATACGGTCTGGAGGACTATACATACTTATAATTTTTATAACCATCATCAGGAGAAGGAACAAAACCTTACAATTCAACAGACAAGCAAATAGAACATTTCAAACATAAACTATATTATTATTAGCACAAAAAATTCCAAAATACAAGTTACTTAGACCACATAATATAGTTCATATTAGCAAGCTTATTTCTTTTTGTATAATATTTGTTATACATTTTAACAGCCTTGGCTGTAACATTTTTGGTCGATGGATCTTAAATATGAATCATGTTATTAGAACATGCTTCAGAGACTGAACGAAACTTATGGATGTGCTCTTGCAATTTCGGAAAGGCTTCAGTCAGTTCTGTTTAATCGATTATTTATTACGTATACTCCGTTGGTTTAAGTAGTTAATTAAAGGTAAACAAAAGAAAAACACGTGACGAGACAGCTGTCAAAGGCGTCTGGTTCACCGACTAAACGTAATACATACCTGCCACTTCAATTGTCATGCTACGTCATCATAGTTGTACTCTTCAATTTAGCAACGGTATAATTCGTTGAGTTTTAGAGAATCTAACAAAAGAAAGAACTGAGAAAATAGAAAATAAAATAAAAAATGTACGATTTGTTTACCTTTAACTAAAGGTAAACAAATCGTACATTTTTATTTTACAACCTAAACCAAAGGAGGTTCAGTTCACTTTTAAGTTATACTGTTTGCGGTGTAGCATGGTGCGGGTGACAGGTGACAGAAAGGGTTTTATTTAATTTACTACAGTTATCACTGAGTCCGTATTATGTACACAATCTGTATGTAGGTACGGATCATAGTCATAAAATACAGAATCAGTAAAAAACAAGTAAATTATAATATATTTTACCATTTCTGTCACCTGTCACCCACACCATGCTGCACCGCAAACAGTATAGTGTTATATTCATTTATTATGTTTTATTGGGCTGGTTCGAGGTGTCTCAGGAAAAGGATAGGTACGTGGAAGAATTTGGGGGAGGCATATACCCATTAGTCGACGAAGTGGCTAAATAAAAAAATGGAAATTGTAGATAGATAGATAGAATACTCTATAATGTACACCATAAAAATTACATACATAAATTTAGAAATTTTACATAGGGTGACACAATGGTCGGTCTTATCGCTTAAAATGATCTTTTACAGACAACCTTTAGCAGCAACCTCAGGTTAGAAATCTGCTTAGGCAATTCATATTAATTTCAGAATAAACTTTACGACATTATTGCCGATTGCGGATCTTTCTTGTCAATAAAGACTGAAATCGGACAACATATTTTTAAGAGCCCATACTACCTCATCTCAAATTCATTTTCTATCTCGCTCACCATACCACCATAGTGGTTGCGGACTGAGTGGGGCTGGCGGCTCCAAGGCGCCGATAATTCAGGTTTTTTTTTCACGGTGAATTGATGGCAATAAAAAAAAGACAAAGTAGGTATCTACTTTATATTTAGTTCAATTATTATGCAGTTTCATTATCTAATTAGAGTTTTTTTTTTTTATACCAGCGGATTAATGTTCGGTTTGGAAAAAAAAAAACATGTCCTTCTCAAACATAGTACCTACCTAACATTAATCCTATTTCAACATTAATGCTGCAGTATTTTTGATATATCGGAGGATCATGCTAAGCAATTTGAAGTATTATAGACTCTTCATTAACACAAAAACCTTTGTCTCATTTAATATTTGCGTAACAAGCAACAGCTTCACGGTAAATACAGTTTTACTTGCTCAGAAATAACCTATCCGAGGTCCCACAGCCTTTACGGATATAAAACTAATAAGAACGACCGGTTTCTGTCCGTTACGCGATGTATCAACACAACTAACTGATAATTTTTGCAAAACTTATATTATTAATACGTCTGACTCATACGTAGGTAACAAGAAATGTCTGTTTTGTGTGTCTGAAGATTTCTAAGAACCTTACTTTATTTTGCACATTATGAATAGGTTTGACTTTGATGAAGTCAAGGAGGTAGGTTTACTAGTTTTTACTCGTATACTCTACGCTTTTCAATAATTAACACTTTCGGCTCCATCCACTTTTCATAGAACTCATACCGGAGGGTCGGAGGGTTCACTTCCAATATGTATGGCATATTGGAAGTGAACCCTCCGGGAGGGTTGCCGGCATTACGTTTGCGCTAAAGTTAACCATCGCAGCCAGTCAGCGGCATTAGGTTAAAAACCGTGATAAAAAAAAAATCTGTAAAACGAAGTACAATAGTGTTTTCAGGTGGTCTTGTCGCTATACATACTTTCCAACCTTTTTATTTTTTGAGAATATTATTTTTTGATAATACTAGACTCGTGAAGGAACATTACTTGTCGTTGTGATCTTGTTCTCGTAACTGTAATTATCTATAGTCTTCATTTATTTTTGTTGTTTATATATTTAGTAAGTATGTATGTATTTATATAACTATTATTTAGGATATGTATATATCTGTGTATCTATTCTAGTATATTGTATAGTTTTTATTTGCACCAACGACAGCCCCATTTTATGTCCAGGCAAATCACTGTCCATTCCAAGGTTGCCTGGAAGAGATCGCGGAAAGCGATAAGGCCGCCCATTGTATATTTTGTAGTGCTAATTTTGTTTTTTTGTTATGTGTTTTTGTGGTGTACAATAAAGTATATATAAATAAATAAATAAACAAATAACAGTGAACAAAAAAAAAACTGCTTGGATTTTAAAACCAACGCATAAGTATACTAATAAATCTTGTTAAAATATACATCAGATTTTGTTTACACGGTTTCTAATGCGGTATTTGCTAAGAAAAACCTACATTGAAAATGAGCCCTCCGCGAGGGCTCCCATCACTGACCGTGTTAATTCCTATTCATTGTAATAAAAATTAGCTGTGGAAACTTCCTTCGATCTAAATTGAGACTTTGTATTTTAAAACATTTAATCAAAACTTCATACAATCGTTTCAACATAACCTATACTTAAACTCTTTAAACCATTAAACTGCCCTTAGTGGCCGAATTCCAAATATTTCAACCTGTGACTCAGGTGGCCATTAGTTAGGCCTCGACTTCGAGGCATGTCCTCCCAATTGGTAACGCTCATCTAAAAGTATGGCGGCTGTGGATAGTCGTGACTCCGAACGCCTTTTTCGGAGACCGACGCCGACGCTTAGGGATGTGGTGCCGTAACTAAAGTATCGATATGTGTACTAGAATCGGTATAGGAAGTATCGGCTATAAAATACTTCCTATACTTATATATTGTGTATCTAATTTACTGTTCTCTAAACTCTTTATCGCGGTTGCGCTTGCATTTTGTTGACTAGTGAATCAAAAATATTCTTCCTAGAAGTACCTACTGACGTCACAATATTACGCTAATATTTATAGGCATCCATAATCAGTTAGCTAATCAATAGCTACCTAATCAAGTATAGAATACTTAATATACTACTTTATTTACATCAGCATTTTCAGTCAAGAAAATCGTACAATTTAGAGTAAATCCCTCAAAGATTTATTGTTACGGCTCTCAAAGCATGTTGCAGTTGCAGTTAAACAAACTTTAACTTTTAAAGCTGTTATTAAATACTAATCTTGCATTAACTTGTTGCAGAAGTTAACATTAGACTCGATTTTAATGGTTCTTTGAAAAAATTAATTAAATCTTTGGCGTTAATGATCTATTACATAATGGGGCATTAATGTTGTAGGTAACTTAAAACAGGTCACTGAAGTATCGACATTACTCAGGTAGTATAGAAACGCGTCATGTTCGTGAACGGGCGCCGTCAGTTGAGACTGGTCATCTCTTATTTTTAATCGTTTTTGATTTTTAATTTTTTTTTACATTGTAAGAGTAATGTACCCAGGATTTTGTAATTTCTATATTTAAAAGAGTGTCTTTGGAGTTTCTTGCCCGTTCTTGTCCATAGAGATCTATGTTTTGGAATGGGCAACTAGCTTCAACTTTCTTACTAAGTGACTGACTCTTTGACAATTCAAAAGTGCCTGTAAATTGTTTAATTGAAATACATGCTTTGAGTTTGAGTTCGAGTAGGTATCGAAACTTTCACATCCCTACCGCACCGACGCATTCTCAGCGTCTTGCTCTTTTTCTAATCTGGCTCGAATTGTGGGATGATTGTACAGATTCGATGTCAACGGACTTCATATCAGGTGCCAGCAACGATGAAGATCTTGTTTTTAGTGCCAATTCGGTAGTTGATCGACCAATTGTCTTTTTGTGGGGCTTTATCTTTTTTCTGATAGTTTTTGTTGGAGGTTTTTGATTTGCATTTGGTAACGGTGGTATAACGGCAAGTTACCAACCCGCAGTGGTCAAGATTGGCCCACCATGCGTCTTTTTCTCACAGAAAAGAGGACTGGTTCCCAGCACTCCCGTCAGTCGGACCATTATAGGCTGATTATGTCATTTGCACCCTGAAGGAAATTGTAATGTTCAGGTTCTGGCTGGTATCAACAGTTTTTTTTTTAAAGAAAAACCGATTTGCCCAGCTTTGTCCCAACTATGTTGGGGTCGGCTTCCAGTTTAACTGGATGTTTCTGAATACCAGTATTTTAGTATGAAACGACTGCCTATCTAACCTCTACAATCCAGTTACTGGGTAACACGATTCCTCTTAGACTCAGAGTTTCCGGCTTCTGACGACCAATAACGACTGTCAAAGATCCAAGAATGACAGCCGGGTCCAACGGCTTAACGTAATTTCCAAAGCACGGAGGGGTTTCGGTATGTTACGATGGTGATCAAAATTCAAAATTCAAAAGTCATTTATTCAAATTAGGCTGAGAATCAGCACTTTTCGAACGTCAAAATTACATAAGACAGTCCCCCAAAACGCCCACCCTTCACCACTTCCTAGTGCTTTTGCTGGGAAGAAGAAGTGGCGCAACAAACTCCCCAGCAGCACAGCAGTCTGTTCAGTTAGAAAAAAATAAATAAAAAATGATTCTATGCAACAGTATGCAAGACAATTTACAATATGCAAAAAATAATTTAAATTATAAATTAAATAGCTATAATTAATAGCCATATGACAGCTAGCACACGCCAATATACCAACCAAAAGCATCGAGAACTATACTCAAGCAGAAATAAAAATAACTAAAAGTAAACAATATCTAAAAAAAAAAGAAAAAGCCTCCAGGCGTAAAGGGCGTGCCCGCTTACATATAGCTGTAACTAGAAGTTACAATTGATAAACTAGGACCATAGAGGTAAAATAAATAATTATCGAGGTCGCTAGCTAACCACATATTGCAATATAACTCATAAAAAAACATTGTAATGAGTAGATTATGTCAACACTAAATTAAAATAAAATTAAAATAAATTGATCCATCCATGGAATGACCGCGGCAAGCGTATAGCTTAACCTGATCAATCGCCTTGTGCGGCTGTTATTACTTAGCCCACGAGGCCCTCCTTTTTTTTTTTTAAGGAAATTTGTAACAATATACTTGGGCTGTCAGACCGTAACTGCCAGTTGGTATGTTTGAAGTATTGACAAACTAATTTAAACTAACAACATAATTAGTTGACTTGTAAAACCCTTGATGCGTGAATTTAACATGAAAATCACTTTAAGTAAGACCAATTCTATGTTTCTAACTAAACATTTCCGTTCATTAAGTTCACTTTTAACACCTCCATTTTGAGTTTTCCCAGTCATGGACCTCAAAAAGTTGAGTCAAAAAAGTCCTTTGTATTTTTTTACTTGCCTTTTGAATTTTGACTAATCGGATTCTTTTGTGAAATAAATATAACGAATAAAATACTGTGAAGTAGTGTTGTGAGATAAATAAAAGCAACAAGGCTGCGCGGGCGCTGGAACTCGGCATCCCGCGAGATGAAACAAAAGAACGTTATTATAAAATGTAACAATCATGTTTTTGTTATTCTCTTGTTTTGTCAAATCGGGTGGATATTGTTCGTTTTGGTTATGTTATGTTATTATTTAAGATGAAAGCCATACATATGGTTTTTTTTGTTAGTACAGACGCCAGCACTTCAGCCTACTACAATCTGTCAAATTTCTTTAATAGATTTACAACTTTATCTCTGTAGTATAAGGTTCAAAGTGGTTTGGGAAAATTTGACAGTTTCGGGTAGGTTCATGTGCTGGCGTCTGTACATGATAAAATACTTGACAGAGGTCTAGAGCAGGTACAATTTGTGAATTATTTTTTGTAGTAATAAATTTAGCTAGACTATTACTAATGTTTTCGTAAAACCGATAAAGTAAATCTCTTGTTGACAATTAATGAACACATTGGCCTCTACCAAAAATATTAATATAAGTTAAAAATAACAAACTTCAGCTGATATGTTAGCAGAGGTCAATAAATCGAGCATTCAAAGCAATTATTTAGGTATTTATTTCGCGCTACACGAATCATTTATAATTTTATTGATATTTACCGGATTTCCGGCAGTAAACAACATTTTAATCATCAGTATTTTCGCCCACCAAGGTTTACAAGGTTCATTTATCGTGAAAATAATTGTTATTTAATTAACGTGAAGCTAAATTATAAATGATTTTGCCCTGCATTGAGACAAAAAGGCTATTTAAAAATATATATTTAAAGTAGTGAAATTATTTCCCTACCTATAGAAAAAAAATCTTAAAGGGGAATATTCTGGAAAACCCTGCCTTTGTAAAAGTATCGTCACACTATTAAAAATAACTTGAAGTTCAAACCTCGTCCAAATGTAAAATTAATGTATTTAGACTGAAGAACTTCATATCTAAGCAGTTTGAAATCAAAATCCCGTGAACACGATGACCACATCTGTTACCGCCCCGGTTCTATAGCCGCCGAGCGCTGCAAGCAGAAATAGTCCTTACGATGTATAGATATAGTTCATCGATGGTACATCCCTAAGTCAATATATTTATGATAATATGCATTTACTGTCTAACCACACCATTGTCTTCGACCCACAGTTTTGCAGGTCTGATTAACGCTCAGCATAACGCGTAGGTTCTAAAAACTGTCCATTGTAGGCATAGAATTCTGCCACCCCATAACAAAACCCATAAAAGGGTCGAAAGAGACTTTTACACCGACCGTAAAGGCGTCGTAAATAGGAGATGCTAATTGTTCCCAGTTTGAGTTTCAATAAAATTAAATTGAATATAATCTTGGCGAATAATGGAAACGTTGGTGGTAAGGCAGTTTATGATAGTGATTAAACGATTAAATTTCGATTAAAGGCATTAAAATCCCACTCTTTCCTTTTGAGATTTAGAAATGGTCTTTTCCCCCCTATGATTGACAAATCACTTTGGATGGAACAAAACAGCTAACAAATTGCTACCGAGACTTTTGTGGAATTGACGAAGAAATAGAAATAAGCACATAAATAGAAGAAAAAAAACCAAAAAAACAATCGGAATATTTTGAAGAAGGATTTGCTGTAAAATATTCTCTGTAAAGTACATAATTATACATTATTTAATCGTGCTTTTGTATGCTGTGCTGTTTTTAGTGTGCACTAAATAAACGATTTATCTATCTATCTACATGTACTGGCAAGAACACATTAAACAATTTCAAACATTTGAATAATATACAAGGTGTTCCTTTTGATATTTATTTAAACTTTTCACACTCAAAAAAGTACAAAGGCGGACTCAAAGAATCAACTGGCATACAAATTATATTTCAATGTTTTTTTTTAAAGATAACTTAGCATTAGTCTTGCTGTGTGTATCTAAGTTTAATTGATAAGTACGAGTAAATCATTTTCATTCAAACCAATCATTCATATTAAAAGCTTTAAGCTAACAAAATTCGACGTTGTCATATTTTTTTTAAAGAACTAAAATAGTCCGATGTTTTTTTTTATGATTCACGTAAGTAGTGTTTTACATAAATACTTGTGACTGTCGAATTTATTTGAAAGAAAAAACAAAAAAAATGCCAGTTGATTCTTTGGCATGGTCTCATTTAATAACCTCGAGTTATGGGATATCAAAAGGAACACCTTGTATAATTTGATGTAAAGAGCCATAACAAATAACTACAGTTACCTACCGACAAGCTGAAGCTGACTGACAGACAACCACTGAAAACTGAGCAGCTAGATACCATAACACAAGCAATTATTTATAATAGAATCCTTCAAAGCAATGAAGACTACAGTCTATAGTTAATAACCAAGTCGGCAGTGCATCGGAAGACACGTAACGTTGACATAACACGCTTCTGTCATGCGAGACCGCATGCGCCCGCGCGGCATTGTTCTGCGCGGGAAAGTCAGCGCGAAACAAAAACCCGCGAATTTCAACCTTATTCTCCAAAAAATAGAGGTGGTAGTAATTGAGTTGTCTTGTCATATTGTGTGATAATTTTTGCGTGATGCAATATTTGTGTCAGATTAACAAAAAGCTGTTTAGAGAGCCTTAGAAATGTCTCCGGGTTTGTCTGCTGGTTTGCGAAATTGTTGTTCTATCCGTGTTGGTTGGTGTGGCCTTTTTTGGTGACTGGTTCTTTGGTAGTTAGTCGCATTACTTGTGAATGAGTAATAAATAATAAAAAGCCTCTCCCCCACAGGGGCATGCCGCAATAGAAGTTAGGACGCATTATCGCAATAGCGCAAAAACGCCACTGTGGGGAGAGGCTTAAAGACTGGACCCTGTGCCTACCAAATGTAGGTAATACCTACCTACCAAATTTAGGTAATGTAGGTACCTTAAACATAGAATTAAAAATACATAATTAACTAACACACCGTATTTCGTCACCACCACTGTACACGTCTCATTTCCATATGAATGTGAGTAATGTGACTAAATACAAGCATAGCTAATCAGAGAACTAAATAACATCCAACATACCCACATACACAAAGGTAAAAATATGATTAGCGAAATCACAATAAGTAGCTCTGAAGCACGCGTTACAATGAAGAAAAACTATCGTCTTTTTATTGAGGAAAATTTAGGTATTACGTGCTTTTGTTTCGTAATACCTGAATTTCCAATGATGATTAATTATTATCTTTCAACTCTAAGACTATACAAATCCTAGAATCCAAAATAAAATCAAATAAAGCTGCTCCATACATTTATGTTCCCATAACTTGACAAAATGTATTGAACTTTAATTTGCGATTTCAGGGTTGTTCCCTTAGTGAACATTGATCACAATGATAAGTACATTGACCTGCTCATACATCCGAATGGAACGCATCAACGCAACGGCAGAGCCCTGCAGCCGTCGTCGTCGGCGGCGTCGACACGCGTCAAAGCCAGCCGTCAAACAACGTGCCGCTCGTATATTTGAGCACCGTACTCGAATACACGAGCTGCACGTTGTCGACGCCAACTGTTACGGTGAATTCAGCAAATGATTCTAGACCCCCAAGCATAGAAATTCTTCGTTATTTATTAACAAAATACGCCGTCAAAATGTATAGAATAGCAGATTAAAAACAAATAACGGATGAAAGTTTCAACACTCGTTAGAGTCAGGTAGGTAGAATTCATGTACTATAACAGTTTCCGCATCTACATATATCCCTTACATATTGTAGGTAGGTATATCAAACTAGTATTATAATATAGAAAAAATAACTGTTAACACCCTATCGTTATTTCGATATAGGTAAGGTAATAAAATACGTTATTTCACGATAAATACAAAGCAATGCAATGTAATCTATTTAGATTTACCATTTACATTTTATAAAAACTCTAAAGTAACGTATATTATATTCAACATTATTACACAATAATTATCGTTATTTTTTCTAACAAATTGAGTCTATATAAATAAAAGTTACAAACAAAAAATAACGTTATCTTCAATCTTTGTTAACAATATGTCTCCACTAGTCATTAAGCCATAAGCAAATGATTGAATATCTATTGTTTAACCGACCTTGTCCCAGTTATTTACCATCATACGACCATCATACTAAATATATATAGGAGACGTAGTGAAAGTGTTCGACCGTGAAATATGACACAATGCTGACGATTTCCAATTACTCATACACACACATTGATTGAAAGAGGATGCCCGATGATGTTGAGAACTTGTGACGCACATCTGTTATATCCGCGATTGAGATCAGTTTACGGTGCGTATAGGATGTGGAACCATCATCAGCATCATTTCAGTCGAAAGTCGTCAACTACTCGTCGCACGCCTATATACTCCCTAACTCCGTCAACGAAGATACGGGCCCGTCCAAAACGCCGGAGCGTTCGAAACTCATGAATCCGAAATCGATAGGGAGTTGGGTGGGCCCTATTGATATCGGATTCATGAGTTTCGAACGGAATCATAGACAATGTTTGTGAACGAATGACGCAAGCAAGACGATAGAGTTGCGCTTTTTTACAGGTCGATTACCGGTTTACTTATTTTGTAGTTTTCAAGCCTTAATAAACAAAAAATAATATTGTTGTCGTTAGAAAATGACCACATTTTTATCAATTTACTTTATAATACGTTTGTTATAATGTTGAATTTAATTATTTTTGCCATTTTTGTCCGGATAGCGGCTGTATACCTTTTCATTTTGACAGTAATTTTAAAATGCATTGTCAAACATAGGCCACCGCCACTTCGACAGTTTCTATGCTTGCCGCATCCAGCGGATTCCTGCGGCCTTCACAAGGTCATGAAAAAAACTTTAAATGTAAAAAAATATATGTTTCAGGCAAAATATTAATTACGTAGGAAATAAGCAGTATATTTTTATAAGTGGAGACCTGTAATTGGCTTTCAGACTTTTGTACTGTCCTTGATCTGTTTGTTTTAGCTGTAAGTCTCCCATGTTATCTAAATAAATAAATAAATAAATATTGTATTTAGCTGCATTTTGCGAATTTTTTTTTTTGAACATCGACAAAAATGTAATACAACGTTAGGTATCTATTGATAATATTTTCTATTCTGTGGCCTCTCCTACCGAATAGAAGTCTTACTCCCATTAGGTCCTTATGATTTCTAGGGTTCAGGATTCAAATCAAATCAAAATGGTTTATTTCACATAAAACTAGCCTAGCTTTTTGCGTTTTCAAATTACAGTGTGAATGAATGAGAGGACAGTGTAGGCCTGTCAACAAGTACCAGGTACTTAACAAAATAGAAACAGTGCAGAGATTGCACTTGAAACTCTAACATAACCATCACGCCGGCATACCCCGAAGAGTTAAACAGAGGTGCATCTATCAGTACATCTATAGTACACCCACGTTTCGAGTGCGAGCCTATTGCTAACAAACGGGCACCAAGACCAGACTTCGAGCTGCTATTGAAAAAACCAATATCAACTCCGCCTCAACTCAACCAACTCTCTCTCAATAGTGACTCTAAATCCGGCTCTTTAGACAAGTTTCTGAACGACCTTGCACTTAGAATTTGGTCACTATAACAATAAATCCGTTACATCTTTATAAGCTAGCTTTTCCAGTTTGGTTGAGTAGCCGTCTGTTCATTATTATCCAGTGAACTAACAAAATCTATCTGCTGCTTAGTGCACTTCCTTATTGGAGGTATAAAACCGTATGTTCTATTAGGTCGCATCCGGCCTGTCGCACCTTCTTGAGCACCACCCTAATCCTGCTGCCCTATTAGCATCTCAGTATTCACCTCCTTTCTAGTCATATCGCCTTTTATAATATCCATTCATCGTTTCTGTGGTCTTCCCCTACTCCAGCGTCATAGAATTAAATACCCTTTTAAGTAAGTAATGCATCTGATGCCTTCTCATCTTCTTCCTAGCCGTTTCTTTTCTCATGTTGGAGTCGACTTTCTGTATAACCAGATACAGCAGAATACCAGTAAGTATGTCGTATATGGAGCGACTACCAGCGTCTTCTACTTGACCTTAAATACCACCAAGAGTAGAATTTATATCTCCAAATATAGATCGGCCTTAAGCATCAACTTTAGACCCGAGGAGTTTTGATCGACCTTCACGATTCCGCAGAGCATTGAATGCATCTAGTTCACCTTTTAACGACAACAATATCGCTTCCATTCTCTTCCTTTTATTTGAGGACATAGTTAAAAGTGATTTGTAGACCTCCCTGAAACGCAGTAAAATATTTAGGACTTATTTTTATCAAATCAACGTTGTTTATTTTGGTGGTGGTCAAGTTCTTAGTGAAATATTAGTACCTACGAGAACTACTACTTCTATTTATATCTAATTCTGGCGCTAAGCAGTATTAGTGTTACCACAACCATACCTGGTTATTTTCATACTTGTCAATGACAAGTATGAAAATTCACAGAATCATCGATTATATTCATGTTATTCGATTTAGATATTCCATCTTATCTTAATTGCCCCATGTGCTTATATGAAAACCAAGCAACATCTAAGTTACAACTTACTACAAGCTACTTGTTAATCAAAATCTTAATCAAATTAACTAAACATGTTGAACAAATGGTGTTTAATGATCTTGAACGCAGGATGGTATAAAACATTTCCGATACATAATCGGCGTGGTATACAACAGGTGATCCCATTCAAGCGAGAGATGTCGGACTTCCTCGAGAATCGATTCATTGAGCGGATAAACCAAATATCCGCTTGGACGCGTGCGTTTAGGGCTAAGACACATTGCCGCGGTAAACATTTGACGTGATTAGTTTTGCAAGCTTTTTTGAATCGGCATCAGCATTAATTGTCGAAAACTCAAAATAAACATATTGATTTAGTATTAGAAAGTAAAGTATGGGTACCTCCCTTTGTTTTAACTTCACATGATTAAGAGTCCATAATACCTCAGCTCAGATTCTCACTCCGTATCTCGCTCGCACGATACTGGGTGGGAGCAAGACTGTGCGGCGGGAGACGGCTCCAAGGCGCCAATAGTTTAGGTAGGTCGAAAATAAGGGTAATAAAAAAAAAACATAGTATCTGCTTCATAGTTAGTTCAGTTACTAAGCAAAGCTTCATGATCTAATTTTAAGTATTTTTTTTAATACGAGCGGTTTGTTTTATAGAGGAGAATTTTTTATGGAATCGTGTTTTTGTCAAACATAGTATCTACATAAAATTAATCCTCAACTTTACCATACCTATATTTATTTCAAAATTAATGGTGCAGTGTTTTCGATATAACGGAGGATAGGATCCTGCTAAGCAATTTAGGTTCTTCTCAGATAGACAGTCGCTCCATGTAAAATACTGTTATTCAGAAGAATCTAAGGAAAGGCTACACTGGCTACTCGCTGTTGATGGCAATGGTTTGTAGGTTTACTATACAGGGTGTTTGGCGCATGGACCGACACAATTTTTTGGGGAGTTGAGAGGGTCATTTGCGAAGTTTCATCCAAAGATCCCATGACCCCATGTCCTAAGTGTCACGGTTAATAAGATATGATTTTTTTAGATTTTTTCCAAAAATTATGAACATAGTTTTATTTAAAAAAGTTCTTTAGTATTTAGAATAAGAATACATTGCAGAATACAATAAAAGTTATTTCGTGCAATTAGAACAATAAACAAAAAAGTAATGACTATTTAAAGGCGAGATTTCGGGTAATTTTGTGAAAAAAACAAAAAAAAAACATCTCAATAACCGTGACACTTAGGACATGGGGTCTTTGGGTGAAACCTCCCAAATGACGCTCCCAATCCCCCAAATAATTGTGTCGGTCCATGCGCCAAACACCCTGTATACCTACATACCTACTTATTTTTAAACGTGGCACCTTAACACGGCCTAATACGCTGTTAAACCTACAGTCGTGACAGATGCTGCCCTTCATTCAGTGACGAGCCAAGTTGTGAGCAAATCACTCATATCCGTCGAACCTTAAGGCGAATCGTGCGGTTCTTCGATGGGGAATATCTTATTATATCTGTTATTTCAAACTAACGGCCTTGATAAAGTACATGGTAAACTTAGCGGAGTAACGAACGGGACAATCTGTTAAAATCTAGTCACTAGAATATTGAATTCACAGCGGAATATATTACTGGTTAATATAAATATTCGATGATGCAGATCCGAAATTGTAGATTCGTCGCGTCATTAGCAGTCGCGCAGCGTTCGTGACATTGTCTCACATTCTCGCGTAATCTTGCCGCGTCAATGTGTCGTCGCCCTTACGAGGCGGATGCTTGACGCGATTTACGCAACATGTATCGGTTATGGGCCACACTTGCGCGACTACTTAGTCACTGGAATTTCGTGAGGTGCATTTTCGGTATGCGTGGTGTAGCTTGGCCAAGCGTGGCCCACTTTCTTGGTACAGACGCCAGCACGGCAGCCTACTACAATCTGTCAAATTTCTTTAATAGATTTTCAACTTTATCACTAAAGCCTAAAGTTCAAAGTTGATTGGGATAATTTGACACTTTCGGGTAGGTGGATGTGCTGGCGTCTGTACATAACTGTAAGCGAATTTTCATAACAAGACGATAACGGTAGGATGTTGTTTTACTTTGTTGGGTATTTTTATTGGAAGTTATTGGAAGTGTAATAAAATTGAACAGCTAAAGTTTGTTTTGGTGCAGAAAAACGTTACCTATTCAATAAGCATAAATAAGAATTGGATACTGCAAGCTATGTTCGTTTGTGTCGGTTTAACATAGATTGTTTAAAGAATAAAGTCTCCCGCAGATAGGCGGGACGCGATGATGCTACGCGACTGGTGGAACAATTTCTTAATAACTTCATGGAAATTGGTCTACCAGTCGCGTCGCACCGTCGCGTGGTTCCTGTCTGGAGCCTTAAATAATGCTCAACCACTGTGTTAATTTATGAACTATAATAATTAGTATTACCGTCAAAGATAATTAAGATAATTTTTATTAGGAGATAAAAGTTTCCAAATTTATGTTTTTATTTCAATTTTATTCTCGTCATCTAAAAATCAATTCTGTCAGCTGTGTCTGAAATTACCTGCCAACATTTAAATATGACAAAGTAACCCATGTCTGGAAACCTAATTTAATATACAGGGTTATGGGTAATATAATTATGTCGGTAATCCATAATGGACTTGTAGGAGAGGTAATTTACAACCAAATGACTCCCTATGACCCTATGCAAATGTCAACCATTTTCGAATAATTTGACATTTTCTATTTTAAAATGAATTAAATAAAAATATAAAATGAAAAAATTACTCGAAAATGCTTAATGGATTGCCGACATATTATTACCACTAACCCTGTATATCTGAGACACAAGGCTACCCCTGTTCCAGAGTTAGTAGGCTGTAAATACTGTAATCCACCACGCGGTGCCAGTGCTGTTATTTAAAATATAATTAACCTTAATTTGTATAACGAAGATACTTCAATTAAATAGTGTACAAAGAAAGCTCTTCCCATGAGAACTAATAATAAGAAAGAGTACACTACAAAGTGAAAATTATGTGGAACAAAAGATTTATTAGTCACTACACGGACTTCTTAATTAGTATTACTAATTAGTGTTAATAATTGATCTATGTGACTACTGAATAGGTGAAATTTTTAAACCGCGGGTGTACTTATAGCCTACTTTTGTATATTTGTCTCTTGATGCAGTAGATACGTAATTAAGATTCACACAGAACCCACTACGTAAGGGGGATGCGCTAGGTAGTCCGCGAAATTCAAATTTTCTTAGGTTCTTTTGTTAATTGCATTCTAATCCGTCATTGATTATGATGTAGGTAATCATAATCAATGACGGATTAGAATGCAATTAATACACCACTATTTGTAATCTGCACTTTTTTGTGTTGTAGTAAAAATACATGGGTATGAAATTAAAATAGTCAATAGGTATTTTGTAGGTTGTATCCCAGCTCATTCTTGTAAATACAGTAGCATCACATGTCAAAAAAAATTACTGCATCTTTTTGCTAAAAGGAGGGCAGTTAAAATATACAGTTAAAATGTAATTAAAGTAGATGTACTAGAGTAGAGTAAGATATAGGTAGGTACTAGCTCTATACCGTAATAAGCTTTGCAAAGCAACTTCTGAGAAAACAGACAATAAGGCCACAAAATACAACTTCAAATTCTAGGTAGGTAGTAAGTGTCAACGAAATAGACTTATGTCTAGGTTTCAAACTTAGTTGTACAGCTATTTCTCTTTACTATTAAGGTCAGCTTTTGGTAGTGACTAATAGGTGTGACTATCTAGGTTGTAACTCATTTGGTCTCATGTATTATGGATAAATGGGCTTGTCTAGTCTAGATAGAGTAGGAGATTCCGATATTTCCACGGGATCGAGACTTATGCGGTTAAAACCGCGGGGCGCAGCAAGTTCTAAATAAATTGACGAACAACAGAATATCCTAAGTTACAGCAGAAATATAACTGCTTTTAAATACCATCCTCTGTCTTCACCGTTAGTTATTATCTCGCTATAATTACCATGATGAGTTGATGACAAAAGAGAGTAATTAGAAATAATACATAGTTGCATCACTAACGCCTTTTTTACCAAGCGGAATGGAAGATTCACTATCTTTTGCTCGCAGCTTATGTTCCCGTGTGGGATATCTTTCCCGGGAAAAAACCCGTCTGGCTATCGGTACCATAAACTATCTCTCCGCAAAAACTAACATCGATCCGTTGGTTCGTCGCTGCGTGAATGAAGGACAAACCAACACATCAATAAACACAGTTTTGCATTTATAATCTTAAATAGAATAGTATTATTGATTTAATCAGCAACTGATACAATTACAAATTTAAAACAACATTAGCATACTGCCTTCGACTCCCAATGAACGTAAACAACGATCGGCAGACAACTTCGCGTCAGGCGCAGGTGCATAATATAGTCTATTCAAAATCTTGTTTTATTTTTGATAATGTTATTTTTTTGTAATTTTTTTATGTTATTTCCACTTAAACAAAAATCAAATTTTAACAGTCTAAATTATGTTGATTTCAAAATAACTAGTACTATTAAATAAATCATAAAAATGTTTGAAGTTGCAGCATAAATTCAACGTGTAGACTAAAAATATTTTATTCCAAAAACACAAAATTTGTTCACATGTTTGGAAACTAAATCGCGAACGCAGTAGGTATAATATGTAGAGTACAACCGGTCCGGCGCGGCGCTCCGCCACCCGCGTCCTTTGACTAACCTACATCCAGCTGAGGTCGACTTGAGGCCATCATTCACTTATATAAGGATATGCGCAAGGTATCGATCGGAGACTAGATTAATAGATTTTGTGATTACTGATTACGGATTTATTTGAGGGCCACAGTATTCTGCCTTGAAAGATTCTTGGTTATATTTGATTATACCTACGCTACTATATCAAAGCTCAGTTTTTCTTCGATTTATCACAAATCAGTATTCGAACACTTGGATCAATGGAATCATCTGATATGGCCATGCATAAGGTGGTTTTGCAAACATGGCAATACATTAGAAAAAAACAAATACATTTTTGGGTACAATAGACAAAGAGAAAATCGTTGGAATAATAGCAATAAAGTTCCAAGGAATCTTAAAATTAACACACATACATTTCATTCAATTCATTCTACACTGATCCTGAGACCAAAGAGAAGAAAGCTAGGATTATGAAAGGAAGACTTATAGTAATTAGTGTCTCTTAAAAATCGCGAACCTTTGCACGCTCCAACTTAAAATTATTAACATTTGTTACACGTAAGTGCAATCTAGCACAATGTACCTACAAATAGAGCTACACAAATGATTGATACAAATACCTAGATGTAGGGCCGTACAGAGCAAGCAGTATGCTAATGTAGCCCGCAGGTGTACGCGAAGTCATTACCTTCACATTACACGTCATTTATTTACTGTTTGACATTTTGTAGAGTAAAGACACGTAAAACAGTCTAATCTCTTGGGTGCGTCTTATGAAATTGAAATCTAACGTAGTTGTTGATTATTAACTAGAAACTTCCAAAATTTCCCCAAAGGGGTTGCGGATAACTGGTGAGTTTGAAGAAGCTGTGTCGGACAGCCAGTCTGTAGAACATCAATCTTTGCTACGATACAGAATTTATCTTATTCCAGTATAAACGAAATTGTTTATACCTACATAAAAACTGTCGAGTGTCGAGAGATTATTACTGATTTGAGTTGTGTTTATTTCTGTAAATTGATTAAAAAAAACACTTTTACTCGTCAAAATTAAATTACGTTTTTATTACTACTAGATGAGTTCGGTGTTTTCCAACCGACTATTCTGAGACGAAAGACCGAAACTAACTCAGAGGTCACAGTCTCTTAAAAAGCCCAGACATTATCTTGGTCAGGCCATATTATGAGGACCATGCAAATTAATGTTTGAGATGGTTTATTTGAGTAGACCTGTCCAGTCAGCAAACGCATTTGTCAGTTTGATGTTAACTATTTCCAAAACTTTATGATCGATGAAACCTTTCATTTTGGGATCAACGCTATGAGAAAACAAGTCATCTGTAATTTCGAGATCCAAACTACTTACGTGCAGAAAGCAATAAACAGTTGACCGGCATCGCAAATTACACGTCTTATTTCTTTCAGAAAAGTTCAACCAAAGTACTTAGTTGGTCAACAATGGAAAGATGAGATGCATCAATATCGAACGTGTGAAGTCAAGGTCAGATATGGTTTCCAATATTAGGATTCACGTTTCGCCTTCGGTAATTTATAGGAACCGAACACAATAATCATTTGTTTTAATACCAATCACGGCCAACTTTCTCACGTTCAACAATCATTGTCTTAAGTTCCGCATCGTCCTAAATTCATCACACATTTTTCTTGGTAGAAGCGTACAACAATAACTAGTCTTATGTTCAGAGTTTTAAGGTTAACAATAGCTTGACAGAATTTTGGAGCACCATAAATTGCTTTATCGTAATCGATGTTGGTTGACAGTTACATTGATTTCGATCGACAGGTCGTTTACGGGTGGTTCCGATTTCATCTCTGGCTCATTTAGTTGTAGACTTTATCTCCACGCAGTAAGATTTATAATTGTAAAACGTGTACAGAGTGAGTAAATGACCAGTATCGCCTACTGACCCTGCCCCAGTTTTCAGAACAGTTATCTTACGTTTTTGCTGAGACAAACGCTTCCTGCTTGAGATTAACCTCAGTCCATCATGAAATTACTTTTGATAACGTTCGTTATTATATTATGTATGAACATAGTTTTAGTAATCATTTTCCACACGGTTTCAATTAAACTCCATTATTTCAAATCTGCTTCTTGTTTATTTAAGCAAAATAGATTTGCATAATTAAGTTCCCATTAAATAATCCAGACTTTTTAGGACTTCTTATTAATTTCAGAGAGATATTTTTTCCAAAATCTCACACGTATTAATTGCCCTCACACAAATTGTAACAATATCCAAATCTCTTTCCCAGGCAAAATAACAGGTGAAGAAGAAGATGTGCGATCACAGCCCTTACCACCAAGAGCCCTACCTACAGAAGCACCGCAACCTCGGACAACCTCCCCAGCAATGACGACGTCAACTACAACCACAGAAACATCTACAGAACGTAAACCAGAAGAAGAAACAACCCCATCAGAAATAGGAGATACTGTAATGACAAACCAGGAATCAACAAAACCTAGAGCAAGACTACTAAACTTAAATGTAGATGAATTACAAAACTTTGCTATCGCACTGCATAATGATACTACTGCAAAGAGTCAAAAGAAACATTTGTCAGATTTAAGTGATGTTAATTTGGATGTGGATGATGATGATGAGCCGAGGATGATACCAGTAGAGCATAAGCCTAAGGATATACCTGAAAAGTTTTATGCTAACCTGCAGGCGCCGTTCCATGCGTTGATGAATGTCGATAGGACAGGATCAGAGGAGATCGAGTGTAAAGAAAACGAAATTGTTTATAAGGTTAGTATACATGATTAAGTGGACCTACTACTTCTTACTAAGTTTCATAGATACTTGAGAGTTTTTTTTTGTAAATGCCGACAGTCTTGTTGAAGTAAGCAAATTGGAGCACTGTTTTACGTGTGTTTTCTTCTCTTCTATCTTGTATGTTGATTAAAATTCAGTTCACAGTTATTATAATTAGAATAGTTTAAAACGTCTAGGTATTGATGTTTTGATTGTGTTATATTGATTTCGAGACTTATATTTAGCTTTCGAAATTAAGCAATTCGTCACAATTCACGAAATTGTCTTTTTTCCATAAATTTTATTTTCGAGATCAACATACAACTTAAAAAAACAATTTGCAATAAACTTAAGAAATATTTAATTTCGCGGGCTTCCTTGACGGATCTCTCATAATATGTAAGTAAAATTCTTCCATGAATTCGATGAATATCGCTGGTGATATTTTAGAAAGTTTATGGCGAGCTATAGACAAAAGTGTAGTATAGATGAAATGGATTTACAGCCCTATTAGGTATTCACGATACCTGCTCCTTAATATTCAAGGTACATAGACTTACTTTATTTGTCACTTGATGATATATCCCCTTATTCACCAGCTCGGTGAGCGTATGGACCGGGGATGTGAAGAGACGTGCGAATGCAGCAACGGCGGGGTTTTCGACTGCTCGCCCCGCTGCAAGCATCCTTACATCCGACGAGGCAGAAGACTAAACGATCCTCTTTGCTTCGAGTCGCCTGTTGACGACTGCTGTTCAATTATAGCCTGCGCTACGAATAATGCAGGTAAGAAAGAATGTCTTCATCTTCTTTCGTTACGGTAAGAACTTTAAGAGAGAGAGGGAGTGGGTTGTAATCCACCACGCGGGCCCAGTGCGGGTTGGTAGATGTCACATGTCTTCGAATTTTTAGTTCTAGGACATTTACTCACGATATTTACCTTCACCGTTTTAAGAGAAGTGGTTTGCTACAACTCGGGCCACCACTGCACTGTTAAACTGGACAACTCTTATTTATGTCCATCTCTTTCAGATTTTTTCATTTGTTAGTAAGGGACAGCAATAGGTTTAGTTAAGTTTAGATGATAGCCAACCGAATCAAGAAGTCTTCGAATTTACGTACAAACTCGTAAGTTGCGGCCATTACCACATAGCCACCATTGCTCTGCATATGAGGTCATGCTGTGGCTAAAAGCTATAATTCTAGCCAGTCAGTAAACAACAGCAGCAGTGACTGCAGCAGGCTGACTGCCTGTGCCTAATTCAAACGAACATCAGTGGTAAAACTTGCAATACGAAATCCACCATTACTTCTACGACATTAAAGTAGTTGTGCCGGGTCTGGCTGTTTGTGTATGTGAGTTTTAAATGTTTGTAAACGCACCCACGATACAGGAGAAATTCCTAGTGCGGGGCAAAGTTTAATAAAAAAATAAGATAGCATTGTCAATGTCAAATTGTTTCCATAGATGTGCGGTTAATTGTACATTGGATGTTCATGTTCAGTTATTTTTATTACCTATAATTTGGTAAGACACACTAGCATTATGCTGATGCGTGTGTTCACAATATTACATTTTATATACAATATGTAAAAAAAACTGTGTCCGATCCGCAAGGGGCACATACGTACTGCAATAATATTATCAAAAAGTAATAAAAAATCTAATTATTATTGAAAATAAAAATGTTATTGTTATTTAAAATTCACTTTTTTGTACGAAAATTATTTCCTCAATTCTATTAAAAAGTACCTAGAAAATTTTCAACACGGGTAAGTATAGACACCCGCTAAACGACGGCCGCCCGCGCCCCATGTAATAAAACCTAGTAAAATTCCCCATTGAAAAAAAAAGGAGGATATTTTATTTTTCTTTTTCCCTGAAAATTACTTTCAGGCAAAAAGAACCACCTATAGAGACTCTCAGTACGATACATAACAACACCTTCACGGATCGGACAGGTTTTTTTTACATCGCTTATTAGCGAAGAGAGAGATCTTTTATTATTATAGATTTCTTTTATTATAGGTAGATGCTCAAAGAATTTAGCAGAGGTGGTTGTAAAAGACTTTAAAAGGTACTTAATTTTCTTGATACTTACAGATCCGAAGATATCGAAGGTAGATATGTGTCGATATGGGAATGAGTCACACCCAGTTGGCTCCAAGTGGCACATCGGCTGTGAACA
Source organism: Xanthia togata (assembly GCA_963853775.1). Lineage (NCBI taxonomy): Eukaryota > Metazoa > Arthropoda > Insecta > Lepidoptera > Noctuidae > Xanthia > Xanthia togata. The sequence goes on from OY970791.1 coordinate 23,196,568, forward strand.
GACCTGCTCCTGTGAACCTAAGTCCATTGTGACTTGTAAACCCAGGTTAGTTCGATAAGTATAAGAAAACAAGATATAATCATTCCGTGTTTTAAAATGATAACTCACAAGTTACAATAACTCTTGTTTAAAAAATATGGACACAGTTAAACTTAATTTAATATAAAAAAGAGGCTGTGTGATCACATGAAAGAAGTCAAAACTTACGACTAAAGCCGAATATACGCGATTCACCGTTGTTTTCACTTTAAAAGGCGTTTTTTTATGCCTGATTTGTAAGTAATACGAGTATAATAACTTTATACTACAACATAACGATGAGATGGTAACGCATAATTAATTAACGTATTACCCAGCTGGGTTGTGGTGGGCAGATGTAAAATACTGGTATTCAGCTGCATCTGGTTAGACTGAAAGCCGTTCACCAATTTAGAGGTATGAGGAACAGGGAGTAAAGTTCACTCATCCTCCTTGAAAAGGGTGTCATGTCTGGCGGGCAACTCCCCTACGAGTGATGTTGGGGAAGTTATGGTGTTCGCGCGGTAAACTCTAATTGCGCGATGCAGGATTTGAGTAACGTCAGGTATTTGATGTGTAGTTCGCATGTGGCAATGTAGATGCCGCCACATTCTGAAATGGCTAGGCAGAAGATGGTGGTAACGAATAATTAGCTATCACAATGTTATGATCCTACATTCACCAACGATGCTGATCCACCACTTTCTTCTGCCGATAGATGTAATCCCCTACAGACATCAGACAAATGCATCAACGTACAAGATCCCAACGATGCCTGCTGCGAGGTTCAAGTGTGTGACGTCAGCCATGATGTACATGAAGAACCTGAGAACTCTACCACCTCCACTACTACTACTAGTTCTACTACTACTACCGAGGTATATATTTCGTTTTAGTAGGACTTAAATGGTTCTTATTCATTTATTTTTGACTAGCTGCACTCCGCTGTTTCACCCGCATAAGTCTTAATCCCGGGAACATCGGGATAAAAGTGTAACGTTTGTCCTAACCCAAGTCATAGTCTACCCATGTGTCAAATTTCATCCAAATGCGTTCAGTTGTTTTAGCGTGAAAGCGTAGCAAACAAACAACAACTCCCTTTCGCATTTATTATATATTTTTTTTTTATATAGTTAGGATTCTGATCAAATATCGTCATCGTCATTAGCTCTTATCCCAAATTATTTGTCGAAACGTGTCCAAGTTGTGTCGAAACGATTAGATTGACTGCCAAGTTCAATGTAATAAAAGTTTAAACATTTTTGAATAGCAATATTGATCAAACAAACCCATCATGTCTGTGTGAAAATATATTTTTAGGGTCTAGAGACCAGGGCCTCAAGTCTGCTAATACATTAGTGTCAGAATGGTCTGTCATTGATTTCATAATTGTTGATTTTGACAAGTTTGGTAATCTACTAACTTATTGGCGTCATTATGACTCTCCAATGGTCAGCCACTGACACTTCATTGAAAGAAATGGCATCTATTGGTAATCTCGTACATAATGAAAAATGAATGACTGACTTAGGCGGTAATCTGCTAAAATTTTGACAGTTCCTTTGATCAGTGACCTACCATGAGAACGTCATTGTGCAGTCATTTCTTTTAATTCGTTACGAGTATCTTGTTTGTGGAATACAATGATCAACCAATGACCGACCATTACGAATTTAGCAGATTACGAACTTTTAGCAAAATGACAATGGGATCGTGTTGGAATGACGAATTTATAAAAATAGCAGACATGGGCCCCAGTACCCTAATTACGTAATACACAATCAATCGGAATTTGAATCTAATCCCTTGCTTTATAAGTTCGATAAAAAAAACTGCCTAACAACTAGAATAACGTAATGAATGTTGTTGAACTGTCAAATTTGTCGTAATCGTGTACGAAAATGTGTTGAGTAATTAGATAGCAGATCTAAATCATATACTAAATCATTCCTAGGGTAATTTATTATTAATTACCTTTAATTACACTTAGATTCCTCAACAGATGATAAAAGGCTTCGAAGACTACGACGAACAAGATGAACATATTCTAACGAGACCTTTGGTACTGGCGGAACCCATAGGATCCGTGAAAGTACTCCAGAACAATTCAGTTCAAGTCAACTTGATGCAGTTGAACCAAAGCGAAGATCCTATCCACCTTCTCTTAAGCAGCGATGGAGGAAAGTCCTTTACCGATGTGGAATTGAAGTATTCCAATCTGATATTAAACTTAGAAGGTGGAAGAGACTATATCCTGAAGACCAAGGAAACGGGAACTAAGTTTAACTTTACTATAACGAATTCGGACAGTGGAATCGGATTCAATGAGGTTCCGAATGAGGATATACACAATGTTTCGAAGGTCGGATGCTACCATGAAGGACACTTCTATGCTATTGGTGCGTACTTTTTGGAATATTTTATTGTAGCTTCAGATAAAAAAAAAGGTTAAGTAAATTGGATTTGTGTTTTTAGTAGAATTGTTCTGGCCTAAAATCCGGTGACCAATTTCTAGCACTAATTGTTTTTATTACTCAATTTAGCTAGATAAACTTTAAGTAATTTTAATACCGGTTGCTTATTCAATCAAGACGTAATAGATGTACTTGAACATGTAAACGATAGTAGCGCAGCGCATCCTGGTTCAGCCGTGCATAATTTATCACAAATCAGTAATAGCCAAATGCTTCTGTGAATTTTAAACTAGAACATAGGTACCTTTTCTAAGCCGATCTGTGCTGTTCCTTCACATACAATAATATGATCGGAATTCTATTCTGGAGAATTTCATATGCAATAAATATGCGAACAATTTAAGTAACTCTAGCCTGGAGAATTTTATTGAAATAAGAAATTCATTGATAGATAATTATGGTCATCCTTAAAAAAAGTAGTGCGGCTTTTCTCTTCAGTATAGAATGTACAACTTTCCGGGCCAATTAGAACGATACACGTTATGGATGTTGACTTTTTTTTTTGTCCTTCTTTAATAACTTTTTTTACGTGATCAAAAGATTACGGCAATACATTAAGTGGGCAATACGTTAAAATGGGGTATGACGTCACCCCCAGTAGATTTTATACTGACTTTATGACGTAGCGAGCCCCCATTCTACAACTTGAACGCGTTTTATCTCATTTTATTAATATGATAAAACAAAAATTAAGTGTCTAATATTTTTTTATTATCTGACGGACAATTTTTTCCCCAGTCCAACATCCCTATTAACGGCGATTATTCAACTATTATGTTATTGTTAGTTAATTTTGTATGAGAAGTATTTTTTTTAAATAAATGTCACAGACACTAGTAACAAACTAAGCAGTGATAGCCTAGTGGTGTGACCGTTAGACTGACAAGTCGTAGGTCTCGAGTTCGAACCCAAGGCACGCACCTCTGACTTTTCGGATTCATGTGCGTATTATATAATTATCACTTGCTCAAAAAACGGTGAAGGAAAACATCGTGAGGAAACCGGCATGCCTGAGAGATATTTCTCGACGGCATGTGAAGCCAAGTCAGAGGCCCGTGGGCGGCTTTAAAACTCTGACACCAGGTTAGTTTACTAACCACACGAAAAGAAGAAGACTAGTAACAAAAAAACTGCGATGTCGACTTAAATCGATAAACCCCAACATTTTACTCCACTCAGGTGCGGAGTTCCACATCGGCTGCACTGAGCTCTGTGAGTGCACAGGCCCCGACGAGCACGAGTGCGCGGCGCTCGTGTGCCCGTCGCACGTGGGGCTGGAGCTCGTGTCCAAGGGCTGCGTGCGCTGGGCGCCCTCGCCGCCCGCCACGCCGCCCAACTGCTGCCCGCGGTCAGCGAGGTGTCTGAGCGACGGTACCTGCCATTATAAGGGAGTCCCGTGAGTGCACCATATACAATCTTAGTATTTGTTTACCCATAACAGCCTGGAATAGGCTTCCGGAAAATGTTGTGACGGCTCCCACTCTGAACTGCTTCTAGAACCTGACTGGAGAGATTAAATATCTCCAAGCTATGTCAAACACATGCAACAGCGAATTAGCTGCTAGTGTGTGTGTGTGTGTTTGCGAAAAATTAAATCTATTATTCTATATTATATTTGCACAAATGTGAGCAGCTAATTTATTTCTGGGTTGTTTCTATAGTTAAAATTTTCATATTGATGTCCCCTTTTCAAGTATAATGGAAATAAAAATAAAGTAGTTAAAATATACGTACTAATTTTACTTTATCTATTGTTAGTCAGGTTTAAAAGGTGCATAATGTAATACTGTACTTCTGCAAACGAGGTCTCTTGCACGTGGTTTAGCCTTCGATCATTGACAACGCGAAGACATACAGGCAGCAGGGTAGTATTGTCAGTATGTCCATATTTCCAGCTTAGACATAAACCGTGAAACGTTCAAAATTAAAGTCAAAGCATTTATTTAAAATAAACCAATTACAGGCACTATTGATTTGTCAAGGGGTCGGTCAGTCAGAAAGATGAAGCTAGTTGCCCACTCCAAAGCGTAGTAGGTTCCTATGGAGAGGAACGGGCAAGAAAACGTTAGCATTAATGAAGGCTAGATCTCAGGATATAGCCATATTATGTCAACTCCTGACTGAAGTAATATCTTGAGTGTTTAAATATTCTATGATTTCCAGAGTACCAAACTGGAGTGAAGTACCAATTGTCCTAACTGGATGCGAACAACGATGTTTTTGTGAGAATGGTGAGCTGGACTGTCAGGAGGTCTGCTCTCCCCTCCCCGCCGTACCTCCGCAGACGTTGCGCTGTCCTCCCGGACATCGGCCGGCTGCCGTCAATATATCTGACGAGGACTGTTGCAAGCATTGGGGATGTGTGCCCAATACCGGTAAGAAACAGCTTAGTATAGAAAGCTGATTGAAACCACAATTAGACTTAACATAATGAATAACTTTATGCGATAATTCATGATAATATTTTTCATTTCCAAAAAACGCATTAATTTACTGAAAAAATAACATCATTCGTCATTAATTAATGAAAAATCCAATTCTTATTTAACATATTAAAATCATTAGCTCATCATTGTTCATCTCACAATACCACATGCTTGTCACTCATACACATTATTGCTTGCAGCTGCAAATGGATCGTCTTTTCAGCATTACAGCATGCCGGTTCTTGGTGAAATCATGAACTATGTGACGCCTTTGGCACCTGACGTACCGACACCAGCACCCGTTATCCCCACACCTCCCCGTATTACTGATTCTATGGACTTCTACAGACCCTTAAACCCTGTCATGTCCATCCCAAAATACCTGAACACTGTTTTCCCTGTCCCAATCACAGCGGCACCGCAATACGCTACGACAGCACCCGTCAATCCCACTTTTGCTCAGGCAGATAATATCACGGCTTTCACTCTAGATGATATCGATACACCATTCAAAACAATATATCCCGAACCACCTTTAGTAGGTTCTCACGATAACTGGCACGTACCGCCCCGCAAACCAGAGCCGCCAAAGATTATACACACTTTCAGGAAAATACAAACAGCTTACAATCGACCTACGCATAATATGCACGCTGAACACATTAATCTTGTAAACGCAGACATAAAACTGCACGACTACTTGCATAACCTACCAACTCTTACTCAAAGAACCCCATCACGGTCCATGGAATCTCAGAAGATACCAGTGAAATCAATTTATGAGAAAGTCAGGAAAGTACCAATCTCAAAACTTGATAACATAAATTACTTCTTGCCTTCACTCGAAAGGAAACCTATCTCAGAATCTTCTTTTGCCAAAAGTCGCAATGAGCCTAAATCTAATGCCTTGAAAGCATTGCCAGATTTTCCGAAACAGGAGAAGCATTTCTTCGAGCCAATCAACAAACACAACAAATCAGAAAAATACGTAGACTACGATGTCCCTAAAGTTATCCTTCCCCAGAGTAGTTCCCGACTCCAGTCCCCATTTAGGAAACACGTGACCATACTAAATACTAAGGACATGAAGAACTCAAAGCCGACTGAGATGTACCGTGAAGTTTTGTGGCAGGACAATTTGAAAGCGCATCACGTATTGACTAAAGAACCTAACGCTTACGAGACTGTTCTACTAAGACCCGTACCTAACGCTAAACCCAATGTTCCGTCAACGTACACGCAGAATTCAAAGACGACACATATGTCAGCATTGGATCTGGAGCATTTGCTCAATCAGATGGAGGTGGAGTCTGTAGTGAATAAGAACCTGGGACGGTCAGCAGACAAAGACCCTGGAGACGTGGCAGGTTTGTTGCCTCGCCTTGCTGTTAGCTTCATGTGTCTCCTTGATGTATTAACGACTGACTCCCAACTTTGACTGACTTTTCTGGCCTTTTGTCTGTCCTACTAAATCTTTTGATTTTTGCAGCAAGTTTAGGACAAAACGCTGTTGTAATCTACAGAAAGATGTTTAATATATGCTGTTTAAAATGTACTCAATATGTAACTTTAATCCTATCATGAATAATACAATCGATCATTAATCATTATATCACCTCATTGTACTAACCCACAATATTTACAAACAAAACAGACTGTCTATTGGAATCTGCTGAAGACATTTTCTATTAGGAACTTAACGAAATGGGCGATTTAGCTGGTCCAAGCCCTTTTTGAAATATGTCTTAATTTTATAATTCAATACTTTCTTCAGTACCAAAGCATTCTTTATTTTCCAGGTCAATCAACATCAGATGCGCCTTCCCAGCAGTCGTTCGTTCCCACAATTCCTCCCGAGATCCATTTCCCCCAAGATGAGAATATTCCTGACTACGACCAGAACAATATTCACCGGCCACCGCACAATGCAGACCAGCCTGCATTGCAGGGTCTACCTCCAGGCTTGACCTTACCCCCAGCTTATGCGGACATGAATAAGAAACTGTCTGTAATCTCGTTACAAGCGGATTCGCCTACCAGTGTTAAGATGCTGTTTGGTCTTCCGCCTGTGCTGGTCGGATTGAGGGGTAGCGTGGATTTGAGATATACTGATAAGGCGTAAGTACTGTCTGAAATATTATGGTAATTTTTTTTTTATCAATTCATATGACTCAATTTAAGTAGTGGTTATGGAGACAAATGAACATTGTATTTATTTTGGTATTAGATGGTTCTTCGCCCGAGTGCACTCGACCGTGTTACTCTTTGGCCCTGCCAGAGTATTGTTTTAATACGACGCAGCGAAGTCCCATCGTGTCCATTTGGTTACGGCAAATTAATGAGAAACATTTAAGGGAACCCATCAAAACACCGCAAAGCGTACAACTTCATCTAATTCATCTTTATCTCCACTTTTTCAGTGACGAGGATGTATCTCACTGGTACTCGCAAGTATTCGCGCCTGCAGACGAGGTGCTCACCACTCCTCGCCTGGAGTTCCGACTGACTGGCCTCACACCAGCCACCACGTATAAGATCAGGGGGAAGCTGTACCTGCATAACCTGCCCGTTGAGCCAGAGAGCGAGATCTACACTGTACGGACACTGGATTCGAAGACGGTATGTTCAGAAATAGCTCTTTTTATTCTATTGGGTATGTTGATCAAAAACTTAGCAATGTCTGTGTATTTTACGCTAAAATAAATGGTTTCATTAAATTGGTAAGAACTAGTCTTAGAGTTCGCTACCGGGTAATGCAGACCAACGCATACTACTGTGCTGTCGAATTTCAGATGTTGTGATTTTTGCTCCATATAAGTCATATTCGTCATAATAGTCAACCTTTGTGGAAACGGCAGAGCCTAACTTGTGTGTCTTGAAGATACTGGTGAAAGGTCCTTTCTAAATTATATCAACATCACCTCGTTAATCCAATTTTTTTCAACTAAATTTCTCAGTAGATATGTAGAGGCATAAGGTGGTAAAGTTCACTTATCCTCTATAGAAACGGGTGTCGTGTCTGGTGGGCAACTGCTTGACGATTGATGTCGGATAGTTTTATATATATATTTCGCGCGGTAAATTCTGCGTGATGCAGGATTTGAGTGACTTCAGGATTTTGTGTGACGTCAGGTCTTTGATGCGAAGTTTGCATGTGGCGATGTAGATGCCGCCACAGGTACCTACTTGGCTCACGGTGTCACAGAGAGAAGGCCTCTGACCCAGCAGTGGAAACGTTATGGGTTGATTATGCTAAATCCTATTTTTTCTTAAGCAGGCGACTCCTACAGTGGAGGAGAAAGTTAAGGAGATCGACAGTCGTCTGACGGTAATAGACGTGAATGACACCACAGCACACGTCACTTGGAGACGGTTTGGAGAGGATGAGCTGCAGTTCATTGATGCTATACAAGTCAGGTAAGATGTTTTTGGAGACGTTATCTAAGCATTTCGCACTAAGACAGCAAAATGTGAGAACCTAGGAGTGCTTTTGCATTGCACTTTTGTCCAGTTTAGCCGTTGATGTTACGTTGACACCGCGCTTTTCGATACAACCAAGGCCTTTTTCGCAACCACAAAGTACGCTAAATGAATGCCCTTTAAATTTGTAATCCAAATTAAAAGCCACGGACAATGTTACAATCCTAACTGCAGAGGTTCTTTCAGCTGGTACACAGGTTAAACAGTCTAGCAGCTGCGATAATTCTAAAGTACCTGATCGACCGAGGTCTGCTCGGGGAAAATAGATAAACATATCATCCAGGTATACCAACGTTGTATCACTTTCCCGAGGCTGTGAAAATAGAGAAAACGAATTTTCCCAGTTAAGAGATCTAGCTGGATCATAGATAGAATTTTTCACCCCCACTTTCATCGAAATTGTTAGAGCCGTTTTTGAGAACTTGAATACAAATATTTACGGATTGTTTAGCAACGTTAAGCGCAGTTGTGAGCAGTGAACATGTTGAGTGTGTATACATGCTCGGTGATTTCAACGCCCACCCGGGTGAGCAATTCTTTTATGAACTTTTAAACTTTTGTAACGATTTGGATTGGAAATGTGCCGATATTATAAATTTAGGTTTATTGTCTAACACATATAGTTTTATATGCTAATGGGGCGCTAAGATGGTTAGACCACTGTGTTGTAACTGAGTCGGCTTTTCAAACCGTAGTCGATACACACATTAAGTATGATCCGGTGTGGTCTGATCACTTGCCACTCTTTATTACATGTAATATAAATAATGTAAAACCAAAGGTGCTGCAAGAAAATTTTGAATTTAATAGGATAAAATGGGGGGAGAGAAACCTTGAACAAATAGATTTGTATCATAAATTAAGTAATGACAGTTTAAAACACATTGATTTTCCGCCTGAGCTCAGTGACTGTAGTGATAAACGTTGTGACAACCAAGATCATATGCATATAATTGATAGTATGTATAGTAAGATTGTTAATGCATTGTGTAAAGCCGCCTCTGACAGTCATACTGTTGTTAAGCCAAGAAGAAAACAACCGGTGATCGGGTGGAACAAACATGTGCGTGACGCTCACGGGGTAGCTCGGGGTAAATTTAGGGAATGGGTACTGTGGGGTAAACCGACTCAAGGACGTATTTGGGAGGAGATGCGGGAGAGTCGCAAAATCTTTAAATCACACCTAAAGTGGTGTCAAAATAATACAGATCAGATAAAGATGGATATCCTCGCTTCTCACCATTCGAAGCATGACTTTCGTAACTTCTGGAAAACAACTAGTAGGCTAAATAATAAGCCGGGCTTGCCCGTGAGCGTCAACGGTGTCAGTGACCCGAAATGTATTGCTGATATATTTAAAGATCAGTTTCTGGTGAAATCACCATTGGGACCATCACGGTCTTTCAGTGTAGAAGGGTCACATTTGGGTCACATGGACAGGAGATATGTACCAAAGTCACAGCGAAGGATGTTAAGGGAGTAATAAAGTCAATGTCGCGGGGAAAGTCTCCTGGACATGACAGCCTGAGCATTGAACATCTAAAGCATGCCGGCGTCCACCTGCCCAGAGTTCTTGCCATGTTTTATTCATTTTGTTTGGGACATGAGTACTTACCAGCAGAGATTATGAGGACCGTGGTGGTACCAATTGTGAAGAGTAAAACCGGTGACCTAAGCGACACGAGCAACTACAGGCCAATCTCACTGGCTACAGTACTTGCTAAGGTTCTTGACAGTTTGCTCAATACACGGCTGGACCGGTATATAGACACGCATGATAATCAATTTGGTTTTAAGCCGGGATTGTCTACTGAGTCAGCTATCTTGTGTTTGAAGCAAACTGTTAGGTACTACGCCGATAGGAGCACACCTACTTACGCTTGTTTTCTCGACCTGTCGAAAGCGTTTGACCTGGTTAAATATGACATCTTATGACAGAAGTTATATAACATCTCCATGCCTCTCGAACTGATAGAAATATTCAAGTACTGGTATCTTAACCAGGTCAACGTCGTTCGATGGTCAGGTGCTCTGTCGGAGCCGTACAGGTTGGAGTGCGGGGTGAGGCAGGGGGGGCTGACCTCGCCAAGGCTCTTCAACCTGTACGTGAACGCACTGATAGAGGAGCTCAGCAGCACCCGTGTTGGTTGCCATATAGACGGTATTTGTGTCAACAATATTAGTTACGCGGACGACATGGTGCTGCTGAGCGCCTCGGTGTGTGGTCTGACCAGGTTGCTCGGCATCTGCGAGCGTTATGCGCGGGATCACGGTTTGCTCTATAACGCCAGGAAGAGTGAATGCATGGTCTTTCGGGCCAGGGGTCGGAGATGCCCGGATACTGTTCCAACTATTAAATTAAACGGGGTGAAGTTAAAAAGAGTTGAACAGTTTAAATATCTCGGGCATATTGTGACCTCTGACCTGAGGGACGATGCGGACATTAATAGGGAGCGGAGAGCGTTGTCTGTGAGGGCCAATATAATCACCCGCAGGTTTGCACGTTGCTCGGGGGCCGTCAAAATAACTCTTTTTAGAGCGTTCTGTACGTCTCTGTACACAGCCAGCCTGTGGGTGTCATATACCCAAAAGCAGTACAGCGCTCTCCGCGTCCAGTATAATAATGCGTTCAGGGTGTTGTTGGGGTTGCCCCGGCACTGCAGCGCGTCGGGGATGTTCGCCGACGCCCGTGTTGACTGTTTTTACACGACGATGCGAAAGCGGTGCACATCTCTGGGGCGCAGGGTCCGGACCAGCTCCAACACCATCCTGAGTGTATTTGCGAACAGGTTTGATTGTCAGTACATTAACCATTGTTATATGGTAAATGTAATGACAAACAAACAATTGTCTGAAAGTTATTGTTAATAGTTTTAATTTTATTTATACCTAGTTGTTTTTTGATTTTTTATTTTGATTTGAATTTAATTATGTAATTTTAGATTTTAATTTTATCATTTTAATTTGACATATCACATTAATTTTATATTTATTTTAATTGAATTTTGATATTATGTATTGTGTGTATGATCTGACATTGATTGAAATAAATGGAATTGAAATTGCTCATTTAATATTATAGGATAAGAGACCCATGTGTAGTGTCAATTTAAACTGCTGCTTTCAATGACCATCGTGGTCTGAAACTAGACTCATGGGACACCTGTTAGGCAACTTGACTGATTCATTACCAATTTCAAGCGCAAATAATTGATCATCTGCTTAAAGTAAATTTGTATTCATGAATACTTGTTCCGTCCGCAGATACCGGCCGGTGGGCACCCCGATCTACAGCATGACGGAGCTGCTGCACCACAGCCGCGCCGCCGCCGAGCTGCGCGAGCTGCGGCCCGCCGTGCGGTACGAGGCCGCGCTCGTGCTCGTGCCGCCGCCGCGCGCGCGCGCCGAGCTGGCCGACCCGGCGCGGGTCGAGTTCACTACTGCTCCCTACGTTGGTAAGCGAGTACTTGGTAATCATCATCTGTCTAGCCGTCTCCCCAGTGTGTTGGGGGCTTCCAGTCTTTAACGGGATGTAGTTGAATACATGCCAGTAACGTATACAACCCCTATTCTTCTCCCCAGACCCATACAACTGGACGGTGACCATCGAGGCCCGCGCGGTGGGCGCGGGCGCGGCCGAGGTGCGCTGGCGCGGCGTGCCGGCGCCGGCCGAGCGCTGGGTGCGCGTGTACCGCGGCGCGCACGCCTGCGCCGCGCGCCTGGAGAAGGACGCCTTCCGGCTCGCCACGAGAGACCTGCCGCCTGCTATCACGCTGACAGGCCTACAGCCAAATACCAAGTATGTCCACATTGATACATGATCAACTATCATTTTCCCACGGCTGAATCCAGGCTGTCCATTGTAAGAGTTCCCTGCTAGAGCAGGGCATAACCTATTTTCATTCGCTTCCTGTCTCAATCCATTGTCCCCAAATGGGTCCAGCTCAGATTGGTTGCACTAGCAGATTTCCGCGACCATCAGTTGTGGGTCTTGGATTAGTTCATCGGATCCGTGATGGATTGGATCAATGGATCTGTGAGAGCGTCCTTATCGTGCAGTCCGAGGGAATCTTCGTGCCTGGGCACCCCCACTCACTAAAAATGAGCCTTCCACCTTGCTAGACAAGATCATGTAGGTACCGCCGCCGATGGTTTGGTCCCAGCCGCAAAGTTGGAGGATGAGGAGGTCGTTATCGTCCCTGAGGTGACACAGCCGGAGATTATGCCGGCCGTAACGCGGCTCCGGGCCAAAATCGTTGTCCGGGGTCCGATGGAATTTCCGGCCGCGCGCTCGTTCTCGCTCTGAAAGAGCTAGAGCCCCGAGAGAACTCTTTTCAGCTTGCCTTGAGCAGGACAGGTGCTTAGTGGAAAACAGGTCCTGCTCAGGAAGGCGGGGCGGGGCACACTGTCGACGCAATAATGCTGGTAAGAGTCCTGACAGTGTCCCGGGGTACGTTGGGCTGTTGGTTGTATCAGGGAGTATCACACGATCCCCTACGAGGCGGTTTGTGCACTGACCGGATCCCCACCCTGGAACCTAGCGGCGAGAGCCCTCGCTTCATTGTACCGATGGCGTGAGGAGGAGGGAATGCGGAGCAGTGGATCGATGCAGCGAGAGATTTAGCTTCATCGGTCCCAGCTGCGCGAGTTCCTGGTGATGGAATGACGGGGTGTCACCACTGCACCCACTGTCGGCGCACACGGCGCGCACACACGCGCAGTGCGCCGCGTGGCAGCGCCGCGCCGCGCCCTCGCAGCAGAGGTCAGGGCCGACCTGTCGCTGCCGGCCATCGTTCGTTCGATGGTCGGGAGCTGAATCGTGGGATGCGGTGTTCTCCTCCTTCTTCCTACGTGTAATGTGGCCGCTCCAGCTTAGCAAGCGTGTTTGCATTGTAAGTGGTCAATTATATCATAATAATTTGTTGTCTGTTTCTCAACAGATGTCGTGTCTGGCTTGAAATGTTCCTGACCAACGGAAAAGTGAAGACTAGCAACGTATTGGAAATCAACACAAAATCGGAAGACTCTCCCGAACCTATTGACAGTGAGTATTCTATTTAGACCTACTTATCATTTGAATGATGATTCGTTAAGGTGGGTCACTATGGACAATCTGAAACAATTAGAGGTAGAGAAAGTTCTTAGGAACCATGTCGTGAGTTCTCAGCTTGTTCATCCTTTAAGTCTCCAAAATAGTTTCTATTTTTTTTTCTTCTAAAATACCATATGATGTTTAAATCCGCTATAAACTATAGACGTGTTATAGACTATAAAATATATTTTTCTAGCGCGTTATTTTATACGCTATCATTATAACACGTTGTTACAAAACTCGGCCGAAGTCTAAACGCGGATACGTTACCATTTTATTTGGCAACACGCTAGACGGACTTAATGATGCGCGGTAAATGTTATCTCGCAGTGCACGGTACACGCAAGAATATAATAATATCTCATGAAGCGTTAGAAATCAATGAACTTTCCTTCAAACTTTCCAGGCTTAGGACTGTCTATAGTAAAATTGATTAAATGTTATTACAAAAGTTTTGTGAGACATTGGTGCCGATTCTCTTGTACCGAACTAAACTATAATTAAAATTCCTTACTTCTGGCTAAGAGAATCTTAAAGCTGCAAAAAAAAACTAAATTTTTAAAAATATTTTTGACACAACTAAAATCGAATTAGACAATCGCGACTCCACGTGGTACTTGTTTGCCACCGTGGTTTTTTTTTTGGGGCCTGAGACTGCGCAGCCTCGATGTTTTATATGGAATTTTTCCTTTTTATGGGTAATATGAAAAATTACTTACGTTGAGTTTTAAGGGTTTACAGATTCTATCAGGGGGTCGAAATGTTCACTATTTTTGTTATAGGACGTCTTTTTTTTCTTTTCTTTGAGATAAGCAACGACGACTGAATTTTATTTCATGACACCTAATTTTATTCCACACCTTTTTGATCGCAATTAAAAATATTCACAATCAAAAAACGTCAAATTCAGAATAGCAAAATTGCCATATTCACTAAATTAATAACTCAGTGCCATCTTAGTGCTAGCAAACATGCATTATAACGCATATTATGCACTGTAACGTCCCTGCTAGGGCAGGTAAATTAAATAAAACAAAACAGAAAGTACAGGTTGTATATTCTATAAAGAGCGTGAGTTCTCAACATCGAGCGCGTGTTAAATTCTAGCCCGCCTTAAGAAAACCACTATCCTGGTAGTTCCCAACACGTAGGTGACTGGTGGCAGCTAGGTAGGTGGTTCGGTCTTCCAACGGCACCAAAAGGGCAGCTCGTAGGGTAGTCCAGCCAAAGCCCTCGCAGCGGCGGTGATAAATATTAAATCCGGTACGGATGAAAGCATGCGTGGAAATATAGTGAAGTTGCGTCACTTTAGTCTATTTTAGAATAGGAAATCGTCGTTTGACAGGAATTAACTAAATTTTGGTGATTTTTAGTCTAGTTTAGAGGCATTTGTGACAAGAGAATCACAAGAGAGGCACCATAATAAATAATTTATATTCGTATTGAAAAGTTCATTACAAAAAATTTACTATTACATCATACGCGTTACGTAATACTAGACGACGCGGGCCGACTGACGCCCGTGTACACCCGACGCAGTTTGTTGAAGTGAAATTATACAATTCTAGCGCGAAGTCAGAGTCGCTCTAGCAAACGCTAGAAGCTTTGTACACATAACGTGTTATGTTATGGCGCTATACGTTTTATGAACCACCACGTCCATAACCTAATTACAAATACAAAACACACAGCATTAAAACATTATTTTTCCTCAGACGAGATAGAAGCATCGTCAGTAGCGGCCGGTCACCGCGGCGACTACTACAGCGCGCTGGTCGGGGTGGGCGCGGTGGCGGCGCTGTGCGCGCTCACGTCGCTGCTACTGCTGCTCGTCGTGCTCAGGAGGCATCGGCCAAGATCTGTGCCCATCACTAGCAGTAAGTATGACAGACTATTCGAAACGTAATACCTATTTTCAAGGTTCACAAAACCAACGGCATTAATGTCTTTAGTTTTCAGAAAACGATAATAATTTATCTATCGGCGGTAACTATTTTCCATGCCATTGGATCAGCCATTCATTTGATAGCACTTCCGTGGTAAGGACGTATAGGACCTACCATATAAACGCAACAGAATCACTCTACCTACTGCTACACGGCTGTTTCTTTGTCAATTAATTATTTGACCAAGATACTTTTAGCGGCACATAGGAGTATCCCCCTAAAAATCCGTTCATTGTTATTCATACTTTTTGTATTTACAGCTGCGCCATCCGCTCCCAGAGAGTCTTCTCTCCCGCCGTACGATAACCCGGCGTACAAACTGGAGTTACAGCAGGAAACCATGGGTAAGTACCCTTATCAAAAACTTTTTAGAGTTTATGAGATTTACCCTGAGCAAAAATCTTTTGAGTTTCAGGTTTTACCATAAACTAAAATATTTTTAGAGTTTATGAGTTTTACCCAAAGAAGTGTTTTTGTAGACTTTACGAGAAAAACCCTGAACCAAAAAAACGCGTTTTTTTACAGAATTATTTAGACATTTTCATAACATAGTCTGAACGATTTATCTTGTGTCGACACAACCGAGGTATTCATATACCTAGGTTGTGTCTTGTAACTTGTTCACAACGGTATGAGCTATTTTACCGTTGTGAACAAATTAGAAAGTAAACAGCGTTTGTAGTTGGACAGACTGCCCAGGGAATGCCAGGCGTTCTCATGATTATCACTTGTAAACTCTCTTCCACAATTCCTTAGCATCATTGCTTACCATTATTTATTTTTCACAGATCTCTGACATTTAAGTTCCCGTGGGCACGCTAATGGGCTCAACGGGATCTCGGAGCGCGGCGTTGATGTAGATATACACAACGGCAGGCCATACAACGAGATGGGTGTATGAGCCCATACAACCGAACCCCAAACGGATTTTATCACCAAATCCGTTTAATCTAATAACACAATCATAAAAGAACTCTAAAAAATTGTTGTATGAAAACCATACAATACTCAAACAAATGCAAATTGCACCATGTAATGTAGCCAGAAACCAGTACAGCATGAATTGTATGGCTAGTGAAAAAGTCATACAAGACAAATTAAATTGAATGATACTGTTCATAAATAATAAGTGTGACTGTACCAAAATAAACTGTGAATAAAAGTGAAACGGTGACAAACGTTAGTGTACGAGTATGTATTTGTATTTTTTACTTTAGTTTTAGTGTTCTGTACCTTAATTTAACCCTAAAATAAGGTCTACCATACACCAATCGTAATAATACGACATTACTAAAGATTGATAGACATTTGTATGGGATTTATTATAAGTACCTATTGAATTTAAGCGGTATCAATGAATTGACGTTGATACCTCTTGCAATTCAATGATTAATGTAAAATTATGGACAAACATGTGTAAGTAATAACACAGTTTTCAAACATTTAAATCCATTAGGTTAGTTTTTTTCAGTAAATAGTAAAAACATACTTGAAATAAATACCTAATGAGATATCCTTTACAAAGTAAAGCTATGTCACTTATTGCTTTTTTAAATTATTGTATTTAGATCAATGTTTAATTTTAATAACTGTCCTTTTAAAGGTATATTGACAGTTTATGTCATATAAATTCTTGTTATTTAAATTTTCAGACTACAACCTGTACCGATACATTACCTGTATTTTATGTATATAGCTAATCCGTCGTTCTTGAATTTTAAACCGAACCATTATGAACATACCTGTTAAAATGTGAAGTGTGGTAAAAATATGTTAATTACCCTTACCCTCATTCATAAACAGGAAGGGTAACAGATTTTCACAAGATGTTATTTGTGATATGCAATACAATTAGATTATGAATAAGAGAATCATCGATCATGATTATGAAAAAGAGATACCTACAGTCGTTCATAAACCTAGGTACCTGTGTAGGTAGGTACTTTCTTATATTAGAAATATTCTCTGTTATCGCTCTTTTCTCGACGGTTTGGCAAGACTAAGATATATTCCATAATAAAATTGTATATAGTGTAATAAATAGTTTTATACTTAATTCCACTACACTTGTGTATAGTTATTACTATTGTAAGATAAACAAACTGCCCAATACCTACATTTGTTAATGAAAATTAAATGTTAAAAAATACTGCAGAGTTTTATTTCAATTATGACTATTTTTATGAAGACTGGTTTGATGCTATGAGTTCTTATTAATTCTAAATCTCTATTTTTTATTGTTAAGCTTCATAAGTACTACACAAGGAGCATACTGATAGGGCAAAAAACATACTTTTCTAAAGAGAACGATGAAAATAGTTTTGAGCTAAGTCTGTTAAGTAATGATTTAGGTTGCAGCAACCAATAGAGAAACCCTCACATAAACACTATAAAAAGGGAAAGGAGTAGCAATTACAAAAACGTCATTTAATTCAAATACAACACCAAATCACATTATATTTGCTATAATAGTAGTACATAATATATTTTTTCTTTATATGTTTTTTTTTTAAATTTCTTAACCATTATCCTAACGACTTTGTAATAAACCTACGGTTATGCCCATAAATGTAAAATACATAATGTTACTTGATTAATATGGAAGTGAAAATGCTTGAAACTTTATTTTAATAATAAATTTTATTCTTTAAGAAAATAGATGCAAAGAGGCTGTTGATAAATAACCATATTCAGTGTTTGTGGGCCCCAAAAGGAAGTTTAGTCATGTTGTCATATAAATAGCTTTATTATATCTTACTCGATAACGATAATTTTCTAATATATTCTTTGTAAATACTCTAACATACGTATCTTTCGACACATAGTATTAATAAACACAAAAGTATTCAAATAAGCTTTATTTAGCTGGGTTAAATAAAGGCCATTTGAATTTCATAAAACCTAACGAACGTAACAATTTCAAAGAACAAATAAACTAAATTGGAACCATCCAATCTACAAATAATTTTGCGAACATATTCATATTCAAAATAAATTTGCCGAAAATGAACACCATAATAAATCTTGTTCAACTTCGAGTTTAAAATAAATAGTTGATATTTGTGTAAGTATGTAAAGTTCGGCACATTACGACGCTACCTGATATGTTCGTCTGTCTATGTAACTTATAGATTTATATAGAAGATGAACAACATTCATAGAAAATAAATACTTTTCTATTCTAAAGCGAAGTTTGTTACAAAAATAATGTCATTCCATATCTAAGGAAAAAAAAAATTATATTCTCTTCTCGCGACTTCGCCGTTCTTTTCTCCTGCGTAAATTATTACTTTTTTTAACCATTCAACATTCAAAGATATTTTTTCTTTTAATATTTTTATATTACACATTTTTCAAAAAAAGGGTAGTTTAAATTCCATTACTATATAAATCAAAATTTAATAAATAATATTCAGGGACTAGAAAACTTAAAAAAAAAAACATTTTTAAATCATGATTTGTTCAATAGGATAAAGATTAAAAGATAATTCAGAAGACAGTCAAAGAAAAACTATGTTCTTGGTTTTCAAAGAAGTGAAACATAACATTAGAGTAGTATCTAACTATCCTTCTTTGACCGTTTTCAATAAAAATGGCAGCGATTCTGTCTTTTAAAATATAATATTAAAGCAACAAATAAGCCCAAATAACCTGACGCAAGGAATCAATCCAACCCTATTAATTCCCATTTTGATAAAAAAATCAAACATTACCGCCATTTTTATTTATTTTCATATTTTATAACAAACGGTAACGGCAAATGATAAAAATCTAAATAAAATAAATAATTTATAAAATAACATTTAAAACTAAAAAATAATAATATAGTTCTAAAAATGTTAATCTAAAAATAATGTCTCTAAAAATTGTGCAGTTACCGTTTATTTAAAAGAGAAACAAAATCCATAACAATAATTTAAGATGAATGCCTATGGCTTCTGTGAAAGCTATGTACAAAAATACATAAGTTTTTACAGACGCTAGAACTCAGCAGGCATAACATGAGCAACGGGCCACGACTCAGGAGTTTATTAACAGATTTAGAAGAAAGTATGTAATGGAAGATGTAATGGAGGATATTATTATTATACAATCTAAGTACAATGAATCCTTTGTCGTTACTTGGTTGTCTATGTTACGCCTACATTATTAATTCCAGGTTTTATTACGCTGATCATGGCTGGTCGACACTTCTTGTCGTTTGTTCACAAATACGGTGTTTTCTGTTTAAAAAATATCGATATCTATGTGTTTTTTTCTTAACCCAGACTGTTCATGACTGTACTCAGTATAGAGACAAAACTTGATTTAAAATTATCTTCGATTGTCCTTTTTTGGACGCAATACTCATGCTCCTATTAGGGTAATAATCATCTATTCATGTTAGGGTAACTATCATTAACTCGCTATAGGGTAATATTCACCACCATATTACGGTAATTACCCTCGAACTATTTCTCCATGCTTTTTGTGAAATATTTACTAAAAAACAGAAACTTTTGCCAAAAATCACTGATTATAATACTGTTAAGAAACCAGCTCTTTTCAAACCAACCCTGATCAGTTTATACAGCCTGGAGTTGTCGGTCTATTAGTTGGCGAGGTTGTCTTCATGGGCCTTCTTGACGACGGCGAGCTTGGAGTGCGGGTCCTGCGGCTGCAGCTGCGCGTAGGGCGGCGCGCGCGTGCCGTGCAGCACCAGCGCCCAGCCGCGCACGAAGCCGCGCCACGCCGCGCCGCCGCCGCCACCGCCCGCGCCGCCCGCGCCGCCCGCGCCCTCGTTGGAGCGCGCCTGGGACCAAACACATCCAATTCATATGTGATGAACAGCTCACTGAGTTTATAATCAGCCTGAGTTCACAGGAGATCTCCTATTTCAGTTTTTCTTTCAGGTTTTCGCAGAACAAGGCCATCGCCACGTCATGCTCCTCAAAAACCCCATCACCTGTTTTTCCGTTAATAAGTTTGTAATACTTTTGTACTCAATTTGTACATATTTAAAAACAAGTACCTTGATAGGTTAAGAGTACAGACATTTCATTTTTATTACGCTTTAAAGCATCTCTCCAGCAACACCAAATTAAAATAAAATTAAACATACTTAGATGCTTATTGACAAAGAAGTGTCTGAAAATAATTGTACTTTTGTTTTTATCTTTAAATATGATATTTGAAAAAAAATTGTATAATATTTGTTACATTACTATTTTTCTGGAGCTATTGATATAAGCGCCTGAGAATAAACACATAGCAAAGTCTATAATAAGCTTTATAGTCATGATGGAGAATTATTAGTTCGTTCGTAGTAAAAGTTTGTAAAGATGTTTGGAAGTTCTAAGCAACTTTACAAACTTTTACTTCTATGATATTTATTAGTCGGATTCTTTGCATTGTGATAAATCACAGATATTTTACATTATATTTAAACTAATCTAAATCAAAAATAGCCCCGAGTGTTTTAATTACTTTGCTAAGTATTTGTCCTCAGGCGCTTTCAAGGTACTTTTTTTAAAAGTACCTATGCACAAATTGAGTACATATTGGGTACAAAAGTATTATTAACTTATAAATGGAATAGTAGATTGTTTACCTAGGGAGCAAACGATTATTTTTAAGGCGAGAGTGTTTCTTTGAATCCAGAGCGAGCGAAGGATTCTAGAGTAGAATCCCGAGCGTAGCAAGAGATTCTGAAGTAGAATCCTGAACGCAGCGAGGGATTCAAAGTACGTCATTCGAGCTTAAAATAGTGTGTCTCCCGAGGTGAACACTCTACTTTTTATCACCCACTATGAGAAAAAAAAATGTGTGCGGTCCAACCCTCATCTCTCACGTATGATTTAAAACCAAAACAAAATTTTCGCAGCCGCCATCTTGGATTTACGTTTTGACCTCTTTATCGACTTTAGCAGCTTTAAAAACTATAAAAACGATACCCATGGTAAAAAAAATGAAAATTTTGGCAGCAGCCATCTTGGATATACATTTTAACTTTATTATCGGCTTTAGCACCCTCGAATACTATGAAAACGACTCCCATGACGAAAATCTTGAAAACTTTCACAGCCGCCATCTTGGATTTTCATTTTGACCTCACTATCGGCTTTGACGCCCTCGAAAACTATGAAAACAACACCCATGACGAAAAGTTTGAAAATTTTCGTCATGTGTCGTTGCCGCCATCTTGGATTGTCATTTTGACCAAATAATTCATACTTTCTCTCTCTTTCTGGCCAGCCTGTTCATACAAAGTTCGTGATTGATCTCTTCGGTGATTGGAACAAATTCCAAATTCAAATCTATTTTGCTCCCTAGGGATCAAAGAGCTATTTTGGTCCCTATTTACGAAGAACAAATTAGCTCTTTTTGAATAGATGTGATGAAAAAATATGTGATGGGGTTGCTGGGGAGCATAACGTCAATCGCTGCGCCAGCAGCGACTAGAAACGGCAGTACATTCTTATAACATTCCTAGCGCCAAAGGTACGTTGAGCGCACAACTACTGCCACGGACCGTTTCTATATTTCATTAGTTGGTAGTGCGAGTGCCACGGTTGGTTTGTATAGAAACTGTTGCCGAGGCGTCGCATTGCTCGGTGGGGTTTTCATGTATCACTTGATAAAAGAAGCTCCTCACATGCTACATCCAGAAGCACAAGCTTTCTGGACTTTTTTATCATCACTGAAGCTTATGACTACCATCCGAATCTAAATCCGAATGAGGCGTCACCCATTAACTTACTTCAAAGATTTGGAATCTAGTTCAATGGTTCATGGATGGCAATGTTTTCGTTCGTCTATGTATGAACTCATTTTTTTCCATCACTAGAAGCGATCGAAGTAAAATAATGATCTAGATACCTCTAGTGTCCAGGTGCCCTGTGGGTACTCTCCCCATGTGTGAGTGGTCATGAAAGGCCACTTGGTGAAGCCGTCACGGGAGTCATCATCATTTGCACGCCTGCTCAGAATCATTGATCTGGAAATGTTAAAAAATATAGTGAAAGATGGGTAAGGGTAATAAAAGGAGAAAGAACATGCAATAATATGTTATATTATTTATTTTTATTTATTTCGGCCCTATCAGAATACCACAGCGATGGAATTTATTTATTTTTTAAATATCGCCGTATTATGCTACTTTTCGGCCTCGCACATGTCGTTGTTATTTTGTTAGTTTTTAAATACTCCTTTTTTATTTTTTTATTATTTCTGTTTGTATGTCCGTGCGTGTCCCAAATAAAATATTTTTCTTTATTTATTTCTTTCAATTTC
The DNA here is from genome assembly GCA_963853775.1 of Xanthia togata. NCBI lineage: Eukaryota > Metazoa > Arthropoda > Insecta > Lepidoptera > Noctuidae > Xanthia > Xanthia togata. The sequence goes on from OY970791.1 coordinate 23,219,276, forward strand.
TCCGAATATCGGCTGGATGGACCAACAAGTTGCTTATTCGACCAACAAGTGGTCGAAGAATCATGAAACACATTTCATACGATTCTGGGGTTAATAATGTGTCATAGTCACTAATGGTATATGAAAACTGGCTTTGGGGTCACTAAACTGGCAAAAACATGACGACCAGCTATCTAATTACGCAATACATTTTCGTAAACGATTACGACAAATTTGTTTCATTTTGACAGTTCAACAACATTCATTGCGTTATTTACGTTGTTGAGCAGATTTTTTAATCGAACTTTTGAAGCAATGGATTAGCGATTTGTTTCAAAACGATTCAGATCGTGTATTACGCAATTAGGTATATTGTTGTGCAAGGAAAAACTAACATCACTGCAAACTTTACGAAAATCGACGATGAAAATTTGTCTCTAGCTACAATTTGGAAGAGTCAAAGAATGGTTCCAATTGCTCATCTCCAAGAAACGAAATTTTTCTTTCTCATCAGAATGTGTTCATACCTGGTGCCCATAGGGCTAGTGAGGAACAGCTCGAGGTCTCCGCGCCGGCTGGCGTTGGCGCTGACCACGGCCTGCACGTGCTCCAGGTAGCGCACCTCGCTGGGCGTGCCGGCACATGCCGTGGTCTCGATCTTCATTGTAAGCATCCCTTCGGATTGGATTTCACTGAAAAAGCAGAACATGTCGTAGTGTGAACACGTTATCCAAAATAGTACTTGCCTATTAAAAGTTGGCAACGTCGCAAATAGCTGTCAAATATTTACCTGTTGCAATTAATTTGGCAATATTACTGTATGGAAATATGAAATGTGGCTAAACTAGCGAACTAGAATATCAATAGTGCATTGCAATTATAACACTGAATTTGATGTTATAACCGTTTAGGTGTAAAAAAGGGATTTGGGAAATTTCCAAACATTTTTTTTACATCTAAAACTAAATATTCGTTGTTACAATATTAATTAATGCATTTCATAATCATTAGGTCACTAGCTAGCCATATTTCCATACAGTAATATTACCAAATTAATAAAAACAGCGAAATATTTGACATTTGTTTGCGACGTTGCCCACTTTCAGAATACGTGCTATTCAGCAGCAGTCATAAACCATTTGAATAGTGGGTTGCGCTTGCACAGTTGCACTTTGCACCCTATTGGATCGTTTGAAATAAGAACGTATAGTTTTCTAAGTACTCCGTCACACGTGATCAGTCTGTCTCTACATAATACTTATATGCAGGTATGCAGTATTGTAATCAGGCTTTAAACGGTTACGACTTGGGAGGCATCAATTTAACTCAAGCGCTAATACAATGGGCTTATAAAGAATATACGGCTTCCATCTCTAAGTACTGACTGCGCAGACCGCAACGCAGTTTATGACAAAAGGAAGTAAGTAATAGATACTCTTCGCATTTTCAAATTGTTGATGAAATATATTTGCAAGTTTGGAGATATTTTTTCAGCCCTTTCTAATAGGAACTTTTGAAAAATAGTACTAAAGTAGTCGCATATGATGTGTAACATCTGACATCTTGGCTGACTGTACCAACCTCTCGGAAAATGGGTTGGTACCATCTGACGGCCAACTATAGCACCACGCGCGCTCATTGGTCAAATCAAATAGCGCGCGTTTCACGAAATCACTCCCACAGATTGCAGGAAAACGAGAGGAAAGATGTTACACACATCAATAATTACCTTTTCTTCAATAGTTGTCCCTTATGCTCAAGGTCGGGAGTCGTGGTCATGACTGGCCTCTAATTCCGTACAACCGTGTTCTTGCATAAACGCACTAATATTTTCTGATAATAATTTTAATAACAATTAAGTAGAGACTCACGCATGTGTATTGACAGATCCAGCTTCACAATGATATCGAGGTGGTACTGAGCGCCAGTTGGCTGAGAGCGCTGTCATAGCTCCCGCGTCCAGCACGCCGAAACCGAACAAGTGATTGAACTCCAGCCCCACACCGTTCATCGTCCAGTGGAAACGACCCTAAAGATACGAAACATTTTAACAATACAATAAATACAGTTAGTGCAATCCACGACGACGGGCCCCACTCCGCGATTACTGTACTGTAAGCTGTACTTTAGTACGGAGCGGAGCGGAGTGGGGCGCGTCGTCGTGGATTGCACAGACGCCAGAACATCAACCTACCCGAAACTGTAAATTTTTTCCAATCAACTTTGAAACTCATGCCTTAGTAATAAAGTTGAAAATCTATTAAAGAAATTTGACAGGTTACAGTAGGTTAACGTGCTGGCGTCTGTAAACAAAAAATAAAAATAGATTTATTAAAATAGAAATTAGGAAGGTAGGCCTTAATACTTCTGGCAAATTTTGACTGACCACATCTTAGGATTAGTTCTAAATAGGAAGGATATACGGCGGCGACGCGGCGGTTGGGACGTGGACGGGGGTCGAGACGAAACGTGGTGTTATGAAAACATAGATGGGTGTTTACTGCAAACGCACCGCGACAGTGACTCGAAACTAACATGCTAATGTGGAGGACAAGAAAAGATGGACTGGGGCGGCAGTCTCGACATAGATACCGATTGATATACGACCGGAATCGGTCGCAATGTCCTAATAGCGTCTCTAGACTCGCGTGATGTACTTGACTAATACGAAAAAATCCCGTACTTGTGAAGCATGCCACGCGCGTCTAGGGACGCCATTAATCATAATCATAGCCTTCATTGTGCAAATATGAAACAACCATACAACTTAACGTAACTTAATAATAATAAAATAAACAAGATGACAGAAACACTAGGATTTTGTGACCGAATTCGGTTGTATAGCGATTGCTATCTATGTCGAGACTGGGCTGGACTGCGACCGGAGCGTATACGCAGCGGAACCACGGAAGGGACGTGGCGCGCGTGGCGCGACGTGCTAAATATCGTCACCGACGATATTTTTTCTGTCACTTGGGTGCCACGTCACCGCCCCGTCCGTGCACCCATTACGTATGCTCTTTCGTATACATGTTCTATGAAAAGATGTTTCCAAAAGTTGTCGCCCTGTCCGGGTTAAAACACGACCTCTTAATTAATTGTGCAGCGACCTTTAACCTCCTTAAATAGGCAAATAGCTGCTTCATAGGAACCGAAACAAAATATAATTAAAAACAACAATTAGAAACCCCTAACAATGAGTTTCGTAAAGGAAGACTTCTGTTTTTGACAAGCTGTCTTAACAAAATTCCCTTTAAGAAAAATCTTGAGTTTTTCTTTTAGCAGGCGAATACTAAATCTTAGCTGGGCTAGCTAATACGATAATAATTATGACCCTTGAGTTTCATAACGCTAAGAACAAATTCTAAATAATTCCTAGAGCTCTTCAGAACAACATGAAACTCAAATAATTAAAATAATTACTTCAAAAACTAATCCCTAAGACGAAATATAAATTGATTTCCAGAAAATTAATTTCTGAGAAACGACTAACTTTTTAGTCTCTAAAAACATTTGAATAAAATCGAGAATTTTCACCCACCCAAACCGTGTTAGCAAAAAAGCTCAATTCGAAACCAGAGAGGAAAGAGCAATAAAACCAAATCAAACAGTAAACTTGGCTAAATATTGGTTATTGAGTTTACCTTGACATTTAAACTTGAAGACAAAAGTTTATAGACTGAAACCTTTCACGCTTTGAGGTAGAACAACTAGTAATTTGAATAATGGTAATGTATTCATCTCGGTATAAACAAAATTTAAAAGTTAAATATCTCGTGTCTACACTACGAGTATATGCTATCCATGAAAAGAGTTTTAATATTTTTTTAAACATATAAAATGATACTGTAGCTGTTTTAACGTCTTGATAATAAAACTTAATCGAATTTTACGACATCAATAATACATAGGAGAGAAACATGTGGACTTAGAAACTTAACCTTGTATTACCCGGTATATGCATACCTTAGCATCGTAAAGCGAGTTCCTCTTTGAAGTCAACACAGTCAAGTGTTGGATGTCTCGCCACGTTAAGCTGGGACTGTGAACAAAGTGTCACCTTTGAGAAGAAAAAATAACATCGTTTTGTAGGGTATCCTTGTTATAATAGAGATTATGGAGAGGTAAGTAGGTACAGTCACGAGCAATTATATGTAAACACTTGGCAAAATGCAAAAGCGATTTACTCGGGGAATTACCATTGCAACTTCGAAATACGACCTATTCCATAATAGTATGGGTTCTAATATACTATTTTCGTAATAACACAAAATTACAATCAACACAGGAGGAGAAAATCACTTTTAAAAGTTGCTAAGTGTATACATATTATACATATTGGTGCTCGTGACTATACCTACGTATTTTCTTTGAGCTTACTTGACTTTTAATCTTCTTCTTATCGTGTGGTTAGTGACTAACCTTGTGTCAGAGTTTTAAAGCCGCCCATGGGCCTCTGAGTTGGCTTTCCTCACGATGTTTTCCTTCACCGTTTTTGAAGCAACTGATAATTTAATGACCTCGGGATTTCAGCATTTTACTTTGAATTGCATTAAAATCGCGTTGTAGAATGTGATGACCAAAAAGGCTCCATTAATATTTTGAGATCCGTATGTCACAATATTTTAATTGGCTACATCATGGTCTTATTTACGTTGCGCTCGAAGTCCAAGTTCGTTTCAGTGTAGAAAGACAGGTTCATGGAAGAAGAAACTTAATCCCACCACTTTTGGCGCAGCAGCCGATATCCCTGAATCCATGGCAGCATGGCTGCGTGGCATGGCATTCCATAAAGGTCGGTAGTCGCTACACTGGTGATCAGGTCCCCTGCTTAACATATGGTGACAGGAGAAAGATTCGAGAACGCAGGAACTTACTTGGCATGCAAGGCCAGAGCAAACACTCCCGCAGCCTCAGGAGCAGCAGCAGATGTTCCTGAATGCGTGGCAGTACACTTTCCGTACAGGTCGGTAGTCGCTACACCAGTGCTGGGGTCTCGGGCGCCATTGCTGAACGTACTCGCAAGAGTTGATGAACAGGACTCGTCGTAATGCGCGTTTTGACCGTCGTTTATTGCACTGGAAAATAGTTTTGAAGTTATTATTGGCTATTACTTATATAATATATTATGAGATTGGTTCAATCTCAAAGATCATACCACTAGGATAAATAACCACTACACTACTACTAGGTTAATTACCACTAGGTAAATTACCACTAGGTTAATTACCACTAGGTAAATTAACACTAGGTTAATTACCACTAGGTTAATTACCACTAGCTAAAATAAAACCTAGTGGTAATTGGAATGGCGAGTGAGTACCTATCTTTTTGAGGAGCCCAACGAGGTTTTTTGCTGCCGCTTTTGCAACTTAACGTAGTGAAACCCGACAGACATTGGCTGTAAGCGTGCTATGCTTACAGTCAATGTCTTTTATTTTGAAAATTCAACAACATTAATTGCGTCATTTACGTTGTCGAGCAAACGAATTTTTCAACATATAGGTAACGCAATTAACAATGATACAACATTGTCGCATTGTCACCATGAAAGGCGTTCTAATAATTAGTGTGTTACGCTGTTACCCCGCAGGCTTCCAGAAAACTGTGGGTGTTACTCATACGTGTTTCATAACTCTCGCACGTGTAGAGACATTAAACTGTCTAGAACAAAATCCAACAACTTTTTCCAATAGGTTATGTTAATGCCAAAGAAGCAAACAAAGTAGGTAAGTATACGTATGTATAACGTTCGCAATGTCAGTCTTATACCGTCATTAAACGTTTTTTTTCTTCTTTTGGCTCGAATTTATTCAATACCAAAAATTTTGACAAGTATTTGACATTTATTGTCGCTGAGATGTGGTTGCGACTTCAATTTGAACGTTTCTTTACGGCTGATCTGTTCTGTTAAAATCTCGTGACAGTCAAACCGAGGTGAAGTGAGCTTGAAGTGAGCTAGCACTAGTGTCATCAGGTGGAATGACAGCTCACTTCACCGATGTTTGCAAGGTGAGATTTTATCAGAATAGACAGGCTGAAATCAAAGTAATTTAAATCAGAACTCGTAGCTGTATCTGTGTTAATCTTCATAAGGGGTCTGGGTGTTTATTAAAATAAATAGAGCTAACAGCTACTTTTAAAGTAAATAAAATTTCCAAACTCGGTAAATAAATGGCGCACTTAAAAGGTACTTTAGCAATGTCGAGCACTAAACATTGAAAAAAAAATCGGTCGAGTTGCTTAGGAGAAACTAAAAGCCTACCATTTTTCAGACGAAAAAGAAAACAACTAAGTACACTTTGTGAGAAATATAGCACATAATATATTACATGTTAGAATGTACTTAATCTAGACTGCCGTAAATGGATTAAGGCTTCAGTTAAATTCCGACACCGCGTCGCATCGCATCGCCCGCCGGAGTATTATATCTCGATTATTATAAGTTATAACTGTGCGCTTGGAGATGTCAAAATCGTAGGTTGCTAGTATTGAATTCACCCTCACGCCCGCGCCGGTTACCTCCTCAGTGCCCCGACGCCTCTTAATACGGTCTACACAACTCGTATCGTCTCCACAGTTCTGTCTTATTATTCGTTAAGTTGTTATTCAAACTATATATTATGTAACACGGTAATATTTTGACGTAGCTTGATGTTATATAATGCCTATAATCTTCCTCAACAATTGGGCCATCAAAAGCAAACATTTTTTTTTTAAACCGACTGATAGCTCCAGGTATTAGCGCGTTCAAACAAACACTTTAGCTTTATTGTAGATAATAAGGTGCCTCCGTAGTGCCTCTTTTGGATTAATGAAGCCTGATAATTGTGTTCAGTTTATGGATAATTGAAAAAAGAATACTATGTAATCGATAGAGCGTTTTACTTACCTTTGTTTAAATATTGGGTGTGACCTATGAAATTGGCGTTATTTTCTTACAAATAGAGAACCTCGTCACTTTTATGATTTAAAATATTCATCAATTGCTTGTTATTATATCGAATAATGACCATCATATACAACTACCAATAGTAAAAAAAACATATTACTTATACATAGTTTACCTTAAAAATGACTCCTCTTTTTGTTAGCAGAAATGACCACTATTTGTTTTAAAACTTAGCCAAAACTTATTTTTGTCGCTTAATCTGAGTGGCATACGTTATCTTAGCTTTTAAACATATAGTGCATAAAAGTTTTAAAACATTAGTGTTCATGATGTTAAAATAAATTAAGAAAATGTTAGTATGACAAATGCAACTTCATTAAAATTCTCCATACAAAACGCTGATTTCATAGGTGGGGACCTAATAATTTACGAATATTTCTTTTCCATGAGAAAAAATCGATTACTAACCTATTTGTCTTACAAAACGTAAAAGAACTAAGTTAGTTAATTGACTCAGGTGTGACTTTGCGGAAATCCAATATAAAATTCAATACAAGACGTATATTTAGTAACCTAATCCGCGTAACAAACTTATAACTTAGATAGGCAGATAAAATTATTAGACACAGACCATGTACCTTTTTGTTATTAATTTAATTTTCTGTCAGTTTGAAGTGACACAGAAAATGACTAACAGAATATTTAAAAGTTTTAAACTGGGTTAATCCAGACAAATGATCACCGGATGACATTGTTATCCGGTGATCATTTGTCTAACTTGTTTGAAACTTAAAATAAACTCAAACTTTACGAAACAAGATATTTATGGATATTAAATGATAATTATTTCTGGAAGCACAATTAATATAATTTTACAGTTCCACAAACATCAGTTTTAAATGTATTTTTTTTCTAAACTAGACGGGACCAGTGTTTCCTATAACTGACAGTGAGATGAATCGCAGAAACAAAACCAGAGGTCATGGTTTCTTTAAGGAGATCGTGAGACATCTTTTAAAAAGGTCGTCTGAAGTGACCTTGACCACTGCAAGTGTTCCAGTTCAGTTCCAGTCATTAATAACTGTGATTTTTGTATTACACTGGAAGATATTTTATTACATACCTATATGTACAGACGCCAGCATAACAACCTAGTACACTCTGTCAAATTTCGTTAATAGATTTTCAACTTTATTTTTAAAGTATAAGGTTCAAAGTTGATTGGGAAAATTTGACAGTTTCGGGTAGGTTGACCTGCTGGCGTCTGTACTTATTTCTAAGAGCACCCACCTATTGATGGAGACGGTCCACATGGAGGCTGCGTACCCGTCACAATTACAGTCATCGTCCTCACCGCCGTCTCCGCTCGCCCACACGTAGATGTTGCCCAAACCATTACGTCCCTGCCAATATACAGACAAACATCACATTTGGAACCACACTTACAGGAGTTTTTAAACACAGGGATCTTACATACGCAAATACCAATCTTTGAACAAATATTTGTATCATATAAACTCGGAAACGTTTTGAAATTCTAGGTCTAGCGAGCCATTTAAGGGCACACGCAAGAAAGTAATTTCGAAGGGCCGTTATTAAAATATATAAAGGAAGACTATACTGAAATCCTACCCTAACGGTGGAAAGAAAACAGTGACTTTTTAATACAGTTTACAAGAATTTTCGTGGAATTTCTTGCCCGTTCTTCTGCATAGGAACTTACTACGCTTTGGAATGGGCAACTAGCTTCATATTTCTGACTGACCCACCCCTTGACAATTCAAAAGTGCCTGTAATTGGTTTATTTGAAATAAATGCTTTGAGTAGTTTGAGTTCGTCATCCGTTCGTCGTCGTTTCGATCCGTTCGTGCCAGGCTTGCATGATGAACGGACGGTAGGTGATCGTAGTCTAAATTATTAGTAGAAGCAACCTAGAACTTGCAAAACACACACACACACACTTGGCTTAAGTAAGAAAGAAAATCAAACAAAATAAAAAAAAAAACAAAAAATAAAAAACTGAATAGTAAATGTGTGCCTCGCGGCTGCGCCAAATAGGCCCAGTTCAGCATAAATGCCAGACAACTAGTGTCTGACGCTGGTTTTCAACTGGACCTTATGTTATGAGGACGTCCTTTTGTCGCCTGTTGAGTTAGTGCGCTTTGACAAGTTTCATGAAACAACATCTGTAGAACTCCACTCAACTTAAATACACACTATTCACAGAGAGAGAGATGATTCTCTCGACCTTTGACACAGAAAGCGCTGCACTTAGTACTTTGCCTCAAAGCCATCGGTTTTTAGCTAGGTTCATCCCACGCTAATTTTTAAAGATATCTTTGATCTCGCTATAGGCGGATCAAAGTAAAGAAGGTAAAATCAGGGAAATTCTTTGTTTATCAAATTGACTAGGTACCAATATAAATTGTCCGTATAGTCAAATCACAACTGTCCTTCTTTGACAGTTGTAAGAAATGGCTTTTATCACGGAAGATTAACGCAGTGTGGAACAGGGCCGGCGAAGAATTTGAAAAATAGGTATTTTAAGAAACTATTGCCGTCGTCTTACGTCAAGTCTGTCTCCGTAGAGTGCGATAGGGATAGCTGCAGCTCAAACCAGTAAAATCACAAAAAAAAAAACAACGGGTTGCACTCCGGGAGTGCCGGCAGGAGTGAAAAATTTTATTATTAACGTTGTGCTTTTTTGCGTCTTACGAATTTTCGATCAGATCACGTGTCCTGACGCGAGTTTAACATTTTTTCCCATCACAAAAAAAGTGCACAACGCCGCTAAAACAATTTTCACTTAAAAAAATTGACTAGATCGACGTTTCGTATTGCCCTTTTATCTCCTCGGAAACTGAGCAGATTCAATTATTTTTATATTAAATTTTTAAGAAATAGTATGTCTAGGTTCCTAGGATCATTTTCTTTTATGTTAAAAACTTTTCGAATTTGTCTGCTAGTCCTCTAAGCACGGCGGTAAACATGGAGCATTTTTGTTATTCTTGGAGGGTCATATTTTTTTTACCAATAAGTAAAGTGCAGATAAAAACGAAATAACAGGGACGTGTCCTACAGTAGACCTACATTTTATGAAAAATAAAATATTAATGAAGAAAAAAGGGGAATACATTTGTTTGGATAATCGCAGGCCCTGTCCCCTCTTAAGGTTTTTGGGTGAAATAGTTTCTCAAATTCTACTTTCTGGCGCATAAGAACGCAACGGCTAATATTTTATTAAAGTTAACAGAACTTTGGCGTCACTTATATCCTTGGATTTGATAGTTACTAATTAATCATCATCATCGTCGACATCTGCCGAGCCTTTTCCTAACTATGTTGGGGTTCCTTATCAATTTACTAAGTTACTAATCAATCAAGTTTAAACTTTATTTAATCAACGAAATTCTACAAACTGGTAGGTTGGGCTTATAAAAACAAAATAAATAAAGAGACGATTAAACATTCATTAAGTAATTTTTGTTAGTACCACCAAGCTACGTTCAAATAAAATTAATTTTGCCTTATTTCGGGACATCGCCAAGCGGTTGGTGGAATCTTCACGTGACCAGAGGGCTGGCCAATTTCTAGGTCAAAGAATCAGCATTGCCATCCAACGTGGCAAGCCTTTTGGGCACTTTTCGCACTGACAGCGATGCGGACGAATTTGTTGATGCCCAATGAGCTCTTCTCTTTATTTTTTATATTTTTTTTCCTCTGTTGTAGGTACATAATTTATATATTTTAGTGTTAGATGTATATTATATTTAAGATGCTAAATGAAATAAATGATTTTAAACTTTGACTTTTGGGGCTTAGTAAATTACACTACAGCTGATTATTAATTTCAGAGTAACTAAAGTTAAATTGATAATTACACCAGCATACCAACGTCAGATGCCTTTACCAAAATTCCCGCAACATTTCATCTTTGTGACTTTGAGCCTCGTCGCCTTATGTGGCTGGAATTAGGAGCCGACATTCTGTAAATACGGCAAGTCAAGTCTTTGAAATTCTGTTAATGTCGGCAATATGTTAATAAGTCGGCTCGTAACCAACTGTGACAATTTTCAAGGTTTATTTCAAAGACATGACACTGCAAAATTAAGTACCTAGGTATGTGTTTATCGAAGAACTTCATATCTAAGCATTTTGAAAAACAAAATCCCGTGAACACGACGAGCCCGGTATGCGGTATAGCCGCTGATCGCTGCCATTTGATATAGTCCTTACGATGTATAGTTCTTCAATGGCACAGACGCCAGCCCATCGACCGACTATAATCTGTCAAATTTCTTTAATAGATTTTCAACTTTAATACTGAAGCATAAGGTCCAAAGTTGATTGGGACAATTTGACAGTTTCGGGTAGGTTGTGCTGGCGTCTGTACATGGTATGTGGCATGACTTAGGTAAGTATGAGTCATAAACAATCGGCCTATAATGTGCCCACTGGAGTGGGCTGTAATCTACCACGCGGGCCCAGTGCGGGTTGGCAGATGCCACATGTCTTGTCGGTTTCCTCTCAATGTTTTCCTATACCGTTTTGAGAGCAGTGGTGATTAAATTATTTACGCAAAGTAAAGCTCGTGCCCGGGTTCAAACTCAAGCACACAAGTCGTAAGTCGGGCTGTGATACCACTGCTTTTAAGTGTGAGTATTAACTGTCTTTAGTCACGTGCATAAATGCCTTACATTTACGCATCATTCAAGAGCGACTTCTCGTAAAATAACGATTGCAACATTCAGAAAAGACGTGTGTGGTTTCGAGACTATTATATTCGAAAGCCCGATTAAGTAGTCATGACGTCAGAGGTCAGCTAAAAGATGCCCTAGACAAAAAAAAAAAAAAATGTTACAATTTTGTACCGTCGTCGTTGCCATCTCTCCTCGCCACTGGTTCCTCTCTATCAATATTTTAAGAGAAAATCGCTTTTGATTCTTGCGTAAATACAAGGTTGGTCGTGCGTATCCGTGTACTAAGCTCGTGTGGTAAGCAATTTTGACGCCGTTTGTGTCATTTAATTTATCAGACCAGGACTTCTACATCAATGATTGGTACCGACGTGATTGAAAATAAAACACAATTTGCTGTAGATTTGTAAGATTAGGAACTTATCTTCTTACGAGCCAATGAGATAACTATAGTTCATATCGGCAGCACAAGCCGGAATTCAATATCAAAATTCTTATGAGCTCTTTCGATCCTACCACCAGTCGCTTATAATAATAAAAATAAAAAAAATTATACTAAATAAATATTTATATCATAATTAGATACTCTTAAGAATTTCCCTCAAAACCTTCTGAAAGAAATAAAAATATCGAAGGAACACAATTTATTTCAATGAGCGTCCTTCTTTTTTTATCGAGGACCGTTCGTGTGGGCCGGAATAAAACCTGCTTTCTGATGGAACGCTGAATCGATTATCTTGTGCACATAAAAAGCGGAGATGGTAAAAGAAAACGCGACCATTTCGGCGGAGAAATTAAAGCCGGATGTAATGTGGAATTAGAATTGAAAACGATGGAGATGGGTGTAACACTGCACTGCACTGCACACACACACACACACACACACTACACTACACTGTATACTGCTTTGATTATTGCAGTATCGTTCTTCTCCATAGGAACCTACGCTTTAGAATGGGCAACTAGCTTCATATTTCTGACAGACTTACCCCTTGACAATTTAAAAGTGCCTGTTAATGGTTTAATTGAAATAAATGCTTTGAGTTTGAGTTGAGTTTGATTGTGTTTGCCGTCATCTGTCTAGTCTTTTCCCACTATATTGGGGTTGGACTCCAGTTTAACCGAATGCATCTCTTAGCTGCCATGGCTGTTTTTTTTTTGTTTGTGGTTGTTTGTTTATATATTTTTATTTTGGAAGCTTTTAACGTGCACGTATTTCTACATCGTTCTCACATTCATTCACTTATATTTCAACATGAATGATGTAAACAATATTTTGTATCAAATTTTTTATTTAAAATAGTGTCCGTGGAGTTTCTTGCCCTTTCTTCTCCATAGGAAAGAGTACTACGTACCTACTACGCTTTGGAATGGGCAACTAGTTAGCTTCATATTTCTGACTGATCGACTCCTTGACAATTCAAAAGTGCCTGTAAATGGTATAGTTGAAATAAATGTTTTGAGTTTAAGTTTGCAGCTGAATCGCAGTATTTATCCGCAACGCAGGTACTGGGTAACAGGATATCCTTGGTAAGACTGGTTTTCAGACTTTCAGGCTTAACGTGCTTTCCTAGGCACGGAGGGGTCCCGGTATGTAATAAAAAATAGTTTATTTGGTAACCTTAAACGTACAACAAATTTGAGATTGGAGCCTCCTTTTAAGCAAAAGATGCCTGTATTAGGAGACTCCGCTCTTTCAAAAACAAGAAGTGTAAACTATACAATACGAGTACATAATCAAAAACAAGTGTGTGTGTGTAAGCGAGGGTATGTGTGTGTGTGTGTGTGTGCGTGTGTGTGTGTGTGTGTGTGTGAGGGTGTGTGTGTTTGTGTGGAGTATTCTGTTAGTGTATCTGTTGTGTACATAAGTGATTCAGTCTCACTATAGTTTAGCTTTCTTATCCATTCCGTTAGTATTTTTTTGCATTCATAACAATTCTTAGGGTAGACGTAAATGTGTTTATTAATAGCATTATAAAGATGAGCAGATCACTTACAAAGTTGAATACTGGCAAATAGTGTTCTTGTTTGTGGTATTTTTAATATAATGTATTTTCTTCTTCTAGCTAGTATTCTAGGATCATAGGTTAATGGTTGGTCGGTCACCCATCCATGAAACAATCGCGGCAAGCGTAGCTTAAACTTCGATCGATCCGTGTGCAGCTGGTACAATTTTACCATGAGCCCCTCCACGAGCGTTGACTATTGTTTTGTGTGGGTAAATTAAATGTGATGAGTGGGTGGATAACAATGAGTCTTATGATATGAGAACGAGTAATGATCTTTTTGTTTGGATAGGTGTTGAAATTAAGTGTATACGTTAAAGTAAATGATGATAAATCATATAGGTACTATTCAATGGGAAATATTATTGTAATCATGTTCTCGAAAACGGCTCTAACGATTTCGATGAAAGTTGCAGTATAAGGGTTTACGGCGGCAAATAATCGAAAATTCGTTTTTTCTATTTTTCACCCGAGCTAAACCATATATTTAATTACGCAACACATTTTCGTAAACGATTACGACTAATTTGTTTCATTTTGACAGTTCAACAACATTTATTGCGTTATTTACGTCATTAACCAGATTTTTTTCGAAAATATGGAGTATTTTGTTTCAAAACGATTCAAATACCGACTGACCGAGTAGGTATTACGTAAGCCCACAGGTACTGATATTTATTTCTGAAAGTTGGTTCAAAAAACACTATTACACTTATAAATAGATACAAACTCAGAGGTCACTGTCGTTTTTAAAGTCCTGACATAATCTTGGTTGGTTTTATTGTAGTAAACTGTGTTGTTGTAAGTTGTTCGTTTCTTGTTAGTAGGTATCTGATAAACTGATAATAATTCTTTGTTGTTTCAATAGAAGTTTAAATTGACTCTAAACCTTATCATAACTGTTTATCTAGGTAGGTATATTATTAGTTTTCGTTACAAACTTACAAGACTACAAGTTTCAACATCAATAAAGCATAACTTTAAACATCTCAACTTTCAAAGCAACCGCTTGCTCTATGTCGCTACATAGATCAAAGTAGATCTAGAAGATTAAATGGATTTTATCTCAAATAGCTCCTAGTCCCTTCTAGTTAAAGACCGGAAGTGCTGCCGTGTTCCTTTTTCAAACGTTCCACTTTCAAATCCCAGCGGCGGAAATGACGACGAACCGTGGGGGAAATGAACTAGCATTTAACGGTAGATACAGTAGCTTAGTAAAATGTTCGAGTACTTTAAGTACAGAAAAGATGGCTTTTGTGACTAGGTACCAACATAAATTGTCCGTATATTCAAGTCACAATTGTCATTCTTTGACAGTTGTTTGAAATAGCTATAACACGGCAAATTGACGTAGGCTTTAACTGACTGTACGAGTGCCTATTGTCTTTGATTTTATTGTTCTTTCTACGAATTATTTTTTCAGATTCAAGCCTTAGGTAGGTATTAATAGGACGCATGTAACTATTATGGTTTAAGAACTTTATTCTCAAAAAGAATTACATTCACATAAATGAGAAAAAACTTATTTCTACTTAGAATACATTAGCGACGCGACGGTTACACAACAAAATTGGTTAGAATAATGCACTACCCGAAGATAGCTTAAAGTTTTAAATCCGCTAAAATGTGTTTCTTTAGAGATTTTTTAAATGTAAACATTGATTTTTGATCTTTTATATGCCGAGGCAATTTGTTGTAAAGCTGTGCTCCTTCATACAAAATAGTACTCCTGCCGTAGTTTGTTCTAGGGGCCCGTAGCGCTATGTCATTTGCTTGTCTAGTTCTGTATCTGTTTTTTATTTGTGATTGTTTTGTAAAAGTTATTTGTGTGTGTACGTTTTTATTTAAAATTGTATGTAGGTACAATTAGTATACAAGTATTATACCTACCTATATAACTGAGAGATATTCATGAGCTTTGTGTTATTGTAAAGTTTTAGTGTAGGTGTTCGGTAGTTGTATTTAAAAAGAACTTTGATAATTTTATTTTGATCTGTTTGTAGGATTTGTAAGTTGGATTTATAAGTACAACCATACACTTCAATTAGGTAATCCAAATGAGGTTTCACCATGGAGTTATAAATCATATAGCAAACTTGTAGTGGAAGACAACGAACAATGCTGCGCAGTGCGCCTGTTAAGGAAGAGAGCTTATTTCTTATTTTCTCGATATGCGCTTTCCATGACAAGTCGCTATCCAGTACAAGTCCAAGGTATTTTTCTACTTTAGATTTTTCTAGGATTTTACCTTTCCCCAAAGAATAATTATATGGTACACCCACCCTAAATAAAAATGGCTATCTATTATATTAGAAGGAAGTCGGGATATTAACAATAGCTCTCTAATTCCTATTTCAGTAACAAAAGATCAAGATTTAATTCCATTTTCTTGTACTTATTTTTGTGACATCTTATCGAAATGATCGCGAAAAAATAATTTCAGTCTTCCCATTATTATGGGTCGAGTAGGTATTCAAGTTTTGTATTCGACTACTGATTATGTTTTCGCGATTAGGATGTTGGTTCCATGGAGGAAGTTGCTCAGTTTGATGGCCAGTTTAGTTGAATGACCTTTCTAATACACCCTGTGGATTGAAAAGGATGGATAAAGATCAATGAAACTAAAGGAAAATGCTTTAAATATGAATGTGTAATATCAATCAATCTGCCTAGCGTTTTCCCAACTATATTGGGGTCGGCTTCCAGTCTAACCAGATGCAGCTGAAACATGGAGCGACTGCCTATATAACCTCCACAACCCAGTAACTGGGTAATACGATACACCTTGGTAAGACTGGTTATCAGACTTTCGGGCTACTGACGACCCGTAACGACTGTCAAAGATCCACGAATGACAGCCGGGACCAACGGATTAACGTGCTTGCCGAGGCACGGAGGAGTCTCGGTATGTAAAGATGGCCACCCATCCACAGACCAACCCTGGCAAGCGTAGCTTAACCTAACGGATCAACCAGTGCGGCAGTTATTACTTAGCCACGAGCTCATGTAGTGTGTCCTGTGTAATATCCTATTATAATATTATAAATGCTAAAGTGAGTTTGTTTGTTTGATCCGCTTTCACGCTAAAATGACTGAACGGATTTAGATGAAATTTGGCACATGGGTAGACCATGACCTGGGTTAGGACATAGAATACTGTTTATCTCGATATTCCCACGGGATCGAGACTTATGCGGGTAAAACCGCGGGGCACAGCTAGTTATAATATAAGTACTTAGGTAAAATATTGAAACCCATTTAATTGATTTGGTACACCATAATCTTTACTTATTTTCTTCAAGTTATTTAATTTCATGGAAATATTTACGATTCATAACTAAGATCGGATTCCTAGATTTTTTTTTCGGTCACACTTAAGCCGATCCGACATAAATCCTAAGCCGTGAAGCTCATCCACACTAGCCGTGATCCATACAACACTGACGACCGTGCCTACACACGGCGAATAAACCGTAATTTTTCACGACACGAAAAACATGTGTGTACAAAGGGCCTGACAAAGCCGGGAGGGACGTATTTGTTCAGGTGACCCACCCCTTTCGACCACCTGGGTTGAAATAATCCCTCCCTAAGAGGTTTTAATGTCAGCTCTTAATGGATTCCGTAAAGCTAGTATTTAGTGTCTAGATTGCTAGTTGAGTGATTCTAACCGTAATGCTAACGTTAGACCGTTCACTTATGCCTTTAAATTGGACTACCTGTAGTTTTGTTTTTTCATCTCTGTCAAGTCCATTTAAAGGTTGTCTGTAAACGATTACTTTTAGCTATAAGACTGCTCAGCTAGGGTGCCCCGTGTCACTCTATGTAACTCACAAAACTACTCCAAAATCCAATGGTAATTTAAAATGGTATATGTACAATAAATATACGGTGGTCTAAATAGTAAGGTCATAAAAAAAAAAACCTTATGTATGTTCCGCCATTTCGTTTTTTTGTTGTAAATTTTTAGTTTTCTACTGGCTGAGCTTTCAAAATTCGTTTTTTTTTTTTTGTAGTGGTTATGTTTTTAGTTTTTTTTTGTAACGTAATCGTCTTGAATGTCACTTTCGATAGCAGGGATTTAAGTTTTTAGTAGGAAAGACTGGAAATTTCAGCTTCAATTTAAAAATCCAAAAAGTAGTTTCCATAGATTCTAGCGGAGTTAAAAACTATGCAACTATGCCCTAAGCTATCCAAAACATAAAAAAGTTAGTACTTAACTGGCTATTATTGGATGTAATTGGCCTTCGAATGTGGATAAGCTAAAAATCCTTTTAAACTTTAAAATATAATTTGGCATAATTTAGCAGCATGTATCAGAAAAATGTCATCAAATTTAAGTGTGTGGTACAATTGATCAATTTTCTCCATGGGAACGCGGTTAACATGTTGACCCCATGGAGAAAGATGTCAGTTTGCTGGTATGTACCCGCTTAAATCTGCTGTATATCTTTGAATAAAGCAATCAAATTGAATCGTGTAAACATAAAAGTGTACTAAGCACTGTCAGACATAGCTCACAGAAAAGCAAGCTGAAGTGGCAATGGGCCGGCCATATTAGCCGTTGAGCGAATGACCGTTACCGTGAGGTAGACGTGTTCTAGAGTGGAAACCGCGAATCGGCAAACGTAAAGTGGGGCGCCCTCAGACTAGTTGGAGCAACGATCTTCGCAGAGTGGCTGGTACCTGCTCGATGAGTTGCTGAGAACCGAGCTGAATGGTGGGCAATTTAAGAGCCCTATGTCCAGCAGTGGACTGCTGTAGTCTGATGATGAAGATGAGACAGTGTCGGCCATTTTTTTTCTGACTTGCAATCAACGCCAATAGTTGAACCATCTAGCTAATGTGTTGGAATAAGGAGTTATCGTTTTAAACTGACATAAAATAGATCGCGTGTATCGTAAACTGGCGTGATAGATAACTTTATTTTCACTTCAAGAGAATTTATCGTTGGCACTAAAGTTTTATGTCACTATTTAAACGAAACCTATAAAGAAGTATAAAATCGATTTCGTTTAAAGGTTCAGTGTTTGTCAAGTGCAGTTTCGTTTCATTTTCTACAGTGCGTTGCGTCAGATTTATTTGTGAAACATAGCATAACATCACGCCTCTATTCCCCGAAGGAATGGGCACAGGTGTATCTATAGTACACCCACATTTCACCACCACACATCTAGACTCCCGGTTGCTACTGAGAAATTCCAGATGTTTTTTTTTAAATATATTTTATTAGGGATCCGCTTTTGCTTCGCACGGTTTTTTTTGACTTGACAAAACATAGAGATTTAATTTTAATATTAACCCACACATAAACGTTCTGGAATAAATTCTCTAAACGATGGTTAAAACCTCATCAAAGGTTTAGAAGAACAGCGCGTTCATACAGACAAACACGGGAATCAATTTATTGTGTTCTAGTTTCACTCGAGCTCGCTACAACATTATTATGGTATTTTATCTAAGCCCATGCTATAAATCCTCTATAAAAGTTTCTGAAACAGCTTATTGCCACCATTAAAACACCCAGTGTCATAGTAACCATAATAGCATCCAAACGAGAGCTATAATGTTGTACTGAATTTCATTATGCATCTCCTTTTCAAAAAAGAACATTGTCAAGCCCACGCGTTTCACTACCATAGCGCCATAATTTAAAAAAAAAAACTTATTGGTTATTCGAATTAACATCGTATCCGGCCATTTGTGTTCAATATTAATATTGCAATTTTTTTTAAAGTACCTACTTTGTTTCGTTTTTTTTTTCGTTTGTTTTGTTTGTTTGTCCTATACATAGTTTGTTTGTAGGTGGCATTCTACAGTTTCTGCTTTTACCCCCGTGGGAAAAAACCGTAAGTTTATGTATGTAGGTATTTTCTAAGTTAAAAAATATAAGAAAGAACGTACCTACTACTCTCTACTCAGCTAAAGCACGCAAAGTGAGTGCTTGTTTGCATATCATGAAAGTTTAAAACTAAACGCAGCATAATACGAAAACCTAAAGGTGGAAAAGCGCTCACAATTTTTTTTTTAGTTTTGAACCATGTTTTCTTTTACCCGAGTACCTAATAACGCAGTACTCGTAACACTTGGTTGTTCACCCGAATTAGTATACTTAGGGCGGCTTGCGCAACATTTGGTCTAAACAGAATTTAGTTAAATGCGTTTATCTTGCTAAATATGTTTAGCCTAAATACAATTAAAAAGGTCTTGCTCACGTCCGTTTGGATGGTAATTTAACTAATCGTAGTTAGGGAGTCGGTAAAGCAGTTTCTTGCGTTCCTTTTTACGTTTTCGTGCGTTTTACACTTGACTTAGAGCAAAATGGTTGCATTTCTTTAAAAAAAAATGCGTTAAATGAACCGACGAGCTTTCAACTGTCACATCAAGTCACACAAATTGTATTGTTGTGATTTGTGAAGTGTTCTCGTGCTATTTCTCGTGGTAATTTTTATGTTTTAGTTGAGTTCAGTGATAATTACCATGGCAAACAAAAGTGTTTCTTCTAGGGCCTGGGGGCCTAATTTTACAAAAGAAGAACAGATATTGCTGGTTGCAGCGATGGAACCATACACCCATATTATTGAGTGCAAAAAGACCGACCAAATTAAGCAGACTGAAAAGCAAAATGCCTGGGTCAAAAATGCACTATTCTACAAGCTGTGCTTTCATGTACACCAATCATGTCACCACAAGTTATTAGCTGACTTCCTGTCGCATAAAATCTCAGCGTACATAAAAGTTGGTTCATAGGAGTGACTGATTTGATCCTGCAAAACAAACAAAAATAGCTAATTAGCTAGGTACCTATCTATTGAATATTTATTAATAATGAGTATATTTCCTTACTTGTTGCTGGTTTTTAAATGTGGGGCTATTTGCTGTAACAAAATTATAGTGGTTTCTTTCGTTAGACGAAACCTTCTGAAGAATTTGTCGTCCGAATACATTCCAAATAAGTCTGCTCTCTCAAACAATTCCCTCGGTCTGTTGATATATTCTATAATCTCCTCATCGTCGCCAGAATACAATTCCCACAAATCCATCTTACAAACTTCCTACCGAACTCTTTACAATATTTTATAAAATAATATCAAAATTTCTATAACCTCAAAATGATGACGCGCGATTGCTACTAAACGTATTTAGCGACGCTAAATAGCCATCTTTGGGTATTTAACTTTGACAGTTCGTTAAACGTGATTAGTGCCTAAATTTTTGTAGTGCAAGACGCTAATTATAATTAGCAGACTAAATGCGTTTACGTCGCTCTTAAACTGTATTTAACGACGATGCGCAAGCCGCCCTTATACTCCATTTGAAATAAGATTAGACATTTAAATAAATCTTTTTTACAGTCCGCTCAACCGATTTTGGCTTCTATGCCGTAAGCATAAGGATGGCATTAATTAAAAGCAAAAAAGTGTTTACAATAGCAACTGTTTACTGCAGTTTAGTTTTCGGTACAGTCACGAGCACAAACACTTAAAGCGCAGGCCACACTGGGAACGAAACTAAGTTCGTTTAGCACATATAGCTACTGCGTCTTTTCTAGTTCATAGTACAGTCTGTTGTCAACATTATCTGACCCACCCTAAAAACAAACGAATGTGGACCCTGTGCTTGTAACATTAAGGTTTATTCAATTTATATGAGCATATCAGACTAGTTAGTCGATGAACAAATAAAATAATAATACAGACACGCAAATTTGATCTTTAACACGTAACGTTAAGGTAAACCCACCCAACATTGTCGGAGCCACCGGCATTATGTATCATTTTGTTATGCTATTTTAATCATTATCTCGTTGACATTAAAGTTGAAAAGCTTTTAAGTCACACTACATAATTACAACCCAATCTTTAATTTCGCACGTTTCTAACAAGTGCTTGTGGCTTAGCGGTTTGATGCTGGATTGGCGACGAACAACA
Organism: Xanthia togata; assembly: GCA_963853775.1. Taxonomy (NCBI): domain Eukaryota; kingdom Metazoa; phylum Arthropoda; class Insecta; order Lepidoptera; family Noctuidae; genus Xanthia; species Xanthia togata. The sequence continues at coordinate 23,240,781 of OY970791.1, forward strand.
TGTCGGTTCAAAAACACAGTCCACCTATTATCAGTTCCTTTTTTAATAAATAATAACACACATGATAATAAAAAAACTACATAAAACAGAAAATAAAAAATTCTAAATAGACGTTGTTTTTGCAATATAGTAAGACAAGGTAAAATATGTTTGCGCGTAGTCACTGCATACCCTTAGGTTTTATAATGAATACGAATATTTATTTTTCAACTACCCACTTATTACAAATTATGCGAAAATATTACCATTTTAGAAAGTTTATATTTGAAGGTTATCCGTCTATAGTTCTTTACAATAAACAAGAAATGGTTTTGTAATAAATTCTAAATTAAAAGCAAAACAATTATTTTGTCGCAGGATTTGATCTCGCAACTTGTTTTTCCCAGTCTTATATTCAGACCACGAGACCAGAATTACTTGAAGATAGTTATTAAAATAAGTTATTACACTAATTATATTATAACAAGTAGTTATAACATATAACCTAACGCTAACGTTTTAAAGATCAAATTTGCGTGTCTGTATTATTATTGTATTTGTTCATCAAGCCGTCGCGTCACTTGTCTGTTAAGCTCATTCAAATTGAATAAACCTTATTGTTAATGTCAGAGGGTCCAAATTCGTTTGTTTTTAGGGTGGGTCAGATAATATTGACAACAGACTGTACACGGTGTGAACCGAAGTATGCAAACACGCGGTAGCTACAAGAGCGAAGCTAAACGAACTTAGCTTCGTTACCTGTGTGGCCTGCGGTTAACACTTACGCAAGATTAAAAAGCGATTTTTTCCTAAAGTATGGATGCATATTTTATGATAATACAGACATAGTATTATCGAAACCATACTAAGTACGTACGTAACCATTATGTAGTTGGAAGTTAATTGTTTATATAATTGACACACTTCGTCAAATTGGCCTAATAATAGCTATTTCATACAATAGGGATGATGCCTGGGTCAAAAGAAAGAAATTATATTTATTCCGTCAGTCAGCTAATAAAAAAATATTTGATTTTTTGCTTTGTCATATTTTTTTTTTTAAATGTCTTAGATAATTAGTGGGGGTCGGCGGGGGACGTCACATAAAATCTACATACTCATGACGTCATGGCAAAATTTAACTCAATGTCGCCTTAATCTTTTGGTAACGTAAAAAAAGAAAAAATACGTGTAAAAATACGTTTTCATAATCTACAGACGGACAAAAAAAATTTTTTAGTCATCATCCCTATTGTAAAAGAATTACAGTTGTGATTCGAATATACACACAAAATTTAGGTAGGAACTCAATTCGATTAAAAATTAATTTCCCAGATTTTCCTATCAACTTTAAGCATCTTTCTAGCTATTTTTCTCTCTTTAACTCATTTTATCTCCGTTATCCATTAATATATATATATATATATATATATACAATGTGGAGCAGGACGCTTGACATTCCTCAAAACCACATAAAGAGTGTCATGTTCTTTACCCGGATACAAAAAATCAATCAAATCCAATGAATACTTTAGCCACAGGAAATTATTTTTCATTTTCTTATTTTTCAACATGATGTAGATCTGAGTCCGTAATAATAGGTAAACATTGTAAGGTCAAGAACCTGTGCAAAACGTACGATTCTATCCTCTATGTCTCAATATGCTTGGGAGACAGAGAAAGGTGTCATACGATTCCACTCTGACGCGCCCCGCCCAGTCCCACAAAATAATACTACAATTAGAAAGAAAAAGAAATATTAAAAAAAACAAATTATGCATTAGTGGTGCATAGACAATTGCGAGTGTGTGTGTGAGCGGAATTTTTTCGGCAGTCTCGGGACTCGGTCACAGTCAGTGCAGCGGCGCCCTTTGAGGAGCGCACACGCCTACTTTTTTATCACGAGACGAGCCGCGCGCGCATTGTTGTGATTTTGCGAAAAAATTTAGTTGTTATTTGTGATTAAAGACGATTTAGTGTGACTTATTGTTCAGTGTTAGTTTAATATTAGTTAGTTAATTAGGTATCGATGTCGCTTGTGCATAATGAACAACGGTGGAAACATTGAAAATTTATAAATTTGACTATTGATGTAAATTCTGATTGTGATGTGATATTATGTGATTAATTATTCAACCAGTGATCTTTTAATTAACAACGCGCAACTTAGTGAGTTTATGCCGCTAATTTGTTGTTCTCCGATTAAACTACCTACCCACGTCCACCTACGCCCCGCACCGCAGCGCAGGCGCCGCCCCCCGCCGCGACCCGCATCGGGCCGCGCAACAGGTTAGTGACTTTTCGTAGATAAAGCGTGTTTACTTTTTATGCAGTTGATTCTGCTATTTATTTTGTTTGAAAATTGCAATTTTTCAATTTTCCATTAACTACTAATCTTCGTATTTTAAAATGTTTCTATGGACTAGTACTGTGCTCGTTTTAATTTAATGTCGTAAGTCCAGATCCACATTGTATATATATATTTATATATATATATATATATATTAAAAAATATTATATATAAATTATATTTATAATAAATTATTATATATATATTAAAAAACGTAGGTTCTACAAACTGAACTATTTTTAACCGACGAAAAAAAAAGGAGGAGGTTCTCAAGTCGACGCGTATATATATATATATAACCTACGTTTTTTTATAATGTAACTCTACCTACGAATACACGTTCAAAAACTGTTTGATAAGAAATAACCTTTTACTGGCAACACGTGTATTTTCTATTGCCAACACTGTCCGGGCGTTTTCAGTTTGATAAAATATAGATGACAGTTTCTATTTCCGGAGAGTATAGAATTCCTGAAAGTCTTTCAATAGCCGGATCTGTTACTGACCGGGGTGGCTAGATTTAACCAAGTTTTTAAAACTATAGTGTAATAAAAGTTTTGCGAATAAATAAAACGATTTATACGGTTTCTTGATAGGCAGTCGCTCCATTTATAATACTGGTATTCAGCTGCACTCGGTTAGACTGGAAGCTGACCCCAACATAGATCGGAAAAGGCTAGGCGGATGATAATGATACGGTTTCTAGATGCCATGTATGCATGCATAATTCCTTCCTCCCCTTTTTGATACATTTACGTATTATTATTATTTTAAGACTGTTAGCTTATAAATTACTAGCTACACCGCGCGGTTTCACCAGTATAAGTCTCGATCCCGTAGAAATATCGGGATAAAAAGTATCTTATGTTCTAATCCAAGTCATGGTCTAGCCATGTGCCAAATTTCATTCAAATCTGTTCATCCATTTTAGCCTGAAAGCGTATCAAACAAACAAACAAATAAACAAACTTCACTTCACTTTCGCATTTATAATATTATAGTTAGGATTAGGATTTAAAAAAATTGTTTGAAATTCTGTGTAGATTTTTTTTTACATGTTTTATATAATTCCATAAAGATTATTACTATACGTTTCTCTTACATCATAGGGAAGCTTATTCATCTATCTGGGTGAAAAGTACTAGGTACATCCTATGTAATTTTCCAAGACATGGTCATCTATTCATTCCACCTGCTGAAAATCTTCCACCTGGACATGAGTTGCCTTGGCTTACCAGGAAGTCTTAATAGACTCCGGGAATCCAGTTTTAATAGACTCCGGACCTAGGTAAGCCGAAGCAAGGAAAATCGATCGGAAGAGATTCACAGATGACTCCGCACTGGAGTGTAAATAATGTGGTGCTGTTCCTCAAACAATGGGACACTTAATATCGTGTCCAGAGTGTGCGCACGTTACACGAACTGATGGACGCTACTGATGGTGCTAAAGTCATTGCCAAATTCTGGGCCGACTCTATTCAGATTTCCATCGAAAAACTAAGAAGTTGGTCACAGAAAACAAAATACTAAGTGCTTATAGAACCGAAGCTTCGAACTTCTCGAAAAGCTTTACAAATCGCGCTATTAACCCATAGCTTCGAGGCGTATGATAAATACCATCAACGATGAGACCCATCCAACGGAGTCCCCTATGATAAAGATGCAGATTCTTTCGGAGTTTATCAATCAGTATCGCCCCCAGGTTATCCCTTTGATGCCATGCTGTAGTTTGTGCGAGTCAGGATCACTCTTACCTCATTAACACCCCGGACGATGGCCCTCATAGTGGCATTACGGGGCCCATCGACGGTCCTGCCGTCATCTGTGGGTCCCCACGATGCGCTGTAGATGTGGATCTTGTGGGGCTCGTGGCCCATCGAGTTGGCTTCGATCAAGTCCGTCATGTAGGGCTGGTCCAGCATTCTTATGCCTGTGGGCGAAAAAAAGGCAGGTTATTTTATGGGGAAAGGCGGGTAGATGGAAAAGAAATGGAGCAGTTAAATAGTTACAGTCGGGGAAATTCATTGTTAAACGAATTGCCACTCTACATCAATTTACCATTTCAGACAGCTAAATTAATAAATGTACGGACAATATAAATTAGTTGTCAATTTGCATAACAATTTAACTTCCCTGACTTCACTTATGGATAGATGCTGACATTAGGTAGGTAGTATTGAATATTTTGGCCCTGATGAGATAAACTTTATTTTAAAAAGAGTTAATTAAAATTAAAATGGTCATTTATCACCTAATTAAATCCTGCTGACTAAAAAACTAACTAAAAACTTTTTAATCAGACGAATAAAATTCTTTTAAAGCGAAATTATTATTCTTAGCCCTCCACAAGTTCAATAAAATTGTACTTAGTTATTTATTTGTAAAAAGAAAGGTCTGAATCAAACAAAGGAACAAAGCTTGTTATACTAATAGAAAACTTGTACCGACGAAGTTGTTCAAAACTACCCTAATGATCAGACAAAGAATCTATAGACAAAGACAATTTATAAAATTGAACTATAGACAACCCGTATTTGAAACATCTCCAAAATCAAATATTCAAAATGGCTTCCACTTCAGTAAGTCACTTTGTCACAGTTTGAACGATTTTATTTGGAACGCGAATTCAAATTCAATTATCTGAGAGTGGCAATCTAAAAATAAAAGCAAATAAAATATGATGGGACAGGTATAATCCTTTTTACAAAGGGAGGTTGCTGTTGAGCTTGTGAAGCCGCAAATCCCCCGGTCTTTGCGTCAAAAGCGTTGTAATGCTTCCGTAATGCTACGCTACTCTTCGCTGTTCCACGAAGCCGAACAGATAAAGGTAATTTACCTGTTTTTATCTGATTTCAGTACTTAAAAGTGGCTTTACGCACAGCCATAAATGTTATATTAGTTTTTCCAAGTGCTTGAAGCCGCGTCTGCAAATATTTAGTCACGATGTCGTCGCCTTTCTACTTAAATTCTGTTTTGTGAAGTGGTTGGCAATTTTTTATTCCCCTTGAGTTTTCTTTTAAGGTTTATTTTATAAAAGCAGAGGATAAATCAAGAAGCTTGCTAAACAATTTTATTTACGTTTATTTATTTGCAACACTGAAGTTATTTCTTCCATTATCCTACCTACCACTTAAAACACTCAAGTAAACAATATTTCAGAACACAATCACAATCAACTTAATTCACATTTACATTCATTTTAATGTTTATCCATTCAGAAAGAAACACTTCAGTTTAAAGGTTATTTTAAACAAACACAGACTCAATGAAAGAATAACAAAATCGAATGAACTGAAAACAGTTAAGAACATTATTCACGGTCTGATACTATTATTTAAAAATACAAGTTAATCAAACAACAACTTTCAAAGTAGGTATGTTGTGCTGTCGAGGATTTAAAAAGTTAAGCAATAGTCAAATAGATTACTGTTATGATCACTTGTCACTGTCATCTTTCGAATTGCTATTGTAATTTTTAATGTTGGTTCAATAGGCAACTTTTTTTTTTTTTTTTTTGGGTGGGAAATCATCAAATGACGTCTCCCGCTCTGGGTGGAGCTGGAGGGCGTGTCAGACTCTTACTGACTAAAACCCACCCGTGTTCCTTCTCTTGCCTGTGCAATGCCATGGGGCCACGGTATCCCTTTCGGACTTTCCCGCAACCCCGGCAGGCAATGGTCTCATCGGACCCCTTCACTCGCTGACACTCTTTGAGGCGCGCGTGGAACACAACGCGCCGTCGACCCGGGCCTGGTCCTTACCGGACGGCGAGCTACCCATTGCTCACCGTCCGCAAGCCCGCGCCTACGGTGGCCGGGAATCGGCAACCGATTCCCGACGCCCAGGGCGTCTCCTCCTGCGGCGGCTAGGGGCGTGAGGGCGCGAAATTTGCCTCTCCCTCACGCGCTCCGACTCCTCCTTCGCGAGCATTACTGCTTCGCAGAAGGAGGTGACGGCCTCCCATGCCCTCTCGCTCCGTACCATGGCCTGGACCAGGGCCGGACGCGAGAGATCCCCGCCACCGATCGCCTCCACGAGGACACGGCGGTGCTATGCCCAAACCGGGCATACCTCCACCGTATGCTCCACCGTGTCCTCCGGGCGATCCACGCAGTGATGACACCCGGGCGTTTCCTCCCGCCTTATCTGAAACAGGTACCTCCCGAAACAGCCGTGTCCGGTGAGGACCTGCGTCAGGCGGAAGGTGAGTACGCCGTGGCACCTCTCCAGCCACTCCTCAAAGAGGGGACTTATCGCCGCAATAGTGGCGTGCCCAGCACTGGGTTGCGACAATCGCACTCTCCATGCCGCCATGAGATCCCGTCGGAGCTCTGTCCGCTGTTCCGCGATTTCTCGCGGCATCGGAGTCAAGCCCCGGCGTTTCGCCTCCTCGCGCCACTCCCAAATATGCGCGAGGACTTTTGCCTCCAGATCCCATGGCGGCAATCCAGCAAGGAGGCTCGCCGCCTCACCGGAGACCGTGCGGTATCCCCGGACCAGCCGGGTGGCCATGACCCTCTGGGACGCGTTCAACCTGCGGGCAGGCCGCCGCCTCAGCGAACGCACCCACACCGGTGCCCCCTACAGGGCCATGGACCGCACGATCCCCGCGTATAGCCTCCGGCAGGAGGCGTTTGGACCCCCTAGATTGGGCAGGAGCCGCTTCAATGCAGCCCCGGCCCGCTCCAGTCTGGGAGCCAAACGTCGGAAATGCTCCACGAAGTTCCACCGACTGTCGAGGACGAGTCCCAGGTACTTCATCGTCGACTCGACGCCGATGTGAACCCCTCCTACCGTTATTTGGGAACCCGACGGTGGCGCGTTCCGACGACCATGAAAACACATGGCCTCGGACTTGTGCAAGGCCACCTCGAGTCCCAACTGCCGGATTCTGGCCACGATTGTCGCAACCCCATGTGTCGCTAGTTCGGCCGCCGCCTGGTGCGACCTCCCCTGCGCCAGGACCAACGTGTCGTCAGCGTAACAAACGACGCTGACGCCATTGGGGAGGTCTGCGCGCAGCACCCAGTCGTATCCGATGTCCCACAGATGCGGCCCCAGGACCGATCCCTGTGGGACACCGCACGACATCTCTCGCCGGTTCCACTCTCCCTGGTGACCGGGGTAGATGATGGCCCTGTCCGTCAAATAGGCCTCGACCACACGACAGAGGTAGGTCGGCATCCGGTGATACCAGAGTGCCTCCCTGATGCAACTCCAGGGCAGGGTATTGAAGGCGTTGGCGATGTCTAGAGACACCGCCAAGACGACCCCACCCCGAGCCACCGCATCCCCCGTCGTGAGGGCTCGCACGCGCATGATGGCGCCCACCGTGGAGCGCCCCCTGCGGAAACCAAACTGGCTCTCCGCCAAATCCGGCCCCACCCGCACCAGCCGCCCGACAACGCGGTCTGCAATTACTCTTTCAAAGAGCTTGCCCACCTCGTCGAGCAGCACGATGGGCCGGTAAGCGGACGGAGAGTCCGCAGGGCGCCCCGGCTTCTTGATGAGGACAAGTTTCCCCGTCTTCCAACGAAGTGGGAACTGGCCCCTCTCCATGCATGCGCATAAGAGCCCCCTTAGTCGAGGCCCGAGAGCCTCTGAGGCCAGGACCCAGGCTTTCCCAGGTAAGCCGTCGGGTCCTGGGGCGGTATTTCTGTCATTCAGCCTACGTACCGCCACCCTCGGTCACCTCCGGAGCATCGTCGTCGTCGTCGGCGGTGTGGTCCGCATTGGGCACCGCAGTAGGCGGAGCCCATGGGCGGAGTTTCTCCCGCACCATTTTGTATGGGCGTCCCCTCGGGTCTCTGTTCAGAGTCTCCAGCGACTCCTCGCGGGCCACTGCCCTGGCCCGCAGGATTTCCGCTTGGAGGGCGGTCTTCGCCTATCTGTACCCCTCGTACAGCTACGCCTGAATGGCTTCCGTATCCGGAGGTCGAATACGGAGCCGGCGGTGCCTGGTGTACCGACGGCGCGCAGCAACGCATGCATTGCGCAGTGTCGTCAGCTGTCGCGACCACCAGAACACCTGGCGCGAAGCACGTCCGGGCTGGACCCGGGGCATTGCCACGTCACATATCTCGGACATGGCCTCCCGGAACCACTCCGCTTCGTCATTGATGTCGGCAGGCCTGTCCGGTGATGACACCCAGGCCTTCATCCCTGGGCGGGACAAAGTACGGCTCAGCGACCACGGCGATGTTAATCGACCACTGTGCCATGCTCTGGAGCAACAAATGCTGAGCTGCGGCGCAGTGGTTGATGTTCGCCTGGAGGAGGCGAAATGGGGCCATTATTGGCACTCCATTGCAGCACCCTCCTTAGCCCCCTGTGAGGGCCCTGCCGCGGCGGCTGCGGCGACGGCGACGGTTGTGGAGGCGGCGACGGTTGTGGAGGCGGCAACGGCGGCGGTGGCGGCGGTTGCGGCTGTGACGGCGGTGGCAGATGGCTTGCCTCTAGCCTTGGTGGGTGGAGCGCAGGCCTTGCTCCCAATCCGGTGGCCGGCTGGCTTACCTGCAGCTGCACAGACGACGCAATGCGGCGTGGCTTTGCACGAGCCGGCCTTGTGACCGGGCTGACCACAGCGGTAGCAGTGACTGCTGCGGTCCACCTCCGAGGTGCATTTAGCTCCCACGTGGTTGCCCACATGACAGCGGAAGCACCTCAGAGGTCTGGGCTCCAGCAGTTTGACTTGCGCGGAAACCCAGCCCCCCAAAAATCTTTGGCCCTCCCCGGCTATCTTCTTGGCCGCCGACACGGGGCAGCTCACCGTTATGGCTCGCAACCCCGTGAAGTCAAGTCGGAGGACGCCTGCCCTAACCTGCTCGGCAGAGCACCCCCCAGCCCTAACAACAGCGGCCACCACCTGTCCCTCCGTCACTGAGTCGTCCAGGCCCAGAATACGCATGTCTGCGCATTTGGTGGGCCTGGACACTCGGGCTTCGTCCGCATTTAGGGACGCCCTAAGCCTTTCGGCCAGAGCGTCAGCGGCCGGGCCGCTTGCCGCACCGGGGACCTCCAGCATCCGGGCCCCAGTGGCGGTGACCCTCACCCGGATGCCATCAGCGGCACCAATCTCCTTTAGGTCCACCGCCGCCCCCACCTTGGAGAGCACGTCACGGTAGGACACGCCCTTCTTCTCCGCCTCTGGCTGTAGTGTAATCACTACAGCTGCGGACTTCGGGGCGCGGAGCCTAGCCGCGACGCTTCGCTCCTTGCGCCGCTGCCTCCTATCTTTTTTCTTGGCCGCCTTTTTTGCCTTACCCGCCTTTTCCTTTTCCCCGGCGACTTGCCATTCGGCTTCAATAGGCACCTACGTTGTTCTTAAACTTTTTTCCACAATTGTACGTATTCCTTTCATCTATACTGGCACGTGGAAAAACATAAAACTATAGTAAATAAATAAAAGAGGTAATTTCCTCACCGGAATAAAGGAAAAGTTAAGTGTCATCCCACACAAGTCGTTAATTTCTAGTGACGCGGTTTATAAGAATATAAAAAGACAGAATGCATTTTTATTTACTTCATATTCTTAGAAAAAGTGCGATTATACGAAGCTGCGGGATAATTGCGTAACACAAATAAAATGGCAATCGATCTTAATGCCTTTCATTTTGACATCCATTCCTTCATAAGTTTGAAAAATGATCTGCTCAACAACGTAAATAACGCAATGAACGTGGCTGAACTGTCAAAATGAAAGGCATTGCGATCGATTACCATTTTATGTGTGGTATGTAATTATTCCGCTGGTTGTCAAGTTGAATTGATTTAGAGCTAACAGGCTGACTTAGAATTTATTGGTAATCTTTCAGAGGGTAAAATTATCTGCTGAATATACAAAAAGCAATATTATTTACCCATTGAAGATGTTAAATGCATAATGACGTAAAATTGGTTCAATACCAAAAGTCTTATATTATTTAGTATTTTTATGCCTTCAAAGATTCCAAATATTTTAATTGAAAATCAGCCAAACGAAATTTAATTTCATGAACATGAAGCCTAAACGAAACCAACACGCAGCCTAAAGTAAATGTTTAGACTTCGAGCTAGTTTGAATTGACATCAGGAAATGAGAAATCGCGCAGTTTGGACAACCTCTCGAACACCGAAATAGGACGCATACTTAGCCTTATTTCTGACAAGGACAAATCTATAGGTACCAATGTTTAATGGCAGACATTTGAGAAAGTTGTTCAGTTCAATATCTGTACCGTATGCTTAAATAATTATGACCACGTCTTTCTAAGACATGCTGTTTATCGTTTAAAAGCATTTTCAGTCTCTTAACAAAGATATTCTTCTCATTTCCAATACATAATATAGCTTAGCAGTTTTTATGACAGCTACGCGCACAGTCTGCTGCGCGTGAGTCGCCGACGACGACGCTACGAAATGTTGCCATTTTAAATATAATATTTTATATATTTAGGACTAACTATTGTGTTTATTTTATTTTTGTTTTATTTCTGTATATGCTGCACCGGTTTGACGTCATCACGTCAACGCTGGTTGTCGCCGAAAACCAGGCTCTGTCTGGCATAGGGTCCCAGCATTATGCTGAGCGATGGCCGTTTTGCGTGGATGGGACGCATATTTTCCCTCAAAATGTTTTTTCGTCTTTTTTTTTTCTTTGCTTGCGTCATAAGTACCGCAAATAAACGTATTTTCTTTCTTTCTTTTTTCTTTTCTACTAGTTTTTGCCCTCGTCTTCGCTCGTGTTTTTCTATCCCTCGGGAACGGTCCTTTATTTATGGATGAATGGATGAAAGGTACCCTGTCCTATTCTGTACCCCTTTTTTTTTTTTTTTTTTGGTTGGGAAATCATCTAATGACTCCTCCCGCTCTGGGTGGAGTGGGAGGGCGTGTCAGACTCTTACTGACTAAAACCCACCCGTGTTCCTTCTGTTGCCTGTGCAATGCCAGGGGGCCACGGTATCCCTTTCGGACTTCCCGCAACCCCGGCAGGCAATGGTCTCATCGGACCCCTTCACTCGCTGACACTCTTTGAGGCGCGCGTGGAACACAACGCGCCGTCGACCCGGGCTTGGTCCTTGCTGGACAGCGAGCTTATTCTGTACCCCTGACAACGTGTAGGTACACAAAATTTCATGATGATACGTGAAAGCGTAACAAACAAATAAAATATTAGTAAGGATTTAAAACGACCAAATTATTAATCAGACAACATTTATGCGGTGATTTTACCTCACTTTTATTACGCAAAGAATATAAGATATGAAATTATGAGGCGACGGCAGCGGCTGTGTGGGCTAACTTGAGCCGTTAAAATCAGAGTACCTAACCCAGTTTCCCTTTAAGATTATTTTCTTATACACATAAGCAAACTTAATATGGACGGGTCCTAATCTTAAAAAGGGCCTATAAATAACATCTTTCTAGGCTTCAGCTGTACTCTGGGGACTTATACCCTCACGTTATAATGTGGCCTGTACTCAAGGCCACGTAATCTAAGACAAATTTATCACTTGTGTGGCCACTGGCTTAGGTTCTTGTGAATATTATAACAAAACATAACATCACGCCTGTATTCCAAGGGTTAGGCAAAAGTGCACCCACATTTCGCCAGGTATGTTAAAGTCCCATGTAACAGGGGCCGAGCCTATCGCCGTCAACCGGGCACAAATCCAGACTCCGGGCTGCAACTGAGATATTCCAGATGGAAAAACCCAATAACACTTGGCCCGATCCGGTAATTGAACCCAGGACCTCATGCTCAGCATGAGCGGAAGCGACCACTAGACCAACGAGGCAGAATATTATCTTGGTCATTAACTGTTGGAAAAGAGGAATCCTTGAAATATAATATCTGTGAATTTTCAGTGAACTATTACGATCAACAATAAATATCTTTCTGTTAAAGAAAGTTTACAAAACATCCTGCATGAGCTTTCTAAATAAAGACTTAACCCCCAATCCCACGGGCGTAAAAATATTGCGGCGGGATTTTAACGCGCATTGGATTTCCAACTATCGGTGCTACGAGTAAGTCGATCAGCCGAGCATTGAGCATCCAACAGTGTGCATCTCAGCGCGTCAAAAAAACACACTGTTGGGTTTTCAACTCTCAGTGCTAAGCAATGCGTTTAAATTCCAGTGCGCCAAAAAAAATCGTCGCGGGTAAAACTTATTACTACAAAACTGTCAGCTAGTTCGACATTCTAAAATTAAAATAAATGTGAATTTAATGTGTATGTTATCGGCAATCTGTATCTAGAATACCGAGACATTCTATAGAGTACCTACCTATAATGTTCAGGCAAAGTATGAAATATAATTTATTCCATACTTTGTCTAGGCATTTTATACAATACCGAATGTTCAACCGGCAATGTGTGAAATATCAAAACATTATAAGTATTCGAGGCACCAGTTTATGGTATATCGTCAGAATGTAATCAATGAAGATGGCGTCCCTAGTCCAGTTATGAGGCTCCGTTCCTTTGCAGATTTGCAGTCTATGGAAACAGGTCAGAGATTTGTAAAATGTAGTTAAAATCGATGTCCATCAAATTGTCATATAAGTTCTTCATGTAAGAAAAAATAAATACCTAACTACCATTTTTATTTGAACTTTTATGTTCAGTACAAAAAACAATGTGCCTCATATTACTCTCAGTTTTATTATTATACGTTTATTAAAAGCAAAGATCCTTTTGTTACTTTAAGTTTTATTATTTTCTAATGTTAAACATAAATAATTAATACCTATACGTTCAGAGATGTTTCATATTATTTTCATATACCATATTTAGTTAAATACTGTTGTTTTTAGTAAAGTTGATTTTGAGTTAGCGAAAGATGTTTTATTTTTCCTTCATTTTATACTTTACCTAATCTTCTCGTCACATTCTATACAATACCGAGGCATTGCATATATTGACTAGGCAGGGTATATAATGATAACAAGCTCGGCATTATTTAGAATCACTAGGTAGGTATAAAGCCTGAATTACATGCTTTGCCGGTAACATGTACATTTCTATACGAGAACATAATTAACTTATTAGTCTTGCACTCAGACATTTCAAAGGGCCTCCGTTAACGTTTCCGCATAACAACATAACATAATTAGTATAATTACATCACTCATATACCTACGCCTCTAAGTAAAAGGTAGAGGTAGGTACGAGTATCTTACATTTACACTCTCACTTTGCCAGTTATAAGATCCATGTAAGAGATCAAATCCCATGTATTTGTATTTTATATAGTAAGAGATTTTGTTACATTACACCACAACAAACACGTAATCATGCACACAAAAAAAAACATAACGTATGACAAATGTAGTGAATGTTACTATGAAACATGATGTCTAAAATAAATAAAATGCATTGTTTTCATATCCTTTAATTTATTCTAGTAAGTTTTAGAAATTACCACCTTTTTTTTCAATACAACATTCCACTCGTTTAGGTAACGATCTCACTATTGCGTTTTATATCTTCATGTGGTGAATTTGCGTTAAAATGGACTATATGGCTGCTTTTAAGTCTTCAATGGTGTCGTAGCTTGTTTTGTACTTCATCCTTAACGTAACCCCAAAATAAATAGACTGAGGTTAAATCGGGCGACCTCACGGGCCATATTGATAGGGCCGTCCGTCCCAATCCATTTTTGGGAAAAGTTCTTATTTAAAACGTCTCTAGCTATGTGAGCCGGTGACTATTGTGAGCCGGTGCTCCGTCCTGTTGAAAATAAACTCGATCTTTTACTTCTGCTGACATTTCTCCTACGACCTGTAAAAGATCTTCAGAGATAAAAAATGGTCGTCATTTCGAATGAAAGGATATGAAAACAATGCATTTTATTCATTATAGACATCATGTTTCACAGTAACATTTACTGCTTAAGACCTACACCATCGACATCTAAATTTACATAATGTTAGTTTTATTTTTCAAAACGTCCGGGTTCTATTCCCGAGCTGAGTACAAGTTTTTTTTAAATGTATGAATGCAGTTTTTCTTGTTACTAAAATCAATGACATGGTTCTTATGAAGAGATCTTCGTATGTCTTTTAGTTTCAGACTTTCCCATACTGACCATTGACCGATCTAAATGTGCCACTCTGTATAAATACCTACTTTTTGTCATACGTTATGTTTTTTTTATAGGACGTACTCATCGCGAGCGTTTTCTTCACAAAATATTCGATGCGCGAGCTTTTGTTGCGAAACCAACAGTTTGTTGAGTACGTGAGTACGTGAATCCAAAACACAAAAAAACTAATTTTCTAGAAGATGCTCGCGAACCAATGTTCGTTTCGCGAATAAATGTTCGTTGCGTAACAATGCTCAACGAGTGTTTCCAAAATAATCGTAAAGCGAATGTTCTCGGTGAGTACCGTCCTTTAAACATACTTCAAATAAGCTAATGTAAATAAAACAAAACAAAAGCGAGAATTCGAGAACTAAATTGAAAAGGGTCGTCATTTTCCGCATCGACGATTTTTCTTGTATGTAACACGACATGTCATGTTTGCACATGACAAATGTGTATGTTTTGTATCCAAAACAGGATACTTGTGTTACAAGGAGGAATTTTGAGAGATGTAAATAGTGGGCGTAGGGTAGTGGCTCAAAACATGACGTTTTGAGTCACAATACGTAGTGTAGCAGTAACACCGCCACATACGAACTACGCATCAAAGACATGACGTCACACAAATTCTGCATCGCGCAATTAGAGTTTACCGCGCGAACGACATATATAAGTCTATCCGACATCAACAGTCGGGCAGTCGGCCCGCCAGACACAACACCCGTCTGGTCGGAGGATCCTCCCTTTTCTATGGTAGATGAGTGAACTTTACACCCTGTTCCTCATGCTCCTAAAATAGCATCATATGCCTTGTCTTTTCACAAGGATCGGTCTTATTCCACAACAGTAATCAATCTATACTCAGCTGAATCCAGACTCAAATCAAGCCTCAAGCAGAGATGTGTATTGTCTATGCATCAGCCTGTTTTCGTTTACAATGCGTTCCTCAAGTACGATGAATAACAACACATTAATTTCCAAAAAACTAATTTGCTACAAAAAACATGTTATTTTCAGTGGTAGTAGACCTTGAATGAAACTACCTAATCAGTAAGGAATGGTAATGTGGGTCGGCAAAGACGCAAACGAACGGGTATTGGGACAATAAAACGGACACAGAGCGTTTTATATTTAGCGACCCTGTTTTGTTACAGGCTTTATTTGCTACCCCAAATAGGGATTGAAAGTAAAGTATTTCTTTTTTTACTACCTCTCTTTGTTCTCACTAACTAATCTATAACCAATGGTCTTGTTACGAGTAGATAGATTGTTTTGTTTGTTTTTAGTATGGTTAGTGACTAACCTGGTGTCAGAGTTTTAAAGCCGCCCATGGGCGTCTGACTTGGCTTCACATGCCGTCGAGAAATGTCTCTTAGGCATGCCGGTTTTCTTACGATGTTTTCCATAACTGATTTTGAAGCAAGTAGTTGAGTTTGAGTATTATACAATACGCACATGAATCCAGAAATTTCAAATCCCTCTCTACCCAGTCACTTTCGACCCATTTCCATTCTCCCATTCCTGTCTAAAGTGCTCGAAGCCTGCGTACACAAGCAGTTTACAAGGTTTGTTCACCGGAACAACCTTGTTAGCTCTTTTCAGTCTGGCTTCAGGCCCGGGCACAGTACAGCCTCCGCTCTCCTTAAAGTGACTGGTGACGTTAGAGAAGCGATGGAGGATATTAAGGTTACCGTTTTGGTATTAATTGATTTCTCCAATGCCTTTAACGCTGTCAGTCACGATATTCTCCTTTCTATCCTCTCTCATCTTATGGTTTCGCCCGAGGCTCTCGAGTGGTTCTCTTCTTATCTTCGGGGACGTCAGCAGTCGGTTCGCGTTGATGAGCGCTCGTCGAGTTGGCGTGACCTGGATGCTGGTGTTCCGCAAGGCGGTATTCTCTCTCCATTGTTATTTTCCATCTTCATTAATTTTATAACTCATTGTCTTCGGTGTTCGTATCATCTTTATGCCGATGATCTTCAATTATATACAGCTGGGCGGGTTGAATATTTGTCGGAAGCTATAGCTGATGTAAACAGAGATTTAGATGCCATCAAAACGTGGTCTGATAGTTTTGGGGTGTCAGTAAACCCCTCAAAGTGTCAGGCCATTGTAATTGGGAGCTCACGCATGATTGGTAGGGTGACGCTTAGCTCTCTTCCTCCTCTTATTTTCAATGGTAACGTCATACCCTTTACCTCTACTGTGAAAGATCTCGGTTTGCATCTTGACTTGATGCTTGGCTGGCAACGCCAGGTCTCTAGTGTTAGTCAAAGGGTCAACGGTACTCTGCGATCTCTGTATCGTCTGAGAAACTTTTTACCTGCTAAGACGAAAACTATGCTTGTGCAGACTTTGATTTTCCCTATAATCGACTATGGTGACGTATGCTACTTTGACTTGAATTCAGTTTTGCTGGATAAGCTCGACAGACTGCTCAACAATTGTATCCGGTTCATATTCAACCTCAGGAAATATGATCATGTGTCGAGCTATAGGTCTGAGCTCAAATGGATGTCCATTCGCCAAAGAAGGAGTTTGCGCGCTTTGACCACGCTTTTCTCCCTTCTTAACTCTCCCACTCCTCCTTCTTATCTCATGTCTCACTTCCAATATCTATGTTCGTCACACACTAAGAATCTGCGTTCTTCTAACAATCTTCTCTTACTTTGTCCCTCTCATACTTCTGACTTTGTTCATTCTTCCTTTCATATTCAGTCCATTCTTCTATGGAATGCGCTTCCTCTTGATATCAGGACGGCGACCAGTCGGTATGCATTTAAGCGGAAACTACAGTTTTTTATCAAAATAAATAGAGTAGAGTCATCTCAACACCTCTCCCTTGAATTTGTATAATGTATATATATAATATAGGTATATATTTTATTAAATATGTATGTATGTGTGTGTAATATAATTATTTATAATGATATATTTTAATAAAAAATGATTTTTCTTTGTTCCTCTCAAACAGAGCACCTGCCATCTAATCTCTTCACTACCCTTGGTTGACTGGTAGAGAATGCCTAAGGCATTAAGTCCGCCTTTGTACTTTTATAAGTGTGAAAAGTTTAAATAAATAAATAAATCCAGCAAATCAGAGGTCGGGCGTGCCTTGGGTTCGAACACGAGACCTATGACTTGGCAGTCCGTATATAGATTTTAAGCAAGTAACACAAATTAAGTACATATCAGCACTAATATACTTACTTAGTTTTAATGTTCTTTGCTTTCATTGTTGTATTTCCTGTGAGAGTCCAAAATAAAATATACCTATTACTTTCTTTTCTGTCTTTCTTACCTAAAGTTTTGTATGATCCGTTCCCACAGACAAAAGTTTTTGAGGGGCAAAGTTTTAAGTACAAGAAAAATCTTCTTTCTGTAAATTCTTCTTAAATAAATAATAGGCTGATACGAAAACAAACCTACACAACGAGAACGAATCATTGCCTGTGCTCATTAGGGTGTATTTCAAGAGCTTCCTGCACGCGAGATCTACTTTTACAATGTTTGTAAATATGTGAGCACCATGTATCGATCACATAACTAATTATCTGTTGTTGCTTCATTTTTAATTCGTTTTACCTAGTATGGTATAGTAATTTTATTGTAGGTGCATCGTCTTCACATATAATTATACAACTAATGTACCTATACAAAATATTGTAAAACCATTTTAAAAGAGTAACGGTGGAGTTTCTTCCCCATTCCTCTCCATGCGAAAACTACCTTTTGGAAGGGGCGACTAGAATCAATTCTTTTTTTTTGTAAATTTTGCCGTTCAAAAGTGCCTTTTAACGGCCTATTTGAAATAAATGATTTGACTTTGAGATGAATCCATGCATCTTAAGCAGTAAGAGCTGCTTTCCACCTTACAAACAATTTTCGTGAATCTTATGCCGTCACAAAAATAACAGATAGATATGTATGGTAATTTGGCATTAATGATACCTACTGTAAATGAGCAAAGCGTGATTCTAGGTATCCCTGAAATGATTAATAGATTGTTATCAGTAGATGATTGGTATTAATTGTCTTGGCTTACTTGGAAGTCTTTAAATCGACTCCGGACCCAGGTAGGCCAAAGCTCGGTGCTCAGGTGTAGATTCACACATGACTTCACCCAGGAGTGTAAATGTGGTGCTGCCCACAAAAAATGGGGCACTCAAAATCGTGACCAGCGTGTCCTGTTAGCTGCACCTTAGTGGAACTGATAGACACTTCTCAAGTGCCAAACTCATAACCAGATTCTGGGCTAACTCTATTTCAATTACCATAGACAAGCTTAGAAGAAAAAGATTGGTAGAAGAACTTAAGGAATGATATAAGTTCATTACTAAACTGAAGCTTTCTATTCAATGCTACAAAACCATCTTAAAGTAACTAAAGTACTAGTAGGAACTGAAGTGACGAATAAAAATTGAAGCAAAAATAAATATTGGAAAAAAGATGAGTTGGCGAACGATGCTTCCAAACCAAAGAGTTCTTTGGATATGTTTCATGATCCTCAATGATAGAGTAAATTGCGCTATTCTTAAACAAAGAGAAAAGCATTGAAATGCTGTGAGAGTTTGCAAATGTCTCTCGAACGTGGATAAGAAAAATATCAAATGGAAATATTCTCAGTATTTTCCTAAAGGGCTGCTGTAGAGTTCGTAAATATTTTTCATTCCTTTGTAAATGCTTTGACAGTGCCTACATTTACAGAATGCTATGTACTTTTTATACGAGGAGCTCGTGGCTAAGTAATAACAGCTGCGTGGGTCCATCAGGTTAAGCTACGCTTTCCGGGGTTGGTCCGTGGATAGGTGACCATCATTTACATACCCAGACCCCTCCGTGTCTCAGAAAGCACGTTAAACCGTTGGTCCCGGCTGTCATTCGTGGATCTTTGACAGTCGTTACAGGTGAGGACCTGACCGAAATTCTGACAGCCAGTCTTACTAAGGGGTATCGTATTACCCAGTTACTGGGTTATGGAGGTCAGATAGGCAGTCACTCCATGTAAAATACTGGTATTCAGCTGCATCTGGTTAGACTGGAAGCCGACCCCAACACAGGAGATTGATTAATGTAATTTTTATAAAAATATATTATTAGTTATGGATATGTACCTGCATCTTCGTCATCATCATCATTCTGCTGTACTAATCTCGATTTATTTGTGGTCAGTGCAACATATCTTTATCTTCCATACTTCTCTTTTAGTCGTCATCTCAGTAGTCATGATATGGCTAGAAAGGGGGTGACCCCTTTCTAGCCATATCATCTACCATATGTATCACTAGCTTCCGCCAGCAGCTTAGCCCTCGTGATATCTTTTTAAATTATAGCCTGTCTTAACTTACTCAGTGATAATGGTGCCGATTCTGTTGTTCACAAACTAAACTAAATTTAAGTTCAGTGCATCTTTTTCTTTCTATTTCATTAAGAAAAGAACAGAAGATATATTTTAGTTTAGTCCTGTCAAATTAGCGCCTGACGTAAATTGACGTAATTTTAGTGGGCAAGTTTTTAATCACGTCAAAACTTGTATGGATTAGTGTCAGGGGCTGATTAATTTGACAGGACTAAACTAAAATGTATCTTCTGTCCTTTTCTTAATGAAATAGAAAGAAAAAGATGCACTGAACTTAAATTTAGTTTAATTTGTGAACAACAGAATCGGCACCAATATAGCATTCTACTAGTGATGGCGGAAGATTTTTTTTAAATCGTTCAAGTACCTTTTGAGTTTATTAAATAAAAAATAATCAAAAATACAAATCTATTCACTTTTAGGTACCATTCCGTAGCAGACTGTAGGCGGCAACTGAAGGCGACGTGTCGTCGCGACACCACTGGTTTCTATGCATTTCTATGAAATACCTTCCGTAGCTAGCGCGACACGTCACCTTCATAAAAATACATAGAAACCATTGTACTCAATACATTTATTGCTCCCACATGTGAACTTAGGTGGTAGGTTTTTACAAAAATATGATCATTGTGGACCCTGTCGGGCACAGCAAACCGGTCATGTCGCTGCGACATGTCGCCTGCAGTTGCCACCTACGGTCGGCTATGGAATTGCACCTTTCTAATATTATTATTATTAGTACAGATGTACTTTATTTCTACAATATACACACATTTCAAAATAATTTGTGTTGGAACATCAAATACAACTTTAATGTAATGAAAGTCGAAAATTGAACATACTTCGTTCAGCTATTTTATTTATAGGAATTTTCATCAAAGTATGATGAAAATTCCTTTAAGATTGTAACTTGTTATGACATGGTTAGTTAATTACATACCAGCAAACTAATATTGAAGTAAAGTCGTCGGGAAATCTAAAAATCATTGCTCGCTTTTTCCGCTTGAGAAGAATTTTACTTTCTGGGATAGACTTCATCTGTTCGTAAATAACATTTCTGTTTAAAACTTGTAAAATCATTTAAAAATAAAATATAGAAAAACAACATCGCACCCACGTTTCGCCAACGTAAAGGGGTGACCTTTTTAAATATTAATAGGCGGATGGCCCATGAAGTCATGATATAAACTCTCGTTTTTAGGGTTCCGTAGTCAACAAGGAACCCTTATAGTTTCGCCATGTCCGTCTGTCTGTCTGTCTGTCTGTCCGCGGTTTAGCTCAAAAACTATTAGTACTAGAGAGTTGTAATTTGGCATGAGTATACAAGTTAATGACGCCGAAAAAGTGGTCAAATAAAATTTTGAAAAAAAATTGTTTAGGGTACCTTCCCTACATGTAAAGTGGGAATGATAATTTTTTTTCGTCCTTCCCAATATGTGGGATATCGTTGGATAGCTCTTTCAAAAATATTAGGGGTTTGCGAAGATCGCTTTTTCATTAAGTAAACTGTTCGTGATTTATCAAGCTTTAAAGTACCAATTTTCGTTAGAGTCAAGTGTCCCCCCCCCCCTCTACCAACTAAACGGTTGTAGTTATAAATTCAAATTTCACGGCATTAGCACTTATATATAACGAAGTTTAAAGAAAAACTATCACACTTAAGTGGACTTTACAAGTTTACGAGTAATAATCGACTAACTTAAATTTCAATTACAAAGTTAAGTTTGTTCTTACGATAAATTCATTCCAACTACGGAACCCTTCATTGTGCGTGGTCCGACACGCACTTGGCCGGTTTTTAATTAAAAGTATTACCACCTTTCTACACAGAATAAAAATCCGACGTCACTGTTCACATTGTAAATAGCGTTCCAATTCAGATTCTAATCCAGCTTTTAAAATTTAAACCTCGAACAGATAACGGCCAGTACTTTGAAGGTTGGTCTGAAAGGACCGGGCTTCAAAACACGTAATCATGCGGTCTGACAGAGCGCGGTTAATGTCTGGGAGGGACACAACGTACCAACCATATATACTGCTGAGTACATCGCCCAGGGATTGTCATGTCAACTGTAAATATTAATTACTTTTTTTGTTATGAAAGTTAGAAATAAATAAAGTTAGAGTTCTGGTTGGAACGTGATCCACGCACGTCAATGTCTAGCATAGTATTATTCATCATCAGTCTGTAATTCTGGATTCTATACAGTACCGTTATTATGTTCACGGAGTAGATATAGTAGTTATAAGAGCATTATTAATATAGTAGTTAAGATCCATGTAATAAATAGATGGTGAACTATACTATACTTGGCACTCAACTCGTATGCTAACCAGTCGAAACAAATAGTCAAAACCGTTTAAAACGACTTTGAAGGGACTTTCGGTTTACGGTTCTTATAGCCGATAGTCGTTATATCCAAACACTATCTTAAATAAACAGAAATGCTGGGACCTAAAAATTTCGTCGTCATAACCGTTAATCGTATTAAGCGAAGTCATTTTTTGAATTTAGACGTTATAACGTTGATATAAACAATTTCTTACATGAGAAGTATACTATCCTCATTCATATCGAAGTCTTTAATTCTAAAGCCCTTCTTAAACACTACTAAACTGTGTCAATTTGTCCTCTTTCCAATCACCATGTAAAACCTATTACAAATAGAACTCAACCGCAAACAACAGGTCTTTTTGTCACCGCTCAATGACTTAATGATAAATATTATCGAAATACTTGAACTTTTAAAGTGTCTAGATATCAAGCATGGATCCTTTTACGTCACAATAGAAATGGTACATGTCTATGATAGCGAATGGGTGTGTCAATTCAAGCTATTCAGTAGACACACTATGCATTATTTAGTTAGCACAGTGTTGAGATGAGAAAAACAAATGAAAACCATAGTAGCGAAAAAACAATTTGACTTTGAGCTAGTCTAGTACTGGGCATGCCACTATTGCGGCGATAAGTCCCCTCTTTGAGGAGTGGTTAGAGAGGCGCCACGGCGTTCTTACATTCCGCCTGACGCAGGTCCTCACCGGACATGGTTGTTTCGGGAGGTTCGTGTTCCGTATCAAGCGGGAGGAAACGCCCGGGTGTCATCACTGCGTGGATCGCCCGAAGGACACGGTGGAGCATACGGTGGAGGTCTGCCCCGCTTGGGCATAGCACCGCCGTGTCCTCGTGGAGGTGATCGGTTGCGGGGATCTCTCGCGTCCATCGCGTTGATCTTCGCGTCTCGTGGCCTTGGTCCAGGCCATGGCACGGAGCGAGAGGGCATGGGAGGTCGTCAGCTCCTTCTGCGAAGCAGTAATGCTCGCAAAGGAGGAGGCGGAACGCGTGAGGGATAGGAAAATTTCACACCCTCACGCCCGTAGCCGCCGCAGGAGGAGACGCTCTGGGAGTCGGTAATCTATAGCCGATTCCCGGCCATCTATTAGCGCGGGCTTGCGGACGCTGAGCAGTGGGTAGCTCGCCGTCCGATAAGGACCAGGCCCGGATTGATAGCGCATTGTGTTCCACGTGCGCTTCAAAGAGATGTCAGCGACTGAAGGGGTCCGATGGAACCGATGCCTGCCGGGGTTGCGGGAAAGTCCGAAAGGGATACCGTGGCCCCTGGCAATGTACAGGCAACTGAAGGAACACGGGTGGGTTTTAGTCAGTAAGAGTCTGACACGCCCTCCCGCAAAAAAAAAGCTTGTCTAGTACGAAGTTTCAATAGACTTAGTTTTGTTAGAACTGACGTGCGGTCCACTGTACCTTTTCTTCGAAGTCACACTAAACCTGGTCACGCTATCGCACGCATAGCAGTCGCACATGCATCTAAAATAACAATGAGGGCAAGGTCGCCGAGGGCAAAAATATATAACAAAATTCAAGGAATCGTTGTCCCGAAAATCCGAACTCCGGAGATAATCTCAATTTCCTGGAATTCGGAATTTTGCGGTTGATTTAATTTTATATTTTTTGGTATCTCGTTCGGATGCTATAAATGAGTTTTTGCCAAATCAAATTAGATTTAATACCGAGTTTTTTTTCTACCTATACTTTCCTACACCAGGAACTTATTTCGACGAATCTGATTGGACTGGAATACTGAATGCCGAAGTTTTGAAGCCGAGTCAAAGTTTTTGAGTTCGAACGTCTTCCGGTTCATGCTGATTCAAATGAAGAAGAGAGAAAAAAGTTAAATGACATGGCATGACCAACTAACTGAACCAACTGTGCAAAGACTTGGTTGATGTCTGTTATGTTAAACATCATTTACTTAAATAAATACTCGTATACAGTGCCTGGGCGAACGAGGTCTGCTCGGGTGAAAATAAAGAAAATGAATTATCTCAGACATGAGACCTAGTATAGATCGAATTAAAAATTACGCCTACTACTAATCTCTAGAATCTTGTCTACCTCTAAATTTGCATAAATTCATACACATAATCAGCTTATAATGTTTCCACTACTGGTACATAGGCCTCCTCTGTGTGAGAAGGAGTGCACTATAATCCACCACGCGGGCCCACAGTGTGGGTTGGTGGATGTCACATAATCTCCGGAGTTTTGTTTCTAGGACCTGCCGGTTTCCTCATGATGTTTTCCTTCATCGTTTTCATGAAATAAATTACACAAACTAAAGTACCTGACTGGGATCGAACCCACGAGCTACGACACGTAAATCAGAACCACCACAAGGCCATCACTGCTCTGCATTATTTCAAATCTAATTCAAATTTGTGCGTCGTTGTTTTCATACGCTCAGCAGTCGCTCGTTCGAACACTTCCTGTGTTCGAACGAGCGACTGCTGAGCGTGTGGTTGTAGGTTCGATTCCTGGGTCGGGCAAAGAGTTATTGGGTTTTTCCATTATCATTTTCTCAGTAGCAGCTTGGAATCCGGATTTGTGGTTCAATAATAGCAAAGCTCACCCTCTTAACAGGGACTTGAACATAGGTGGCGAGTTGTGGCTGTACTTTACACGCTTGCCGTTTTGCCGCTCGGCTGTGCCAAATCATTTCGAACTAAACAAATCATTTCGACCCAAAGGTATATATAAATAGCAATGGCTCTTAAAATCTAGATTTAAATTAAAAAAGCCGCCCGCCGCCATTTTTTCTCTATATTTATTTCGTACAATCTATATAACTGTCAGTTCGCCCTCCCAACGCGCTTGGGTGACGGACGAGCATTGGCCGGCGGCAAATGGAGGCAATATGAACTTTTATAGCTCACTATAAATAGCTCTGGTTAATAGTTAATTAAGCTGATGCAAATGTG
This sequence comes from Xanthia togata, assembly GCA_963853775.1. Lineage (NCBI taxonomy): Eukaryota > Metazoa > Arthropoda > Insecta > Lepidoptera > Noctuidae > Xanthia > Xanthia togata. The sequence goes on from OY970791.1 coordinate 23,265,815, forward strand.
AAAGCTGGGCTGTGAATTCGATGAGAGAATTATGTATTTTTATACCATCCCCCTTCTAAAAAGCACTTTTAATCACTATTTTGGTGTTTGAATATAGAACACACAAATATATTCGACCTCCACTCATTGCTATACAACCTCCTTACGAAAAAATTCTCGATACAAACTCCTTGTGCAAAGAATACTCGACATACAAACTCCTTGTAAACTAAATAACTCCTCGAGATTTGATTGGTTGACATTTTCGACAAGGAGTTTAGATTAAGAATAAAAACTGTTTTGTGTTATTTGCTGTCATTAGTAAATTGACAAGTACTTACTGGAAGTTGTACGAACACAAATTGTTCCAATTATAATGTGCATTTTAATAAATTTAACCTTCCTTTTTCCTTCATTAAATGTCTATTTTCGCTTAAATCTTTATTTTTCTCGTAGTCATGGTATAAAGTATAGTGCATAGTATAAAGTATACGGATTTATATCGAGGGCCATGAATCACTCGCGTCGCTCAGGATTCTAACACTTGAATCCTTAGCATCAATCATCATGAATCCACTCCCTACGGTCGTGATTCAGTCGTTAGAATCCTTTACTTGCTCGTGATTCATCTATGACACTCGCTTTAAATCCGTCCTTTATACACTAATTGCATAATATACTATTGATGAATTGATGGTGTTGAATGATGGTGGTTAGAGTATGAAATTATAATGCACTTCTATGATGTTGAAAACACGTTAAATATTCGTTCTAAATTGTACTGTCACAGTATCTAAAATTCTAATAAACGTATTTTCTTTATTTTTTTCTTTCTAAAGAATTAACTCTGTCTGTCTGTATTTTAACTTTTCACGGCTAAACCACTGAACGGATTTCGATAAAATTTTGAAAACATGGCAACAAGGTAGATGGCATCCTGGAGAAGGACATAGGGTACTTTTTGTCTCAAAAATAATTCTAAAGGGGGTGATATAGGGGATGAAAGTTTGTATGGGAAACCCAGCATTTCTTAGTGTAGAGATTTTTTTTTTTTTTAATGCGGGCAAGTTTGAGTAGGATTTGAGCCCTGAGGGTTCCGTCTAAAAGTTGTGCTTGCTCGGCTGCCCGAACTTCCAAATCTGGATTGAAGGACAAACTTAACTTTTCAATTGATAATTAACTTATATTAGAGTGGAAAGTACCGATTTGAATGAAATACAGACTAAATGTTACTTCAAGACACGTCTTATCTATTTTTGATCCCAGATTGAAGAAAAAACTTAACTTTTGCAGTATAAATTACCAATATTTGGATTTTCCTCTTTACTTGACCTTGCTTCTCGCCAAACTTAATGTTGCTGTGCCAACGGTAAGTACCAAATAGGCTTTGGTTTATTTGCGAGTGCCGAAATATGCGGGATAAATGGACGTATTTTTTTCTTGCATTGATTTGAAAGTTTGATTTTCGTTTCAGATCCAAGGGACCGTAGTTAGATCTTAGTTGTCGATATATATTTTAACTTGATGTCTCCACGCGTTCCTGAGAAAAAGGGTCTTACTTGACAGACAACGAAGTCATCCTTTAAGGGTCTCAATTGTTAATTATAGGTACGGAACCCTAAAACAAATGTATTATCTGCCTGTATTACGTTTTCATGCCATCATGGCTGAACGGATTTAGATTAACTGGCTAATACCATTGCCAACAGTACAACCAGCTATGTAAATAACAGTGACAGGAAGTTATTATAACATCATCCATATAGACTCTGGGAAAAAATACGTATCATTGAAGGTAACTCAAAAAGTACCCAAGCAAAGCTAATATTTATATAAGACCTCCTCAAGAGAATACCCTTTCAAACAAAAAAACCACCTATCCTTTCAAACAAAAAAATAATTTTGAACATCAGTCTATTTATGATGGACCTATGTATAAAAAAAAAACATCCTAATTGAGAACCTGCTCCTTTTTTAGAAGTCGATTAAAAATGTTGGTGCGTGATTAATGTGATAAAGTTTTTTTATCACGCACCGACATTTTTCAAATGGACTTCCGGATCCGACGGGTACTTTTTAATGACTCAGCTAAACATGCTCTAAGGTCGGTTTAGACCAAACAAGCGAGTGCTAATTCAACAATATTCCCAGCACTCCACCAATTTTTTTTTAACGTAAAAACGTTTTTTTGCTTGGTGTACTGGTGGTAATTGTGTAATTAGGGACAGAGCATTCTTTTGTTCGTCTATTCATACAAAAATATCAAGAAAAGAATGCTCTTGTTCTGGTTCTATGTTCATTTGGTCTGGACCCAACTTTAACGTGAAGGCGTGTACTATCGAAGAACTTCATATCTAAGCAGTTTGAAAACAAAATCCCGTGAACACGATGACCACATCTGTTACTGCCCCGGTTCTATAGCGGCCAAGCGCTGTAAGCAAAAATAGTCCTTACTGTGTATAGATATGAACTTCTTCAATGGTACGTAGGAACGAACAAAACATGGTATTACTCGAAAATCGAACACTTTGTTCGCATGTGCGTACCGCTAACGAGCATCAAATCTCTCCGAACACCGGTTCGGAGAAATTTGATGCAAAATTGCAAACATTGGCGAATCCATGGCTACCAAAAAAGCGGGATGGTTGAGCGTGAACACAATTCGACTTGTGTTCGTACGTTTACGTTCACACATACGAACTATATGATCGGTGTTTGATGTTCGTGTTCACCATGTTATGTTAAAACAAAACACTATCATCGACATCCTTCATTATTATTATCTTTCATAAACAAAAGCTCCTAGCCATTGGATACTAATAATTATAACCAATAGAGTAGAGTAATCGATACGGTCCGGTTTCTGGTTACAAATTAGAAGATCTCATATAACTGGGGGAAGTGAGGAGGGAAACTAATAACATCGTGGTGTGATATAACCAGGATGGCTATCGAGATGATTTGATACGCTTTTAATAATCCATGCTGGCTAGTTTTTGCTACTATCTTTGTTAGTGTCATAAGAAGTACTTATGAACATGTTAATACCTATCATCTTTGTTCTGGAAAGTTCCTTTAGATTTGAATCTTCTCACGTCAACATCTTTTTGGAGATTGAACCTACATGTTTATACGATTTGAGCATAAATTATGTGGAGGTAACAGCAATTTTACCCAAATAAAAATGTTTTTGTTCTTCGTAGCGGTTGCGTAGCCTTTTGTTCAGTGAACGTTTAAAAAGGCACCTCAAGTCTTGTTAAAAGATACTCCTAGATTTATTTCAAAGAAAATTATGCATTCTGATCATCTATCTACCCTCTAGGAATTATTCTTTATAGAACTCCGTGAAAGATACTTTATGTAGGTCGCAATCTGATATGACAAGCTTACGAGTTTTTATAGAGTAAATAAAAAGGCTACGCAACCGCTACGAAGTACGTGACGTCACTTCTACGGTAGCTACGCCGCTACGCCGTCGTAGACGATAATGCTACAATTTTTATTTCTGGATTTATTGTCTTCGATGTACGTGTCTACGGATTGAAATTGGTATTTTTACTGTCATCAATATAAATTGATGGTTATGTTAAGTAAATAAATAACGATTTAATTTAATGTTTAGTATAAAACTGCAGTTCAAGAAATAGAGAAACTTATTTTAATACAGTGAACGATTTTTGCGTCAAGTTATTTGTCAACTATCGGGATTACGAAAGGATTTTTTTTAAATGAACACAACTATGATTCTTTTTACTCTGGATCACAAAAACAACATCTTACGTAGTTATTCGGAACAAAAAACTTAAGTTCAAAAGATAGTCATGGGATAACTTACCAGCAACTTTGGAGTGATACGCCACACCCACTCCACAAACGCCGTTATCCCTCGCTGCGGCCACCTCTCCCGCACAGCGGGTGCCATGGCTAAACGAGAAAAGACAATCATTATTTCATGAATATAAACCATTAGCCTTGAAACGAAATAGTTGGAAGGCCAAACAGTGGGATCTGTCTTTGATATTTTGGGGATTACCCAGACATGTTCGAATTTCGCCATGTCTGGGCTGTTGATACCTAAGGTCATATGCTATTCTAGTATAATCAGCCTACAAATGTTCCCACTGCTGGGACCGCAGCTAATTTACCACGCGACCCAGTGCGGGTTTGTAGATGTCACATGTCTTCGAATTTTTGGTTCTAGGACATGCCGGTTTCCTCGCGATGTTTTCCTTCGCCTTTTTGAGTTGTGAGAGGTTTGATCCTACTCTTTATAACAAGTTTGGCGTCATCCATAAATTATCGTATTTTAATGAACGTTCGCATTCTAAACTCACTTTCAATGTGTCAAAAAGACCCTAATTTTTTGACAAGTTTATGACATTGATTGTGGCTGAGGTAAGGTTGAAAGCCGCAAGAATCTGCTGAATGTGGGAAGCACAGAACCGGTCGAAGTGGTGGCGGCCTATGTTCAGCAGTGAACGTGTTTCGACTGTAACTAAGAGGATGATGAGATATGATTACGACTAGATTTTGAGCGTTTTTAATGACGAGAATTGGTCTTAAGTTAAGACGAAGAGTTTTAGATGTCTATCTACCTAGTAAATTAATGGTTTCGAAAGTCTATAAACAGATTGGTTTTAATTAAAAGTGTTAGCCCCAGGAATAAGTTTAATCCAGCAGCGAACCTATTAATGTACGCTTTTCAAATTAGTTCTCAGTAAAGTCGGTGTCTAGGCTCATAAAAAGCCAGGTCCACATATTTTTTTGTCATAAAAATAATAAAGTACTGAATAAATATGAATTTAACAAAACCTTTGCTAAAGATGTATGTAGACTAGAGATTTCAATTCATTTATTTGCGTACCATAATGTGAATTAAGTTGTTACAAATAGGCTCAAAGCTAAGATACAGTTATGGACCCTGTAAGGGCACAGCAATATTAGTAAGGATAAATAATTAAAATTAAATTAAATAAGTAATAGCATTTAGATTTATTTTCAAGTACATAAGTAAAGTACGAAACGATGTCAACGTTAAAAAGACGCTCAAGACATATTTTTTGAGGAGATCTATGTAATTATCTAGAAAATGTGTATGACAATATTTTTTTTTTTAATATATTTACCTATTACTTTGTTATGAACTCTCAAAATTTTGGTTGTAATTATTTAAGTACGAAAAGTAACTAATGTAAAGTAGCTGTGGTGCTATTTTAGCGAAATAATCTTCTGTCATCAATTTTTGATTGACCGATTCCACCTACATTGCCATTTTTTTTTTCTCTTATTTTAAACGACAACTTCCTACCAATTTCCACTAATACAACAGATCCACTGCTCAAAACCTATATACCTAGAACTTAATCTTCTCACAATTTACTTGTACAAGGCTTCAGAACGACCTCACTTGAAGTGCGAAGCCTCTAACGTGACAACTTCAACTCATCAAAGACAGCTGCCTAAGTGGAAAAGTCGCACAAAGTCGTATAGTGTTCTGACAAAATGCTTAGGAAAACACAATTTTGTTGCCGATTCAAGGCAATATATTGTGTGTTATAAATGGCGTGGAACTGATGCATCAGTGAACTGTATTTATGAAATGATTTGGAAGAAATTGCACATGAACCATACTGTGCACATACGATTTTGAATAGTTTACTCTCATATTGTAGATTTAAATATATTACAACTTAATATATGGCGATTACCAAATGCTCAGGGGTGCTCTAAAAATACATAAATTGGTTTATCTATTTTAGAGCACCTGGGCATTTGGTATATATCAGGTATATATTATTTTTTGTGACAGCCTTTAAAACGTTCAGGTGCGTAGCTTACAACGCGTGTATGAAAAGATGTAGGTATAACGAACGTTGACAAAATTAGAAACGAATTTATCTAAGAATAAAACTACCTACAAAATGTTAAGACAAGAGACGAGAGACGAGTAAAGCTAAGACGAGAGTAATTTTTAATGAAATACGGAATAGATGATTCAAATCTTTTCTATTCAGTTTCGAATATGAAGGTAATCGTTGTACAAACATTTCTAATTTTCATTGAATAGGGACGGATGCGTAAATTTCTTTGCCCGGCAGATTGATTATAAATAAATATTGGACACGTTTGTTTTTTTGCGTTATCAAAAGATTACGGCAATACATTGAGTTAAAATGTGGCATGATGTCACTCTTCGGTAGATTCTATACTGATTTGTGACGTAGCGACTCCCTAACTTTAATAAGTTTTATCTAAATCATTTTTTATTCTTATGATAAAGTAAACAATACGTATCTAATATTTTTTTTCATTATCTGACTGACTGACTGACTAAATAGATTTTTTTACCCAGGCAACATCCCTATTCCGTGAACTATCAGAAATTACACTAAAATTAAACTTTTATCCCTAAAATCTATATAGTCGGGTGCCTAAACTAACAACTATTAAATGTACATTATGACTTTACACTGCCAGGTACTTAGTAGAATTAATTAATATAGGTTTACAGTGAAGTCCGTAAGTCGTAAAGTCCTAAGTAATTATACCCTTTCCATTAAGTGTTGTAAAAAATGAAATGGAGGTTCTATTACAGTGTCGCAAACGACCTTGCTTGCTCTAGATTTGAAAATAATTTGTTAGGAAACTACTAACAAAGGGTTAATTTAATAACTAGCTTTGACAATTCAAAAGTGCCTTTAAATGGTGGGTGAGGAGGATTTGTGGAGTGACGAAAATGGATAAAGTAAGAAATGAGTAGCTACATAAGGGAAAGTTTGAATGTGGCTGTCTCGTGGTTTTCTGTCTTTGTGACGAGGAGGGAGGAAATTCATGTGACTAAAAAAGTGATGAATATAAATGTTCAAAATTCAAAATTCTAAAGTCATTTATTCAAACTAGGCTGAGCATCAGCACTTTTCGAACGTCAAATTAACATAAGACAGTCCCCCAAAACGCCCACCCTTCACCACTTCCTAGTGCTTTAGCTGGGAAGAAGAAGTGGCGCAACAAACTCCCCAGCAGCACAGCTGACTGTTCAGTTAGAAAAAAAATGAATATATATAATAGTACGCAAAACAATTTACATTACGCAACACAAAACATAATTTAAATTATAAATTAATAGCCATATGTCAGCTAGCACACGCCAAATACCAACCAAAAATATCGAGAACTATACTCAGGCCGAAAAGAAAAGGTTGATGGATGGAGTGCCAGAGAGGAAGGCCAAAGAAAAGATGGGCGGATTGTGTGAGGAATGATATTAAAGAGAAGGTAGTGAATGATAGCGTGACAGTTAACAGGGGACCCCACGTAACATGGCACAAGGGCAGGAAGATGTTGATAATGATGTCCTGATCTATGTTGCGATATTATGTTGTATTTTGACTTGAAAGAGCAGGGTAGTTGAGAGTATGTCATGCTCACTTAATGTCTCGCTGATGGTGGCGAGTGTGTTGGATCATTCGGTTCCCTACAAAATGGTTGAGCTGGATGGTGCTGATCCACGCGTCATGTTCGTGAACGGGCGCCGTCAGTTGAGACTGGTCATCTCTTATCTGCCAGGGCTTATTTTTAATCTTATATTTTTAATCGTTTTTGATTTTTATATTTTTTTTACATTGTTCTCACATATAGAATCAACAAGAGTAATGAAAACCCAGGATTTTGTAATCTCTATATTTAAAAGAGTGTCCTTATAGTTTCTTGCCCGTTCTTCTCCAAATAGATCTACGTTTTGGAATGGGCAACTAGCTTCAACTTTCTGACTAACTGACTGACTCTTTGACAATTCAAAAGTGCCTGTAAATGATTTAATTGAAATAAATGCTTTGAGTTTGATCTTCAACGTGTTCCAATAACGAAAAACCATACATAGTTTATTACTTGGGTTATTACAGAGAGATATTAGGCAAAGGGCAATAACCGCTATTGCAACGCTAAAGTGATTCGGGCATAGTGGTATTTTTGTGGTTATTTATGATGATTGAATGGTGATCTAACGCAATGCTGTATGCGAATGACTTGATTAGTAACTATCATATTCCCGCACTTTCACGAATTTCCCGGAATCGCGGTCGTATTACCATACTAAATTATGCGAAATACTAATCGGTGATATATGACATAATATTACTGTTGTATTGTATTGTTTTTTTTTTTTTGCATCTTTAGGAGCCCTTCGTGTCCAATTTAATAACGCGTTCAGAGAACTGATTGAGGGGTTGCCATGGCGTTGCAGTGCGTCAAAGATGCTGATGCTGCGGTGCATGTAGATTGTTTTTATATTATAATGCACAAGCGCGCTGCATCAATGGTGGCACGAGTCATGGCCTGCCCCAACAGGGTTCTGAAAATGATATCGGACAGAGTGATCTGTCCATAAATTATTCACTGCTGTCAGTTAAATGTGTCCCCGTATTGTGTAGTTTTAAGAACATTGTTACTAACCCTTTATGAGTCTTGGCTCGAAAAATTGATTGATTGATTATTTGCAAACAGCCTTGAAAAGGTTATTAGCAATTGTGTCACAAACGAATCAAAATTAAATTGTATTATCTTGCTTACAAGATACAGGATGTTAGCAAGATAAAGACAGCAGTCTACGTCGACATCAAACAAAGTAACATTGGGCCAAAATGGATGCTGAGAACCGACTTAAAAAAAACATCCGGAATTTCTCAGTACTAGCCCGGAGTCTGGATTAGTGCCAGGTTGATGGCAATAGGCTCACCCCCTATTACATGGAACTAAAACATAACTGATGAAATATGGGTGTTGCAACTCTGCCTAACCCTTCGGGAAATACATGTGTGATATGTTATGGTATTTAAAACTAGTTTTTGTGAAATACCGTAAAAAACAACTACGGCAGGTATGGTCCAGTACAGGTCTACTCTCAGTTACGTTAAGCGTCTTTTTACACCATTTGGTAAATTCAAATTCAAATGTCATTTATTCAAAATAGGCTGAGAAATCAGCACTTTTCGAACGTCACAATTACATAAGACAGTCCCCCAAAAACGCCCGCCCTTCGCGGTACTTTCAACTGTAAAGAAAAATAATCCATAGAGCTTAGAAATTACATTAAAATGTTTGTTTACGTACCTGTTAAACCAGTCGTCTGTATATCTTGGATAGGGATACGGGTCATTGCTGCTGAAGTCATACGAAGCCTCCGCATTCTAAGACAAACAATAGACAACAATAAGTTTAGTTATCAATTAAAAAATAATAGGTACCTAAATTAAAATTAAACTGCCGGGTGAAAAATCTAAGTACTCTATAACAAATTTGAAAATGAAAAGAATTAGCATTGCCATTCAACGTGGCAATGTTGCCAGCCTTCTGGAAACGTTTCCGGATGACAGCGATGCGGACGAATACTTCGACGGCTAAGTGTCCTTTTGTTTTTTTATATATTTGTATACCTAGTTAATTAGTCATTTAATTTAGTACCTAGTTTAAATAGTTAATTATCTTCATCCTAACCTTAATATTATAAATGCCAAAAGTGAGTTTGTTTGTTTGTTTGTTACGCTTTCGTGTTAAAATGGCTCGTCGAATTTGGATGAAATTTGGCACTTGGGTAGACCATGATCTAAGTTAGGACATAGAATACTTTTTATCCCGATATTCCAACGGGATCGAGACTTATGCGGGAAAAACCGCGGGGCGCAGCTAGTGTTAAATATTTTTAAAAGTAATGACTAAAAGTTTTTTTAAATAAAACATTAATCGATATTGTATTTTACACGTGAGGAATTACTTTCGGCACATTTACACAAAAGTAAGTAATTGGTCCATACCAGCTACCTAAACCCCCATGGGTTCCTAAAAAAGGGCTTAGTAACAGCAACTGTTATCTTTTGTTCTCACATTTCATTTGAAAACAGACCCTTGAAATTTCACAGCTATCGGGGCTCGCAAATGTTTGTTCAAACATTTAATTGTGCCGGCCAAACAATACGGGAAGAACAATATGGTAATATTTGGAAAACAGCTAATCAAACAAGCTCGATAAATAGAAAACGTTTTATATTCATTTAAACAGATTATATCATACTTTAGCCGGATATTGTTGTTATTACCCGGACAGGGTGTGAAGCGAATTACGAAAGCTTACTCAACCAGTTTGTTTTTATAACCACTGAAGTTCTTTGTAAAGGCTTGAATTTCAGTTATTATCCTACAAAATTAAATATTTGTTGACCGGTGAAATAAAAGATTACTCGATGAATATTTCGTTTTGGGGCAAGCTTTCAAAATTAAAAAATAGGCAGCTATCAAGGTTAGGCTTACCAGTAGTCGGGTAAATATGCCAGACGTTATACCTGAAATTTCGTTGAGTGGAAGTAAATTACGAAATATTTCTTCTCGACTCATCTTTGTCAATGTAACACCTTGTACATCAGTCAGTTGCGTGTCTTTTGTTTTACCTGCGACTTCAAGAACACCTCCGTGAACCATGGAGGATTGTCACCAATGAAAAAGTTTGCCTATAATGAGAAGAATCTGCTTCTTGATAGTGAATATTACATCCCAAATAAATCTGAGGTATAACCGGGTAGGTAACTACAACAACATTCCATGGGAATATTGCCATAATTACTCCATTGAACCACACGACAAACATCGCTTAAAAGTAACCTTGACCTCTGAGTTTAAGCAAATTGAGCAAATAGCGGTAATTGTGTGAAATCCCCGCTTAATCCTAATGAATTTGCACGCACAATTAAGCTCAGCATTAAACCAGAATAAAGATTAATTAACTCAGTAATTAATGAAACAGTCTCAAAGCAATACAGTATACCCTTTGCCAATTGAAAACCTATTCTGTTTTAGTGATCGAAATGTACAATTTATATTTACTCTTGCGAAGTTTTGACTCGATTAGTGTTCTTACCTAGGTACCTACCTGCCCCACCAATAAATCAATAATATCAATTCTTTTATCTGTGAAGGCTTGCTACATACTGTACCGTCGAAACCACGGATATCGAGGGATATGCCTTGGGGGCGTGGCACGTGGCGCTTCGACATTGCTTAATTGGGCTTATGTTCGAACGGCGGCTGTACGCTTCATTCAGTCGCTTTGCAACTGCGTACAGTGTACTATTGATGCGTAAAAAACCAAAATGCCGAGCTGTGCAGTAATAATTTGTAAAAATAGGTCTAGTACCATCAACCTGAAGACAAATGGCGTGTCCTACCACCGGTAAGTAAACATTTAAGTCACTGTTTAATATTTTAAATCAATTTTTAAATCATTTACTAACTTACGTCCGGAGCGATACGAACTAGCCCGAACTAACCCGAATCTTTCCGAACGGAACGAACGTTTTGGGTTTAGAGAGGTGCAATCGAGTGCGTGCGGCTGATTTTATCGACATGTGTATTATTGCAGTCGAATCTTTTTTTACAGAACTCAATGGATATTCTCTTATTACATGTATAGTATAAGAGTTAAATTTGTTATTAATTTAATTTTGTTTGAAGCAAATAAAGACATTGTTATTTCAATACAGTTACTCGTGCATAGCATAATATTTAACGGAGAGGGTTCCCTTTACCCGGTAATACAATATTTAAAAAAAAAAATACTCATTTTATTTTAGTAATATAACCCATATTTTCGGATGGGTATATAAAAACAAAATAAATTATATAAAGAAAATTATATGAAGTTATAATATTACAAGAATGTGCTAAAATAAATATCGATAAAAATTATCGACCATCGCTTTCGACTCCCTAATTGCATGCGTGTGCATTGAATGTTCGCAAATAGCAAGTGTTTACAAGTGAATGCCCCGCCCATTCTATGTATGTGTGCTATTAGAAATTGATTTTGTGTAGCTGCTTTCTTCTTAGTGTGCGAGTTCAAATTTTAAGTGTGTGTCGTAAGTACACTATTTGTTAATGTTGTAATTATTTTGGTGGGAGATATGCGGTCGCACTAGGATTCCTTACTATTCCGCAATGAAGGCATATCTCTGGATATCTATGGTCGAAACGAAAAATAAAGAATTATGATAAACTGTTTTTTTATCCACTACGGGGAAGCTCTTGGCCTGCATCGAAGCTGATGGTAAGTGATGATCAAGCCGTAGGTGGAAGCGAGGTTCACCCGGAATCCTCAACCACAGAGGCACTGGTTATCTTACCTCTAACTGCCGAAACACAACAATGCTGTTATCATTGTTGTTATGGCGACAGACTTAGAGAAGATGGTGGTGAGATCTTAGTAAGATCCGGGCGGACTTAGAACAAGCCCTACCACCAACCAAACCGAGCAGAAAATTTTGCTCCCACTGGGAATCGAACCCGGGACCTCGGGTCTGAGAGGGGTGGTCTAACCACTAGACCACAGAGGCGGTTATGAGTCTGTAAGTCTTCTTAAAAAGTAAATGGAAGTTCCCGTCGATAAAAACTAATCACTCATCTCTACACCCCACTTTCCGTCGTTAGAACTTTCTCGATACATTAACCATATGTCGGGACACCCGGCCAATCGGAGCTGGAATCTTGATCGTTGAACATTTTACTGGGCGTAGAAGTGTTGCGGGCGAGAAGACAAAGACTGAAGTTGATTATTGATTTTTAGGTTAAATTTGAACTTGACGAAATGTACAAAACGAAACGTTGGACAGTTTCTAAACACTTCTTGTGCGTACGATGTCCGATGGTAAAAGGGGCTACGCCACGCCACCGCAGCGCCATCGTCGACTCGTACGAACGTCGGGCTAGATTCTGTCGAAGCGCGCCAACTTCACACTTGCGTTTCGTTGTCAATTGACATCCTGTACTCATGACCCTTATTTATTTATTTGGTACACCAACAGCAGTACGTACAAAAAATTAAAACAGAAGAAAAATATAATACAAGTACTGGTATGTATGCCTATATGTATAGGAATACACAGCATTCACCACAATATTCACGTGGCAATATCATGAGCTAAACTAGAAACAACGTAGGTTTTTAGGACGATAATTTAATTACAAAATAGGTAAAAGAAATTCAAATTTATAAGTAACCGAAGTTCCTTAAAAACTTCACAACGGCAAAAAATATCGTGAAATAAGACCGAAATTAAATTTCAATTTCAAGTTCATAAAAAAACGCTTTGTTTATCAAACTCAAGGGCAGACATTTTCAGATGTAATCGAATCTTTGGGTAAAGTAAAAAACTAGTTCAGGAACATTATTATACAAGGCTTTGCGTCTTCTCTTTCGAAATTGAACTTTGTGTGACGATTTATAAATACGATAAGAAAACTCTTTCGAATATAATTATATCACTTTAGGAATCACAGAATAATCATACAATAATTTACACGCAAAGAAAAAAGCCCATTTTCCTCCAAATATTCATGTAACTTTATAAGTAAAATTGTGTATAGTAAAACAAAAAAAAAAACACGTTCACAGTTTAGGTAAATTTATTGGAGCAGCTCAATCCCAAGCCCAGGCTTTTTGTCCTCATAGAATTAGAGGTTCAATAAATTGTACATTACTTAGGAACAATACGAGGGCGACACTGAAGGTTTTCAGAACTGGCCACTTGTAAACGATATAATATAAGTAAAAATTCAAATTTGGAAAATGGAACTCTGCCAATATTATTGTGTATGTATTTTATTCATTTGTCATTAGTTTACGATTCTGAAAAATATTTTTTTTTTTTTTTCGAAAATTGCCTGTGTCACCTCTGCATGAATTTAACGCGAGAAAATTTTCGTATATCATGATTTTTTTATAATTTTTGATGTTATTTAAGTCAACCAGAAAGTTATGATAGACTTCGATTGGCCTTTCACGATCAAGCCATCTCGTGGGACTGTTTACAACTGGTAATGAGTTTAAACGTGGTCGCACTAATCTTACCGATGATCTGCGTGAGGGACGGCCTTCTATGGCGACGACTAAAGATAACATCAGCGTTGTGGCGTACGATAGAGACTGACAAAAGAGTGACTTATCAGCAGATTTGGACAAGCTTAGGCATCGGTATGAGTCAAGTGCACAAAATCCTCCATGAAAATTATGCGGTCGGGAAGCTTTGTAAATTGGATACCTCATAATTTGACAGAGGCCCAAAAACTCCGTCATGTTGATAGGTGTCGTGAAATGGTTCAACGATTTAACGGAGGGGACTCAAATGCTGTGTTCGACATACTTACGGGTGACGAAGGTGGATTTATTGTTAGGTATGATCCTGAAACTAAGAGACAGTCTGCTGTCTGAGTGTTTCCTTCCGAGGAGTTGCCAACTAAAGTGAAGAGAGGTCGAAGCACGGGAAAAAGACGGTGGCCTCGTCTATAGCCCCGACCTCAAAACTAGCGATTTTATTATTTTATTTTATTTCCGAATATAAAAGAAAAACTTCGAGGAAAACGTTTTATGGACGCCGGGGAAGCAGTGGCTGCGTTTCAAAATGCCGTTGAAGAGACCTCTAGGGACGAGTGGGCAAAGTACTTTTCTCAGTGGTTCCATCGGATGCAGCGATGTATTGATGTAAATGGACACTATTTTGAAAAGATATAATAAAACTAATAACTTGCTAGTTTATTCAGTTTTTGATGTTCTAAGAACTTTCAGTGTCACCCTCGTAACACCTGCCTAACTCTTCAGGGAACACAAGCGTGATATAATGATAGGTTTAAACAATCATCATTTTGAATTAAATAAGCAATATCATCAGGAAACTATTTACGTGAATTCGTAACCGGATAGCATAATTTTTACTACTCATGCAGACAGACGAAAATATTTAAATTTTAAACCTCCTGGGGAAGAAATAAGGTTCAAAAAGGCTGACACCTTTGTAAACGTAGCGTATTTTGTTATCACAATAGTAGCCAATGGTATACTATGGTTGGTATGGTTTTTATACAATAGTTGTACTAAACTATTGGCGAATAGTATTAATTATGTAGCTACATGCAAATGTGTTTATGTCACCACGTGTTCGCGATGGCCTAAAAGAAAATTCCTTAGTCAGATATTATTTGTGAAAAAGCATTATCTTAATATGTTAAATTTTATTAAACGTAAAAAAAATATCTCTGACAATTCCAAATTCCAATTATCCCGCCATCTTTGTTAACAAAACGCACCATTACAAAAGTTCCCGCTCATTACCACAGATACGACTAAGCAAAGAAAAACGCCTATTTACACGAAAGTATTATTTCGCACCCGGCTTTAAATATTTGAAGATGTTCAGTGGCCGTGAACGTATTCATTAAAATTCAACCGTAGAACAAATCTTAATTCTCATTTCGTGGATAAAGCGCTACACTTTTTTATTGCGATTAAACGAATCTTTGTACGCAGGTATTTTGAATTAGGGAAGGCTTTTCTTTTCTTATCAATTGTTGAGGAGGGTTTTAAGTGCTGAAAGATACTTTTTTGTGAGCGTTTGATTAGAGCTTATCTTTAGTAAATCAAAAAATTGTTTTATTTTTTATTTTAAAGGGGAGCAAATTAAATTGTAGATTACAAATAACTATTCTATAGACAATATGAATACTTACATAGTTGTACTTTAAGTCTGGATGCATGTAGTCGACACCTGTAACAAACATTTATAATTATTTGATGTTATTTAATACAATTTTACGTTAAAAAAATAACCTAGAAACTAATAAAAACCTGACTAAAAAGAAATTACTACCCACGATAACTCGTATTCGACAAATTATTATTTTTGTATTAACAAATAAGACGGATGAGCTCTATGAAAAAATCATTTATTTTCCCTAACATCTTAATGCCAATGTTCATATTAATATTTAAAGTGTTTTTATTCAAAAACGTATCAAATAGAGAGTTTCTATGTAATTTTAAAGTAATATATTCATTATTATTCTCTCATAGTACCTATGTTATAATGTTTTCCAAATTAATATTCATTGGAAAAGGAAACACGTTCCGTATAATGTTTTTAAAGGACAACAATTTTCCTTTTTTTTATTTAAGACCGTGTCTGTTGTAATAGATTATATGGAAATTGGATGAAAATTGTATTAAAATGTGTATACTTTTCGTGTGATGATTAGACAGGTTTTCAGGGACAAGGACAAATAATTATTTTTTGTGTATTTTTTTTCTGAACGTGATTTTGCCTTTTCGTTTGGATATATTTAGTCTAACATAAAATAATAATAATGATAAAAGAAATGATATTTTGTGTCAATGTCAAATCTTTGTAAAACATAGGTGTAAGAACACCTAGTTGTAAATTTTAATTATAGAGATATGTTTTGTCGTCAAAGGTTAATTAATATCTGTACTAAAATAATATCTGTACGAGATATTAATTTAGTAATATTACTCTTAACGAAATCGTTGAAATTAAGATTAATTCTTCCGCATAGATCACAATCTGAAAGCGTAGAGCACTAATGTTTGTACTCCTAGCACAAATTTTAAATACGGATTTACTAGTAAAGTTATAACAACGAGTTTTTCGTTAGCCTTTCCAAAAACACTTACATGGCGCCATTAAAATTTGCAAGATTTTCGTGTAAGGGATGTAAACACAGATAAATTATTAGTTTATCACGTTGACACACTACGTCACTTGAAGTTTTATAGCCATTCCATACAACTGTCAAAAATGACAGTTGTGATTTAAGCGGGTGCTTTATGTTGGTAGTCTTTAACAAACAATGAATTTCGCTAACTTTAGAAACAATATTAGTAAACTCTGGCCTAAGTTAAGTACTAACCGTCATCCATAATAGCAGTAGTAACATTGATCCCGGTATACCCCAGGGCCCACGCTGCCTCCACATTCAGATCCAGCTTGGGTTTCCCCCCATTCTGACCCGTGTTCTTCAGGTACCATTGCAGGGGGAAGTAGGGGTCGCGGGGCTCTGCTGCCGGCGCAGGCGCAGGCTCCGGTAGCCTGAGAGGGCGGAATCCCCTCTTTACTCTTTTAAAGCCGGTTTGTTGGACTGCTGTGTGTACCTGGGGACAAAAGATGTGTATGTGATTAGAGACGAATTAAGATACAAGATCATTACTTAGTTTCTATTTTTTTTAAATATTTGGTATTATGCTTTTGTTGACCACACTATCTCACCTGATGGTAAACGATTAAGCGATCGGCGACGGTCTATCGTTGCTTAGAAGCAATCTCAAGACTTGAAGACTTTCAGGTTCTAGATATCGTTAACATTCCACTAATCGATACATCATTAATTGACCGATTAATTTGAATGTTCATAATGATTGCTACTGTGGTGGCATCTACATCGCCACTACGCATCAGAGACCTGACGTCACACAAATCTTGCATCGCGCAATTAGAGTTTACCGCGCGAACACCATATATATATAGGTATAACTTCCCCGATATCAATCGTCGGGCAGTTGCCCGCTAGACACGACACCCGTCTGGTCGGACGATCCTCCCTTTTCAATAGAGGATGAGTGAACTTTACACCCTGTTCCTCATGCCTATAAATTGGTGACCCCGAATATGAACGTCAGCGCAGCCTTCGTGCAACTACTTGAGCGTGACGTCATCATTATCATGACTCCCACAAGCTTTCTTGAGGCGAGTCACACAGCTAGCCAGCACCCACGGCTTCAACGGGTATCCTGACCACCAGCATGAATTCTTCATACCTCTAAACTACTATGGATATGTTTTATTATTACTGTGGATTTCTTACAAGTAACGAGCCCAAGGGCTTGGACAAGGTGACATCCTAATCAACGATAACAATGATGAAAGGTCCTAAATGTATGGGACTGACATAAGTTACCGAAATGCTTATGTCAATCTTGTTGAAAGTCGTTGTAGATATATGAAACGCTTTGAAAGCGATTGTCACTTGTCTGTGCCCTATGGACGAATGTATAAATAATAGAACTTCTTTATTTATGTGTCAGTTGACGAAGCGCGATGAAGCAAACAGCCGACACAATAGGGTGTTTTACTCTATATGAGAAAAAATCTAAAAATATATTATTGAGTTAGGCAAAAAGCAGTCGGAAAACCATAGCTTTAGTTCATAAAATAGCAAACTAAATTTTAAAATTCAATTCAAAATTGAAATTCAAAAAAAATTGTTTCAGCTTTTTTAATCTGTTTCATAACACCATTAGATAGTATTCGCCATGTTATTACGCCGTACGGCTATGTAAACTTAGGAGTGTTAACTGTCAACTATCAGCGTACCTTTAATCTATTTTGTTTACATAGTGAACTGACGTCATGACCACAGTGCAATATGGCGTCCACTGCGTCCAGCGTTTTTGTCAAATTACGCGCGAAATTTGAAAATGCATAATTTAAATACATTTTTATGGCAATTAACGATTGAATAAAATTTTTGTGAATTTTTAAGTGGTTCATTAGCACTATAGAATCTAATTGAGACACTTTTCAATAATGGGTGTAATACCCTATTATACTAATTTAACTGACCTTTGACTTTCTGCAGGGAACAAACATGCAACTTCTGAATATAAAGAGAGATTTAAAATTCTGCCATAATCGTTTTTAAACAGCTCCCTAACCCGATATTAACAAAAGTAGGGTAGTTAGTAGTCGACTGCACGCAGTAAATATTCCCGAGAGCTTAAATCTGTTCAAAGCGGAACATTCCCCACTTTACAGCGAGGTTGAGAGGCAAAAACTCCAAAAGTGCTTGTTCGGGGATTCAACAGTTAAATGTTTTAATCATCATTAAAAACCACTAATATGTCATCAAGAAACTCTGCAGGAGGATAAATATTAAGTTGGTACCGGGCCCATGCTAAGTACCATATTATTGACATGGTATGGGCACAGGTACCAACTGTTCGCCGTCCAACTAGGCAGTTACAATAACGATGCTGTAAAGCCCCAATCCCAGATAAAGAATTGTTAACTACATTTGTACATTGTTGTATTATGTAAACAAAATATATTTTTCGAGAAATATGTCTGCTATGTATTTTTCCTCGCAGTAAAAAACAATTACCCGGAAGAGCTAAATCCTCAACCAATGCGTTATCAATTTCTCTGCATATCTCAATCGTATATATACCATTAGCTCTTGTATGCTCGCCATAGTAAGAACGAGCCTGTTTTATTTGATAAGTTCCACATGCCAACAAAACCATTTCGCTGTATGTCAGTTGTGGAAAATCAGCAACATTGTTATTATTTATATTTATACTTTGGAATTGCGGTGAATGAATAAATTACAGCTTGTGGTGTTATCCATGCCTGTATTAAACAACGTACTTCATCATTTTGCACTGATATGAGATTACGTCTTATCGTTGCAATATCGAGATAGCAATTAATACAGTGTACGTTTCTATCCATTCTTAGATGTACACGGTGCACAAGTCCAAAACAACAGCAGAGTCGTATTTAAAGCAGGTTCAGGTCCGTCGTCAAAAAGCCGAGTCGTCGTTTAGGCGGGTCCAATCTAAGTCGTGTTCAAAAATGAGTAACGTGTACAGAAGTAAAATCAAAATCCTTAAAAAATAGCCACAGTCGTCGTTATAATATCATAATATCCTGAATTTACTCGAGCCGCAAACGCAAAAATCCGCAAAACCATGAATCGAAAAAATGAAAATGCATTCATGTCAAACCGTCAATAAGGCAAAGGACATGTGATGCATACAGCCTACGATACGATTTATAATTCGAGTTTTTTTGATTTTAATTAATATTCACACGCATATACTATTATAATTATATTTACGGTATAAATAGGTCGAATAATATTAAATGAATGATAACTATGCAATAATTCTATAAAATAGTTCGTTAAGGATTAATTGACGATTTCTGTTTGGCTGAATGTCGATTACTCATGTCAAATAAACACTGACCGCCATTATAAATTAAGAATGACTATGACGGATATCAAAATAAATATTTTAATTATCGTTATATTTTCACCCTATGTAAACAAACTTGAGATACATTTCGTTATACATATTTTATTCTAAATAGAATTAAGGACTATTAGTAGTTTCTGTCTATTTCAGGCATTTTTTGGGCGTTTTCCTTTCACATTTATCAATGACATGTAAAAAGTGATACTGATCTCTCTCTCGCACTAGAATCATGATGGGATTAAGAGATTAATGATAAGATAAATTATGAGATAAATGATGATAGATTTAGGATGAGATTCTTATTTTTTATGCTTCGTTTTTTTTTTTTTAATAAACCTCGCAAGGGCAGAAACTATGCTAAACTTTTGGCTATTGACTTACAACAAAGATATAAATACTCAAATAAAAACAAGTCAACAGCGTCGTATGCAAGATTAGATTGTTCAACGAGTTCAAGCGACAGATAAAGTTACGTGTGCACGTTAAAGGTCAGAATATTATGAGAAGAGTTACAACAAAATGTAACGTAATATCACGCTTGAATTCCTCGTAGGAGTGGGTAGAGATCATGTATTGTAGAAACACCCATATTTCGCTGATTATATTGAAATCCTATGTATAATAGTGGGCGAAATTCGCCACTAACCGGGCACATCTCTAGACTCAAGAGCTACTACTGAAACCAAGAAACTACAGAACCCAATTAATTACCTACACTTTTCCGACTCAGAGATCAATCTCGCTTTATCCCCACATTCAGAGGGCAATTCCCGTGCTTATAAGAACGATCGTATTCTAGTATCAATCTGTAAAAAATACCTTTCTTCCCTACATTTTGACATTGAATGTCGGTGAGATAAGATTGCGAGATTTTTAAGGTTTTCAATTACGTGAATTGGCCTTCAGTCGCGTTTGCAATCACTAGATGAACTAAACATTCAGAAACCCGCTACTTCTATTCAAAAACCCGATCTGTCTTTCACGTAACTACTCTGGTTCATAAACCGCAAGGCTCCCTAAAGAACCGTATAAATTAGTATATAATAATGTGCCCCTAAAGTTGTCCTGAAAGTTTACAGGCACATCGTGCCTATGAATACATTGTTATCTATATATATAAAAGAAACTCGTGTTAGTTACACTATTTATAACTCAAGAACGGCTAAACCGATTTGGCTGAAAATTGGTGGGGAGGTAGCTTAGAACCAGGAGATGGACATACTTTATCCCGGTAGGGTAGGTATGTAGGTAGGGTAGGTAGGTAGGGTAGAGGTAGGTTGGGTAGGAAGGTATGGTAGGTAGGGTAGGGTTGGTAGTGTAGGGTAGGTAGGGTTGGTAGGGTAGGTAGGGTAGGGTAGGGTTGGTAGGGTAGGGTTGGTAGGGTAGGGTAGGGTTGGTAGGGTAGGGTAGGGTAGGTAGGGTAGGGTAGGGTAGGTAGGTAGGATAGGGTAGGTAGGTAGGGTAGGGTAGGTCAGGTAGGTAGATGCACCGTAGATAAATACTTACTACCCGTGTGAAGCCGGGGCGAGCAGCTAGTTAATGATAAAATAGGCCCTGAGATACCTTTTTCGTCTTTTTACCTTTCCTGATTTGAAAACTATTGTCAGCATTGTGAGGAATTGATAGCTTTTTATAGGATATCTATTTTTCCTCCACTTATATTTTTCTGGCAAAGTAATGATAGGCTCGCCCCCTATTACTTGGGACTTTAACATAACTGGCTAAATGTGGGTGTCCACCTCTGCGTAAAGTGCCCAACTGTTTGGGAAATACAGTCGAATTTCAGGTTATTCTAAGTAAGATTTTTAAACGGCTTCCTTTATGTAAGAAGTTGGTAACTAGGTCGGCGCGACGCGCGACGGCCCAAATTATGGTTAGTAAGGTAGTGCCCGCCGCAATTTTGCTAATGTGTACCTTTTACACCAAAAACATATTAATACTATTTGATGGTAAAATCATGTACATTAATAAGTAGTAGATACTTACTTCAGCGAAAAAGTGATTGCATAGAAGCCAGCTCCAAAGTAAAATGCTACGTCTTTTGTAACTAAATAATTTCTAAGTTACAAACTCAAGCAACATTAAAACTTTCGTAAATGCTTTGTTAAGTAAATCATTTCCAACTTACTATGTAAACTCCGTACCTAACTTCAGGCACTTAATTTCATCGGAAATTTAATTTAAAACGATACACTTTCACGTGAAAATTTATGAAAGCAATTCACGAATTTCACAAAACTTAGCAAGTGGTTCGTATGTTTCCTAAACTTAATTAACTTTATATCGTTTCATATATAAGTGCAATTTATGTTATTAATTAATTTTATGAATGCTCTAAATATGTTAGGGCAATGTCTTTTGATATTAAAATAAAATAGTTCAAATGTCATCAATTGAAGTGGCTATTAAAATGTCTTCTCAATCAAAATAACTTTTAGTGAAGTCATTAATATTGATGAAACTGTAGGCTGTATTGATTGGCCGTATTAAAATAAAGTGTAAAAGGGTTCTATCTCTGCAAGTAACACCATCAAAATATGATGTTTAATATCTACATAGAACACATAATGCTGCAATGTTATTAGCAGACAAAGGAGCGCTTCTGCTCATCCTTCTTGACGTTATCCCTATTACAATGCCCACGAATGCAGTTAATACAGAACGGTTGACCTAATTACCGGAAGCCGTACGACTATTATTAAACATATCTATATACCTTCTTGATAATGTTTCTTGAAGTACAAACGCCTGAATTAATACGGTTTCCATCTTAAAACCTTAATAAGTCAATTATATTTATAAGGATTGATAAAAAGATACACATAATATCGCCTCGTTGGTCTAGTGGTCGCAAGCACTACTGCTGAGGTTCTTGGTTCGATTCCAGGGTCGGACAAAGTGTTATTGGGATTTTCCATCTGGAATTTCTCAGAAGCAGCCTGGAGTCTGGATTTGTGCGTGTGATTTGTTGATGGCAACAGGCTCGCCCCCTATTACATAATGGGACTTAAACATAACTGGCGAAATGCGGGTATAAGGACACCTCTGCCTAACCCTTCAGGGAATAGATGCATGATGTTATGTATGTATAGTATGTGTAATATTACCTACTTTAAAATAACAATGACATTCAACTTACCACACACACACCATTCAAAATTCACTACAACAAAATTCCACGAAAAATCTCATATATACAATATCATATCGAAAACCGTCGTCGTTCCCTTCCACTGGCGGACCCGGACAAGAAAAGTCGTCGCCTCAAGACGTTCAATCGAGCCTTTTAAACGACATCGAGAATTTCCAGCGTTCAAAACTTTGCGTTTAAAATCACCTCGTTGATATTCCAAGGCGATGCCGTCATGAATAAAATCATAAAACATGTGTTATAGCTTGTAAATAACGACTTCTGCATGATGTATTCGGTTTATGTTGTACTTCAAGCTGTATCTAAGTGCGTTTCTAATGGTGTGAGTTTAATCAATGTTTTGATCCCCTAATTGCTGGAGCCTGCCTATTAAATAGGTTGCATAAACTGATATTAGACGCTTCCCTTGAGTTAATGTTTATTTTTGTTTCATTCACACGACACCGACAAAGTTACGTATTGACAATGAACGTTAATTTGCTCATTTAATTTCATTTTTCGATCATTTGGTAGGCAAGTGAAAAATGGCAAGTGCTAAAATCCAACAACTTTGGATCGGTTCCCTAATGAATTTATTTTTCACTTTATAATCATTTATTTTTAGACATTTTGTTTAAACTGGCGTCTTATTCCTCATAAAGAAAGTATCTCGTTATCTCGCAGCTCATGATAAATATCTTTTAAAATCTCTGTCACTTGACTAATTCATTTACTTTATTAAAATTTGTTATAATTCATTTCACACAAGTTTTTCTTTCATCCCTTTTTGTCTTTAGATACTTGTCATTTTGCAGTCTTTATAATTAAAAAGCTGTTGTCAAAAAGCCTTACCACAGATACGACCATCCGGAACGTACTTACCAGCCATCCAAAGACAACTGGGTGATAAAGAGTGATGAAAGCGACCGTCCTGGACACATCAGATTAGGAGAATCGTCTTTACGGAGCCCTAACTATAACGCACATCATAATGACATCTTCTTCTTCTATATATCTCTCAGGCAAAAAAAAAAAAAAAAAGGCATGCCGGTTTCCTCACGATATTTTCCTTCACCGTTTTTGAAGGAAGTGATAATTATGATGATAATACGCTCATGAATCCGAAAAGTCAGAGATGCGTGCCTTGGGTTCGAACTCGTGATCTATGACTTGGCAGTCTGACGGTCACACCACTAGGCTACATATATGAACAAGATTTATTAGTACATGCGTTGGTTTTAAAATCCAAGCATTTATTTTCTTGTTAACTGTTACAAATATTCACAAAAAAATTAAAAGGTTGGAAACTACGTATAAACCTTATTTTACTTCGTTTTACAGTGTTTTATAACACGGTTTTAAACCTAATGCCGATGACCGACCGTGATGGTTAAGTTTAGCGCAAACGTAATGAGGGAAACCCTCCCGGAGGGTTCGCTTCCAATATGTATGGTGGCATGGCGTATGAGTTTTATGAAAAGTGGGTGGATTTGAAAGTGTCAAGCCAGGCTTGCCACGGTCGGTTCGTAGATTAGTGTGCATCCATTAAGTATCAAGACCCCTTCGTGCCTCGGAAAGCAAGTTAAGCCGTTCCCGGTTGTCTTTCGTAAATCTTTGACAGTCGTTACTAATAGTCAGATGCTCAAAAGTCTGACAACCAGTATTACCAAGGGGTATCGTGTTACCCAGTAGGTAACTGGGTTGTGGAGGTCAGATAGGCAGTCGCTCCATGTAAAATACGGGTATTCAGCTGCATCCAGTTAGACTGGAAGCCGACCCCAACATAGATGGGAAAAGGCTAGGAAGATTGATTCTATTCTATTCTATTCTTGATAGTTGACGACGACTTTACTCTAGGTATTATAAAGACCCGCAGTTACATTTACAAGACTCATCAACAATTTGTGTGAGGCCCTTCTAACCACAGACAAGTAAACAAAAAATTCTTATACCTACCCTCTCATTTAAATATTTTCACAACGCCGGTTATTTTTGTTTACTGCATTCATGAAGGATGCTCCTAAGTAATTTCATAAATTCAAAATTCAAAAGGTATTTATTCAAACTAGGCTGAGAATCAGCACTTTACAGACGTCAAAGAAAGAAAAATATCTTTAGTGAAGATCAAAAGGGATTTAGACAAAACATGTCAACCAGTATGGCTATTTATGACTTCTTATATACCGTAATGACGAACATGGACAGGAGAATCCCGGTGTGTGCTATATACTGCGACATGACGCAGGCTTTTGACTACGTTGACCATGGCATCTTGCTACAGAAATTAGAAGCTTACGGCATAAGGGGAAACGTACTAAATCTTATTCAGTCATACCTTACTAATAGAAAACAATACACAGAAATTGAGAGAATTAATGTTAAGACAAAGAAAGAGGAAATATATGTATCAAGCGTACGCACTCCTACATACGGTGTTCCTCAAGGCAGCGTTCTTGGATCATTATTATTTATAATATACATCAATGACCTGCCTAGTGCTATTGAACACCCCATGACCCTCTTTGCCGATGACAGCACTATGACTGTAGCATGTAAAAATAAAAACATATATGAAAGTGACATAAATTAATCTTTGACATCAATAATATCATGGATAAATATGAACAACCTAAAAATAAATCTAGATAAGACCACCATTATGCACTTTAGGCAACGGACCCAGGTTTTATGTGACCTTAACGCAATATACAAGGACACTGTACTTAATAAAGTCGACACCACAAAATTTCTAGGAATTATGATTGACGCTAAGTTAAACTGGATGGCACACATCGAATACCTAAGTAAACGGCTGAGCTCTTCTGCGTATGCCTTATATAAACTGGCCCCAGAGCTAAACACAGACGCTTTAATAACAGCCTATCATAGTCTAGTGGCATCGTTATTGCGCTACGGTATTATATTTTGGGGGAATTCCACAAACAAAGAAATAGCGTTTAAGGCCAAAAAGAGATGCATTCGTGCTATGTTCAATATGAAGTCGACCGA
Organism: Xanthia togata; assembly: GCA_963853775.1. Lineage (NCBI taxonomy): Eukaryota > Metazoa > Arthropoda > Insecta > Lepidoptera > Noctuidae > Xanthia > Xanthia togata. Next base: position 23,291,797 of record OY970791.1, read on the forward strand.
CAGCTGTATGCCATTATTTAAAAAACACAAACTAACTTAACTCTACCATCTCTGTACGTTTTTGAAATTGCGACATTTGTTAGGGTAAATCAAGCTCTATTTCCACGACTAGCTGACACCTTCCCCCGTAACAGACGTGACAAAAATCAACTGTGTTCGCATACGTCAAAGACGGTATTAATGGGAAAAAGCGTTTTCTGTATGGCTCCAATTTTTTTTAATAATATACCACAGTCATTTATAGCATTGCCAGTAAATTTGTTTAAAAAAAAGATGCGAAATTTATTAACAGACAAATGTTATTATAATATAAGTGACTTTTTGAATGACGCTACTATATAGGCACTCGGATTAAAGTGCCTTTATTAATTTAGTTTATAATTTAGTTTAAATGTTATAAATTTGTACGCCTTACGGGTGAAACATGTACTTACGAAATTTTTGTGACATCCTGCATGCCTAATTTGCATGTATATATAATTATCTTTATCAAAATTACATAGGACAGTCCCCCAAAAACGCCCACCCTGAAGGGTGAAGTGCTGAACCACTTCCTAGTGCTTTAGCGAGGAAATAGAAGTGGCGCAACAAACTTCCCAGCGGCACTGCTGACTGCGGGGTGCTGTTCAGTTAGAGAAAAAAGAAACTTGATCCTATACTAATAGTATGCAAAATAATTTACATTACTCAACATCGACACAAAACATTAAATTAAATTATTTGCCATAATGTCAGCTAGCACACGCCAATATACCAACGAAAACATCGAAATCTATAATCAAGCGAAAATAAAAACTAAAAATCGTAAACTGAACTTAATACCTGAAAAAAAGCCTCCAGGCATAAAGGGCGTGCCCGTTTACATATAGCTATATAACTATCTATAAGCGGGCATGAGATTTAAACATAGCTAGCGAAATGTGATTGTTCCATATGTTCAGCTCTGCCTCACCCTTCAATGAATATAGGCGTGATGTCTCAGCGTGGGTCCTGAAGTTACTGCTGTTGGATTATCGCTTGAAGTTACAGCTGGGAACACTATATTTATTTACTAGCTTTTGCTCGCGTGAATGATGATGTTGCCAATCATTTCATCCTATCCTCCGGTAAGAGTCTATTTTTCTGGATGAAAGGTACTCTGTCGTTTTCTGTACCCCTGACAACGTCTATGCAAAATTTTATGATGATCGGTTGAGTAGTTAAGACGTGAAAGAGTAACAAACAAATTAACTCACTTTCGTATTTATAATATTAGTTAGGATTATTCCACACAAGAAAACTACTTATGTATTTGTCAAAGCTTGAAATGTGCCCCTAACTATATACAGTATGAAAGCAATACTATAAATATATAGAATCCCTATACATGAATCGCATGAACGAACTTATAAAGAGTCCTTTGTGTACGAATGCTCGAATGTTTGGCACTGAACGTCGGAGTACCTATTAAGTACGTGACAAAGTAAGGGCGTGTTTAGATGAAGCGTCAGGATAGTGGCGTCTACCGATTTTCATTAATTTTGGTCCTTGTAAATTGGACAGAATCGACAGTGTGCCACACTCTGCCATCATTATGCACACAGCTGGGGGGTTGAACTATCTGTAAGTCTCTGTGTCCCTACCAAAGAAAGAGTGAATAAGCCCCCCACAAATTCAAAAAAGTGGGGATCTCGCTTTTCATCAGTCAGGATCGCGTTCAAGAGTTTATTAATTAATAACCCTGCTTCGCACGAGTGCAATGGCTATATGTCAAAAAATCAAGATTTCTGTGTCTAATTAAACTATTATTATATTATACACATAAAAAAACCGGGATAAATGCTCTACACGATGCGATGGTGAAAACCGCATCAAAATCTATTGTGAGGCTTAGAATCTATTTGAAGATCTAAGCGGTTACCCAGGCAAACACGAAAAGCTACTTTGTCTTATACCTATACAATCTTCTAACCGCGACTTCGTCCGCGAGCCTATAACCTTCCTCAAGAATTGGGCTATCCAATGTAAAATGATTTTTTCAAATCCGACTTAGTTCCGGAGATTACCCCTACATACAGACTTACAAACAAATAAATAAACAAAACAGATTTAACATCTTCATAATTATTAAGTATAGATAGTTGTGATAAACATTTATTTTAAAAAAACCAGCCAGGTGCGTGGCTGACCACGCACGATGAAAGGTTCCGTAGTTGGGATGAATTTATCGCAAGAACGAACTTAACTTTGTAGTTGAAAAACATGTTCTCCAATACGGAATGTATGGGAGAACATGTTTTTGCAACCGCAAGTGTAAGTTGGTCGATTATTATCATTAACTTGTAAAGCCTGCTTAGCTGTGATAATTTTCCATTTAATTTATATATCTATACTACTGCCGTGAATTATTTCACGTATCCAAAATTAACCATTTAGCTGGCATGGGGGGACACTTGACTCTAACAAAATTTGCACTTTAATTGCAGCTTAATATTTCGCAAACGAATCCCTGAATCCAAAAATGGTTTTCATAAACTTACAATATGTTTAACGATCGTTCTAACGACACCCCACACCATGGGATGGATGAGAAAAAAAAACATCCTCACTGTACGTACCTATACCTAGGGTAAAAAAAATATTTTTGATATTATTTTACCACTTTGTCGGCGTGATAAATATGTGCCAAATTACAGCTTTCTAGTACAAAGAGTCTCCGAGCTCAGCCTCGGACAGACGGACATGGTGAAACTATAAAGATTCTTTGTTTACTACGGAACCCTAAAAAAAAACACATCAGTACTACCTACACACGCAAACTAAAGAACAGTTCAATTCTTATACTCTCGGAAAATTCCATGCCCAAATTTCCAGGATGTACAATTGTATACACAATATGCCACAACCTGCGACTGACATACGCTCGGTATGGACATGCCCTAAATGCGAACTACATCTAAACTCCCCACGAGAACACTTCACACAGTTCGCACACAAGCTTTACGTAATGTACGATGAATTTCACTTTCGTCATATTGAGAATTGTTGAACGAAAGCCTTTGTAAACATTTCAATACGTGTTGTTTTTTCTGGGTTCTTACTGTTGTTATATTCGTATTGCCAGGTAGGTATGTCTAGGTCGCTATGTATTATACTACATTTACAATATGACGTTTGACAAACATTTTTATTTTTTTGTCTTGTCGTTTTTTTTTTGTCTGTGTTTCGCCAACTCATTGAATGTGACCGTCTATAAAAATAAATGCCCCTCGCAAAAACAAGGGAACTCCTTATTACCTGACTTTTAAGAGAGAATAGGGCCTGCGAGGAATTTTAAAAATAGGTATTTGAAGAAACTATTACATATTAGCTTACCTCAAGTCTGCCCCCGTAGAGTGCCCCGTACAGCTGCAGCTCAGACCCATTATATCACAAAAAAAAGATATTGACGAGATAAACGTTTCGTATTCCTATTTTTTCTCCTCAAAAACTGAGCCGATTCAATTATTTTTTACATTAAAATTTCAAGATAGGATGTTTAGGTTCCTATGATTTAATTTTATGTTAAAAACTTTTCGAATTTGTCTGGTAGTCCTCTAATCACAGGTAAAAATGGGGCATTTTTGTAATTTTTGGAGGGTTGTATTTTCTTTACCAATAAGTTGCTGGAAAAAAAAGGAAATAACAGGGACGTGTCTACAGCAGACCTTGATATTATGAAAAAAAAGGGGATTACATTTGTATGGAGAATCGCAGACCCTGTTCCCTCTTAAAATAGAATCAAAGGAAATATCTCGTTATTTTAGTAAAAAAAAACCTCGGCCCGTAATATTTTTAAAAGCATTTTCCGTGTACTTGAACAATCTTACAGCAGTAAAATAAAATATGAAAGTACCCCCACTTTTCGTAATTGAGCCAGATTGGAGGTAATTCCATTTTCTTACCTCTGAGAGAGAGCATAATAACACGTTTACTTTTTACAGTTTCTTTAGCGGTGTTGGAGCTTTAAACATTGTTAATTGAACAAGTGCTGAATAAATAACTTTCCTTATAAATCTGGCTGGCACTGTAGGTAGGTTAATGTGCACATTAGTGGTAGTTCTCGATTAGGGCCGGTTTTCGCTAAATGGAACAATTATGTTGATTGCAGGGGGTCTTAGAATTTTCAGCAGAGCTTTTTATAGAATCACTAGCTCTGCCCCGCGGTTTCACCCGAATAATGTTCGATCCCGCGGGAATATCGGGATGAAAAGTATCTTATGTGTTAATTCAGGTTATAAACTATCTGTGTGCCAAATTTTATCCAAATCTGTTTTGTAGTTTTAGCGTGAAGAAGAGACAAACATAGACACTCACAAACTTTTGCCTTTATAATATTAGTGTTTTTTTCCTTGATTATCTATGTCAGTACTCAGTAGTTCTCTTTTAAAATGTTTAAATAGTCATAACGACTAGTAATCAATGTCAGTTTTATCCAATTTCATTCAATATACATTTTGTTTTACTCGAAACGCTAATTTATCTTTTTAATTTCATACATTTGTAAAATTACTTTCCATCTTTTATATCCCTGGAATTCGCAAAACAATTGTACCTATGAATTTCTGGACCTCTCCGAGTTCGAAACGAGAAAAGTTACGAATGAATGCCAAAAAAAGTAGTTCCACACGAAAATGAATGCTGAAAAGTATCTCGCAACATCGGAATTTGCGAAAAAGTTACTAAAAAATTATTCGCCTGGATTCTGGCGCGTAATTTATGCGGCTTGGCAGATCCTGCCAATTAGGCAGGCGACGAAATGCTAACTAGATTCCAAACAGCCTACATAATGAATGAGGACATCTATTAATTAGCATCGGTAGAAGTGACTAACTCCATGAGACTTATACGTGATGACGAATAAGATCAACAGCATAATAATTTCCACACTTTACATCTCTTCCTAACCTTAATAATGCGTCTAATTTCGGACAGCACTCCTCGATGGACGAGTCCTATTACTGGCTGTACGTACGACGCGTTGCGTAAGCTCAGTACAGAACACGCAAGCTAAACTCAAGGTCACTGGCTTATATCTACGTCTTAAGACTAGCGCATATTACGATAAATATTAACAGTAAACTAACCTTTGACATTGAGTTCGAATCTAAAATATCTGTATCAACGTTGCTAGTTTAAATAATAACAAGAATTTAGTTGTTTTTTATTACCCAACTCATTTTTGAGTAAATAGACAATTGCAATAAATTACATGCGTTGTGCCATCCCGTTTCTCTTTCTTTTCTATGCAGTCCGAAAGTAACCGCGGTTTAGCTCTTGTCAGCGTCATAATACAAAATGTAGGAAAGTGATGCGTTACGATACGATGCGGCCTATTGACATAATCCTTTGAACAATTAATCTAACGCTGGCTGTCGGCAGATGTCGCGACCATCTGTTAAGGGATTATCAAAGTGATGGACGACGGTCTTGGCGTGGATTGACTCGGAATCTAGACTATTCTTCATTCCTTTGACTCCAAGATGACCTATGTATGATTTGGAATTCACCTCACATTTGTGAGGTAAAACTATTGAGCTTTTTGTAGGTACCTATATACAAAGGACTTTTTTGGCAAATTATAAGAAGTTAACCAGTGATTTTAGGACTATACGAGGACAAAATCTATTTACAGAAATTTTCCATGATGAAAAAGCCAATTTCAAGCTATCCTGAAAGGTCAAACGACCTAGAATTTAGTAATCCTAAAAATAATACACGAGACATACAGTTTTTTTTAATATGTTTAAAAACTTAAGTCGGGTCTCTGTTTAAGTATATTTTTGTGCCTCGTTCGTTAAAAGAGAAAAGGTCTAAAAGTTGCCTAAAGCAGTGAATATAAAATATATATTATTATATGAAACTTCAGCTTTGGCACTGCCGCTGTTTGTGGTTTGATAAATAAAATAAAGTAGGGTTAAAAAATCCTGTGTGTGTAACCATAATGTGTTTTTATTATGACCTTATTTAATTGTTTACAATACTGTCTTGTTGGTTCCATTTCTGAAAACTACATTTAATTAACCTAAAATGTTGTTGACACGAGGAAATGTGTAAAGTAATAGAAAATACAAAATCATTTATGAAATTTTTGCATCTTGCATAAAATGCAACATAAGATAGACCTAGATGCTAGAAACCGAGGCCTTTAAAAGTATAATGTAACATGGGATGAACAACTACCCACTGAAGACTGCAGAGATACAATCCCGGATTGACCCTAGGGAGATTTCTCAGGAACTTATTATGTATAAAATGTTATCCCAAGCTGTCAGAGTCTAATTTAGAAAGGTTATTGTGTGTTTTATTTACCGGAGTTATTTAAAATACCGACCCAATATCGCCTTCCTTGCAACGTTATATTAAGGGGGAAGCGCTAAAGATGCCCGCGAAATTCAAATTTTCTTTAGTTTTTTTGCAATTTACAGGTCAGTGACAGGTTATATGTTGATTAAATGATTTTGACTTGACATCGGGCCACCTTGGGGAGTCCTTCCAACGATACGTTACCCATCGGCCATCCACAAGCCATGTGCCTTCGCACTGCCACGTAATACACTGCTAATCTACGAGCTTTGTCGGTTACCTTGGGTCTCTTCACTTCTGATTCGAAAATCAAAATCGAACATTTCACCTTGAATTCAATACGGCATTAAAAACTTTATTGTAACGAGTTTTACATTAAAAAAAAAACTTATGAATAACTTACTACATTCATGAAATTACCACAGCTATTATGAAATAGTTATTTTACGCCAAGAGGCACTTTAACAGCTGTGCTTACAAAGGATTAACTATTCTCTTTGTTTTACAACGGCAAACGAAAGTAATTGGTAATAAACGGGACTCAATTACCTTTCTCTCGAAGTGGTATTTTAATTAATTATATCTGAACGTATTTTGATCATTAAACCTTTTAAAATGCTTCATTGAACTGAGGCTCCATGGTAACAACAGTGTCGAACAACTTTAGCAAGGAGTCTTTTCGACATTATATAACTTTATGTCTATTATTGTTGTGTAACATCTTTTCTCTCACTTTCCTGCAACCTGTGGTAGTGGTTTCGTGAAAAGGGACGGAAGAGTGTAATACGAAGCCAGGGAAACGCGTGCTATTTGATTTGACCAATGAGCGCGGCGGTGCTAGAGTTGGCTGTCAGATGGACATCATATTCCGAGAGGTTGGTACAGTCAGATGTTACACATCATATGAATGTGACTACTGTCAGGCTCGCACGTTTTTTTAATAATCAGGGCCCTAAAAATCACATTCTACTGTTGTGCGTGTTGTGTATATGTTATACTGAAATATTAGATATTTAATAAAGGTTCAAAATAAGTTGGTTATAATTTACACGGTAAAATACTTGTCGGACGTGGCAGGGCGATGGTATGTAAGCGACTCGCGAGCCCGGTGGGTTCCGACCGGACGGAATATCAAAAATGCAATTCAGCGATCGCACCGCTAGGGTCGCTACACTATATTAGTTCATTCGTCCCCTAATCTTTACAGCAGGTTTTTAGTTTACAAATAGGTATCCTACCCGTCTGTCTTAATTCTTTATAACCTCATCCTCATCATCCACACACACATACACACTCAAGCAATACACATACTTGAACATGCTAAAACTTTTTTGCAACATCCTAGAACCTAAACTTTATCTTTTCCTTTTGTTTTATATTGTCTCAACATTGTAGATTGTAACCCATGGGAAGTTGCGAGGTAACTCCATCACTAGTTTCCTTATAACTTACCGGGGCTACCTCAATTTTGTGCTGTAGAATAATTGTATGAGAAACAATAAAACTTTTATATTTATATATTTTATTCATCCATGTCGATGTCGAGGTCGATCCGTCAGGTTAAGCTACGCTTGCCGGGGTTGGTCTGTGGATGGGTGACCATCTTTACATACCGAGACTCCTCCGTGCCTCGGAAAGCACGTTAAGCCGTAGGTCCCGGTTGTCATTCGTGGATCTTTGACAGTCGTTACGGGTCGTCAGAAGCCCGAAAGTCTGACAACCAGTCTTACCAAGGGGTATCGTATTACCCAGTTACTGGGTTGTGGAGGTCAGATAGGCAGTCGCTCCATGTAAAATACTGGTATTCAGCTGCATCCGGTTAGACTGGAAGCCGACCCCAATATAGTTGGGAAAAGGCTAGGCAGATTGATTGATTCATCTATGTGGAAATATCTCGAAGTCTATTCTCAATTCAGGAACTGCGATCAACCCGCCCGCCACGAGCCTAGAGGGGCTCGTGGCGGGCGGGTTAATCGCAGTTTAAGGTACGCTTGCTGCGGTCGGTTCGGTGATGGGTGACCACCTATTACATGAGCCCCCTACATACGAGACCTCTCCGTGCCTCGGAAAAACGTTAAGTCGTGGTTATGGGCAGTCAGAAGACCAAAAGTCTGACAACTCTTACCAAGAGGTTTCGTGTTATCTAGTAACTGGGTTGTGGCGGTCAGATAGGCAGCCACCCCATGTAAAACACAGCTGCATCCGGTTAGACCTCTGGAAATATATCTTCAGATTATTTACCTTAACCTTTTGTCATCTCCTACGCAGAAACATCAAGACGTTTTTCAATTCACAAAATAGAATAGGTTCTAAGCATTCATGCGCATTATTACTGAATTAAGTTCGAAAATACTTTAATGTGATCGTTATCAGAATAGGTAGGTACTCCGTCGACGAAAATACTTGGTATTAATTTCGTAAAAAACTTCGGTAATAAAATCGTTTCTCTCATGAAGATTATTAGGGCTTGATAAGTTTGTTGGAAAAAGTTTAGGTAGGTACCTAAACTTAATTTATTTACTTATTTATTCCATTCATGTAAGCAATCACGTAATTCCAAATAATTTTCATTTTTATTTACCACAAAAAAGTAATAAAGTAATGAATGGAAATGTTTTCATAAAATCATACATTATTGAAAGACAACTAAGAAATGTACCTAATGAAGTTTGATTAAAATTCTAAATTAATTTATTCAAACTAGGCTGAGAATCCTCTAGTCCTCTTTGACCGTCAAAATTACATAAGACAGTCCCCCAAAACGCCCGCGCATCACCACTTCCTAGTGCTTTAGCTGGGAAGAAGAAGTGGCGCAACAAACTCCCTAGCAGCACAGCTGTCTGTGAAGTTAGAAGAGCTGTAAGCTGTCTGTGCAAAGAAAACACTGCAGAATCCTCTACAAACTCCGATACAATACGAACATCGTCGAAAATACCAACAATAGGAAAAGTCATATACATAAAGTCCTTTAAAGAGAGAATTTGTTCTAAAACGGTGCAAATCTCACAAGACCTATCCTTTACAATAAAGGATTGAGACTCAATCCATATCCGTACTCGACACATATTGTTCACTAAAAATACCTCCATTCATCGGAACAAGTAAGAGAACAAATATACAACCATCTGGAGCAGTAAATGCCTTCCCCATTTCTACAAAAGAAAATGTCTCGGATCTTGAGTACCTACTTCTTTAGTATGCGTATATTTACCCGGTTTTTGGGTACGGAAAGGACCAATTTTCATATTGTTTCCGCGGAAAAGTGGACTCAATGGTTAATAGGCCTCAAAACCACTGGAGAGAGAAGCATTTTAAAGCATCTATATCTTTAGCATAGTATATAACAAAGTCACTTGTCGTGTTTGTCTGTGTGATCGCTTAGATCTTCTAAGCTACACAATGGATTTTTAGGAAGATTTATTCAGCGTATGTAAATTCATATTTTACTTAGATAAAGCCCAGAAATATCGATTTTTTTACATAGACAGCTATTACTTCTATTCGAGTGGTTAGTGACTAACCTGGTGTCAGAGTTTTAAAGCCGCCCATATGGCCTCTGACTTGACTTCACATGCCGTCGAGAAATATCTCTCAGGCATGCCGGTTTCCTAACTATGTTTTCCTTCACCGTTTTAGAAGCAAGTGATAGATAACTACACAATACGCACATGAATCCGAAAAGTTAGAGTTGCGTGCCTTGCGTTCGAACTCGAGACCTATGACTTGGCAGTCCGACGGTCACACCACTAGGCTATCACTGCTGTTATAAAAAGAAGAATAGATAGCTATAGAAATGTATGAATGATTTTTTGGTATGAAGCTGCAATGCACTCTAAACCATGAGTGAAAACATTGGAGGACACCATCATGTCCTAGAACCAAAAATTCGAAACATGTGACATCTACAAACCCGCACTGGGCTCGGGTGGTGGATTACGGCCCACTCCTTCTCACAGCCTGTCACAGTAGTGGGAAAGTTATTAGTGGATTATGCTTATGAAAGCTTACTATACAATAGGCTATCTTTTTACAACATCACGCAGCCTGTTCACTGATGACTTAGAACAAGCTTAGGTATAAAAAGAAACCACTTTTCTTAAGACTTTTTAAGCCTTATCAGGGATAATGAAGCGCAAATAATATGGCTGACCGGATTACGTCACTAAGACGATGCCGTTTTATAAACGTTTTTATTATTTTTCTTACCCTAGTGCTTTTCCGGTCTAATAAGTTAATAGAGCTCAGTTTTTATAAAAGAACTCATCATGAAGAGCTATTGTCAATGAGACAGTGGTAATGAAATGTTTTGATTGTGACGTCTCTTCGTGACTTTTACCAAGAAAAAAAACACGAAACCTGGAATGTCCCGAATTAAAATCAGTTAGATATGTCTTGTAGAGTAAAGAATTAATTCAATAGCAAAAAACACAATGAGAGAACAGACCTCAAACCTCAGGTATCGGTTCATGTACTTTTGGAAGTCAAGAATTACTATATTTCGATGTTAACCCACTTTTTCAGAAATAAGAAATCAACCTTAATACTTATTTGAAACCGCACAACTTGGAATGCTCTTCATAAAAGTGAAGCATGTTTGGCCATGATTCACATTTACACAGAGCATTCATCTAACTTCCGAATGAAAGTTCAAACTTACATTATAAATAAATTAGCTTAAACCTTAAACAGTATACTTAATAATAATTGTATTATAATAAGTATTATAGGTATTAGTATTAGTTAAGTAAAATATATTATTTTTTAGATATGAACAGACGGCAGTACGTCAGGTTGTACAAGGCTGCGGGATTTCTCCAAATTATTTAAACCCTAAAATGTTAATGGTTAAGCTCAGAACCGGATGTGAAAATTTGACGGTTTGTAGTAACCTGACCTGCTGATGTGTATACGTAAGGTGGTTCATTGTTGTGTGAAAGAGCGCCTCTCGCCATCAAACGTAAAAGTTTGGCGAGTTTATAGTTAAATAACACCTGTTTTATAATTTAATTAAATAAAAAATAAAAATAAAACATACTTATATAAGTTCGGTTGTTTCCGTTTTCACAGATCTTTGTTTCATCCGATTATCGTTTCGCCAGATTTTTGTTTCGACAGTAAAAGTACAAAGGAGTGATAGATTTAGTTAAAGTGATCTATTTCTTTTATCTACATTGCAACTACTATACCGCTACTACTGTAGTAATACTATTTTAGTTCTATCTGAATTGTAGATTACTACAAATCATATCGCTGCCTGGGTAATCCATGTATTGTCCAATCGAATATTAGGAAATTTGTAGTGTAGGTAAATAATTATTGTTAACTTCGGTCGATGCGTTCTCGCTTCGGTAAATGAGATCAGTCACCGCGCACCGCTATGCAGTTAATTGGGAGCGTTTTAATCATTTCCACGTGGCGCTATAAATAAAGCAGGTTTTCGAATAGGGATGTGAAATTATTGTCACATAAATGTCGAAGTTTAGTTACTAAAATAATACATTAGGTACGGTAGGAGAGGATCGTGGCTAAATAATAAAAGCCGCATGGGTCGACCTTCAAGGTTAAGCAATATTTGCCGAGGTTGGTCCCGAAACAACCAGTCCTACCAAGGTGTATCGTGACATAAACAGAATGGATTTTTGAGATGGGACTATAAGGGCAGGTACCTTAACCGTTGTCGCTACAAGAGAACGGTCTTAGGCGACTAGCCTTAACTTTTTGTATTGATCTGTATTTACAGATTTTGAAAAAAAAATATCTACATCAGTCAGTAAGTCACACTTCGCAAGCAATAGAAAATTGCTGCTGAAGGCTGCGGGTCGACCCCAGGACGAGATGCTTCACACACGGACAACTGTACAGACGCCAGCATGTCAACCTACTACAATCTGTCAAATTTATTTAATAGATTTTCAACTGTATCACAGAAATATCAGGTTCAAAGTTGATTGAGAAAATTTGACAGTTTCGGGTAGGTTGATGTGCTGGCGTCTGTACGTCGCTTATGCTCTCGCGTGACCAGTCCTAACCTCTTTATATTTTGGCTACTGAGACCAAAACTACTAACGTAGTTTTATAGAAATGTGGCTGTTATTTTAACATATTGTAGTGTCTTACGACTTCCACAAAGATAAAAACATGCGGGGCAGTCTTTGGGGACTGCCGATAGAAGTGAAAACAGCGTGCGGTGACGATGACGCGAGTTCCATCATTTTTGTTCACCCAAAAAGTGCTCAATGCGCCTAAATAAGTTTTCACTTCAAAAATTCTATAAGAAGTTCCATGATTTGTGTTTATGTATGTTTTAGTGAGTAATTCGCTGAAGTGCCTAATAAATAAATAAATAAAAAAGTCCTGACTCACTCACTGACTCACTCATCAACACCAAGCCTAGGAAGCTGAAATTTTACACAGGTTCCCTTTTTTATTTTTCTCAATGGACGAAGTAGCATCTCACGTGATAGTTACTTATTTAAAAAAACCTGTTACACTTACAAGTGGGTGTTGCTTGAGCATGCGCGTATGTGCGATGGAGCGGCGCGGGCGCGCGTGGGGCAGGCCCCGGTGCGCGAAGTGCCATTCTGTGTCAGAACCGAGTACCTGTAGAAAAAGATAATTATTTTTTACTAAGAGCTTGTGTACTTTTTTAGGGTCATACAATAACTGTATACCTAATGTTTTTAGTGATGGTGTCATGTAACCCGCATCAAAATAAATAGTGTAATATTGTAAAAATAATAGTATTATTGTAAAAATTGCTGTGTCCTTCTAGGTTTCATGTCAGGTGCTGGATCTTTGCACACAATGAAACATTTGAATTTGATGAACTAAACCGTCACGGTTTAGTTCATAAGACAGACTCTCCCTCACTCACTCCACTCAAGGGTCCAAGGGTATTACAATCCCCAAAAAAAATCATGGTGAGTTCAGTCCCCGAACATCGTTCAGTAAAAAAATGGTACAGTACGGTGATATTCGTTCAGTAGAAAATTACTGTATTGCATAAAAGATAGCTTGATCTCTGCGACATATGTCAAACTGACATTCCTAGGGTAGGAATTAATTCATTAGGTCGGCATGCCCATAAAGTATGACATTGACAGTTACTGTCTGTACTATTATGAAATTCAGGACTTCATAAGCGGTGATTTTACTGTCAGCTGTCGCAGAGGTCACGCTATATTTTATGAAGTATAGATGGTGCTATAATATGAAATTTTTCATCCGTGAGAGTTCTTTTTATAAATAATGAAAATGACAGTTCATCTTTCTTGTCTTTAAATTACTCGTATTATTGTTTATGTGGAGCTCCAACAAAAATGTGGTTAGTTTTCTGTTTTTATACCCTATTTCTACATCAAATTAAAAGTGAAGATTTATTCGTATTTCCTTTACAAATTAGACAAGGTGAGGAAAAGTAATGTCTTAATGTCAATATGCCATAATTTTTGCAATCGGCGTCATAATGTCAATGTGATTTGACACTTACCTATGTTGTAGATAGAGAATTAGTTGACAATGCAATGGAGCCATAAACGCAGCTCAGGCAATGACGGACATTTTGAAACACCAATTTCTGGGCCGTATAATCTCTCGGTTTGGCGATTCGAACTGGCTGGCCAGAGCTGGTGTTTTTCCTTTGGGGCTTTTTGAAATCTCGCGTTTACCAACATAAACCGCGGTTCTCTATTGTGTCACCTAACTTTTTTATCCATAATTTAAAGTGCCATAACTTTTTTTGTCCTAATCATCATTTGTCCGAATGATAACTTACCCGAATTTAATATCACATGCCATAAAATTGAAATCCCTAAATATAGTATGTCCTAAATCCGTTTGTCATAAATATTACAATCAATAATATACAAAAAACATAAAACCGTTTTCAATAAAAGTTTTAAGTAATAATAATATTCTTAGAACAAAGTATAATTTAAAAATATCTGATTTTGCATTATATTTTTTATTATACATAAATAAAATAAATATATTAAACATGTACTCAATAAAGCAGTTGATTGTGAAAATGTGGTTTTTGTAAGCCAGCAAGCATGCAGCATGCAAGCAAGCATGCAGTATGCAAGCAAGCACGTAGCATGCAGCATGCAAGCAAGCATGCAGTATGCAAGCAAGCATGCAACATGCAGCAGGCATGGTTTCTGTCATGGCTCCGGCGCTGCGGGGCTCCGGCGGTCCCACGCGAGTTTATCGTCGCAGATAACGCTCACCACCGCAGCTTCGGCCTCAGCCGCGGCGGCGAGAGTTACAACCACCTGCTCTTCAACTCGCGGGCCGCCTCGCCCCTCCGCGCCTACGTGATTTTAAATTACACTCTAGGGGTAGAGCAGACAATACTACGTGGAGTCGGATTTACAGTGATTCGTTTCTGTCACTAAAACCTAATTTTTAGCAAATGTATTAGGACTAAAAATGTATTATAAATGAAAATTCGGAATAATACACATTATTTAACACAATACTTAGGACATATGACTTTAGGTCATGTCAAATTAGGAGATTCAATTATTATTATAGTACTCGATATTATGACATAATACTTTTAGAGCTAAAAATAATTATGTTAAACAAAATTTTGGGATTTTGAACATTATGGTTATTGAAGTTTATAGCAAACGTGTTTTGGATGATGATTTTCGGACAAACAATTTTAGGAGAAGAAAGGGAGTACCTAAACCACAAACCTTGCAAGTCTTGAAAGCCAACTTTGAACAAAAAATCACCAAATTGGAGCCAGATTAAATCAAAATGCCGTAAAACGAGCACAAATGTGCATGAACTCAGAAGGTAGTAATTACACCTACTTATATAATTCTTTTAACTTAATAACATCAATTTTACACCTTTAAATAATCTTTCCGTGAAAACAAGGCCCAATTTTCAACAAAATGGCAGTAAATTCATGTGAATTAAAACATTACTTTTGCCCCACCTTGTACTAGTGACCTGCCCATGCTTCACACGGTTTTTAAGACTTAACAAAAAATACCTTGATATTTCTCTATTATGTGTAAGTTTAATAATAATGTATTGTGCACATAGAATAAAGTGGGTTGACTATTTACATGGCATTAGTATTTTGCATTGCAGAAAAAGCCAGAAGAATGATGTAAAAATACATCAATGTTATGGAATCGCAGGTTATCTTCAAAACGACGCTTCGCGAGCGGGTTATCCAGAAAATTACTTGAGTGGGAAAGCCAGGACCAAATAAATATTGGCACGTAATTTACTAGAAATCACTTTAAATGTATAATTGCGTTTTAATTATTCCTTTATTCCAATTATTTCCTTGAAGTAAACAATTAACTTCGCTACAGCTCAAGTGTCATTAACACTAAAGGAACCGTTTTAATAAGAGATCAACAAAGACCGAGTGCCTTCTATTGTTGCTTTCTAACTTTAAAGACAATTGTCGACTTTCACGTAATTTACAAAACCATTTTCATTGATAAAACAGCAACCTCTGTTATTTGTTTTGCTCAAAACACTATTTTCCGAACATTGGCATTACTATAAACATGAGTCAAAAGTTTGGAATGAAGGTAGTAAAGCAAATCCCGCGTTCTTTCATGGATTTATATACGGAGCAATAAAACCAAAATGGCAGCCAAACCGAGAGCAAATATGGCGCGAATCAACGTTTACATTCCGAGGCGAAACCGGGCGTTCAAGAAAATTATGTTGTATTGGCGGGAATTTTAACATTGGACGCGTTCGTTTTATGTTGTAAATGTTTGTGGGATTTGGAAGTCGAGGAAATATTTAAGTGATCCTGTAAAAACTTATAGAGGAAGAGAAATAGAGGTTCACAAAAAGAGACGAATTCATTATAATAGAGTTTTCTATAATATTTTTAGGAAATCAAAATGGGAATTATTTGAGGTCCAATTAAATATATGCTAAATAATTATATTGGCATAGAAGAGCCTCTAGTTTTGTAGAAATGACTGGCTCCAAAGTTACCGGCACCTACTGTGATCTCGTAACACTTTTTTTTATTGGTGTTAATAATAGATAGGTACATTTTGGAAAAAATAATTTTTCAGTCGTTCAAAGAGAAATCGCAAAATATTTTTAGTTAAATCTGTACGTTAATCAATTAGAGTTAGATACCCTACATAATAAATAGGTACCCTCAGAAATAAACAAAAAAAAAACTTTCTCATAATATTTTCATATTTTATGTACGTAGGTAATAAAAAAAAGAAGGACACAGTTATTATCCTCATTATTTATTTACCAACTCTTGATGAGAAAAGGACCAAAGCACTAAGCTGATTAGGCTTAACATAATGTATTCTTTATGTAATACAAAATATTATAGTAAAAACATGAATAAATATTTTGAAAAACCTGAAATAAGAAAAAAAGTCTATCAGAGAATCAAAATGAAGCCACTTTAGATCTAACGCGACTTTCAGTGGAACACTAATCAATGTTATTTTCCTTTTGATACAAAAGGCACAGTTTATTAAGTACTTGTATGACTGTGAATGTGCCCTTGTTTATTACCGTTACACGTTCCTTTATTATTAAATCTTTTAACCTAGCCTATATTTTTTCGCCACCCACCTGCTACGCAACGGCAAAGGCCGCTACACACGTCGTACGTCATCTTCAATATTTTATTGGCCTACTTTTTTGGTTTTCTTATGATAGACACGTTTCCTTTGGAAAAATCAATAGCTCATTCAAAAGGGCAAAGTAATGTTACAACATGTAAAATATTTAAATTCTTCAATACTTACAATTTTAATGCAAGACGATTTATGGCAGTTTTTTAAAGTGTAATTAGTAGGTACTGTAAATACTTTTAAGTGGTGTAGGTAAATATAAACTTAAAATAAATTAGCTATCTCGTCTTTCTAATAAGGAAAGTTAGTAAAACTCTACTTTTACTGAACTCTTCAAGAGAGTGTTTTTTTCTTAAATATAATTCTAGTTTAACCCCAGAGAAAACGAGTTTTAATTACAAGGATTAAGGACCGTGGCACCCAAGTTGTTTTTTCAGACTACACTGTTTACTTTGGCTTACCCGCCAAACATTTGTGTTGCCACACTTAATTAAAGTTGGAACAACTTCTACCGACTGCAAACAATGTTACCTTCCGAAGTAGATACATAGTTACGTAGTAGGTAGTTTCGAATATAACTTCCTTTATTTTTATTGCTAGTATTCAAATAATTAATTAGCTCATTGGACAACAGATTTGAATTTTATATAAAATTTTCCTAAAGCAGTTTTTTTCCGTAATATTACAACAACAAAAAAGTAATTTAAAAAAAAATGGTATTTATGACAAACATTGCCTTAGAAAAAAAACGAATTAATTAAAAAGGTTACATTATTATCTAATCAAATTTCAATTTGGAATCCTTTATTCAGAAAAATACGGGCTTGTTCGATTCAACGTTGGTTTACTTAGAAGTTACGCTTTCTGATAAAATAGATTCGTGAAAAACAATTTCGGTTTATTTCCCATAGCTAAATTTATGATTACGATTTCTTATAATGCCCATCAAAGTAATTTGCCTGGATTTATTAGCGACGCAAATGCCTAAACGCGTAGCGACTGAGGCGAAAATGAAAACCAGCTTTACTGCTTGGAGAATAAAGCCCAAGTGGCTATAACATTTTATTGCCAATACGCCGCCAATTGTACGTTGTATTCACGTGTAAGCGTAATAATATTGAGGCGAAAAGGTTAATTGGTATTATAGTAGCTCGGCACGAGCACTTAACGATTACAAGCACGCCCATTCTAGAAAATGTTGAATGTCATACAACATAGGAAAGAAATTAGATAGGTTTGTAGTTAAATATCTGACTAGCCAATTTGTCCCCGTTATGAAATTACTTAGAGCTAGCTACACCTGTCACCTTTCTCCATTCTCACAAAGAAAGTCGTGAGGAAATCTACACATGTTGCGCATGACATGCGACGTAGGTATAATGATATAAAACGTCACATGCCCTCTCTGGCACATCAATAAATGTGTATATTGAACAGTCTTCCTTAACGTCGTCACATTATTACAAACGGCAACGTCCCTCCATCATTCTGTGTCCAATAACAGTCTGTTCAAATCGAATCGTCATTCTTTTATTATTTAATTTATTTGAATTGTTTTTGTCCCGAAGGTCGGAATTAAATCCGTCGCATAGCGACTTTCAAAATTCGAACATTCGTGGAACAAAACAAAAGGAACTAATTTCATGTGTAGGCAGAAAAGTTACTACATTGTAACAGATAGGTACAACACAGTTTCTGTTCTACCTACACGTTCGCTCACGTTACAAAAGTTAACCAAGGGTAACAAGTTACTGCGCCTCTAGCCGGCATGGGGTTGAATACGTAAGTAGTTCTAGTCTATTAACCGCCATCTTACTTCACCCGTTAACCCGTTATCGATATATTGTTTCAAATGTTACAAGTTTTAATACCAACTTTACTGAATATGAAAAACGACTGAATAAATCTGACATGTTCGTGACTTTCAAACTTTCTGAGGTTAAAATGATTGAACTTGATGACTACTTCAGTTTCGGTTGCGCACGGCTAAGTAATTTTGGCAAGTTATAAAATAGTTTATGTGGAGGCGGCCATCTTTTTAAATTAGACGTTTTAATTCAAACATGGAACAGGCGTTCCAATCGATATTCCAGACCTACATGTCTAGAACCAGTTAAATTAATAAAATATTGATAGGATTTCAATTTGTGATTTTCGATATTCCAGACCTACATGTCTAGAACCAGTTAAATTAATAAAATATTGATAGGATTTCAATTTGTGCCAAACCTTCAAAACTACGAATGCCAATCGTAGTTTAGAAAGGTAATAAGTTGGGATACCAATTCTAATTTACCAAACTGTTAACAGACCTAATACTTACGATAAATTATTAGTTGGAACCAAATTATCTTCCCTAACCCTACTTTTACACTTCATTCACATAGTTTACAAGACCAAAATACATCAATAATGAGGTCACTTTCGTATAAACACGCCTAGCCTACACTTTATGCATAAACTGTGTTGTTATTCCCAGAGATTTGTTATAAAGTTTCTTCGCTCCGGGATAAACAAGCGTATCAGAACACCAAGAGATAAGACTCGATCGAGACTTCTCCACAGCTATACTTTATCGGAAAACGCAGCCTTCGAAATTCAAAAGATCTGACGCGCGAAATCCGGATTATGGCTTCACAGGACCGTCCTGCGAATTAATTTCGGGAAGCCAAGCGAATCTTAATATCAGATTGACCGAAAATGCCAATATTAGCAGAGGCGTTGTAGAATCAGTGACGCACCACAAATTTATTTATATTTAACAGTTGTGTACCTACCTACAAACTGGCCGTAATGAATATTTAACCGGATCAACGCAAAACTTCAATTTACATGAATTATTACAAAGCGGGCATTAATATATAGGTATGGCATGTATATTTATATTTTGAATATTTTGAAGACCTATACATGTATATTTTGAAGACCTTAAACTAAATTGCTTCCTAAATTCTACTACATTGCTAAAGAAATCTTAATTGTTGCAGTAAAATAAAAAAATAAGCTAAACATTATGGCGCTAAAACACGTATGAAAAATTAAAAAGAACGCACTCGAATTTCAAAACGAAGTCGTAATAAGTACTTAGTGCTGTTTGTTTCACCGTTCAAAACATCAGAATGTTACATGAAACATCACAAATTCATCAACAACAGATGTTGTGAAAAGTCCGCGCTGTTTTGTAGCAAAACGCGTCTTGATTATGTAAATACTTTCCTTCGCCCCAGTCTGAATACAAATATCAAATGTGACCTTTAACTTCATGGTTGAATGCCTTTGTTCACAACGTAGGTCACGTGTAACTTTTGTTTTGTGTTTTCGTTCTTTACGAAAAAACACCACGTAATTAACGTGGTGTTTTATGACGAGTTTTGCCATATTTTTGTAAGTAAGTTCTTAATGGAAGTCAATAGTTTACCTTTTCAATAATCAGGCAAAAATTAGGACGAAATTGAAAAAAACCGCAAACCTGTATGATAAATAATATCTACATAATTCATCATAGGTACATTATTTGGAAGTTTAAAAAAATAAATTTTTGAGCGAGGTAGATTTTATTCGTGGCGTTATAAATGTCAATGTCAGACTTACGTATATAGTTTTAGATTGGTAGCATACCAACGCGCAACGGGCTGCAAAAACATTGCGTTAGCAGAACAGATGTTTGAAATTTAAAATTGGAAGGTTAGGTATTAAAAATTTCTCCAACAAAAGTCAAAAGTTCAATCAGTTTATCCTTATTATTTATAACTAGTTTTTGCCCGTGGCTTCGTCCGCGTGGGGTTTGGAAATTATCCTGGGGAAACGTACTACTGGGATGAATAGTATCCATGTGCCAAATTTCATGTAAATCCGTTCAGCCGTTTTAGCGTGAAAGTGTTACAAACAAACCAACTCACTTTCGCATTTATAATTCCAGTTAAATTGCTTTCAATATACATTCCTATGTACATAAACTCACGGCTTCATCAAGGCAGATACTACAGAACACCCCTTGCTACGATCCTTACAACATACTTCTTTTGCTTCGTTTACGTTCATTCATCAGCTAGGTAATTGCATAACACACTAACAGTAGCAATGGATTTCATTTTTATAATTCAAAACATACATTGTGTTAATGGATTAGCAATATCCTTCAAATTCATTCTGATTGTGATTGATAGTGTGTTACGAATTTGGGTGTTGGACACTAGTCACGCGCTGGTTGCGATATCTATGTACTTAAAACATGTAATGGCAAATACCTAAAAGACTCGGACACCCGTAATTGGTGTTCCGAGTCCACAAGCTCAAAAGGTACAAATTATATTTGTACATTTTATGTAATCCTACCCGTACCTGCTAGATTACTCTATACCAGGGATGGGGAATCTTTTTCCTTCGCGTGCCAATATAATACTAACGAAATATATGGCGGGCCAAGTTGTTTCATTTTTGGCTATGTTAATTACTGAAATACTAAAAATATTGATATGTATTTTTGAAACACTAATTTATTGTGAAATATTACAAAATAACTATTGGAATAAAAAAAAAAATGGAAATTGTAGTTAAATTAAACTTTTAAGTTTGCTGCGAAGTAGAAGGTTGAGGAGCGCTGGTCTTTGTGGGGACATGTGACATGTGGAACTGTTTTTGTTTTTGCATGATTTCATCATAAACCGGCTCCATTTGTGATGCTGAACATTTTAGTAGTGAATAAAGGTGGTCATCCGATAGTCTACGAAGACAATTTTTTTCTTAATTTCATTATTGAAAAAGTTTGTTCGCATAAATAGCTTGTACCAAACATAGCCATTATTTTTTGGGCGTGGGCAACTATATTTGGGTATTGTGTCCTAGATATGGACTTATAAAATTCCAATTTGCTGGTGATGAGAGTGAAATTACTAACAATACGAAATATTCTCTTGATTTTTGTTTGATGGTCGAGGGCCGGATTTCAAGCCTTCGCGGGCCGGAGATGGCCCGCGGGCCGTAGTTTCCCCATCCCTGCTCTATACCGTCCGTAATCCTGTACCACCGGTACCTTATCTCCTTTTAAACGAACTTGAAAGCTTTCAGTGCACCTTCTTAGTAAATACTTATGAAACGGCACTCTGTAAAGTATAAGTAGTGGAGTTAGAAAAGAGATAAAAGGAATATTTTCGACAGCTTTTCTTTGAAAGTAATCGAAAATGCTGTACAGGTCAAATACATGCGAACAGCGGCCGTCAAAGTTAGCATGAAAAACCAATATCTGTCATATTTAGTGGCCGAATAAATTACTATGAAAACTCATATCTATCGTATAATTTAAAAATGGAACGAACTTTTTACTTCGGAACATGGCAACTAAGGAGGTAATTTACCAAAGGTTTTATTTAAATTTCAAACTGGCTTGCAAATACAGTAGTTTAAACTAAAAAAGAAACAAATGAACATATTGGCGCGAGAAAAAATATTGTTGTTTGTCATTGATTCTGGAATTTATAATTAAATGTTGATTTTCAAATAAAAAATTTAACATAGGTAGGTACTACTTAGTTTGAATTTCCTCGTATTACCTATTTGAGAAAAGTACTATACAAGCCTTGGCCGCTATCAGGCGTTGATGAACGAACGTTCGTCAATCAATGCCTCTTTTGGGGGCCGCTGCAGTAACTTACTATTCCACTACTATTTGTATGAAAGGAGAGAATTTATAGGGGCTTGTGGCTTGATAAGAATGGCATGATCTCTTTACGCAGGAATCCGCTGGATGCGGGAAGCACAGAACCGATCTAAGTGGCGATGCTTGGGGGATTCTTTATACGTCGAAACCCTTCTGTATCTAGGAGATTTCATAATATTGTCAAAACTGTCGACCTTAGATATATCTAAGGGAGGAAATACGAAAAATCAGGAGGCCAAATTTCTGACAAGATGTTATCTAATTTTAGAACTTCAGAACTTCTGCGTAGCTATAGGGTTTTAACCGGAGTCTTTATTTTCAAAGGAAGACGAAAACATAAGAGGCAAAATGCAAGTGAAACCTGTTGGTAGTTATTTCATGAAAAATATTGAAATCTATCCGCATCTGGTAAGACTGGAAGCCGAACAAAATAAGGAAAAGGCTATCACATAAAGTAAAATAGCAAAAAACTTAGGTAAGTGGCCTGTTACTACCCACTTATTTACAAACAGTTCCAGGCAACACTGCTGTTTGAAACACGACGCCACGTAAAGGCTACCTACTTCCGGTCTGTACAGGATGTGACGGCGGCGGTTTGTTTACACCTACCCACATTGTTTTTGTTTTTTTAGAGCTTCAATTTAGCGGTCATTTGAGTGATTAGAAGCGGTACTCTTGTTAACGGAGCGTGGGAGGTTTTGAAGATTTCAACGATAATTTAATAAATTAATTGTTGGTTATGATTTTGAAATGAAGCAATAAGCTGTTCACAAGTTCTGGATCCATTTAAACTCTAATTTAATTTGAGCACCGATTATGTAGGTATATTAAAGCTTATACTGTATGACTTTACCTAAAATGCAGCATAACTTGGGTCTAAATTAATAATTGGAAACAAATTCAGTTTTTACAAAACCTACAAATGAATACGAATTACCTATGGTCTAACTAACAGTATTATGGACATGTGAGCGATAAAACATATTAAAAAAACTTACGACTGGAGCCGAGTATTCGCGATTCAACGCCGAGTATACGCGATTGAGCATCATCGACCAACTGGGCGTGTACCCAATTCAACGTCATCGACCCTGGTGTGACGTGTCAGTTTCGTTCACTGTTCAGAAAGAGCGCAAAGTTCGCTTAAAGAAGTTTTCACTTAAAAAACATTACCTTTTTATCTCTATTGATATCTATTATACCTGCATGGTATCAGTGAATTTTCAAGCCTCCCTCCCTTAAGACCAGGGCAAAATATTTTTTGATATTCGGATAGCTCACGCCCTTATTGCCTTTTATTTAGTTATTATTTACGTTTAGTTACTTTCATTTCTGCCTGAGTATAGTTCTCGATGTTTTTGGTTGGTATATTGGCCTCTGTCATATGGCTTTTCATGTATAATTTAAATTATGTTTTGTGTTGTTTATAATGTAAATTATATAGCATCATTTTTTTCTAACTGAACAGACAGCTGTGCTACTGTGGAGTTTGTTGCGCCACTTCTTCTTCCCTCGAAAAGTGCTGATTCTCAGCCTAGTTTGAATAAATGACTTTTGGATTTGCTCATTACCTAAAGAATATGAATTAAAAAAAAAAACTATTGAGTAACAAATTAGCTACACACTATTACGATACTCACAAACTCAACTACTCCACCAAAATACACACATTACCTAGTGACGTTATTTCAACCGCAAAACTAGTTGTAACTTCATTAACCAACACTTATACAATTAACTCGCAGGCTTTCGATTAGGTAATATGTAGGTACCTCTATATAGGTACTGTGACCTGACACCCTTTAGCTATAGGTCAGTCTACCTGACCTGCATCAAGGGGCCGATGGTAGGCCTAAGATAGGTATCGATTGATTAATTTATACTTCTACTGCTACTATTAAAAAGAAAACGATAGAAAAAAATGTTTATTCTGCATAAACAAGACGTACATTACCAAAAAAAGACTTAAAATATACACACTTTTTTATGTTTTATTACAGAATGGGACTGCTCTTGACCCCAATGTCGCCTGCTGGAAAGCGATGGATGAGGTCTATGGAACGAGCATGCCCAGAAGATGCCTGGTCATTCTTGCTTTGAAGCCAGACGGGTTATATGTAGAAGAGAACAGACGTAGGCAGAGAGTTCCACACTTTGACTGTACGCATAATAAAAAGGAGCCAAAAGCTTCGTATTCAACACATAAAAAATGTTGTCCATTACTTGATGACAGGGCTCATCTAATCCAGTTATAATAGCTAGGGCAATACTGTTAGTATAGCTACACCTCTGCCTAGACCTTTGGGGATTACAGGAGTGATGTTATGTGTAATGAGTTGATGAGATAACTTATAAAAGTTTGTGTTTGAGAATGTTTCATTTAGAAGTGCATGCATCTTATAGATAACAAGTTTGTTTAAGTATAACACTTTATGAATACGAGTTACATAATGTAATCGTAGCGCTTTAAATTCAGAATATAACACATATAATAAAATTAAAAAACAATATTTTTTAAGAAACTGAAGGTAAAATCCAGTGTTTACGAAATCTTTCTTCTCTCGAGAATTCTTAAACAAATAAATAAAAAATTGCTCGTGGACACGTATTAAAAATGAAACTTTATGAGATAAAATAAAATTTAAGAGAGATTGATTGTGAGAGACAGAGAGAGAGAGAGAGTGAGAGAGTTATATCTTTCTTCTCTCTCTTGTAACGAAATGTGCGTAAACGTGACGCGTCCTTGAAATTTCACTATCAATTATTCTTATCCAATTATAGAAACGCCGCCTAAAAAAGTTTTACTTATTTTTTTATTTTTTTTATTATACCACAATGAATGATAAACTTTACTTATATTTTATATTTGAGTTGAGCTGTCACATTTTATTATGGAGCAATTATTTTGTGTTTATTCATATCTAGACCAAGTTTTTTATAAATACAAAAACAAATCAACTGTAAATAAAAAACACTGCTGTTTTCATAAGAAAATAATAATTTATTTAGAAATATGTAACAACGCAGACCTTCACCTTGATTCATTGAATATTTTATGTTAAACAACATTTGCCCTGTAAAAGACGTATTCTTCAGAAACAACCTAAAAGTTGCAACAGGTGGCATCTCTGCCACTTAAAAGTTTTATAAAACAAGTTGGCTAACACTGATGCAACGACGCTGAAACTTTCATAACGAACGTCACAAAAAACTGAAAATAATCGGGTTTTTTTTTTTGCAACTCGACATTGATTGGGATTTCATCTCGTGTTTGCATTTCTACAATACACAGACCAGTGGGCGCTGAGCAGCCGGACAAGTTGGTTTGTATGGTAATCTAACGCGCACGTAGGGCAAAATTTCCACACGCTTAGAAATTGTCCGCGGACAAACTGTCCATCGTGTGTTCAGTGCCTTAAAGGAAATAAAACTAGACCCTTCGTATAGTTTTCAGCACAAAAGAGAAATGGCATCCTTAGCTATAACTCTCTCTCATCAACAGTGGGCAAAAAATTAATCAATCTGCCTTTTCCTTAAATTTTAAACAAAATTCAACCTTAGAACTTCAAGAACAAATTACTAACACCTGTAAAAGCTCTAAATACGGTTAACAAATTAGACGTTTCTAATTTGTTAACCGTATTTAGAGCTTTTACTTTACGACCATTTTCTTAGCGCTTGTCAGAGAAACACTTACGATTTATTTGAATGAAATTCTTGGAAGGCGAAACAGTTTCCCTATAACTTAAATGTTGTCGTATGTCGTTTTTAGACACGTAAAAGGGAAGTTTCAGGCTAGGGAAATTAATTGTCAAGAAAATTGACTATCAACCTAAATAATTGTCATTATTTGACAGTTAAATGATATGGTTATAACCAATGATATTAGAAGTAAAAAGACGTAGATAGGTTACATATCTAACATTCTATCTTCAAAAACGGCACTATGTCACACTATTAAATGACACGTGGAAGTAGGATGGCATGTCGTAATTATCGGGAGCGAAAAAGAGACAAAACGAAGAAAATGTGGCTAACTAGCCAACTTTTGACGTGCCACTTGCGGAACGTTTATAACCTATCTACCTCTTTTATAATATCATTGGTTATAACACGACAAATTGACGTAGGGTGACAATTGCTTCCCAATTAATTTCCCTAACTGAATGATAGAATTAAAAATGTAACGTGTCTACTTTATATTTTCATTCACTCTTCTCAGTCTCAGATTTGTATTTACTGTCAAAATGTAGGATATAGTCATGAGCAAATATCGTGTTGCCGACACAGAATATTATCTGCCATTTTCACCCGTAATGAATAGAAAACCTGTTCTACTTTAATCCCTAAATAAGATATTCTTGGAACCTTCAACATACATAATTACATGCAAATTATAATCGCTCCCTCGATGTCAAGTTCAGGGCGCCATGACACTTTGGTCGGCCATTTTGTATGCTTACCGATGCCAAAGAGTTCCTAATGTCATAAACAATTAACGAAGAATAATGGACAAAAGTTATTTAAGTAGGTATGCTTATTTCAGTGATAACCAAATCCTTGAAATGCTAATAAGAGTTCTGAACAATTTTGCTCATTTAACACGAGTTACTACGGAATTTAAAACGGTCTTTTGCTATCGGATGTATAGTATAGTAACCTATATTTTAGTATAGTTTTTATAAACATACCTAAATTAGAGCAGAGCCGCTATTTTTCAAATGTCTCGCAAGGCAGCCATTTATAGCGGTTCTTAATAACTTGAGTATTTTCATTAGGTATATTCAGATAATAAATGAAGCTTGGCGAAATATGGCGGCGATGCGTAATTACTGCCGATGAACCTAATTATTTGAAGAATGACTAGGTTCATCGGCATAATGATTCGTTTGATATTTCCATGAAACTTTTTTCGCATTTCCAATACGTTTAAATACCAAATTTATTAGAGAGCGATAAAGGACTTTATTAGCAGCTAAATACTTTTTAATGATCATTTCTGCAGGGGTTCTACCTCACCAGTAAGCTTCGGTTCAGTAAGTAACATGTTGGTCAATATATTTTGTTTCCATCTTTATGTGCATATTCATGTATCATGTTACACATGTTTGAACAAATAAATTTATCTTTATCTTTATCTTTATCTTTATCTTCGATAGTCGACCATTCAACAATAGCTACAAGTACATCACATGACATGACATCCAATAAAACCATACGTATCATGGCCTACCTTCTGTTTCACTGATTACTACTCGACTAATGTCACTATGTCACTATTTCCGAGATACAAGCATCTTTTGGCGCTTGAATGACATTGACAGGGGGGCGTTGTTGGTACCTATAGATTTGTGTGAAATTCTGATTCTTGCCACGCGCCAAAAGATTGTACAGTTGTACCTAGAGGCCGCGCCACCATTGTACTATTACGCGGCGCTAGTGAACATGTCATTACATCAAATTGTATTTTAAAAAAACACAATTTTCCGCCGGACTTCAGTGGTGGCGTGGACTCTAAGTACTAAATCCCAGCAACCATAGACACTAAATATTACTGAATAGACTAGAAAGCTGTAAAAGAGGTTTGAAGTTAACACAGCTAGACTTGAACAACTTAAATGATGATGAAACATTACCTTTATTTATTGTGTCGTTACAAATGTTGTTATCCTTTCAGCAAGTTCTCTTAGAAGTGATAGGTTTCGTTTTAATGCTCATATTCCACTCATGTTATACCTACCCTCACGTCTTCAAAGCAATTTGCAAGAAAATTGCTCACCTATATTACCTCGGGAAATCGGGGATCACAGAATATAGATATGTATTATATCAAGCTAATCTAATAAAAGTAGTAAACACTGAAATACGTTTTATAATAAATAAATTCGATTATCTTTATTCTTAGAAACTTGACATTTATAAATAAGTTATCGTGAGATGAGTCTTGCATTTTGAACGATCAGGCCGCGTCCTTACCCAAAATATCGTTCGCGAGACAATCGCGCTGGTTATGACGAGGCCTTAAAAACGAATATGACAAAGTCACGTGATCAATCAAGTCGCGTATGTAGGTACGTCATTTTTCAAGTAAAAGATCGCGTATTCGCGCGACTATCGCTTTCGGTTAGAACGCAGGGTCAAAATCTTTTGGGCACGCCACTATTGCGGCGATAAGTCCTCTCTTTGAGGAGTGGCTGAAGAGGCGCCAAAGCGTCCTCACCTTCCGCCTGACGCAGGTCCTCACCGGACACGGCTGTTTCGGGAGGTACCTGTTTCGGATAAGGCGGAAGGAAACGCCCGGGTGTCATCACTGCGTGGATCCACCGGAGGACACGGTGGAGCATACGGTGGAGGTATGCCCAGCTTGGGCAGAGCACCGCCGTGTCCTCGTGGAGGCGATCCGTGGCAGGGATCTCTCGCGTCCGGCCCTGGTCCATGCTATGGTACGGAGCGAGAGGGCATGGGAGGCCGTCACCTCCTTCTGCGAAGCAGTAATACTCGCAAAGGAGGAGGCGGAGCCCTCACGCCCCTAGCCGCCGCAGGAGGAGACGCCCTGGGCGTCGGGAATCTATTGCCGATTCAGAAGGCGCGGGCTTGCGGACGGTGAGCAATGGTAGCTCGCCGTCCGGTAAGGACCAAGCCTGGATCGACGGCGCGTTGTGTTCCACGCGCGCCTCAAAGAGATGTCAGCAAGTGAAGGGGTCCGATGAGACCATTGCCTGCCGGGGTTGCGGGAAAGTCCGAAAGGGATACCGTGGCCCCCTGGCATTGCACAGGCAACAGAAGGAACACGGGTGGGTTTTAGTCAGTAAGAGTCTGACACGCCTTCCTGCTCCACCCAGAGCGGGCGACGTCATCTGACGATTTCCCATCCACAAAAAAAAGGGTCAAAATCTTTGAACAAAAGTGGTTTCATAACAACTTTAGTGGTAGCTCTTAAAAGTTTTCCTACCCACTAGAAACAAAGTACGCTGGTAGGTGCAAAGTTAAACGGTCATCATATAGATTACGCGAGCTACAAATATGTGCTTACTTAATTTTAACGCTGTTTATTTTATAACACATACAAACAATCGTTAAAAAAATAAACACTGTGATTTTGTTTTTGAACTAACAAACTGTTTCGAACACGTACGAATGGATTTAAATACTGCAACCGTCTGTGGATATATCAACAGTAAATAGAACACACCTTGTCTTTTCAATATTTGTTTTAGTTATCTGTGGGATTTCAGAGTCAATATTTTTCTTTACAATGTTTTTTTTTTTCATTCGGCAATTTTCCGCGTCCAATCTTCTTTATTATTGTTGAATCACCTCGGAAATGAGAAATTGATTGGTTTCAATGGATACAAGATAGAGAAGCTTCTTGTTTTCTTTATATATTTTTAGAACTAACCACGTACCTATTTTGCAACAAAAACAGATAATAAATACCATCGCACAGATAATAAATTTGCTCAACGAACAAGGTCATAGATAATATGAAATCTCGAGTAATCCCTCGGGCTCGTAATGGATAATGTTATATTATGTTCACTCAATCTTCCTCACAAAAATTGTTTCTACCCAATATGAATAGAATAAGAATAAATAGAAAACATTTATTCGACACAGGCACAACACAACAGCAACAAACACATAAAAAAGAGATAAAAAAAAACATAACAATAAAATTGCAGAAAAAAATTAGCTATTTTTATTTATATTATATATTTTATTATTATTTATTATTAGTTATTATTTTGCTATTATTTTGACAACTCGAGCTTCGTACATGCGAAACATTTTTATTTTACTAGAATTTTTCGCGAGATCGCCTGCATAGATTTTTTAAATGAAATTACCAGTTGCTTTTCCTGTGCCGTTACACCTATTTATAGGACCGGTTACAAAAAACCTTTCAAAATTCAAGTGAATACGATTTTCCATCATTAACGGGTGTTAATGATGGAAAATAGTATTCACTTGAATTTTGAAAGGTTTTTTGTAATAGTACTTTGTATATATATTCGTTTTTTGTATATACTATTTTACCCCCAGAGGGCCTGAGGGTGAAATAGTGCGAACAATTAATTTAAAAAATATAAACATTATTATTTCTTTCTATCTTAGTTTTATTTCTAAGAGAATATTAGGTATTGTCTGAGAACACAGTTTGACACACGTTTCGTGAAACACAAAATATAAATAAAAAAGTGAAAATAATGTTTTAACCACAATACCGTCTGCCTCGCGGCAAAAAGGTTCAAACCACGAGTTTCTATTTCAGTGGGTAACATTCACGAAATTATTCATCACGAGCTTATGGGTACTCGTAGTTAAGTAGACAGATTATGAACTGAGTACATATATATTTTCTATCTATTGCTTCTTTAATGTTTTCTACATTATTACATGTCTAATACCTGTAGAAAACATTGTCCGCAAACCCGATCGAATTGGAATTGTTAGGAACACAAACACAGTACTCAATTACATAAAGCATCCAATCGGGTATTTCAAGAGTTTATTTTAATATTATACCTCTTTAATTAGGCCACGAATGCCAGTGACAGGCATCTAATTATAAATGGCTTTTATGTAGAATGAGAGCCTGCGTAGCCCGTCTATATATTATTTATAGAGTTAAACACGTAACTATTTACATATGGTCTGCTCTGAATAAGGCAATCAGGAACTGTTCCACCAACTTTTAAATTAATTAAAGTTAAACTCAGTTCAGTTTCCCTATATTTTGCTGAACTGTTTTTACTCAAGAGGCAACTTTTAAACGAACAGGATAGTTCATTAACATAGTTTAAGTTGGAATAGCAAACAAAAGAAGAGAAAAAAAGGGAGATCGAGAAGAAGCCAAGCTTGTAGCCGAATTCTGAACTAACTATATAGATTGCCATCGATACACCGATAAAAACTAAAAGAAAAATCAAACTAGAGACAAATTATATAAGGCAGCTAAAATAATTACCTAGCAGATATATAAAATGCAATGTAAATAGCTACATCAAGAAATGCCCAACACAAGATCTGGGCCTTGAGGCCTTTTATTGTATGCCTGAAACATAAAAATTAAATTTTCCACATTTCCGATATTTTCCGCAATACGAAATTCGAAAGATAATTCAACAATTTTAATAATAAATGCAAACAAAAGAAGAGAAAAAAAGGGAGATCGAGAAGAAGCCAAGCTTGTAGCCGAATTCTGAACTAACTATATAGATTGCCATCGATACACCGATAAAAACTAAAAGAAAAATCAAACTAGAGACAAATTATATAAGGCAGCTAAAATAATTACCTAGCAGATATATAAAATGCAATGTAAATAGCTACATCAAGAAATGCCCAACACAAGATCTGGGCCTTGAGGCCTTTTATTGTATGCCTGAAACATAAAAATTAAATTTTCCACATTTCCGATATTTTCTGCAATACGAAATTCGAAAGATAATTCAACAATTTTAATAATAAATGATGAAGGACCACTGATCCACTAATTTCCTCCACCATTAGAGTCAAATACCCCGATAATCCACAAAAAGTCCATTCACACAGGATATCACATATTGAAATAAACTGCTCGTGTGTAAATTGGTCTGTGCAGCTGGACTTTGATGAAAAAATCTAATTTCAGCACCATTGTGCACTATGTGACAATTCATTTAGCGAGACAATTCGATCGTGCAGCGAGATAAATGTTTTGAAAGAGTCAGCATTTTGAGAAACTAATTGGATCTTTTAGACCATTTTTTTTGTCTGACTATACCAGGTACTACATAACATAATATGACACCTGTGTACCCCGTAGGTAAACGAAAACATAGTACAACAACATTTCACCGAAGTCGGCATACCATAGGCTAAAGCAACAAGTTTAGACGATGCCAGTAATTTTTTGCTTCAATTTTATTGTATGTCACAGGCAAGAAAAGTGCATCTAGTTAATGGAACTTTATACACAGACTAAGGACGTATTTCACCAATAAAAACTGAACACGATCAGTACGTATACCACGTTGAGCTGTCATTGTTATTATTTTCGTTGGAATATTGACACTAGTTAACAAAAGTAAACTCATTGATACTCGTAAATGCTTTTATAGTGTACTTGAGTTTTTAGATTATAAGTTGTGAATTGTAGTTTGTAGTCAATCTGCCTAGCCTTTACCCAACTATATTGGGGTCGGCTTCCAGTCTAACCGGATGCACCTGAATACCAGTATTTTACATGGAGCGACTGCCTATCTGACCTCCACAACCCAGTAACTGGGTAATACGATAACCCTTGGTAAGACTGGCTGTCAGACTTTCGGGCTTCTGACGACCCGTAACGACTGTCAAAGATCCAAGAATGACAGCCGGGACCAACGGCTTAACGTGCTTTCCAAGGCACGGAGGAGTCTCGGTATGTAAAAATGGTCACCCATCCACAGACCAACCCCGGCAAGCGTAGCTTAACCTGATGGATCGACCCGTGCGGCAGTTTTTACTTAGCCACGAGCTCCTAATTGTAGTTTGTAGTATAGACATTTATGAATTAATTGTTACCAATTTGATTAAATATTATATAATTTACTAATTGCATGCATTATTCAAGCTAATTAATTAATATCTTAAAATGATATCTAAATATGTAAAATTTGCACGCCGACATTAATGGCATAATAAGAGATCGATATATTATCTTAAGAACCTTCTCTACCTTAATTATACAAATAAATGATTTTTCATTTTTCATTTTTTGATTGACAGCTCTTGATCTCGGTTTAGATGTGCTGATCTAAACCGCGTTCAGTTTCTTCGGAAAAAATCCCCCTGGGCCAGAGATATAATGAAAAATTATTTGAAAAAGGAAGCCTGTGTGTGCCAAGCATCTTCAAGAATGAATATTTTTAAAGAACTTAAAGTTCACTTTTCCAAATGACCTTAAGAGGGAACAGGGCCCGCGATTCTCCATACAAACGTATTCCCCGTTTTTCTTCCTGAATAATGCCTCTAGAGCTGTCATTTTTTTTTTAAATAAAATCAGGGTCTCTATATGCATGTCCCTGTCGTTTCCTTTTTTTTCAGCAATTAATAAGTAAGGAAACTATGACCCTCCAAAAATTACAAAAATTCCTCATTTTTACCGCCGTGATTAGAGGACTACCAGACTAATTCGAAAAAGTTTTTAGCATAAAACAAAATAATAGAAACCTAGACATACTCTTTCTTAAAATTTTAATTTAAAAAAATATTAAATCGGCTTAGTTTTCGAGGAGAAAAAAGGAGAATGCCAAGAGTCGTTTTCGTCAAAAATTTTGTGATATAATCGGTCTGAGCTGCAGTTGTCCCTATCGCACTTTACGGGGTTTAACTCGGTTTTTCGGGCGCAGCGCGACGGCAATAATTTCTTCAAATACATATTTTTCAAATTCCTCGCAGCCCCTGTTCCCTCTTAATAATACAATAGGTAGCGTTGACTCTTAGGTAGCTTACTGCATTCTCATTACATTAACCTCTCAATAAGGTTTAACAATAAGCTTAAACAGCAATTGTTAATTAAGGCAGGTTGCCTTGCACTTAGCAAAAAGGTTCTATGCACTTACAACAAGGCTTTGTACTTTTACAATCCTGCAGTTTTAAGTGCTAATTAGTCTAATTACATAGAGTAATGTAATAAACTAGTGCTGTGCCTTTTACTGAATATTTTTTGTTTAACGACCCATTTTTGTGTTTTATTATAAGTTTCTTAGTTTTTTACTAAACTTAGATTTTTGTATTTTACTAATCATCTTTCATCGACAAATATGGTTAATTAGGACTAACATTGTATAACTCTTCTCGTGAAACTTATATCACGACTCACTTTTTTAGGGTTCCTTACCTCAAAAAGAAAAAATGGAACCCTTCTATGATCACTTCGTTGTCCGTCCGTCAGTCTGTCAAGACCCATTTTCTCAGGAACGCGCGGAGGTATCAAGTTGAAATTAATATCAAATACGTTGATATTATGTTCCCTTGGAGATCTAAAACAATCGAACTACTAAGACAACGCAATAAAAAAAAAAAAAAATTGATACTAGCAAATAAATGAAAACCTAGCAATCATGAAATTTGGCAAGAAGCAAGGTCTCACAGCACAAGAAAAGGAAAGGTCCGATTTTTTTAAATTTTTAGTTATATCACATTTTTTTATATGCCTTTACAAACTAACATTTGCAGTTGGAGAATTCACCGTGACGTATATCGATGTATAGGAGAACATGTTTCTCAACTACTAAGTTAAGTTGTTTTAAGGATAAATTCATCCCAACTACGGAACCCTTCATTGTGCGTGGTCCGACACGTACTTGGCAGGTTTTTTATTAAAATAGTTGTTCACATTGTATTCTCAGATTTTTTTAATTTAAATAATGTCGCAAATACTTTAGAGACTTTATCAGCTTTGTTGTCAGCACTTCAGCTACAATTTGATATCTTAATCTTGATGTAACCTTCCGTAACAGCTTCTAGAATAATCAAAGACATTGTTATCTACACAATGTCTGCGACGAACGTTTGACATTTGACGTTGGTATCCGTTGAAGATACCACGTTTGCTGCTGTAAACAGGTCTCACAAATTAATGGAAATGTCCCTCAGTTTACGGCATACAACAGGATTGATATTAATAATGATTTAAGAGCAAATATTTTATTAATCTTCAACCATGTTCATTTAATTTGAGTAAATATTGTTGTAGTCCGGTGGATGCGTGAGGCACAGAATCGTTCGAAGTGGCGGTACTTGGGGGAGGCTTATGTCCAGCCGTAGACGTATTTCGACTGAAATGATGATGATGAAATATTGTTGTAATAATCTTCTTCTTGGAGTGTGTGCGATGGCAATCTAAATGGAATTGGCCTAGAATTTGACAACGAGTTCGGCATTACATAAGTAGCGTCCATCGGCTCCTGTAACGTGCAGACAAAAGGACATGCTGGAAACGATATTAAGTGCCCCATTGTTGTAATCAAACAAAGACGGTATAACTTTTATAATTATATCTTATCTTAGCTTAACCTAAAGTTGGCAACGTCGCAAATAGCTGTCAAATATTTACCTGTTTTGATTAATTTGGCAATATTACTGTATGGAATTAAGAAATGTGGCTAACTAGTGAACTAAAATATTGATTATGAAATGCAATAAATAATATTGTAACACCGAATATTTAGTTTTAGACGTAAAACAGTATTTGGAAGCTTTCTAAATGCTTTTTTTACACCAAAACGGGTTACAACATTAAATTTTGTGTTATAATTGCAATTCATTATTAATATTCTAGTTCGCTAGTTAGACAAATTTAATTTTTCCATACAATAATATTGCTAAATTAATCAAAACAGCGAAATATTTGACATCTATTTGCGACGTAGCCCATTTTCAGAATTAACGATCTTAAAGTGACCCAATGCGTAGTAGTTAGATTCCTGCTTTCACTGCAATGCGTGGCCATAAATTCTTTGCCGTGACGTAGATAGATGAAATGAGAGACCGACGTCAATTAACCTTCATCTTAGCTACGCCGTAGCACGTAGCGGCTGCTACGATGGCGGCGTAGCTAACGTAGCAGAGGCGAAAAATACATTTTTTTTATGGGCTGGGTTATTTTAGTGACATCCTTCAAAACACAATTAACTATGACAAAAAATAACTCTATAAAAATGCACTAAGCCGAAAGATAAGGTGATAATATTATACGCCGCATAAGAACAACAGTTTGAATGTGGGTAGCTGTATCTGATATCAACTCATTTGTACATATCGGTGTTATCATATCAGGTCTGCGTATGCAAATATGCTTACATATCATAGCAGGTTACTATTTACATTGTGTGGAATGTGCAATACTTTTCCTGCTCAATTCATTCATAGCAAAGGGTCCTATAGGAAATGTATTGTCAACAAGGGTTATTTTAAATAGAAAATTCAAAATGTCATTTTATTTTGTTTAAAAAAATTACTCTCAAACAGTACTGTATCGTTTTCAAAATTTAATATTTTTATGTTAATGTCAGGTTTCATCTAAGATTTGACCTTCTGAAACATTATTTGAAACTTTGCGTTGAGAAGGTTCACACCTTTTACTTAGCGCCAGATAGTGCAGCTGAAAATAACATTTCAAGGCTTTCTAATCGATGAAACAAAGTTGTTCAAAAGTAGGTTCCCAAGGCCCTTCAGTAAATACAAACGTCTTACTGACAGACACAGATTGTACATAGCACTAACTTGAAACACGTCTTCAAACTGTGAAGTTTTCAAGTGAACCTTGACTGAACAACTGTACAAGTTTGTATCGTGTGAGTGCCCTTCCAGATTCTAGGAACTTTCATCTCAAGAGGAGGATAGAGGATGACTGTTCAAGTGGGTTTTCATTCAGTTTATTGGGTGTAGAGTGTCTTTTGTTTACTAAACCTTCGTGTCTGGTATTGAAATGAACTACAGGCCTACTGTTTCACTGAGGTGGTGCCTAAGGTAGCTGCGCGGTGCGGGAGGGGTGTTAGTTGACTCCTGTCAGCGGAAGAATCTCTGAGCTCTCGTAACACGTCTCCGTCACCTCGAATCTCGCTCACCACGCAGCTATCTCAGGCACTGTCTCAGTTAACCGGCAGGCCTGTAATAGCTCATGTAGTACTAATAATAAAAAATTAATAAGTATTAGCCAATTAGCAAGTAGGTATGGATTGACTGCTTCGGGTTAGTAACACGTACATTTAAATATATCTCTACTAGCTTCCACCCGCGTGCTATGTCGATATAAAGTGGCCTTAGTTAGCCCCCGGGGTTCAAACTATCCTCATTTTAAATTTCATCACAATCGGTCTGCCCGTTTACGGCTAAACTGCCGAACGCGTACTAACAAACATACAAAAAAATCAAATCTTTTGTCTTTATAATATTATTGTTATATTACCTATAAGTTTAGATGAAAAACCAAATTGCCATAAGGATTAACAAAAGACAACGTTCTAAGCACTCACTGTCTGAATCAGCATAATTCTGTTTATAAGTAATTAATTTGCAAATGGCACAACTGCGGTTCGTCTGTAAACGTGTGGACTGTTTTCAATATAAATATTTTGCCTAGGTCTTAAGAGGGGCATGAAAATTGATTCGCTGTTACAATGTAGGTATAGTAAAATAGCGGGCCACAGAATATATCAACATATTTTTATCTAAATAAATAACGAATGTACTCAAACCATTATTAAAAAAACCGGCCGTGCGAGTAAGACTCGCGCACGAAGGGTTCCGTATCATTATCTATAAAAACGGCAAAAAAATCATGTCTGTTGTATGGGAGCCCCTTTTTTTGGGTGGGAAATCATCAAATGACTTGGGGCGTGTCAGACTCTTACTGACTAAAACCCACCCGTGTTCCTTCTGTTGCCTGTGCAATGCCAGGGGGCCACGGTATCCCTTTCGGACTTTCGCCCCCCTTAAATATGTATTTTATTCTGTTTTTAGTATTTTTTGTTATAGCGGCAACAGAAATACATCTTCTGTGAATATTTCAACTGTCTAACTATCACGGTTCATGAGATACAGCCGGGTGACAGACGGTCGGGCGGACGGGCAGCGAAGTCTTAGTAATCGTTTTTTATTAGGGTTCCGTTTTTACCCTTTGGGTACGGAACCCTAATAAAAAACGTGTTATTTATCAAAGAATACAACACGATATTCTAATACTCTCTATTATTAGTAATACCTGTAAAAGTGTTAAAGCACTAAGCTATATATTCACTGGCAGTACCGCACCGCGAAAAAC
Source organism: Xanthia togata (assembly GCA_963853775.1). Classification (NCBI taxonomy): domain Eukaryota; kingdom Metazoa; phylum Arthropoda; class Insecta; order Lepidoptera; family Noctuidae; genus Xanthia; species Xanthia togata. The sequence continues at coordinate 23,330,165 of OY970791.1, forward strand.
TACGGATTATTCGCCGTGTGTAGGCACGGTCGTCAGTGTTGTATGAATCACTATAATATGGAAGCTTGTTGACACACACGTGTTTTATACGGGGCAGTTTATAAGCCGTGTGTAGGCTTCGTCGTCAGTGTTGTATGGGTCACTATGGAAGCTTATTGACAGACACGTTTTTGCAACGGCGCCGTTTTTACGCCGTACCGTAAAGAAACCGAGCCGTGTACAAAGGGCCTAAGTGCCTAACGCGCTTATCGATACATCACCCATTTAGCCTTTAATGCCTACATTCCTTAAGCTATTGTGCAGTTTAATAACCCCAGCTTTTATAAACACTCAAAAAGGGTAAAATTAGCAAAGACGAAGCTGTAAAATATGTTGACAAATCGTTCAAAATGCCAATAAATTCGTAGATGGTGGGTGATTGAATAAATCTGTCGTGCCCTTATGTAACCTTCGTTTTAATCCATTGTTTAACATTCAACGAACCGTGGTTAACTGTAACGAGGTTTATATTGTGCTTGAGAAAATTTTACGCATTCAATATCGAATAAATGAAGATTTGAATTGAAGAGCTTCTTAAAATGTCATGGGTGTATGAATGTACTCAAAGTTTGTTATTAAGATATACATTTATATTTTTTACTTAAAGCCAAGTTTATTATTATGAAAAGGTTCACTAACAATGGGGATGTTGACAATACTCGTATATTTTCCATCAGATCGATTATCAAAAAGTATTGGACACGTATTTTTCTTTTTTTACGTACTCGACATATTACGGCAATACATTGAGTTAAAATGTGGCATCACTTTTTTTTTTTTTTTTAGCTATGGCATCTTGTAGCTCACCTCTGAGGTGATGACTACTTAACCAGACAATCCTGCGGCTGCCTTAAGCTACTAAACTCAAAGCCTCCAGCCAGGGGCAAAACTATTCTAATTAAACTAGGCGAGCGCTCGCTAAGGGCACCCCCTGTGGGGTACGGACCTCGGCTTAGGGCGTCGCTGGGGGGAGGACAGCAAGTTGGGACAGGCTGGATCAAAGATGATTCATTATTATTAATCGGGGAATTTAAAGCTACTGGCTCAGCATCGACGCGGGCTGGCGCATCAACGGGCAAGGGTCGGGGGGAGTATTATTTGTGGCATCACGTCACTCTTCGGTAGATTTTATACTGAATTATGACGTAGCGAGCCCCCACTCCCCAACTTTAATACGTTTTATTCAAACCATTTTTTATTAATATGAAAAGTCAAAATAATGTGTTTATTATTTTTTTGACTGACGGACAATTTTTTTTTTTATCCAGTCAACATCTCTATTGTAGGTAATTTTTCAATTTCCCCCCTTTTATTTACACACACGTATTTGCCATAGCCAGCCCTTTGGGCACTTTTCCTGTTGACAGCGATGCGGATGATTGTCTTAACGGGCCGGCGGAGCATGCGTTTTTCATACAAACGTAATACCAAAATAATTTGTAAATCAAACATATTCTTACGGTAGTGTGTATTTATTCCGATTGGATTACAGAATATCTATGCTTCCAAATATATATTTTTAATGGACACTGATTTAAATTCGAGATAAGAGAAAAATAAGTTTTCTATAGAAATTTTAAATTCCTCATATCTCGTCGTCTTTATATCAGTGTCCATTCAAAATATATATTTGGAAGCCTAGATATTCTATTATACCTTAAGAATATGTTTGATTTACAAATTATTTTGGTATTACGTTTGTATGAACAACGCATGCTTCGCAGGCCCCTTAATGCCATATGATTATTCCCCCCCCCCCCTTTTTATGAACTTGTAAATATTATTATTTTAAGTCTGTTAGTTTTAAATCATGTAAATTGTAGGTAATTGTATAACTTCTTATTCCTACTTGTAATACAGTATCAACTAGTACGAGGGATATTGTGACCGTTACCGGGGCGGCCTCTTTATAGTTCACTTTTATTCCAGTATACTTAAGATAATCAATTGTGAACAAGGTAAATTAATTAATTCTTCTTCTTTATCTTGTCAGCTCGGTCAAAACGAAAAACGCGCTTGCTTTGTTAAAATAATAGTATTTGGCCATTTGCATTCTTCCTACGGAGCGCAAACATGGTCTCTTACAAAGCTTAAAAAGTCCACACTTGGAGTCTGCCAACTGGCTAAGGAATGAAATATACTCGGTGCTAAACTCACAGACCGCATTACGAACTCTATACTTCGTTCCAAAACACAAATAGCGGACGCTGGCCACACAGCTGCTGGACTAAAGTGGAACTGGGCTGGCCACATCTGTCACATGTCGGAGCAGCATTACGCAAAAACCACAACTCAGTGGATCCCTAATAGCAGGAAATGACTACGCGGCAGGCCGAGAAAGGGAATGGCGGGATGAGCTGGACTTCTTAAAGGATTGGCCTGCAATCGCAGTAGACCGGGAAAAGTGAAAAGAGGGAAGGGAGGCCTTTGCCCTACAGTGAGACAACACAGACTTATAATAATACTAGCTGTTGCCCGTAACTTCGACTGCGATCCAGGATGAAAAGAAGCCTTCGATCCAAATTTCATCCAAATCAGTTCAGCCGTTTTAGCGTGAAAGCGTTACAAACAAACTAACTTTCGCATTTATAATATTACAAGCGACCCGTCACTACTACTTAATTTTTACCTCTTTAATTTTTATTTTTTTACGATTTGACAAAACATCGAAATTTCTTAATTATCTATAAGTTAAATAATAAATGTAAATGTATCATCATCATCAACATCAGCCTATAACGTTCCCACTGCAGGGACACGGCCTCCTCTCAATGAGAGGGAGAGGGCTATAATCCACCACGCGTGCCCAGTGCGGATTGGTAGATGTCACATGTCTTCGAATTTTTGGTTCTAGGAAATGCTGGTTTCGTCACGATGTTTTCTTTCACCGTTTTGAGAGCATACGTATACGTATACGTGAATGTATACGTCCGGTATATATTCTCTAAATTATGTTGAAAACCTCATCAAAATCCGTTGCGTATTTTAGAAGAAGAACGCGGACATACAGACAAACAAACAATCGCGACTTTGTTTTATAGGTAATACTCGTATGTATAGAAAGTTAGTATATAGGATAATAATAATAGTAGCAAATGGAGCTTCGTTACGGATTGTTACTCATGGAAGCTCAAATGAATACTTGGTAATAAAAATATTCCACATTTACTATCTGTGGAAACGTTATTCTCTAGGGCACTAAGGAGAAAATCTACGTAAGTCAACGTAACGGAAACCAATATAGATTCGGCTAGATTCTCTCGGGAGAGAATGAAATATAATATCTTTTTCGCCGAAGGCTGCGAGATATTAATAATTATTAATTAGTGCTGTATGTAGATACTTTATTAGGTGAAGAAGAAATTGTTTTCTTTAAGTAGATAGGTCTACTTTTCCCCAGAGGGTTGTACCATAACCGATCAAAAGATAAGTACCGATGACCGATCGACGTTTCAGTAAGTTTATAATTTTAAATATTTAGTATTTAGATTTATTGTTTGAATTTTTCGATAGCAATTTATCATCATATACTTAGATATATAGAAAGAAAGAAAGAAAGAAAGAAAGAAAATACGTTTATTTGCGGTAGAATATGACGCAAGCAAGGAAAAAAAAACAAATAAAACACGAAAATAACAAATTGGAGGAAAATATGATGAAAAGTTGTTATCGAAGAAAACAAACACAACCACACGAATCCTTATTACATTAACACGAAAAAACCCAAATCGAAATTTCCAGAAAATATTATTTTACATAATAGCTACAGCCTACAAACGGCTTCATATTGGACTGTTACAACACTATCCGTTTTTCAATTTGCCTTAATAAAAACCGAACGATATTGGAAGCGAGAGCCAATCAACAAGCCTGCTTCATTCCTGTTTTTCATTCCGAATGAAAAAAAATATCAATTACGGTTTTCCGATGTCGGATGAAAACGCCGTCTGATGAAAATGGTCTATGAAATGTGTTTTAGAGCTGTAACGCTCAATGGATGGAAATAAAAACCTATCAAAGTACAGACGCCAGCACGTCAACCTATAACAACCTGTCAAATTTCTTTCATAGATTTTCAACTTTATCACTAAAGTTTATGGTTCATAGTTGATTGGGAAATTTGACAGTTTCGGGTAGGTTAATCTTCTTTATTATTTATTTGGCAATAGCTTCCGCTAGCAGGTTCGGACCGCATGATATTTTTATAAATTATAGCCTTTGTTACTCAGTGATAATATAGCATTCTACGAGTGAAAGATTTTTGGGGTTCCGTACCCGAAGGGTGCCAGACGGAACCCTATTACTAAGCCTTCGCTGTTCGTCTGTCTGTCTGTACTGTATATCATGTACCATATATTATATATAATAAAAAAATACTAGAAACGCCGATTCATAAGGTATTTTATTTAAATATGGGTTATTTTCTGCAACTGCATAAATGACTTTGTAATTATAGTATCATTATGAAATACAAATTTATGTTTGCGATTTTAAATTTTTTAGATTAAGGATAATAATATTCTTCGTTTTGTATTTTCATATATTTGCTACGTTCCGTACGGTGTGATACGGAACACTTCGTGTGTGAGTCCAACTCGCACTTGGCCGGTTTCATTTTAAAGTAGTAGGTACTGGACTAGTTTAAAATGAAACCGGCCAAGTGCGAGTTTAGTTAATTCATAACAAACAAAAATACAAATATTATCTCTTTAAAATATTACAGTATAGATTTTCAATTCTACATTATTCACCAGTTGTATGTACTATTGAAGAACTTCACAACTAAGCAGTTTGAAAACAAAGTCCCGTGAACACGATGACTACATCTGTTCCCGCCCCGATTCTATAGCGGTCGATCGCTGCAAGCAAAAATAGTCCTTATGGTGTATAGATATGAACTTCTTCGATGGTACTTACGTAAACGAAGCAAAAGGAGTATGCCAGGATCGTGGCAGGTCGCGCCTTTAGTTCCTGCCTACCCCCATGGGAATGTTTATGGAAATATGCATAGGTCTTATATTGACTTACAGTATGCAGCATGTCAATTTAGGGTTTTATCTTTCATTTGTTTATAAACATATGTAGTAACGAAGTCAAAACTGTACACTGAATATTTTAGAAAAATAACGAGCGAGTCTTATTGAAGTCGCATATGACGTGTAACACCTGACATCTCACCTTGGTCGTTTCTGAGGGCTCATTGGTCAAATCAAATAGTGCGCGCTTCCACGGCTTCCTGTTACACACTTCCGTTGCTTCAGGAGAGCGAGAGGAAAGATGTTACTCATCAAAAAATAATTGTTACGAGGTGTGGGAACGAGTCTGATGCCGAAAATATAGTTTTTAGAATTTTTGTCCGTTTGCTGATTGTCATGTACCTATGTTCCGAATTGCCTCATAAATGGCTGAACGGATTTGGATCTTCTTTTCGTGTGGTTAGTAACCTAACCTGGTGTCAGAGTTTTAAAGCCACCCACGGGCCTCTGACTTGGCTTCACATGCCGTCGAGAAATATCTCTCAGGCATGTGGTTTCCTCACGAAGTTTCCTTCACCGTTTTTTGAGCAAGTGATAATTATATAATACGCACAAAAATCCGAAAAGTTAGAGGTGCGTGCCTTGGGTTCGAACTCGAGACCTACGACTTGTCAGTCTGACGGTCACACCACTAGGCTATCACTGCTTACGGATTTGGATTAAAGGCACACAGATAGATTTTTATTTTATCGGCCTAACTTGTTTTAAGACATTTCGAATTTCTCCTGAACCTTCTTTATTCCGTGTTACCTCAAAAATCAAGCCATTTCTCACTAAAAACCACAACTCACATTTTACAAATGAACAAGACGGAAACCACGCATAAATAAGAACCATGGCACAATAAAAAGTTAAAACATTGCTAGAATTAAGTGGCAAATAATAAATGGGCAATGTTGGTGAGCGTTGAATGAATAATTCGGTGACTCGGGACCCGTAAATTCCCGTCGGCCCACACAGGATAATGTTGCAAAGGAAACAAGGGCCGATGGGACTGGGACTGGGACATTCTCAACGAAACTTATCGTCCAATAAATTTCTTAACTAGCTGCCGCCCGCGTGGTATGTCAATAAAAATTATGTCCTTCCCCAGGGATCGAAGTATCTCCATACCAAATTTCATAAAAAATGGGTTAAGCCGTTTAAACTCAAATTCGCATTTATAATATTAATTAGGATTTGCACTCAGTAGCAAGTAGCTCGTGGCTAAAGGAGGGGCTCGTGACTAACGCACAGGCCCATCGAAGGTTAAGCTACGCTTGGCGCGGTTAGTTCGTGGATGGGTGACCATCCATTACATATCGAGGGGTAGTCAGATGCTCAAAAGTCTGACATCTAGGCTTACCAGGGGATATCGAGTTACCCATTACCTAGGTTGTGGAGGTCAGATACACAGTCGCTGCATATAAAATATTGGTAGTCAGCTGCATCCGGTTAGACTAGAAGCCGACCCCAACATACTTGAGGCAAATTGATTGAGTACGTAGTAGACCATTTTGCAAAGGAGCTCTTCCAGGATAGTAACTACTACCAGCACACTTGAAAGGTATAAAGCCCTTTCTACTCGGCACGCTTTCTTTACGGTACGGAGTATAAACCGCGCCATAGAAAAAACGTATCTATTAACAAGCTTCTATAATGATCCATACAACACTGACGACCGTTCCAACACGGCGAATAAACCGTAGTTTCTTACGGCAAAACTCAAAACTCAAAACTCAAAGCATTTATTTCAATTAAACCCTTTACAGGCACTTTTGAATTGTCAAAGAGTCAGTTAGTCAGAAAGTTGAAGCTAGTTGCCCATTCCAAAACGTAGATCTCTATGGAGAAGAACGGGCAAGAAACTCCAAGGACACTCTTTTAAATATAGAAATTACAAAATCCTGGGTAAGTACATTACTCTTGTTGATTCTATATGTGAGCACAATGTAAAAAAAAAAATATATATATATAAAAATCAAAAACGTTTAAAAATAAGCCCTGGCAGATAAGAGATGACCAGTCTCAACTGACGGCGCCCGTTCACGAACATGACGCGTGGATCAGCACCATCCAGCTCAACCATTTTGTAGGGAACCGAATGATCCAACAAACAAAAACGTGTGTGTACAGAGGCTTCGGTGTAATGGCACTTGATATAATTCAGCTTTGTCTTTGGAATGGCAACGCATCCTCGATGCATCGGGTGTTACTGATGTCTATAATAGACAGTGACAGCTTTAATCCTCTAGCGTGCACACTACTTTCCATAAAAAAAATGTCTTGGTAAGGATATCTTGACGATCAGCAGTGCTATTCTGTAACCATCTCACCGTGAAAACTTAGGTGAAGTGAGCTTGAAGTGAGTTGTCATTCCACCTGCTGCTAGGGACAGACAGCGCACTCAGAACTCACTTCACCTAAGTTTTTACGGTGAGATGGTTACAGAATAGCACTGCTGATCGTCAAGATATCCTTACCAAGACATTTTTTTTATGGAAAGTAGTGTGCACGCTAGAGGATTAAAGCTGTCACTGTCTATTAGTACAAGTAGGTACATTATTATCAGTACAAGTCCAGCAGTGGTTGCTGAACTTGTACTGGACGAGTTGTAGGTCGAGAATTCGAACGCAAGTAAGCACTTAACTTTTTGTAATTCATTTCATCACTCCTCTCAAAACGGCGGTGAAGGAAGTAATTGTGACATTGACATTGACATTTTGAGGAAACCGGCATGTCCTAGAACCAAAAATGAAACATTCGCCAACCCGCACTGCCTCACACAGAGAGTAGGTCTGTGTCCGGTTGTAGGAAGATTGTAGGCTGATTTTTCTGAATTGTCCTGGTAAACAACCACAAATTTGGGTGTCTGATATCCCTGGAGCCCTACCACCACCTCTTTTAGCAGTATTATTTTAATCTTACTTGAGCGTGGGAAAGAGATGTAGCTAGACGTCCTATAAAGCTCCATTTCTTTCTCGCACTGAAGTAATATCAAAATAATACTGCTTAAAGAGGTGGTGGTAGGGCCCCTGATTATTTCCTAACGTTTCAGCAACATTTGTAACAAAATACGCCCGCATTCGTACAGTCTGAATATAAAATAAAGTTGTATTATCAATAAGATTTCCGCCGAACGCCTACAATATGATGAGATCGGGTCTAAAACACTTGTACAGCTTTTTTTTGTATCTTGTTCGAAGGGCACGAGAGATTTTCTTATTTATATATAACCTTTGTACCTAAATGTTTTCGGTTTATTAATATGTATTCTTATATACAGGATAAGGATGTCGCTTTAGAAGAAATAGAGAGAAAGAGTTTTTCGCCAGAATAGCGAGATAATATTAGCATTGATACACGTCAAACCATTATCGCACTCATGAGTTTAACATTGATGTTTTTTGGCTCACAGAGTTTCTCACCTTGAAGAGATAAGGCGAGAAACTGTTTCCGTGTAAATTAGCTTGTATTCAAATTACGTTTAATGCAAAAGAAATTCTAATAAATTCTCAAGGGCGCTTCGGGGAACTTTCAAGTCAGAGAAAAACTTAACTTATCCGTCTTTGAAAAAGCTTGAGTTTTTATGTGTGTTTTTTTCTGTGTCCATTGCTTCTTTTCGTGGATTGCACGCTGATGCTACAGTAAAAATTTAAACCAAAAGAACAAAATAAACTTATTTTGTTTAAAATATGGAACATAAAAACTTATGCCTGGTTTATACGACGGCAGTGACTTGATCTAATGACTCGGAGTTCATATATACCAGCATCGGCAGTAATGCAGGCGTGGGAAGCTACTGAGCCCAAAAATAGGCGGTTAGGTTAGTACGAGCCCAGTTGCAAGTCAGCGCTGGACTGACTTACTGGCCTGTCACATTACTGGTCTCGAGTAAACCTGTCTTTAAATGTAAATAGTTCCAAATATTTTGCTTACTTATTTCACCATGCTAAAAATTACCTTAAAATAAAATTATAAACAATAAACACTTGATCATGTGATAAAAAAATACTTTAAAATTGTTTAAGTATATTACTAATGAGTCAAGTGAACTGTTTTTTATTTATATCTATGGTACTGTTATGACGATCACTACCTAAAATGGTAGCAGGGATGAGGGGCAACTGCGCATAAGAAAATCCTCTGCGCGATGCCATCCAGTGTCTGGCCTCTGTGAACACAGAGTTTGTTTCGTTGTTTCTTCTCAAAGAAGTAGTATTTTTTTTTAGTTTTTAAAATATTATTGACGTTTAAAAGTGTTTGCATAAACTTACTTACAGAAATAACATCATTTATCATTAAACCAAAATGTAATAGGATTGTTATATTTTCGTTTATTATTATTTATTTATTTAAACTTTTCACACTTATAAAAAGTACAAAGGCGGACTTAATGCCTTAGGCATTCTCTACCAGTCAACCAAGGGTAGTGAAGAGATTAGATGGCAGGTGCTCTGTTTGAGAGGAACAAAGAAAAATCATTTTTTTATTAAAATATATCATTATAAATAATTATATAAAATAGTTTCAAAATTAACTTTTTATTAAAAATACGGTCTTACAGTATTCGCTTAGGATGTGTAACATCTGACATCTCATCTTAGTAATAAGCAACATCAAAGGGGCGCAGCCTCGTCAAAGTCTGACGGCCAACTCTAGCACCACGCGCGCTCATTGGTCAAATCAAATAGCGCGCGCTTCCCCGTCTTTTTGTGACACACTTCTGTCCCTTTTCACGTAATCACTCGCACAGATGTGATTATTTAGATTTTTTAGATTTTCAGCCCAATCATTGACGCACGAAATCCCTCATATCAAATTCTCAGCGACATTATCCTTAAGTATATTTTTGGAAACGTCTCATCACACTGGCGCGTGTATCTGTTATTTGATTTGTTCGAGGTTACGGCCGCAGGCTTAATATTGTACTAACATACTGAAGGCCCCGAACTAACAGCATTTACGATGAGAAAATATATCGTGTTGGTTACTTCCCGGTATTCGTAATTTGTTACATCAATCCGTTGGTTAGGTACTCTGGCTATTTAATATTTGAATCTCAAAGTGAACTCGCATTTTGCGAACTTTGGTATTTAAATACGTAATGATTTTGATTTTACTTTAAAATAACCGTTTAGTCGACATTTGACAGATTCTACTTTTGACATCATAGTCTACATATGACAGATTCTATGTATGACAGATTCTACATATGACAGATTCTATGTTTGTCAGATTTTGAAAAACGTGACCAGTAAGGAACGTTGAAAAAATAATACTGTTATACTATAGTAATCACTATATTTATTGATAAGCATAATTTGTTTTTATAACTAGTATTAAATGTTTGAATTATAGTAACTAATATTTTTCGATACATAGATATTTAAACAATCACAATTTGAAAAATAAAACGCAAAATGCAAGAAAAAAGTATTTGGGCGCAAAACAATTGTCATTTAATAAAATTGAAGATGTGTTTATTCCCAAAGCCCTAAGTGAGAATTTTCTAGTTGCTGAAGAAGGTACAGTAGAGAAAATATTGGTATTTATGACTAAATTATCTAAAAAAAAAATGGTTTTGCTTCGGTGATGGTACATTTAAAAGTGCTCCCAAGCCATTCTATCAACTGTTTACTCTCCACATAGACCTACATTCTGATACAAACTCAACAAATATAGTCCCCGTGTTATAGGCGTTACTGCCAAATAAATCCCAAGCTACATACATTCGAATATTTGAAATTATTAGTAATTTGGGTTTTAGTATCCGTAATTTCAAATGCGACTACGAAGTAGGCATTATGAATGCTGTAAGATCAATTTTCCCGGAATCAAATGTAAGTGGATGCTACTACTACTATCAAAGAGCTGTGTGGAAGAAAGCCAAAGTAATAAAAGTAAATAGGACTAGTGACGAAAGACGAATTGTAAGAATGGCTGCTATCCTACCTTTACTACCAGCCCAGTACATTTCAGAGGGGTGTCAATTGATTTTGGACAAAATGGAATCTGTTCATACCGATAAAATGCAAGAATTCAGTAATTAGAGTCTGGCTAACGAAAGTAGGCCTTGGAATTATTTGCGAACTTTTTATATAGCGACTCTGTATGAACGTCAACGTCAATTTGACAAGGTTGTCGTTCGGTATCTCTGGTGTCAAATTGTATGCGTTTGTGTAAATTGTGATTCTAATTACGGTTTAAAATGAACAAATCTATCAAAAGTGGTGTACGAAAGATGTTGTTTTGCATGATTGGCAAGTTCAACGAAAAACAACAACAGCGTGATGCCGCGTTTAAACAAAAACAAGATTGTCTACGTGTGGTGTTGAATTTCATAGGTTAGTAGACAATATTATTTTGATATTTTGAACACCTACCTATCCAGTCGTCTTAATAAAATTTTGATTTATAATTTACGTATCCTTACAAATAAGTTACTTTCGCTTTTTCGTATTGAATAAAACTAATTATATTCATTCGTACATCGCATCAGTCAACGTATTCATTTTAATAACATCACCTATGTTTTACGTATATACTCATAATGAATTTTTGCTGTATTTTTGTTGGTAATTTATTATTTATTATATGCTTTATTGTACATACAAAACGATATATAATAGAGGAAAAAAAAACAATTAAAATACATACAATGGTAATTTTAAAACGATTAACTTTCTTTAACAGAGAATCTGCAAGATGTCGAAGGAGTTGATGAAATAGTAAGAACTATTGAAAATCTCACTGAATTAGAGCAGAAAGATAGGATAATAACCCAGAATTAGTACTTAGAAGAAATAACTTCAATGACTGGTAAGTTTTTACTATACACTGGTGTTTTGAAATTATGCCGAAAAAAACCTTTGCATTTACGTAAACCAAGAATTAATTACATATTTTGTATATCTTCTTTGCAGAAGTGAGTGTCAGAACACTAAAGAGAGTAAAAAGGGAAGGTGCAGTAAATGAAGGTGTCTGGAGTACCCCGGGGAAGAAACGCCCACGGAAACCTACTGTGTCTGACCTAGATAACTTTGACATAGATGCTATGCGTAACAAGATAAACGAATTTTATATTTTTAAAAAACAAGTTCCTACACTGAGGACACTGTTGGTGGAGTTAAAAGAAAGTATTGATTTTAACGGATGCAGAGAAACTCTGCGCCGCTTGTTATTAGCCAATGGCTATGAATTTAAAAATAATAAAAATGAGCGTTCTGTATTAATAGAACGCTATGACATATCTGCTTGGAGACATAGATTTTTAAGAACTATAGCAGGAAAACGTGCAGAAGGCAAGCTAATCATTTATTTAGATGAGACTTATGTCCATAGAAACTACAAGCCTAAGAAGTCATGGCAAGGTCCTTCAACTAGTGGTGCAATTGAAAATGTTTCGACCGGGAAAAGGTACATTATAGTTCATGCTGGATCAGAGAAAGGCCCCGTACCAAACTCTTTGTTAGTGTTTAGTACTAAATCAAAAAATGCTGATTATCACCATGACATGAATGCTGAAAATTTTAATAAATGGCTTAAAGAAAAACTTATACCAAATTTGGAAGAACCAAGTGTAATCATAATGGATAATGCTAGTTACCATTCGGTAATTATAAATAAGGTTCCGAACACACAAACACGTAAAAGTAATATAAGAGAGTGGCTTCGTGATAATGGAATTCAATATGAGGACTACCACACGAAAGCAGAGCTGTTGTGTATTGTAAAACGAAATACGCCTAATCCAATATATGAAGCTGATGAAATTTTAAATCAATATGGTCATGAGGTGTTGAGGCTTCCACCCTACCATTGTGATTTAAATGCGATCGAGCTTGTGTGGAGTTTGGCAAAACGTAAAGTGGCTAGCAAAAATATTGCAGTTACTACAGCTGCATTAGAAGAAATAATTAAAGATTCATTTGAAAACGTAAGTTCACAGGATTGGAAGAAAATTACTGATCATATATTACATGTTGAAAATAAATATAAAGAACGTGATAAAATAACAGAAGAAAATTTTGAAAGTTTTATTATAAATGTTGGAGACAGCGATACTAGTGACAGTGATGAATCTTTTGGCATTGAAGTGTTAGAATCTGATTTTGATTACGATGAATAAAACTAAGTTATTAAGTATGGAATATTATCGTATTTTATTTGTCTATTTATTTTCGGATTCCGCTCATATTTACCTCATATACTAACACCTATACCAGATCAATAAATCCTTAAAATCCCGTTACAAACCTGATACATATCAAAAATTAATACATGTGTAGATAAATTCTGTTTCTTTATTTCCCTAACATAATGTTCTTATACTGTCTATATATAGGGTTTTTCATTAAGAGCGCTCGAACTTTGAAATGAAATAAAACAACCTGTTTAAGTGATTTTACTACAATTTTTATAAAATTTTAAAGAATATTCAATGACATTATGTGTGAAAAATAATATCAGCCAATTGGCCACTGCGACTCCGCTGTAGATGGCGTATTCTGGTGGACTAATCTTGGAGGACGTCTTCGCATAAATGGTCAATTTCACGAAGAACGCGAGTTATGTTGGCCTTTAGGGCAACAATTGACTGTGGTTTATCTGCGTACACTAAAGATTTCATGTAACCCCACAGAAAGTAATCGAGCGGTGTTAACTCACACGATGAACGCCATAAATTGAACACAACGCACAGAACGTAGGCGAATAGACAACTGGTTTTGATAATAAATTTTACACAATTTCTACGCGTTGTTGAAGCGTGTAGCGTTCCATGGTGAAATGTCACGACAAAATATATATTCATGCCAAATTTGGTAGCAATCGCATTACCGAAATGGCCGCTATGCGCTGCTAAAGTTCGAGCGTCCTTATTGAAAAACTATATATATGATATTTTTAATAATGAATTACCAAGTATCAAAGTAGGTTATTCCAATTTTATAGTATAATTTTAGTGTTGTCATGCATGTATTTTTTAAATTTGTCGCCAATATTCTGGGGCCAACTTTGGTTAGCCAGACTCTATTACAAGAGGCAATGGTTCCGTTTGAGTCCTTCAATTTTAAGTTGTGCCACCCAACGTCATCGAACGAATAATTCATTAGAAGGATGGCATCACAGAATTAACGTCCTAATCCCAAAGCGACCAACCCTGTTCAATTATATCCAAAAGTTGCGGAAAGAAGCCCACCACTGCAATATTAGGCTCCGTAATAGTAGCCAACCTGTGCGAAAAAATCCTCGCCGGTACCGCGACATTAATTTTGACAAAAAATACAGCATACTTGTCAAGAAACTTCAAAGCGATGAAATATCGGTCGAAGATTTTTTTAAGAAAATAATTTACATACAATTGCTCCTGTAATTTTTATTTTTAATCTTTATTTACTTACTAATAAGTCCCATTTTGCGTTTTATTTTTCAATGTGATTGTTTAAATACCTATGTATCGAAAAATATTAATTAGGTACTATAATTCAAACATTTAATACTAGTCATAAAAACAAATTAAGCTTATCAATAAATATAGTGATTACTATTTATCAGTATTATTTTTGAATGTTCATTACTTGTCACTTTTTTCAAAATCTGACAAACGTAGAATCTGTCATATGTAGAATCTGTCATATATAGAATCTGTCATATATAGAATCTGTCATATGTAGAATCTGTCATATATAGAATCTGTCATATGTAGAATCTGTCATATATAGAATCTGTCATACATAGAATCTGTCATATGTAGACTATGATGTCAAAAGTAGAATCTGTCAAATGTCGACTAAACGAAAATAACCGCGTCTGTATTCTCCCAAAGGAGGGAGGGTTGTAACTGTACAACCTTTGGGAAAAAAAAACAATATCTTAGTATTATATAATTGCATTGCACATATGTGAGCACTGTTTACCTACTTTAAATCTACCATTTACTGCGTACGTCTTTCATTGACTTGAATGTGCCCTGGCGGCTGAGAGTATATCATGCTAACTAAAATGTCTCGCTGGTGGTGGCGTGTGTTGGATCATTAAGTTCCTTTCAAAATGGTTGAGCTAAATGATGCTGATCCATGCGTCATGTTCGTGAACGGGCGCCGTCAGTGGGGACTGGTCATCTCTTAGCTGCCATGGCTTATTTTAATTTTTTTATTTTTTATTTTTTTACTATAGACGCTTTTAACGTGCACGTTTTACTACATTGTTCTCACATGTATAATTTCAACATGAATGTTGTAACCAATGTTTTGTAACAATATTCTGATTTAAAAAAGAGTCCATGGAGTTTCTTGCCCGTTCTTCTCCATAGGAACCTACTCCGCTTTGGAATGGGCAACTAGCTTCATCTTTCTGACTGACCGACCCCTTGACAATTCAAAAGTACCTGTAATTGGTTTATTTGGAATAAATGATTTGAGTTTGAGTTTGAACAAATAAAATAACTGGCGAAATGTAAGGTACTTACTGACTTACACCCACATTTCGCCAGTTATTTTCTTTTTATGTGTTATTTGCCTTTTAGATAAATAGATGTGAGCCTAATGCTAACGCGAGAGAGGGTATAAATAAATAAATATGTAAAGCTTAAGGAAATGTAAGGAATGTTTTATTATTTTAACTTTCATTATTTGTATAATTCTGTTCCTTCATTTCTCTTCAAAATATTATAGAAGATAATATTATTATTTCTTTTATAGTTACATATCATTTGTACCAAGTGTGAATAGTTAGTTGTGTTAAATATTGTAAAATAAATAGACGAAACATCAGCAATGTTTGATACTTAAAATACGCCATAAGCCCTTAAGTAGCCACATGACACGTGACCATAATGACCACTTGACATTTTGAAGTCAAAGGTACTTACAGCGGCCTTTTCAAAAAGTTTGAGAGTACTCAACGTACGTTGTAATAATCTAGAAGATCTCGACGTTATATAAAATACGAATCCTTTCGTAAAGGGAGGCTTATTTCTTTGTTCAAAACAATGAGTTTTCGCTGTGTTTGGTCGACAAGTCTTTGTTCAGGCTACTTGAGGGCTTATCGGAAACGGGCTATGTAATGACCTCGTTTTGGATGTATGGGCTTTTTAGGAACGTAAAAATAATATTGTTACAATAACACAAAAATGTTGTTTTACCATTGTGACTTATCTTTGCCATACTGACATCGGTGAAGGAAACTTCATGAGGAAACCTGAACTTATAGTTAATTTAAGTCTGAAATCACTAACCCTTCTTTTGCAAGCGTGGTGATCAATGCTCGTGCCTACTCTGTATGAGAAGAGGCCTTTGCCCTCCAGAGGGACAATTTTTTTTCAAAAATATTAATTAATATTTCAAAAACAAATAATAAAATTATAGTGATTACAATGAAACTGCATTCATTATTCTTCAATGTTTTGTTGTCTCCTAAATTAATTATTTATTTTTAAGGAGAAGGCTTAAATTGAGCTTAGTTTATTAAATTATTATATATATTATCATTAAAGTCAAAAGTCAAATAATTTATTTCAATTAGGCACAAAAGAGGCACTTTTGAACGTCAAACTTGACAAAAAATAATAATAACTGATTCTAGTCGCCCATTCCAAAAGGTAGTTTTCGTATGGAGAAGAATGGGTAAGAAACTCCACCGTTACTCTTTAAAAAAAATCATTATATCTTGTATACACTAATTACTAATTATATAGAATAAGATTACTATACCACGATAGGTAAAAAGAATGAAAAATGAAGGAATGACATAAATTAATTATGTGATAGATGCATTACAAAAAGAGGTCAATTATGAAATTCCAAAGACAAGTTATATTTCCAACAAGCCATTTTAATAAAACCAGTACCTACCAGACCAAAATAAAGTTTCTAAAATCCAAAGTAAGAGACTTTATACGGACTCTTAAGGAGCTTGAAATATTGCCACTTTGACTTTGAAATATTAGATGTGACAAGCCTTCCAACAGAGATTAAATTAATAAACTCTGGAAATCTTAAGGAAAGTCTACTTTAGTACTAAAATGTTGTAATGTTAATATTTGGGACAGCCTTCAGTTATAATTTAGGTAAATGACGTTTTGAAGGTCAGAGGGTTTTATTGGATGTAGACGACCAGAATAATTTTAAATCTCAAACAAGGACTGCGGATATTTGAATGAAAACAAAAATAAATTGTACTGGCTCTATGAGGAGCAGTGGTGTGGCACAGTGGTAACGACCCCGGCTTACAAGTTATACATTTCATCGCCACTGCTCTCAAAACGGTGAAGGAAAACATCGTGAGGAAACCGGCATGTCCTAGAACTAAAAATTCGAAGACATGTGACGTCTACCTACCCGCAATGGGCCCGCGTGGTAGGATTACAGCCCACTCCCTCTCGAAAAGTGTACATTATAGGCTGTATATGTTATACTAGCTCTATTAAGAAACTTGAAAATAAGACATTAGGATTGGATACTGATGACTGTTGATAATGAATAATAAGCTTAATCAGCTTATAACATTCAAACTGCCTGTGAGACGGAGGAGCTCGTGGCTAAGTAATAACTGCCGCACGGGTCGATCCGTTAGGTTAAGCTACGCTTGCCAGGGTTGGTCTGTGGATGGGTGACCATCTTTACATACCGAGACTCCTCCGTGCCTCGGAAAGCACGTTAAGCCGTTGGTCCCGGCTGTCATTCGTGGATCTTTGACAGTCGTTACGGGTCGTCAGAAACATCTGACACCAGTCTTACCAAGGGGTATCGTATTACCCAGTTACTGGGTTGTGGACGTCAGATAGGCAGTCGCTCCATGTAAAATACTGGTATTCAGCTGCATCCGGTTAGACTGGAAGCCGACCCCAATATAGTTGGGAAAAGGCTAAGCAGATTGACTGCCTGTGAGACGGAGTGGACCACAAACGTTGTGCCTTCTCACTATCAAGCAGGCTTTGTACTCTATAAAATCTCGATATGTGACAAATCCCCACGTTAGCAGATTGAAGCCCGTGCGAAACAAGGACAGCTCACTAGTGAATTATAAACCTAAGCCGCTGTTAAAGAATTAGCAAGAGCACCGAACTAAGTATAAAAGTCACAAGAAAAAAACTCTATTCATAAAAATGTTATTTTTATGTTCTCCCGTGCGTCATACGAGAGATACATTCTGATTAGAAGTGATGTCACGGGTGACGTCACTGCTCTTACTTTATCGAAGCTAAGTATTATATGGATGCAATAAAATAACGCTCTCTTATCATATATACAAATCCTTTTATCCCCAACGTTTGATAAACGACGCTTTTGAAGCAAGCTTTATTTTTAGGGTATCGTGTAATATGATTTTTTCAATTCATATTTAGCCTACTTTCTGAGTTTATCTTGGACATTACTAAAATCAGTGAAGGAAAACATCGTGACAAAACCAGGACTTAGTTTAGCTTATGTCCGCGACATCGCCCGCATGCAGGTCGGAAATTATCCCAGGGGAACGTATTAACAGGATAAAAAGTTTCCTATGTGTTAATCCAGGTTATAAACTACCTGTGATCCAAATTTCAATCAAATCCATGCTGCAGTTTTTGCGTAATTTAGCAACAAAGACCCAAACATACAAACTTTCACATTTATGAAATAATATATGTATATTACTAGCTTCGCCCGCGTGTCTATATTAATTATATAACATAACATCACGCCTGGTTTCCTCGAAGGGTTGGGCAGAGCTGTACCTGTAGTAGGTACACTCACATTTCGCCAGTTATGTTTAAGTCCCATGTAATAGGGGGCGAGCCTATTGCCATCAACCGGGCACAAATCCAGACTCCGGGCTGCTACTGAGAAATTCCAGATAGAAAAACCCAATAACACTTTGCCCGACCTGGGAATCGAACTCAGGACCTCATGCTCAGTAGTAGCACTTGCGACCACGAGGCTTTATTAATTATATGTTATGTTACTCAGTAATAATATAGCATTCTACTGGTGAAAGAATCTTTAAAATCGGTCCAGTAGTTTTTGAGTTTATTCATTACAAACAAAAATAAAAACTTTAAAAACTACATATCTTTTCTCTTTATCCTATACTATTAAATGAGCAATATTTATGTATATATATATATTTGTAAACACGTTCTGGAAAACGGCTCTAACGATTTCGATGAAAGTTGCATTAAAGGGGAAAAATCGATTTAACTAGGAATTTTACTATCTAGGAAAATTCCTTTTTAAACCCAAAGTTTAGAACAAGATGGCTACCTTAGAATAATGACATGGCAGCATAGAATTAGTAAGTACCTACTATCATGGCAGCATAGAATTAGTAAGTACCTACTATGTATGTTTTTTTTTATCTACTACTATACATTTCCTCGAAAGAAAGCCAGCAAGTAAATAACAAATCATATAGAATCGCTTTGTAAGTTCGTACCTCTTCGTTTTGACGTCGTCAAAGTCGGAAACATACGCGCTATCGAGAAAGGAATTTCCTTACAATCGTACATTACTTTTATTATTATTATAATGGTATTTTACGAACCTATATACAATGTGTAACTGATTAATTCAAATTATTATTCAAATTCAATTCCATTCAATTCAAATTATGAAAGTAGTTTGTTCATAATCGTTTACTGAACCGATTTCTTTCTTCTTTAATATACGTAATTATTTATCCCAATTCTTTTTTTTTTTAATTACAGTCCCACTCGTCGAAACAAACCAAAATGGACTAAGTACCATCAAAGAAGCTCATATCTATACACCGTAAAGACTATTTCTGCTTGCAGCGCTCGGCCGCTATAGAACTGGGGCGGTAACAGATGTGGTCATCGTGCTCACGCTATTTTGTTTCCAATTGCTTAGATATGAAATTCTTCGATCATATAGGTCTGCTACTGTTTGCGTGCGTAGATGTAATGTGAACACAGTTTAAAATAATAATAAAAAATCTGTGTGTGTATTATAATATAATAACAATAATATTGATTTTTATTTTGGAACAAAGAATCCATAGTGTGTTAGTAACATAATATTAAAATAACTAATTATCTAGTGTTAGATAGTACCAATCACCCTCCGCAATTGCTTTACAATTGGAGATCTGAAGCTCTCCGCTACAGTTCTCAGGATTTCAGGAAGCTGTTGCAATTTTGATTGTAACATAATATCTTAATTGCGGTGTTTGGTGGTGTATAAATTCCGGGACATAATTGTCATAATTGTAGGCAAATTAATACTAAAATTATTAATGCGAAAATAGCTGTCTGTCTGTTACCTTTTCACTCCTATACCCCTGAAACGATAGTTATCAAAGATAGATAAGTAGGTGGCCTACGACCTGGAGAAGGACATACCTATGCTACTTTACATTCTGGACATTTGTAATAAAAAATGATAAAATACAAAATACACGCAGTCGAAGTCCCGAGCAACAGCTAGCTGATAATAAAGTTTTAGATTATAGGGATTCACCGCTGTTAGCTATATTGTAATTTTAAAATTATATTCGTAATAACAGAACATAATCTAGAAATAAACTTTAATAAAACCAAAATAATGACGTTCTACCCCCGCCAAAAAACACCGTTAGACATAAATTTTAGTTTTAAGGACTCGAAACTAAAAGCTGTTAATAAGTTCACTTTATTAGGCATAGACATAGACTCACACGTTGATTGGAAGTCCCATATCCAAAAATTCAAGGCAAAGTTATCTAAATTCTCATATGCACTCCGCGAGATCAAAAAGACTACAGACTATAAAACTGCACTGGTCATGTATTACGCGTACGCTTATGCATGGCTCAAATATGGCGTCATCTTATGGGGAATAGTACTGACGCGCCCACATTATTTACCATACAAAAAAAGCTTATGAGAACTCTGGTCAACATAAATGAAACTGACAGTTGTAAGCCTCACTTTGGGGAACTGAAGATTTTGACCTTTCCTTGCCTTTATATGTTTAAAATTTGTAAATTTGTACGCAAATATCCGGAATTATACATCAAAAAAGAAGACATACAGAATAGACTTACTCTAAGACATAAAAATTCCAACATCACGACTTAAAATGCATTCATCAAGTACATATGTAATGTCAATAAAAATATATAAACTACAGGAACATCTTAAAAATATAATATGTTTAGTAATAAACAAAAGCTACTATAATATAAATGAATACATGAATGATAAACTGTGACTGGAATTGCAATAAAATTTAAATATTTAATTGAGATTACTTCTACATTTGCCAATTACATTCACGCATATAAAATAAACAACAAATACTGTATAATTATTATAATCTAAATACATTAACTAACTTAATTAAGTTAAAATTCTTAATTAAGAATTATTAATGTTCTAAATGCTAATACTTATTTAATTTATTTTCATATTTAATTTTAATTATTTATCCTTACTGTGCCCTTACTGGGTCCATAACTGTATCTTAACGGCAGCAGTGATAGCCTAGTGGTGTCACCGTCGGACTGCCAAGTCATAGGTCTCGAGTTCGAACCCAAGGCACGCACCTCTGACTTTTCGGATTCATGTGCGTATTGTATAATTATCACTTGCTTCTAAAACGGTGAAGGAAAACATCGTGAGGAAAAATGCTTGAGAGATATTTCTCGACGGCATGTGAAGCCAAGTCAGAGGAAATATGGGCGGCTTTAAAACTCTGACACCAGGTTAGTCACTAACCACTCGAAAAAGAAGAACTGTATCTTAGCTTGTAACAACTTAATTCACATTATGGTACGCAAATAAGTGAAATGAAAAGTAATCCAACATTGATGTCAAAACTATCAAGGGTTTGAATTTATTTTGCCTTTTTTTCTTATTATAAATGGTTACGTAAGATAAGCTTGATATCCAAAGCTACACGTGGTTACAAATTCGAGCAAACACGTTTTGATTAAAGCCTGTTCAAATGTTCAGAAACTTAGCTGAAAGTTGCAAGGTTAACATAACGAAACCTTTAGTTTTATTTAAATATTACATCAGTAACTTTATATGTATTCGATTAGTTTTACAAGATTATTTGTGTATATCCATTAACAAGTGCTTCTCGCCATGAAAGTTTGGCGAGTAAAAATGTAAAAGCGACAAATAATGTACCAACGTAAGATAATAAAAAAATATTTAAAAAAAAATTGATTAGTTATTCAATTTCATAATATAACATCACGCTTGTAGTCTCCGAAGTGTTAGGCAGAGGCACCTATAGTAATTCAATTCAGTATATTTAGTTTCATAAACAAATAATACCTCCCAGAATCATACCAGAACATTGTGTAGATATATCATACTAAGTACACATGGAAAGTAATTAGTTCCTACATAAAAGCAGGTAATACACAAACTCATTCGAAACTCATCGATTTATCTTTGTGGACAAAACCGCTACATACAGCCCATTTCATTAGGCAAACCGCGATCGCATCAGGCACGGTTCTGACCACAACAACCGTGCAGTTTCAACGTAGATATAAACAGGTTAATGTACATACTGACAAACAGACATGTAGATGGATTAATGCGTTAGCCACAACAGTACGTGCAAAGGACAGACGCGATTATTTACCGATAGATTGGCA
This sequence comes from Xanthia togata, assembly GCA_963853775.1. NCBI lineage: Eukaryota > Metazoa > Arthropoda > Insecta > Lepidoptera > Noctuidae > Xanthia > Xanthia togata. The sequence goes on from OY970791.1 coordinate 23,352,811, forward strand.
TTATTTTGAGTTGTCTGTCGAATTAATTATTCGTGTTTGAAATTGAAATATATGATTGATATAGTATCGATGTTTGTAATGTTATGATGCGGCAGCATAGACAATTTATATCCATAGCATATAGCATAGATAATTTAGGTGGATGGCAGATAGAAACTTCGATCGGTATCTTTATAAAGAAAAGCCACATCAAACTTTTACTTAGAAACTACAGTAATTATTGTTATACAAATACAATCTTAGCTGCTCGTATATGACTTTCTCCTGATCTAGACATATCGCAAAATTAACAAGACATCTTCAAAGAAAATAACTTTATTACATTCCACATTTCTTCTTATCTCATTATTTATCCAAAATCCAATAAATATAGAGGTAACATTTCACTCTTTTTTCTTCAAAAATATATTCTGTATCAAATCAGCTAATATTGAACTCAATGGGTAATGGAAATTATTCCTATTTTCCCTAGAGATAGCTTCGTAATTACAATGTACAGTGACGTGTGAACCGACCTCGCAGCCTTCCAAAAGAGATATAATTATGTATTACTTCATAGATATATTTAGATGTTATTTGCACTGTTGTGGAAAATACGGGCGTTTTCTTAGAAGAAAGACTACTCGTATAAAAGTAGGGCTTCATATACACGGTAACAGTTAACGCACTTTACAGAGCGTTCATTATACTTGTCCCGCAACATTTTGAACTCTACTGTATAAACAATGGTGCCAACATGACGGCAAGGGACAAGCTATAGCGAACGGTCTGTGCATGATACCTTTTAGCTTTGTTTTTTAAGTTTGGAACCAACTCCTATGCATCAACTTTTTTACTAGCCAGTTAATTTAATAAATAGATTTAGTGAAAAATAATTAAATCACTATGATTAGATGGTTTGGTCATGTTGAGAGGATGAACTAACAAAAAGGTCGATAGGTCGAAAGGTCGAAAGGTCGACAAGGCCGGTGTGATTGGAAATGCCGGGACGCCCTATAGATGACCTATAGGGCGTCCCGGCATTTCCAATCACACCGTGACCTTATTGGTGATGTTCTACAGGTAGTTTGGCAAAACATGAACAAACGATTTTTTTTTTGTTAGATTATAGACCTACTTTCCTTATTTCGAATAATTCACAAAAATAACTAAATAGTTACGCTGCTACAAATATGAGGATGTCTAAATTTCTAAAAGCGATAGATCCCTATTCGCATGGGACCAATAGTGATCCAATACTGTAATATAATTGGCAAATTGTGAGTATAAGATTACAGCTCAAGCTATTCCTATGAGCTACAACTTTGGTTGGTTAAGTGAGTGAAAAAGGAACATAATATCACGGCTTGTTTCCCCGAGGGGTTGGGCAGAGGTGTACCTATAGTACACCCACATTTCGCCAGTTATGTTTAAGTCCCATGTAATAGGGGGCGAGCCTATTGCCATCAACCGGGCACAAATCTAGAATCAAATCAAATCGTATTAGAAAAAGATAGAAAAAGTCAATAACACGTTTCCCGACCTGGGAATCGAACCCAGGACCAAATACTCAGCACTAGCAGTTGCGACCAACGAGGCAGTGACCTTTTATCTTTAAAATATTATACTATTTAATAGCTATTCCAGGAACCCGTTTACTTTATTAAACTTAACTAACATCATTTCCTCATAAAAAATCTTTACCAACACTGAATTCCCTTTAGCAAAAATTGAGTTCAAAATGTCTTTTTATATCGCGTCAAACAGCTGCTCTTAAAACATTATACTCGCCAAAAGAAATTTATGCAGACAGAATATTCAAGAGGATTTTGAAATCTTGTTTTATGAAGTCTTTAGTATCACACTGTATAATAAATGAGATGATTACCCACTAGAACTTGTGAGAGAAAAAATCAAAGATAAGCTAGTAAAAGTCGTTCGTAAATAAACATAATAAGGTGACCTGACTGCTTGACCAGTTATTCCTGGTTTTGCATGACAGCCCTGAATGCAAAGGTAAAATTTTAATAATTATTTAGAGTTTATTCCAGTTTATTCATTATACTAATTCAAAAGAATCATGTATTCTTATAACTTAATTATGCGTTTATTATTGCTAGAACAGGACGGTCTTATTTAGGTACGTATATTTTATAAAAACTTTAAAAATAACAAGTTTTTTATGAAACAGAGTATAAATAAGTACCAATAATCTTTTCGTAACAAGTTTCAGATACGATGAGATCATCTTGTTATGGTTAATCAACCGAAAATATATTTCGATAGTCAATAATAGGTTAAATACCAATCTCCTTACAGTTTAACCGAGATTTATCAGCGTAAGTAAACAAAGGAAATAAATTTTGTTCTGCCAACAAAATGGCAACTTTGCCCGACGATGGCTGAGTCAACTTTGCCCGACGATGGTGAGACCACTTTACATGCACAGCTTGTGTCGCCACAAACTTTGTTAATTTCTAACTTGGACGGCAAGTTTCCTAGGCAAGGATGGTAGGGAAAAGATTAGATTATTCGTTGATATAGGCTAGAATAATACTGAAAGAAAACCGCGGATTTAAAGGCAGAATCTGACAATGGAGCAATTTAAAAAAAAATAAACAGAACATATTTCAACTTTCTTGCTTGTGACTAAGGCTGTAAAATCTTATACAAAGTCGGATTTTTTTGCAAATATGTTATACAAAAAAAAAACACGTGATTATCATATTAAAAAATGTGTTAAAATTATACGTCGTTAGATAGTTCTCTCACCATAATCAAACACATCAAGTTTGATTATGGTGAGATTCAATTATCTGCATTTTTTAAATTGACTAAGCTGACATCGATTATTCAGAACTGTTATTTATGTGGCAACACCAAGCGGTGACGGTTGACAAGTGGACAAGGAAGGCGCGATCCGGCAATTGATTCATTGACTTGGTTTTGGAGTGAGCTACGGGTCGGACAAACTAAAGTACCGTTCAAAGTGTGTCTAGATTGCAAAATAATTATTTTAGCTGACTGATGAATAATTTAATAATTATTGTAGTTGTAAAGATTGTTGGATTGGAATAATTAATATTATTATATACCCGAGGAGTTTTATTACAATACCTTCATAAAACATTGTACGACCCTTAATTCTAGTACCTACATACTCGATAACAACCTAAGTCAAAACCCTCTCACATGATAAACTATCCATCTCGAGAACCCAGCATACATTATAATGACCATAACTAACGTATCCATGTTACACCAGTAAACCAATTACAAAGTTATAGGTAAACCTCGTTAAAACTAAGTGGTTAGATAGTTAAGTTAACAATGTTGGGTAAGGGCTTGCCTTAGCAAGATTGCCCAGCCTTGGGCAACATTGCCCACCGCGTAACGTTGTTTTAATGTTACCATTTGACCTTTCATGCGATTTGGAGTAGTCTCTAGTCTGTCAGCTAAATTCATGATGGAGGTAAAAATGATCTTGTACGGAAATATTGTTTTTACAATTCAATCTTTAACTAAATCTGTTTTTAATGTCCCGTGATTAAAAACGTTCAAAATCTCATCTCAGCAACAATTAGGCTGGAAATACACGTCAGATTTTTTCATCAGATAGTCGGATCCGATAGTCTGATCCGGCTGTCGGAAGGCGTTGGATCCGTTATTTAGTTTGAACATTCAACACACGTCCAAAAATTAAGGCAAATTAGAGATATTTTGACGGATAACGACGGAGAATAGAATGGGAATTGTCCCTCTGAGCTAGTGGCACTGTTAGGTGACACAATAGAGAACAATGGAAGGCAGTATCGTTATTATGACTGCTAATAATAACATAATGCTATCTTTTTTTTTTCTATTCGGGAAACTTACAGCTAAGCTATACAGTATTCTTGAACAGTATTAAATTGAAAGCCATTTACAAGTTTTCACTGATTTATACTAAAATAATAATGAAAAAGGTCGATGCAAAATACCTATGACATTATGTAAATTAGGAAAAAAATTGTACACGATCGAACAATAGTACAAATTAATTTCGAATAATTGATTGCATTCAAAAGTCATTTATTCAAACTAGGCTGAGGACCAGCACTTTTCGAACGTCAGTAAGTAAGTAAGTAAGTAAGTAAGTTTATTTATTTGCATAGATTGTAGGTACATGACATAGGGTATTAAAAAAACAATTATGATCCTTGTACAATCTACCTTAGATTAGGCATGCAAACATTAATTAATTAGGTAAACGAGTAGGTAGTCAAAACTTAAAATAAACAAATAGTGTCACAATACAAAATTACATTTGAAATCGGGTACAATTAGATAAGTTGGTATGTCGTTAAATTGCATAAAAATATTATAACTATCTTAAATTAGAAATTTACATTAGGTTTTTAAGTCATTGTCATTTAAGAAATCGTTAATCGAGTAGTAACATTTTTCCATCAATAATGCTGTTAGCTTCTTTTTAAAATTGCCTATTGTGTCATTTTTTATTATATCAGGTACTTTGTTATATATGGCCGGTCCCATACTAATAACATTTTTTTTAAGTAATGCGGTGTTGCAACGCTCGACTATTAACAGATTTTTGTACTGGCTTCTGATTGGTCTCTTACTAACTTGTGATACTGTAGTAAAAAGACACATGTTACGTTTAACAAAAATTGCCATTTCTAAAATATACATTGCCGGAAATGTTAACAGCTTTAGGGACTTAAACACTGGAACACAGCTATCAGTCATTCTCATATTCAACATCGACCTCAAACAACGTTTCTGGGCCTTGAATACCTGTTCCCATAGGCAAGAATTTCCCCAGAAAATTATACCGTATCTCAGAATGGATGCCACGAGACCATGGTATGCAATCAAAGTTGTGGTGATGTTAACTTTCTTAGCCAAATTGAATAGGACATAAGCAGATATGCTTAATTTTTTACATACCTCTTCTACTTGAGGCTTCCACGTCATTTGACTGTCAATTACTATGCCTAGAAATTTTGCTTTTTGTACTTGGTCTATTTTAGTTCTATTAAATTCAATTTTTAAATTTGGTGTTGATGTCCGCTGATAAAAATGTATTATGTTTGTTTTTCCTAAATTAATTACTAATCTATTGTCGTCAAGCCAATTCACAATGTCTCTGAGTGTATTATTTATATCCTGTTCATATTTATTTGCATCAGAACAACTGATTAATGCGGTGCTGTCATCAGCAAACAAAATCATTGGGTCTTTGATGTGCCGCGGTAAGTCATTTATATAAAGAAGAAATAAAAGAGAACTTAGCACGCCACCCTGAGGGACACCGTGTTTGACACCTCTGTATTCGGAAAAGTATTTCTTTTCGCGTTTGCTTCTTAAGCATATCCTTGATATTTCCGTGTATTGTTCACGTTCACTGAGATATGATTTAACAAGATTAAGGACATTTCCTCTTATGCCATACATGTCAAGCTTATTTAGCAAGGTTTTATGATGGACACAGTCGAAAGCCTTTGTCATATCAGTGAGAATTGCGCATATTGGTATTTTTCTGTCAACATTTTTAAAAATTACATTAAGCAAATCGTAAATAGCTAAATTAACACCTTTGTTCTTCCTAAAACCTTTTTGTTCATTACATAGAATATTATACTTATTCAGAAAATTGTTAATTGATTCATATATAAGTTTTTCGATGACTTTAGAAAAAATCGGAATTAATGCAATGGGTCTGTAGTTGGCTACGTTTTCCCTTTCGTGTTTTTTAAAGAGTGGTTTTACTATAACTACTTTTAACGCTTTTGGAAACACTCCAGAGCTGATACATAAGTTTATAATGTGACTCAGGTGTGAGGCAATACTATTCGATACAAATTTCACTACTTTTGTGGCCATGCCATCATATCCAAAACTACTTCTATTTTTTAAGGATATTATTGCTCTCATAACATCTTGAGGTGAGACAGGAGACATAAACATTGAATGTGGATTGCTCAATACATTAGTAGCTGTAGGTATTTTGTGTCTGTATTTGATCGATAAAGAAATTATTAAAGGCGTTTGCAATATCCTTTGGATTACTTACGATTGCATCTTGGGTTTTTATTTGGGAAATTTGTTCAGTAGTGCGTGGATTATTATATTTATTATTTATGATTTGCCATGAAGCTTTAGATTTATTTGTTGACGTATTTATAAAATAATTATTTTGTGCCTTTTGGGTTAATTTTATTATTTTCTTATATTTCTGGGAGTAACTTTTAAATTTATTTTTATTTTCGTTAGTAGGTTCGCGCCTGCATGTCCACAATAATTGCCGCTGTCTTTTACTGCAAACTCGTATTCCACGTGATACCCATTTTACTGTTTTATTGGTTTTGATAGTAACAATCTTGTTTGGAAAACAGAGATCATACAACATACGAAAGTGTTCTATAAAGCAATCATACGCTTCGTTCGCATTTTCTGTTTTATATACTTCTGAAAAGGTAAGGCATTCGAGGTGATTCCTAAATCTAACTAAATTTTCTTTTGAAATATCACGTTTCTTGCCAAAATTATTTATTATTATTTACGTCAAAATTAAATCGTTCATAATAATTGAATCGTGTTTCTTGGCAGTTTGTCCATCTCTTCAGCTTACATGGCATTGAGAGGCAATTTGGAGGCTGGTTTTTATTATTAACGTTAAAGAGTGCAAAATAACTTGGCATATTTTGAATATTGAGTGACAAGCAATCTGCCCAGCAAACGCGATTAGGATAATGTCCAAAAAACCTTTCGACCAGCTCTGGGAGGTCCATGGGCTAATAATTATGAATGTAGATATTATATAGGTAGGTCGTAAATGTCCAACAATGCTAAATAAACACTTACCCATAAAACAGGGCAATAAAGAATCTGGACACTGACAATTACTGTAATAGCCACCTGAAATGATGGAATCATGGATCACCGCAAGAAAATTGTATTATAATTTTGGTAACTGTTTCCGTACTTCGGCCGTACAACAGAGTATATAAGGTTATTCTTGGTTACTTGCTTCTTATTGGTTACATGTCGGCAATCCGATAAGATCACCTTATCGGATTGCCGGTAGGAGAGGTTGTTTGCCACCAAATTATCCCTTAAGACTCCTACAGAAATGTCAACAAGTTTAGAGTAATTTGACATTCTATTTTTTTATTTCATTCATTTTAAAATATAAAATGTGAAATTACTTGAAAATGGTACTCCTACGGATAATGGTACTACTGTAAAGTACTCCTACATGTCCGTAATGGATTACCGACATATATCCAATAACCCTATAGTATGTAACATGCTTTTTATCGTACGCATTTCTATATTTCTTTTAATATTCTGTCTGCACTTCTATACTTTTGTCGAGTTTCGGTAGCAAATTTATTTGGCTCAAATAAATTAGCTAGCGAAACTCGACAAAAGTATAAATTGGTATAATAGCAGGAGAATGATGAATGCATCTCCTGCTATTATACCAATTTATTTGGGTCGACACAACATGTATTTTATTCCATTATTCCATCAGTTGTCACTCCGGTAATCACCCCCTTTCCAGCCATATCATCCCTCACGCAGTCCATTCATCGTTTCTTTGGGGTGGAGTAGGGGACTCCTACAGCCATCGACAATAATACTCAAAACACTACTCACGATACTTTTCTCACTCCTCCCAGGTTCTCTATTGTGTCACCTAACTTTTTTTTTTAAAGTGCCATATTTTTTTTGGTCCTAATCATCATTTGTCCGAATGATAACTTACCCGAACTTAATATCACATGCCATACAATTGAAATCCTTAAATATAATATTTCCGGAGGGGCTCCGGCGGTCCCACGCGAGTTTATCGTCGCAGATGGGTTTAACGCTCACCACCTGCTCCTCAGCTCGTGGGCCGCCTCGCCCCTCCGCGCCTACGCGATTTTAAATTACACTCTAGGGGTAGAGCAGACAAGACTGCGTGGAGTCGGATTTACAGCGATTCGATTTGTCACTACAACCTAATTTTTTGCAAATATTTTAGGACTAAAAAAATAAACATTCGGAATAATAAACATTATTTAACACAATACTTAGGACATAATGACTTTAGATCATGTAAAATTAGGAGATTCATTTATTATAGTACTCGCTATTATGACAGAATACTTTTAGAACTAGGTAAAGATAATTATGTTAAACAAAATTTCGGGATTTTGAACATTATGGTTACTGAATTTCATAGCAAACGTGTTATGGATAATAATTTTCGGACAAACAATTTTAGGAAAAGAAATAGTACACTCTGCGGAGTGCATCACATGCCCATACCATGACAACCGAATCCCGCACACGTTTGATCCTGTATATAGATAGCCTCTTAAACATTTGTTAAATTATTCACAATTTAAATACAAACTAGACTAAAACAATCTCGCTTTAATAGTTAAGACCTAGTCTAATACTTAACTTGTCTTCATAAATTAGTTTTAAGAGCTCTTTAATTAAGCTCGTCATTAGGATTTAAGCAAGGGTAACTTAGATATTTTTGGTAAACAAGAAGCGTAATGAAGTTATTTAAGTTACTGTCTCTAAGTTGTAAATGTACAGTTTATTATGAAATTACCAATAAATTATCTTTTATCTCTTTTTCTTTTCTTTAGTAGATAACATTATTTTTTAAACATTCCGATCTATCCGATCAAAATTTTTAATTTTGTTTATTATGAAATTAATAATATTTTTGCAATACCTACCCAATTTCCAAGGGACCAAAGTCAAACGACACATCAACGATTTTAGTATTAATTATTATTATCGAAGCAGTTTGACGAAAAAAGCGAGCAATTTTAAAATGGATTTAAACATTAATCTGGATTTTCTAGAAACGCTTACCAAAGGAAGAAAAAAGATTTTAAGTATTTTAAAAGCCAAAAGCGTCAACAATAGGTCTTACATCACCTTATTTAAATTAAGTTATAAGACTTTCAACATACTCGTAACATCAAAATAAAAATCCCATTTGGCCGTTCTAAGCATCTGTCGATAAAGATAAATAAGTACTTAACAGACTTTAATACATTGAGAACTCCGTATTTACAGAGTAGTCGCTAGGTCCCATCCTTAGGCACCTGTCCCACCCCAAGCGATTAACGAGAAGAAACTAAAAACGAGTTAGCGAGCTACGAGCAGCGAGTGCGCGACGGCGATGAGCGATTACTGGCTAGTATGCGCATGTACCAAGTGTGAGTCTCTCAGCGAGTGTTCTGCCCACCAAGCGAACGTCGCTGAGCGGGTACTCTCTTTGATAGCTCTTGTGGCTGCGACGAACGAGTACTCACCAGCAGCGGTGTGAACTGTGTGATCTACTATTAATATAAATGTATCTTTTACTTACGCGAGACCTGCAATCTTTTGTACGTTTCTTGAGCGAATAATCGTTGATAGTTGTCGCTACCTCGTTGGCGGTCGGTGTAACAGGTGCCTAAAGTAAGCGAGCAGGTGGTCGATCGCAAATCAAGTCGTTATGACGTCACCTTTAATATTAAATTACGGTCTTGACCTTGAAGGAGCTGGCACATTCATGATACATTCTATTCACACGCACGACCTGAGAAGTCGTCATCATACGCAGGTGCCAAGATTTATTATTAATTGATAACATTGTACTTATATCTGTTATTAATGCATAAAGGAAAATCAGTAATCCGTAGGCAATCTTAGTACTATATATGTATATGTTAAAAACACCTAAAAATTAAAACAGTTTTGCAAAACACAAACAAACTTTGAAAGTAAGCTAAATACTCAAAATTTTGAAACTAACTGAAAACAACTATAATTGAGAGTTTTCAAAACTAATTCATATTAGTTGTATTATTCTAAGGAACTCTTCATTCGTTTCGTAATAAACGATCATTCTATGCACAGTAATATCTCCTGAAACAGAGCATTTTCACCCAAAAGCTCCTCAGTTACTGAATAATGAACCTTCATCAAATATGCACAAGTATGAATACAAAATGATTCGGCGCGATATTGGCCACACGAGGGATACCGAAACGAAAACAAACCCGTTAAAAATATCTAAACTTCAGTTTTAGCCAGGCGAAAAGTTACAAAAAGATTATTACAATGTTGCAACAAGAATATCTCACGTTGCTGTGGAATTCTTTTATTAATGTGACAACCACAGGCGTGTGATTATTCGAGGAGGCGATCGGTGGCGGGGATCTCTCGCATCCTGCCCTGGTCCAGGCCATGGTACGGAGCGAGAGGGCATGGGAGGCCGTCACCTCCTTCTGCGAAGCAGTAATGCTCGCGGAGGAGAAGGCAGAACGCGTGAGGGAGAGGCAAATTTCGCGCCCTCACGCCCCTAGCCGCCACAGGAGGAGACGCCCTGGGCGTCGGGAATCGCAGGCCGATTCCCTGCCACCGTAGGCGCGGGCATGCGGACGGTGAGCAATGGGAGAAGTTATTTGATGATATCCCAACCAAAAAAAAAAAAAAAGGCGTGTGGTTATGCAATTTAAGTTTGCCTAGAGTTTTCTGCCGGACCGATGGCCGTTGGAGCAGACGAGTCCTGGAGTGGAGACCGCGTATCGGCAAGCATAGCGTGGGACGCCCCCCAGCTAGGTAGACCCACGACCCTGGAGAACGCGGAAGGCGTGGGACAGGGTGTTGTGGCGCAGCCTGGGAGAGGCCTATGTCTAAGAGTGGACTGCGATGAGCTGAGGTGACGAGAGTTTTGTGATTTGTGAAAGTGTTATTTAAAGTTATCTTGTTAACTCTATAGTAAATGATTAAAATCAATGCTGCTCAACCCCAGGACCGCGGGCCACCCTATGGCCCGCCAACGCATTTGAATTGGCCCGCCTTTAGTGGCATGAGGGTGTAAAGTTCACCCATACACCATAGAAATGGGAGGATATTCTGACCAGACGGGTGTTGTGTATGGCGGGCCGACTGCCCAACTGTTCATGTCGGATAGTCATATGTCGTTCGCGCGGTAAACTCTAATTGCGCGATGCAGGATTTGTGTGACGTCATGTCTTTGATGCATAGTTCGTATGTGGCGGTGTAACCGCTACACGCCAAAAGCTATCAGCTGATAGTGTTTTGAGAACTGATCTCAGGACTTCAAACTAGGTATAAAAAATATTTTATTTCTTATGATATGAAACCCATTCTCAATTAGCCAACTATAAAATAGATATTCAGACTTGATTTAGATTTCATTATGGATCTCAGATTTGTCGCCAAATATTGATAAGTTGTTAGCATAGAAACCTCTTCAAAGGTACCACAGAAGTTTTTTTTTTAGAGTATTAATTACTTAAGCTGTTACTTGTTTTTTTAATAGCTAGGTATCTACCATAACTGTAGGCAAGTTTTATTTTTTAGAAGATGACCCGCCGGCTGACACGGAATCAAAATTAAGGCCCATCGTCAAAATTGGATGGGCAGCCCTGCTTTAAATGGAAATTAAATTACTTGGCGATTTATTCATGTCCTTTCTCCTAATTACATCACGCCTTGTTAGCCCGAAGGGTTGGGCAGAGGTGTACTTACCTATAGTACACCCACATTTTTCCAGTTATGTTTAAGTCCCATGTAATAGGGGGCGAGCCTATTTCCATCAACCAGGCACAAATCCAGACTCTAGGATGCTACTGAGAAATTCCACAAAGAAAAACCCAATGACACTTTTCTCGACCTGGAAATCGAACCCAGTACCTCATGATCAGCAGTAGCGCATGCGACCAGACCAACGAGACAGTTCTACTAATTATTTGACCTTATTTGAGTATTGTAGCGCGGTGTAGCTTTTTAACAATACCAAAACACATATTTAGTAATCAATGTCAAAGTAAACGTCAAATATATATAAACATCCGAATTGATAACCTCCTCCTTTTAGAAGTCGGTTAAAAAGCGCTTTTAAATGTCAAAATTTATGAACAAATTTAATTGACTCTAGTGGCAATTCCAAAAGGTATCCGTAACACTAAACTATAAAAAAATATATAATAAACTTTCCGTTCAACCCTACTTTCCCTCGTCATAAATAAGATTGCGTACTCTCAAAGTAAGACTTTACTTCGTTATCACACTTACCTAACTACCACTCAAGAGTGTCCTCTATAGTTAGAAAGATCTATTCACACCTTATATAGTTACTTAGCCGTAATTAATTATAAGATTCCTTGAAATAAGATGAGAAGTTTGTAGGTAACTGATAGGGTACTTAGCAACTCTATTGATTGAACAAAAAGTGGATAAGGGTATCTCTAGGATAAAGCTCTCGTATTGGTACGAAATATAATAATAATATAGTAGATGATAACGTGGTAAAAATATTAGTTTAGCATCACAGTTGCTCGTGGAACAGTCCAGTAAGTGAAATTGGCCAATTATATATTGCAAATGTTACAATTTCAATGCAATTATCGTATATTACCTATTTTTCTACCAATTTCAAAGTATAATGAACCAAAAATCGTTCCCAAAAATAGTTCGTAGCAGTCCTTGCTACGCCGTAGCCGCGTAGCATTCGTATCATAGATAGCTATGCACATATTTAATTATTTTACGACAAACATTGCGGTATCCTTCTAATATAATAAGAAATAACGTTGGAATTACGAAGGCAGAAGTTATATTAATACCAACGTGAATATTCGCACATTGGCGGCATCAGAGATAATAACATAAGACCAGCTCGAAGTAATCGGATCTATTGACTAATACCATTAAGCCGTCCATATATGGATGATTTGAAGATACTAGATTTTTTTTAATAGTTTTTTGTGGAGTATTTGCTTAGCTATAAAATATATATAAAACTTTGTTATTAATAGGTAGAAGTATATACTTATTTCTGTTGGAAATCAGCAACGCCATTTTCTGATTCTAATAGTATGAGTTCCAGTCAAATACAAGCATAGTAACTAACAAAAATAAGATACTCGTAAATCATTTGAAACCGTATTTTCACTTGACTAGCTTAATTAAGTAACTCGGATACACAGAGGATCTAATATCATTAACTTGAATCTTTACTGATTAACTAAATTCAGTTTAATTGTTACAGTTGAGTTCACTTCAATTAATTCAATTAGTGAGAGAAATCTAATTCAAGTTCGTTGAGACTTTTTCATGTTTAAGATAAATTGGATTACCTATGGCAAATAACTTAATATTAGAAAATTCTGGTCTACATAAGACTAAGTATTCAATCGTATTTTCGGAATAAATATTACTTATACATATAATTTTCCTATCTACCTACTATGTAAGAAAGAAAAGAAAGAAAAAAAGACAGAAATAAATAAATAAAAAACACAGTTCGTGAAACACTAATAACAAAATAAAAAGTGAAAATAATCTTATAGCAATGTAGCGGTTACACCACCACATACGAACTACGCATCAAAGACATGACGTCACACAAATCCTGCATCAAATGCAGTTGCTCGCCAGACACAATACCCGTCTGGTCGGAGGATCCTCCCTTTTCTGTGGTGGATGAGTGAACTTTACACGCTGTTCCTCATGCCATTAAAGCAATAATTGTGTGTGCCTCACGGCTGCGCCAAAAAGGTTCATGGTTCATGGTTTATGTACCTATCTACCTACCTAGGTAGATAGGTACTCAGCACAACATGTCTTTTTCTTCCATACTTCTCAATTAGTAGTCATCTAGATTGTCACCCCCAACTATTATGTAATAAAATTATTACCAGCTTGTAAATATCCATCATCGACTAAGCTAACCTACCTTATAAACGATTTATTATAAATGGCATGACCACGATGACCCAGATATTCTGTAACCCTTCATAATAATTTTAAAAGCATCCATTTTAAATTGGGTCACGCATGATAAAATAAATCCAAGCTGCTGCATTTTTTTTAATAGGTTTACATATTGTCCATTCTCCCACATGATGATTTATCATCCGGAAAGCATCCTAAACCACATTCTCGCTTATAAGCGAGAATGTGGTTTAGGATGCTGTATGCTTACTTCAGATATACCCTATTCACTCGAGACATGAAAACTTCCAAAGAAACAATTTCCGTACCAACTTACAATATGAAACACTTTTTTTAAAATACTTTTTTTTTTTAAGTCTTTCCTTCCATAATTAAAGCGGGTCCCCATTACCCCACGATACAGGAGAAAATCCTAGTGTGGGGCACACACTACATCTGTGAAACTTTCCATTATCTACGTATTACGGTTTGTGAGATACAGTCAGCGAGCTGTATCTCATAAACCGTTGTCCGTCCGTCCATCTGTCTGTCAGCGGACAGACAGACGGACGGGCGGACAACGGAAGCTAATAGGCTTCCATTTGACACCCTTCAGGTACGGAACCATAAAAAAACCATTTTGCCAAAGAATTCAACTCATAAGAGTTATATATATAACCCCCCCCCCCTATGTCATGTATTTAACCAAGCCCTCCAGTCCGGTGAATACCCTGAGCAAATGAAAACTTCGCGAGTCACCCCCATCCCTAAAACTAGTGATAAAACATTAGTAGAGGAACACAGACCCATCGCTATCCTGCCAACCATTGCCAAGGTTTTCGAGCATATACTCCACGGTTTCATTTTCAAACGCGTTAATATGTCTTTATCCGATGCCCAACACGGTTTTCGACCAGGTCGCTCCGTAAATTCGAATTTACTGATTCACGTAGACTACATATCCCGTGGCTTAGACATCGGTGGGCAGGTTGACGCTCTGTATTTCGATTTCCGGAAAGCATTTGACAGAGTTGACAACGATGTTCTTTTGACTAAGCTGGGGGCCATCGGTTTCTCGTCCGGTCTTCTTAACTTCTTTTCGAATTATCTGCGCGATCGTAAGCAGTTTGTAAGACACGGCTGCTTTGAGTCCAAGCCTTATAATACACGCTCGGGTGTAAGTCAGGGATCCCTGTTGGGGCCGCTTCTGTTCCTAATCATGATCAATGACCTCATAAATAATGTTAAGTTTGCCAAATGCCTGCTATATGCCGATGACCTTAAGCTAGTCGCACAAATCCGAACGGATGAGGATTGCAAACTCCTACAAAGGGACATTGATGCCATCTATGAATGGAGCATTGCCAACAAATTATTTTTTAACACAAGCAAGTGCTACGTCATGACATACGGTAGAGGGTTGCGGCCAATTCATTATGGCTATAGTTTGGGTGGTGACGTGATTGCTCGTGTCGCCAACATAAAAGATTTAGGAGTGACTTTCGACCGCTGTCTAACTTTTAGGGACCACGTTTCCACCCTCGCGAAGGAATCTTTTAGGCGGTTGGGACTTGTTTTGCGAAACGCTCGTGACTTTCGCAACTCAAATGTTGTTAGGCTGTTGTACGCCGCTCTGGTTCGAAGCAAACTCGAGTCCAGTGCCTGTGTTTGGCACCCCTATAACGCGACCCAAACTCTGATGCTGGAAAAAGTACAGAAAACTTTCCTTAGATGCCTCTTCCAAAGGTTATACCATTTCTTCCCGTATATGTACCCTACCAATTATCTTTTAGGGATGTTGGGCTTTAACTCATTGGAGGTGAGAAGAGGCCTTGATCAACTCACTGTAGCCTGTAAGACCTTACGGGGACGTATCGACAGCCCAGAGCTCGATGGTCTTTTCTGCCGACTATTTGTGCCCGATAAATATATCGGACACCGTCAGAGCTGCCGGCACAATCTGTTTGCGCAACTGCCAGCCAAAACTGTTGCCAGAGCCGAATCCCCAGTCTGTCGTACTCGAAAGGTGCTGAATGCCCTCCTGGCTGCCAACCCTGAATGTGATGTGTTTGCAGATGAATGGATTAAAATTATGCGTATATGTCTGGTGTTCTGTGAGAGAAAGTATGCAAAGGAGTCCACTGTTCCATGTTAGTTTTAAATTATATTATTGTCAACGTAATTTTTGTCTCTATGTTAATTAATGTAATTGGTGTTGTACCGTTTTAATTAACTATAAATAAATAAAAATAAATAAATAAGAGTTACTCAATGTGGTAGACAAAACCTTACGTGTATATTATTACATGCTCAAAACCATAACTAAAATACTTGTATCAATCGTTTTATAGTGGTGCTTTTGGCTATGAGAATCTTAAAGCTATTCTGTAGTAAAAGGTCTCTAAATTTAAAAAATATTTTGACACAACTAAATAGAATTTGACAATTGCGACTCCACGTGATACATACTTGTTTGCCCTACCCCGTGAATTTTACGAAGTCGAGATGTTCGTGTGAATTTTAGTTCATGACAACTATTATTATTCCACACCATTTTCAGTGGCGATTAAAAATGGTCAGAATTAGTTAGACACTTAAAATTTTAGGTGAAAAACGTCAAATGCAGAATAGCAAAATTGTCATTTTCACTAAATTAAAATCTCGGTACAGTCTTAGTGCTGTCAAACTAAAATATAGTTAAGTTGTGCCACTTTGGTCTATTTCAAAATGGGAAATCATCGTTTGACAGGAGTAAACTAAATTTTGGTAATTTTTAGTCTAGTTTAGACGCATTTGTGACAAGAGAATCGGCACCAGTGGATGTATTTTGGATGTAAAGTCAGATGAAAAAATAGCCTAAAGCAAATTAACTACAATGACTACAAACTTAAATTGTCCGTATGCTCACATTACAACTGTATTCTTTGACAGTATTGTGACGTACGGTGACTACGGTGTCCAATTAAATTTTCCTGACTGTAAAAACGGTGAATGCAAAGTCAATAGAATCATGGCATAGAGTTATACACACTGCATATCGTGCGACAGGTCATCCGATAAATTGCGCTATTCAATCCATCTTTATTGCTATCAATATGTTCTACTCTGCCGTAAAGTGTCCATATTAAACCAATTATAAATAATTGCTTCAGAAGACAATCAATTGAAGAGGGTGATGGAAACTGCGACCTAAATATATTGCAACGCTGCATGTGAAACATTAAGTGGAGCTTGGATGTAGGCCAGACCACGCAACTATGAGAAAATAGCTATTTTCTATAGAATACGATATGATACGTGATAACTCGTTGTTTGTTTTATGTTATTGTTGATTGTGTCATTTTATTGAGTTATATGTGGCCCGCGACGTCTGCTACGAGTGTTTTTAACGGACAATAATGGAGGTTCTATGCTCGTTTGTACATTTTTTTTTAAATGTATGTTCATCAATATTGTCATACATTTTGGGCCGATTTTGAATGTTTACTTTTGTCTGAAAGGATGCTCCTGGTGGAAGTAGGCATATAAATTTAAATAGGTCCCATACACAACATGTAAAAAACCATGTCCGATCCGTGAGGGTATTGTTAGGTATCGTACTGAGAGTCTATGTACTCGTATGTGGTAATTTTAAGGAAAAAATTATAAATTGGCCACTTTTTTTTTCAATGGGGAATTTTACCGGGTGATTACATGGGGCGCGGGCGACCACCGTTTAGCAAATGTCTACAAGTCATAACTTATGACCCCTGTTGAATATTTGTTCATTTTTAATGGATTACGAGTAATTTTATTACAAATAATGTGATTTTTAAATAGCAATAACTTTTATTCTCAATAATAATAAGATTTTTGATTACTTTTAGGTAATGTAATTGCAGTACCTATATGCCATTTTCGGTCAAGTTCTGATGAGTGGTTTTTGAGTTAGCTTCAATAATACGTAGGTATTTAATTTATGTACACACATACAAACAGACAAGAAAAAAGGAACAGAGAAATACGTACAAAGGTGAAGTGGTGAGGTGGCTTTATGTATGTTGAGGATGCCATTCTAAGTTTCTTACACTGTTGTTTACTTAGCAAGTAGTAATATGTCTAGTGGGGTAGGTACCACAACCAAAAACTTAAAAATAAAAAATATTTTTTTACAAAAAATGCTACCAATATCCAAAAAAAAAACACTACAAAGTGAAATAACACTAAGGAAGTCGGTTCTTTTTTATTTTTTTGTAAACAAGATTTTTGTATTTCATCATAATTCCAGGACCAGGATTAAAAGTAGCCTAAGTGCTTCTCCAGGTCCCGGAGTAACTTTCTTTCAAAATTTTATAACGATTGGTTCAGTGGTTTAAGCGCAAAAGATAACAAAGAGACAGACAGACAGAGCTACTTTCGCATTCATAATAGTGATTATTCATAGATACTGAGACGATGAAAGTTAAACAAAACCAAACATAACTGGCGAAATGTGGTTGTACTACATCTACAGGTACACCTCTGCCCAACCCTTCGAGGGAACAAGGCGTGATGTTCGGAGGATGTGATAAAAATCAATCATCTCAGATATTTCGTTTAAATTCGTTAGATCCCTTTCTCAATAAACGAAAAATTATATATTACAAACAATGGATAATAAATCATTGAAAATCTTCCCTTTAGTCCTGTTATTCAGATGAACCAACTTACAATTCAAAGAGTTCAGAAGGAAAACTTTGTTAGAATATTACTTTCTGGAAAAAAGCCTCTTGGTAAATTGAAGTACCTACTTGTCCGGAAAAATACAACCACCTCTCCTAATTCTGCCATCAAGCAACATTATTATTTTCTGAGTTGATCGCAATAATATTATACGTAAAAAACGGCCAAGTACGAGTCAGACTTACACACGACGGGTTCCGTGACACCGTAAAATGTTTAGCAAAAAACGCCGAAAAAAACACAAATACAATAACAATACAATACAAAACATTTATTCGACACAGACACAACACAACAGCAGCAATCACATTAAAAAAAAAAGAACAAAAAACATAACAATAAAATTGCAGTAAAATTTTGCTGAGCGTGCCCATACCGAAAGGGTTACCATCTCAGCATTTATGAAACCCCCATATTTTTTTTACTTTATCGTAATTCTTTTTATAGATAAAGCGGCAATAGAATTACACAATCTGTGCAAATTTCAACTGTCTACGTATAGACAGATAGACAGTAATAGACGGTACCCTAAAAAGAGATACGATACTTTCGTAACATTTGATTCAAAAGCACACACATCGACAAATAAATAACGTTATCATATAGAGGCTGAAATTAAATTCACTGGCGATATTTCAGTCACGTATTCTAACCTTGATACTTCTTCCTTTAGGCTAAGAATATCAAAAAAAAAAGATTATTAAACCTATATCTAAAAATATAATACATACAAATAAATAAAATTGAGGTGTCTGTTTTTAATGTCCAAATAACAGCTTTTACTAAATGCATATGATAGTATATACGATACTTATAATAAAAAAACATAATTTTTGTATTTCTGGCTGTCTGTCTGATTGTTTCGGCTAATCTGCGAAACGGCTGGATTGATTCTGATGGGACTGTCACTGCTGATGTTCTAAGGAGTAACTTAGGCTATTTTTTTAAATAATAAGTAGTTATTAATTAAGCAAATAGTTTAAAAATAACTGGCTATATTGTGATGCCGTCACGACACTAACACCAGCGTAACTATTCTGTAAAAAAAAAACCGTGATAACTAAGGTAAAGTGAGCTGTCAATGTGTCAAACCCTAGCACCAGGTGGAATGACAGCTTATTTCAAGCTCACTTTACCAAAGATTTCACTGTGTATTTTATACAAAATAGACAGCAGGTTTGGTTACTAGCCAACTTTTAACGTGACACTTGCGGAGCGTATATAACTTATCTACTTCTTTTTACTTATAACTATCTGCTGCCCGTGGCTTACACCGGGTGGACCCTAATTCTTTTTCTAAAATTAAAAGTAGCCCAAGTTATATATAGCCAAGGTATATAAAAAGTAGCCCAAGTTATATGTACTTCTATACCTAGTCTTGCCATAAATATTGTCACGAAGTATTTTTTTTTTATTGCAAATAATATTTATTACTTTTACAGTGTGTTAGTTTATTACATAAATATAAAACAATTAAAAATATAAAAAGCTTATTCGAAGTGGTCTGGTCGATGGTCAGTGGTCGTTTAACGGACTGTATTGCAGCCCATTGGCGTTGAGGCCAGTTATCAATAGAAGCACGCACTCTTTCCATGGGAAAATTCTTCACTGCCAATCGTATGGATTGTTTTAGGGACTCCAAATTATCATGGCGTTTAGAGCAAGCCGTACTCTCTAAAACTGACCATAAATCATAATCCAGCGGATTAAGATCGGGACTAGACGACGGCCAGTCTTCAGCTCTGATGAAGTCCGAAACGTTCACTTCCAACTAAGACTGCGTGGACTGAGCTTTATGACTCGGCGCCGAATCTTGTGGGAAGGACCATACCTGGATATTGAATATGGTGTTGTTAAGAGGCTTAACTACCTTCTCAAGAATGGTATCTTGATACACGTGTACCGATGTTTTGATACCTTTTTACAAAAATATGGCTCTGTCACTCCTTCATAGCTAACACCCCACCAAACCATCACTGAAGTCGGATAATGCCCACGTTGCACTCTGTCGACTAATTGGGAAGCTTCCTTAGAGCTTTGAGCATAAACTCGGTCATTTTGTTTGTTAAAATTTTGCTCAATTGTAAAGATTTTCTCATCCGTAAACAATTTGTTTCTGCTTTCCTTAGCGTACCGCTTCAGTAGTTGTTTCAATTTTACCACCCTATGCTTTTTAAAATTATTAGTTAAAAAATGACCAGTGCGACTCTTATAGGCTTCAAGTCCTAAGTCATCTTTTAAAATACGCGACATGGTTCTGGGTGCTATCTTCATCTCCCGAGATAAAATCTTTTGCTTTCGGACAGCATATCTTCGAATTCTTTCCCTTACTGCTTTGACCACCTTTTTCGTACGAACGCTACGTAGACGGCCAGATCTTTTTCTGTCACAAACAGAGGTCTCATTGTACCTATTAATAGCCCGGTACACAAACATTTGACTAATACCAAGCGTATGGAGAGTTTCAAAAATTGCATTTGGCTCCATACCAACTTTGTGTAATGCAATCACAGCGATTCGGTTCTCTTCAATGATATTATATGTAAAAAGAGGTAGATAGGTTATAAACGTTCCGCAAGTGGCACGTCAAAAGTTGGCTAACTGGCCACATTTTCTTCGTTTTGTCTCTTTTTCGCTCCCGATAATTACGACATGCCCTCCTACTTCCACGTGTCATATAATAGTGTGACATAGTGCCGTTTTTGAAGATAGAATGTTAGGTAGGTAACCTATCTACGTCTTTTTACTTCTAATATCATTGGTTCTCTTTATCACCCCACTTCATTTTAGTATTGCAAAATATTGTACAATGTATTGGCGCCAAAATTAGAAAACTCAATGAACAATCGTATAAAAATGACAGATTCCAAATTCAAATGTAATACTTATCTTTCTTATTTTTAATTGTAACAGTTTTTATGGCCAGACTAAGTATACAATGATATACTTAGATATCTTCATCAGATATCTGCCGGTGAAAGTCCCTTCAAAATCGGTCAGATCACCCATTTCGAAGATTATCCGGAGCAGACAGAAAAATATTTAAAAAAAAAATTGTAATTACCGTATACACAGTATTAACTTTCATATGCATTTAGAAAAAAAACTGTTATTTTAACACTACAAACGGACACTCCAATTTTATTTATTTGTATAGATGTATAGATATCATTGACCACTCCTACTTGTACTGTCAAGTATCATTGTTATGTTCTGAGTTGAAGGCATCTTGATGAAGAATTTCTCGGTAAAATTACAGGGCCTTGAGACGTTCCAACATAGTTGCAAAACTGTACATCTGCGAACCCCTTAGGTACTGTAGGTAGCCGTTACAATTTTCCATCAGATGCGCCGTCGATATAAATTAAACTCAAACATGAACTAGATTTCCATTTCGCAAACCCCATTATATCCTTGAAATATTTACGTGGTGACTGACGCCCAAGACCTATAAATATACATTATCTTATTTACTCTTGATTGAATACCAATCAACCTCATAAATATATTAACATAATGATTACTTAAACATGCTATTAATAATTGATTAAATTTTGGGTATTTCAATGGCAAGTTCGTGACGTCACGTGGTTAGGTTAGGGTGATTCTAAGTGACAAGTTGTTTACTAATCAATGGGATGGGATGTGCCTCCCACATGTTCTATTAAAATCAACATGAATAGCTTTATGGGTTGTGGGCGTCACACATACGTTTAGTTCATTTCGAGGGCACCTGTGATGGTAGTGGGCGAGTGAATGACGAAATTAGACTGTTATTATTTTGATTTTAATTTCTTCTCTGAGGGTAGGGCTGTAATGTTTGTCTTATATGGAAACCCACTCTGTATTTTTCCGTGGGTTGAATGTGATATTAAATGATATTACGTCTAGTAGTTACCTACCCATTTAGTAAAAATATAAATTGTATACCTATTATCATTACAGCATAGGATTAAATGAAAACCTTCTCTGCAAATTAATTCTAAAATGCTTCACAATGAAGCGTTAAAAAACACTTAGGTAAATCAAGAACAGAAGCATTTAGATTACTTTCATAATAACACGGCTGAGCCTAACTAGACAGTAGACGGAATTAGGAGCTTCTTTTAAAGTATTCACAAATATTCGGCCATCTTGGGTCCGACGCGTCCTAAACTAATTGAAGTGTTTGATACCTCTGCCGAAAATATCCCAAAGTATTTATTTTCTTTTGTGATTGAAAATGTAAATTACCAACGTAAGTGAAAAGCAGAGTTTATAACACGTCCACAAAACTATTTTATCCTCGACATTACTATCAGCCCTCGCCTTCGTCTCGGGCTGCTAAAAGACTCGGATAAAAATGGTTCGTTTTGTGCACTTGTTGTAAAATCTACTAAACAAACTGGTTGTAATACCCAAGAAGTCTAGAGAAATGCTGTGGAGGCAAACAAAACAATATTAAATAAACCCTAGACGCTCGTCTTATTCCAATGTTATTATATGAGTCGCTGAAGACCTCCCGCCTG
This sequence comes from Xanthia togata, assembly GCA_963853775.1. Taxonomy (NCBI): domain Eukaryota; kingdom Metazoa; phylum Arthropoda; class Insecta; order Lepidoptera; family Noctuidae; genus Xanthia; species Xanthia togata. Next base: position 23,375,748 of record OY970791.1, read on the forward strand.
GACATGAGTTACCTTGGGTAACCTGGAAGTCTTTAAACAAACTCCGGACCCAGGTCGGCCGAAGCAAGGAAAACCTGTTCAGGTGGAGATTCATAGATGACTCCGCCTTGGAATGTAAATGTGGTGCTGTTCCACAAACGATGGGACACTTAATATCGTGTCCTGCGTGTCCTGTCAGCTGCACGTTACAGGAACTAATGTACGTTGGTGATGGCGCCAAACAAGTCGCCGAATTCTGGGCCGAGTCTATTTAGATTGCTATCGACACGCTAAGAAGAAGATATGAGTCCAATCCCCCTTCCCCAGGTACCTCATCATCATCCCAGGTGCATCTCATGAGGGTGTGGGCCGTAATTTACACCTCGCGGGCCCAGTGCAGACATGCCGGTTTCCTCACGATGTTTTCCTTAACCGTTTTAAGAGCAGTGGTGATGAAATTATTTACATAAAGTAAAGTGCCTGCCTGCGTTCGAACCCAAGTCGTAAGTCCTGGCCTAGTAACGGCCACTTGGTGCCTCATAATTACTGCAAATAATATTTTGACAGCTACCTACAAATTATTAAATTTTGACGGAAGGTAAAAAAACGGCCTCATCACGACATCAAAATCCTGCGGCTTATTTTAAAGTACCATCAGCAAATAAAACAATGAACCAAGCAAAGATCGTGATCAAAGCCGAGGCCACCGATCCATCACGTGGTTCTGAAAGACGTAATGTAATAAAACACATGTGTCAACTCGACAATTTGTGAAGAAATCTAATAAGGAACCCCATTTTACCACACGAATCGAAAATGTACTGATAATCGAATTCCCTTATATGAGAAACCTATGGAGACACGTGCAAAAAAGACTGAAAGAATCTGTACGTGTGTGTGTGTGTCATCTCATTAAGTCCTTGTAACTTTTTTTACTGTTTACTAATCATTTTATACCTTTATGTAAACATTGGGTCAGACTTCAAAACTACCGCTAGCTTAAATCAAATTAAAAAAAATAATAGTCAAAATATTATTATTATTTTAGTTTTTGTAGTTTGGCATTAGTCAAATTAAAAATGATTACGCCTTCCAAGCTTGGCAATTATATTTTATTTTTATAAAACAACTAATGAATATCCCTGGCCATCCTCTTTTACGTTCTTCAAATATAATACACAATGTCACTCACTTATTGGCGAGACAGGGGGTGGTACCGGGTGCCCAATCTTGCTTGAGACTCGTCCCAGTCAAATCTCCAATCCAAATATTGTCTGCTAAAAATACAGACTACACTCCTCAAAGTCTGGTTGAAACCGAAAAGCAAATTTGAGCGACTGAGCATGAGGTTCACTGAAGTGGAGGCTGCCTAATTCGGGACTTTCTGTCCAAAGTTACGAAAGGATGCCCACAAAATGTTAAATAACAAAATCTGTTGCTGTCTGGTTTAGGAAATGAAATGGAGTAATTTTCTAGACATTATTGTAATCTAAAGCCTAAAATTACACTACATTAAACATGTTAGAAGTTAGCAATTAAGTATGAAAAAACAGCCTTTAATTTTTCTAGCGAATTTTGCAACAAATAAATAATATAATTATACCTATCATCAAAGAAAAAAACACGCCCATTATTATTCCCTGAATTGGATACTCCGCCTAATTAGGATAGGCATAATTGAGGAAAATTACAGACGAAACAACATCTTTATCGAGGGCAGATATTGTAATCACTGTATTTGTATTAACGAAAATCTTATAATAATCTCTCTACCTACTACTAACACTTTCAGACCACAAAAGTTGTATTTCTATACCTAATATTATGTTTTTATAACATATAAATTACATTATTTAAAGTATTATGTCCCAACCCTATTTTTATGCTAACATATTCATTTCAGACAATCGTCTTAGAAAGACCTATTCTGCTACACCGTAGCTCGTAGCCCGTAGCAACTGTCTACGGTCTACGGTCTTTGCTACGCCGAATGGCTACATTGTGTAGACGACCCTCATTTGTCGTATAGACATTGCTGTCGGCCGGCGCCTTTAGGGATGATATCATTCCGACCCTAAATAACCACAACAAAAAATCTTTTGTAATACACAGAAGGGTATCAACTATGTTGGAACATTATGTGATGTTTTGCTTACAATTGCGTATGAGGAATGAATGGTTAAATTAAATCGTCGTTTTTTTTTTTGGGCAATATAGAATAGAATTTTTCTTTATTCAAGTTACCAAGACTCAACAAGGGTTGTTAGTAAAACTTACGACTATGTTAGTAATCACAGACACTACACAAAAATAAAGAAAACATTCACGAAACAATGCACGGTTGGTCACTGTCGCGACATCCCATGAGAGACGGCACAACAGTGACCCACGTATACACAGTCCAGGCGACTAGCAACCATGCTTAAGACACTGTTGGAGCTACCCCACACCCTGCGCACCAGGGAAGCGCACCTTTTACGCATTGTTGTGAAAGCAATCTACATGCGCATCCGCGAACATCCCTGACGCGCTACAGAAAAGGGGCAGCCCCACCAGCATCCTAAATGCAAAAAATAAATAAATATGAAAGGTTTTTATTCTTATGTTGATTATAACGTGTATATTTCCCGTACGATTTTTTTTTTTTAAACGACGATTCTGTTGGTTTATTTATTTTAACAGATTATCCTACTGAAATCCTCTTCTTCTTAACTCTTAATACTTTAATCTGATTTTATTCGTGTGTGGAAACTTAAATAATATGTTTTAATTCCTACGAGTATGTTAACCTAATTGAACTGTTCCTACGGTTGTTTTTCCTCTGATCAAGTAACCAAAAATACATAGCAATACAATACAATACTATAGCAAAAAAAAAGGCAGACAAAGACAATTTTATTTGATTGAAAGAGATAAACTGACGCATTTTATTTTCTCCTGGTACATTGAACTTGCCCGCATCGCGTTATGTGATAACTATCTTCACCATAATCGGTCAACTGCGACCCGTGACTGCGACGCATAACATTAACACTGTTTTATTTAAACCTCAACATTGGATGGTGCCAATTCTATTGGGAACTGACAATAGATAAATTAATCTGCCTCCTAACTTTCTTATTTTATTGGATACTAGCTCCGACCCACGGATTCACCCGCGTAAGTCTCGATCCCACGGGAATATCGGGATAAAAAGATTGTATGTCCTAATCCAGATCCTGGTCTACCTATGTGCCAAATTTTATGCTAATCTGTTCAGCCGTTTTAGCGTGAAAGCGTAACAAACAAACAAACTTATATAATATATACAATATATAGTTAGCGTTAAGATTACGATAAGAGACAGAGTTAGAACTGTCCAATTAGTTCCATCAAAACATCTGCCTAGGCTATGCAGGTGAAGATGTATAGATGTAACAAAATAAAGAATAACGTTATCTGGACACAGAACGCGTAACACAAAATACAAATAAAAAATTAAGATAATGTGTTAACAACATTAGTGTGTGCCTCACGGCTGCGCCAAAAAGGCCCATTTCAGCATTAGCCAGACAGATGCTGTCTGACACTGGTTTGCTAATAAACCTTTTTACTTGTAACAAATAAATAGTCTTTATAAACTGTATGATTGTTTCAATAAAGGGCAGTTGATGCCTATAGATAGTGCAATCCACGACGACGCGCCCCACTCCGCTCCGCTCCGTACTATAGTGCAGCTTTCAGTACAGTAATCGCGGAGTGGGGCGCGTCGTCGTGGATTGCACTATCTGTAATCAGCTAAGTAAAAACCCACTTCACCACATTAGACACTTCGAACACACTGACGAACCAGTATTCTCTTCAAACTACCCATCAAATATTAACAAACACATTAGCAAATTGGGAAACTCAGTTTGATTTGCTTGTTAGAGAACACCCACATAGCAATACATTATTTATGGGCTTTAGGCTCACACACTAACAATCGTGGCCAGAATCCGGCAGTTGGGACTCGAGGTGGCCTTGCACAAGTCCGAGGCCATGTGTTTTCATGGTCCTCGGAATGCGCCACCGTCGGGTTCCCAAATAACGGTAGGAGGGGTTCACATCGGCGTCGAGTCGACGATGAAGTACTTGGGACTCGTCCTCGACAGTCGGTGGAACTTCGTGGAGCATTTCCGACGTTTGGCTCCCAGACTGGACCGGGCCGGGGCTGCCTTGAAGCGGCTCCTGCCCAATCTAGGGGGTCCAAACGCCTCCTGCCGGAGGCTATACGCGGGGATCGTGCGGTCCATGGCCCTGTACGGGGCACCGGTGTGGGCGCATTCGTTGAGGCGACGGCCTGCCCGCCGGTTGAACGCGTCCCAGAGGGTCATGGCCACCCGGCTGGTCCGGGGATACCGCACGGTCTCCGGTGAGGCGGCGAGCCTCCTTGCCGGATTGCCGACATGGGATCTGGAGGCAAAAGTCCTCGCGCATATTTGGGAGTGGCGCGAGGAGGCGAAACGCCGGGGCTTGACTCCGATGCCGCGAGAAATCGCGGCACAGCGGACAGAGCTCCGACGGGATCTCATGGCAGCATGGAGAGTGCGATTGTCGCAACCCAGTGCTGGGCACGCCACTATTGCGGCGATAAGTCCCCTCTTTGAGGAGTGGCTGGAGAGGCGCCACGGCGTCCTCACCTTCCGCCTGACGCAGGTCCTCACCGGACACGGCTGTTTCGGGAGGTACCTGTTTCGGATAAGGCGGGACGAAACGCCCGGGTGTCATCACTGCGTGGATCGCCCGGAGGACACGGTGGAGCATACGGTGGAGGTATGCCCTGCTTGGGCAGAGCACCGCCGTGTCCTTGTGGAGGCGATCGGTGGCGGGGATCTCTCGCGTCCGGCCCTGGTCCAGGCCATGGTACGGAGCGAGAGGGCATGGGAGGCCGTCACCTCCTTCTGCGAAGCAGTAATGCTCGCGAAGGAGGAGGCGGAGCGCGTGAGGGAGAGGCAAATTTCGCGCCCTCACGCCCCTAGCCGCCGCAGGAGGAGACGCCCCGGGCGTCGGGAATCGATCGCGGATTCCCGGCCACCGTAGGCGCGGGCTTGCGGACGGTGAGCAATGGGTAGCTCGCCGTCCGGTAAGGACCAAGCCCGGGTCGACGGCGCGTTGTGTTCCACGCGCGCCTCAAAGAGATGTCAGCGAGTGAAGGGGTCCGATGAGACCATTGCCTGCCGGGGTTGCGGGAAAGTCCGAAAGGGATACCGTGGCCCCCTGGCATTGCACAGGCAAGAGAAGGAACACGGGTGGGTTTTAGTCAGTAAGAGTCTGACACGCCCTCCCGCTCCACCCAGAGCGGGAGGAGTCATTTGATGATTTCCCACCCAAAAAAAAAAAAAAAAAAAAAAAAAGGCTCACACACTACCCCGGAGCGATTGATTAATCTTAAGAGCAAAACTTGAAGTTCTTGTTGATTGCTATTAAATAGTTAGTGCAATGGACGACGACGCGCCCCACTCCGCTCAGCTCCGTACAAAAGTACAGCTTACAGTACAGTAATCGCGGAGTGGGGCGCGTCGTCGTGGATTTCACTATCTATAATAACATGCAATTGCCATTGTAATTGAAGAGGTTGTGAACCTGGAGATCGGTCATAGAGGTCCTGATCCCAGTATAGATTCTAGCAAATGCCGTCTTGCTGTTACTTCATGACACTTATGAACCAAAAATTGTACCTTTTTGAGAGAAATAAAATAACTATTATTATTATGAATAAGCTTCAAGTCATTCCTTTCTATTTTACTTATTAATACCATAACAACCTTATCATTGTTGAATCAGTGAACGACCTCAAAGAAATTCCCCTAAACACCATGCTTAGAGGATAAGAGATTAAGATGTTAGTAGGTATTACCCTACAAGGCGATTAATCCGCTCTTGTTTGTACAGATGCTTTTTATTCAACGTCCACGATCGGTCAGTTTGTATTAACTGACGGTATAGAAATCGAACAGAATTCACTTACTGACAACTGAAGGCATACCTTATCTACCTTAAAAAATTAGAGGTATTTTTGACAGATTGAAACTGTGATTTGACTGCGAACGTTCTTAAAAAAATGTAAATTGCCCTTCTAATTTCTGAAAGCCTGATCACGCCTATGATCAGAACATCTGCAGTCAGATCCCATGTCCCTTGGCATAGATAACAGTAATATCATCATCCGTCGGGCTATTGTCACCAACAGGGTGCCAGCTGTTTTCCAACCCAATGGCTTGGCACGCCATAATAGAAAGAGGCCAGACGGAACGGCCTTGGAAGTTTGGTAGGCCTTTGGTGTGGGATGTCTGTAACCTGTGTTGGCACTCTCGCGCCATCCCATCTTCCTAGCACTGCGGCTGTGCTGCAGCGGCTGCTACAGGTGCAGAAAACCTCAAACGGTGCAAATATAACAACGTTATTTGGAGCTATATGTTTGAGCCGTTTGGGGTTTTGAAACATGGTGCCATGGTCGTCTGTGAGATCCGAGTGCTCATCGAGTATTTCAGGACATCACCAAGCGGTTGGTCGACTCTTCACGTGACCAGAGGGCTGAGACTTTTTTTGGTAAAAAAATTGCATTGCATCCAACGTGGCAACGCTACCAGCCTTTTGGGGACTTTTCCCACCAACAGCGATGCGGACGACAGAAAATTTTGATGCCCAATGAGCTTTACCCTTTTTTCTTTCTTTATATACTTTCACATTATATTTATATTGTAGTGTTAGATTGTATACCTATTATATTAGTACCTTAAATATATAATTTAAAAAATGAAAGAACAAACTTACACACCTAATCGCATCCAACAACGGATTAAATGGACGAGCAGACAGTTTTCCAGAAACTAAGGGTCATTCAAATATAAATGTATTTAAGTTGCTGCCTGAAAACCTACAAGCTTATTCCAAGTTCAAGGCCGAGCGAGCCGAACGTGCAGCGCCATGAGGCAAACTTCATAAAAACGTGTTGGACTAATGATTTCTCCAAATATAATAAAACTCTTTCAGATTACATCGCGTTTTATTTCACTTTTTATATTTGGAGTGCTTTAGTGCTTCAGCAATTTTATTCATTCAGTATTTAGTGCCCGACGCGCAAATGGTTCTAATTTCAAATGTTGGCCTTAATTCGCGTTTTGATATTATTTTTAAAACAATTCTGAGTCGTGGTATTTTGATAGCCGCACTTGTCAGTGATTTCGACCCATTTTCGAAAAAGTTGTATAGATTTTGAATAGATTTCAAAACAGTAAGTATAGTAACCATTAGACATTTAGTTGTCAAGCTGTAGGTTTAGTAACGACCCGCCCCCGCTTCGCACAACGATTTTTTTGACTTGACATTACATCGAGATTTCTGTATTTATAATAGTGCCATATACGAAGACGCGCCATACTTTTCTTCCTAATCGCACAGTACAAGTGTGCAACATACCACTAGTGTTTGAATATTTTCTGGTTCACTAATAGGTAATTAGTGTGTATTGACAATATTAAAACACTAGTGGAATGTTGCACTGATGGACCTACTGTAGGAAGAAGAGTGGGTGCGTCTTCGTTGAGTGCACTATCTGTTGTTTAATATTTGAATTATTTGATTAATAAAGCCTATTATAACGTTAATGATTATTTAAATGATAAAAGTAATAACATTTTTAAGTTAAGTAATAATAATAAAATTATGTAATTAATTAATGTCATAAATATCCTGATAATAATATTTGCTATAGATAAATGTATGATTAATGTAAGATTTTTTAATTTTTTATTGTAATAGATATTTGCACCTATTGTTTAAAGATCTTCGGTTGTATGTATCACCTCATGTAAATACCCATAGGTAAATAAATGATTAAAAGCAAAAAAAGTGATTTGAATTTGAAACCTTCCGGAATAAATTATTTACTATAAATGATGTTAAAAACTGCATCAAAATTCATTGCGCAGCTTAGAACAACGTGGTTACATAGACAGGCACAAAAAGCGACTAATTTGTAATATATACAGATATAGAAGTGTTGTAGTATGGATTATAGCACCATTTTTAACGTTTTAATACTACTCGTGCGAAGATTACTTGCTAGCTACTAAACTAGCAAGATATAAAAAGGCTTCCAGTAATTACTTCTATGACCAGTCTTATACCCAATTAAATCCTTATAAAGGTGAATCTATAGTTTCCTAGACTTTAGGAATCTAGACCACGATCACACGAATGAACTTGATTAGGTTAGAAAAAGGAAAGAATAAAGATTTCAGGACCATGTATTTCAGCCTACTTTGTTACGTAGGCTAAGCGCGTGATAAAACTGTAGCGGTTACACCGCCACATACTAACTACGCATCAAAGACATGACGTCACACAAATCCTGCATCGCGCAATTAGAGTTTACCGCGCGAACGACATAGATAAGACTATCCGAAATCAACAGTTGGGCAGTCGGCCCGCCAGACACAACACCCGTCTGGTTGGAGGATCCTCCCTTTTCTATGGTGGATGAGTGAACTTTACACCCTGTTCCTCATGCCCCTAAAAAAACATTGTTTTATAACAAAAACAGACTCCAGTAATAGGGGAAATAACATATGGTACGATCATAACGGTCTGACTGTCCTATTTTTTGTGCCACAATAATTCGGCGCTGGGGTACGAATAATATTTGCAGAATATCGTATTAAAGTATATTCCGTAAGTGCTTTGTTTTACATACAACATAATACATATAACACATCTGCTCGCATTTCAGGGTTGAAAAAGGTCACTCGTAGGTAAGTAAAATACAGTAAGTATTATTTTATTTTATTGATTGTACTACTCGTATAACTATTTATTCTTTTACTGCCTGTAGGTACTTCAGATCAGTTTCTGCCTTCTTATGGTGGTTGCGCCAAATATGATGTCTCCTTTTGCCAGTCGTTTTTATTATTACTTTCTTTCAGTCCAGCCGTCGAAAGAATGCGTTCTTGAGTTCATACTAACAAATATATTATTTGCAAATTTGATCCTTATTACTACTATAAATTGTCCTCCAAGTGACTGTCACTTGGACAATTGTCAGGAACACATTGTCTCGGCAGCCGGGCTGTAAAGCGGATTAAAGATCATAACTACTTTAAATGTCTAAATACTTGTGCCAATACTACGATTACTTAACGCCACCTGTTACCATCCTTACACACTCCTTTTGCCTCGTTTACGTTCGTACATCTGGTCCTACACGCACGCCGGTTGCGAATACTACGCACCTGTCCTTTCTGAAGAACATCACCAATAAGGTCAGTGTATGTCCTCCTAGGGCGTCCCCTCCCGGCGTTTCCATTCACATCTGCCTTGTAAATACATTTTGTTAGTCGCCTTTCATTCATCCTCTCAACATGACCAAACCATCTCAGCATACTTACCCTTTTAAATGTTTGTCACTACATCTTCTTTTAACTCACACCGTTGTCTTATCATATCATTTCTCAGCCTATTCATAGTAAGACCACACATGCTTCGCAAGGAACGCATTTCCACAGCATTTTCCTACTTTCATGCTTCTTTTGCCACACCCAGCATTCACTTCCATACATAAGCGTAGGCACCAGCACGCCATTGTGAACAGCCTGTCAAGCCTTTTTGGACATCAACTGGTTAGTCACAATCGCATGTATAGCACCATTCACTTTATTTCCCTCATTTACTATCCTTTCCACATCTTCATCAATCTTCCCATCCCTTGTAAACAGACTCCCTAAGTAACTCACTTACTTGCTCCACATTCTTATCATTTATTTTCTACATACTGTCCTCTTTCAAACACCATGACCTCCGTCTTATTCAAATTTACTCCGTCTTATTCAATCAACTAATTAATTGAAAATGATCTTTGTATCATTACTTACTTTATTGTTACATTGAACCAAAAAAGTAGGACTTAACATTGGATACTTAAATAATAAATTATATCACAAATCCCCCTAAGCACCGAAATGCAACGTCCCTGTCCCAAGTAGCGATGGTGGCGCCACCGTTCCTCCCATAACGATACAACAACGTCGTACAATTCTGTCACTAGGCAATTTTAACTGAATGCTTAATGTGGAGCCGAGAAATGACCTCGTTTATTTAAGATACGCTGTACTAACAATAGTGACAAAGCTGGCGTGACATGACTTGTCTTACATGGATTATAGTGGCTGGTTATGTAGACCAGTGTAAAAACTATGGGTGATTCTGTATAAATTGTTTAAATGGCTTTTTTCTAGCCTGTAAAATTGCCTTTAAGCCGGCTTTAGCCGTCGTTTCTCTATTTACTATACCAACAGTTAAAATGTTTTTATCTGCAGGTTTGCACAAGTAGGTACCTAACCCTGTAGCAATCAGGGACTTTTAATTAAAGGCCATTTATACGAACATAGATTCAGACAAAGAGAGATCTTAAATTTTCTGATCCAGAACCGCTTCTTCAGTAAAAGCTAAACAAATGTTCAGCATTGTAAGATAGAATTTGTAGGTGGTTTAAAGCTGTGAATGAAAGAAACTTTAGAAATAGTCCACGTCGAAGAAGTTTGCGTGACTTTGTTTGCGTCATTGTTCACTATGTATATCGGTGAAAACCTGAACGTAGTTTGTTCGGAATCTGTAGATAATGTTATCGATTTAAATGGTTATTTTTTAAACTTTTCTAAATATTTTGTGGACGTCTTTCGGCTAAAATTTTGATGATGTGATGAAGTATTTTGTTAAAACAATATTTTAATGACGTTTGATGACAGCTCGACGAACTAGAGTCCGCGGCTACCACTGAAATCCGGCGGAAAATTGTGGAACTACATTTTTTTAATGCAATTTGATTCAATGACATAGACACAAGCTCCGAGTCTATCGGACTTGAGTGGCGGTGCTGACTCTAACTAATGTACCACCAATAACGTTGTCTGTTTTCATATTAATAGTAGATACTAATCTTTCAATGAAAATATTTGTTGTTTGCTCTAGTATAGAGCAAAAAATAACACTTGAGATTTGAGAACCTCCTCCCTTTTTACATCGGACATCCCTCCTCCCATCTCTCCTCTCATCCCTTTTTTCGGTCCTCATCCTTTTTATTATCGGTAAAAAATATTATTGCAAAAACTCCCAAAAAAAATATTGTAAGGTGACTGATGGAAGGACGTCACATTTATATTGAAGACCTTTTAGAATAAATACAGACCTTGCACATAATACAGATTGTACAGAACCAAATTGTTTCATAGAACGTTATTGAACTCAATTCAATTGCCTATTAACCAAAAACTCGTTACAAAGCTGCGGTAACAATGTTTACATTCAGTGGTTCTGAGTGATACGCGCGCGCAGCCGGCACTAACAAACATAGTTATAATGAAGTTAGTGCCAACAACTGTTGTTTAACCAACGAACATAGCAACTAGTTAACGATACGTCTACGCATCGTTATAACTCCTACACTTTGAAGATAACGCGCGTATCTATTAGGTCCATAGTCCTTTCCTGAAAAAGCACTTTCTTTTTCCAATACGACGAGCAAAAGTAACGACAATACACAAATAAACTTCTCCAATTAACCACCCAACGATGCCCGAAGCCGTAATAATCAACACAACATCTAACAACCACATCACAGTTATTAAACATCATCAATTTCTGAAGGACGTCGCCGCAATAAAATTCCAGCGATTTGGGAGGCTTAGGGATATTCTGGAGACATAAATCAAGTTATACTGACGCAAATATGAGTGCTTATGGCTATGTTTACGTATAATCACGTGTTCACCACTCACCGGTCCGAGGCTGTCGAAGCCGTGGCGCAGAGCTAGCTGATGAGCCTCGTCGTGCTGTACCGAGCGCTTGAAGCGCACCAGGAACGTGTTGGTGAAGACCTCTCGGGACGCGGCAGCAGCGATGAGCAACGTAGCAGCCAAGCATTGCAACCACATGTTCGCGCTGTGGCCGACGGCGGCTGACTGTGGGCCTACCGTCACTGACGTCACCACATATCGACCTAAGCCCCGCGCATGCGCCAACCCGACCATTCACGCTCGCTTCGCCGACGTCCAGCCTTTTCACAGATTGTGAAAGGATGGCTCGCACCGCCACTATCATTGTTTTGTATGAAACAACCTAGATTTGTGCTGTTCCGTTAAGCGCGACCCCATCTTAAAGGTGACCTTGTTCACGGTAATGAGGCTTCGAACTATAATTTACATTAAGGGCCATCTATTGCGGTAAGTTTCCTAAAAGCTTTGCGTTGAAATCGCTTGTCGAGAAAAAAGGTTTAGATGTAAAGTTGAGTGCTTCAACCTACCTACTTGACAATAGTTTGGCATCGATATTTTCAGATAAACATGACAGGCACTTCATTTAACTGTATACTCATGGGGAGCCTCGACTTTGCAAAGTTGAATTGAACTTTTCTAATCTCGGCTGAGGGTCGTCAGTTAATTACGTTGATGGACAGACAGTTATGAGATCGTGTCTCGTGAGGCTGTGGTTAACGCTTCAAGACTTGTTCACTGATAAACTTTTAGGAAATTACTTTTATAAGTACTAACAAGGCAAGTTTTGGAACCAGAAACCTCGGCCTTTGTGGATTTGTAAGACTTTCTAAAATGCTTTGGTACCTTTAGAATTCGACAGCGGTAGTTTCTTATCGCTTCGCAGAAAATGTTTATAGAAAACATCCATGATAGAACTGGCTGTGGTGGTATTTTTTTGTAACTCGAGGTCACACACACCACCTGTAAAAAATCTATTGTTAAATAATGATTATAATAAATTATTATCTTTTTTACGAAATAATAAAAAATATTTATCTATATTTAATTATTGCAAACTTAATTGAATCCAGTCAAACCGTTTATTTTGTTCACATTGCGCTTTTGTGTGTTGTTCTATTTATTTTGTGTGCACAAAATTAACGATCCATTTATAATACCATAAAAGCATCTACCCACAGTTATGTTTTTTCATTAAATACCTATATCAATATAGAGAATGCATTGATATAAAATTGACATGTAAGTGGCTCATAAGAATTAAATATGGTAATAGATCCGTGCTCTTTAGAATGCTATTTATTTAGTACCCATGGGCTCCATTAAAAGGTGATTCTGCGAAAATTCGAGCAAGGGTTGAATAAGGTAGTAGGCACTCACAGAGATTATTTTTTATTTATTTATTTACTATTATCACTTACATGTGTTTTTACAGGTAGCCCAATAGTTCCCAATTTCTACACTCAGAGAAGTCACCCAGAAACCAACTAAACACCACTGCCAATAAAATTAATCATATTTGGTACCAGCGCCTGATAAAAATACTTGTAAAATACCAGGATACCAAACTATACCCGTTTCACACCAGAATTAAGAAAAAATCTGGTCGAAAATCGTTTATCTAGGTACTTACTGCCTCTACAAGTTTAATTAATCCTCCGAGTCATGAAACGTATTTACCACGCAATGAAGCCTTGAAAAACTGCTAGCAATAAAAATCCAATCCAATCGTGCAATTTTAATATGCCACTAATAAGGAGACGTCAGCGTGTAACGATCATAAATATTAATTAAAAACGATAAAGTTTAATATCTTAGCCTACATTAAGTTATAGTGATCATAATGTTTTTTTTACCCAAGTTTCACTTCTTATTTTCAATTGTGGTTATGTCTTGTAACTCCGAAATGGAGCCCTTTGTGGCTGGTGATGTATATACCACTATAAAGGACTATCCACATTGTATCTATTTGGCTATTGACTGCTCTGGGCCAGGGCCTAGAGCAATGCAATAAATAAATAGATACAATACAATTGACACGATGGACGCAATGGATCTGCGGTTCTTCACTCCTGAAACAGGACATTCTTATCACGGCGGCACATTGTGTGAACATCTGTGACACGAAGAACCCTGATCACTTGATAGAGGCTTTTGCGGGGCATGAAAACTTAAAAAAGGTAGATGGTTTTTCTATATAAGTTGTAAAAACTAAGTTACTGACTGAAAAGGGGCATTATTTACCTCTTTTACTATATATAGGTCCAATCCAGAAATCGCGAAAAAAACAACTATTCCCTTAATTTTTGTTTTATTTGTTGGTATACCTATTCGTACTCGTAAGTAATATGCGCACAAAAATGTATGGCGCAGCTGATTTTATTTAACGGGGTAGGTATGTGACGTAAAAACTCTGGAGCTCGTGGCTAAGTAATAACAGCCGCACGGTTGGGATAAGTCAACAAACGTCTGAATTTTCATATCCTATATTTCCCATATTTATTTATTTCCTCAGTCTCAGTACGAAAATCATAATTAAAACTTTCGAATAACAGCACAATAATAATAAAAAAGCATTAAAAAACAATAAAATTAAAAAAAATACCAAAGAATAATCAAAAACAAGAATGACGGCTGTCAAAGTGACTTACAATGAAACAATGATGATATGAAACTCAAGTAAAACTAGAGTAAAACGCTATGTTGACTAGATCAGCAACGAGACGAGCATGCCCCACCTCTGGACTCGTCGCTCAGTTCCACCTCGCCACTGCCGGTACCCAGCCCCACTGTGACGCTGGGAGTGCTGGGACGACACCAGCCGCGGCAGTTGTGACGAGCTCGAGCGACGAGTATTTCTCGCCGCACACGACGCCACCACCTGCTTGTCGACGGAAAGGACGCCGGCCGCCGGACGGTTTAATACCTCGAGGTCCAACGGCCTCTGATAGGGTCCCAGCTCCCGGCAGAAGTGTGCAGCGCAGCATGAGATGGACACAATCCATCAACGAGAACGTCATGCGCTCATACTATGGGGCTACAGATGGCGGAAACAACCTGACCGCATACCGTGTTCGGATGCTCTCTCTTTTTCAGGTGCTTGAGCCAGCTGTCAACGGTTCGGCACAACGACTGTCGGATCAGGTGCGGGTAATAACAGATTGGATGACACTGTACTTGATTGCCTACGAAGTGAAATGAGGAGTAGCCATGTCATCGCCCCCCCGTCGCTGAGTGTTATAGTACCACCTCAGGTCACTACAAGTCAAGCTGACGAGTGGATTGATGACAGGGCTACAAATGTAAGTACCCAATGCAATGAGAAATTGAAGAGTGCTTTGGAGGGTGCGATTCAGGAATATCGGTTCATGTCGCCCGAACTTGGACCACGCTTACCTCGTTTGTCCATGCATAACAAAAAAAGAGCGCTGGTGCCGGCTCTGGATTCGCAGCTATCAAACTATTTTAATAACTGCGAAAACCTCACCGATACTCATTCGATTTTGTACTACGCGGCATGTCGTGTAGCTCACGTCAAATTTGCAAATGACTCTAGAGCTACTCGACCGAAACCAGCCGAGCCAGCTTGGCAGTGCAGAATTGAGCGCCGTATTGGCCAGAGCGCTCATTGGCAAACTTATCTGCTTCAGGGAGGGTAATACTTGCCCTAGACTATTGCGTTTTATGAGACGGGCGTTCTCAGGGACTGATATCGGCCCTGAGGACTATGTGTCCCGTGTTACAGAGCGCATTGACTTCCTGAAGCAGAAAGTGTATGCATGGGCGACCCGTATTCGTAGGTATAAGCGGCGAGTAGAGCGATACACTCAGAACCGCACCTTCCAGAGTGATGAAAGGTGGGTTTATATAGGGCTTGGGAGCGACCGGCCCAAGGTGTGGTTGTTGCCTTCCGGATAATGATGACTCGGGAAGTCGAGCGAGCCTCCGATCCAGTACCTTACATGGGGGCTATTACCATCTGCTCCCAAGATGTAGCTCGTGCAGTCCGTCCGTTGCCCAACTGAAAGCCTCCAGGTCCGGACGGGCTGCACAATTTCTGGATTAAATGGTTCATAAGGTCGCACGCTCTCTTGGCGGCTCAGTACCAGACTGCTTTGGAGTCTAGTTTGCTACCCCAGTCCCTAACGACAGGAGTTACCCACCTGCTCGGACCCGATAAATTATAAGCCGATCACGTGTTTACCGACGGTCTATAAAGTCCGTACATCCATTTTGAGAGCTAAAATTAACAAACATATAGACACCAACACCACCATGTCTGCCTCTCAAAATGGATTTAGGAACGGCTCCCGCGGTACTAAGGAGCTACTTCTCATTGATATGGCCATTAGCCAACAGGTTCGCCATTCCCGAAAAGATCTGTCGACATACTGGATAGATTATAAAAATGCCTATGACTCGGTGCCACATACATGGCTCATGAGGGTGCTGGAGCTGTATAAAGTAGATGCAACTCTGCGCACCTTTGTGATGTCGTGTATAGGGCTATGGAGAACAGTCCTTCACTATCCAGGATGTCGAAATATCCAGAGGAATAGCGAACCGATAAGGATCGTGTGAGGCATATTTCAGGGCGATAGTTTGAGTCCACTCTGGTTCTGCTTAGCTCTGAATCCTCTTAGCACACTGCTGGAGGATTCAGGGCTTGGCTATCGGTTGAGGAGAGGTGGTCAGGTTATATCTCACCTCTCTACATACATGGATGACCTAAAACTCTTTGCCCCCAACAATTTGCAACTGATGAAAATGAAATGAAAATGAAAAATGTTTTATTTGTTTTACAAGTAAAGTTAACAACTAGTGATTGGAGCCTCCTTTTAACTGAATGAAACTGATGGAGCTACTGAAAGTAACTGAAGCTTTCAGTAGCGCCATCAGGATGGAATTTGGTGTGGACAAATGTGCGGTCATGCATGTAAAGCGAGGGGGGATTGTGGAATCCGTGAGAACCCAACTCGCAGATTCCATAAACCTTAGAGCCCTCTCCGCATCAGAAACCTATAAATATTTGGGTATGTCAGAAGCGTTGGGCATCAATATTACTGACATGAAGCAATCGGTGAAAGAGCGCCGCTTCTTTGGCCGCCTGAAGAAAGTATTTAATAGTCTTCTATCAGGCGGAAACAAGGTGCGTGTGCGCGCCTTCAACGGTTGGGTCATGCTGGTTTTTATGTACTCTTTCGGCATACTCTAATGGACTCAGAACGAACTCGACGCCCTGGATAGGACTACTCCATTTATTTAAAAATCAACCTTAAATGGTGTTATTTGCTGACGATACTTCCTTAATTTATAAGGTAGATAGACGTGCTACAAATTTTGACGACGTAAATAACGCCCTACTGCAGGTCCAAAATTGGTTCACTGCTAATAATTTAGTATTAGATGGAAAAAAAACTAAGTGCATAAATTTTCTTTACCAAATGTCTAAAGTAGTAATTGTGAGATATTATTGAATCAAGAGAAACTAGAATTTGTCGATAAAACTGTTTTCCTGGGGATCACGCTCGACTCAAGGCTACAATGGGGTCCTCATTTAACATCTCTTGCAGGACGGCTAAGTTCAGCAGCATATGCTGTCTGAAAAATCCGTCAATTTACTGATGTAGATACCGCGAGGCTAGTCTATTTCAGTTATTTTCATAGTATCATGTCTTACGGTATTTTATTTTGGGGACGAGCTGCAGACATCGAGTCTATTTTTATTCTGCAGAAAAGAGCGATCAGAGCCATTTATTATCTCCGCAGGCGCGACTCTCTTAGGGAACTGTTTAAGGATATTAACATCATGACGGTACCTTGTCAATCTATGAAAACATCATGTACCTACTCGTACGTAAGAAAAAATTTACATCTTTTTAGTAAAAGAGGTGATAGACATACTTAATTATAGTACAAGAAATAGGGACCTATTTGTACAACCAGGTTTCAGGCTGGCTAAGGTAGACTCATCTTTAATGGGGTACTGTTTAAAATGTTACAACAAAATTCCTCCCCACATAGGTACTTCAACTTAATGAGACGAAATTCAAATCTTGTATAAAACGCACACTACGTAGGCAGGCATATTATAAGTTGCGGGATTACATCACTGATAAAAATGCTTGGCTCATTACTGGTCCTGCTCCACAACTAATTGACATACACATTGATTAACATTGTGAAAATACTGTTGGAGCTGCTGAAGATTGTAAGACCATCTTTGTATTGTATAAACTCAATTTCCTTTGTATTATATAATTGCATAGCACAGGTGTGAGTACTATGTACTAAAGAGCTACCATTTACCGGGTAGTATGTAGTATTTCATTGACTTGAATGAGCCGTGGCGGCTGTGAGTATGTCATGCTCACTCAAATGTCTCGCTGATGGTAGCGCGTGTGTTGGATCATTTAGCTCCCTTCAAAATGGTTGAGCTGAATGGTGCTGATCCATGCATCATATTCGTGAACGGGCGCCCGCCGTCAGTTGGGACTGGTCATCTCTTAGCTGCCATGGCTTATTTTAATTTATTTTAAGTTTTTGAATGTTTTTTTTTTTATTTTTATTACGGACGCTTTTACGAACGTGCACGTCTTTCTACATTGTTCTCTCATGCATAATTTCAAAATGAATGATGTAACTAATATTTTGTATCAATATTTTTATTTAAAAGAGTGTCCGTGGAGTTTCTTGCCCGTTCTTCTCCATAGGTACCTACTACGCTTTGGAATGGGCCACTAGCTTCATATTTTTGACTGACCGACCCCTTGACAATTCAAAAGTGCCTGTAAATTATTTAATTGAAATAATGGCTTTGAGTTTATGTCGCGAAAATTTGGAGGTCGAGGCTTTTTAAACGCTAAGACCCTCCACAATCGCGAGATATGTAGTCTCAGGGAATATTTCCTAGAAGCCGACGTGAGGATGCATCGAGATATGGTCGCAGTGGACAAGGGCCTTAACCCGCTCTCCTTGGCTAAAGAGAACTTGAACTAAAGCGCAAGCCTGTAGTGCTTGACACTAGAACAATCGCAAGGAGGTATGGCAGAGTAAGGAGCTTTACGGACGCTACTTCCGGGCCCTACATGGACCCGATGTAGATTTACTAGCGTCCGTATAGCCTGGCTGCGTTTTGGTGCAATTATGGACGAAGTTATTATGACGAACAATTAGTGAAGATTCATTATGAAGGACGGCACGGATGACATCTGTCGGGCATGCCACTATTCTCGTCTAGTTAACGAATAGTACCTACTTGCATAGACACAACCTTATAGCCAGGATTATATATCAGCAACTTGCTCTGAAATACAGGCTTGTGGAATCAGAAGTACCGTACTTCTATTTTTATAATTTTTTAATGTTTTTATATATTTTTAATTCTAAAATTTAAAAATATAATTTAGATATATGTACCTATATAGTAAAATATGAGAAATAAATCAAAACATATAACACTCAATTATAAAAGGAAATAAAATGAAATACAAAACAAATTAATAATAAAAACATTTAAAAAATTATAATAATAACAGTAATATAGGCTTGGATATTTTAGGCTTTTGCCTCGTTTACGTTCATACATCTGGTCATACACGCACGCCGGTTGCGAGTAGGGTCAGTGCGCCGGTTTCGCGACCACCTCCGGTAACCGACCACTTGTCTGACTAGGGTTCTTTAATTAAAGATAATAACCTTTCTTTAGGGCATAACAATAAATAGTATGTCTTAAATATTATTTGAATAGTTACATAATAAGAATTTACTAAATTTTATACGAACCGCTTGACCCAAAATAAAGAAAAATTACGCTAAATTCTCGTGTTGATTCAGTGGTGTGTGAACGTGCTGCGCAAGAGCAAAAAATTAGCAAGGCGCGCGGCGTTCCAATCTAAGTTTTGCTACTTATTTTAAGTTTTTTACTCAAATTAGAAACATGGGTACTTCAATTATTTATTGATTTCAATTATTTAATTGCATTTAAGTCAATTTTTACCATATATTAAACTAAAACCCAGTGGTCGGTTACTGAAATGCATATTTTAATAATACGTTAGAAAGCGACCAGGTGGTCGTATTCTGACTCACACAGTTTTATTTTGTTTTGCTTATTATGTTCTCAATGTTTTATTTATGGTTACACTATTTAGAGTTTTGGTGTTGTAAAAGCCTAAACATGCAATTCTTCAGTAAACGACCATGTTTTTTTGATAAAACTTATTTAATATATCCACAAATATTGGTCCTAAAAGGTGGTCGCTAAGTGATACAGTTAGAAAAGTACGATACTAGTTTGCGACCACCAAGATTTATTACGAAAAGAACGATGGCTGCAACCTAAAGTTTAGCTTAAGTATGTTCAGTATTCGAGCACATGTGATTATTTGATTTAGTTTATGTAGTTTTTTTCAAGATGATGCCTTCGGAAGCAAGTCCCTAAAAGGAAGAAAAAGACTTGGAGCACTGGTAAACAGTTTCAGGGATATCAAATCCCCTGTCTCGCTCCTCTGAGCAGTTGGATGGGGCTCGTTTTCTCATCCTGGTTCTGAACAGTCATGGTGGCAGCGTCATACGAGCATCTCAACACTTCGATATGGCGCCAGTCAATTCAACATCGTTGCAGAGAGGCCAGAACTGCCCATATTTCGATGGTGTCGAATGCTTTATCGTAGTCCACAAATGCCAAACACAGTGGCTGATTATACTCGTCGGTCTTTGCAGTACTTTCTCAGTACAATTTGCCGAACAGTATGGATGTGGTCTACGGAACTAAAGCCTTTTCGAAATCCGGCTTGTTCTAGAAATAGAAATAGAAATCATTTATTTGCCAATAATGTAGGTATACAGATATGATGGTAATTTTTACGAGAGTCCCGATACATTTTGCCGTACGGCATGCAAAATTATTTATCATAAAACATTCAGTAATCAAAAAAATAAACAAAGAAACATAAAAAAATTGCATTCCATTCACTCAACTTTTGCTAACATTATTAACGATTCACAATATGACGTTCGGAATTAGTCCCAATGCCAATACTAAGAATTACAAAAATAAATAAAAAATGTCAGTAACTTAAACTACAAATGTCAATCAATTTAATTAAAAATGGCTGAAGACAAAGTTACAAAA
This sequence comes from Xanthia togata, assembly GCA_963853775.1. NCBI lineage: Eukaryota > Metazoa > Arthropoda > Insecta > Lepidoptera > Noctuidae > Xanthia > Xanthia togata. The sequence continues at coordinate 23,396,649 of OY970791.1, forward strand.
TAATGTCAATAATCTAAATTTTTACTATCTCGATAAATTAAGTCACAAAATGTCAACAAATTAATTTTAAAATGTCAGCAAATTCTATTATTAGATTCAATTACAAATGTCAATAAAAAGTCAAAAATATATATATAACATTAGAATTGGAATATAATGTAGAAATGTAACTAAAATTAAATCACAAGGAAGCAGAATAAACCCCTTTAACAGAAAGTTTTGTCAGTGACAAAATCTTTAATTGTGTAGTAACACTTGTCCAATAGCAGTATAGTTAACTTTTTTTTTTTAAACTTTAATGGGTAATTATTTTAAATGTAACGTCAGTTTATTATATATAATAGGACCCATGGTTAGGATGTTGTTTTTAAGTAAAGACGTTTGGTAACCACCTGTGTAAAGTTGATACTTATATTGTGACCTTATTGGTCCTGATCGTTGTCTTATATCCACTAATGACGTAAACAGGTGCTTATTCATTCTAACGAATAGGGCAACTTCTAGTATATACAACGATGGCAACGTAAGTATCCTTAAAGATTTAAAAACAGGCCGACAGCTTTCTGTAGTTTTAAGACCTGTCATTGATCGAAGGCACCGTTTTTGGGCCCTAAATATCCTTTCTCTCTCACTGCAGTTTCCCCAAAAGATGACACCAAATCTTAGTGAGGAAGCAACTAAACCATGATATGCTATTACTAATGTATTGATGTTTACTTTTTTTGAAAGGCTATAGAGTACATACGCCGTTTTACTTAATTTATTACACACGTCTTCAGCTTGATGTTTCCATGTCAGTTTATTGTCGATGTGTACTCCTAGAAATTTTGTTACTGTAGTTGTATCAACGTTTTGGTCATTAAACTTTACTACCATATTTTCTGGCTCTAGCCGCTAGTAAAAATGCATGACTTGTGTTTTATTTAGATTTATCACTAGATTATTTTTATTAAGCCAATCTATAATTGTTTTAAGGGTGTCGTTTATATCTTTTTTGTATTCCGTTTTATCTATGCATTCAATTATAGCTGTGCTGTCATCCGCAAATAATGTCATTGGATGATAAATTTGACGTGGTAGATCGTTAATGTAAAGCAGAAATAATAATGGCCCAAGTACAGACGCCAGCACGCCAACCTGTAAACCGAAACTGTAAAATTTTCCCAATCTACTTTGAACCTTATGCTTTAGCTATAAAGTTGAAAATCTGTTAAAGAAATTTGACAGATTGTAGTAGGTTGGTGTGCTGGCGTCTGTACACTACCTTGCGGAACCCCAAACTTAGGTATTCTACAAGAGGATGAATATTTTAATTCACGCTTAGTTTTAGTACATACTCTCCATATTTCTGTGTACTGTTTCCGATCAGTGAGGTAAGACTTTATTAGGTTTAGTACGTTGCCTCTTATACCGTAGTCTTCAAGTTTATTTAAGAGGGTGTCATGTTTTACATAATCGAATGCTTTTGTCATGTCAGTGAAAATTGCACAAACAGGATTTTTCTTATCAACATTCTTCATGATCACTTTTAAAAGATCAAATATTGCCATGTTAATATTTTTATTCTTTCGAAAGCCCTTTTGCTCATCGCATAAAATATTATTTTTTATTACAAATGTGTACATAGATTCATATATAACCTTTTCGAATATCTTAGAAAATACTGAAATTAAAGCTACTGGTCTGTAGTTTGAGATGTCTTCCTTATTGTTTTTTTTTATGTAGTGGTTTTATGACAACAGTTTTCAATGGATCTGGAAATATACCTGAGCTTATGCATGCATTTATTATATGGCTCAATGGTTTGGCTATGATGTCTGAAACAAATTTTACTGCCGCGGTAGAAACTTCGTCGTATCCAACACTTTTTTTATTTTTTAAATGTTTTATTATACGCATAATATCTTGAGGTATCACTGGGGGCATGAATAAAGAATTCTTGATATTAATATTGCCACTTGTCTTGCCCATGTGTTTCCTAGTTACGTTTTGTACCTGATCAACGAAGAAATCGTTAAATGACTCAGCAATTTGCTCAGGGTTTTTCACCAGTTTATTATCTTTATTTATTTGCATAATAGGTTCTTTTAACTGATTGTTATTATTAATTACCTGCCATGACACCTTTGATTTATTTTGAGAACAATTAATAAGGTAATTATTCTGAGCTATTTGAGTGAGATTTATAATTTTTTTTAGTCTCCGTGAATAATTTTTAAATGTATTTTTACTTTCACTTGAGGGTGCTTTTCTATATTTCCAAAGTAGTTTTCTTTGTTTCCTGCTAGAAATCCTTATTCCACGCGAAATCCATTTTACTTTTTTTTCCGGTTTTACATTAATTAATTGTATTTGAAAGCATAAATCATAAAATAAACGAAATAGTTCTTGAAACTTATCATATGACTCATTAGGGTTATTTGTTTCGAATACCTCAGAAAAAGACAGACTTTGAAGGTGTTTTTTGAACAATGTTAAATTGTCATTGGATAAGTTACGTTTATTAATGTGCCAGGAATTTAGTGTGCATGTTTTGTTCACCTGTATTTTTAAAAATTGAGCAGTGTGGTCGGATAATGCAAAATCGATTATTCCACTCACGCATTTTTGTCTGGAATTATGAGCAAAGTTATCTAGACAAGTGCCGCTTTTGGGTCTGGTCGGTTGCTTGAATTCTAATTTAAGATTATAGTTAAGTAATAAATTTTCGAAGACTAATGTTATGTTATTTCTTTTTAGTGTGTTAATGTTAAAGTCCCCGCACAAAACAATTTTTTTACTGAACTTAGTACATAATTGCTTCAGTAAAATGTTTAAACTATCCAAAAAAGAATTTATACTTTGTGTTTTATTCGGAGGTCTATAGATGCATACAACAATTAATCCCTGTTGAGTTAATTCTATTGCACAATATTCAAATACACCTGTGATAGATGTGTTAGGAAGTTCCTTATAATCGTACCTATTTCTGATAAGGATACCCGCTCCTCCACGCTTCTGATGGGTTCTTGAATAACACGATGCAAGCTTGAAGTTAGGTATTTTAATTAATGATTCCTGCCCAGCGGTTACGAAGTGTTCAGTTATGCATAGTACATCGATGTCGATGTTTTTTTCAGAGCGCAATTCATGGATATGCTTTGTCAACATATCAGATTTATTCAGAAGTCCAGCGATATTTTGGTGCAGGATATTCATATGTTTATAATAGAAAAAACTGATCGCTCGTTGTTTTAATATTCTTTTGCTCATTTGTAATTTCAGTAGTACTAGTTGAGGCAGAGTTGACATGAGTGTCAATCTTTGCGATTGGCAAAACTTCTTGAGAACCGAATAATCTGTAGTCAATCCTTATCCTGCACATAATCTGGTCAAATATGTTTCTCGATCCGTATTTATTTATTTTTCCAGTGTTATAGGAAAACATTTCGTGCGATAGGGTAAAATTGCTATCAAAAAAATAGGCGTATTCATTATTTTTTATGTCTGACAGGAGGAGGTTATTGAAAAGTTCCACTTTATAATTATGTATTAATGCACCTTTTACGTATATCGGGGTGCAGATAACAATATTGGTGTGGGTTACATTCTTCAGCGAGTAGTTTAGGTTGTGAAGTATATTTACATAGTCACCATTTTGCAGATCTTTTTCTCCAATGAAGATCAGGCAGTAGTCATTCATTGAGAAGTCTTTTAATTTGTATTGAATGGTTCTTAAGAAATCTGTTGCGGTGACTTTAGGTACTAAATAATGACAATACTTAAACTGATTAGAGAATACCTCTTCGATTAAGGGCAGAGTCCCCCTTGTCCAATTGCTGCTGAAGATAGAAAGCTTATTTTTGTGATAAACGCCTGCCACATTCTGATGGCTGGGACTCATCAAATCTCCTGGTGAGAGGGTTCGTGACGATTCTCGAGAACAGCTTGTATTCGTGGCTCAGAAGTGAGATGGGTCTATAGTTCTTTAGCAAGGTTTTGACACCTTTTTTGAAGAACAGAACCATCGCACCTCTGCTCCACGCCTCGGGCGTTATACCCTCATGGATGACTGGAACTCCGCCCGCTTGCCCGTTGCCAAGTGCGGATTCCCAATTAAGAAGCAGAAGCTTCTGAATACTGTCAATTTTTTTTTGTCACTAACCATTTATCAAAGAATCCCTTCAAAGAAGATCGTCCAGGACAAATTGGTGTGGAACAGGACAAAGTGACTTCTCTATGCCCTAAAACTTGATAAGTTTTTAGCTCCAAAGGGATATCGAAATTTGTACCAGGTTAAATCGCGCAACGAAAAAGATTTATTTTATTTGATTAATTTAATTTTAAAAAAGTTAAATCCGATGGTTAAATACTATTTGTGTTGATGATTATTAGATGTTTGATCTAAACTGAAAAATAAATAATATTTTTTATCCATAAAAGTGGTTTTTTAACAGTGGTCGTAATCTAGCGTACTAGTGGTCGTCAACCGAAATAAGTTATCGTTATCTAGCATTTCGGCTATTTTTGCACTTTTTCCATAATTTTTCATAATATATGAATGGAAGCGTGATATTTTATATTTTATTTCACAACTAGACTATATTTAGAACCAATTTACATTGTCGGAATCAAAATATACGTCATTTACACGCAAAGTAGTTACTTTGCGTGTAAATGACGTATATTTTGATTCGTCCAAAGTTAGGAACTCAACTAACTGGTCGCCAACCGGCGCAATCACCCTACTACGCATCTGACCTTTCTGAATAACATCACCAATAAGGTCAGTATATGTCCTCCTAGGGCGTCCGCTCCCGGCGTTCCCACTCACAACTGTCTTGTCAATACAATTTGTTAGTCGCCTTTCATTCATCCTCTCAACATGACCAAACCATCTCAGCATACCCTTTTCAATGTTTATCAATACATCTTCTTTTAAATCACATCGTTGTCTTATCACATCATCCAGCCATAGTCACACCACACACGCATTTTCACAGCATTGATTCTACTTTCATGCTTCTTTTGCTACACCCACCATTCACTTCCATACATAAGCGTGGACCTCGAGCCTTTTTGGATATCAAATCGCTGATCACAATCGTATTTATAGCACCATTCACTTTATTTCCCGCATTTACTCTCCTTTTCACATCTTCATCAATCTTCCCATCCCTTGTAAACAAACTCCCCAAATATACAAACTCACTTACTTGCTCCACACTCTTATCATTTACTTTTACATCACACACCGATACATCCTTTTTTTTTTAAACTATATAACCTTCGTCTTATTCACATTTATTTATTTCCTTTGGAAGACTTACAGCTAAACAAACCAGAATAAGACATTGAAAATGTGACTGACAGCCAATTACAAGTCTTCACATACACGTAACAGAATAATGATTTAAGAAATCTGTGAACAACACAGTACTGCCGACAAAAACAATAAGTCGCCAAAGCCAAAATTATACAGTAGTAATAATTATTATGCACATAGATGAAGACAACAAAAATAATGGTTAAAAAGCTACTCAGGCCAACATAACTTATTGGCCTGAGTAGTAACAACAAAGTTAAGACTCATCTTATATGCTTCATCCATCACAGTCACCATGTCTTGCAACTGTTCTGCGGAAGGTGACAGGCATCTCATTCATCTTCAATCCGCACTCACCCTCTTTCAAATCTGTCAGACAACTATCCATGTACAAGTTAAAGAGCCACGGTGACGCTACACAACCCTGTCTAACACCCCTCGAGATGCAGATCCAGTTCGTGTATGCCCCATTTATCCTAACACAAGCACTGGAATCCTTGTATAAAGATTTCAGTGCCGTACATGGATAGTGAAAACCACACTTATTCTCTCCACACACTGACATAGGCCTTCTCCAAATCAGCGAAAGCACAGTAGACTTTCTTGTGCTTTGCCAGATGTTTTTAGGCTATCCACCTTAGGGAGAAGATCTGCTCCTTACAGCCCATTCCATCTCTAAATCCTGCCCGCATATTCAATATTCTCTCATTTGTCACTGTTATCACTCTATTTTATAAGACCTTCGCATACAGTTTGCCGATAACACTAAAAAGGTTAATACCACGGTAGTTTTTACACTCTTGCTGAGAGCCTTTTCCCTTATATAGAGGTACGATCACAGCCTTGATCACAGCCTTGCGTACAGACGCCAGTACATCAACCTACTACAATTTTTCAAATTTCTTTAATAGATTTTCAACTTTATCACTAACATATAAGATTCAAAGTTGATTAGGAAAATTTGACAGTTTCGGGTAGGTTGACGTGCTAGCGTCTGTACCTTAGTGAGACTTCAAGCACATAGCAAATAATAGATTTCTATTCACGTAGTAGATATTTGACATCACTTCCGGCTTTCACGCAAACTCAAAACACGTTGTTTTGAGTTTTCAAAACACGTTGTTTTGAGTTTTCAAAACACGTTGTTTTGAGTTTTCATTCCGTTCCACCAAGAAAACACATTCCCTATGGTATAATATAACATCACGCCTAGAACTATCGTCAAAGGAAGTCCTGTAGGTAAAGTCCACGCGTATATTACATCCACATTTCGTCAATTTGATTAATCGCATAACATAAAATCACGCCTTGTTTCCCTAGAGGGTTGGGCAGAGGCATCGGATTAAACCCAAGATCTGTACTTACCGGTAAAAAAAAAACAATTGTAGGGACAATTCAAACTACTTTTCGACCAAATAAAAATAGAAATGGAAACGCAAACAAATATTATATTCGAAAAAATGGACGAAAAACTAGAACCACTAATAAATGAAAATAAAATTTAAATATTAGAAAAGAAAATTGAGTATTTCGAAAAGAAAAAAAGAAAAACAACATTCTATATTTTGGTTTGGATGAGAAAATTGACTCTTCTTTTGTGTTGCTCCAGAGAGTCCAAGAAATTTTTAAACAAGTTCTAAAAATTACCTTGGAAGCTAGCGATGTATCAAAAATCCACCGCACCGGTCCCATCAAAGACAAAAAAATAAGACCTGTTCTCATTAGTTTTGCGAATAACTGGAAGAAAAGCGAGATATTAAAAATGAAAAGGAGCCTGAAAGATGGTTACATCACTGAAGATTTTCCTAAAGCAGTACTAGAAAAAAAAGGGAATTAAAGCCGAAACTAATAGAATAACGCGCGAAAGGAAACACTGCATACATTAAATACGATCAACTGGTACTGAAAGAGGGGAACCCAATCAAAGAAAAAAGGAAAACAGACAAATTGACTTCGCCGGATAACCAGAAGCAAGCCAAAAAGACAACAGGAACCAACAGTTCTATAATGAAGGAAAATATAAAGAACACATATGATTTTATGAGACCAAGGTCAAGCTCAATCACTAATATTTCAAACAACTCTAAGTAGCAAATAAACAATAGCAACCAGAGACAGAACAACCTCAATCCGGCTGGTCCCCGTGAGGTTGCACGATCATCACCCCCCCCCCCCCTCCCCCATAGAAATACATCCCTACATCAAATTCACGTCGTCAGATTTACGTTGCAACGTTAAACGTTAGAACGTTAATGTCGGACAACAGACTACAAGAATTGGAAGAAGCTATAACACATAAACAATGGGATGTCATAGGTCTTTGTGAAGTAAGAAGAATAGGAGAAGAGATAAGAGAATATGAGAAATATATTTTTTATTCTTACGGTAAACAAAAAGGTATGTATGGAATGGGATTCCTAGTAAAAAAATATTTAACAGATAAAATAATTAGCTTCCAAGGAATATCAGAAATAAAAGAAAAAGCTGAAATGTGGAAAAGCTCCTGGAGATGATAAAATATCTAACGAACTACTAAAACAGTCTCTACCAGCGATATCCAAATATGTGACCCATCTTTTTAATGAAATAACACCAACTGAAGAAATACCCATTCATTAAACGAAATCAACCATCATCCTACTACACAAAAAAGGTGACAAAAATTAAATACATAATTATAGACCTATAAGCCAGACCTATAAGCCTAAGTCCAATCTATACAAAGTGTTTTCTAAAATAATACTCGGGCGAATATCGAAACACCTGGAAGAAAACCAACCGAGGGAGCAAGCTGGATTTCGCGCCGATTATTCTACCATCGACCATATTCATGTTGTTAAGCAAGTAATTGAAAAGCTCAATGAATATGGGCAAACTCATACTCAAAGCATTTATTTCAATTAAACCATTTACAGGCACTTTTGAATTGTCAGAGTCAGTCAGTTAGTCAGAAAGTTGAAGCTAGTTGCCCATTCCAAAACGTAGATCTCTATGGAGAAGAACGGGCAAGAAACACCAAGGACACTCTTTTAAATATAGAAATTACAAAATCCTGGGTACATTACTCTTGTTGATTCTAAATGTGAGAACAATGTAAAAAAAAATATAAAATCAAAAACGATTAAAAATATAAAGCTTAAAAAAAAGCCCTGGCAGATAAGAGATGACCTGTCTCAACTGACGGCGCCCGTTCACGAACATGACGCGTGGATCAGCACCATCCAGCTCAACCATTTTGTAGGGAACCGAATGATCCAACACACTCGCCACCATCAGCGAGACATTCAGGCGTCTGCCTCGAATTTTGCGGGCAGCGGGGCTGCGGCGGCGGCGGCGGCGCGGGAGCGGCAGGATCTTATGCGTAAAATCAAATGGACCGGTTCTCGAAAAAAGCGGCGCGGGGGCGGGCAACAAGCGGTGCACTCCAGTCAAGCGGTGACCGCCCGCGCCGCCGCCGCTAACCGCCCCGCTGCCCGCAAAATTCGAGGCAGAGGCCTAAGTGAGCATGACATACTCTCAACTACCCTGCTCTTTCAAGTCAAAATACAACCAAAACTATAGTTTGCCATGTTGTAGGTATTTAAAGAATTTTACCACCAAAAGAAAGAAAATCAATATTATCTATTGGAGTATTCAATTCAATTCAATTCAAAATATTTTATTTCACATAAACCTACAAGTGCACTTATGAAACGTCAGAAGCTAGGTGCACGGTTCCAATTGGTCGTTTCCTATGGAGAAGAGCCGGCAAGAAACTCCACGGTTACTCTTTTAAAAATAAATGGTATTTACAATATTTTCGAGTTACAGTGTTTATAGGTATGAGAGGACACTGAAGGCCTATCAACAAGTACCAGGTACTTAGCAAGATAGAAAACGATCGACAGATCTAAAAGTCGGTTATGCCTACAACGTTCTCACATTCACAAAATATAAAAGAGAATCTATATTTAAAAAAAAAACAATTAAAAACCTATTTAAACTAAATGGCATGACTGCCACTAAAGCTGTAACAAATCTATAAAAAATATAGTATAGTGAAGTTATATAATGTCAAATAATGAAAAGAATAAGTCAAAAAAGTACGTAAAAGAAAAAAATGAAAAATAGGTAAAATCAAATAATCATCTTAATTTGGGAGCAGTTAATAGACATAATTACATAGTAATGCCGTTATTGAGGTACCAGGGAAGCCACATGTGCAGAAGGAATTATTGCCAAACTTCCTTGTCTTCAACGTAGTCTTTAATCTTATAATATGCTTTTTTGATAAGGACACGTTTAATGTGGGTTTTGAACTTTCCATCACTAAGTTCTGTAACAGAATTTGGCAACTTGTTATAAAATCGAATACTGTTTATAACAAATGACTAACTAGTTTTAGCTAACCTAAATTTGGGTATCACAATTTCATGTTTTCTACGTGTATTTATATTATGGATATCGCTTCTAATTTTGAAAAGTCCTAAGTTTTTCCGAACATACTAAATACTTTCTAAGATATAAAGAGAAGGCTGAGTTAGTATATCAATTTCTTTGAATTTATTTCTAAGGGACTCACGAGGACCCATTTTATAGATAGCGCGAATAGCCCTCTTTTGTAAAATAAAAATGGAATCTACGTCAGCTGCCGATCCCCACAGCAAAACGCCATAAGACATAATACTGTGGAAATAAGCAAAGTATACTAACCTAGCTGTGGCTACATCAGTCATCTGCCTTATTTTTCTTACTGCATATGCAGCCGAACTTAATCTACCTGAAAGAACTCTAATGTGGGCGCCCCATTGCAATCTCGAATCTAAAGTAATTCCTAGAAATACGGTTTCCGTAATAGCTTCTAGTTTCTTACCATCAAGTTTTAAATTTAGACCTACTTGAGGTACATTTGGTAATGAGAACTTAAGACATTTAGTTTTGTTCGCATTAAGTAAAAGATTATTAGCTGCGAACCATTTCGAAAGAACTGCTAGACTATCGTTGACATGTATAACATCCGTTTCAATAATTAAAACTTCAATAATTAAAACTTGGTTAAATAAAAATAAACGTTATGTTCGTAGTCAGAAAAAATAAAAAAGGGGAAGCAACTCTACCAATTTTTTTTTTTATTTTTAACTAGTGAGCCCAAGTGGCTGTGGAGCAGGACCAGCATTTAGCCAAGCATTTTTATCTACGATATAATCATCCAACTTATAGTATGCTGTCTACATAGTGTGCGTTTAATGCAAGTTTTAAATTTCTTCTCATTTAGTTGAAGAATATCGAGTGGTATTTTATTATAACATTTTACACAGTACCCCAAGAAGATCTAATTTGTTCCTATTTCTTGTGTTAAAATTATGCCTGTCACTTATCTTACTGGGCAACTGTACTATATGGCATTCGTCGATTACATTATGGCTTTTGATTAGCTGAGTCATACCTATATCTGGAAAACGCTAGAAAACCAAGGAGTAGAAGGAAAATACATAAAAATCATAAAATAAATCTACAAAAACACCACAGCAACAGTCCAACTTGAACAACATGTGATTATTATTATTATTTCTATAAACAAGTACTTACAACATTACAGTTTTATGTAAAATACATTTTTGGATTCATTTATTTCTCAACTTCGACTGAAAACAAACTGTTTTAATTTTGGATTCCCAAGACCTTAATTGGAAACAAAAGTGGATTGAGGTTATTAGGTTAAGCAGAAATCAAGAATACGTACTGTAGTTGAAAAGTATCTAAATATAAAATTCCACCACATTTCAAAACTAGATACTATATCCAGAAGTCGGGATACAAAAAGACAGTACTACCGGAAACTAACGCAACACAAAGGTGTTTAAAAATTGTCTATTTTATTTTTATTAAACGTACCTAACAGTAAAAAAGTGTTTTATTTATAAGAATTTATTTTTCATGAACATAACTCAATCAATCTGCCTAGCCTTTTCCCAACTATATTGGGGTCGGCTTCCAGTCTAACCGGATGCAGCTGAATACCAGTATTTTACATGGAGCGACTGCCTATCTGACCTCCACAACCCAGTAACTGGGTAATACGATACCCCTTGGTAAGACTGGTTGTCAGATTTTCGGGCTTCTGACGACCCGTAACGACTGTCAAAGATTCACGAATGACAGCCGGGACCAACGGCTTAACGTGCTTTCCGAGGCACGGAGGAGTCTCGGTATGTAAAGATGGTCACCCATCCACAGACCAACCCCGGCAAGCATAGCTTAACCTGATGGATCGACCCGTGCGGCAGTTATTACTTAGCCACGAGCTCCTAACTATTCAATCAGAATTGGGATAAAAAGTTTTTAGCAGTGTTGCCAACTCAGTGGATTTTCCACTAGATCTGGTGGTTTAGATTAGCATTTTAGCAGACAAATTTTGGTTTTAGTGGCTAGTGGATTTTTATAGTGGCTTAGATTGTTTCATTTAGTGGTACTGCTAGACATTTAACCACCAGCACAATTTACATATCTACAGGAAAGAACTTGAACGTTTACATTACATGATGGGTATATTTTTTGATATGTAGGCAACACTCCTAGGCTAGGTGGTGTTTGTCGGGTATTCCCCGAAAAGAGTTTGTCAATTTCTTAAATTATTTTGATTATAGTCTTTATTTGTATGACTACTAGGTCAAATCTGATTTGAAATAAGGTTTGTAAATGTTTGTTTCGTATGCATGCACAAAAATATAACTTTGTTACTTTTGTTAGTAACTTAGTACAGTTTTGGTTTTGCATCGGCACGACAATGAATGTTTCATTTTATTAATTTTGTAAAACTAATATGCCTAAGCCACAGTATACTCAAAAGTTCCGTGATAGTTGGTTACGTGACTCACAATTAAAGGACAAGTGGTGGAAAGTACTGGTGGTCTAGTTGCTAAGTGCAAATTATGTGGTTCAATTTTAAGGAATCATTATGGAGATTTAAAGAATCATGGATTATCCAAAAAGCACTTGCAAAATTCAAAGGTAACCAATTCTCACAATTCGTGCGGGTTTAAAACGCGAAGGAAAATGCTGCAATAACTACGTTACCGAACAGCGTAGTGCAAAAAATTGGAACTAAAGAAGTGTATTCTTCAAAATCAGAAGTTGTAGAAGAAGCTGATTCTTCCGAAGATGATTTTAAATCTATATTTTGTTTGTCTTCTTGTAACTTTGTACCTAACAGAAATAAACTGATTTTGTGATACAATTTAGGATAATGTTTTTTTTTGCCAAAAAGTATTTTGATAATGTTAGTGGTTTTCTGGTGGTTTGAAGGATAGCAAAACTTAGTGGTTTTCTGGTGGGTTAACACGCTAGAATTTGTGGGTTTGTGAAAAATTTGTTGGCAACACTGGTTTTTAGTGGCAACATTTTTTTCTTAGCACACAGACGCATGGCAAGTGTTGCGACACGAGGTCACGCACACAACTCTGTACACGACGCTTCACTTATTTGAATGCCATTGTTGGCGTACGCTCCGTCTACCTTATTTATTTGGTCTGAGATAATAGCATGTAAGTTAAAAAGGTCAGCGAATAAAGGCTTTTATTGTATTATATTGTCTGTTTTTCTTTTTACAGTGGTAATTCTGGAAGTGCTCTCATCACTAAAGACTACACAGAACTGCGACTGGTTTCCTTCAGATCCAGAAGATTGCCAGCTCTGATGGTGTAGGTACACCAATGTTACTTGTCAGATATTTGAAAGATACCTTCCTAGACGAGATAGTGGTTACAATAAAGTAGTTAGGTAGTTAAATATTTTGTCTTTATTTTTCCAATCAAGTTTAGAAAATTTGATATCTTACAGAACCATGTTATCTATGATCTACCTGAATAATAACTGATGACGGATTATATTGATAGATTTGGGAATGAGATTTCCATTTTTCAGCCCAGCCGGCAGCCCCAAGATTCAGAATCATCTACAAAATCATTGGCTTCAAACTATTCATATAACATACAACTACCTATGCATCCAGAATTCTGGATTAATTAAATATAAATTAGGTACCTAAATAAGTACATAAAATCAGGGACCGAAACCGGTATGATGATCAATACGGGTAATTTTTCTTCAGGTATTTTTTTTAACCATAATTCTTAAATTAAATACAACCAGTATTAATACCGGTTACCGAAATAAAAATTACGTGTATGTTTCTGACACGTGCCGTCGGCATTAGTCAAAGGACGCCCATCGCCTGTGTGTGTCAGAGTCGAGTCTACACCCCCGTTCCGGCGAATGCCGCTGCTTCGCCAACAAAACTTCGGCATTGCGATATTGTTTCTTTCTCGTAATCAAGGTCATCATCAACCGGTATTAAAACGGTAACCTAAATAGAGGTGAAATGTTTCCTTTTCTTGGTTACCCAGATAGGGATAACCTTACTCGTAGAAGTTACCAAAATTCTTCGAAACCTATACTGTAATGTATATTTATGTTCACATAATTCGTCAAAATTCAGGGAGCAGCTGATTTTATTTTCGCAATTTCAGGTTTGGTCCCATAGTAAAACTTGTTCATAATGATGAGTAGGTCACGTGTTTAAGTATCGGTTACTAAGTGTGGCGGCTTTAAAACTCTGACACCAGGTTATTCACTAACCACACAAAAAGATGAAGATTGTCCAAGTGCTAAAAAAGTCATGAGTTGGGATGAGATTGTGAATTTATGGGGCATTCTATTTTAGTTTGCATTTTGGACTTGCAATATGGAAATAAAAGAAAGAATAATTGAATATTGAAAAGAAAATAAAATACAATTGACTATTATAACAATAAGTAAGTTTTATTTAATTATCACGAGTGTCTACAGATAGTGCAATCCACGACGACGCGCCCCACTCCGCGATTACTGTACTGTAAGCTGTACTTTAGTACGGAGCGGAGCGGAGTGGGGAGCGTCATCGTGGATTGCACTATAGCACTGAATTCACCAAAATTATTAGTACAGTTGTCAATGTCAAGTTGTAAAGTCTTCAGTTATCAGACCGGGGCAGGATTCAGAGGCGCTGGAGCAGGATTCAAAGGCGCGGATGCTGGGGCTTTTGCAACTCCTGATGCAACCTGCTGTTCCATAGCATGTGATGGAGGATGCTCCAGAACATTGTCAATTAGCCCGAAACTCTTTGCTTCAATTGGAGACATGAAGTGGTCACGTTCCATTGAAGTCTGCACTTTCTCCAGGGCTATCCCCGTATGTCTGACATACAATGTATTTATCTGTGCCTTAAGCTTCAATATCTCCTCTGCTTGAATCTGTATATCTGTAGCTTGACCTCTAACACCACCAGAGGGCTGGTGGATCATGATACGGGAGTTGGGAAGTGCATGTCTCATGCCGGGTGCTCCAGCTGCTAGAAGTAGTGATGCCATGCTGCAAGCCTGTCCAACGCACCACGTAGCCACTGGTGGCGTTATATACTGCATTGTATCGTAAATACCCAGTCCAGCAGTTACATTTCCTCCAGGTGAGTTTATGTATAGGTGTACGGGCTTTTTACTTGATTCTGACTGCAGGAAAAGAAGCTGTGCAACGATCAGTGAACTTACGTCGTCGTTTATAGGTCCCATGAGACAAATGATTCGTTCGCGAAGGAGTCTGGAGTAAATGTCGTATGCACGCTCACCTCTACCTGTTTGCTCCACAACTATCGGTATCATACCAATTCTCAGAGGTTGACTGGTACTTATCAATCTCTGGATATTACTAGATCTACTCCCAATCAAGCACGCAGCTTGTGCGATTTGTCGAACGTAATTCAGTGCCATTTTTTGCTATAATTCGATTCGCTATTAAGTAGGTACTGAACTATAGTTTATATAAACTCGTTTTTCTCTAATCATGCATCTAAGTGATCTAAATTTATATTTATCAAGTAAGTAATATAAATGACGAGAAATTAAAATAAATTAACTTTTACTTCACAACCTACAAAAATATTATTTTGACATTGACAGATAACATAACTAACAACAGTGTTGCCACACGCCAGATCGAGAAATCTGGATAGAACGTTCGAAAAATCTGTACAAAATCTGTATGAACACAAAACGCTAAAATCTGTATAAAATCTGTAAAACTGTAATAAAATCTGTACAAAATCTGTTCAAGAAAACTATATTTATAATTTTTTGTACATATTTTTATTAATTTTAACAATCATTTTTTTATCAACTTGGAGTTTATAACAGGGTTCATCACTAAGAAGTTGTTTCGTTAAAAGAAGTCCCTCAATCGTTTCAGTGCCTAAATGGTTTCTTGTTTTTGTTTTAATTAAATTTACTGCGGAAAATATTCTTTCCACTGCGGCACTAGAATGAGGGAGACTTAGTAAAGCAGTAACAAATTGCAGAAGAGTTGGATATAATGATTGTCCATCTAAGTCTTGTGCACAATTGACTTGATGCCAAAACAATTCTGTATCTTGATTCTAGAAGGTCGTCATGAATTCTCAATTGTCGCCACTCATTGTCCAATGTTTGAAAATGTTCTTGTCCAATTATATTAGGAAAAGCGTGTGCAATGTGAGTCAATGATGGTATACTGCGCCGTTTAACAATGATGGGATTGAGAAAGTTTAAACGTTTTGTGGTGTTATTTCCAAAATTGTAACGGGATTTTATTTGTTTAGCTCCTTCTACATAAAAATCTAGACATCGTAGTTTAAATACATGTACATCATTTGGATTCAAATTAGGAGCAGTAGACAACGATACAGCAACATTCGCGCCAAGATAAAGATCATCAATTGGTTTTTAGTGTCGTGGGTGCATGCTGGACATTGTGGAGCTCAGTCTCAAATAAATATGAGCTATTCATATACCAATCCAGGAATGATTTAAATATGCGGCACAAATGCTCATGAATCGATTGAATTTGTGGCTTTTCGGACTGCATAGCTTGATTAAATTTAGTGAAAAAATCCAAAGAAAATTCAAGAAACTGCAAGTACATTTTGTTGTACGGGTTGTTCAGCATTTATGTAAAATAGAATCCGCTGAGTTTATACGATCTGTCGTCACAGCATCAATAAAAAACAACTTGAGTGCTTCATATTGCTCTAGAATCCGCACTACCGCACTGCGAAGTGAGAGCCAACGTGTTTGGCATGGATGCAGGATTTTATGGGGCTTAACTCTTGAAATTCCTTTAGTAAACCTGTTCGTTTCGGACTCGTACTGATATAATTGTATACATCCCTTACAAGGCCTTCAGGTTCACGCGGTAATTTTGTGCATGCATAGGACGCGCATAATGCGAATGAGTGGCAAATGCATTTTACAACATACAAATGGGGAATATCTTCTAATAATCTGCTTGCTACAGAATTATGCTGACCCATCATAGCATTAGCTCCGTCGGCGGCAAATCCAACCAAATTGTCTTTAAATGGAATATCATTATCTGTAAATAATTTTACTAGATGTTCGTAAAGTTTTTCGCCTGTAGCATCTTGAACGGGTATTAGTGCAAAGAACGCATCTTTATTTTTTTTGTTTCTATAATATCTAACAACAGTGCATAAAAGCTTGACACATCCTCTGTCCGTACTTTCATCAATAAGCAGTGAGAATTTTCGAATTTTTAAATCGGCAATTAGGTTTTCTTTTTCAACGTGTCTCCTGTAACAGATTTAATAATAGCTGTGGTTTTGGTGCGACTACACGCAAGTTCTTGTGCAGTGGGACTATCCTTAAATATTGTTTTTATGAGTTGAGGGAGGTGTTCCATGACATTCATTGAAAGGATAAGCGGAGCTACAAAAGACGCCAATAGAACTTCACCTGTTTTTACATCATCAGCAATCGTACCTTTTTGAAAAAAAGCTGTGACTGGTTTTTGAATGGCAGAAGATCTAGGAACTGAGTTTAGGTGTTTAGTTGTTTTCATATGTCGCACAAGATCATTTTTCCCCCCACCACCGATTGCAAGGTCTGATAAACAAAATCTACAGTACCTATGTGTAATCTTCTCCCTTTTTACTTTTTGCTAACCACGATTTAAAACTGCTTTCTTCCAGCCAAGTTTGATTAAAACGCTGCGTATTCCGTGACTTTTTCGCGAGCATATTAACAAGTTATTTACTTCACACTGAGTGATCAATTTTAATTTTCTTAGAATGCAGCACTCACTGCACACACAAGTCACAACACAAAATCGACAAGAAAGTCAAGAAATCTTAGCGCAAATACGACTCGCGATACTCGACTAGAACTAGAAGTTGAAACTCCAACCAAACAAATCGTTTCATTCTGCTCATTCCGTTCATTCATTTGTACTGAAGGGATTCCCCGAAACGCTATAAATGTTGCCAGGGACAACGATTTACACAGAACACCGGGAAAAAAATGTTGAAGGCAATAAATAAACACTAAATTATTATACACTAAAAAGAGATACATTTTCAATCATTTCATCATAGATTATGTGAGGAAGCGAAAATTATGAAAATCTGTATAAAAGTTATACTAAATCTGTAATCTGTATTGGTGATGAAAAATCTGTATAGATACAGATAAATCTTTTCAAATGGCAACACTGACTAACAATGACAATGACATGACGTGACAATTTCGTTTTCCTACAATAACAATTCAATTTTTGTCATACACCAGCTCTGACACCATGCATTTTCATATTATAATTGGAAATCAAGCAGATTCGAGCAATCTTATTTATACGGAATCATTGCATAGCATTATTTACACCTAGGACACCTATTTATACCTAGGACATCTGGTTACGGAGGACTTATCTGATGATGCAGATTTGGATAGGGAGCGTAGGCGTTGGCCATTCGGTGCAATATGTTAGCCCGCAGGTTTGCACGTTGTACATTGCAGTGGGGATGTGAAGGTGTATCTTTTTAAGGCCTACTGCCAAACCTTCTGGGTGAAGTACACGCAGAGGGCCTACAACGTCCTATGCATTCAGTATAATAATGGGTTTAGGACGTGTTGATGGGGCTTCCGCGCTTCTGCAGCGCTTCGCAGATGTTCGCGGAAGCCCGTGTTGATGATTTTCATGCTATAATGAGAAAGCGGGCGCCGTCAATAATGGGTAGGTTGCGCGGAAGTCCCAACAGCATCCTAAAAACATTGTACGACAAGGTGGTCAGCCCCTTTATTAGGCACTGGGTGCGGAGACACATGCCACCATGTGATGAGCCGCGTAGGTATTTGTTGTTGTTAGGTTCGTTTGTAAGTTTTTACTAACATCGTTTTTAAGTCTTTGTTACTAATACATACCTACCTTATAGATTGTATGTTCTTACTTTTTGTGTATGATCCGAAATAAATGAAATATATAGGTACCTATATATTATTTTTCGCGGGCAAACAGTGGAAAGTGCTATCTAAATCACCTGAGAAACTAAACTTATTTTTTTATTGATTTCTTCTTTAACATAATGTTAGTGGAAAGCTGGCTAAGCTAAAACAACAACAATTTATGTATAGATTACCTTACCACATACCATACATAATCACTGCACTACTTACCACACCACACTATACACCACATCACATGCATTAATTGGGAGAAAGTTTTTAAGTTTTATTTTTACTGTTCATATTTTATATTGCAACTTTACTTTTAGATTTTTATTTCCATAAGATTAGTAAATTTATGCTAAATAAAATGTACTTACTTACATTGCATATTTACCTCAAGGTCACAGTAAACTATAGGTATTTACTTACATTGCATATTTACCTCAAGGTCACAGTAAACTTTCTTTACTTACATTGCTTAATTACCTGAAGTTCACAGAAAACTTTATTAGTTAGTATGGGTGTACGACAATGATGTGAAAGAGCGGAGCCTTCTAAAACAGGCATTGGTGCCGATTCTTTTGTCAAATCACCAAAATTTTGTTTATTCCTGTCAAAAGACGATCTCCCATTCTGAAATAGACTAAATAAAGTGACACAAATTAACTATATTTTAGTTTGACAGCACTAAGATGGCACTGAGTTTTTAATTTAGTGAGAATGCTAATTTTGCTATTCTGAATTTGACGTTTATCACCTAAAATTTTGATAGTAAATCTGACTATTAATCGCGATTAAAAATGGTGTGGATCAAAATTAGTTGGTATGAACTAAAATTCACACCAACATATCGACTTCAGGTGCCAAAGCAGTACTTAATGTATCTTTTTTTTCTTTTCTTTTGCTTTTATCTCAAAAATATAGGATACCTATCGCAAAAATACAACCCCGTTTATGGAACCCATGAAACCCCAAAACTCAACATTTAGGTAGTATTTTTTGTGAAAAAAACCATTTAGAACACGTCGACGCTGCAAACCCTACGCGCCTTCGGCTCAAAAAAAGTTCACGGGATATGGCAAACAAGTATACACCACGTGAAGTCGCGATTGTCAAATTCGATTTTAGTTGTGTCAAAATTATTTTATTTAGACTTTTTTTGCAGAATAGTTTATGATTCAAAGTTACATGCTCTGTGGCCAAAAGTAAGGAATTTTAGTAATGACACTGATAGTTTAGTTCGAGTTCGGTGTACAAGAATCGGCACCTATATAAATCCTATATAAACTGTTTCCGTTCTGCCAAACACCCTGTATATACAAGGTGTTTGGCAGAACGTTGAACATACGAAAATGGTGGATAGGTGGGGTCATCTGCTACTTACTCAACCCATTTTTTTTTGTTTTAAATGCAAGTTGAAATTTAGTTTCAAGTATTTTTTTACATATTTCTGTAAGTTTGAGGACTTATAACTTTTTTTCTAGCTAACATCTGAATAAAGCAATAGTTTTATAAGAATCTACCAACATTAACGATAAAAAAAATGCCTGTTTTATCCATTTGTGATAAAAAATACACTCTAAAGTTAAGAAAGTGGTGAAACTAGAAGAAAGCAAAAAAACTTTTTTTTTAATATCCTGGGGTCCAGGGCCAATTAAATTAGGGCTGAGTAAGTAGCAGATGACCCAATCTATCCACCATTTTCGTATGTTCAACGTTCTGCCAAACACCCTGTATATTTTTTTTTTTTTTGATATGGCATATCTCAGTTGACTCTCAGATTGAGGTCGCAGCTGCTTAACCGGACTATCCTGTGGATGCCTTAAGCTACTAACTTAAAGCCTCCAGCCAGGGGCATAAACTATTCTATGTTAAACTAAGCATACGCTCGCTAAGGGCACCCCCTGTGGGGTACGAACCTCGGCTTAGGGCGTCGCTGGCGGGAGGACAGCAAGGTGGGACAGGCTGGATCAAATTGTCATTATTATTGATCGGGGAATTTAAATCTACATTTCTCAGCGTAACGCGGGCTGGCGCTTCTGCGAGCAAGGGTCGGGAGGGAGTATTATTTATTCGGGAGTGTCGCGGGCGCAATGAACCTCGTCGGCGAGGTCGGAATGCGGGTCTTTTTTTATTGTTTTGTAACGTGCTGGTGTCCCTATTGCTTT
This sequence comes from Xanthia togata, assembly GCA_963853775.1. Classification (NCBI taxonomy): domain Eukaryota; kingdom Metazoa; phylum Arthropoda; class Insecta; order Lepidoptera; family Noctuidae; genus Xanthia; species Xanthia togata. The sequence goes on from OY970791.1 coordinate 23,417,408, forward strand.
CCTGAAGGAGGGTTATAGGGTCATCTGGGTCGGAGAGAACATGCCTCGGGCGGCGAATCTTACTGATTTTAGAGGGGACATAACTGGCCGCTTTAACAATCAGAGGGTTGCGGTGAAGGGCGGCTTTATCAAAGAAACGCTTTGAATTGCGTTTTAGAAATTGGGCTATAGTGGGGATTTTTAGGTCGAGATGGAAGATCTCGTTCCTAACGTACCAGGGGGCTCCCGTTGCCATTCGTAGGAAACGGTTTTGAAGAGTTTGCATTCTATGCACGTGTCGGGGTTTGGCTTGTGCCCAGGCGGCGCACGCATAGGTCATGATAGGGCGGATGCACGCCAAGTACGTTCGCAATTTGCACCTAAGTGACAGCTTGCTACGCGCATTTAGCATGGAGTGGTCTTCCTAGAGCGAAAGCGGCTCTCGAGCGGACCTTCTTTATGTGCTCTGAAAATGACAGTTTTTCATCTAGGACCACACCTAGGTATTTGGCTTGCTTCTCCCAGGAGATCGGCTTGTCAAACAAGGTGATTGGTCGGGGGAGGAGTCAATCATCGTATAGATGTATCATTTAAATACATTTATCAACTATACCATAGATAGATTCTATGGTATAGTTAGAGTCACGGTTAGAGTACATTGCAAAATTAGTTACAATGTTGATATTTGTAACGTTCTCGAAAACGGGTCTAACGATTTCGATGAAAGTTGCATTACAGGGGTGATAAAAACTTTTTCACAAAAAATAAAACCGACTTCCAAAAAAACAGTACAAACTGAAAAATAACTTTCATTTCGGAAGTCGGTGTCTTTGGGGTTTTATTTTCGTTTTTATGCCACCGACTTCCGAAATCAAAGTTATTTTTCACTTGGTAGTGTTTTTTTGGAAGTCAGTTTTATTTTTTGTGAAAAAGTTTATATTTTTCACTTTTTAGTTGTGGTACACAAAACCCCCACAAAAATTTGAATACCCATTACCTGCTATGTAAATTACAGTGACAGGAACTATTAGAATATCATCCACATATACTAGGTGGGAAAAATACGTATTATTGAAGCTAACTCAAAAACCCCTCATCAGATCTTGATCAAATTTATATGGGACCACTTCTGAAGTATGCCCTACCAAACAAAAAAGAATCATCAAAATCAATTCATAATTGGTAGAGTAATCGCGTAACAAACATACAAAAAAAAAAAAAAAAAACAACCGAATTGAGAATCTCCTCCTTTTTGAAGTCGGTTGAAAAAATCGATCTAGGTAGGTCTCATATCTGGAAAAGTTCGTTTCCTCTTTTTTAACAGCCTCGGGAATGTGATACAACGTTGGTATACCTAGACAATATATTTGTCTATTTTCACCAGAGCTGAGTTCGGTCGACCAGGTACTCAGGATTAAATGAGACAGTGAACAGTTGATTAAATATTTTTATTTAAATGGTATTTATCATGTGGCAATATTCAAAATCACAAAATAGGCTCTACTTGTCATATTTAAAAATATAAATCAAACAAAAAACATAATTTTAATTACAATATAAATATCAAACATAACAAAGAAATCATTTGCTTTGTATTTGTCGGCGTCTTAATTTCATCAAAGCTTCTTGTCTTTTTTTCTCGATTATTGACTTAAGGTCTACAGCACTATTACTAGTTTTATGTTGAAAACTTTGTATAGGTTTATTCTGGACATTTGCTACATTACTTGCAACTTTAGGTTGAAACTGAACCCTCTTTGGATGAATTGTTTCAGGTAACTTTTTAGGAATGCCAGCTTCTTTTGGCATAGATTGTTGACTCATTTGTGTACTCGGGAGAGACTGGGTAATTTTCTGTGAGGATGTAAATGGTAAAAGCCTCTTAGCTAACAATTTTTCTCTTGCAAGCTGGTGTTTCATTTTTATTTCCTCTGGAGTGCATCTTATAGGAGAATCTCCGAGGTCTGAAACAAGATTTACATAATGTAGTAAAAACTGTTTATTTTGACCAATCTTAAATACAATATACAATCTAACACTAAAATATTATGTATATTATGTACAAGTTCCTTTATTCACTTGTACATAATAAATACATGATAGTATCAAAAAAATGGTCCACATTGCTGTCAGTGGGAAAAATGCTTAAAAGGATGGCAGCACTGCCACATAAAAATATTTGAACATATTTCTTTCACCACAGCATATTTTCTTAAGATACCTAACCTATCAAACAGATTTGAATGAAATTGGCACAAAAAAACTATCACACCAAAAAAATATTTATGAGTGAACACAGCAAGCGCATTAAACAAAAAAATACAATAAAACAATGATAACTGCTACCTACAATAAATATGATAAGTGATAAGTTGATGAGTGAACTGTAACTTGAACTACAGTTGAATCTGGATAAGTGAGATTTCAAGGGATTTTAATCTAAATGATTTTACTCTTATTGAATTTGACCTTTTATTTTAATATCATGATGACTATTTGTAATAGCAATCCATTACAAATAGTCATCATGATATTACCAATGATATTATCAATGTATAATTTATATTTTTATGATAATGGATATGATCTAATTGTTTACAGATTATGACACTATACGGCCTGAGTTTTTAGTCACCGTCCAAAATTTTGATATAAGTATTCATCTTTGGCGAAAATCATTGCGTGTTTTTCCTTTTAGTATCACTCAATACAAAAATATTAAGATATCACATCACAAAGTTATTATATACCACGCAGATCGGATAATTCTTTCGAGAAAATTATAATAAGAACATTTTACGTATCGATTTTTTTTTTTCGAAAATGGAGTTAATGAATCATACCTAATGCCTAGAAAAAATTTGGACAGTGACTAAAAATTCAGCCTGTATTATAATTTGCATAAGCTGAATACGGTGCAACCGTACCCGTGTAACATCTTTGTAAACCCATATTTTGCAAATAAACCTTAGGCAAAAAATAAATTGCAGTCCCTTCAATAAATCAATCAATCATGATTTATTGAAGGGACTGCAATTTATTTTTTGCCTAAGGTTTCTTACTAACTCGAGATTCTAGCTTAAAGAGGTACAGGAGTGGTCTTTCTCCTTTATAGAGGTTTATAAAAAAGGCATATTTTGTTCATTTGAATAAAATACTATACAAAAGCAATGTTAGTTAGGTTTCTCAACATTTAAGAAAACAAATGCAAAGTTAGTTCCACGAAATTTAAGAATAAGTAATAAATAGCAGATATTTAATTACACTCGACTGTCGCTCATAGAGGTACATGCAAGTAGCAGTCTGTAATATAGAAGTCCATAGGTGAAAAACAACTTTCTCATAAAGAGGTTTCTGTTTCTCACGTATAAAGGTTTCAGAGAGTTAAAATAATGGGACCTGGCAATTACTCTCAATTATAGTTTTCTTGCTTACTATTTGGTCAAATATGGCTGATATCAATGCAAGAATTTTATAATTATTCTGAATTCTGAAATCAAATAAATTATTACCTGTTGTGTCCTCTGCATCATTGCCAAAAGGCATTGAGTTATATCTCCCAAAAACCATCCCACTTGTTGATGGTTTATTTATATTACTCACTGTCGGAGAAACTGGCATTGAATTGTGGCGACTAAATATAGATTTTGAAGATGGATTACTCTCATGAACAATTAATTCCTTTATTGTCCAGCTGTTCCCATCTTTAGGACTATTTAAATTATTTTTTCTTCTTGATGTATCAATTTTCACTGGCATCTGTGTTAGCCGGTCCAGTGCACTATCATTTAAGTTACCAACCAAACTATCAAATGAATCATTATTCAACTGTGGGGAAGCACATTTCCTTACATTCTTTACAATTGGTGAATCTAATTTTATACTGTTCAGTATGGCATCCATGGAATCTTGATCCATTTTAAAGTTTGAATGTAGATCTGGTGTAATAACTTTCTTTTTCATATTTGATTCATAACATGGCCTTTTTACAATGGGTGCTTCACTGAGGATCTTATCTTCTACAACCTGACTGGCTTTTATAAGGCACTCATTCATAGAGTCATCTGATTCCAATGCTGTTTCTGGATCTGGTTTCACGAAGTTAGAGCTCAACACATTTCTTCTTAAACATCGAGAATTACTGCTTACTCTACTTTTAGGAGAGAATTCTGGTGACTCAGTCATGAAGTCATCTTCGCTTCCTGAATTCACTTTTTCTGTACATACTGTGGGTTTGGATTTCTTAGACATCAACTCAACTAAATTTTGATTAAGTTCTATCAGTTCTTGAAATAATTCAGTCTTTTTGTGTGAAGTTTGTTTAAGTGCTCTTCGTTTTGGAGGTTGTCTTTCAATTATTTTAGGCTTAATTGATCTTTTTGATCTTCGGCTCACAGGCGTTGAATTTTTGATGCGAGATTTGGCTGCATTCTCCGATTTTGGCGTATAGAAGTTCCAAACGACATCTGTTTCTCCTTCTGCCCCATCCTGTGTGCAATAAAAGGGAACCGGGCTAGCAGCCTCCGAGTCGCAGATAGAGTCACTGTCCCTAGATGGTGATTCTGCCCGATGCTCAGGTGTTGAACAGGATATTACTGAAATCATTAAAAATTTCTAAATAATAGCATAATAAACGCCACTCATTATTCAACCCGTAATACAGAGGGTTATATATTTATCTAGACATCACGAAAACACCCGCTTATCACAGAATGTGATATTATCTTGTTCTTTAAATACAAAATGAAGAACTTACCTTTATTTTTATTCTTCGTAGCAACCATTTCATTTGAGTATCTCTTATCTTTGTTGTTCATAAGGATAGTTTGGAGTCTTGGCAATGATTGCAATATTGATATTCATATGTTATTGCATGCAGTAGTAAATTTTATTTTAAAATAAAATAACACCACAACGGGACCCGGGAACACTTGACAAGTTTGACAACTTGATGTTCTTGCGTCGTCAATGACATGACCACAGACATTGACTTATGACCACAGACTACATAGGGATAGGACATGACATTTCATTTAGTGATGTGTTGTGCTCACTATAATATTCTACTGTCCAATACCAAATCAATCGACTAAAATATATCAAAGTTTAGACATTAGTATCACTGTCTCTGGTAAACCTTACCCAGTACAGTAAACAAAGGTAAGAAAATAAAGAATTTAGGGGATCATTTAGATATTGCTGTTTACGAGAATAATAAATAGGAACTGGATATCTCTACTCTCTACCCATAAGCATTGTTGCAAGCGCATCAGAATGAAAATATTTGATTTTCGCATTCCTTTATGCTGCTAGCCCATCACAGAGCCATCAGGGCCTAGATAAGTGATTGTCGCTTTCAATAAATTCAAAGCGCTTCGTATTTTTACAACGACTTTCAACAGGATTAACATAAGCTTTTCGGTAGCTTTTCTTAGTCCCATACATTTTTGACGTTTCCATCATCGTTAACGCTGATAGAATGTCACTGTCTAGTAAATATGTTCCTTGGTCTAGACCCTCAGGCTCGTTGGGGACATCACATCACTAATCGCTAGCGAGTAGAGTCACGCGTCGATCGTAGTCGCAGCGTGTGTACCTTAAATTTATAGACCCAAAAACCAATCGGGCTCGACAAGCTTGTTGCACTAAACATTACTATTTACTAAACGTTAATGTCAAATCAGAGCTGCCCAACCTATGAGTGTTTTAGTATTTACTATGATCCTACTTTTAATAATGATATTCAATTTAAACTGTCATATAAATAAAACAAAGTTATGGAGCGGAACCTATGAGTGAAAAAAAAATCAGAGCTGCCCAACCTATGAGTGTTTTAGTTTTTCTATGATCCTGCTTATATTAATGATATTCAATTTATACTGTCATAGAAATAAAACAAAGTTAGGGAGTGGAACCTATGAGTGAAAAAAAAAATCTGAGCTGCCCAACCTATGAGTGTTTTAGTATTCCTATGATCCTGCTTTAAATAATGATATTCAATTTATACTGTCATAGAAATAAAACAGCGGAATCTATGAGTGAAAAAAAAACAGAGCTGCCCAACCTATGAGTGTTTTAGTATTTCTATGATCCTGCCTAAATTAATGATATTCAATTTATATTGTCATAGAAATAAAACAAAGTTAGGGAGCGGAACCTATGAGTGAAAAAAAAAAAACAGAGCTGCCCAACCTATGAGTGTTTTAGTATTCCTATGATCCTGCTTTGAATAATGATATTCAATTGATACTGTCATAGAAATAAAACAAATTATTATGGGAGCGTTGCATAAAACAAAAGTAAGTAAGTAGCGTGCTTTATAATGTCAAAGGGACTGCTTTAAAGTAAAGCAAAAATTCCGAAATAAACCCAAAGGTTTACGATCCTTATTATTTGATTAGTAAGTAATTTATATTTAAAACGGGCAAAATAAACTATTTTATTTTAACAGTTGCTGAAATCTGGTAACTTCTACCAATTTTATTGGAAACAAATTTTGTGTTCGTTTGGTAAGGTAGGCAACACCGATTCAGTTGATTGAAGTTTGGCGAGTTTACTGGACGTGCGTCAATAAATTTTAACTTTGTGGTCGCAACTCGCGATGCTCCTTCGGAAGTGACATTACTTTATTGTGAAGTGTAAAAGAACTTGTGAAACATGTTGGCGGACGGTGAAGTCGTTGGTGATGGGTCGTGGAACCTCACGATCTACGTCACAGACCTGAACGAGAAACGGACTATGGTCGTGAAGGGAGATATGCACATTGGAGGGGTTATGCTGAAACTGACAGAGAGCTTCGGTTAGTATACAGATTGTTTAGATAAACAAAGATCTTGCACATACTAACCTTTCTTATCATACCTACTTACCTACATTCAAAATTCGAATAATCAACTATATTTTACGTAGTCTTCTAAATGTTGACTCATCTGTATTTTGAGGCGGCCTTGCTTGATTTTTGGCGGTACATACATTTATGTACTATTTGTTTATCTTTGTAACTAACCAAAATAATAAAACATTTTACTGCTAACTTCTTTTTTTTTGTTTCATCTCTAAGTTATGTATTTAGTTCAAACTACTTGAAGTTTGAACAATATTCTCTTTAATTGCTTGTTTTCAAAACAGGCACAAAAACTGAACAAAAGATTGACATTAAATGTGTATAGACAAGTGTTTTGCAACACTTGAAATATAGGAATGTTTTCAGAAGAATATGTTTGAAATATAGAACTCATTTGTTTCTTAGTTCAGCAACAAACGAGACTATTAATTTTTATATATTTAATCCCTACCTTAGTGGTGGTTTCTTGGTGAAGTACATAAGCTGCTGCATGTATGCAACTTATGTTATTTTTTACATTATTATTATTATGTACAAGTAGTACTTACTGCTTCCATAAATTTTTCTTCTAACTCAACAATTCCAGCCAGCTTATTTTTTCAAAAAGTTCATATATTTTAAAAATAAAGTAGTATAACCCATTTTTTAGTCTGATTTATAGTAGGTACTAGAAAAAATTAAACAAGATAGTCTATGAATTTTCTTCAAAAATGTTCATCATACTTTTTTATAACAAGAAAAAACTTACTACAACTTGTAAGAAGACTAGTAAACTAAGGTATGGTAAGGAACAATAATTAATTCTATTTTTTTTAATGGAGAAGCTTTATTTAATGCTTCACCCTAACATCTTGCATACAAATTGTGCAAAAGAATTTAAATTGTGACCAACATGCTTAGACCATGTAGGTAGTGTAGGTACAAAACAATCTTATACATGCTGAATAAAACATTATCCTATCTAGACATAATTTCCATAAATATTACTTTATGCAGGGCTTACTCAGACAACCAATGTGATATTGAGGGCAGAATAACATCATTTTATATTCCTTCTATTTCTATGATAACTTCTGAATATTTCATACAGTGCCTTGGATGTTCTATTTCTGCCAGCTTTATCATACATTGCATTTTATGAATCATACATTTTTAAATCTACATTTTGTTTCTCATACTCACAGAGCAATGAACACCTAACTGGCGAATTTATCATCTAGTTAATATTCATAATATTCATCATTCTTCAGAAGCCAGTTTGGTTTGCTGACTGGTCCAGATAGTAATAAAAGCAATACCTGTCTGATTAAAGAGCAGAGTAAACGAGATAGAGCTATACGTGAAAGAGAGACGGAAGATGCGCGTACGCAAGCACGCGTCCTTCGCGGCCGATTATGTCGTGTGGACCGGGTTTTTTGCCCACACTTGCGCAGGTGAACTACCGAGCAGTTATGTGTTTGAGTATTTTGATAATGGAGAGGTTTTATGCGAGTGTTATGAAGAGACGAACACGAACGAAACTAATAAAACCTGAACAAAATACTATTGTTTTAGAAACAAGAGATAATGACGGTTAAATCAGGTTAACAAGAAAATCCGAAAAACTACGTGATGCATGCTCATGCATCACGTAGTTACTACTAATAATAACTTAAGATATTTTCCTGGTTGACTCAAAAAATTATCATAATTATGTCTAGTTAGTTAGTTCTCATGACTATTTTCTCACTAAGCTCCTCACAAACTGCAGCGTCGAACAAAGTAAGCCAACATTATAACTAGTCGCGTAAACAATTTAAAATTCCCACCTACGCCAAATAGCTCTGATAACTTTCAAAATGGCGGCTATTCGCCCACTTGACTCGAAAACTCGAATTATTATTCAAACCTATCTTGCCCCTGTATCTATTGCGTAGTACTTAGTACGACAACTATGTTGTTCAAATAGTTAGGTACTTAAATTGTTTACTTTAAAACATTTGCTTCGTTACCGAAATAATAACAATGATTTAGAAACTTAATAATCTTGGACAATTTCAACCTTCTCCGATATTAGGAAGACAGTGAAAATATTTAGCTAAATAGTAACAAGAAGTAAAGTAGAGCAGCTCAATACAAACATAGAAATGTAAGCGCTTTTGACAGGTACAAAACAGCAATTTACAAGTCTCCAACCACGAGAATTCTATCCACCGTCCAAATAAAGAGAAGAGAACTGAATAACGCATGCAACTTTGTGTAAATCTAGTTGCACTGCAACATGATTGCACGTTACCCAGTCACCAATTTATAAAGGCGCCAATAATTGCTGTCATTTCCAAGAAAATTTTACCTATCGGCTATGCGAGTATTTACAGCCAAAAAACATTGTACCTTGCATGTTATGCCTTTCCGGGTAACGTAATAAACGAAAATGTTACTAAATTGGTTACCGATAAATCCAGTCAAATCCTCATGGATTTGACCGATAAATCCAGTCAAATCCTCATGGATTTGACTGGATTTATCGGTAACCAATACCTTCAGCATGCTACTGAAATCTGGATATATCCCAAACATGTGTGACAAAAACTTAATTATTAACCTAAAGGGTAGGCACTGAAGTTGGACCCAGTTCATAATAAAATTATAAGAAAGGAGAACTTTTAAATATGATATAGTCGAAGATGAAGAAGAAATGATGAAATAAGGTTCAATATCAATCACTAGTTAGTGCCAGTCAACAATGTGAGGGCACTAATACAACTGCATTGGTAGAAAAATAATGTAATGAATGTACGCTAAAAGGAAACAAAATGACGCCGACTGACACCAATAATAGAGCCTCATTAGTCAGTCGCCAACTGACAGACGTGAATGGAACACAGGCAACACACAGATATGGGATAAGAATACCCCTTTGTGAAGAAAGTCACCTTTCATGTAAAGATAAAATGAAAATAACGCCAGAGTGAAATGTTTGAGAGCGTATCAAATCTCGCAAAGATAATGCTCTCGATAATCTTCTCATAAAATGTGTACTTACTTAACATTTTCTCCGTCTAAACAAACTTGGTTTCAATTTCCAATTTTCAACTCAGAACCCAGTAATTCATAGCTAGTAATTTGGAGAAATTCAAGGTTGAATTTGATTGTACCATTACCCAATTCTTCTTTTATATTTTCTCAAATCTACACCTTAAATAACTTCAAATAAATATCAGCTTCTGTTTCATTATTATCTTTGAAATGTTTCGTAATCTTTCCTTGAAATAGGTAAGTATTAACTAATAACGGTCTTGAGGTGCGTGAACAAATCAGCACCCGGTGTAATGAATGTCATGCAAATTATTTCACTATAGATAACACCGTTACGTTGTCTGAATAATCTGGTCTAAGTATACATATCGTACTCGAAGCGATAAGATTGTCAATATCGTTTACATAATGCTGAACTGTGTCGCGATCAATAATAACAACCTGCCTCAAAGTTTATAGAACAATTGCTAATTGATACCATTGCAAAATCGTATTAGGTCATCGGACTATAGCTTAGTTTTCTTCACTTTCGAGACGGATGCGCGTACGCACGTTCCGAGAAGCCGCCATGTTGAGTCGTTGTATTTCCGGCGCCTCCGTCCCCCTTCCCTGGCTGGCGTAGATAACGCGTTATCATCCGCTCATTGTTCCTCCATGCTGATGAGGTACTTGACCAATCGCACAGTAGCGTAGGGCGTTGACTTGCTTGATATTTTTAGCGTGCTAAGTAAATATTTTGAAGGGCCACACAATATGGCAACAACATAGAATCAATGCTCAACACAAAATATCACTCTTGGCCGAAAACAAATTATTCACTGCTGTTTTGCGTGATCCTACAATAGGAATGGTTAGCTAAACATCTGCATTTTTCCTAATTCAAGTCTTCCTCGCTTTGAACCAAGCGTCCTTAAAACAGGAAAGGCAAAGCTTAACCTGTTGTAAAATAGTATGTTTACTAATTTGGAAAACCTACAGCCATTGTGTTAGAACGAATCAGGAAACTAATTGCATTGTATTAATTCTTATCTAGGAGTATTCATTTGTAATGTAGTTACATCCTGGGTAAATTCCACACTATTCACTGCCGAAGAGCTTTGTACATTTTATTTTTATCAGGATGTGTCGATGTGTGGGGACACGTCACACGGGAACGTGAGCTATCTACCGTGAGGTGATAAGTGCGACATCCTAGCGGTAACAATGAGAGCCTTATGTCAACATGCCCTGACTTTGATAGGCAACACAACTTAAATCAAACGGCTGTGCATTAAAAAAAACTTATTGTTGTGTTCATTGGTGAACAGCACAGACTACATACGGATACATGTGAATAGTCAATATTTCTTATGAACAGGTGACTTCAGGTGTATAATTCAGTCATAATTCTCCTGTCACCCTTACCGAAACTAACCATAGAGAAATGCAAAAGTGCACAACACAAATAAAAGATAGCAACTGGCCAGTTACATCATATCAAATATTTAAAAATAACAAAAGCATGACGTAACGTCACTATTCGAATGATAACAGCCTCGCTCACATTATCGATGTGTTTTACAGAGGATTATAAAGGCAGTCGTCAGTCCAGACGCTGGTTGTTCCTGGGAGTGCCAACTATGGCGCAGGCGGACGCTAACGGTCGCGTGCATTCTTGAATCCCACAGTCCGATGGCTAATTGCCGTGATCTTACAACGACACTATGCGAATTGAATACTATACATTCAGTCCTTTCCACTGAAGAGTTTACAAAGTATCCTGATATCCTCCAACTTTGTTTTTTCTAAATCTTTTGTTGTGGGATTAATTCTGGTTAAATAACTAAACGTATGAAGGCACGCAGCACCTGGCTCCCTTAAAAGCTTTACAGTTAAGACAGCAGATGTTCTGCATAAACTTGATTCTTACAGTAGTAATGGGAGAATATTGGTTGCAAACAACACAATGGCATTTAAACGGTAAAACCCACCAGTAAAAGTAAAAGCAGAAGCTTTTAACACAGCACTGCATCCCAAGTCCATCTTTACAGCCTCTCTATTTATGGTAGTCAATATCCCTTTAAAGGATCTGTCCTAAATTAAATTACTATAATCATTAGCTGGGATCGTAATTGTCATGTAAGATTTACCACGTATTGCTTCACACAGCTCTTTGCTTATTTGCAATTTAAATAACTTGCATAAATTATATTCAATGAGCGTAACTAAATAGGCATAATAAATTCATGCGAGTGGCTCTATGCAGCTGTTGTTTTACAAATAATTATTTCATTCATTTCAAGTTACTGGTATCGTTGGACGATGAATTTCGGACGTGCCATTGGTCAGATAATAATGAACAGTCATCGACTAGCACGTAATGTATGTCGCAACAGGCTATTAACAATAAACACTTACTATGACTATTAAAGCCAGACTCCATTTAGAATTGAACTCGTAAAAGTAACACGATATTTTATTCTTCTAAGACAGGATTCCGATCAAGATGACCATGTAACTTTTGATTGATGACCTTATACGGATGAAAAACTGGACTTGCATGTCCTCAGATATTTGTTGCGATTCCCTTTTTTAATTCTAAATAGTTGTCACGAACTCATAAGTCATTCACACACAAAAAGTTCTGTTTTCTTTTCAATTCCGCAATACATAGAGGTTTTCCGTCATCGCGCTTGCGAAACGGAACAGGGAACGCATTGTTCACGATTGTTATGCAAACCTGACACGCGCTCGGTAGTTTACTCGTCAATTGAATATGACACATAATATAAACCATTCACTACGCCTTCTGAATTCTAAGCAAGCTGACAAAGAAAGCTTTTCTTAAAGCATTTTCTGCTGAACTTTTGGAGAATGTCCAATATTAATTGAAGTACTGTCATTATAGTCGAAGCAATACGGTTGCGCAAGCGCAATGGAATATGACATACAAGACAAACCGCAACATAGCCAACGTGATTCAAGATAGCGGATGACTCCGCAGCGGTCATGCATGATTCCGACCGGTTTTTCTGCAGCGTTGCCTCCTGACGTCACCTCGAGACACTGAGAACAACCGATACTTATAAGGCAAAAAGCCAAATGAAAGAGCTGCTTAATTTCTTAATGTGTTCTTGGAAATTTATAAAATATCAGTTTACTGAAGCGGTCATAAAAGAAACGCTTGGACATGAAGACGTGATAAACGATAAACATTTCTCAATGGCCCCTATATTCATGTAAGTTGACGATGAAAGTTTGCAGTTGTTGAAATAAATTCTTCTCTGCGTTTATCTAGGATAATAGCTGTTCATTAGTTACTACCTTGAGGTCACAAAGTGCAAATGAATTTATCCACATTTCCAGTGAGTATGCAAGGAAAATTCTTAACTATTAAAAAAAAAACTGAATTGTTAAATATTATTCCCACACGTTGGCCGACGATAAACAATCGATTTTGTTAACAGATTTCAATTTGTGGTAACTTTATTGTTCTTTCATTCCACAACGGGCCGATTTCTCTTGTACTTTTTTTATTTGGAGCTTGTTGGCAATAAATCGTGAATCGAGGCGTAAAAATTATACTCCAATACTCGTTTCAATTCTCTATTTATAAACGTCTGACTTCATACGAAATGAGGTTCGTTTAAGAAATATAATACACACTGTTCGATGCGTCTACGCACTATGAACCATTGAGATCTTGCCAAATGGTCATAAATAATCGTCACAGGTAATGATTGTAATGAATGTGTTACATTATGCATCATTTTGGTGCTTTGTCTTGAACAATGGTACTTGTAAGTTTCACAGAATCTACCAAATTCTTCTGTCACGCAATCTTCTCTGTTGCATCACTGGATGTAGTATTTATCTCTATTACTAGTCCATAAACTGGCACAGCGATATTAAAATTAATAACGTTTTAAGTTTGGTTTGCAGACCATAATTATTTATCTTTTAATATCTTCATTACGAAACCCTTCATATGAACAAGTTCTTATCGCGATTGTAGCATAGATCTCCAGACTTATTCAGGTCAACCTATCTGAAAGAGGCATTGTTATACACACATTATAAAGCTGTTAGGGCCGTTACTTGTTGAAATTGGCTTCTCCGTAGTTTTTTTTCAGAAGCTAATTCATAGATAACCTTAACCTTTGCATGTGGTTCATTAAAAAGTTCGTGAGTGAGCTGTTTTAGCAGATGTTAATCAAATTATACTCCTTTATGTCGTGATCCAGTTGTTGTTTTCTCTTTAGGCCAAGGTCTCCTGCCGGGTGTGACACCGCGCCTTTATTTACACATCCATTAAGCGCAAATGCGCACTCTACTGCTTTGTTATTTGTTTTCACTTGATGTCTTATGCCCTCAACAGTTTTGTCTGGCTTGTTCGCAGCCTCTGAAGATATCAGTACATCTGTGTTCATTTATGGGGATGTGAAATGTACTTTTTGCTAACAGAGTTGTTTAGTCTCGACTCTCGACACACCATAACCGTCAAAGCCCGTTCGCGAGGCATTTCTAGCAACATCGAAACACACACGACAGACTTGTTAATTTGGTGCCCATTTCATGTAAATTCCTATTTACGTGTATCATTTTATTTGGACTTTCCTCGTTTACTGCATTAGGTGACGTCACCGGCACATGTGGTGTCTGTTAATAACAATTTTCTACGTAATTCATTATAATAAACGTGGCATCATATCGTGTTGAACATTAGCAGTTCTGTGCCAAGGTTATAATAATACTGCATAACTGTCACGCTGCTGGTGTATCGTCTGTTGTTGTTATAATTAGTGATTCAATCTCCAAAACTACTGTGTTTATTGTGATGAACAGTTTGTTGCCGAAAGCAGTTGCCTTTAACTCAATAAAACTGATGATAGGTACATCTGATGGAGAATAACTAATAGTATTTTAATAAACAAACTAACTTGGAGTATTAGATAATGGATGACCTTCTCGGCTAATAGCTTTATTTTGTTGAGACAATATCTTTATTATATCAAACCGATATTTTGGGACGTTCGCTTGGCCTTTACAAACGTTAAGCTGACATTTCCTTTGGAAAAAAAGAGACCATTCATTTGCAGAAACGACTGATGGTCTCTTTGTCTGAGTTAATTTCCTTGCCAGCGTTTGCTTTAGCATTTTGTTTTTCTTTTTATGTTCGCATGCTTTTTTATATCTTTTTAAAAAGACTAACTGCATGCAGATAAATTGAGGTGATGTGGCTAAAGGTTTTTTATATTGTAGCATTAGGTACAGAAAACTTTAGTACTTTGGAATCGTTAACTTTTTAATGTTAACAATTCGAACCTTTAAAAAGATCTAATTCGATCACAAAAATTAAAAAGCCCCGAACCCGCAAGCCCGTATTTTAATTTCTCGGAGCCTCTCAAATCCTCTGAAGCCCTATCGTGTGTCATCGTGAGACACGTAGTATTCCAATTTAGGTACTTGCTTAGGCTTGTCATAGGAATTTATCCTGTTTGTCCACTTTATCCTCAGTTTAAGGAAAACCACACTTTAAGAATTCTCCTTATTTATTAAGTCTGATTTTCTGTTTTTAAAACCATATTTGTATAATGTGGCTACTAATTAATATTTTTGTTGTTATTATAGTATCATTAGGAAACGAAACCACTAACTAGTAACACATAACTGTACAACAGAGGGACACTTTATAATTATATAAATAACCTCTATTAGTATTTAACAGCCAGTTTACCGAAATTGTCAATTGTCAAATGCGTTGGAGTCGATAACCATTCCTTTAGAACTCTGGTGTTATAGTAAAAGCCATATTTGGAAATGGCAATAAAAATAAACTTGGGAGACACTAGCAATTTTCTGAATATGGTCAATGAACACATTGAACATCCTTGTGTTGAGAAAACTTCATTTTAAATTGCTATATTTGTTGTGTACTCGCCAACGAATAGACTATTATGGATTTTATTTGAAGTGACTTTCACGAGAGATGATATCTTTTAGGTAAACGCTGAAATAGAAACTAGACATGAAATTACCAATATCAATCTGCAGGCAAACCGAAGAAATGGAAAGCTACCGCCTGAAAATAAATGTATTGTAGATGAAAGAGATTAATTTTGAGCACCCAAATCATCGCATTATTTAAGGAAGAACGTACAAAACTGTATATTCTCAATCCTACTGAAAAATGCACGTTGCCATTGATAAAGTGTTAGTCAAATCCAATAATCGAACGAAACTCATTGCTGATACTAGGTGCCGGTATCAGCAATAAGTTTCGTTAAACACAAGATAACATTCTCGTAATCTACAAAATAGCCATATAGCCTAGTGGTGTGACCGTCAGACTGACAAGTCATAGGTCTCGAGTTCGAACCCAAGGCGCGCACCTCTGAATTTTCGGATTCATGTGCGTAGATATTATATAATTATCACTCGCTCAAAAAACGGTGAAGGAAAACATCGTGAGGAAACCGGCATGCCTGAGAGATATTTCTCGACGGCATGTGAAGCCAAGTCAGAGGCCCGTGGGCGGCTTTAAAACGCTGACACCAGGTTAGTTTACTAACCACACGAAAAGAAGAAAATCTACAAAATGATTCCAAAACAGACAATACTCAAGGAAATTCTAGACAACAATCAAAGCTACTGGATCTAGTTTGATACGACCGAAGTCTATCTAAAGATGCTGGAAAACCTGGTATTATTTTGAATATACAACCAAAACATAAAACTGCGTGAAATCTAATGGCTGTGTGACCACATCATCATTTAGAGAAGGAAGGTTTATGTTTATAATACATTAATATTAAACTTACATATAATAAAGAAATCTGGATGTTTTGTCAAGTCATAAAAACCGTGCAAAGCAGGGGCGGGTCGTCAGCCAGCAATATTCCCATTCCAAAACCACAAATACTATTTCTTCCAGTAAACTGTACGGTAGGACCGCAAATTATATTTGAGCCATTTCAGCATAACAGCCAGAACTTATCGAGCTGAACGAATTATAGTCTCAAAATGAAACTGGAACATTGTGCAATGGTTCCCAGTTTCCAGATGTTACTCATTGGTTTAAGGCGGCAGTAACCGAAATATTTACGGACGCTAATGGTCACACCTATCAAGTTACGGTCCGTATAGCTGGAATGTCTCTTTCAAAATCGATTGAAATCTAGCCAAAAGACATATAAGTTAATTTATGCCATGACGATATAGTCTTCTGAATTTAGATTATGCATCGATTTTGTTTCTATCTTTTTGTTGAGCTTTTGTGTGATAGTTAGCTGCTAACTCTAATACCAGGAAAATATTTGCTTATGTTACCTTAACTGGTATATGTTATGGTTTAAATCACTTACCTACAGCTAATTTTAACCTCGATTACACATTAATGTTATTCCTGTCGATTTCGTGTTTTCCTTCTCATATCCTGCGGATTGTTTATCCGCGAACCACGATGTAGGCACATATTTAATGCAAACATCCATCTTGTATATTATTGTTTGCAAGTATAATTAAATCAGTAGCCGAGTCAGTTTATGTTATTGTTGTACAGCTATTTTCAGATGTACTAGACTAGAAACAGCCTTTGTTATCTCGTTTTACTGTAGTGAAGTGGAGTTGTAACTATTTCATACTGTATTATTTTACATCTCAGCAAATTGTTTGTTTGGTCGTTCCAGCTCGGACGTAACTACGTGTTTGCTTACTGAAATGCATCTCTTATTCGAAGTGCATATCTAATGCATAGTCTGTTTTTGTATCATCTTGTTCAGTATCTAATCAAAAATACTTACCTATTATTGCATATCTTCAGATGAACCGTGAATTGAATGACTTAACAAAAACTTAGTTCGTTAATCTCTGTCAGCATTTGCAACAAAGTTACCATTTTCCATGCATACCCTTTGGCTGCAGACGACTTAAAAGGGCGTCGGCATCCAAAGGGCGACATCAAAGGCGCCGCCCGCCCTGACCAGACACCATATCTTACATTCATAATCATTGGATCAATAAATTGATCTGTTTGCGTATCATGCTACTGAAATATTTAACTCTGTAGTCTGGATTCCTATAAATATTACTCACTGATCTGATCTGATTTACCAATGGCTATGATATATTTTATAGTTCTTCTTAACATTCCGATTGTTGATTCATGAATCGACGGTTATTGGAATGAAGGCTCTAAAAATACAAAATTGTAGATAAACTTTTTTTGTGTCTCTTCGGAAAGGAAAATCTCTTGCTAAACTTAAAAAGGAAATTATTAATAATTATCTTTAAATCTATTGTTTATTGTATCCTTTTTTGTATTATATTTTCCAAAGATCATATAGCCGCTTTCAATTATTATAGGGGCAAGATTAGCATCACTTGTTCCAACGTCCTCTTCTAAAATCTGTACGTTCGTTAGGGCAACCCCTAAGCCCATTACCGTTAAATTCGATAACATATTGAACTTCTTGGCCTAAGGGCTCTGCATTACTCCCATTTGTTCTTTTAATCCGCGATGATGACCTCCGGTCCCCTCTAAGAGGTCGTTGCCAGTCGCATACCATAGGTGTAGAACGATCGATACAGCAGGTCTTGTACAGCCGATTTTTACTTTACTAAGTATCATAAACGATACTTAGTTAAGTAAAAATCGGCTTATAATTCGAATTGTGATGCTTGAATCTAGTTAATTTTTTCATTGTCTTTGCTGATATCAAAATCTTGATATCTGAGGACGATGTCTTTAGTTTTGATAAAATATGAATATGAATGAGGCGTTATTGTATTTTAATAATCCTTAAATAAGTTGTGAATTTTGTTTTTTTTTTTTGTAAAAATCGTTCAAATGAAACCTTTAGCAGCACTGTGTGTATTATTGATATAAACTTTTCTTCTGAAGTTTAGTATCATATTGCTAATATTATACCGTAACATTATATCGTATTATCATAATGGTGCAAGTACTAACGGACGTAGACTATCAGCTACGGGTTTTATTACATCCACCATCCTCTCGAGTTCTGGTTCCTATACCACTTAGTTCTCTTTTGCTTTTTTATAAGTCCATGCAAATTTTCTTAGATCACAGTGAAAATAATTAAACCTGCTTGAAAATGCGACAATTTTTTTACAAAATAGAATAATATTTACTATATAGTTATGAAACATGACTTCGTAAAGGGCTAGTAGTTCTGTGGCTGAACATGACTCAAGTTTAATTTTTTTAATGAAATGAAGAGCAAAAAGCCCGAGTCATTCCTCTGTGACTTAGGGCTTCATTGTCGAAATTGAATCAAGATTAACCCTATTATGAGACCACCCGCATGCATCCGAATACAGAGTGTTACAATGATCTATATGTATTACTAAACTTAGCTTTAGAATGTCCAGTCACTCACGATTTAACTTCATATATATTAATTACTCGTGAGTTGTGAGCTGTTTTTCATCCCAGTCAAATATTGGAAGAGCTTGAAGCAAATGATGCATTTCGTTTACTCATCTCTTTATGGGTGGTCCCGTCATTTTTCATTCAAAGTCTGAGACAAAGCCAGTTTATGTTTTCCCAAGACACTAGACATTTTATTTCTAACACTTACTGAGATTCCTCGAAAAGGAAAGTTGTCGGGGCACTTGTGGCAGACGTGCTAAAATTCGACTCTGGGAAGCAAGCCTGACACGCCTCCGTCTTTACTGATGTAATATTTTAAATTCGTTCAATTCTAGACTTTAATGCTCTGGAATAAAGGAGTTGGCTGAGGATTTTTATTTCTTCATTAGCATTCGTTTTTCAAAGGAGTATGTTCCCACGCGAAAAGTGCTCATTGGTGGCGAGTCGGGAGATAAATATTTGTATGCTACACTTAGCACTCGGCTCCCTGACCTTGGCAAAGAACAGAGATTGTGTAAACGTTATTAATTATTGTTTTTTATCAATGTTGAGCGAGTGTTTTGTTTATAAACACGAATAAAGCAAAATTTAAGTCTTTTGTATCCTCTGAGATCATCGAAAATATTATACAGTTTGTAAAACACTACATTGTAAAAAAAAACTTCGTGAGTAGGCTCAAACAGGCTGTGTCATCAATTGACAATACTTTTCCAACTCTTCGTTACAAGTCTTCGTTTACTTTACAGTGTGAACGTACTGGCTCTTTTCGAGTATGATTCAATATGTTAAGAATTTAATTAATTTCAACGTGGAGTCCCAGACGACGGCGTCAGGCACATGGCGGGCGCCTGGGTGCTGTGTCCCGACCAAAATAGATGGCGGCTATTTATACGAACCGCGTATCCGCCCGGCGCACGCGCACCGCCGTATCCGCACGTTCTACACACACAATATTCCACCGTCAACAACCAAAAAACTCTATCAATAAGGTATCTTTCGAAAATAGGTAAACGACGCCAATAAATCAAGAAGCTTTCAACGAAACCGGTAATAGCTCATCAATCATGAAGTAAAATGGCGATAAAAAGGGGTGGGACGTTGTGGCTGTGAAAGGACGCCGATTCACGGCTTAATGCAAGATGTGTAAACTACGTCAAGTTATAGTTCTGAAGTAATAGTTGATCGCATCAAGTCTCCTCGCGTCAGCCTTTTAAGGCTGAAGTTCCGCTGCCAATGTAAAATGTTGTATCTCAAGGTGATATGTTTATGTTACCAACTGTTATGGTAGAACGTACACAAACAGGTCGCACCCAGCCAGTGATGTAACTAAGGTGATGCTATCTGTTGTTGCTATTTATAAATTATTTCAACTGCTTTAATTTGTGATGCTGTAATAAATGGTGACATTGACGGTAGTTAACGAGTTAGAATTGATGTTGGTATTCGCTTTATTGATGTAAATTCAGCTGCCGAGTATGACAGGAAAAAAATAATTTTCATCTGTGATAATTTAGTTTTATGGATATCATCATAACACCTGTAGAGCTACCTAGGACTAGAGATTTCATATCAATTAATTAAACCTGTCCAACATTAAACTCAAACAACCAAACCTTCACAA
The DNA here is from genome assembly GCA_963853775.1 of Xanthia togata. NCBI lineage: Eukaryota > Metazoa > Arthropoda > Insecta > Lepidoptera > Noctuidae > Xanthia > Xanthia togata. Next base: position 23,438,243 of record OY970791.1, read on the forward strand.
TATAAATATGATAGCCACGAAGTTGATTACACAAATTCTAAGACCGGTTAATAACATTGTGTAATTGTTAAAACGCCGGACAAATTAGTTGCTAGACGACCTTCATTAATTGAATAGATGAAGAAGATTACTATCGCAGACAAACTTAATATATTACACACTTGAATACACACAGACATATGTACAGTATGAATGCCAATTCACGAAGAGAGATGATCAAATCTGTGTAGGTACCTATTAATTTTTGTATGAATGTTTAGTCACGTCCACATGATTCGCATCTACAAATAAAACGTGATGTAGGTCACGGCTTCCCGCAAACCTTGTTTGATTTCGTACCCTACATAAGAATTGGCCTTAAGACTTGATTTTCCTTACTTAAGATATCATTGGACTCATCTGAATTCGTTCATCAGAAACTTGAGAATTTTGTGAGTTTCTGCATACATTAAGTATATGTAGATATATATTGTATTTATTGATAAGCTTGTGTTACGAAACATCTGCCCTCTGGCCTCATATTTTCGCAATATTGTACAGTAAACTCATTTGGTTAAATGTTTGGTATGGCATGTAGGTACACTGCGAACGGTGATAAAGACTTATAACTCTAGCCGAGATAAGGTTAAGTGGTACAATAGTCGTAAATTGGTACATACGCTGTCTTAGAGATGAACTAGGGAATTCCATCTATTTTTCTCTTGTTTGTTAGCGTATAACCGCTTGATTCTTTAATGCCTTAAACCCAATAATTGATCATGGAACGGCCCCTTTTGCATATGACAATAACAATCGATTTATTATACATTCGTTGTCTTCACAAAAGATACGGTTCAATTGATGCTTTGCTTTCAATGAAATTGTCTTCGGTAATACCATCCGCTGACGTATGATTATCGAGATACACCATACATAAGGGTCGCAGCTCTTAGCATGTTCGTGACTTCGGGTCGTAAAGTTTATATCCCGTGGTAAATGCACAATTACTATGAAGCATGCAAGCATCAATCTTCTCACAGTGTTTATTAGAGAACTGACAGCTCAACATTTTATAAATAGCTGTACTTTATTCGATGAAGTTCTTAGACTAGAAACCCGATTAATTTAACAGCACAGTGAAAATTATATTCCCCATTAGGCGCCCTCGGGTAGCGCTGAACCATTTATGTGCCTATATGGACTAAAATGGAGAGAGTGATCAGCAATGGCAATCATGTTATCCACGTCTTAATTGCCGTTATTTATTTAATTGCTCCGTTATGTAGCCTCTACTATAACATTTTCTCCACAGTATGCAAGTAATGCATTAAAAGCTCTACACCTATTTGTAAATCGCAGTCTTGCTATATCGGTCAATTGTCGTAAATTACAGGCCATTGACAGTCAAAGAGAACATTCAATACATTACTGAAGTTAAAAGTCACATTTGATTTGGTCGGCGCCTGCATTGCACGCATAATTAATTTGCGCAAGCGCAGGGAATCACAATAGCAGATGTTTGAACAGCTGGTGGCCATATTGGATTTTATATACGTAAGTAATGTCAGAGTACTTTGAAAGTGCATGTTTATACGTCCTGTGACATGCTGGACACATGGTAGTGCATATTGCAAATAAAACATTTTGCTGTAAGCATTAGATGAGAAAATCCAGTGGCTGTAATTTAAATAAATATTGAAATACATTTGGGATCCATCTCACGCCTCTCGGAAGTTTTAGATGAGTCTACAGCACTGAACAAGTGTCCACTCAGGGGTTAACGACTTGATTGGCCAAGATGGCGATTCGCGAACGTGCTAAGTGGATGATGACGGCTCGCTAAACCCATTTTAGTAACGGGTTCAATGAATTATTTCGAAATCTCTTCTAAGAATGTATAACAAAGAAAAGAGCTGCTACTTATTGAATATTTTATAAGCAATTTGATTTAAGATCGTTGACACATATGGATAGAACAAACAACTCACTGTGAAAAAACTATACCTACCAATGCAATGAGTAGATAAGATACATTTTTTATCAGCACCAACAATTTACGGTGTGCCACTTTCTACCTACGTTGTCCTAAGCATTTTATCAGCTGTCAAACATTTGCGTAGCCGAGATTTCTTCTATAGCTCCTATTAGATAAATATTACTGAACATACAAATTATTTCCTAATCAAAATCCTCGGTTCATTGAACCTTTTTTGTGTAACAAAATTTTATGGATGGTCGAATGTAGAAAGCTTTTAAGCCAATTTGGACGGTTCATAATATGATCGATACTTTAATTGTTTAGCCATCGTTCGCTAATGGCAGAGCCGGAATCTAGAGGCGCACTAATTGTTCCAGTAATGTTAATTGCTGTTCTCTGTCGGTATCTAATTCGTGCCATGGTCCGACCTGCCCAGACACGTTAATGGGGATATTTACTGACTGAAATACGGTTACCGGTAGCCAGTGCAGAGAACTACAGATAATGATAGGGTATCACACTGACAGATTGTTTCTAGTCCCAGCTAAGGGATTCTGCTCATTTTGCTATCAGTTTTTCTTGCTCGAATTTATCAGCTCCGGAGTACCGCAGTTACCTAACTCGTTCTTGCTATTTATAACGTCAGATACCTAAGTGATGTATTTAACCTATTAAAATTCATAGAATTTGAATTTTATCTTCATACTTTGCATATTGATTTCGCTCCAAGTAATTGTTGTGTAATTTGTCTCCTGTTTGACAGCATGTGTTTTTAACAAAAGTCGTGCTGATGGTAGCTGTACATTCAATGATTGGCTAATAGTTTAGGCGTTGGTTTTATGCAACTGCATTACAATACAGTTTCACAAGTTACTAATGCGTAATGACAGCTATTCATCTGGAGGACCACTTTCACTGAGCGCCCACTAGTTTTTCTGGAGTGGGCGATAGGGAAAGCAATATGCTAATCCGACTCATCTGGATGACACTTGAATAGAACGTTTTATATGTGTTAATAGTCACAATAAATCGTTTAATAAAACTGTTAACACTTGTTTATTTCTGTTTACAGGTAAAGGTGAGCATTCGCGTACTAGTTCCTTATCGTAAGTTGGTATCGAAGGTAAGTGCAGTCACAATTTTGGTGGAACATTAATCGTTCCAGTCATTGGTGAGATAACAAGGCTGGTTGATTTCCATGCTCTAATTGGCGTTGTAAACAATGCCAAATTAATTTGTAGAGTGAATGTAGCTGATTAAAATGACATATAAGTAACGGCTGGAGATTTTATCCCGAGTATTAAGTAAATGAGAGTGAAAGTATAACAATAATAAGACAATTTTCCCAGTTCATGCGTGAAATATCGCATCCGATACGCTGAGCTGAGCTAACGTGTATAACGTTTCCTATCTCATTAAGTAATCATCGTTCTTCAACAGCTTTCTGATATCATCAGTATGTTGTTGGATAATGTTACTTTACAAGCATTTTCGTTTAGTTCTTTATAATATCAGTTGCCCTCTTGAACCAGTTTCGCACAAAAGAAAGCTACAACATCGACACTTGGATAGCTTCCGCATCCCACACGATTTAAATTGCGTTAAATATAAACTGCCTACGCAGCATATTTTAATATTGTAGCAACACTTGTAAATCATATAATATTATAGCGGGTCGTAGGTCCGCTGTGTACCTATATGGACCGTTATATCGAACCTTACTCTTATAAATATGTCACACTTGGGCCACATAACTAGAACTGACACGTAGGTTGCTGACCGCAATTTTCCCACTAATATTAAGTAATGTATGTATATTTCAAAGTTCTTACTACAGTTTAACTAAATAAAAAAACCGGCCAAGTGCGTGTCGGACCACGCAAAATGAAGGGTTCCGTAGTTGGAATGAATTTATCGTAAGAACAAAAACTTTGTAATTGAAAAATATGTTCTCCCATATGGAATATATGGGAGAACATGTTTTTACAACCGCAAATTTAAGTTGGTCGATTATTACTCGTAAACTTGTAAAGCCCACTTAAGTGTGATAGTTTTCCTTTAAACTTCGTTATATATAAGTACTAATGCCGTGACATTTGAATTTCTAACTAAGTACAACCGTTTAGTTGGTAGAGGGGGGGGACACTTGACTCTAACGAAAATTGGTACTTTAAAGCTTGATAAGTCACGAACGGTTTACTTAATCAAAAAACGGTCTTCGCTAACCCCTAATATTTTTGAAAGACCTATCCAACGATATCCCACACTATAGGAAGGACAAAAAAAAAATTATCATCTCCACTTTTACATGTAGGGGAGGTACCTTTTATATTTGTTTTTTTTTTCAAAATTTTATTTTTCCACTTTTTCGGCGTCATTAACTTGTATACTCATGCCAAATTACAACTATCTAGTACCAATAGTTTTTGAGCTAAACCGCGGACAGACAGACGGACATGGCGCAACTATAAGGTTTCCTTGTTGACTACAGAACCCTTAAAAACACTGGGATTTCTGTACGTGATCTCAAACAACTTCAGAATTACTACGTTCATTGAGTTTTAAAAAGACAATGGAACGTCGGTAATTGTCGTTGGTAAACAGACCTATTAGCCTGTGTGCAGTAGTAGCCACATGGACTGGGCCTGCGCTCACGATACTTACGTTGATAGTTGATATTCAGTTCTCATTCATAGCATTGGAAAATACATTCTTCTGATTTGTTAACTTCTTCTACAAACCAAACAATATCAGTTATCTTATCCGCACCGCTCCATTTTCATTGAAAACTGGTATGCACTACTTTTACCAGCGGTGTCTTGTCAATGAAAATCATTTTATCAATGGGTGTACCTGACGCACTTGGCCCTTAGATTTCTTATTCATGTGGGCGTGGAATTAATTCTACCTATTTGGCTTTCTTAAATTCATCATAATCATTACAGCATCATTAATCAAATTGTAGTTTTGCTACGATAATGATATTTTAAATGCCATGTTTGAGCATCATTACCATTTTGATGTGTACATGTCATGTCATTATTTCGTTATGCTGCGTTATATAATGAGTGTCCCACGATTTTAGTTCGCATGTAAAATGTTGGTTGTCACGCAAAGCTTTGATTATAGTTATGCTGTCCTGCAAGAGATGAGTGCCTAGTTTTGTTATGCGGGTGTCGTTTCGCTAACGGTGCGTCCCCTCGTGTTCCATTGTTCCTCGGCTCCACATGATTTCGTAATTCACTGTTGCATTTCACGCTTTCTTCCGTCTCTGTCATCAAACAATCATGTTTGTTGATGCGCGACTTTGTTGACATATTTTGACCAAAAGTGTTTCTAAAAGCTCTCTTATCTTTTCTCAGCGGATAAGCGCATAATAATATAATTAATACATGAATCGTTTTTATTTCTTCAAAAAATAATTTACTACATTATCTTATTTTGCGTGTGCGGCTAATTGAACTCGACGTGGGACGAAATTGACCACGTTAAGTCACTTTGAAAACAGGTCAATTTAACCCATTAAGCTGAATTGATTACGATCTGAGCGTAGATACCTATACAATGGTATAGCGGCCGTGCAGACCGGTAACTGCTGCATCCTTCACTGGGAACGTTAAGTACGACACTGGACATTCGGTCTTGAAGCCAGAGCTATAAAATCCCTAATTTATTACTACCATTTCAGGTAAGTAGTACGATTGTCCGTTCGTATCAACAAATATGAATTCAACCTCCTAGAGATAAGATCTTTTCTCACATGGTCGTGCGAGAGATGTATTTATCGATAAATATAATTTATTTATGCTGTGATTACTGTTCAATTGTATTGTGGTTTATTTTATTGATCTCGGTTTTCGATTTGTCATTTATTTCTTTTTACTTATCTCGATTGTAAGGACTAAAGACAGAGTGTAGGCAAGCTGTTGACATTGCCATGCCAGGCCGTTTCAATATGGTCTCCTATAGATTCTACAAGGGCTTCATTTAATCGATGCATTTATATTTACCGAGATTGGTCTTAATTACACTAATTACAACTATAAATGTTTGGGTGTCTAGTTATGTTAAGTCACTATAAACTCTATTCCTGATTTGAAAGTTAATACAACTCACACGCACGTAGTGACCACAGGCAATGAGACTGACATTGGAATTTAAATGGAATCTTCCGTTAGATTGGCAAATTAGTGTTCGAACAAGCGTTTTCTCATGCGTTTACATAGATTAGAAAACGTGGAAATCGAAATACGAGTCATACAACCTTAAAAGGAAAACAAATTTATTTCTACAAGCTTTTTATTAATCATTAGCAATGAAACGTACAATTGTAAAATTGTTGCAATAGCTAGCAGGATCGATTTAGCTTATTTAAAGGCAACAATGACTAATCCCACTGATTATATGGAAACTATTCGAAGCGTGCATCTTTAAATATAGTTGCTAAGAGGTCATTACGTCAACTGTAATAACAACTAACGTCAGTGTAATGCTCTGATATTATAACATTCAAGTATCATTTCATCCTCTATTACTGTCATAACCTTCCTCTCCGAAAGATGTTGCAAGATATTTAATAACAAAAGTGGAAATAGAACGCATTAGCAATGTTTGTGGTCAACTGCTCATGGTAAACACCCACATGCTTGTCCGTTTCATCAATCAGAAACTAGCAATCAATATCCGTATCAATTGTCTCCAGCGAGTTTTATCCATTGGTCCCTTCCGACAATTATCCTTGAATTTTAATTATAGCGCCGGTCTTGTGACTATCATCCTTTGATTAATTACTCGGGTTCACTATAGTTCATGTCGTTGGAACGGTTTCTTTTGTATGTCATTGGTATTCAATTGTCGGTGGATTGATGATTGAAGTTAGCGATGGAACGTTAGTTTTAATGTCAAGAATGTAACTACCTGGATAAACTTTACCCTGTGATTGCTACACAATGATCAGGTGCTGTAACATCGCCTCCGCGACGGAAGCGGTGGGCGGCGACCGGGGCGTGCGCCCACGCCGCTGCGGCTACGATTATGTCACCTATACCTTCTCATCATATAAGGACAGCTGTGTGTGCGGAATCCTACGACAATTCAATATAGTACACATGAATAATTAACATTTTATCGCCCAATAGTTCCTCATATTTTGAATTCTTCATTCTAAGAAAGACGTTAAACCTCGTTAGGGGTTATTTATGGTTAAAGCCGCAGTTAGTTCACATAATGCGTTCCACGAATAGCCAGAAATATTTTTAACGGCCGTTAATTTGATCTCGGTCCTAGTTTTCCATGATTAACTATGTAATAATCATCAAATAAAATCTGGTATAGCACCTGACAACAGTATACGCGGCACGTGTTTACCATGGGGAATAGTACGAATAGCTATTTATATTCATCAAGCAAATGGATATGCGCTTCATCCATTAAGCAACAGTAGCGAACTAGCGGTGTCTAGTAAACAAACAACAGAAACATCTTCTGACCTATAAGGAGCCTTCAACATGGTCAATCAGAACCTTTTCAGTACAGAAATATGGTTTAAAATCAAAATTCTCGTACAAAACTTATGCTGTTTTATGTATAAGCTGTTTACGGTTACTGCCATAATCTCAAAGTGGATCTCTGTATGTCTTGTGTAAACCTGGGCTGTAGATCATAAGGTGTACCGTAAGGAGTGTACTCGGGACCTTTACTGATGGAACCGTCTTGACTAGGATATAATATATTATAATGACAGCGGATTTATGTGCATCGTGCAACTATCTTGTTCTCCTTGGGATCTAAATCGCCATAAAGATCCAAGGCAAAAGAATCGTTGACTACTTTAAAATCGTATAAAACATGTTAAAGCACTCGAAGTCAATGCTTTCTAACGTGACTGTTTTAGAATATAATATTGACATGTTAAATCGTGTCATTACGAAAATAAAACGTTACGAAAAAATAATAACAAACATCTTTGTTGTATACTACTTTCTAACTAACAGCTGCAAAATTCCCCAATATTTAAATAAACATTGATTTAGCAAACACGCTGTCGCATTAAAATTGGTAAACCAACGTAAATCATTCAATATAAACAAAGCGTTCTTCGTCTGCGCGTGAGCTCGTGTTGACTCCGTATTTGTTTTACGAGACTCCAAGATTTATTTACTATTAGTAAAGATAACGGTTAGTTTAATTACTTTGCCTGTTGTATGTTTATCCAACTTGCTGTTTAGTGTAAACTTATGGTACTCGCTAAGTCGTGGTTGAACTTGCTTCGTACGTGATGTTACTGCAGTGCAGATAATGCCTGCGTAATATTACATTTGCGGTTTTATCGTACTCGTGTGTTCCTCCATTGGCCTAGTTCCATTGGGTGCACAAACTTCCTGTTAGCTAAGCTTGAACCCAATTATTGTAAATGGTTCAACCTACATATTTGTACCTTGACTAGTCATTCGCAGCTACTTATTCAATTGAGTAGGGGCTTTACATATTTTTGTTAGAACTTGTTTACTTGTCAACATTAATAATGGGTTAGTTATTTGTTATGCCTGCAAAATGATATAAAAAAATCATGTGGCTTAGACTTTGTCTTAGAAAACTTTAATTTGTATTGATAATACATGAAATACATAGTTTGTCATAGATATTTCTAAAGTAAACGCAACGTGAATCCATTAATAATGTTTGCAGTACACAAAGGCTTCAAAGAAGGCAAGTCAAGCGATGCATGAGAGCGATAAAATTGGCGAGACGTCGTACATTCATAATTTATAATTTAGCAGAAGCGATCGTTCCAGTTCTGGATCGCATTAACCTATTTATTAAATTAACATTGTATACAATGCACTGCGTACATGCTCATTACAAAGATTGAAGAAGATATGGATACTTTACATTTACAAAGCCCATCGTATTGCTCTTAATGACTTCATGTTCCGTCACCATTTTACCAACATAACGTGTTTATGACACCTTAATCTTGATGCATCCGCTTCAAACACGTGTGATGTGAATGTGTGAATTTTTAACTCCTTTATGTAATATACGATTCCAATTACGTTTATCGTTTTATCTGTCATTTTAGATACTGTATTACTTTCACTTGAACTGCTTTTGCCATGTTGGTGTTATTCAATATTATCTTATCTCCTTTGGTGTTATTCAATATTATCTTATCTCCTTTCTTCGTACGCGTGGTGCACACGTTAATATTTTGTTACGCTGAGCTGTCAACACATTATACTGTCGAGACGGCGGTGCAGAAACTGTCTGCCACCAGAAATAAACTATCTTGTCCCATATAACTGTCGATAACGCTGAGAATAACTGAACAAATAGTTGGGGAAGCTTACGAAACAATGTTGCATAAAGAACCGCGTTAATTAATACAAAATACAAAGATACATAGTCCCGTATTGTTGTGTGAACTAGGGAATGCTAAACCGGCCGAAGTGAAAACCCGGTTATTTTTCGGGTTTCGTATTTTAAAAACCGGTTTGTGGATAACCTGTTCTTTTTCTTTTTTTTCTTTCTGATATTTTTAAACTGCCTGCGAAATACAGGCCGCCTACATCTTGCATATTTTCGATAATTAAATAGAAACGTATCTATTAAAAAGAAATACATATTCAAAATTTCAATGAATATGCAGCAATTTATTTAAGTAAAAGGTTTATTTGCTTTTTTGCTTCAGCTAAATAGGTACAATATTAATCAACAGTATTAAAAAGATCAAATAAACAATTAAGTAGTTCTAACTATAACGCATGAATAGAGAGTATTATAAAATACAAAACCAACATTTAACCGTATTATAAACTCTAACTTTTAAAATGAAATCATAATAACAGTCTCAATAGCGTCCGAAACCTTTAATTAACATACAGGGTGTCCAGTAAATAGCACGACATACTGCAGGGGGTGATAGCTAGGGTCACTACCTATCAATACAACACAATATATGTTCAGCAAAATCTTACGGATTTACAGTTACTGTCAGAAAAATCCGTCAATTTACTGATGTAGATACCGCGAGGCTAGTCTATTTCAGTTATTTTCATTGTATCATGTCTTACGGTATTTTACTTTGGGGACGGGCTGCAGACATCGAGTCTATTTTTATTTTGCAGAAAAGAGCGATCAGAGCCATTTATTATCTCCGCAGGCGCAGGATTTGTGTGACGTCATGTCTTTGATGCGTAGTTCGTATGTGGCGGTGTAACCGCTACAAATCCATGTTTAAGAGAGGACTTAAAAAAGAAAAACATTGATTCTAGCGATTAATTTATTAGAACAAAATAGTAATCTGATTGCAATTATTATTGATCTCTTTAAAAGACTTATTTCTACGTTATATTATACAGGGTGTCCAGTAAATAGCACGACATACTCAAAACTCAAAAACTCAAAAAAACTCAACTCAAAGCATTTATTTCAATTAAACCATTTACAGGCACTTTTGAATTGTCAAGGGGTCGGTCAGTCAAAAATATGAAGCTAGTTGCCCATTCCAAAGCGTAGTAGGTACCTATGGAGAAGAACGGGCAAGAAACTCCACGGACACTCTTTTAAATAAAAAAAATTATACAAAATATTGGTTACATCATTCATTTTGAAATTATGCATGTGACAACAATGTAGAAAGATGTGCACGTTCGTAAAAGCGTCCGTAATAAAAAGAAAAAAAAATAAAGAATCATTCAAAAACTTAAAATAAGCCATGGCAGCTAAGCGATGACCAGTCCCAACTGACGGCGCCCGTTCACGAACATGACTCATGGATCAGCACCATTCCCTCACAGAACACCAGACAAATACGCATAATTATAATCCATTCATCTGCAAACACATCAGATTCAGGGTTGGCAGCCAGGAAGGCATTCAGCACCTTTAGAGTACGACAGACTGGGGATTCGGCTCTGGCTACAGTTTTGGCTGGCAGTTGCGCAAACAGATTGTGCAGCGGCTCTGACGGTGTCCGATATATTTATCGGGCACAAATAGTCGGCAGAAAAGACCATGGAGCTCTGGGCTGTCGACACGTCCCCGTAAGGTCTTACAGGCTACAGTGAGTTGATCAAGGCTACTTCTCACCTCCAATGAGTTGAAGCCCAACATCCCTAAAAGTTAATTGGTAGGGTACATATACAGAGTTGATATGACAGAGGGGCATTAAATTACACAACGTATACTATACGTATTTAGTATTAATTCGATACGGTATAAAAATAAAAAGCATCAAAAATGAGTTTTTTTTTTTTTCATACAAACTAAATAGCTTACAAATCAGAGTAAAACGCAACCAGCCTGTGTAAATAAATTTAACTGACCTTAGATACCTAGGTAACAAAGCGGCAACGTCGCGCGCGCGCCGGACCGCGGCGTGTGTTATCACGTCAAATCACGTGTCAAGGCGCGCGGCCGGGGCGGTGGCGCGAGGCGGCTTAGGCCTCCGCTCGGCTTTTATGATAGGTACGGTTTTGAAGTATGTACGCACACAACAACAATCACAACAAAAGCTCCATTCACATGAATGTACAAATTATACCGAATGATAATTAACTCACTGTTCGTTGCTAAGCACTTTAATTTGTGAAATGCTAAAATAATCCTATTTTTTAGTTCAACAATTGTATTTTAATTACACACACACAACCAAAGTTTAATTACGTGTCCAATCACAATAAAAAACAGTCAATCACAAAAAAACACTAACACTAAATAATAATAATCCGATGGTCCTGTCACAATATAAAAAGAAATATCGTCTTAAACTTATTTAGTGTCCTATTACAATAACAAAACAAAATCAATTGTCTGCGCGCGTAAGCGGCGCAAGAGCTTCCGTGTTACGTAAACGTTTCGAGAGGATAGCGTCGGGCAACGCACTAAAAAGTACTCTGTGCGGCGCATTGACTGAGGCCCCTCTGCCCCCACTTACTTACCGATCGCACAAGGATCTAGGATGCGTTAGCAACAGACTGACCTATTTCTATTTCTTTTACGCGCGGGATGTTTTGCTATGATTCTCTCTCTCTTGTTTTCTTTGTTATTTTTTTAGCGAAAGGTATTTGGTTGTACTTGTGACTTGCGTCAGAGCGGCAACAACGCATCGTAGGCTAAACTCAGATTTATCGTTTTAAGGTGGATGACCTTATGCGTATAGACATAATCAGCTGTTAGGAAAGATACATCGTGTTCAAACGGGGCAAAAACTTAAAAAATCATTTGTGGCTAAACTACTGCTCCTATTTAATTGATTTTTGGTACAGAGCTTGAAAATGGTACCTAGTATAAGCAGTTTAAAGGAAAGCCCCTCTGTCGTATCAACTTTGTATGTAAGTGAAGAAATGGTATAACCTTTGGAAGAGTCATCTAAGGAAAGTTTTCTGCACTTTTTCCAGCATCAGAGTTTGGGTCACGTTATAGGGGTAAACACAGGCACTGGACTCGAGTTTGCTTCGAATCATAGCGGTGTACAACAGCTTAACAACATTTGGGTTGCGAAAGTCACGAGCGTTTCGCAAAACAAATCCCAAGCGCCTAAAAGATTCCTTCGCAAGGGTGGAAACGTGGTCCCTAAAAGTTAGACAGCTGCAGCGGTTGAAAGTCGCTCCCAAATCTTTTATGTTGGTGACACGAGCAATCACGTCACCACCCAAACTATAGTCATAATGAATTGGCCGCAACCCTCTACCGTATGTCATGACGTAGCACTTGCTCGTGTTAAAAAATAATTTGTTCACAATGCTCCACTCATATATGGCATCAATGTCCCTTTGTAGGAGTTTGCAATCCTCGTCCGTTCGGATTTGTGTGACTAGCTTAAGGTCGTCGGCATATAGCAGGCATTTGGCAAACTTAACATTATTTATGAGGTCATTGATCATGATCAGGAACAGAGGCGGCCCCAACACGGATTCCTGACTTACACCCGAGCGTGTATTATAAGGCTTGGACTCGAAGCAGCCGTGTCTTAAAAAAAACTGCTGGCGATCGCGCAGATAATCCGAAAATAAGTTAAGAAGACCGGACGAGAAACCGATGGCCCCCAGCTTAATCAAAAGCATATCGTTGTCAACTATGTCAAATGCTTTCCGGAAATCGAAATACAGAGCGTCAACCTGCCCACCGATATCCAAGCCACGGTATATGTAGTCTACGTGAATCCGTAAATTCGAATTTACGGAGCGATCTGGTCGAAAACCGTGTTGGCATCGGATAAAGACATATTTACGCGTTTGAAAATTAAACCGTGGAGTATATGCTCGAAAACCTTGGCAATGGTTGGCAGGATAGCGATGGGTCTGTGTTCCTCTACTAATGTTTTATCACTAGTTTTAGGGATGGGAGTGACTGGCGAAGTTTTCAATTGCTCAGGGTATATACCGGACTGGAGGGCTAGGTTAAATACATGACATAGAGGGGCTGCCAAGATGTCATGATATCCCTTAAGGGCAAAGGCTGGAATGCTGTCAGGGCCAACCGAGCAACAGGGTTTGAGTTTAGTTCCGCTTAATTATATCCGATGGGGTTAAAAAGGGAAGCGGAATGTTATCTCCCTACTCGAATTAAATTTCCTGGGGTTCAATTCAGGTGTATCGGGCAGAAACACGCTAGCAAAATACTGAGCAAATGCCTTCTGTCGCTTTGAAACCCGAACAAGTCTGACCATTGTACACCACGTTTGGCTCGAAGCCTCCCTTTGATCGCAGGCTAGAAATATGCTGCCAGAACTGTCGCGGATTTTTGACAATATTTTTTTCTAAAGTCCTACTACAATATAATCTGTAGGCGTCCTGGGTTCTTACTTTAAGATCCCGTCGCAGAGCAGTGAAATCACTGCCCCACACGCTGTTTTTATCCTCAGTTTTTCTGATGTTTTCTACAAAGTCATCCATAGTAATCTGAAAGCGACAAGCAAGAACAATAACTTGATCTGTTTAATTATGAAATTAACAAGAACTATACTGGACTGTGAGAGGAAAGACAATATAACGTTCCAGGCTGTTCCAGGCACTTTTTGGGCATACTGTAAAAGGTTAGGTAAGGAAACAAAGGCAAATCAGTTTCGTAGGCGATGGGCAGACGGCCTATGCCTATCATTACAAAACCGTTGTTTTATAAATTAACTAGTACCTTCTGCCCGAGACTTCGGCAGAATAAGTGGAACATGATTTTTTATGTTCCATTTAAATTCAAAGTAGAAGATTAAAAGTTTAAAAGTAGGCGATGCAGGTAGCCTAGCTATCTCTATTCCAAATTTCATCCAAATATATCTAGATTCTAGCCGTTTCTGCGTGAAAAAGTAACAAACATGCTAACAATCAAACTTTCGCATTTATAATATAAAGCATGGTGTGGCACACTGTGTGAATATCTTAACATTTAAAAATAGCAATTTGTACCTAAACTAAGTACATACTATAAATGTCAAATACTAACAAAAATAACTGAACTGCACGATATTCACTAAACAATTTCACTCAACTATTGAAAACAGTTACCAAATTACCAATGCTATACAATAAACCAACGTCTTTTCACTAGCAACCGTTGGCAACGTTTGGTTAAACAATATAGCTGACACTAAATTCATATTTTTGACCGATACTGTCAATTATTTTCAAATGGCAACACCTAACGTGTTGCCATTTGAAAATAATAAAAAAAACTCGAAAAGCCGGAAACGTGAAAAATCTCGTTTTTTCAATAACTAATTTCAAATATACCGAAAAACCGGTTTTTCGTTTTTCGGTGAAACCGATTATTTATTTTATTATTTTTATTCATCGGATCATCTATTCGTTTCTTCTAGCTAATGATAAAAAGAAGCATTGAACGTGCGAAATATCTTTAAGAAGTTATTCACATGTTCTTAGAACATATTTTCTTATGGATGCATCAGAAAAAAACGATTTACAGTCGTCATACGTATTAAGATCTATATCGATTATGGTGGTATACTATAAAAGTATGGTATCGGCGCCACAACATTGGCCACAATCGACTTTATAAGGAGCAACGCGAGTTACCGCAGGAATAATTAATTGATCTTTAAGATCCTTGAGAATGAATACGTTTAAATAAGTGATCGTTAAAATATTTTGAAATAATTACAAGATATCTCAACTTCTGCATTTAACCGTTTCACCTTGTACATTTAGCTATCGGTCTCTCTTATCTTCGCGAGAATTATCTCAAATTATAAACATTGCATTGGAATTGCAAATACATTATCAGAATCTAGTTTGCGTAGTACTTGCGGACATCCTCCTTATTTGAGTGTCGCTTAATGCTTAGCGTTTTCTCTTTTTGGATAAAACAGCATTATAGCCAAGCTTCTTCACGGTATAGGAAACATGTTTCCAACAAAGGAATTTTAGAATCCCAAAGTATTTCATGAGCAAGAAATCACGCAACGTGATCGGGGTGGTAAAATCGCGAAAGCGGTGGATGCCAAATGCGTCTATCCAACTTATCCGTGAACAAATATGGTCATAGACTCCGCAGGAGCGGAACCTGCTGTCTATGTGCATTGTTACTAGCAGTGTGTTTACACGACGCTAATGATGAAGTATGCTTACAAGTTGATGCTATGCGTTGAATAATGCATAAATTAAAATTCTAATTGGTAGCGAACTCGCTATATCGATCCTATAAACATGAGATGATAATTATGTTGGAATTTTTCTAGGAAGACAAAAACTTTGGTACTTGTTCAAGTGGCATTGAGAACAAAAACGCCGAGTAAACAAAATTATATAGTTTCTGACTGCATCGTTTTACTTCGCAAATGCACATTTTGACATTATGACTCATACGCATAGTACGGGTTATGCGGGCCTTTTACCTACTCAACTAATACAATTTAATGATCGATGGCGTGACGTCACCGCTATTGGCTCATTATAGTAAAACGTGATTACCGTCTGTCACGTTTTTCCTAGAAATAAAATATAACAGTATGAATCAGTTTCCCTGTACCATATTCATGCTTCAACGTCAACATATAGATTTCGATTTCTCTCTTTTTTGTCTGCGTCTACTAATCATTCAAACATTTAGAAATCATTGACCTCCTTGTGTAGACCTCGGTATTGTCTGTTTCGTTTATAACTTTTGGCCACATTTGGTGTTCGTTCTCATTGGGGCTGACTGTCTGACGTCACGTCTGCACTTAAACCTTGACACGAACCGACCAATATTTCCAATTTACTCGCGTCTTGTACCTTTACCAGCAATTTTGTTTATAGCAACTGCAGCACAATTCATCACATTTATAAATAAACTGTTCTAGATACTGAACAATGTTGTTGATGCATTTGCTATTGCTTTGAAATAGAACAATTCAACAGGCAACTTAAATGGTAGTCATGGATGGCCGCACGCTTTACGAGTGACGGTAAAAGTGGTCATTATAAAGCTATAAACGCATTCTAATCGGTTGGGAAAGGGAAGAGTTGAGAGTTCATTGGTGCTCGTAAATTTTTTATAATATTTCTGGTGTTGTTTATGTTTTGGCTGGTTATTTACATCAAACAATCTACCTTATGTTAACCGGATGCAGCTGAATACATGGAGTGACTACCTATCTGACCTCCACAACCCAGTAACTGGATTGGTAAGACGGGTTCTCAGATTTTCGGGCCTTTAACTACCCCTAATGACTGTGAAAGATCTACAAATGACAGCCGGGACCAAGGGCTTTACGTGCTTTCCGAAGTGGGGTGAGGTCTTGATATGTAATGGATGGTTACCCATTCACAAACCAACCGCGGCATTTATATAGTAGCAGCTTATTAGTTTATTGCTTTGGTTATTCTACTACATCTTGTGCATAACCACAATAATACGCAAATGAAATGATAGAAAAATGAATACTGTCTTTTCTTTACTGTGGTGGTGTGTTGGAATCTCCTCTGTGAACTATCACGTATTTATTTATAAGTAAACTTCGATAATTTAGGTAGTGTACCTACTGACGGTTGTTAACAAAATATACTGTGCATGTACCTATACAAGTAGTAAAAAGACTGGAAAAAAGTAGGTAAAACTACTGGAAATAAAACCATTTTTCCTCTACCTAAATGACAAATTGGCACAACTTCGGCATAGGTATCTAATATAATATCAATACACAGCCATAAACTCAATACAAAATGAAATGAATCGGTCCAATGAACTTCCAATCAGAGCACACCTTAAAAGTATAACAATTTATAAGGTTTTTCTAGCAATGACTCATAGCAATTAGATGTTATAGTTTGTTCGTCTATCCTCGAACCAGCTAACGTGACTCACGGTTCAACGGAAGCGAAACAAAATCTACACGACAGCTAAAACCAGTATGTGCGTACCTCCCCTGCACTTTCATCTTACGGTAGAAGCTCTACAATGTTTTACAGTTCATCCGCTCCTGCAGACATGACGTCACCTCACTGATAGTTTTTTCGTCCATGAGTTCGTTCGCCAGATGATGAGATGAGATTTCTTTTTATTTTACCTCTAATGACAGCCATGTGTACTTCGAGTGCAGGGTTAGTACACAAGCCTGGATCGTCCATTCATTAATTTTCTTACGTACAAGTGAAAAGGTCTTGTTATTCTTCAGTATGTACTTACTTAGTTACTCGTATTTTTACTACTAGTTTCACAGCGTTTTCTCCGTGTTTTATTTTATTGCAGTCAACATGGTCACTATGTTTAATGAAGAAACTTGTCATTTTGTTAAAGTACTTGCTAACTCTCACAACAAGTCATTAATCTTTACTAGATACTTTTCTAATAAAGCATATAGCGTGTATATGTGCACAATATACTTTTGTATAAGTATTGGAGTTTAAAACTCGTTATAGATTGAGATTGTTTTGAACGATCAAATAATAATAACATAATTTTCTTCTTCCAGAATTCAAAAAGGATTGGTCAGACCACGCTCTGTGGTGGCCCACTCGCAACAAATGGCTGTCCCGTCCCAAGCACACGCTGGACCAGTATGGTGTCCACGCCGATGCTGCCCTTCACTTCACTCCCATGCACAAGCCCATCAGAATCCAGCTCCCGGACCTCAGATTTATTGACTGCAAGATCGACTTCTCTATTGACACCTTCAGTGCCGTTGTTAATCTTTGTAAAAGTCTTGGTAAGTTTAATTGTTATTTTTATCTTCTTGACTGTGTATAAATTGATTAAGAAAATGATTAGTGGCTTGATACAAGATTGAATTGATTAGTGTAGCTCGAGACAACAATGGATCGTTTGGCATTACGAATATTAGCATATTACCTATTCGTTTTTGATGTGATGATGTGCCAGATTTAGCTAAAGCGCTAAGAAATCCTACTGGCCTTGGATTTTGGTTTAACCAAAAATGAAATAATATATTGTAAGAAGGCTCATTAAAAATGCAGGTAAAATTACAAGATCGCAATTTAGAAAAGCTATTGCGCCCAAAAAACTACATCAATATCGTTGGAGTTATCTTATTTTCCAGTATCTTTCTCTGCGCAAAAGATCGTAAAGGTCATATTTAGTTTTATAGCGAAACTTTTACATTTCAACACTTTGTAACGGTTGTCGATTTACGATCTGACTTTAATGCCTTATACGGCATTACAAGATCTAAGTCCAACATCAAATGTATTTTATCTCGTCCAAATGTTAATGCTCGTAAAGTCGATCAACTCGTAAAAGTTGAATGTTTATTCTGAAGGACCCATACGATGGTTCGTGTTGCTATCGTAATATTACTACCATTTGATATTTTAATTCATATTTATTTTATTCTATTCGGGAAACTTACAGCTAACTAAGCTTAACTAGCTTAGCGTTTTCGTAAACAATATAAAATTGAAGGCCATTTATGTGAGAAATTGCCCCCTGGTATTTGAAGATGGGCAAATTAGCTACTGTATTCGCTGTGCAGTTTCGCAAACTAACAATCTAATTATTGAGTACCTAATA
Organism: Xanthia togata; assembly: GCA_963853775.1. Classification (NCBI taxonomy): domain Eukaryota; kingdom Metazoa; phylum Arthropoda; class Insecta; order Lepidoptera; family Noctuidae; genus Xanthia; species Xanthia togata. Next base: position 23,457,162 of record OY970791.1, read on the forward strand.
ATAGGTAGGTACCTATTACTGCACGGTTTTTCTTCTAGAATACGGTACATTGCCTATGATATGTCCTGCCACAGATGACAAGGCCAAGGTTCATAGACCTGTCGCCTTAATACATAATATTTCAGGCACAATTAAATTTGAATTCGATATAAGGTTCCGATTATTGTATGGTAACCAAAATGTATACAGGCTGAATTTTTAGTCACCGTCCAAATTTTTTCTAGGCATTAGGAATGATTCACTAACTCCATTTTTGAAAAAAAAATCGTAAGGTACGTAAAATTTTCATAAAATCATTTTCTCGAAAGAATTATCCGCTTTGCGTGGTATATAATAACTGTGGTGTGATATCTCAATATGTTTGTATTGATTGACACTAAAAGAAAAAACACGTATTCAATTATTTTCGCCAAAGATTAGTATATCAAAATTAGGACGTTGACTAAAAATTCAGGCCGTATAACTTCCCGCTCTACTATATCTATAAAGTTTGAGTTTGAAGTCTAGCAAAGCAATTAAACACAGAACAGACAGAACTTTACAACTACATGTCTCCTAATTCTTGCAGGTATACGACACCCAGAAGAACTATCCCTCTGCTATCCCTTAGAGCCATCCCACCTCAAGCAAAACTACCAAAACTTAAAGGAGGCTAAGAGGATAAAGTCTTCACACCCCGCAGACACCAACACGTTTATAGCGGCCACTAGGGGATCATCAAACAGTTTGGACAGGTCTAATGGAACCTGTCCTGCGACGCCACCCCCTCCAAGGTCGCTCTCTGCTACCCCTGTGGCACAACAAGTAAGCGTTCATAATCTTTGTTATTTTCATATCAGAGTTTTATTAAAATAATAAAGGTAAATAAAATGTGTTCAAGTTAAGGCTTAGTCAATACAGCATAATCAGTAAAGCGTTCTCACGGCTGGGACACAGCCCTCCTCGTGGGCCCAGTGCGGTTGGTGGATGTCACATGTCTTCGAATTTTTGGTTCAAGTGTAGTCAATACAAGGCAAAGTCTAAGGCATTAAGTCCGCCTTTGTACTTTTTTTTTGAGTGTGAAATGTTTATATAAATAAATAAATAAATAAATACATATAAAAACAAATATTTGGACCCAATAGTGTCCCTTGCGGAAACCAATGAGTTGATTGTCGATCGTTTCAATTCTTTGCACACGATCATTCTTAATCACGTCCGACCGACTACTGCATTTCACGAAATTGGTAAAAAACTAAACAGAAGTGAACTATAATGTAACAGGATCTGGAGTATTCTGGAGTTATGAGCTCATTCGTTGGTTAAAGATAATTCAGCGGTTATTTTTAACATTTATTCGTCAGCTAAACAAGAATGGTGCAGGAAAATGCATCTGTTTCACATCATATACTGTTTATGTTACATGCATTAATTTATTTACTAATAAATGATGCTAGTTTTGATCGCTTTAGCCGTAACTTCTGACTTTGAGACTAAACAATATGTATACTTATAAACGTTATTCTATTCATTATGTAACCAATCTACTGCTCAAGTTTTTTGTCCTACATAAATGTGAGATAACATATTTATCCATTGCGCTCTTTCTTTTTTTCATACCAGTGATCTACCACCAACAGTATTATTTAAATCTTCCGTTAGTGGTGGTAGGCCTCCTGGTTTCGTTTGGTTAAGTATTATTATAGTAAAATAGCTGGTACAACCACGGATTCCCTTGACTTCTGAAAAAAAAAAACGTTGCTTATAATGAATCTCGAAATTGTCCTATCCTCAGAACGGCACACTTCGTCGGTATGGGGGTGTATACAGCACACAGAGCGATGGCTCAAGCGACGGCGGGTACTGCGGTACCCCGCCCCGGGCCGCTTCCCTGGACGCTCTCGACTCCCTAGCCGAGCTGTCCCTAGCGGATTCTCCCTTGGAACCCGACAGCCAGTCACGAGAGTCTCTTCTAACGCCCAAATCTCTCATGGAGCGTGCCAGAATGAATGTTGGGTATGTATCAATTTGCTTCATCTCTCTGACTGACCGACATCTAAAAGTGCCTGTAATTGGTTTATTTGAAATAAATGCTTCGACTTTGAGTTTATCCGCATATACTTTTTTAATGTTTGTCCTGCTACCATGTACAACAAGGAAAAAAGTGTTCTAAAACCCATAATAAACTACTTATGTGTTTGCCTGTTTTTGTTGTTGTGATAGCACAATAATGACCACAATAAGGGAGCTGTTATATATGAATGACGTTAATGTCTTTTTAACCATCAGTTTTCCGGAATAAAAATTTTTGATGATTTCATCAGTTCCGTCATAGTATTGGAATTTTAATGTCTCAACATTAATGTTTAATAGGTTATACCAAGACTTACATCATGAATGATATAGATAGTGCAATCCACGACGACGCGCCCCACTCCGCTCCGCTCCGTACTAAAGTACAGCTTACAGTACAGTAATCGCGGAGTGGGGCGCGTCGTCGTGGATTGCACTATCTGTATTCTGGAATTAATTTCTTCCTTATGCATCTTCAAAATGTACGACTGATTACTCCCATTCATCATTTCTAAGGCCCGCTTGAATCATATAAATACATTAATTTTAAACATCTTTTTGATTCTGTCAATAGGGATGATGACTAAAAAAAATATTTTTGTCCGTAATGTAGATTATGAAAAAATAACGTACATGTACTTTTTCTTTTTTTACGTTATCAAAAGATTACGGCGATACATTGAGTTATAATGTGCCATGACGTCACATGTATGTAGATTTTATACATACTTGTGACGTATCAACCCCCACTCCCCAACTTTAATGCGTTGTATCTAAGTCATTTTTTATTAATATGATAAAGCTAAAAATACGTGTCTAATATTTTTTTATTATCTGACTGACGGACTAAGTAGAATTTCTTTTTTTTTGGCCCAGGCATCATCCCTATTGTTTGATGACGATAGAGACAGAATTATATTTTAAATAAGTTTAATAAACACTATAGTGATTTGTGGTGAAAGTGGGCCAGTACCATAAAATAAAAAAATTCTAACGATAATCTTTTTCACTGTAGTTGGCTCGATTCATCCCTGTCCATAATGGAGCAGTATGTGCGCGAGTGGAACACGCTACAGCTCCGGTTCAAGTTCTATTCGTTCTTCGACCTGACTGCGCGTGCGCAGGACGCAACGCGACTCAACCAGCTGTACCAACAAGCGCGCTGGCAGATCCTCAACCAGGAGGTCCAGTGTACAGAGGAGGAAATGCTGCTTTTTGCAGCATTACAGGTAATAAATAATAAATAATTGATACCCCAGATCAAACAATCCAATTTTGTTAGTAAATACAGTGTTAGTATTAGTATACATAAGGCAGATATTGGTATTAATCAGTAAGAATTACTACTACTCATAAACTTTCAATGAAAAAACTGAAAAAATAGCCTTTGGCTATTGAAATGCAGCTGGGTGTTTCTTCCAAAAAACCTGGCCTACCCTTTTGGACTAGCAAATAACGTTTCTGTGTTTGGGACATTCTTCATTCTTGAATTCAGTTGCTTAAGTTTCGTCAAGCAAAAAACCAGGCAGGGCCAAGCAAGACCCTTACGTGGCCATTTAGCACCCTTTTCCTATTTGATACTTTATTAACTCGGACAAATCAACCTTCCAGCTGCAAATTGAACTACAAACGCTAGCAGGCGGCAGCCTAGATGCTCCGGACGGCACTACTGCAGCGCCCGCCAGCGCGCCCGAGGACGAGATCGACGCGGCGCTGTCCGCGCTTCAGAACCAGCTCGAGGGCGGGCCCGCGCCGCACAGCGACATCACGCACGTGCCCGAGCTTGCGTCGTACCTCAAGTACCTGAGGTAAGTGTTACTAGCGCCTGACCACAAAATACGAAGAGAAACTCCTTTTTTCAATACAAGGTGTTAATAAATTAACCCAAAACCTCTTAGGTGGTAACTCGGACCGCAATACCTGACCCAAAATGTATGGAACAGCTGTTTTTTTTTTGCGATTTCAGAGTTGGTCCCATAATGAAAGTTGTTCAGTTTCATGGTCCGAGTTACCAACTAAGAGGTTTTGGGTTAATTTATTAATACCTTGTATACATGGTTTTTTAAATTAGTTTGCGAAACTTTACCGAAGTGATGGGTACAAAAAACAAATGTTTTAAGTATTGTAACGATTCCGATCTAACGGCATCGTCGACTATATAGCACCGATATCAAACAGTTCGAAAAGCGCGCGAAACGACAACGCCGTCATAGGCGAGACTGGCGGGAGAACCGCGCAAAGAATGCGACATAAAAAAAAAAAAAAAAAACTAGGCTGAGAATCAGCACTTTTCGAACGTCAATACACAGTCCCCCGACAAGCCCGCCCTTCACCACTTGAAGAAGTGGCGCAACAAACTCCCCAGCAGCACAGCTGTCTGTTCAGTTACACGACATGGCAACACGGCAAACGGCAGTGTTTGCAGTTTGCTGAGCGTTGTCTGAGCGATGTACTGTTTCATCACCGCTATCCGTGATTCTATTTATTCACAATGGAGTGAAGTGAGGACTATTACGCACTCCAAAATACAAAACACATACAAATGCCTGAGGTATATACCTCGGTATTTCGGAGTGAAATATGTACTTCATTATTTCTTTAATTTATTATTTACTAAGCGGTATCCGTATCGCCGATTATTGTATACTACAATAATCGGTATCGTATCGGGAAAATTCCATCCTTTATTTTTGGATTTGCACCCGGTTGATGGCAATAGACTCGCCCCCTGTTACATAGGATTTAAACATAACTGGCGAAGTGTGGACGTAGGTACTATAGGTATACGTCTGCTGCCTAAGCCCAGGTTCGCACGAGCGTTTTTTTTTATCGCGTATTGGATTTTCGCCGCTCTGCTTAGCGCCGAGAGTTGAATATTCAACAGAGTGTTGCAATCCAGTGTACGAAAAAAAAAATCGCCGCGATAAAAAGTTGACACGCTATTAATCTCAAATCACTTTTCAAAATTTCAATGTTTTGAGGCGGACCGTTCGTACAATTCATTCTGCGTAGTTTATTGAGTATTATATTATAAATCTTATTCGTATTTATTCTTTTATATTATTTCTAAGTATTTACATTGTATTTCTCTTTATTTCATCTCATGTCGACCGGCCAGCAAGTGTAACAACGAATACTGTGCTTTCGCGTAAGATATTTATCATTCCCCTCATATCACCAAAATAACTTTTGTTTTAACCTAGTTGTAAACACATGTATTTAGTTTGTACACAAACCTGTTTATTAACATGTTATTTATATATTTCCGTATTATAAATCTCCGTACCTATCTATTGTTACTATTGCACACCTATAAAAATAACTGTAAATCCTCCTCCTTTTTTAAGTCGAAAATAATATTAAAAGCCCGTAACAATTTTATAAATAAAATGTATCATTCATTGCCAACTGGTCTCCAAATAATGAAACTAGATATTATTGTTGGTCTTCCTCCTGCTTGGAGTTCTGGCCACAGTGAGGCGAATCCCGCGCTGGATGCGGGACGCGACTGTGAGCGTCGCCGTCGGTTGATGTAATGATGATGTTTGAACATCTCCAATCCTCCATACATTTGGTTGACACAATCAGCGCGAGCGAATATCGTCCCGCATCTCGCGCGGGATTCGCCCCAGTTTGGCCAGAGCTTAAAACTTTAAAATCAATGTCCATTATTTTGATAATGACCCCGGTCATAATCAAAGTAGTTCTTCAGAAAAACGTTCTTCTATATTCTATTCTTATAACATTACATTGTTCTTTCACAGGCCGAAACGCTTCACTCTGAAGGCATACAAACGCGGATGGGTGTCATGTCGCGACGGCGTACTGCGCATACATTCGTCGCGCGAGGCCGCTGGGAAAGGAGAAACTCCTTCCTACGCTGTTGAGCTGCGCGGAGCTGAGGTAAGCATGGCTATAGTTTTTTGAAGTGAAAACTTCTTTAGCGGCATTGTGCACTTTTTTGTGATGGGTAAAAATGTTAAACTCGCGTCAGGACACGTGACCTGATCGAAAATTCGTAAGACGGAGGGAGAGTAGACCGGTGCAAAATTATTCCCTAACCATTCCAAAATATCAAAAATGCACAACGTTAATATTCAAGTTTTCACTTCTGCCGGCACTCCCGGAGTGCAACCCGTTTTTTTTTTACCGGAAGTACAACTTTACAAGCGGCAATCGATTCAACTGGTCCTCGTACCCACGACACAGATAAATACAGATTGTTCACTCTGAATTTTAGGTATGAGGCTACAAGTAGGTACGCAGCAGGCTCGACTTGTCGAATTCAGTGGACGTAACGTAGTCAGAAGATATAAGAGTTACGCGATAGAAAGAGAGGCAACTTCTAGGTGAATATAACTGTTGGTAATTAGCGCTGTGCGACCTGAATTGCACTTTTTATTTAAATGATTTTGCGTAGTGAACTAATGTAAAGAAAAAATGTTTATTCTGCACAAACAAAACGCACATTAAAAGAAAGAAAAAGTAAATACAAAAGTAGCCAAAAGCCTCGTATTCAACCAACAAAAAAAAACGTTTGGAAATCTATGCCCACGGGCGATTTTTCAACGCACTGCTTAGCGTGCGTTGAAAATCCAACTGTATTTTTAGACGCGCTGGGATGCACTGTTGTATACTCAATACACGGATCACAGAGATTTTTAAAAATGTTGCTGTGAACCTGGACTTAATTAATTTGATTTAATAAAAACAACAAGCGGCGAGCAAGAAATCGCGATTTCGGCCTATCGGAAATGAACAGCAATGTCCGTAGTTTAAGAAGCTTTTTTTTGTAACGAAGTCTATATATCAACTAGAAGTTGCCCACCGCTGAACAAAATGCCACCTTCGTGTTTAATCACTTGTTACACTATTGATTTATTTATTTGCATTGCAAACCTTTTTGCCTGTATTAAATTGAAATATTAATCTTTGTTTATAACCAGGTGACTCCCGATGCTCACCCCGCGACGGGCCGCTACAGCATCAAGCTGGAGATACCCGCAGAAGACGCCATGCACGAGATGTGGCTCAAGTGTGAGAATGTAAGTCAACTCTATTCAAATACATGTTGTTTCCACTTAAACAATTATAGACCGTATTACAGTGTGTATTAAATTGATTTCAGAATGACTCGTACTATTGAGAAAGGTTGTTGTTGAAAAATTTACTTTATGTGTAGTTCTTAAGATAATTTTCCGAGATCACAAATATCCTCTATTATACGTAAGGTGCAGCGGGGCAATCTCGACTGGTAAACTAAACCACAACTTTGAAGGCATAAAAATATTAGATGATCTATGTAGTTTTATAAAAAATTTAATGTATTGACGCTCCAGAGTTACAAACTCAAATTGAAAAATATTCAAAAGATAAGCTTAAAAATGTGTTTTTGTCAAAAAAGGCAAAAATAGTTGTAATTCCCTCTCTCCGTGGGGCAATTTCAACTATTAATTATAATTTCTCTTCTAGAGTTCTGAGCTTGATGTAAGTCAGTTGCATAGTTTTTTTTATACGGATGGTAATCTAAATTGAATCTTATCATTTATGCAGCTAGGCTCATTTTTGAATAAAAACACGTTAATTGGTTTAGGCGGGGTAATTTCGACTGCTCGCTGTAGTAAATAGTGAGGGAAACGTTATAAAAAATAGATCGATAGATATACCAATAAATAATTTTGGTCTGCTATCTACCCCTTCGGGCGTGTACTTGCGCGCGTGAAAGTTCACATGCAGGGCAGGGTCAGGCGCGTGAACGCGCGTCTACGGCGCGTGTAATTCAAACAACAATATCTCTTAAATTACGCTAAGTAGCTGTATAGAAGTTATGTCCCTGGAATCATTACTAAATAAGCTAACTCATTCTAAATGGATTAGTCCAGTTTAATTTTCTAATTAGATACCGATTCTAATTAGAATTTAGTTAGGGGGGTTTTCCCAGTTTTTGGTACAAAAGACGTTCTAATTACAAAATAGAACCATTATTTCAAAAAGTATTTGTTTTATCTTCATAAATATACATCATTTCACATTAATAAATAAAAAGAACAGACCTCCTTGAACATTTTTTTCTTATCACACATGTTTACATTATCGTGACTCATTTGTTTGACCGTGCGCGCCGAGCGATAACAATAGGGTCTATTCATTGTTCGATTCCTTTGTAACTGAAGGCCAAGTGGCTTGGGTTACTATTTTAATCTATTGTTTGGTTTTAACATGCATATCACAGACGGAGTTTCGGCTGCTACAAATATTTATTTAGAATGTATCGTATACCCAACCCAACCACTTGAAAAATGCCTTAATTTGGCCGTAAAAAAACTACCTCTTGAACTTAGGGTCTCAAATTACATTCGGATCCTTTTTTTAAATACAAATTAGCATTCTATATTTTGAAGATATTTATAAATCGATAAGTACAATAAAAATGCATGCTGCCTTACAAAAACATTATGGGAATCAACGACAAAAACGCCCTATGAGGAGCCCTAACAGCAACCGAATTTGGCGGCCCGAGTAGGTATTTTTCATTTCAATTTTATGCAAGTATAATACGATAATATTTAAACTAAATGCCTAATATCAATAATACGATACATATAAACATATGTAATAGCGACAGTTTCTATCATTCACATATTTACTAATAGTATTACCTCGAAATAAGTTCCGGCCGGCGCGGGATGTCACTATGCCGCCGCAACGGGTCACTATTTTCACAAAAATCACTATTTTCTGTTGAAATCTTTATAAATTACACTTTACAGGTAGTTAAAACTGTTTATTAACTACCCAGGCATGATATTATACACGTTTACACCCACTTTCACTGCACTTTCACTTTATTTATGTAATTTTTGGCGGACTTTTGATGATCGCGTTTTGCGCGCGCGACCTCTACTGAGCGGCCGAACGAATAGCGACTATTACGCGTCAGTCATTCATTCAATGTACTTGACAAGGACAATATATCTTTCTTGTTTTGTTTCCTAGACTCTGTGCAAGTTAGAACAGGATAGATACAGGTTATTTATGGAAATTTCCGTCATAATTGACGGCAGACAGTGCTAGCCCGAAACGGGCTTCGACACCAAACTCGTACTTTGACAGATTCCCGAAACGGGCTTCGACACGCCTGAGGGGCTACTATAGGTACTATATCTACTAACAAATCATAAATCAAAACTTCATTTAAAAAAAGGAAAATGTATTTAAAAATAGAACCAGAGCACCCCTCATCCTAAATCTACAATAGCTAAACGTTACGCAATTTTATAATTTAGGACCAAGATTAATCTGTCTTTTTTAGTTTTAAAACATAGCAATTAATAAATGATAAATAATAAATATGATTGTTGTAAATTCTAGTTACAATGGTTGATCTAGTAATGCCATATATTTCTTCAGCTTGGTAACTCGTCATTACTTTATCTTTGACATCTTGCACTGCTTGCTGCAATTCTGCCATTGTGTATGACTTGTCCGTTTTTTTTATATAGTGGCGAACCATCTGCAATAAATTAATAAAGTAGTAAGAAAATGAAAAATCTCTCGAAATGCATCGAATAGAATTGTGTTGCGTTCCTGAGAATAGAAAGATTACAATAATATAGCTACAAGTTAAATATATTGTAAAGTATTTACATCGACAAAACATATCGAAACGTGCACATGACTAGTGTTTGTTCATTTCCATAAATAAAATCTGGTTGGGCAATTTCAACTGCAAAAAAGTTGAAATTTGCCGCCATTACAATCCAGGTGGGGTTATTCAAACTCACGCCAAAATGCTGTTAAAACGCAAGTTACAACAGAAAAAAATATCTAAAAACATGTAATAGGCTTTAATTAAATGTCTTACCTTTGAAAATCTTCGAAAAACACATTAATTACCACTTTTTTTCGCAAAAATATGAGACACTAATTTGCACATGCAAACAAGAAAAAGAGAAAAAAACAAAATGGCCATGTCGATCAAACAGTATTGGGTCTAGCAGTGTCATCTATGTAGAAATTATAAAATTGCTTTTGCGCTATCCGGTCATAGATGGCACTTATTCAAATAAAGTAAAATGCAGAAGTTATTAAGATTAGTTGAAATTTCCCGCTTTCGAGATTGCCCCGCTGCACTTTATTTAATCCAATTTGTGCATGTTGATGATGTTATAAATCTTCATGTCTCTATTGTTTGTCATTTATCTGGTGTAGTTTTTTAAATATCTTTCATTTTATAGGAGGATCAATACGCAGAATGGGTAGCCGCCTGTCGCCTTGGCTCGCGCGGCAGGTCGCTCGCCGACGCAGCGTTCGCGACAGAAGCGGGCGCGGTGCGCTCCCTGCTGGCGCTGCAGCGGCCGCAGCCGGGCGCCGCGCTCAACCAGCACTCGCTGCCGCACCTGGACCATCTGCAACCTGACAACTATCTGGCGCCGCGGTTCCTGAAAAAACTCAAGGGAAAGGTGAGTCTTTTTTTATTATCCGACAGAACGTTTTCTAATGATATTGAATAGTGCACCTTATTGTGTATATTATAAAGTGCTAAATTGTTTAAGTAAGCACGACGGTCCAGGTGCCGAAGTTTATTGGTCGTCATTTAAAATCAAGGGTAAAAGTGGTCACATCTGCAATACCAGAGCCATCGCAGGTTCGTTGACTTTCCATAAACAAAGCTGAAATGTGTCATTTTCCTGTAACAACCCTTACCCTTTTAAATTAAACTAAGCCAAATTGCACATTAAAGCACTAACAGTAAAGTTTATTATTCAATGTCATGTCTTCGGGCACAGATTTTTTTGCTACATTGGTTACCTATTTTTTTTATCTATTCAGTATTATGAAAAACTATTCCTTTCTAGTTCACACAACGCGTGTTAGAGAGTCACGCCAACGTGAAAGACCTTCCGTTGCTCGAAGCCAAGCTGCAGTACATCAAGACTTGGCAGAATCTCCGCGACTACGGACAGACCATGTTCGTCGTGCGGTTCATGGGTCACAAGCGGGACGAGATCATCAGCATCGCCAATAATAGGATCATGCGACTTGATCCTAACACTGGCGATCATATCAAGACCTGGCGATTTAGTACAATGAAAGTGAGTCTGATTTTGATAACATTTTTTTACGGATAGTTTAGTTTAGACACCAAATAAAAGAAAACCCTTTGAAAAACAAAATTTTAGAAAATGGGCGATCTGTGGTAATATACTATACAGGGCCTGCAGTCTCGACATAGGCCGCTTTCCGAATTAGAATATAATCGCTTACAGCGCTGACATCGATAATTGGCGTTCCGATTAAGATATCACGATTATGACAGCTGAGGGCTGTCAACAATTCGGAACGCTCGTGAACGCGCTAACGGTACTCGCTCAACGTCAAAACATGCATATCATATTATTTCTATGTGTTTATACCACATATTTCTTCTTTTTTGGTTAGGTGGCGAACGGTAGCCAGAAACACAATTTCGAAAATGCCACATTAGTTTTAAAGATAAGATACGAGTCAAAACAAAACAGCACAACTGTCATTATTGACAGCGCTCACGGTGATATTAGTAAAAGGCATGGTCGGCGTTATCGCAAGATGGCGCAAGTCATGACGTCATCTATGACGATTCAAGACACATCATTATCGTGCCCACGTTAATTCGGTACGGGTTTTAGCACGCTCAAATCGATTACAGTGTAACTCGGAATGCTCCCATAGATAGCAATCGCTATACGACCGAATTCGGTTGCAAGTCCTAATGGCGTCCCTAGACGGTCAAAATTGCTCGACACGAACGAAACAAAGGACATGTTTCAAAATGTATGGAGCCCCCGGCCACGTCTTTGTACACCATACTAAAAAATGGGGAAACACAATTAAAACAGTTTTCAATCATCCAATTACTTTAAGTTGGCTTTGTTTGGTAGTAAAACACAAGAATACACACTTGAAATTGCAACACACAACAAAAACCCGTCATGGCGGTAAGCTGTCATGTTGATTGATTAATGACGTTTGACATGTTTATTTGTATTAATTGTCAAATCACTACGTTTCGTTCAGTCTTTTGTAGACTCGAGAAATTAAAACAAAACGAACATCAAACCGAAAACGACTGAAGTGACAGTAGACAATTCACGATCTATGATCAATCGTCGATCTATGGTTTACTGTCATTGTTTTCAACCACAGAGTACCTAAATTGGCGAGACGCCATGTTGAAAGTCGATAAAAATAATTGATAAATATCAAATTATTACACGAAAAGTATGCATTTAAGCAATATAACTGTATTTTTCCCGAATTCCATATATTTTTCGAGGTACTGTACACATACTGGGCCGGATTTGGAACATTATCGCTTGTCAAGCACGTCGCGCGCGTCTAGGGGCGCACCATTAGGACTTTCCGAACGAATTCGGTCGTATAGCGACAGCTTTCTATGTCGATACTGCCGCCCCAGTGTCGCATTGTTCTCATGGTCCCAAGAATTTTGGCTAAATTGTAAAATCCAATGTTTTTAAATATAGCGTCAGTAAAGCCTATTTTCTTGTTTGTCCCTTCCGGGAATAGAGACGTTATATTTTGTAGTGTAGCTCGAGCTCAACATAACTTATTTAATACAATATTATTGGAATAAATGTTGTGTAAAAGCCAGAAAAAAGTTCAACTTTCCAGATAACTCATTATCAATAGGGATGTTGACTGGGAAAAAGAACTATACCAAATCTACTACTACTGTTCCTATTTACAAAGTCCGTCAGTGAGATAATAAAAAAATATTATACACGTATTTTTTGCTTTATCATATTAACGCATTAAATTTGGGAAGTGGGGGCTCACTACGTCACGAGTCAGTATAAAATCTACCGGGGAGTGACGTCATGCCACATATTAACTCAATGTAAGTTAATATGTGTGTGTGTCCTCCATTGCCGTAATCTTTTGGTTACTTACTATAAGAAAAAAATACATGTTCAATATTTTTAATTAATAATGTAACAGATGGACAAAATTTTTTCTTGTCAACATCCTTATTAAGTACTTTTTAATATTATTATTTTAATAATATATTTCTTCTTTTCAGGCATGGAACGTAAACTGGGAGATAAAACACATGATGGTACAGTTCGAGGAGGGCAACATAATATTCTCGGTTCAGTCTGCTGACTGCAAAGTGGTCCACGAGTTCATAGGAGGCTACATATTCCTCTCAATGCGCTCTAAGGATGCCAACCAAACCCTGAATGATGAACTGTTCCATAAACTCACAGGCGGCTGGACGTAAAGACCTCAACCAACGTTTTAGTGATGTAAGTCATACATTTTTATTACTGACAAACCTATCATGGGTATTACGGAATACTACAAAGCTTGTACGCGTTCGTAACAAATAAATAGTGCAAGTTTTTAATCTAGTTACAAGTAATAATTATATTTTTAATTTTTTACTATCTGTACAACATTGTAATAATTATTATATTTAATGTAATGGGGAGTGGATGGGGCCTTGAAACGTGCCTTGATGACGTGCTAAAGTTTCATAGTGTATAGCTGATATTTTTGTACCAAGAGAATGCATTCGCAATATTCTAATCTACACAAATCATTTACTTTAGATCTTATATGTAGTGCTTCCAATAATGGCCTGTGCAGACTGGCGGACGGGACGTCAGAAGATTTTAAATCTGCTCGGTGATCGACGGACAACTGCGCTGCGATGCTCCAAGCTCGATCACCGAGCATTGAAATACATACCTTATTTCGATTAGATAAGTATTAAATTCTTTCTGCCGTCCCATCCGCCAGTCTGTGCAGGCCCCAACTTCGTATGTAGCGATCTTGTAAATGCCAAATACATTTTTTTGACACAGAATCTTTTAAATGAAATGCTTCCGTACACAAATACATCACTTTATTGTTTATATTTAATTCTAGTTATAAGAGACATGCGACGGATATGAGCTTTTAAATAAGATAAGTAAGTTTTAATGTTCATGTAATAAATATTAATGTTGGATCCTATGTGTAGTGCCATTACTTGACATAATAACATGGCGACACCTTGAATGTGTGACTCTGATCCATTTGGTGCTGTATCATTCAACAAGTGTATGTATTCATACATTACATTAAGTGGCCTTAACATACTAGATTTATCGTATTTTGTTCTTTATTCTCTGTAAATAACATCGGTTAATATAGACACATACAGATGTGCAATCCACTGAGACGCGCCCCACTTCGCTCCGCTCCGTACTAAAGTACAGCTTACAGTACAGTAATCGCGGAGTGGGGCGCGTCGTCGTGGATTGCACTATCTGTATTAATATAAGTTATTTGATACCAGTGACAAGATAATTTTAGCTTAAATTTTTTGGATTCATGTTGTATAACTATTAAATGCAAAGATTATTTTATTATTGTTGACTACTAGTCTCATTGAGATCGCATATAATGCTGTCACTTTTATTTAAGTATGGTAATTAGAGTAATAATAAGTATTAACAATTATCTGCCTTATTTTATTGTAGAGTTCTTGTACAAATTGTATGTACTTTAATTAATAATTTTGAGTATGTTTGTAAATGAATGACGTAATAAATGTAAATTAATAACATTTTTGAGTTTCTATGGTTAAAAGTTGACCCTGGGGCCGTATTATGACGTATTAATGCCACCATTATTCCAGTGTGAGTGAGAGGGAGGTATATGAGGCCGCTAGCACCATCCTTTTTTCGCAGTGGAATAATGATGGCATTAATACTTCATAATAAGGCCCCTGTTCCATACATGTTGAGGTATCTTTGGTGGAACTTTGACACGTCAGGGTTCGCGGGAGGCGTCATCAACACTACAACGCAAGATCCTGCTGGATTAATGCCATACATCCAGTTAGCCTGTGTCCAAAGTACCCTTATATTCTGGTCAGGAGCACTTCCGTCCTGAAATTCTTCCACTTTTATTAAGTCTGTCGTCACTTCAGCTGTACCCGTGATGGCGAGCAGAGTGTATCCTGCAACATAATAAAATACACTGTAGCGTCTCGTACTTTTCGTATTTCACCAACAAAATAATTAATTGATCAAATATGCTTATAATAGGGATGATGGCAAAAAAAATGTTTTTTGTCCGTCATGTAGATTATGAAAAAATAACGTACACGTATTTTTCTTTTTTTACGTTATCAAAAGATTACGGCGATACATTGAGTTAAAATGTGCCATGACGTCACGAGTATGTAGATTTTATACATACTTGTGACGTAGCGACCCCCACTCCCCAAAGGAGATTGACCATTTTTGTATGGACGTTGGACCAAGTGCTGAATCAACATTGAATCATGCTGCATAGTGTTCCTTAAACTAACACTAGTCTGTAACCCAAAGCGCTTTAGAATCTATCCGAGGAGTATTGAGAAAAAAATAGTCTATTGTACAGGTTTTACATTGACGAAAAATCATAACCAGCATCTTATTTAAAAAAAAAGAGGGTATATTATAAACACTGGATTATATTATTACACATCGAGCAACTTCTAGGAATTGAAAATCGAGACAGAGCTATACAGCTTTCATTATCGTATAGAGCTTACAAATTAATATGATAAAGCAAAAAATACGTGTCTAATATTTTTTTATTATCTAACTGACGGACTAAATAGAATTTCTTTGTTTTGACCCAGGCATCATCCCTATCCGGGTGGATAGGGATGGTGCGGTTCAGGGTCGTTTACTCAGTTAATTGCCAATCTTCACTTAACATAGTCATTTTATCATTACTAAATGCAAATAGACAAGTGAAACGATTAGGTAAAGTATTAATTACTCACCTAGACTGCACATAGCCATAGGTGGATGATTAAAACAGGCAATCTGTTGCAAAGCTGTATCTATTCCTGGTCTGAATCTATACAGATTACAGAAGTAACTCTGAGACACATATATGTAACCTTTGAAAGAGACCAAGTAACTGGGCGTTATTTCTGTGTCTATGATCTTTGCCCACCATTGATGTTCCCCAGTGTCTTCAAACTTGTAAATGTGTTTTTGGCCAACCACATAAACCTCATTTTCGTGGGCGCATACTGCAGGGCCCTGTAATGCGTCGGGTAGGTTTGCAATTTTTCTGAAACTCCTCTGCTTTAAGTTGTAGATAATAGCAGAATCTAACACTACCCTGAAACATACAGGTATTATTTAGTTTTACATTGTATTTGGGAAACAATCAGATGTAATAACAAACTTGTACCTTAAAAGTACATTTTGATGCTAGTGCGCAAAGTTTGTCATTACACTCTCGAGGCGGGGATTGTAGCCCGAACCGAAGGCGAAAGCGTAATAGAGCCGAGATTTCAATGACAAAGGCTTACGCGTTCCGAACGATTTTTTTCAACACACTTTCGAGGAAAATATTAATAAAACTAGCTGTTGCCCGCGGCTTCACCCTCGTGTTGGTCGGAAATTATCCCACGGGATCGTACTACCGGGATAAAAGTATCCTGTGTTAATCCAGGTTACAAACTATCTGTGTGCCAAATTTAATCCAAAACCATTCCGTTTTTGCGCGTTTGAGTAACAAACATACAAACTTTCACATTTATAATATTATAGTATGACTAGTAAGATTTTATAAACATACCTAGGTAATACATAGTAACAATTTTTGTGAAAAATGGCTCACGGATATATTTTTATCGTGCTACGTTCAGCATTTGGGATTAAGCTGCTCGCTCTGCCAAATCTTGTTATAACACCATAAAATTAATATTATTGCAATATCATCATTTACACATTGATAATGATGAATATTATATAATGTGTTAAAAAAAGCCTGTCCGATCCGAAAAAGGCACAAGTACCTACTGCAATAACATTACCGAAATGTAATAAAAAATCTTATTATTATTGAAAATAAAACGTTATTTGCTATTAAATATTCACGTTTTTAGTAGGTACCAAAATTATCCTATTTCCATTAAAAATTTGCAAATTTTCAACAGGGGTCATAAGTTATGACTTGTACACCTAAGACATAAGTTAATGTTGAGCTACTACTCGACGGCCGCCCGCGCCCCAATTATTATCCCGGTAAAATTCCCCTTTGAAAAAAAAAATGCACACGATGCTTTTTTTCCTGAAAATACCACTTAAATAGACTGTCAGTACGATACTTAACAACACCCTAACGGTTTTTTTTACACATTGTATACCTACAAAATGACATGAATATTTACTTTGTAAAGACAAAATGACTGATGATAAGACAAAGTGGGTTATCTTTTTTTCATTCTCTGTTAGTTTTAATGACGGTCTGGCAGAAGTGCTTTGTGGTTTGAGTCGTTTAGCTCCTAAAATTCTGAGTTAAGGTACACGATTACTGACAAATGCTTGCATTGACTGGACTGGTCCACCCAAATCTGAGGTTCCTTCCGCAAAAGACCAGACACCAGTATATGGTCCTCACATGATCTGACCAAGATTATGTCTGCTCAAGAGACTTTGACCCTTGAGTTTCAGGAGTAGTCGATCGGAAATGCCGACAAATATACAATCTGTCAAATATCTTTAATAGATTTTCAACTTTATCACTAGAGCATAAGGTTCAAAGTTGATTGGGCAAATTTGACAGTTTCGGGTAGGTTGATGTGCTGGCGTCTGTACTATATTTTATTACGTGTATTCCTATATGTATACAGAAAAATCTTTTTTTTACACTGAATCGAAGCTGCCAATCAACCTAATTTAAAAATTATTTTATTTATTTAAGAAAAAACGTGGTTTTACATAGAAAAAACGTTTATTTAGTAACTTGTGTTACCTCCAAGAGCATTTACAACGGCTGTCATGTGGTTCGACATGTAATTAATTAATGCCGCTATGATGTGCTGTACAATGTTCTTCCATGCTTCCTAGATGGCAGTTTTCAGCTCCAGCAAAGTTTCTGGAACTGGTTGGTGAGTTTTAACACGCCTTTTCAGCTCGTCCCATCAGTGCTCTATTGGATTCATATCCAGTGCTTCTAGCTGGCCATTCCATTACTGCGATACTAACGTCATGCAGGTATTCTGGATCAGTTCTTGCGAGGTTCTTGCAGTGTGCGACTGTGCGCCCTTGCATTCATCATGCATAAAAATGATTATTGTTCTCAGTCATCATTATTTTGATATTTTTGGCCATAAAAATAAAAATTCAGGTGTCCGGGAGTGCATTAAAGCTGAATATTCTTATAAAGAGCATTAATTAATGTTAGATTGTTGACAAATGTAAACAATTTGATAATATAATGTTTATTTATCATTTTATATTTATTTACCCAGCTTATATTTTCACAATATTTTTTAAAGAATAAAAAGCCATGAAGTATTAAATATATCTCACATCTGTTAAAAAGGCTTGATAGTCTGTGGTAGGTATGCATTTCATTAGTCTTTACCGTCTGTGACAACTTCCCTTTCCGTTTTGACGTTTACTGCTCCCATGTATATTTCGCTACCTGTAAAACTTTAATTGTGATAATATGAAACGATTAACTCTAATACTATATCCATGTCAATCCATATGTATTGTGACGAATATGTGCTGATATTTGTTAACCAAATAAAGACAGACACATACGAGTTTGGATCCACTTTTATTTCCACCATTACATGCCTTGTCTCATAATACATTGTGGCGGCCTGTCTGTCTGCTAAGGAATGCTGACGCTGAATTGAAAACACTGCGCGACATTTGCTCATCAACATCTCTGACGGGTTTCTGGCATACTTTTTCGTACTAGTGAGGGAATGCAAAGTAAAAAAGTTCGCGTCATAAAATACACTGCATTGTCAAACTAAAAGCGGTGCAAAAAGAGCTACTTTTCAAACAAGTGTGTTGAAATAGTAGATTGTTTGCCTAGGGAGCAAACAACTATTTTTAAGGCGAGAGTGTTTCTTTGCGAGGGATTCAAAGTACGTCATTCGAGCTTAAAATTGTGTTGCTCTCGAGGTGAACACTGCTTTTTATCACTCTCTATGAGAAAAAAAAACGTGTGCGGTCCGACCCCTATTTCTCGTGTGCGTTACCCCAGCCAGATAATGTCGAAAATCGTCATCTAAGTCCAATAGATAATTAGAAATACATCTTCTGTAATTGGTAAGCAGATTTTTAAATTTGGTAAGCTGATAGTTTTTTAATTATTTGATAAAAACACTTCCGGCTGGAGTAACGTTACCCCAGCCAGATCTTTTGTTTTCTAATGGATATTTTGAAATAAATTTTATCTAAATAATTAGAAATGAATTTGAAATAAATGGTACAACTTAATTTGTATTTGTATTTGCTACGGTTGCGAAGATATTTAAAATCCTGCTGGAGTAACGTTTGCACGATTGCTGTATCTCGGAATTGACTATACGGATGATTGTAATATTTGTACATGAGATCTGGCTAATTAGTTATAATTTGTTACGCAATAAACGAATCCACTATAATGCACCGTTTTGAAGTTATTTTAGTAAATAGAAAATATGCTTTATAGGTCCTAGCACTTCCATTATGCGCCCCAAAGACTAAACTTAAACGTTATTATTTAGATAATTACTGTCTTTAAATGGTACTGAAGTTTCATTAGTATCCTATACGTAATTAAAAAGCTATGATGATGTTTCGGCCACGGCGCGCAGCTGAGTTATTTGACCACCGATTAACCGATTTTACTGTAGTAGTGGTTACTGAATTTTACATCAATAATTAGAAATACACTTCAATTATATACATGTGAAATTTCAGACTTGTACATTAATTAATTAACGAGATAATCGAAAAAAATGATGTTTGCGTGTTATCCCGACCAAATCTAGAATGTTATAAAAAAGCGGGCGCCCAATACATTATACCAACCTTCTAAAACTTACAGGATAATACGTGAGAATAATTACGTGTTTAGTACAGACGGGTAAACAAGTGGTAAAGTAAAACATATTTACAATGGTATATTCATTTCAAAAATAATAATGCGTAGTGTTTTGTGTGTACATAAATAAATAAATAAACAAATATGGAGTACCTATCTAACTATGTAAGAATACAAATTTACTTCAAAAATAATCACAGATATTTTTTATGGACTAATATGCAACGTCGCTTGCTTATCTGAAATTAAAATTAAGAACTGAACAAATTCAAATTCAAATAAAAAATAAGTTTTATTGTAAAAAATCACAGATCAAAAATAATAAAATGTAATAAGTTAGATAGTAACATCACAGTGCAGTACCTAAGTACTAACATATCATAGAACTTTACAGAAGGTAGGTTCTACTGTTTTATCTAATATGATTTAAAAAATCACAAATGTCTTACATAAAGATAGCCTTCTTAATTGAGTTTTATTGTATAAAAGTAAAACATTTACAATACAAAAAATAAACGGCATAACAATTCAGTCAACTTCTTAGAATACATACTTTTTGACTAACTAAGTCTTATTGCATGTAAATCACAGATCAATTATATGAATTATTATCAAGATGCTTCTGCTACTTACAACAGGTACCTACGTAAGTAGGTACCTACCTATCTCATCGATATAATGGTTAAACGTAGGTAGGTATATGAAGAATGGCATAGTGGACACTACTTTGAGCAATTTAAAGTTTATTTAAATATTTAGTATGGTAGGTTTAATTTTTCAATCAAACTAATTTTATTCGTGACTGTACCAACTTTTAAGGACAATTATGCCAATAATTTTAGAAGGTTGGTGTAATGTATTGGGCACCCGCTTTTTTATAACATTCTAGATTTGGTCGGGTTACCACGCAAACATCATTTTTTTCGATTATCTCGTTAATTAATTAATGTACAAGTCTGAAATTTCACATGTATATAATTGAACTGTATTTCTAATTATTGATGTAAAATTCAGTTACCACTACTACAGTAAACTCGGTTAATCGGTGGTCAAATAACTCAGCTGCGCGCCGTGGCCGAAACATCATCATAGCTTTTTAATTACATACAGGATAATAATGAAACTTCAGTACCATTTAAAGACAATAATTATGTAAATAATAACGTTTAAGTTTAGTCTTTGGGGCGCATAATGGAAGTGCTAGGATCTATAAAGCATATTTTCTATTTACTAAAATAACTTCAAAACGGTGCATTATAGTGGATTCGTTTATTGTGTAACAAATTATAACTAATTAGCCAGATCTCATGTACAAATATTACAATCATCCGTATAGTCAATTCCGAGATACAGCAATCGTGCAAACGTTACTCCAGCAGGATTTTAAATATCTTCGCAACCGTAGCAAATACAAATACAAATTAAGTTGTACCATTTATTTCAAATTCATTTCTAATTATTTAGATAAAATTTATTTCAAAATATCCATTAGAAAACAAAAGATCTGGCTGGGGTAACGTTACTCCAGCCGGAAGTGTTTTTATCAAATAATTAAAAAACTATCAGCTTACCAAATTTAAAAATCTGCTTACCAATTACAGAAGCTGTATTTCTAATTATCTATTGCACTTAAATGACGATTTTCGACATTATCTGGCTGGGGTAACGCACACCTATTTCTCAACACATAAAGGCAATGCTTGTACAGTCCCTAATCTTTCCCATAATAGACTATGGTGATGTGTGTTACTATGACCTGAATGCAGATCTCCTCAATTAACTTGACCGCCTTCTAAATAACTGCAGTCGATTCGTTTTCAATCTCCTTATGTATGATCATGTGTCTGCGCATCGATTGCTTTTAAAATGGTTACCCATACGTCAGCGCAGAGTTGAGGGCTCTGTCAATGTTGTATTCTATACTCGACAAACCCACTTCTCCTTCTTACCTGACTTCCCATGTTCAATACCTATGCTCTGCCCATAGCAAAAATCTTCGTTCTACCAACAATGGTATTCTACGATGTCCTTCTCACCGCTCTGGTTTTATTCACTCTTCTTTCTTTGTCCAGGCGGTATTTCTTTGGAATGCGCTTCCTCTGAACATCAGGATGGCAACCAGTCGGTTATCGTTCAAGTTCAAGGCACGTGAACATATTCGTGAATTGTTGGCAGGATCTTTGCAGCGCTGATTTGCTGGATTTGTTTTCTTCTCTACCTATCGTTATTTCTCCTGACAAAGTTTATTCGGTTTATTTATGTATGTATCTATGTATTAGTAGGTATTCATTTTCAAGTTATCTATCACTTAGGTATGTTGCACCTGCCATGTTTTGTCTCTGCACCACCCTAAGGTTGACTGGTAGAAAACGCCTCAGGCATTAAGTCCGCCTTTGTACAGTATTTTTTTTACCTGTGCGGTTTTAATAAAAAAAAAAAAAAAAAAAAATACGTTACAGGTGTTACATGAAACTATTTTATGTTTTTGATGTGTAACATCTTTCTTCTCGCTTTCCTGCAATCTGTGGGAGTCATTTCGTGAAAGGGACGGAAGTGCATTACAGGATCTACAGGAAGCCGAGTATTTTATTTGACCAATGAGCGCGTGCGGTTCTAATGTTGGCCCTCACAAACGACCTTGACGAGGCCCCGTCCCCTTTAATGTTGCTTATTACTAAAGTGAGTTGTCAGATGTTACATAATATGCGACTACTGTAAACTAATAGGTATATAATAAAGAGCATTTGTATTAGATATTTTATTATTCACTGCAACTTACAATTTGGTATACCTATTTCAATACATTTTTTTTTACATTACAACAATATTGATTACCCATTTTTTTATTCCATATCTGGCTTTCGGTATTATCTATTTAGTATATTATTAAACCTGTTAACGAACACTTCTGGATGTTTTACTTGTTCATCCAACTGGGATAACAAAATATATAATTGTTCATAAGTAATCCCAAAAGCATGATCACAATGAGAAAATGTTTTAATTCTGGTGCGAGCTCGTTTGTGATATTCCAGTATAGATAAAATATGTTCTATTTGAGGAGAAGTAAGTATTTCATCATATTTACCGTTTCTTTCGCTCGGGGGCATGTAATTTTTGCAATTTCTTAATAGCATCGCCGTAATCTTTATCGGTATCATTAAACCATCGCGAATTTTATAATTAGACTAGCTTTCGCCCGCGGCTTCGCTCGCGTGGATGTCGGAAAATGCCCCACAGCAACGTACATACTACTGGGATTAAAAGAACCCTGTGTTAATCCAGGTTATATACTATATGTGTGCCAAAGGACCACGGGCAACTTTGTATGGAGTCTAGTCCCAACTTTCGACAGTGATGAAACTTATGGCATGTGAAAGTTTTTGATAAAACTATTTATTAGAATAAGCATTAATACTACGATACGAATGTAACCATCTTTTGTTTCTACCGACGATATATTAAATTTTTAGAACACAAAAGCTGCTATTGTGACTAAACTATGATAGTTAGATATAATCCCTCGCGACCTTTTCTGTAGGTACTAATGAGTACTTTAATCATGTCCTACATCATTTTTATGTATCATCAATAGTTTTCTCAGCGCACGCCCAATAATGAATATTATAGGCAAAAAATTTTGCTACTTTGGGTTACATTACTGCAATTTTCTCAAAGATCTCCAATTATTTCGAAAATAAATTATAGCCTATTAACTGCCTGGTAATTTAGCTTTCAATTGGTGAAAAAATTGTTAAAATCGGTCCAGTAGTTTCAGAGCCTATTCGGTACAAACAAACAAACAAAAAATCTTTCCTCTTTATAATATTAGTATAGATGTTGATAAAATATCTTCCATGCAGGATTTTAAATTAGATTTTGCTGCTTTATTATGTCCTAACGGATTGTTTGTAGCCAATAGAGGATATAAGTCAGTGGGGGAATCTTGTGTAACTGGGGTGGAACATCTTTGATATTGAGAGTCTAGTAAATATGAGAATGGGTCTCCTGGTAAGGGTGTTTTCGGTGCTTTACCAGGCTCCTGTGGCATGGGAAATTCAGGTACTGCTGGCAGGGGCAGTTCAGGCACAATGGGTATAGCCACATCAGGGAACACTGGCATTGGCATCCCTGGTAGTGGATTGCTTGGTTCAGGTATTTCTGGTGCGTCTCTTCGTCTAGGCATTGGCCTAGGAGTAGGACTAGGAATCATATGAATTCCCTGGTCAGTGTGGGGACTTCTCTGAACAGTGTTCATGGATTCAGAAAATATATTGCTTTTGGTACACATATCAACTCTCTTCTTTGCTTCTAGCCAAGACCCAGTGGCCATTCCGATTTGATATTTGACCTAAAAAATATTATGGTATTGTAAAGGGTGATGTGATTAGAAAAAAAAAAAGTTTTTATTAGGAGAAAAATTCTAAGAACAAATTGGGGCCTGATAAAATTCCGCCTATAAGAGGACGGCTAAATGGCTTCACTCAGTGAGATCTCAGATTGTATGGGCATAAACTAGAAAACTTTTGCACTGCATTTATTTTATTAAATCTGCATGAATATTATCAAATGTTGTACACACTGCTAAATATCAAGTATAAACTGACCTCTCATTGTATGGAAATCCTATACAATGCGAGATCAGCGTATATTGATCCTAATCCGGGAAAAAACATTTTATGATATCATTTTGTTCCAGTAGATTCTAGAGACAGTGCAAGTGCTTTCGGTGTTGCGAGAGATATGCCAATCTAAAACATACATGTTCATGTCCAAAATGTACAGCTTGCGAGCCCTGCTCAGAAAAAATATTCTCTAACTCCCATTGAAGGTTCTCATAGCATTCTGGACAGATAAATCTTTTACATGAACCCTGAAACAAGAATTATTAATTACACACAGTCACAACGTACGTACGTTACGTCACAATTATATTTGGGTGATTTCTTTAAATCTGCTTTACGTAGGAGTCATACTTTTATACCTACCCTCATTTTGTATAACTTAAACTGTGAACAGCCAAACAGTCATGCAATTACAATTTTTGTGCATTCAATAAAAGTTTAATCCAAGCAATACCACCTAAAAACTAAAGTTTACTTTAGAAAAACTATATCAGAACTTACCTGTGTCAAACGTAACGAATGGTAGAGAACTTTTAAAAGAGTTTCATTTGCTTCTCGCAACGAGTGACCTTTCAAACGAAAGATTTGCAAGGCGCAGCTAATACCAGTACTCGAGGACATTTTGATTCAATTATAGACTCCAAACATTCTCTATTAGGTTGACTCAAAACTGTATTATTTAAAACTAGTTTTTAATTTGTAGCTTTAGCGGATGAAAACAATTTTATTTATCAGCATTTTTAACACTGTCTAATGTGGTAAATTTAAGCCGTGTATCGAACATGATTTCACATTGTATACAAGAAATTACAAATACATGTTCGCGGATTATTTTGAATCCATTTTGCAGATTTTATGTTTGACTTAGTTTTGACAATTATTATTTGGCACAATATTGATAAAGTTGCCAGCCTTGCCAACGCTTATTTAGTTTTAATCTTTTAGCACTAAAGTGGGAACGTTCGGTTGCCAGCATCATCTCTCTCTATTACTTTAACGCGCGCCATACACCATAACAAACATTTATAATAATATTAAACATCATGGGTGGGTAACTACTTACGTAAGAAGTTGTAAGTCGAATCATAGGCATATTTTTATTACAATTCACAAGGCAATTTTAAGGTAGGTACTAACCGATTTGATGGATATTGAAGTTTATCTTCAATCATTTGCAAGACCATGATGACCATGATGTACAAGATTCTTTCGATAAACGAAACCTTGTCCTGAAATCTAGTAGAATCGTCATATTCTTCAAAATATAAGTCACGTCGATCTTTGTATGTTTTAGGACGTTGAACTTTATTGTCTAAAAGTTGTAAATTTTCTGAAATATCATCATTTCCGTGTTCAAAAATAAAATTTTACGCTGCTTCCATTTTATTTGACCAACGGACAACCAATTGACAGCCGTTAAAAGCATTAACGGACCTTTGGAGCAGTGATTGAGTTTAACGCCTTGTTAAGAGGATTAACGATTCGTTAGTACTTGGTGAAACACTCACTACGCTTAACGGGCCGTTGTCTATTTAACGGGACGTTAAAACTAACTAACAGTGTATGGTGAAACTAGGTCTAAGACTCACATTATACAGATCTATTTAAATTGCTAAACACATTTTGGAGCTTAAAAATAAGGAGGGTATTGAGTGGGAGGATTCAACAAATGATCCGCAACAGACACAGGCTCTAGACGGCGCGCTTCTCAAGACGAACTACGATCGCAGAACTCGCTGGGTAAGTCAGGCGGATCAATACCTATATTGAAGGGTGAGCGAAAGAAAGTCGCACCGGGCTTAAGGTCCTGTACGGGGTCTCCAAATCTTAAGATTTCTTATTTAATGAAGTCCCTAATAAGGCCAAAATATTTTCAGTAAGAAAGAGGCAGTTTGGACTTACAATCCCGTATCTACGCATGCAAAATATAAACGTAGGTAGCTACAATTTTTGAGCTTGCTACACTCGCTCTCGCACGACTTTACTGCACAAGTCGAAAAGATAAGTACTCCTATTTCTATATGAATGGGCAAAAGAAATACATGACCGAGGCGGAGTGATATATTTTTTACTCACTTAGGTAGCTAACTAATTCTGGAAGGAACCTTGGATTTTAGGGTATTTCTGTTGTTTCCTCTGTTTCTTTATTAACTTAACATCGAAGCTGAAACAAGATAGCGGATTTTCTTTTGTGACAATGATACAATTGTGTGGGATGATTCCCACGATATCGATCTATCTATCTTGCTTGGACACTAACTAATAATAAAGCTGAAGCTGTTTTTTTGTTTGTTTGTTAGATCGCGCTAATCTCTGAAAATACCAGTCGGATTTGAAAAAATATGTTTGTATTTAAACCATGCCCAATTATTAAGTAAAGTTACATCACCTTTACGAACCCAGCAAAAAGAAAATAAGTCAGAAAGAACGCTAAGCGTAAACGAAGTAATAGCGTGGGCAGGCGATGCAATGCGATGGGGAAGTTCGGAGGAACAAGAAACGGATGTTTCACGCGGACGAAGTCGCGGGCAGAAGTTAGTTACTAATACAAGTAAGTACATGATCAATATAAACGATGTATTGTAACGTACTAGTGTTTTTTTTTTTTTTTAGGTTTAGTTGCCTGTCTCTTGCCGCCGACATAGTTTTAAAAATTGCAACGACGTGTTGCCCGTGGATGATTCTAACACGCACGATTCCGGTCGCCATTGGCCATTGGCGGGTTTTGGGTATAGAGCACTAAAGTGGTGGGCACTGACCACCGATGCAACTAACCCGAACTAATCAGTCAAGATTAGGTACACAAACTGCTGTCAGGGCCTTAAATTAATTTTTAAACTTACCTAAATGCACCTACACCTCCGAGAACAAATAATGAGTCCTCAACAACCACAACACCACAATGTCTTCGGACTGGCAGCTCTACTCCATGTTGTATCCATTCCTTTTTATGAATATCATATACTTTCACGTCCCTCATAAAGTTCCCTGTACCTCTTCCATATTCACCACATAACATTACGAGCTTTGTAGGAGTCCAGTTGGTTATATTCCAACCCCAAAGTTTCTTTTCGCTTATTTCTATCCACTGCTGAAAACCAAGCTCTTCCACAAAGGTATTCATGAAATTCTGTGATTTTTCTGCTTTCATGACTTTGTTAGGCCACATTGGTACTGCTGGTATTAACCTCAGCTTACGTTGTATACTTCCATTCACTAAATTGATTACTTCAGTATAGACTTTTTCAGTATACATTTCACATAGTACCAGCTTGTGTAACTTTATGCTGGTAAGTGACAACTCAAAATCCGTTGATAATTTGTGTAGGCAATCTACAACTTTTTCTGTTAAACTGTTAACATAATCTTTTATGAGATCTTTTATTTGTTGTAACTCTTCGCTCGTAATTCTGCTCATATCCAAACAACATAGTATAATAAGTAATGCGTCAGCTCCCATCTCCTGAAGTTCAATCCATTGCAGACCAAATTTAAAGACATTTAATTCTGATTCTGCATTTAAGTACGGGTGTGATAGGTACCAAAACAATTTATGTATCGTTGGAATATACTTGGGTTTCATGGATTTGAACGAGAAGAGTCCATACATTACTGCCTCTTCCTCCAGTTTTACCGAGGGTGCATTATGTGCTATTTCTTTAATTTCCATCCAGTTAGACATTGACAACTGTTGTTCTAAACAGTAGTTGATTTGTTTCATAAGTTCTGTGATTTGTAGGAAATTAGCCGCAAAGGCAAGATCCCCAACAGTAGATAAAGAGTAATCTGATATATCAATTAAACCTAATTCCATATATCTTACAATGATTTTCATTGAATTCGCATCTAGCACCTGCAAAGTGGAAATTGTCAAGTTAGGAACAGTTTATACTTTGGATTCGAAGCATCAGTAGGGCCCACATATAACCAACTTGTCGAAGCGGCTAAGCTCTGCAGCCTATCATTCATTTGACTGATGTAGAAACAGCTCGATTAGTACATTTTAGTTATTTCATTAATGGATAAATTCACTAAGGGATAAATGTAAAGAAATAAAAATAATGACAATCGCGTCTCAATATGTAGGTATAGGTTGCAACACTTTATCCCTATCGGGTATAGTAGCGCTATTTGCGGCATAATAGTGGCGCTGCCTCAGCCCGGCTAAAGTACCGGCCGCTGGCCGGGGTCGCGGGAAAGTCCGAAAGGGATTAATTTCGAACCCAAAAAAAATAGTAATTCATTTAATTGCCAAAGTATATGTTTTTACAACAAACTCCCAAGCCATGTTAAAGAACTGAGCCTCAATAAATTTAAATAATGTGATAAACAGAAACTATATCAAAAAGTTTCTAAGGAAAAGTTAAAGATTACTTAGACGGCAAAAAGGTTTGGGACTAATTATTAAGCTACTCCAATGTAAAAAGCAACAAACAACTGTTTTAGAATCAACGACTACATGACACTTTATTTGACTGTAAGTCAATTTATTTAATTTTATTTTCATTTATTAGTGACATAATCTACTCATTACAATGTCTTTTTTTTTAATGAGTTGTATTGTAATATGTGGTAATGTAATTTTTTTTTGCTTAAGTACTATTACATAGAATCAAGTTTTTATAACTGAATAGACCACTGTGCTGCTGGGGTTTGTTGAGACACTTCTTCCCAGCTAAAGCACTATGAAGTCGTGAAATGCGGGCGTTTTTGGGGCTGTCTTATGTAATTTTGACGTTCGAAAAGTGCTGATTCTCAGCCTAGTTTCAACAAATGAGTTTTGTTTTTTTTTTTTTTTATTCCTTTCAATATGATGTCACAATTGCTACTTCTAACGTTCGGTAATTTAAATCTAATGCTTGTTTTTTTCATTTAGTACCAAATAATTTACCGTAAACTAATCTTGGACCTGAAGAACAGACTTATTCACGTCGTCCAAATTTTATGACCCTCGACATATTTTAAAGTTCAATGATGTGTCATCTGCAAATAACACCATCTTCGGTTGATTTTGAAGTAATTAATTAATAAATCATTAATGTAACTAAAAAGAGGAATGGACCCATTAACGAACCTTGAGGAACGCCCATTGCTATTTCAGACCCTAATGAGTTTATGAAGTTAACTTGAACTTTAACCTTCCTATCTTTCAGGTAAGATCCCAGTGGATCAAGAGCTGAATTCCTAATCCCACAATGCTCTAGTTTCAGCAGAAGTGTTTCATGGTTTACACAATCGAACGCCTTAGAGAGGTCGCAAAAGATTCCAATAGCATCTTCTTCCCAGGCGTTAAAAATATTCTTTATTAGGGTGACACCAGCGTCAGTGGTACAACGACCTTTGGTGAAACCGTACTGTTGTTCAAGAAAGATGGAATTTTTATTAAAGTGCTTGTAACATTGATTGAGCATTAACTTTCAAACACCTTACTGAGAACTGGCAGAATTGACACAGGCCTATAATTTTTGGGTTCTTTACTATCACCGGATTTGTACAATGTAACTACTTTACTGTGTTTCATGAGATGCGGAAAGACTCCGTGGTCTACACTGGTGTTAAATATGGAAGCTAAATAGGGCGGAATGGTTTGGAAGATAGATCTATAGACTTTTACAGACATTCCCCATAGATCTTCTATTGATTTAATTTTAATATCTTTAAAAGCTTTTATAACAGCCTGGGGGTTTGTATGCTGAAACCTAAACTCCAAAGGGCATGCCTCTACATTATTTCGGGTGAGGAATTTAAAGCATAAGTAGTTTTAAGGGGAATATCAGCAAAAGAGTTTTTAAATTCCTGAGCTATTTTAACATCTGAATTCATGGGGCTTTGTGCTGTCTCTAAATTAAATTCAGTATTACGCCAATTTTTCCTATCTGTTTCATTATGTATTATTTGCCAGGTAGTTTTTATTTTATCATCAGCTGATTTTATTTTATTGCTATTTTATAGAGCTTTAGCTATTTTGCACCCACTTTTAAGTTTTCGAATATTTTGCAACATACTGATGAAAGCTTGTATTATTCATATTATTTTGCTTTAGGTCATAAAGTTCAAAAAGGTTTTCCCTAATTTTACGAATTCCTGGAGTTGCCCAGTGACTAAATAAGAACTTTGTGTAAATACTTTTAGTCTTTAGTGGAAACTCTGAACAGATAATTTACTGGCCAAAGAATTAATTAATTTAGTTACATGTAATTGGCCTAAGCCTTATTTATTTGTCCACCCACTGTGATGAGATGGTAACTTATTTACAATTTGTTTGTGTGAGTAATCACAATTATAAAAAAAAAATATCTATACAAGTGGCAGAAGAAACCGTCACTCGGGTTGGTTCAATAAAAACATTTGACAAATCAAATAAGAGTTATAATCTGACAGTATTCGAGTTATTATCTAATAAATTAAAATTACCACACTATGATTATTGACTTACTATTGGTACTAAGTTTCTTTAGCACCTTAAAAATAAAAATAAAGTACTACCACCAGTAAAATATAATTATTTTCATAATCTGATAAAGTATCAGTGTAAGGTAAAGCACACAACATTAGCTTCACTATATTAAACTTTAATAAGGTGTTCACACCATCCACTGTCTTTTCTGGTAATACCAGAAATATTACCTAATAACGAAACCATTGTAGAATAATTATATAGGTTTGTGTTTGCAATTCTTTTAATCATTTGTTTGAAACTTATGTTATGCTATCTATGATTTGTAAAACTATATGGCTAGTATTAATGAGCAAAATTTTCCCAAAGCCTGAACCGAATTCGTCACAAAAAATATATAAAAAAAAATATTGATTTATTTTTCTGTGAAGGTGTGAGTTTATGTATAATTATGTATTATTCGCATTAGGCATACTAATGACTACATTTACTTTATTAATTTGCAGTGCGCTCTTGCTTTTACACTGTATAGCACTGTTATACTCTATGTGAGAGACTGATATAGTTCTTCATACTTTTATTCATAATTTGTATTACCTAAGTATATTTTTCTTTTCAGTCAGTGGGTCGCCTTAGGAGCGGATTTCTTAAAGACCTGCGATTGCATGAAATTCGATGTCATCCACTGAAGTACCTATGTCTAACTACCTAGTCTCTCATGCCATAATTTAGGAGAAACTTAGCAAAAACTAAATTTTTAAAAACTATTCTCCTTTTTCTATTTATATAATGATTTGTACAGGATTATAATTAAAGTGGAAATGACTAAATACATACATCTATACGAATTTCATGCTGCTTCTTTTCGACATAATTTCCGCTAAACATCGCGCAGAAATAATCACTGTATTCACAAAGCATGTCCTTTTTCACTTTAAAAACTTCATCCTCTATTAATAGGGAAACTTTTTGTTGATCCTCCATTTCTGAAACTTCTAAAACACTTGCTGATACCGTAAACTCTATTCGTTTGAATTTATTGAAAAAGGAAAACAATGCTGTGTGAGCGAAAGAAACGGTTTTTCATAGGTCAGCTGTCTCACTTGTGTTGTGTCAGTGTCAACTCAGCTGTTGCCTAAAGGTGAACGTACACTATTCCGCACCGGCTGCAGCGTACGCACAGCACGCAACGGATTTTTGTTTACTTTGGCTGCGTTCCCAATAAGGCTGTAATCGATTTGAGCGTGCTAACACTCGTACCAAATTAGCGTGTCGATGTCCCGTGAATCGTCATAGATGAC
Source organism: Xanthia togata (assembly GCA_963853775.1). Taxonomy (NCBI): domain Eukaryota; kingdom Metazoa; phylum Arthropoda; class Insecta; order Lepidoptera; family Noctuidae; genus Xanthia; species Xanthia togata. Next base: position 23,489,426 of record OY970791.1, read on the forward strand.
GTCATAATATGCGCCATCTTGTGATAACGCCGACCATGCCTTTTTGTAATATCACCGTGACCGCTGTCAAAAATGACAGTTGTGCTGTTTTGTTTTGAGCATTGAGGTTAGTAAATCAGTGGTTTTGAGTCGCATCATATTAAACTAACGTGGCATTTTCGTAATTGTGCTTCTGGCTACCGTTGCCACCTAACCAAAGAGTAGTCTAAACACAAATATATAAGATATGCAAGTTTTGACGTTGAGCGAGCACTGTAAGCGCGTTCATGAGCGTTCCGAATAGTTGACAGCCCTCAACTATCATAATCGTGATATCAATCGATACGCAAATTATTGATGTCAGCGCTGTGAGCGATTATGTTCTAATTCTGAAAGCGGCCGTTTGAATTCCTACATCACTGCATCCACTATCGGTACCGCCCGCGCCAACCGCATATAAGAACAAAAAATACGTTGCGTGCCGGTGACGTGACGCCACATGGATTAGTTTATCGCGTGCCGGCTCCCTGTCGCACGTTGTTTTGTTTAGAATTGTAGTGAGAACCGCCAAAAGGATTATAAATAAAATAGATGAGAATTGTATATTCTGAAACATCGATCAACAATACTCAAGCAAAGAATAGATAATATCCGGATACAGTGGATGCTTGCATTGCTTGCCATTGGCAAATCCGTTCAATACGTTTTTGCGTGCCGATGCCGTGCTTGCGTTGCGGCCGGCCGCGGCCGGTGCGGATCAGTGGACGACTGACTGGACGACTGGACGTTCACGTTTACTGACACTTGCCCATAGACTACTATTTGCACTTGCCTTGCCTGCCTTGCCCAATGACTTATAATTTATAAGTCAATGGCCCTGAATACCTGTTGCCGGTTGCGCACTTGCCTTGCGGTCGACATGACAGATCTTGTCAAGCAAATAACAACAATACTGGGTTTTAGGCATTGATATAAAAAACATTTATAAGTCAATGGTTTTAGGTTATTTCCGTGAATAGGATGCTTTGTATCTAAAATTTTGTGTATCCAATGTCAGAAAAACTTTAAAAAAAATAAGTTTGGAGGGAATTGTGACAATGACAAAACGACAATCACATTTGACATAATAAAAAACAAAAAATAGCAACTCGAAACTTTGGTTGTTTCCATAACTTGTCATTAATTTATTTACAGTTTAAAATTTTATTGAAATTGGTAGGCTGTTTGTGTAGAGAAATAAAAATAAATACAGCTGTAGGTCATTAACGACAGCAAGTGCCAACGGGCGTTTATGAACTAAAACTTAAATTGATTTAAATGTTTCGGTGATAGTGTTTTTGTGAAGGGACAATATGACAGCCACCACCGCATCAGCAGTAACTGCTTCAGCAGCTGATGAAGACTTAGACGAATGTGGGCCACAACTTATTAATAAATTAGAGGTATAGTATATTAATGGTTATGAACTCGCAGTTATATTGAACTTACTGAGATCGTATCATGTGCATCCGCTCCTATGACCCTCTGATATGATACGTCGTTTTATAATCATATGATACAGTTTCCTAAAGACTAAACCGGGTAGGTATTTTCTATGTTAGCCTTAAGGAGAGCCCATAATTAGTAAATTATAAACATTTTACTATAATAAATTATTGTTTATGTGATATAGTACATTTTAAGACTGAATTTCAGCCTTTGTGTAGATATTTGGTGTCTTGATAAGATGTTTATATTAAGATTAATACAAACACATTTTTACACACCATTTCTGAAATATTCTTCAGGGAAATGGCATTACATCGGGAGACATTAAAAAGTTGGAGGAAGCAGGTTATCATACAGTGGAGTCGGTTGCCTATGCTCCTAAAAAATGGCTGATTACTATAAAAGGAATATCGGAAGCTAAAGCAGACAAAATACTGGCAGAAGCATCCAAATTGGTGCCAATGGGCTTCACTACTGCTACTGAATTCCACCAGAAAAGGTAAGCGAGCACTTTGATAAAGTTATTTCATACCTCTTTTCTAAAGATAATATTTTGGCTTAAAAGAGTGTCCATGGAGTTTATTGCTTGTTCTTCTTTCTACGAACCTACTAGTCTTTGGAATGACCTTCATCTTTCTGACTGAACAACTTGCTTTGAAAAATCAAAGCATTCATACAGCCAAAAGATTATTGAAATTTGTACAGGACAATGTCTGTCGGGTTAGCTGGTTGGAAATATAAATTAAATATTAAAACTTATTTTGTTCTAGATCTGAAATAATTCAACTAACAACAGGCTCGAAAGAGCTTGACAGGCTACTAGGTGGAGGTATAGAAACTGGATCAATTACTGAAATATTTGGAGAGTTCCGGACAGGCAAGACTCAAATATGCCATACTTTGGCTGTAACATGTCAGGTAAAACTCACTTATATCCTGTGGCTGTCTGTCTAATGTTCTAAACACAGTGCAGCCCTACTCAACCTATTCCTATTTAAAATCTTCTGTCAGCTCAAAACAGAAGCTGTAATTGTGTATGTAAACATACATAATAATGGGCCGTTAGTTGCAGTTCCTAACCTAAGATACTTTTGACATCTTTGTAAGTTGCTTATTAAATGCTGCTAGACTTAATCCTATTTATAACAAAATAAAGTTTATCTTTAGACCTAGGTTCAAGCAATAGTAATTTTTAAATAAAAAACTGCACTTCAATAACAGTTTTGTTCTTATTCTAAAAACTGGCTCAATAGTTTGAACCATGTTAAAACAAAAACCTTGTTATAAGACCCAACGGCCCAAAGTTCACAAACCAAGCACTGTTGCCATGTTGGGGCAGTTTCTGGCACATGAGATGTTTCCGCTTTGCCTCTGGGATGTGCAAATTTTTGTAGCCATAAAACCATACCTTGATTCATGTGATTAATATGACCAAGAACATAAAAAACAGATTTATATTCTTTCTAGCTCCCGATAGAGCAATCCGGCGGCGAAGGTAAATGCATGTACATCGACACGGAGGGCACATTCCGCCCAGAGCGATTGCTGGCAGTAGCTCAGCGGTACGGCATGGAGGGCGCTGCGGTGTTGGACAACGTGGCGTATGCCCGGGCGTACAACACCGACCATCAGACACAATTGCTTGTACAGGCCTGTGCTATGATGGCGGAGTCAAGGTATGTTTTGAAGCCCCTTATAATTAATAGGAACTAGGTGCTGTAGACGACATAGCCCAGACTGCTGGCACAAACTGGCTGCCCTTTGCCAAAGATCGGGAAAATTGGAAACGAATGGAGGAGGCCTTTACCCAATATGGGACTACATCTCCAAAAGATACCCAAACAAATAACACTACTAACTAGAATAAGACGAACACTAACACAACTAACACCCATTTCATTTAAAAAGTAGTTTTTTATACAAAAAAATGTAAATATTGTGAGATAAGAAATAAAAGGCTTATTATTATTATTATTAATTAGGTGCTGTAGATGTAAGTCTATCATTAAATTGTAAAACTAGGTGTCAGAGAAGCAGTTTTTGGCTTAGCATCTAAACCTAAGTATAACAGCAATGATTGTGATCTCTCTAGGGGTGACTAGATGACATAATAGAGAAGTATGGAAGAAATAGACATGTTGCGCTGACCACAAATAAATTGGAATAAGGGCAGGAGAATAATGACAATGATTGCTCTAGTCTAGTAGTCTAGAATGAGCATTTTTTTATTGTGACGGAATAATCTACTGTAGTCATAATCAAGTATGTTTAAATTCATCAAGAAATAGTTATTTATCCAACATGTGAGGAAAGTTCGTTTTTCCTATGAGTTTTGATTTTGAGTCTTGAGCGAACGAAGGATTGAAAAATAGAATCACGAGCGCAGCGAGTGATTATAAATTTCAATCCTGAGTAAGCGAAAGACTCAACAAAACGAATAGCAAATGAACTTGCTCACAAGTTGCATACAAAACTTTTCACCACTCCCAGCAAGAAAGTTTTCAGTCATCATAGGTAAATAAATTAAATAGACACAAAGCAAATCAAAATAATTCTTTATATTTTAAAATATCTTTAAAACTTAACATAAAAAAAACAGGCAAGATTAGTTCCTGAACTGGGAGCATTACTTTCCTCACTGTTCAAGCAGTGAGGAAAAACCAACTTTCCTCACTGTTTTCGTAGAGGAAAGACACTTCTTTCGTGCGGGAGTGGTGAAAAAATAATAATCCTTCTTCCTTCGTATCGACACAACCATTTTGGGAATAGCTCATGCTGCGCATATTAAATTATGCCCAGGGTGCATCGGGCATTCATGTACATATTCACTATAGCATAAATATCTGAAGGCCAATCTATTATATAAAAATGAATCCCTATTTCCTTTGGTCACGGCATCACACGTGAACGGCTGGGCCGATTTCGCAAATTCTTTTTTTTTTGTTGTGTTTGTTTAGGGTAGGTAGGGTAGGGTAGGTAGGTGCGCCGTAGATAAGTACTTAGTGCTACCCGTGTGGAGCCAGGGCGTGCAGCTAGTACCCATTATGAAAAACCGCATTTAATATCCTTCAAACATTATTTAAAAAACATATTAATTACTAATCATTTTAGGAAATATTGTTGTCTAAATACTTATTTTTATCTAACTACAAAAATCCTTAGTAAAAATAAAATAAATTTTAGCTTCCCTACATGACAAATAAAACAACATATTTCGTCATGGGTGCACTTTTCATATACTCCGTTTACGTTCAGCCCACTTTCACTGCAGTGAGCAGGAAAGTGGGCAGGACGGTATGTAAACACGATATATTTTCATGCTGCTGCCACTGCTATTTTTTTTAAATCTGGGGACAGTAATGACACCAACAATTATAGACCAGTATCCGTGCTGCCGGTATTCAGCAAAGTGTTCGAAAAGGTAATGCTAAATCAAATGCTTAATCATTTTAACACCAACCCAATCTTACACGATCAGCAATATGGTTTCACCAAAGGACGTTGTACGACTGACGCCGGTGTCACCTTATTAAAACACATATTTACAGCGTGGGAGGAGGCTCAAGATGCCATAGGAATCTTTTGTGACCTCCCCAAAGCATTTGACTGCGTAAATAATGAAACCTTACTCTTGAAACTTGAGCATTACGGACTAGGTAAACTTGCGCTCAGTTTAGTAAAATCTTATTTAAATGATAGACAACAGCAAGTTCAAATTAACGGTGTCAATTCAGTCGGTCTAAAAGTAAAAATGGGTGTTCCACAAGTCTCGATATTGGGTCCTTTCCTCTTTTTAGTATATATTAATGATCTACCCCATTTATTAAAAAAACAACCACAAATGGTCTTATTTGCTAACGATACTTCCCTAATTTTTAAAATAAATAGATTTTCTTCCCTACCACTCACGTCGCTTTCTACTTTCGCAAAGGAAGACGTCGAAATAATTACAGCGACAGCGCTGTGTCTTCAATAAATAATTATGTTATTTATTTCAAAAGATATCAAATTTTAAATGGTGAGTACGAGTATCAAATGTTGCGCGTTGTTGCTCGGAGTAATAATAAAATAAGATGAACATACAGAAATAAATATGATTCATCTAATGTTTATGCCTAATGTAAAATAAAGACGAGAAGAAGCGTAAATGTTTCATTTCAATATTATAAAATTATTGATTTAATTGATTTTGTTTTATCTATAAATCATAAGTATAACAATAAATTGAAGTTGGATTTGAATTCCAATTAAATATTTACTATAAAAATTATCGCTCTAAATCGAACGGATCAAAGTGGGTTAGTCCGACTATAAAGAGCGGCCAGCTACGCACACATGTACGCGTGCTTCTGTGTGATTTTTGCAAAGAATTTAACTAAACTTGACTTCCCGTGCTAGACGTAAACGCTCTTAGACAATTATAGGCTGGTATAATAACATGGAATTTGCCATGATTTGTAATTTATATAATAATCTATGTGTATTACTGTGGGGGTAATGTGAGGATCCTAAAATTAAATATCGCAATCTGTTCTGTGTGAAAAATAAATGTCAAAAACTTGTCTAAAATGTAGGTAAACTTGAGGTATTTTTTCGACAGATTGAGACTGATTTTACCCCTCAGAACTGTAACATAAATATACCGACATGATGAAAATGCAATCTTTCAGGTACTCTCTAATAATAGTGGACAGCGCAACAGCTTTATACAGAACGGATTACTCAGGCAGAGGCGAGCTGAACTCGAGGCAGCTACATCTGGGAAGATTCATGAGGATGCTGCTAAGGTTGGCTGATGAGGTACGTACTTTATTTACATTACTAGGTGTCCGTTAAATAATAAATCTCATTAATCTCAATAGCCAGACCCAATGGCTGCAGGCCTTTTAATGGTGAATTGTGGGTTCACTATACTTACACCTCGGCTGCTCAAACATAAAGTAGTATTCCTTAGTTAATATCGCATATTTCTGCGCTGAAATATCGTAAAAAAATGGCATAGGTACAGAGCAATGGACAACAGATACGTGTTTTTTTTTTTTACATGAATGCATAAAAACATTTTTCACGATCTGTTGTCGACGATATAAGCTCAGTTGAATTCAAGTAACTATGCGCCATCAAAGTTAAAAACAAGTATTTTGTGAATAAAATAAAATAATACAAGTTACTGTAAAACTGTACAATTAAACTTTGTGAATTACAGAGAAAAATGGAAAAAACCTAAAAACAAACAATAAGCTCCTCTGTAAGATTTACAAAAAAACGAGTTGTTTTCAAGCCGGAGCAATTGGTCCTCTGCTATATTCTTATTTAACTTTTTCAGTTCGGTGTAGCAGTGCTTATAACGAACCAAGTGGTGGCCAACGTTGACTCGGTGGGCGTATTCAACGCAGACACCAAGAAGCCAATAGGCGGACATATAATAGCGCACGCGTCGACAACTCGCCTCTATTTACGAAAGGGGAGGGGCGACAATCGAGTGTGCAAGATCTATGACAGCCCCTGTTTACCGGAAACCGAAGCCATATTTGCTATCAGCACTGAGGGAATTACTGATGCTAAGGAATAGATAGAGTTTACCTTGGCATTGAATAATAAACTTTATTTTAAAAGTCATAAAGTTGCTGCAGATTTTTATTCATTGTCATAAAAAACCGCTTTGAAAACCGGATGGCGTAGTGTGTAAGCATTGGGTACTTGGCTTCTTCCAAAATGTACGTCTATGTGAGTTTTGTAAGTTAACCGTTGAGCAGAGGATGAACAATTTGTTAACGTTTGGAAATCTATGCTATAACGCACACGCAGGACAAAGTGATTCTCGCCAATTTTAGCTACTTGGAATTTTGGAATATTATCGAAATGCATTTTAAAATATCTATATTATTACTGACTACATTAATTTTTGTCGACTGTATAGTTTATATTTCTTTGTTCACATTTAATCCCATTGTAAATAAGCGATCATCCTAAGACATTTAAATATCATATCACTATTTTATGTATGAAGTAAATAAAACAACATATTTAAATAAATATTTGGCGTTTATTTTCCGGCTTATTCTACATTCTTCAACAATGAATCTAAGTACATTTTATTTTATTTATGCGATCTATAGTTTGCTTACCTCACACCGCATACATGCTGCTAAAGTCTCACTTGGAGGTCCGAGTGTTCCAAGTTAAATCTGGAGACTGCCTATCATTATTCTATCCCATAGAAGTTGGAGTGCTCCAGGGTTCTGTACTGGGCCCTATTCTGTACCAGGGACCATTTTGGTTACCCATTGAAAGGGTTGTCGATAGGGTTTTTCTAAGCAGTTAGTTAAAAACCCATACGATGTGGGTAACCCATTTGAACGGCTTAATGGTTTTTGATAGGGTTTTTCTAAGCAGTTAGTTAAAAACCCATACGATGTGGGTAACCCATTAAAAGGGCTTAATTTAAGCCATTCAAATTTTGGTTACCCATTGAAAGGGTTTTCGATAGGGTTTTTCTAAGCAGTTAATCTAAAACCCATACGATGTGGGTAACCCTTTTGAATGGCTTAATGTAAGCCATTCAATAGGGTTATACTTACAACTCTCTTAAAAATAACAGCTTAACATTCCGACTCGGAGCAATGTAATATGATCTCTCGATGATGGGCATAGGTTCCAAAATGAAATTATTTATGCTACCCATTTTAATTATTTTTAAAACCCTAAATCAGATTAGTTTGTCGCCGCGTTAAATACATGCTTTACATTATTGCAGGAACCGTAAAATTGTCATTCTTGCTGTTTTACCCTAATCTTATTACAATCTAGCCTTATAAATATATATACCTAATAATAATATAATATTTTTTTTTAGGAACCTATAAGCTTTGAAGTACACACCACCTTACTATGTAGGCATATAAATCTGAAATAGGTATAGGTAGCACGTGTGGACGAAATCTACAAGCCTACGATGTCTTGTTAAATAAAGGCAATGTGCGCAATGATGGTGGATGGTGCGTGGTGCTCGCTCCACCCCACCCATCACCTACTTAGCATAATTTTATTAAATAACCATATGGTAACCCTAACAAAACCCATATATTATATAGGTTATCATAATGAAGGGGTAACCCTTTCACTGGGTTTCATGTATATAACCCATTCAATGGGTTACCATGTAACCCTTTCACTGGGTTTCAAGTATAGAACCCATTCAATGGGTTATCCATATTGAAGAGATAACCCTTTTACTGGGTTTAAAGCATAGAACCCATTCAAGGGGTTACATCATTTAAAGGTAACCTCATAAACGGCTTACCCCTTCGAAAAGCTTAACTCTTACCCGGGGTTGTACGGTCCCTGTTCTGTACACAGTATACACTGCTCACCTACCCACCTCAAAGCTAATTGTCCTGCGATGAAGACCAGATTAGAGCATCCAAGAACACCTGGATATCCTATACCCATCTGGTGAATGGCCTTTCCATAACGTAACTGTTTTTGTCCATATATGATCTTTGAGACGTGCTATATTGCCGGCCCATTTCCACTACAATTTTTGACTATGTTTGAGAGCATCTATTGCTTTTGTTTTTGATATTATTGTAGTGTGTTTTATCTTCTTTATTTTCTTAATATTCTTTTTCCTTTTCACCGCCATGGACATCAATAGAAGTTCCAAATTTTCGTGCCACTAGCGCCACGACTTCATTAGAAGTTCTTCATTTTAACTATTTTATAAAATTAAATTTACTGTATTTAACAGGTTTTTTTTCATTTTATTATTTTAAAGCACTGTCTAATACCCTGTTTTTTTATATTTCGACACAAAAGAAGCCCTTAATTGTCTTAAAATTGGCAAAAACAAAAACCCCGAACATTTTTAATATCCTCAGAACGCCAAGGACTTTATATAAAGTCGGCCAGTGATGTGACGCGAAAGGTAACACTGTTTGATTTCACCCGTTGAAATATTTAGAAATATTATTATAGAAAACAATTTGAGGTCAGTAAAATATGAACTTAGATAACTACTTTATAACAAAGAGAACATAGACGAATTTCGAACGTCAGATAGGTGCCGAACCGGAATTAAATAGTTGATGGCAATCCTTATCGATAATTATATTCCCATCTCTACAAAACAATTGATTGTCAGCTATAATTCTATGGTTGTCAGTGCCCCGGGCGCCACGGACTATTATAGAAGTCGTTCTGTGACGTCAAACGTATGGCTGTCAAGGTCACTTTGGCATAGTGCAGTCTGCAGCACTATTTTTTGCACTTTTATTGCTTAGTTATTAATAAGTAAGTTATTGACAATCATGAACGAAGAACTGGATACGGATGAGCTTTTAAGCATTCAACAAGGTGTGTAATGTCAGAAAACTGGTCGTGGGACTGTAGCATTAGAATGCCCGGCCTTAGGTAGGTAAACGCTACCGTTACATGAGTAAAGAAAAGAATAGAGACAAAGCTTATACAGTGCTGTGATAAGTACACTGCTACAAGTGTGTTATAACTTAAATCCATAGATACTTACTTTCCATTTCGAAATACACAGTAAATAGGTACAATGAAAAGTTCTGCCGCTTAGATACCTAACGGTAAAAAATGTTGACTGAAGTAGTTTAATAAAACAAGGGAGTAGACAAACATAGAAAAAATACTATAGACCACATCCTTAATCAAAATTGAATTTAACGTGCTCTGAGTGCCAAGGACTTGAAATGAAGTCAAAGAATGACGTCATGAAACAATTAGAGATGTACCTCATTACCGTGGCCTCCTGGCGTTGCACAGGCACCGGAAGGAACACGGGTGGGTTTTAGTCAGTAAGAGTGACACGTCCTCCTGCTCCACTCAGAGCAGAAGTCGTGTGATGATTTACCAACCGAAAAAAAAAAAAAAGTGTACACTAGTCGACGGCTCGAACTCGTAGGTGGGTGTGATTATTATGCATGCTAATTAGTCTAATTATTTATTTATTTAGTTTTGTTTATTTAGTATTTATTTATCTAGTTTTTACCTATTTATTTATTTAGTGAAATAGACGATGATTTATAACGAAAACGGGCGTGTAATTTTTCATGAACACACCTTTGGGCGTATAGATCCCGTCCGTTACAAAGACTCCAGAAGATCGATAACAATTAAAATTTCTATGGTGTCTCATTAGTAGCAGTTGAACTCTTATGGAAAAACTACTAGATGTAATTACTCAATATAAAATTATTTGAACTTTCGAATTATTTATCTGTATCTACGGTTTCTTTTTTTCCATTTTTTTACTACATAAGTTATTTATTCACGCCCAAAGACGTGTTGAAATATGGAAGTTTTGACGCTGATAACGTCCAAACCAATTTTTTAATTCCAATTCTGCTTCCATAAAGGGCTAGATAATGACAAGATTAAATTGATATAATTTTTAGTTTTGAACGTAAACCGTCAAGCAGACGAGTAATCACCATACTACGTTTGTTTGGAATTATCCTGTCTTCGTCTTTCGAGATTTAAATATTCACCTGTAGTAGTCCCGCTACGCTTCAACTCACTCGCACATAGTTTAGCGCCATAAGAAAGAAAGAGATAGCACTATTTCCACAGGCGCCCGATCACACCACTACACCATCCGTCATTCGTTTCCGTGCGCGCGCGGCTACCGCACATAGTGATAAAAGTTTTTTCGTTTTTCGGATTTTCTTAGTGTTAAGCAGTTTTAAAAAACTTAAAAAATGCCAAAAAGGAAGCATGAAGAAACTAAAGAAGATAAATGGCGAAAGAAATTAAAGAAATATGAACAAAAATTGTCTAAGAAAAGACGTCGTCATAGGCGTGTGTCAATTGAAGGTATGTACCTACTACCTACATAATTTTAGTGGTGATTGTTATGGTACAAAATACAAGGCCTAAATTTATAATTCTTTGTCCAATGGTACCTTAGATCTAACACGAGATGTTAGACGGTACATCAAACTTTCGAGTCAATACGAGATATTGACCTATTGTTTTCTTTTTTTTTTTGAGTCAATACGAGATATTGACCTGTTGTATTTTACTAGAGTTAATACGAGATATTAACCAAAAAATATCGTTCCAGAATATCTGGAATCGGACAGCGGTGCGTCTAGGCCTTCGTCTCCTGACCGCTCACCTACGCCGACGGCTGCGGCGACGGATGGCGTACCCGCTGACTCAGCGAGGCCAGTGGATGAGCCGGGCACCTCTGCCCGCTCTGCGTCAGCCGTGCAGCCCGAGCTTTCTACAACGGGAGGAAGTGCATCACAGCCAGCTGATCCCCAGGGTATTACAGCCCCGGCTGATGACGCTAATACGAATGGCGATAATGTTCCTCCTATCGCAGATCCCGAGCTCTTAAGGGCTCTAGGGGATTTCGAAGCTGAAACCGCCGATTGGGGTCCAGATATTGTAGCTGATTTATCGAAGCGATGGGACCCCATCCTTAAAGATGGCCTTAAAAAAGAAACACGAGAGGAACTAATAAAAAAATACCTACTTCCAAAAAACTGTCCCTTAATTAGAGCTCCAGTGCTTAATCCTGAAATAGCTGCAATGCTAAATGAGTCCGCAAAAAATCGTGATGTAAGAATTCAGAAGAAGCAATCGCATATGGGATGCGTCCTGGCTATCTTAGGAAGGACGATGTCAGGTATATTGACCAAATCCAGTGACATTACCGACATCCTTCGTCTTCTTACAGACGCGACTAAGCTGTTGTCGGATTCTCATTACTTGGAGACTGAGACTAGAAGATCTCTTGTCATTCCAATGGTTGACAAGACCTTTTTAGAGCCTTTTAAGGATAGAAAAAGAGACAGTCTTCTTTTTGGAGAGCAATTAGGAGAATTTATTAAATCTTCGCGTGGAATACAGAAGACAGGCAAGCTGATCCAGTCTCCAGCTCAAACGAGCACTTTAAACTACAAAGGCCCGCCGTCACGCCAGCCTTATCACCGCTCCGTTCGTGGGCAGTCGAGACGCGGCGGCGGGACCAGACCAGGATCGAACTACCGCCGCCGCGGGACAATGCAGACGCCGGCGATGACCCGTGCTCCACGGGCATCGTCCCCTCACCAGCATCCTGCATCACGCCACAAGCTAGCGAGAGCGGCCCCCACAACGAGCGCGAAGCAGTAACTTCTCAGGTATACCCTCATGCTGGTCGATTAAGGTATTTTATTGAAGCTTGGAAAAAGATTACTGATGACAAAACGATCCTTGAGACCATTTCTGGTTATAGGATTCCTTTTCTGAAGCATCCTGTACAACATGCGGGTATGATTCCAAAATCATCTTTCTCAAAAGACGACAGGTTTCATATTAAACAAGAATTGAATCGTTTGTTGCAAGCAAATGTCATACGTAAATGTAATCCTATCCGCGATCATTTTGTATCTAGTATTTTTATAATTCCTAAAGGTAATGGTGAAAAGCGTTTAATTCTAAATTTAAAGAAATTAAATAAGTTTGTCGCAGTTAATCATTTTAAGATGGAAGATGTTAGGACAGCTGTCAAATTAATGACACTTAGCTGCTTTATGGTAAACTTGGACTTGAAAGAAGCATACTTTTTGATACCTATCCACAAAGATCATGTAAAGTTTTTGAGATTTTATTTTGATAATATTCTATACGAATTTTTGGTTTTACCTTTTGGATTAAGCTCAGCTCCTCATGCTTTTACAAAACTTATGAAACCAGTTTCTACCTTTTTGCGATCTCGAGGTTTTAAATCAGTGTTCTACTTAGATGACAGTTGTTATTTCGGAAATAATTATGAAGAATGCTTAAATAACATTAATGAAAGCATTAAGTGCATAGTGAACTTAGGATTTATAATAAACTATGAGAAGAGTTCACTGGTACCAAGCCAACGTTGTCAGTTTTTAGGTTTTATTTTAAACTCTATAGACATGACCCTAGAACTCCCAATAAAGAAAAGACGCGACATCTTGTCACGTACCGAAAATATGCTAGAAACGACAAAAATCACTATTCGTGCTTTTGCTCGCTACCTAGGTACCCTGACAGCTGCTTGCCCGGCCGTCGCGTACGGGTGGCTGTATACAAAATCTTTAGAGCGGGCCAAATATCTAGCCTTATTGGATAATGACGATTATGACAAGATAATGACTGTTTCCAAAAGTTTACGCGTTGATTTGACTTGGTGGAAATCTTCAATTTTAGACACGAATAACCCCATCAGACCAATGTCGTTTGCATTAGAGATCTTTAGTGACGCATCTAGTATCGGCTGGGGTGCAGCCTCTGGAGGAGAAAGTATAGGCGGTTCGTGGACGGAAGACGAGCGTTCTCGTCATATTAACTATTTGGAACTACTTGCAGCCTATTTTGGTCTTAAATCTTTCGCGAACAAGGTCACTAATTGTCACATACTCCTACGCATTGACAATACTACGGCGATCGCTTACATAAATAGAATGGGTGGAGTGCAATACCCACATCTCAATGAAATTGCCCGTAGAATATGGACGTGGTGTGAAGAACGGCAGATATTCCTTTTTGCTTCCTACATAGCGTCATCCCAGAATATTGAAGCAGACACAGAGTCAAGAAACATAGATATTGAATGGGAATTGCACTCTACAGCATTTGATACTATTGTTTCAAAATTTGGTGAACCTGAGATGGACATTTTTGCATCGAGAACGAATGCTAAATGTAAAAAATATATATCATGGAAGCGCGATCCCTATGCTTACAACGTGGACGCTTTTACTATTAAATGGGATATGTTCTTTTATGCGTTTCCACCATTTTCACTAATTTTAAAGGTTCTGCAAAAGATAGTTATTGATGAAGCAACTGGGATAATTGTAGTGCCTCATTGGCCATCTCAAGCATGGTTCCCAGTATTCAGATCTCTTGCTGTAAGTGAAATATTAATATTTACTCCGGATAAATTTCTGTTATCATCTCATTTCAGGGAAATTCATCCTCTGCATCGCCACCTTTCCCTGGCGGCGACTATATTATCCGGGAAGCCTTCGCGCGACTTCAGGTCCCTCAATCAGCACTGACCTTAATGACGTCATCTATTTCTGTAAGCACGAAATCGCAATATACTTCTAGCTTTAAACAGTGGTGGTTATACTGTCACGATAAGGGATTAGATCCGTTTCAAATTGGAGTACATGATTTTCTGGATTTTTTGTCTCAATGTTTCACAAATGGTTCCACGTATGGAACATTAAACAATCACCGTTCGGCTTTATCACTTATTTCCGGAAATAATGTGGGTCAAGACGAACGGGTCAAAAGATTCTTTAGGGGAGTATTTAAGTTGAAGCCTTCCTTCCCTAAGTATAATTGTACATGGAACCCCAATATCGTCCTTAATTATTTTAGTGACTTATACCCCAGCGACAATTTAAGTTTGGAGCAGTTGAGCAAAAAATTGGTTGTATTATTGGCTTTGTCAACAGGCCAAAGATGTCAGACGCTCTCATTGATTAGGTTGCCCAATATTATGATTAATCAAGACAAAATTTTAATTACTATTACTGATTTAATTAAGACATCTAGTATAGGTAAATCCCAACCAATTCTTAACCTTCCTTTTTTCCGACAGCGTCCTGCAATCTGTCCTGCAGAGACTTTAATAGCTTACATGAATGTTACATCCACCAAAAGAAGTACTGTAGATAATAAATTAATTCTAACTTTTAAAAAACCTCATCACGCCGCCTCTTCTCAAACTATCGGACGATGGATAAAGCAGGGTTTGGCTGCTAGTGGGATCAACACTGAAATATTCAGTGCCCATAGCACTCGGCATGCATCATCGTCTACTGCACATCAATCAGGAATCAGTGTTGATGTCATTAGGAGGACCGCTGGGTGGTCAGATCAATCTGCTACCTTTGCTAATTTTTATAATCGGCCAATCGCTCAAACAAATTGTGAATTTGCAAACGCTGTTCTTAATAATCAGTAAGGAAGTTTTGTTTATTTCTTTAGTTATACCTAATCATTAAGTTATCTTTTCTGTGTTTATTAATTGAAATAAGAATACATTTATTATTTACTTATGGATTTCATTTTTCAATTTAGTCCTACCTATAACATTGCAAATGTCTATCTCTAAACATCTACAGGTGAATATTTAAATCTCGAAAGACGAAGACAGGATAATTTAATAATCAAACGAACTTACCTGAAGTGAAGTTCGATTTTAATTATCCTGTCTTCGTCGAAGAGATTTAAGAACCCTCCCTAC
The DNA here is from genome assembly GCA_963853775.1 of Xanthia togata. Classification (NCBI taxonomy): domain Eukaryota; kingdom Metazoa; phylum Arthropoda; class Insecta; order Lepidoptera; family Noctuidae; genus Xanthia; species Xanthia togata. The sequence continues at coordinate 23,505,141 of OY970791.1, forward strand.
CCTGACATTCAGGTGAACCTTCCATTTCCCTAAACAATGTTATAGTTCGTCCAGAAGACCGGTACTCTGAAATGAATGACGGATGGTGTAGTGGTGTGATCGGGCGCCTGTGGAAATAGTGCTATCTCTTTCTTTCTTATGGCGCTAAACTATGTGCGAGTGAGTCGAAGCGTAGCGGGACTACTACAGGTGAATATTTAAATCTCTTCGACGAAGACAGGATAATTAAAATCGAACTTCACTTCAGGTAAGTTCGTTTGATTATTAAAGAATAATCGACTAGCGTACCCTTAATCTAAACGTAAGAATCACGCGCTTGATCTTAAGGAGTAATTCCTCCATGTGTTGAGCAATAGTCGGAAATAATGTTGTGTCATAAGAGCGTAGCGTAGATTCGCAATTTTGTAGCCACCAATCGCAACACCATCAGTCCAGTCGAGGGTGATTCGCATAATGAGCTCCGTGTAGGAATAGGAGTGGTGATACAATACATCCCTGGCGGATACCTGCACTGAAATGGAAACTATTCTAAATGTGGTCGTCTGTTAGTACTGATGCTGTTCCTCCATCGTAGTTCTCTAGGAAGGTGCACAATGTGTTTAGGCGTGTCCAATTCCAATAGCGTCTTCCACAAGGTTGACCATTTCACAGAGTCAAATGCTTTTGAGAAAGCATATGTAGGTCGGCTTGTTGAATTCTCGTGCCTTGTCAATAATCTGACGAACAATGACAATCTGTACACGGGTTCCCTTTCCCTTCACAAACACAGCTTGTTCTTGGGCAATCTCAACGCAACACGAGCGGCATCCGCCGCGCGGTAGACGCTCCCTCCTTCCGCGTTGTGGTCGCTCAGGTTTGACCCACTTTACTTTGGACCCTGAAGACAAATATTCTAAGAATCCTTCAATTTTGACTCATGGCTAGTTTTGTAGTATGAAGTAAATAAAACAAAACATCTATAGTAAATATTATGCGTTTTATTTTCTCATTACGGCTTACAACAATTTATATAAATTGCACAGCTAAAATAACCTTCAAATACGTGATTGGGTAACAATTATTGCTATTACACTATACTCCATACAACATTAGAAAAAGAACGGTTATCACTCTTTCGTTATTTCAATATAAACGTATTATGAACTCAGTTATTTCACAATAAATACAAAGCAATGAAATGTATTTACCATTTACATAAAAAAAAAAAAACTCTAAAGTGCAGTAATTTCCACAATACACAATGACTGTCGTTATTTGTCTAATGCTATAATAAATGCGAGTTTATGTTATTCGAAACTTAATCTTAACAAAGGGCTTTAGCAGACATGCTTCGTTTGGCATCGGCGACCATCTCTCCGCCAACCGATGCAACGGCGATAGAAAACGCGCCTAATTGTAGCTTAACTTAGTCGACAATTTTTTATGAAATCGCAAAATCTCCGATGATAAAATTAGCATGTATGCTAAAACCCTTACATTGTTGATTTCATTAAATTACAATTTATATAAAATTTGCATTCGGCTTCAACATTATTATTGGTTTACGATATTCAAAATAGCTGATATTTATATATAAAAGGCTTCGCTATATTGCTTGAGTACCTGTATATTATATGCTTTGCGAAATCCCTTTAAAATAACCAGTATCTCAGTTACATATTTACATTGTGTGGATTTAAATAAGGCCTATGATTTCAGTTCAATTAATTGGTGTATTACATTTAAACAGTCTATTATTATACCTTATAAAGTCATACTAGCTTATGTTGAGGAAACAATTTTCTAATATGTATTTTGAAATAGATATCTTATCTTTCTAAGATTCTGAATGAGCTACGCTTATTTACTTTGAATCAGAGAGATAAATTTATTATTTTGTTTATTTCAGAACACGACACACTGCAAGATTATTAGTGTACACAATATTGAACCCTAAAGCACAGTGTAACTACAGCAGGGTGGCCAATTAAGAAGTATACAACTTTTTTAGCCCCCATTTTGTTTTAATGTCAAATTTTGCTGTTGTTTAATGTCTATTATTTAATTAAAATGCGGCTATTATTTAATTGTTATGTACAGTCTTTAAGACCTAACGAATTTAACAACGACCTAATTTATCAATAAATATCGTCAAGAGTAACGAGTTCTATTTTGATCACTGAGGATTTCGAGACACATCCTGACTTTTTTCTGTGGTTTTATCTAAAGGGACGGGTCGTGGTCAAGCTTGAATACGAAAAGCAGAATACCTAATAAATTATGCGGAAATGATGAAATTTTATGCAAAACACGATGAAAAGCGATCGCATTTTTAAGAATAAAACAGGCTTGAATAATATACTTAGGTATAGAAAAATATCCGATAATTTTCGTTTGTAATTAAAATTATCTTAATTTAAAGTTGCATGCTTCCTAATTGGCCACCTGTACTTACAGTGGTTCATCGCTCATTCATTTCACAAGATCTGAGAAATGTCAAAAGTTTTAACATAGTAAAGACATCCACCTACATCAACCTACCTGAAACTGTCAAATTTTCCCAATCAACTTTGAACCTTATCCTGTAGTGATAAAGTTGAAAATCTATTAAAGAAATTTGACAGATTGTAGCAGGTTGATGATCTGGCGTCTGTACATTTTCCTTAGGTACTTGGGTCCCAAACGACAATATGTTAGTTCGGGACACAAGGTCCGCCCACTTATCCCACGACTCTCCGGCCTACGCACATTTGCTCTGCGGTAACGATCCCGTAGTCCCGTCGAGCCACTATAAGTAGTTACACTGTGCCTAAAATATCGACGCTAGCGCAAAATCCACTGCAAAACTAATTCTACACACCCTTAAAAAAATAACATTTTATAGCTAAGAAAAATTTCTATAACAATGTACTGATTTAATTAGCACGCCGCAGCAGCTACTACATATATGTATAATTATCTGTATCATAAGACATATTATTATTATTATTACTCTACAGCTATAGGAATTTTCAAATTTTCTACAAGACCACAAAACGTGGAAGATTTTGTAAGGCAGGACTCGTAAATAAGAAATGCATATTTCTGATAAATAAATAATTACAAAAATTAGATCACATAACGAATATTATAAATATAAAAGGGCTTTTAATGTACTCAAATAAAATATTGGTATATTCGTCATGCAATTACTTCTACAAACTATTTTAAGAATCGGTCTACTAATAATCGCAATGTTGACTAGTCGACCACCACATTTAAATGACTATTCTTTACATTATTTCAAACTTCGTAACTGTCAACCATATCTCAACTCGTTGGCCAACCAGTAATACCAAGTTAATATAATAAAGTCGAAGAGTTTGTTTGTTTCGACGCGCTAATCTCTGGAACTACGATTTGATTCTAGTAAGGAAAAAGTCGGAAAGAACGCTAAGCGAAAATGAAGTAATAGCGAGGGCTGGCGTTGCCATGTCGCCATGTTGCCATGACGCAGCGGGTCGGGGGATCAAGATATTTCACGCGGGCAGAAGATATCTATTCTTATATAATAATTCCCCGCTGCAGTGGTCTCATATAAAGAAGGCCATCACCACGCTTGCTCAAGACGGTTTCAAGTTTAAATGTATCCTTCACCAATGCAAAACATTTATGAATGATTAATTAAACGAGCAAAGTAATATGTGACATTATTTTAACTTCAAACAACGCGGGGGTTATATCAAATAGTCGCTTAAAGGTTCGCTACTCTAGCAGAGATTTGTACTTGAATGGTGTTTTGTTACTGGAGCTCATTGTATCTTTTATACAATTTCGCAGCCTCAAAATTCTGCCTTATTGGCTGGCCAATGCGGGAAGACGACGTCAACAAGCCCCCCACCCCCCCTCTTAGGAAATTAAAAAATCCAATAACGCAGAATATAATAGAATCATTGGATTTTATTTATTTTTCCGTCAAATGCCCCAAGGCCTCACCCTGACTTACAAATTTAATATCCTTATTCATTGTTATAGGCAAAACATTTTTTGTCAATCCACGTAGTACATGTAATGTTTTAATGATTTCAGTGCCGTAAAAATATTAACGCTACCTATGGATATTTTTTTGCCGATACGAAGCTAAATAAGGATATTTATTATTGATATTAATAAGCATGTTCAATTAAAGTATTGCCGCCAAAACAAGCGCGAGCTTTATTATTAATTCTCTACCCCACACTATAAAATTTAGGAGATCTATACGAAGTACTTAGAAAACTATTACTATTATACGTTATTATAATTTGGATGTGTTAAGCCTGTCCAAATAGGGCGAAAGACGCGCGTACTGTCGAAACACTAGAGAGAGAGCGCTTCAAGGTTATTGTGTCGAGTGGCGAAATTCGGAACTAACTCCGCTATCTTCTTTTTTTAAACATTTTACAAAACAATTGCACCAATGTTTACCACCAGCGCCCTCCTAACAATGTAATTCAAGCGCCAAAATATCCTTGTAGCAGTGTATTACGTGTTATAACCATCATTTTTCCAGTGCAAGAGGGAGATAGAGCTATACAGAACGAATCTCACCATCCCATTTTCGCAACGACCTTAAACACTTAAGCCGCGAAACTATGCACGTAAAACGCGCGAGTCTAGATACTCGGAGCGTCTTGTTCTGTGCAGTATTACGAGCATAGATAATGCGCGCGTCAAACGCCTCATCTGTACAGGCTCTAAGTTGGGAACCCCCATTCCTACTGGTAACTCATTTGCCGACACTAGACAACATGCAAGTTAATAAATAAAAAGTAACGTGATTCCATGAACAAAAAGGATTAAATAAAACCATAAATTAACCCAACATTACCACAATAAATTATATAAATAACTAAAAATTCATTACAATTATTTTAAGAGGCACAAGTTACAACTATACAGCCTTGTTGCCTACTTTGTTTATTTGTATCAATCTGGAATACAGTTATTATAAATATTAATAAATTAAAAACGTCAATGGTAAGTTGAATATCATCACAATTTTGGTGGTGTAAGTACGGATCTTGAAACTAAGGCCCGTATTACAGAACCTTACTCAACACTCGAGCATTACTCAAAACTAGTTTCAACCAATCAAAAAGCTTTAAACGAGTTTTCAAGTAATGCTTGAGTTTTCACTGAGGTTCTGTAATACGGGCCTAAGTCATGATGCAAAATATTTTTAGATTTTTAAGTCTGTTTTAAATTTTTATCCATATAAGTACAATATTTTCTCATTTCTGTTCCAGATAAAATAAAATATAGTATTTTTCATTATTTCCTATTATCAGACTGAAACCATTATTTTAAATTGCTTAAATATTGTATTAAAATGTAACTTCATAAAAAATAAGGTTGAAGTGACATTTCGATACTCTTTTGATTTGACTACTGGACTGCTTATTCCATAGTTGATAAGACCCTAGAATCCAGATACCCTTGTGGCCTGCTCCACCACGTAACCAAGTTGCAGATAACAATCGTGATTCGTCAATTAAAACAACTCGGTTGATATAACGAGAGAATGAGTTTTTTTCGGCCCTCCATCCCTTCTCATTCATTAGGTCTTAAATGTAAGACACATTTGTTTTGATGTCCCTACGTCGGCTGCATCAGCTACGTCTCTCGATACCTGGAACCTTAGCCATTTTACATTTCACTTTGTCGTACAGTCAACCGTACATCCATGGTCCATGGTAACATTTTGACTGTGGCAGCACCTTTATTCCGTAGCAGTAAGGGCTGTTTTCGTAGCTCAAGTAATACTTTGATGTGCTTTTGACAATACCCGTATTTTAGAACATTCTAATCTCGTCTCAATCTGTCAAAAATACCTCTAAAGGACTACATCGGTAATTATAACAGCACCGCTCCGACGCGGCAAATAACTTGTCATTCAAGTTAGGATTTTAAATCAAATGCATTAAAGTCTATTTTACGAGTGTCGGCCGGCGAGCCGTCCACTATTCAGTATTGCCATAGTAAAATACACTTTTTTGACATTGATTGTCGCTGAGATGAGATTGAGACTAGATTTGGACGTTTTTACGTCCAAATCTAGTCTCAATCTCACGAGAATAGGTCTTTTGACATTTTTGAATCCCAAACATAAAAATTCTACCTACATTAGTTAATGAATTTTCTGTAAAACATATTTTTTGCAAAGAAAAATCATTCCTCTATAAATATTGAGGATATGGTGAAGCAGGCCTCTTTAACCGTAATAAATATGTGTAATATAAGGCAGTACTCATAGCGCGGGGCCCGCGGGGCCGGCGGGGCCCGCGGGGCCGGCGGGGCCCGCGGGCGGCGCGAGCTGCAGGCGCGCCAGCTCCAGGCGCGTGTGCTCGCTGGCTACCAGCGCGCGGAGCGAGTCCTAGGAAAGAAGTTCAGTTTAAAAATATAGTCCACATTATCGGTTTCGGCTTCTAAAAGTTGACGTTCTCAAAGCAACCTCACACTGTGCTTGAGAAGGGTCAACTTATAAAAATCGCAAAATAAACTTTAGGAATCAGCGGGGTAATTGCGTACCACTTATATTATGCTGCAGCCGCATCTGCATCTATCGTGACGAAGCTTCGCACAGTATTACGATACACGCAGATGTGACCAACCATCATCGATGATCATCGCGATAGTTCGGGCTGCGTAGCACTTATCGCCCGAGTGGCGGTACATAATAACCATGGCGAAACTGCTAATGGTGACATTAGCGCGATAACATTTTAGCGAGCAAAACATACGAAGATTCGGCACGCATCGATTTGAAAAGATAGACGCAGATGCGGCAGCAGCATTACAGTAGCCATGGCTTTCATTTTGACAGTTCAACAACATTCATTGCGTTATTTACGTTGTTGAGCAGATACATTTTTCGAACATATGAAGCAATGGATTAGACTTCAAAATCATTCAGATTGTGATTGAAAGTGTGTTACGCAATGATGGTGCTGATCCTCTTCATTTTGAATAACCACATATTATTATGGTTGGTTAAAAGGTAAACTCACTAAGAGACATTTTTGGTAAAAATCACTTTTTTTTCATTATCGTCACAAATTTTCGCCATAATCTTTCATAGAAAAACTCATCAACTGTATGTATTGATTACTAGATTTCGAGTTACGCATTTGGAAAAATCCGTGAGTAAAGTTTTTAATCACATCACACTTAATATTATAATATAAAGTGTGATGTGATTAAAAACTTTATGTGTGTATTTATCTGTGATTATAATATCACACTAATATTAGGCGAAAGTTTGTGAGTGTGTATGTTTCTCTTCTCTCTTCTTCACGCTAAAACTACTGAACGGATTTGGATAAAATTTGGCACACAGATAGTTTATAACCTGGATTAACACATAGGATACTTTTTATCCCGATATTCCCACGGGATTGAAACTTATGCGGGTGAAACCGCGGGGCGCAGCTAGTAAGATTATAGAGAGGAAAAAGTCATTATACATTTCACAAAACTGATATTATTGAGAGATTGCCTGAACCTGATGTAAATGAAACTGAAATTGCAGATTAGGGTAAGCCTAATCGTCAATTTCAGATTCATTTAGTATTCACTGAAATCTCTAAACGACTGGTTGACATTTCCCGTGACCCAAGGGCTGGTATTTACCTTGGCTAGAGGCTAAGCATTGCCATACAACGTGGCAATGCGGCCAGTCTCTTGGGCACACTACCAGTCGACAGCGATGCGGATGAATTTTTCGACGCTATATTCTAGTTTGCATAATAATATATTAGTTTTAATTTTCTATATATATTAAACATTTGTAAAGTTATGTCTAATTTCCACTATATTATATTTAGTATTAATAAAGTTTTGAATGTTATGTACTTTAATTTGTTTTAATTTCATTAAGTACGTACTAAACGTAAAAAGCTGAGTAGTTTAAGAAAGTCCTACAAGTTTTTTTTTTAAATTATCCTCTAAACTAGTAATTTATTGTTCCTTTTAAAAGGATTTTAAGATGAACAGTCATAATAACTATCTTTTATGTAAACGTCAAAACATTCAGTTAAGGACGTTTTTTTTAAATTTATTAAAATGTCAATTACTCCTAATTATTTAAAAACACCTAATGACTTTTACCTTTAAAACAAACAGTGCTGCGTTACTTTTTTCCAGTTTGGAAGGCCAGTGTAGGTATTTGAAGCATTTCAGCTTCTCAGGCATCTTGTCTGTGATGCATTATATTATATCCATAGGTCCCGGTGATATACACCATAAACTTCACTTCACCTTCACACTTTTAAGAAATTATCTGTATATAAAAAAAAAGATCCCCCCCCAACCAATCCTATCAGCGAGATCCTGGCAGCCATCATCACCGAGACGTGCTACATCCCCGACTGCTTCTTCAACCAACTGTAGGCCTCCGGACATGACGCTCCACAAGCGTAGCAGTGGTGACCGCACGTTCATGCTACATTTTACAAAAAGTTACTCACCCCCCAACCAAGCCTATCAGCGAGATCCTGGCAGCCATCATCACAGTCACCGAGACGTGCTACATCCCTGACTGCTTCTTCAACCAACTGTAGGCCTCCGGACATGACGCCCCACAAGCGTAGCAGTGGTGACCGCAAGTTCATGCTACATTTTACAAAAAGTTACTCACCCCCCAACCAAGCCTATCAGCGAGATCCTGGCAGCCATCATCACAGTCACCGAGACGTGCTACATCCCTGACTGCTTCTTCAACCAACTGTAGGCCTCCGGACATGACGCCCCACAAGCGTAGCAGTGGTGACCGCAAGTTCATGCTACATTTTACAAAAAGTTACTCACTCCCCAACCAAGCCTATCAGCCAGATCCTGGCAGCCATCATCACAGTCACCGAGACGTGCTACATCCCTTACTGCTTCTTCAACCAACTGTAGGCCTCCGGACTTGACGCCCCACAAGCGTAGCAGTGGTGACCGCAAGTTCATGCTACATTTTACAAAAAGTTACTCACCCCCCAACCAAGCCTATCAGCCAGATCCTGGCAGCCATCATCACAGTCACCGAGACGTGCTACATCCCTTACTGCTTCTTCAACCAACTGTAGGCCTCCGGACATGACGCCCCACAAGCGTAGCAGTGGTGACCGCATGTTCATGCTACATTTTACAAAAAGTTACTCACCCCCCAACCAAGCCTATCAGCGAGATCCTGGCAGCCATCATCACAGTCACCGAGACGTGCCACATCCCTGACTGCTTCCTCGTCCAACTGTAGGCCTCCAGACATGACGCCCCACAGACGTAGCAGCGGTGACCGCATGCCTGCCTTCTCGCGATTTATTAGGAGACGGGGACACCAGTCAGGTACCCTAGAAAGGAACATGGAGAGATTTGATCATATTAATTTATCTATTTCTTGATAGTTTTAGCTGCAGCCTTAATAAACAAATTTCAATGAAATAAATAAATAACTGAGGTCCCATTGAACGCTTAGAGAATATAACACTGGAGAAGGCATATGCGCAATAATATTCTACGTTTTTTCGCTACACTGCAAAACAAAATGAGGCCCTCGGAGGTCTTCTCAGTTTATGTTATCTACATTTCTATACCCGAATCTCTTTACCGTGGCAATAGCGGTCAACGCGGTCAACGCTAAACCGATTCGGGTATAGTAGTAACATATAGTGACGAGAAAAGTATTTGTATAGTAAAGAAAAAAGATATATTAATAAAAAAATTGTACTTACATATCAATAAGCGATGCAAAAGGCTGTACTTCCAGTGAGGACCCCATGATGATGAGCATGTCACACCGCTGGAAGTCTTCCTGAAGGCACCGTTGGAAGCGGTCAGGCAGGCTCTCGCCAAAGAACACGATGTCGGGCTTCACCACGCCAGGACAATCCGTGCAGATCGGAATCTGATCCGCGAATATGCGGTCTGGAATTAAATTAAAGTTCATAAATACAGTCTACTTACGTCTTTTATTTAAAAACAATACCTAGGTATTTACTAAGTCTAAGGTCACGAGTCCTACCAGTTACATTTTACTTAGTTATATATTTTTCTTTTCCAAACAAAAATAAAACGAGCATGCCTACCGAAACAAATTCTAAGGTGCCAACCCTAGTGGGGCAGAATCCATCAAGATTTTAGACTAGCGGAAGGCATTTCACTTTGCCCCACCAGTGCAGTGGGGCGGCTTGGCTCAGTAACGTATTTCCGAATCATTCCACTTTGTCCCAAGTGGAATGATTCGAAAATACGTTACTGAGTTGACTAATCGGGACGCCAAGCGCCGCTGTAGCGGCGCTCGACAGAGTCTACAACATAACGCTCGGACCGGCCGGAGCAAGTAGAGTTCATCGGTGGCGGTCAAGCAGTGAACACGTTCTGTAAACGGTTTCTCTATTGCGCAATAACACTACCCACAGTACACCCACAGTAGTTAAAATATGGCTGATAATAATGAAAGAGACAAGTACCCTCTCCATCAAACATAAATCATATTACGTTAACTAAATCAAATCTGGTTTGCATAAGCAAACTTAATATTTTGTACTCAGAAATAGATATAAATACTAGAGTTAATAACTTTAAAAGCTCAAAAATATTACCTTTAACATATTCAAGACCGAATTCCTTCCGGCATTCGAGACAGTGTGAGGTGTAGAAGGTGCCATGGGCCTCCACTAGCTTCTCCTCAGGAATGCCGGCGACTCGCTCCAGTGTGTCAATGTTCTGTGTGTAGTGCCGGAGGAGAAGACCTGGATAATGAGTATGTGATGCGATTAGAGATGAACATTAGAAAAAGATAAAACTTTGTGTGTATCGGTGTCGTGGCAAGATCTTAAAATTGACCATATTGTTTAAACGTCAACGTTTAATGATATGTCAGTCGATGTTTGGCCATATCATGAATGTAGGGTATCCATGGTTTAAGGTGTAGTAAAAATTGCCAAGTAACTGCGACCAACTTAGAATTAACGTTCGCCGGCCGCAGCCGCGACACCGATTGATTTGTTGTATGCCGCCGACATCAACGCCTCTACCGGTGGATAGTCTAACTATTTTACAAGACACCAATAATTATAGACCCGTATCCGTGTTGCCGGTTTTTAGCAAAGTGTTGGAAAAGGTTATGCTTAATCAAATGCTCAATCATTTAAAAAAAAAAAAAACCTCCACGATCAACAGTATGGTTTCACCAGAGGACGTTGTACCAATGAAACCAGTGTTACTTATTAAGATACCTTTTTAACACGTGGGAAGAGGCCCAAGACGCAATAGGATTTTTTTGTGACCTCTCTAAGGCGTTTGATTGCGTCGATCACGAAACCTTACTTTTGAAACGGACTTGGAAAACTTGCACTCAATTTAGTAAAATCTTATTTAAATGATAGACAACAGCAAGTTCAAATAAACGGTATCAATTCACTAGGTTTAAAAGTAAAAATGGGTGTGCCACAAGGCTCGATATTGGGTCCATTCCTCTTTTTAGTGTATATTAATGATCTACTCCATTTATTTAAAAATCAACCATAAATGGTGTTATTAGCTTACGATACTTCCTTAATGTTTAAGGTAGATAGACGTGCTACAAATTTTGACGACGTAAATAACGCCCTACTGCAGGTCCAAAATTGGTTCACTGCTAATAATTTAGTATTCAATGAAAAAAAAACTAAGTGCATAAAATTTTCTTTACCAAATGTCAAAAGTAATTGTGAGATAGTATTGAATCAAGAGAATCTAGAATTTGTCGATAAAACTGTTTTCGTGGGGATCACGCTCGACTCAAGGCTACAATGGGGTCCTATTTAACATCTCTTGCAGGACGGCTAAGTTCAGCAGCATATGCTGTCAGAAAAATCCGTCAATTTACTGATGTAGATACCGCGAGGCTAGTCTATTTCAGTTATTTTCATAGTATCATGTCTTACGGTATTTTACTTTGGGGACGGGCTGCAGACATCGAGTCTATTTTTATTCTGCAGAAAAGAGCGATCAGAGCCATTTATTATCTCCGCAGGCGCAATTCTCTTAGGGAACTGTTTAAGGATATTAACATCATGACGGTACCTTGTAAATATATCTATGAAAACATCATGTACGTAAGAAAAAAATTACGTCTTTTTAGTAAAAGAGGTGATAGACATAATTATAGTACAAGAAATAGGGACCTATTAGTACAACCAGGTTTCAGAGTGGCTAAGGTAGACTCATCTTTCATGGGGTACTGTTTAAAATGTTACAATAAAATTCCTCCCCACATACTTCAACTTAATGAGACGAAATTCAAATATTGTATAAAACGCTGATGGTGGCGCGTGTATTGGATCATTTAGCTCCCTTCAAAATGGTTGAGCTGTATGGTGCTGATCCATGAGTCAAGTTCGTGAACGGGCGCCGTCAGTTGGGACTGGTCATCTCTTAGCTGCCATGGCTTATTTTAATTTATTTTAAGTTTTTGAATAATTCTTTATTTTCTTTATTTTTATTACGGACGCTTTTACAAACGTGCACGTCTTTATACATTGTTCTCACATGCATAATTTCAAAATGAATGATGTAACCAATTTTTTGTACCAATTTTTTTATTTAAAAGAGTGTCCGTGGAGTTTCTTGCCCGTTCTTCTCCATAGGTACCTACTACGCTTTGGAATGGGCAACTAGCTTCATATTTTTGACTGACCGACCCCTTGACAGTTCAAAAGTGCCTGTAAATGGTTTAATTGAAATGCTTTGAGTTTGAGTTTACGATAAATGATCACTAATTTTTGTTCCACATCATGAAGTAGCCGTGCGTTTAACTGTTCATTGTTCATATTGTCAAACGTTGAGTATTTAATTATCAGGCCAGGCCACATCACGATGTGACCAGCGGTCAATGTTCATTTTATGAAATTATCAATTCTAAGATCTGGCCACGACATCGGCATTATAACGGCTACATACTGTACATAAAAGGAATTATTTGGGACTCTGTTGATACTGACAAAAAATGGCTTTTATCTTAACTTTTTTTGAGCTGTTGCCTATATATATGAGCTGGTACTAAATAGTTCTTACTGGCTAAGCTCTAATCTCATAAATAAAGATAAAATCTGTAAGCCATGCTAGGATTTCTATTGTGTATTGTAAAATATTCTAGTAGCAAAACCTGCTTCTTGGTAGGAAAACACCTACAGCTGTTAGATGAGGTTCTAAATCTAGAAGGTGAATGATTGAAAGTATTACAACACTTAGTGAATAGCTCCTTAGAAACATCTTCAATGTTGAAACATTCATTTCTTTTTGTTAGTTGGTATTGGTACTCAACTTCCATTAAGGCTCTGACAAGAGGAAAATGTTCTAAGAAGCCTTGACTTAAATGAAAAAATTGCAAAGTCTATAAAGTCTGTGGTAGCAAAAGTAAAATATGTTAATCTTGAACATATTTCTCAGAAATTGGTTCAAAACTAGTTCTGAAAATAAAATAAAAAACTCGATTTTAATTAATAGTAAACTAACCATTTACCTTGAGTTCCAATCCAAAATATAGAACATCATATTAACACATTTTTGAGTATAGATATAATTGCTTTGTATTTTGCAATAAATTACAAGTGTTATGTCATCGCGCTTCCCTTTTTTTTTATGCAGTCCGACAGTAACCGCGCTTTAGGTCTTGTCAGCGTCTTAATATAAATGTTCAATAAATTAAAATTCTTTACCTTTCTCATGTAAAAGCCTGATAAAGTAATGTGAAAGTGTTGGTTTGAATCTTCCAGGGTACAGTTCCTTAGCTAGCATAAAGAATGGCTTTGGATTCTGTCTGAAGAAGTTAATCTCAAATATTGCTTGTGGTTCCGGAAGATCATATTTCTGCAGGTTGTGGTACAGACCAGTATCGGGACTACGGAAATCAGGGATGCCAGCGGCTGTAATACAAACAAACACATAATGTTCGATAGTTTGGTTGGTTGTGGCACTGTAGAATTTCGGAGTAATCTCTGACTTATGAGAGTGCTGTGCAAATATTTATTAATTTATTTTATTTGAACATAAAATGACCATATGCCATTATTGCATTAGAAAAGCCAATTTATTAACAATAGATAACAATAAAGGGCCATTTTTTATGTGTAACATCTTCCTTCTCGCTTTTCTGCAATCAAAAACTAAATGTAAAAAATCTAAATAATCAAATCTGTGGGAGTGATTTCATGAAAACGGACAGAAGTGTGTCAAAGGAAGCCGGATAAGCGGTCAGAAACAATCTTTATGCAACTACTGTACAGCTAAGACTCACTCGTTTTTTTTACATTTTAATCTTCAGTAATTACATTTTTGCCGGATTGTGACATTTTCTGTCTAAGAATGAGTAATTAGGGAAGACACCAAATTAAAATAGATTAAGTACTTATCTATTTTATAACATAATTTTTAATTGCTAAAACAATCCAGATTTTGCTTAACTTAATTCAATTAATTATAAAACATACCTATTACTAAACAGGACTGTACATACAATGTATCTACCAAGTATTATAACACTAATAAGCTAATGACTGAACTGTAAAGTTTCCATCAAAACATTATATTACACTGGACTGACCTTAATGGTGTAAACAATGACATATTCATTTTCCACTGAACATTTTTATTGTAAAAAATTCCATAGTGTGGAATTTGGATTTGGTATTAAAGTTTGTTATCTTTATCCTAAGAAAATGTTTGTTTTAAATAGGTTCTGTGTATTATGAATGGCACTAAAAACAGCATAATTTTATTATTAGATTGAAAAACTTGATCTTTAGCGGTTAGTAAAGTACTAAAATAATTGACCGCAAAAGAAAAAAAAAAGAAAGAGAAGAAATTAGATTATTGCTTAATCTTAATTACGTATGACTAATATTTTGCAACAAAACAGCATAATCAGAAATTATAATGATAAATGAATGAGTCATGCAAAAATTTTATACAAAAATGTAATCAATAAATGTAAAATGGCAGTAAGTTCTCTAGTAATAGTTGTGTTATTTATTAAGAGCTTGAGTTGGAAAATTCAACAATATTAACAAGTCAGTGACCAGTTGTAAATAAAGAACAGATAATCCATAAGAGCGTTTATCCAAAAAGTTGGCAAGGTCGCAAATAGCTGTTAAATATTTACCTGTTTTGATTAATTTGGCAATAATACTGTATGATAATAAGAAATATGGCTAATTAGTGAACAAGAATATTAATAATGAATTGCAATTATAATACTGAATTTGATGTTGTAATCGTTTTAGGTGTAAAAAAAGGCATTTGGAAAGTTTTCAAATTCTTTTTTACATCTAAAACTAAATATTTGGTATCATGATATTAATCATTGCATTTTATACTTGCTAACATTAGTTAGTAGAAATGCTTATGAGAAACTAACATTAGTTTCTTATATGCATTTCTGTTGCTAACAACTATATGGATTTATTTGAAATACCAAAATAAATGAATATAAAATACATGTAGGCTAGTACGAAAATTCCTCCAGTGTGAGTTGGACGACTTGCACCACAACTCCCACTCAAATTTAGCTTTGGCTAACATACAGCCTGCTGCAGACTACCTGGTGGTTTCCAATATTACTACTAACACTTAACCCCGCCGATGAACACTTGGCTTAGACCCATGCCATCAACTCTACTCTGCTAGGCCGAGGATAACAAATCTAGATAAAAGTAATAATCAAATCAATACCTATTTTAGTTCACTAGTTAGCCATATTTCTTATTTTCATACAGTAATACTGCCAAATTAATGAAAACAGAAAAATTTGACAGCTTTTTGCGAAGATGCCCAATTTCTGTATTAACACTTCAAAATGAAATTATGAGTGTTCATTTCAGGAGAACAATATCAGAAATATAAATATTGCAGAAAGAATAATGTTATTTAATTAATTGTACCATATTCATATTCACAATAACTAAAGTGTTTTGATAGTTTTGTGAATATGATAAGTAAATAATAATAAACAATAATATTATTTAATTCCTCTACATTGAACATTCATGCATTTAAATTTGTTCTAAATTGTACTTACATGTCGAAATACCAGCCCCGGCAAGAGTGATAATGTTTTTACAACGTTCGCTATTTATCCACTTCACTACACCGTCCAAGTTTACTTCCTCTAAGACTTGGGTAGAAGGCGCAGTGGTCTCAGGCGGTTCGTAAAATCCCAGTTTTTGAGCCAAATACCGACGAATTGAATCCACGTCCAAGTCCCGTATACGAGCACCTATGCTCTCCATAGGATTTGGCGGGACGGGTGGGACGCTCGGCACAGGCCTATCTACAGGGTCATCACCTACAATCATACCAACATTTTCTAATAATAACACTATATATTGATCCTACAATGTTTCACATGCAACAATAGCTCACCATCACTCTTTCCCGGCGGCGAATTTGCAGACATTTTGCGTAAATAAATGGAATTGCGACTCGAAACCTTTGTCCACTTTTGCCACGGTTTATTTGACAGATAGTGAACGCGCATTCTCGAATACAGCTAGAGTTCGTATGCTAAATGACGAAATGTTATTGGATAACTAAAATCGCATAGTTATTTATAAGGTACTTTGTTCAATGTGCATTTCGAATCAACTGCCTGCTGTATACCTTATAAAATATTTTTATTAATATAATCATAAAGTAAAAATAACATGTATGTTACTAATGTAGGCTAAGCTTAGATTAATTAAGGCTAAGCATCATTCATGTTCAATAATTCCAGTTGCTCAGTTGCTCTCCTTTCGAACTTCGTAAACGGAAAATAAATACTAGTGATGTAGAGCGGATTTGACGAAGTTATTTTTTATTGCATATAATACATTTTAGGCATATTTTAAGTAATTAGAATGAATTATTTGCACAAATCGTATAAAAATAAAATAAAGAACTTCAACGGCGGTGTAAATGCCGATTCCCATCAACATGCCTGAGAATCCACCAATATTACCTGAAACAATCGTAATATTGAACATTTTCTTTTAACTTTTCATCTGTTAGGTAATAATCATCAATAACATTTGATCCCTCACTTAATATCTCGAACCAGTAAGAAATAACATCAAGACGGTGCAAAATTCCTTCGCTTGTGGGCTGGTAAATGCGAATAATACACTTGCCTGTGACATTCACGCCATCACTGCCAAACAATCAAAAAGTTATAAGATCTTAGCATTCTCAAGGATAAAACAAAACTAAAAGTATTTTTATCACTCGTCATTTGTGTTGTAATACAACATCGAAATATTTGATGAAGCATTTTATAAATTCACAAACACAAAACTGTTTCTAAATCCTCTTTTTCTCATTGGTCCAATATTAAACGGCATTTTGAAAGATTTTGTCAAGTGCTGCGTTAGCTCGCAGTCTGGCAAACATAAAGGGCAAAACAATGAATCAGCAAGCTCTTGTTCCAATCCCTCCGTATCTTCAGTATCGAAGGGATACAAATATTGCAGTTTTTCTATAAAAAAATATATAATTTATTGTTATTATAACTGTTGATAATTTGAGTTGCAAGGTTTTCACATTCAGTACGAACCTTTGTATTTATTGAGACATTTTAAATTGTTTAAAGTGCAGGTGCTAGTATGTGTAGAAATGCCAGTGGGCAAAAAATACGGCGTACATTTGCATAAGGACTGTACGGATTCGATTCGACACTTGACAATGCAAGCGCTGTAAGAATACATGTTCTTAAACTCCTTGGCATATTCATCGTGGAAGAGGCATTGTCTCTGAAATAGATGATTATTTCGGTAAGAAAATATTGTATAATAAGCTTAAGTATTAAAGCCTCCAATTCTATATTCATAATTTGACATTATGTTGTGTCAAACCCCCGTCCTATAGGCTCGATGTTTGTTGGTAGAATCAATTACTTTTATAAGTCATTGGGTAGAATGCGCACAATATAAGTCTGCGCGTGGCTAAAATCGGAACTAATTGTATGCCGCCGTCTTGTAATTTATACGAGTACCTATGTAAGGTAAATTTAAGTGTATAATTAATTAATATAAGATTAATAATATTAAGTTGAATTATTACTAATATAGATTTAATAATATATTTTAAATATTACAATATCACCTTTCATATTATCAGTACGGTAGCCTGTCACCATGTCACCAGTCGCGCGCAGGCCTATCTTGCGTGTATTCTATTTCCTAATGCTGGGGCCACATTGTCGTGTCATCTCTCCCACACACCACTCGACGTCTCGTTGAGAAACAGAGAGCGTGCGAATGTAGTTCGCTTTATCGCGAAAATGGCATAGCAGAGCGGCTAGCAAAGGCCAAAGACATTAATATTCCTCGAGTAAACAAAATCCTAATGCATCACCTGTAGTGATATTCTAGGTCCCTGTATAATATAACATGTACAGTACCTACAGTCTCAACAGTCATTTAAATACATTTATTTCTACTGTAGTCATTACCGTTGATAACGGATATTTGCGGACTTCAGCTGAAGCAACTTGTTTAATGGACTTAATTTGAAGGTATTCCGCTTGGTTTGGCTGAATTATACGCTGCAGCACTCTCCCGCCAGTCATATCAGCGAAATGGGTTGGATCGAATATAAGAAGCTGAAAAAGATATTAGTCAGATATGAGTAACAGGTTTTTTCATTACAAGTAATATCCCCTAAAAACCCGTTACATATAAAGCAAAAACATTTCCCAACACTATAACAAGTATTGCGTATTTTTTGACAAGTGGCTCGCAAGGGTGGAAATTCAAAATTATGATGAGTTAAAAAATGATCCTACGTAATAAATAACTTACATCAAATCCGTTCCTGTAACCTAATGGGTACGCGTAGTCGTCTAGCATAGAGTCAATAATCACGGCCAAACCGTTGCTTGAACCGGGCACTATTTGTCTCTTTACCTCCTCTATGGTTCCATGAGGCCTTGTTATGAAATAGATAGTCATTGAGATATCTTTAAATTAATGCCGTGCCATAAGAGATCTTTAAAAACGTGACTTAAAATTATTAATATCGTAGGACCAAAACCAAAACACATACACGACACGATACGACACGACACGATACGACACGACATCGATTGGTGGCACGCTGCGACCGTCGTGGCACGTTGCGACCGACGTTGTAACAGACATGTTCAGCTATTTTTTATTGATGACTACGTATACTACTTTCGTTTACCGTTTACCTGAAATAAGTTGTAAATAGACTAGTTATCAATAAATAATAGTTACGTATTTAACATTGATATATTAACATACCAACACGCAACAATTCGAGGTTTTTAACTTGCGGGCAGAGACGCGTGCGACGCGATACTATTTAAAATGAGCGCACAATTTAAGATTGTGCGCTCTTTTATTGCGGACGTTTTTGAGACGCTGAGTGTGTATCTTGGGTTTTTTAATATAGGTATCAATGGTATTTAAACATCTCTGACGTCGTATCTATCTATGTGTTTTGGCCCTGAGATTTTTCTTCAACAAAATAGGTACCTACGTGGGCTTACGTAGTACATAAAAGGGAGATACTCTTTTATGTTCTACGTAAGCCCACGTTCGGATGGTAGTAAAAATATCACAGCGGGATTTTATCGCGCCTTGGATTTTCGACCCTTTGGTATTAAGCCGAGCGTTGAGAATCCATCAGAGTGCACCCCAGCGCGTCGCAAAAACACACTGTTGGATTTTCAACTCTTGGCGCTAAGCAGAGCGTTGAAAATGCTATGCGAAAAAGAATCACCGCGGGAAAAAATCGCCTGTGCGTATCTGGACTAACTGTCTTCAACTTTCTGACTAACTGACCGACTCCAAAAGTGCCTTAACCTGAACGGTAATGTCAGCGAAGACTTATTGCCATACCTGTTTGCCGAATCGTAATCCAGCACGTAATTGAAGGCGCAGCAATGTCCGAGAATAGTTCTTCGTACGCGGAAGATGCTGTTACAATCCACTACTTTGCCTGCCCACATACATTTGATCAGCATCTCTTCACAGCTCGGTGCCAACTGGTACAAATACCATAAAAGTAGTAAGCATACTTCGTAATAATTTTATGGCACCTATACAGCTGAATTTGAATCTCTAAAAACCTGCCATGTGCGTGTCGGACCACGCACAATGAAGGGTTCCGTAGTTGGAATGAATTTATCGTAAGAACAAACTTAACTTTGTAATTGAAAAACATGTTCTCCCATACGGAATATATGGGAGAACATGTTTTTGCAACCGCAAATTTAAGTTAGTCAATTATTACTCGTAAATTTGTAAAGCCCACTTATGTGTGATAGTTTTCCTTTAAACTTCGTTATACATAAGTACTAATGCCGTGACATTTGAATTTCTAACTACAACCGTTTAGTTGGTAGAGGGGGGGGGACACTTGACTCTAACGAAAATTGGTACTTTAAAGCTTTATAAGTCACGAACGGTTTACTTAATCAAAAAACGGTCTTATAGTCCCCTAATATTTTTGAAAGACCTATCCAACGATATCCCACACTATGGGAAGGACGAAAAAAAAATGTATCATCCCCACTTTACTTGTAGGGGAGGTACCCTAAATAATTGTTTTTTTCAAAATTTTATTTTACCACTTTTTTGGCGTCATTAACTTGTATACTCATGCCAAATTACAACTTTCTAGTACCAATAGTTTTTGAGCTAAACCGCGGACAGACAGACAGACATACGGACATGGCGAAACTATAAGGGTATCTTGTTGACTACGGAACCCTAAACAATGGGGTTCCTTTATCCGGTGGGTAGCGCTGCACTTGGGGCGTAGAGCCACGACTGACCCAAGGGGCGAGCGTAATACGTAGGGGCTCCAAAAATAAACTGTACCTATATTTATTCAATTTTATATTCTTGGTATGTATTAGGTTCTGTAAAGTGTAAAACGGGGGCGTAGTGATTTTAAAAGAAAGTTAGGGGTTATGAGCGCGGTATGTTAAAAGGTTGGGAGCTCTTGCGCTTAACAAATCCATTGGTATAGCTACCTTATATTATAAGAAGGATTAGGGCACCATCACCACGGACGAGTGTATCGCGGCGATAGTCTCGCCATGCCATCAAATTCTCGCCAAGATGATACCGCCGTTGAATCATAAGTTTCTATTGAGTACGGCACGGCGTGATCGCGATACTCTCTCAAGTGGAGATGGCACCTTAAGATTAATTCCCTCTATCACAACTTTGGGAAACAGCCATTTTAGGAGCACACGACTTTGTAATGCAACAGATTTTAAAAAAATAACACAGTTACCGCTTTCATAAGTTCCACTGTTTGATCGCTGTACGGCCTCAAAGAGAATAATTCCATCAACTTCGCATGCGGCCAAGACTCCTCGTATTCGAAGTCTATCAATCTGCCCATGTCCTGGAGGAAATACTCCAGATTTGTGAGGGTCGTGTTCAGTTTTGACAGTTGGGGATGCCTTAAAGTTTAATTATAATTCAGATAACTCAAACTCACGCCTTTTTCCAATGGGGGTAGGCAGAATCTATAGATCGCCACCTGCTTTCTTACATACTCCTTTTGTTTCGTTTACTTTCGTACATCTGTACCATAATTTCGCAATACACGATCAATCGGAATTTGAATCGTTTTGAAACCAATTGCTAATCCGTTGCTTCATCGCTAAAGCTCCTGCGTGGAGTAGCTCATAACCCGGGTGGGTTGCGTTACCTGAAGCTGTGCGTGCCAGACCGGTACATTGCTGCTGCCAGAACCAACCTGCTGTCAAAATCACCCCTCACCCGCACAATATGTGTACTAAACGAAGTGCATGAGAGAATTGACATATTTTCGTGCAATCTAAGTGAATTCGCAAGAGTTTTGTTGAATTTTATGAGTTAAATATTCTGTGTCCGTCCGATTTTTTAGTTTAGGTTAAGATTTTATAGCAATAAAAAAAAAACAAGTTTAGCCTGATGATTGTTTGGTATCTACTCTGTAGTCTAACTTCAGATTGTGTTTTTAATAGAGTTTAGTATTGTTTTGTATTTTTTATTTTTAGATTTTTATGTATTAGCCGTAGGGGTGTGCGGACTGTGCACTGTCACGTTTATTACTATGTTCTCTAAAAAAAAAACCAAGCAGCTTAAAATCAACTTCAGACTTTATTCATTTAGGTACCAAGGTTATCTGCCTAGTAAGAAAACTTTAAAAAAGCAAATGATAGGTTACAGTTTAGGAACTATTACAAAAATTTGCAACATCCTTAATGCGCAATTTTGCAAAACGTATGAGAACAAGAGTGCGTAGCCAGGTGTGCAAGTTTGCGCACGTACCTACCTACGTCAAGAGTGCCCATCACTCACAAATGTCACATTTGAAGATACCATGGCCTACGTATTATGCTGTGCATTTTTCGGTCCACCAGTTTTTGCATGAAATACATTCGATCCAGTCTTCAATAATTGGATCTCTGTACACTTCAGAGCAACCTGGACATGCCCAATTTTTCTTTTTGGTTGCAATTGCTGGCTTTTTTGGTTTTATAGTCTTGGTCTTTTTAGGCAATTGTTTTTCTTTTTTTTTTATGTACCCTTTTGTGTGGAGAGCTGCTTAAAATTTCAGACCTTTTGCTTCTCTTACTATAGGGTCGCGCGACAGATGACTTTGGATACGGCGACAACTCCAACAATGTGACAGAAGAAGTTGATGGAATTGATGCAAATCCATATGTTGGTTTGTATCGCAGTCGGAGAGTTCCTTCTCTTCATATAGCTTTCTTGCTGCCTCTAATATGTCTTCTTCTATTGAAAGCAGTTGTCTTTCATTGTCGTCGGCAGTTGTCTCCGGTTCTGTTGGTATGCTTGTTGAAACAAGGTCTTCTACAGTCAGCGATCCTACATTAATCTCAACATGATCAGATTCTAATGGTCTCTCAGTGACGCTGCCAGCTAAAAGGTCGATGTCAGAAAAAATATCATTTTTAAAGGGCTATATTCCCGTCACCTTAAATCCTTCAATAGCATTACAAATATTTGCAGTTTTAGCATAAGCAGGGGTAAATATCGCAGCAATTTGAAAGGTGGTTATTGTTCGGCCTGGGTGGTTCCTCAATCAGTTTTCGCGCTCAGCAGCGTAATATTTAATTAGCGGGCTGAAGAAACATCTATCTAGAGGCTGTATTTTATGGCTACTATGCGGCGGCAATGAAAGAAGAATAATATGATTTTGACGGCAGAAATCAACTGCTACAAGGGTGCAATGAGGTGAATGATCATCAAGGAGTTGGCATAGCGTGCTCCTTAAAATGTTGAAGCCAGTGAAGAAACAGATCACTTGTTATAAAGCTGCTGTCCGAAGTCATTCCAATAGCCGACGGGGGGGCATTATCCAGAGATTCTGCCTTCATTCTCTTTCTTTTAAATATGAAATTTGGGGGAATAAACTGTCCACCAGCACTCATTGCGCAAACCACTGTAACATTTTGGCCTCTCTTTGCACTCGAGATCTTATTAACACATCGCTTGCCTTTAGTAGATAGAACTTTAGGGGGTTTATTGGGCACGGTAGAGAAGCCAGACACTTCCATGTTATATATTTTGTGCGGGGGAAAGTGATACCTATTTGTCATTAAGATCCAATACATTATTATGAAAGCTATCTACCTGTGGCTTATTAAAGCCCATGACTCTTGCAACGCTGGTTGAAATGGGTTGCAAAGTCATAAGCCAACACCCTTAACTTTTTCGGAGTTATTCCATAGATTCTATGGAATAACTCCGAAAAAGTTAAGGGTCCGAAAGAAGCTTGATACCATGTTCTATGGTATAGAACATGGTATCAAGCTTATGGACATAATTAAGCATTTCCGCTTCCATTTAAGAGGTAAAGGTACAACTACACCTACCTATGGATTGCGGCGAATTAGCTTGCTTCAATCTTGATCTAAGAGTAGACGAGACTCAGGCATAGCAAATTGTGCTGCAACCTGTCGCTTACTTTTTCCTTCTGTGATCAATTATTTACGAGCTTCTTCGATTACCTGCACTCGAATCCATATTTTTTCTCTCCGTTGTTCTTTGTCTTCTTGACATTCTAGACTGCGTGCGCAATCTTGTACACGATGGCTATGCGCACTCTTGCACATAGAGCAATAAAGTGCTTTGATAGACCACTACTGTAATCTTTTGGCCAATACGTCGTATTAACTCGAGTGAAACACGTTTCGATAGTAATTTGATAGAAATAAACACATTGAAACAACTTACCTTGATTATATTTATTACAATCACGTTTTTAAAACACTTAAATATTATAACACAGGTCTCAAATTCAGTTTATTGCGAATATATCCTAAAATTATAAAAAACGAAAAATCTTGCGCTGCACGTTTATAACGTTGATGATGCGCTGTCAACTGAAGTTGACCGCTTTGCGTTATGCTCGTGAACGGGTGCTGCTTGTGGTGACTGACTGGTCGTCTTGCTGACCATGGTTTTAGTTGTTGTTATTAGTACCTAATTAACTGTTTATTTATTATTACTTTGATGGTCCTAGTTTATCATTTGTGATTTCCGAGTTACAGCTTCAATAGCTATATGTAAACGGGCACGCCCTTTATGCCTGGAGGCTTTCATTCGGGTACCTATTGATTTACTTTTTTGTTGGTATATTGGCGTGTGCTAGGGTGACATATAGAAAATTATCTATTGTAATGTTTTGTGTTGCGTGCAATATAAATTATTTTGCATAGCCTTACTAGGAAGTGGTGAAGGGCGGGCATTTTTGGGGGACTGTCTTATGTAATTTTGACGTTCGAAAAGTGCTGATTTCTCAGCCTAGTTTGAATAAATGACTTGAATTTGAATTTTAAGACCGTTTCCTGATTCGAGAATCGATCTGCGCATTCTTGTAGGTACACTACACAACCTTGCACACCCCTTGAGCGAACCAATACCTACACTAAACAAATCAATAACTTGGATGAATGACCATAACCTAGAAATAAATTTCTCTAAATCTAAAATAATGCCCTTCCACCCCCATCAAAAAACCCCACTAGACATAAACTTCACCTACAACGGTAAAACAATAGAAGTCGTTCATGAATTTACTTTACTTGGACCGAAACTAAGTTGATTTTTCAATTTATGTTGTGTGTGTTTGCAAACCACTATTGTATTGGGGTCATCCTGTAAAGATAGTGTCTGTGTAAGTTTAAATAAAAAAATCTGCTCAACAACGTAAATAACGCAATGAATGTTGTTGAACTGTCAAAATGAAACAAATTTGTCGTAATCGTTTATGAAAATGGTTTGCGTAATTAGATAGCTGGTCATACACGCACGCCAGTTGCGAGTGATACGCACCTGACCTTTCTGAAGAACATCACTATGTAGTTAAGTCACTATAATTATGTCCTCCTAGGGCGTTCCCTCCTGGTGTTTCCACTCACACCCCTTGTAATAAATACCTTTTGATAGTCGCCTCTTATTCATCCTGCTAACATGACCAAACCAGATTAAACATGCTTTAAAATGTTTGCTCCGTTTCCTCCATCATACCGAAAAAAGCTGACCTTAAACGTTTCGCAATGCCCACGATTGCTCTTTCTCATAACCGTTCAGACTAATGCATGGGGCATTCATTTACCTAAGGTTTTATATTACCTACTTACATTTCTACCGTCAGTTTCTTCAAAGCTTTTTTGCTAATCCTGTTGACATTACACAAGGCTACTGCTGGGAAGTCAATATCTTTAATAGGAAAAGTAAAGGACTCGCCGGTGACCACTAACGGCTTCGTCAGCGTCGCCATCCAGGTGGTATGCAGAAAGTAGATCACGACGCCGAGGAATGAAAGTAGTAATCCCAACCAAAACAACCTGGAACAACGAGACTTAAGGTATTTCAACCCACTTTTTGGGGACAAGCTCATTCAATTCTCAGACACTGCAACTCCCGTGAGCCAGACTACCTAACCTGACAAGCGTCGAGACAGTAGAACCGGAAAAAAACAATAGTTGTCTAGATGTAGGTAGCTGAGAGACCACCACACCATTCTGAATCAGATTTAGAAGAAGATGTAGGTACGTTTAATGGAGTTTAAAACTGAAGTGGAAGAAAAACAAGCAGTCAGAAAAGCGCTGAGGCAATGAAACTAGTTGATCAAGGTGAACCTGTTATTCAAAGTTTCTGTTGCTTTAAATGTTGATACATTGTTGGCAGTTGCAGAACAGAGTCAAGAAACACTTGGGCCTTGCTGCATGCCTTGAGCCTATAGAGTTCACAGTTGGAAGTAGGCCTGTCCAATCGTTCACCATTTACCTCCATCCTCGGCCACTCTTATCCACCGCCATTCCGTAAAGACTGATTCCCATCCTACAATCGTTGTTAGGAGTGGGTAGGTGCCTTCAGGGTACGTACCACTCCAACCGACGATTCGTGGTATTCACTTCAGGAAATGTAAGTTACCCCTAACGGTCATCGGTTCTACAGCTCAACTTCAGCTAGCTTTATATTTTATACACAGTGCATGCACCATGCAGCATGCAATCCATGAGTAAAAGTTCAATAATTTCAAGGTACTTACCGCTGTATTACAGAATGATTCGGAGCAGTAATATGCCTCATCCCTGCGATCGAAGAGGCAGAAATGTACTCTTTAACTGTCTCCACAAAACTCTTCCTTATAATCATTTCCAAGGTAAGGCGGCTCCGTGGCTTGTACTTCCTCTTTCTGTATCTGTCCCACCATGGTTTCGAGTGCATGGTAACGCCAGGTTGGTAAGGCAGGTAAGCAAGTAGTGAGCGACGCATTCGTGTTAATTATATTGTGAATTATTAATGAGTAATGATCAATGTTAACACTAGTGCCGTCAATTGAAGAGTCGACATTTACAAAAAAGGTTTATAAATTGGTTGTGTCATGAAATCATTTTGTTACTTCTGCGCTATCGTTTCCATTTCGTACTGTTTCGTCACTTCTTGGCCCCAATCTTTTTTATGTGGCAAAATATATATAAACGAAGATCTTTTTTAAACTAATTAAGCCTTATACTCGGTGGCTAGGTCGCACCGATCAGACTAAGCTACGCTTATCACGGTTGGTTCTTGGATGGGTGACCATATTTACATATACCGAGCCCCCCCGTGACTCGGAAAGCACGTTAAGCCATTAATCCCGACTGTTATTTGTAGATCTTTTACAGTTGATACGGATCGTCAGAAGCCCGAAAGTCAACTACCAGTCTTACCAAATGGTATCGTGTTACCCAGTTACTGCGTTGTGGAGGTCAGATAGGCAGTCGCTCCATGTAAAATAGGTACTGCTATTCAGCTGCAGCCGGTTAGACTGGAAGCTGACCCGAACATAGTTAGAATAAGGCTAGGCTGATGATGACTCGGTGACTGCTCTAATTAAGTTACTATTATATAAGTAAATAACTAATGGCCAATTCCTTTAATCAGGGCCGGATTTAGAGGTCCAGAGGCCTCGGGGCAACAAAGGAGCGGAGGCCCCCTCGCCCCAAATTATTTTCCAAATAAAGTAATCAATTTTTTTTTCAGTCAAGTTTTTCAATAAATAATTTATTGTGAAACCAAGTAGATTCCCTTAGTATTGAACAAACACATATAAATATAAACGGAAACAAGAATTATCTGAAATTAAATTTTAGGGTTAACGAACGGAACCTTTCGAGCTTTTTTCGCCGAAAAATCGTTGATGATTTCGTTGAAATCTGAATATTTTTTTTCCGAAGTCTCTATTGTGGGGGGCCTCCGTTTGTGGAGGCCCCGGGGCTTTCGCCCCGGTTGCCCTCCCCTAAATCCGGCCCTGCCTTTAATTTACGGACTGTTATTGGTTATTATTAATACTCTTGTATCTTTACCAATAATAAAGTAAAGTCCTCATTACATTGCATAGTAGACCCTCCACAAGTATAATTAGCCTGGGGCGGCAGTCTCGAAATCGACGATCTCAAAATCTTTAACCAAATACCCAAACAGATCAGAGAGCTGCCACTAAACTAGCTACTTTATGAAGAAACTTAAGAAATTATGAGTTCTATACATTAAGTGAGTTCTTAAATTATAAGCAGTTCGAAATACGATCTCACTAGTAAGTCTAGTAATATAATTAAATAACGTAATTTTAAGGTTTTATTTTTTTATTTCTTACTTTTTACCTCATGATCTCAATAGTAACTAACCTTGGTTTATATTAAGTGGTTTTTTTTTATGGTATTTTTTTTTGCATGCTGAATTATGTAAGTAAGCAGAATATGTGGAACTTTTTATATTTAAGACCTTTTATGTATCTACCATATTTTATGCAAAATAAAAAAAATCTAATTTTTATTCTCGACTTATGTAGCGATCGCTATACGACCGAATTCGGTCGCAAAGTCTTAATGGCGTCCCTAGACGGTCAAAACTGTGTGTCGAGACTGCCGCCTCAGTATGGCAATAAAAAAATCTAAGTACCATTGGATTGGTAAGCTTAACGATTCGTTTTTGTTTTAAATAGGAACCGAACTAAAAAGCCTTCGTGTCTAATCGAAAACGATCGAAATTGCCAATACTTCCAACAAAAATATCTCTTTTTTTTTTTTTTTTACGGCACGGTTGGCGCAGTAGTTAAGCGATTGACTGCTGCGTTGCGTGTCGCGGGTTCGATACCCGCAAGGAACAAATATTTGTATGACCTACAAGTAGTTGTTCCGGGTCTGGCTGTTTGTATATGTGAGATTAAATGTTTGTAAACGCACCCACGATACAGGAGAAATTCCTAGTGTGGGGCAACGTTTTCAAAAAAAAAAAGAAAAATAAAGAATTTGTCAGAGAAAAGAAGGGTCTAAAATATCAACATAGACATCACTATTTACATCGCATGTCATGGAGCAATTAAGTAGGTATTTAGTATTTTTAATACATGATATATGTTCAATAAGTAGGTACCTACAGCGATAATATCAGCAGCACGATCTGTGATTTTAATACCGATAGTTGGTACGACTACGCTTTATTTGAATACACATACCCTAGTCTAGGACCTAGCCCTAGGTCACTTTGGGTCACATCAACACCAATCTAAGGAATCCTCATTTTAGACTTAAATACTCACATACGTTACCTACACCTTAAGGCAGATAAAGCGGCCTTTAGCACTTTCGACTCCACCCATTTTTCATAGAACTCATATGCTGCAGCCTTTAATGAAAGTGAACGCTCCGGGAGGGTTGCCTGCATTACATTTGCGCTAAAGTTGCGGTCGGCTAAACCATTCACAAAGTTAACCATTGCGGTCGGTCCGCAATGGTTAACTTTGTGAATGGTTTAAAAATGTGTTATAAAACACTGTAAAACGAAGTAAAATTGCGTTTTCAGGGGTCTTGCGCTGCGCCATGCTCTGGAGCAACAGATGCTGAGCTGCGGCGCAGTGGTTGATGTTCGCCTGGAGGAGGCGAAATGGGCCATTATTGGCACTCCAGTTCAGCCCCCTCCTTAGCCCCCTGTGAGGGCCCTGCCGCGGCGGCTGTGGCGGCGAAGACGGCTGTGGAGGCGGCAACGGCGGCGGTGACGGCGGTTGCGGCTGTGACGGCGGTGGCAGGTGGTTTGCCTCTAGCCTTGGTGGGTGGAGCGCAGGCCTTGCTCCCAATCCGGTGGCCGGCTGGCTTGCCAGCCGCCGCACATACGACGCAATGCGGCGTGGCTTCGCACGAGCCGGCCTTGTGACCGGGCTGACCACAGCGGTAACAATGACTGCTGCGGTCCACCTCCGAGGTGCATTTAGCTCCCACGTGGTTGCCCACATGGCAGCGGAAGCACCTCAGAGGTCTGGGTTCCAGCAGTTTGACCTGCGCGGAAACCCAGCCCACCAATAGCCTTTGGCCCTCCCCGGCTATTTTCTTTGCCGCCGACACGGGGCAGCTCACCGTAATGGCTCGCAACCCCGTGAAGTCAGGACGGAGGGCGCCTGCCCTAACCTGCTCGGCAGAGCACCCCCCAGCCCTAACGACAGCGGCCACCACCTGTCCCTCCGTCACGGAGTCGTCCAAGCCCAGAATACGCATGTCTGCGCATTTGGTGGGCCTGGACACCCGGGCCTCGTCCGCATTTATTGACGCCCTAAGCCTTTCGGCCAGAGCGTCAGCGGCCGGGCCACTTGCCGCACCGGGGACCTCCAGCATCCGGGCCCCAGTCGCGGTGACCCTTACCCGGATGCCATCAGCGGCGCCAATCTCCTTGAGGTCCACCGTTGCCCCCACCTTGGCGAGCACGTCACGGTAGGACACGCCCCTCTTCTCCGCCTCTGGCTGTAGTGTTATCACTACAGCTGCGGACTTCGGGGCGCGGAGCCTAGCCGCGACGCTTTGCTCCTTGCGCCGCTGCCGCCTCGCCTTTCTTTGAGCCGTCCGGTTCTTCTTCCCCGCCTTCCTCTTCTCGCCGGCTACTTGCGTTTCGGCGTCAACCGGTGCAACTTTAGGAGGAGGCGGGGTCGGCTGTTTCGCCGCTAGGGCCGGGGCCTTCGCCGCTAGAGCCGGGGTCTTCGCCGCCACGGCTGGGGCCCTCCGAACCTGGATTGGCTGGGGCAGCTGCAGTGACAGCATATGAGGCCGCCTTCCGCTGGCCAGCGGCTGGCAAGCTCGCCGCTAGAGGAGGGCGCAGGACGATGGCTTCTAGCGCGGAAAAACGAGACCGCAAAGAAGCCATCTCCTGCCTAACCAGGGTCAGAACCCGGTCCTCCGCAGGCACGGGCCGTCCCTGCCCATGCTGCTCCCTCCCCTGTGGCACCTCACGGGGGCCGGCTCCCCGGAGCCCGGCCAGGTCCGCTCGGAGCTTCTCATTTTTCTTTCGGAGAAGCTCCATGGCGGCTGTCAAGCGGGCGACCTCCACCCGCATCTCAGACATGCCATTCGACGGAGGCCTGAGGTGATAGGCCTCCGCTGCCGCCAAAATAGAGGCCATGGACGCGGGCATGGCCTTGTCTTTAGAGGACTGAGTCCTCTTCAAGACCAAAACCTTCATTGCGGCTGCCACGGCCTCCGCAAACCTGGCCGCTCGCTCAGAGTTGGAGCCGCCAGCGACCTCCGGCTTTCTGCCGGCCGACTCTGTAAGAGCCGCAACAGTGCCCGTCCCTACAGGGTGGTGTTCTTCCTCCGTAGAGGGCCTCTCCACCTCAGCTGGGCTGGCCGGACTCGGCTCACCTGCCTCCTTGTTGGTGATCCCTCTACCCACACCTTTTCCCCGGGCCGCACCCCGCCGACTGGAGTGGATCTTCCTCCGTCCTTGGCCCGAGACCCCCTCGTCGGCGGACGACCCCTGGCCATCGGGGGTTTGGAGTGCTTCCGGAGGAACTTTCGGCTCGTCACGGTCGCTCCCACCACCACTTCGCGCTCCGAGCTCTGACCAGAGCTCATTGCGCCAGACGCAGCGTCAGACTCCGACTCTGCATCACTCCTCTCCTTTTGGTTTTTGGTTTTTGTTATATCTTTCATAATTGTTCCCACGAGTAAAAAACTTTGTGTATTGACTCAAAATATTGTGGTTCGCACTAGCGACTAATTATCAAATAGCTACCCATTAATCAAGCTTACAACCTCCCTCACGGTGCGCCGCCGCTTGGAGGTTTGGGGTAATTTTTTATAGAGGATTTCTTCCTCGCGGTCGGGGCGGTTAAGCCAAGACCCTCGACCCCCGTCAAGTGCCAGAGACATGACCTTGACACTCTTCGGGGCTACGAGACCAACGGTGGCAGAAGGCTTCCTCCTGCCTGCCCGATGGCAGTGTTAGTGCACGCCGAGCC
Organism: Xanthia togata; assembly: GCA_963853775.1. Taxonomy (NCBI): domain Eukaryota; kingdom Metazoa; phylum Arthropoda; class Insecta; order Lepidoptera; family Noctuidae; genus Xanthia; species Xanthia togata. The sequence continues at coordinate 23,536,908 of OY970791.1, forward strand.
CGTGCTCCAACGCTGCTCAACGCGTAGGTACTCTCTCCGAGTACACGTTAGAGCGTTCCTCCGACAGGATATTGGCATGCAGACAACGAGACCCCTTAGGCACACAGTACCTAATGGGGAGACATTGCCCGCATCCCAGGGTGCACCGTCCAGAAGACTGGCCTTCCCCCCGGACGCATCCGAAGGGAATTCCAGCCCACAGGCACACGGGGAGGTTTCCTGTCCAAGCACCCCCAGACAGGATACCTGGGACTGGAGTGGCGCCTCGGCGTCCTCACCTTCCGCCTGATGCAGGTCCTCACCGGACACGGCTGTTTCGGGAGGTACCTGTTTCGGATAAGGCGGGAGGAAACGCCCTGGTGTCATCATAGCGTGGGTCGCCCGGAGGACACGGTGGAGCATACCTACGGTGGAGGTATGCCCGGCTTGGGCAGAGCACCGCCGTGTCCTCGTGGAGGCAATCGATGGCGGGGATCTCTCTCGTCCGGCCCCGGTCCAGGCCATGGTACGGAGCGAGAGGGCATGGGAGGCCGTCACCTCCTTCTGCGAAGCAGTAATGCTCGCGAAGGAGGAGGCGGAGCGCGTGAGGGAGAGGCAAATTTCGCACCCTCACGCCCCTAGCCGCCGCAGGAGGAGACACCCCGGGCGTCGGGAATCGATCGCGGATTCCCGGCCACTGTAGGCGCGGGCTTGCGGACGGTGAGCAATGGGTAGCTCGCCGTCCGGTAAGGACCAAGCCCGGGTCGACGGCGCGTTGTGTTCCACGCGCGCCTCAAAGAGTGTCAGCGAGTGAAGGGGTCCAATGAGACCATTGCCTGCCGGGGTTGCGGGAAAGTCCGAAAGGGATACCGTGGCCCCCTGGCATTGCACAGGCAAGAGAAGGAACACGGGTGGGTTTTAGTCAGTAAGAGTCTGACACGCCCTCCCGCTCCACCCAGAGCGGGAGGAGTCATTTGATGATTTCCCACCCAAAAAAAAAAAAGAAAAAAAAGGGGTCTTGCGCTATACGTAGTTTTCACCGGATTTCGATGAAATTTGGCACATAGGTAGGCCACGACCTAGATTAGGACATAGGATATTTTTTTTAAATCCCGGTATATAGTACGCTCCTGTGGGATAATTTTCGACATTAACGCAGGGGAAGCCGGGAAAAAACTAGCTCTTGCAATATTTTATACAAGTTCAGAAATACTTCTAAAGAAAGGTTATCCACATATTATCTCCCCGAATAAAAACAGGAGTTAAATCAAAATTCAGACTCGTCAAAAAACTTTGTTGATTTTTATTCACGTATTTCACCAGTTAATTTGTCAACATGAGAATTGTAGTTTTTGTACACAAACTGACCATTTTTCGTTTTGAAGGAATAAAATAATGCTCGCTGGGGTAACCAACATTTTATAATGCACCTTATTGTTTTCGAAAAACTTTCTAAAGGCGGCCGGTCCTATGGGATAAGATCTAGATGAGGCGAGGTGGTGTAGGAGATTCTTAACTCATTAAAACCACTGGCGGTCACTATAAGCACAAGGAGGGGAGCTCCGGCTATCTAATTACACAACACATTTTCGTAAACGATTACGACAAATTTGTTTCATTTTGACAGTTCAACAACATTCATTGCGTTATTTACATTCTTGAGCAGAATGTTTTTTTGAACTTATGAAGCAATGTATTAGCAATTTGTTACAAAACTATTCCAATTCCGATGACAGTGTAGGTATTACGTAATTAGGGTACAGCTAGACGTCCTGTATAGCTCCACTTGTTTCTCGCACTGAAGTAACATCAAAATAATATTGCTAAAAGAGGTGGTTGTTGGCCCACGTCCTCTTAAGAGACCAACACCCTAAATGCGTAACACACTTTCAATAAGTACTTATCCCAATCCGAAAGATTTTGAAAGAAATTGCTAAACCATTGCTTCAAATGATTGAAAAAATGCGTCTGCTCGTCAACGTTAACGACGCAATGAAAGTTGTTTAAATTTCAAAATGAAAGGCATTGCCACTGTGTGTTATGCAATTACACCGCAGCTCTGGAACCTTTTCAGCACGCGTAGCATGACCACAATAGAAACGGTTTTTGTCGACAGAAGAATAGACATAATTACTGATTCACAATCACAATCTATCATTTTGTCTATTCTTCCGGCGACGAAACCCGTTTCTATGCTCTCACTCGTGTTGTTCAGCGGAGAATGTAAAGTTGACTTTCTGCTGTCATATTTTTCCAACTTTTAAAATAAACACAGTCAGCCTACAAATCGAATAACGCTTACAACATTTTTTGTGACACGAGGATCTCTCTTGTCGCCATTTTCGTATTAACAGAAATTGTTTTATAAACGGTACAGCATAAAGAAATATCGGCAGTCTTTGACGGGAACTTGCCCGGTGCAAAATTGTCGATCACTTTTTATCGATACCTACATCGATTGTTTTCGATGTTAATCGAATACCGATTGTGGTTTACACGATTTATTGATTCGATATTCGCGTAAAAAATATGTCGGAACGATGTAATGTTGCAAAGGTATTGTTGGATTTGGTATCTTTTCGATGGTCTAATAATAGATATATTCAGAAGGAAGACTGCCTCGTTGGTCTAGTGGTCCCAAGCGCTACTGCTGAGCATGCGGTCCTGGGTTCGATTCCCGGGTCGGGCAAAGTGTTATTTGGTTTTCTATCTGGAATTTCTCAGAAACAACCCGGAGTCTGGATTTGTGTACTAAGCTCGTCTCCTATTAGGTACATAGGACTGGCGAAATGTGGGTGTATACTTAGGTATTTACAACTCTGCCTAACCCTTTGGGGAAAGGTGACAAGGCGTGATGTTATGTATCTACTGAATAAGCAGAAGTGGTCAAATTGATTTTAGAAGTTTATGTTACCGAATGCCAACACCTGCAACTAGTAATAAGTTAGTAAGGAGATGCTTCAGTTAAGGAGAGTGAGCTATGAATGCTCTAAAAATCTCTAACTTTGACAGTTCATGTTCGGGCGCCGTCAGTAGACTGGTCACCTCTTAGCCTTATTTTAATATAACATACAATTTCGAAGCCGGTCGCAGGCGGCAGCAGCAGGCGCGTTCGGCGGCTGACGTGTCGCCGCGGGCAAGGTATTTGATAGAAATACATAGAAACCAATGTGTCGCTTAGCTACGGAAGGTATTTCATAGAAACCGATGTGTCGCTTAGCTACGGAAGGTATTTCATAGAAATACATAGAAACCGATGTGTCGCTTAGCTTTGGAAGGTATTTCATAGAAATACATAGAAACCGATGTGTCGCTTAGCTTTGGAAGGTATTTGATAGAAATACATAGAAACCAATGTGTCGCTTAGCTACGGAAGGTATTTCATAGAAACCGATGTGTCGCTTAGCTACGGAAGGTATTTCATAGAAATACATAGAAACCGATGTGTCGCTTAGCTTTGGAAGGTATTTCATAGAAATACATAGAAACCGATGTGTCGCTTAGCTACGGAAGGTATTTCATAGAAACCGATGTGTCGCTTAGCTAAGGAAGGTATTTCATAGAAATACATAGAAACCAATGTGTCACTTAGCTACGGAAGGTATTTCATAGAAATACATAGAAACCGATGTGTCGCTTAGCTACGGAAGGTATTTCATAGAAATACATAGAAACCGTTGTGTCGCTTAGCTACGGAAGGTATTTCATAGAAACCGATGTGTCGCTTAGCTAAGGAAGGTATTTCATAGAAATACATAGAAACCAATGTGTCGCTTAGCTACGGAAGGTATTTCATAGAAATACATAGAAACCGATGTGTCGCTTAGCTTTGGAAGGTATTTCATAGAAATACATAGAAACCGATGTGTCGCTTAGCTACGGAAGGTATTTCATAGAAATACATAGAAACCGATGTGTCGCTTAGCTACGGAAGGTATTTCATAGAAACCGACGTGTCGCTAGCTACGGAAGTTATTTCATAGAAATACATAGAAACCGCCGAGCCGCTAGCTACGGAAGGTACTTATTTCATAGAAATATAAAGAAACGGACGTGTCGCTAGCTAAGGAAGGTATTTCATTGAAATACATAGAAATCAGTCTGTCGCGGCGACACGTTTCGCTGCTGCTGCCTCCTGCGGTCGGCTAAGGAATGGTATCTTTATTTTAATTTTTGAATTGTCATTTTTTAATCTACTTATTACGCACGCTTAAAGCTTCGAGCAGACTAGCGCGACACGACAGCGCGACGCGACACCGGCTATTGTTATACCATGAAGTTTTCTTAGAAATTGTATCTATTGTTCGAGTCGCGTCGCCCCGCCGCATCGCGCTGGTCTGCACGAGCCTTTAAGCGTGCACGTCTTCCTACATCGTTATCACATGTATAAATAATATCAATAAGAATAATGTAACCAATATTTTGTAACAATATTTCGATTTAAAAGAGTCTCCGTGGAGTTTCTTGCCCGTTCTTCTCCATAGGAATACTATTGGAATTACTAGGTAATTACTTACTACTTCATAGGGTTATCACGACCGTAGAAAAGTAGTGCAGATCATAAAAGTTGTAACTAAAGCAGCCATCAATATCAATGTCTGGAGATGTCTGGATATTAATTAGTCTGTTCTCCCTCACGGCCTCACCTCGTCACCCTACCCGCTAACTGTCCTATCTAGCAATTGATATTTTTCCAGGGCAACAGTTTTTCAGTCGAACGCTACAATCATGTTACTGTCGTTGCGTTAGCTGTGGCTTTACGAGTATTAATGATTTTTTTTTTTTTTTTTTTATATTTTTCCCTGAAGCCATAAACTCATAAAACTTTTTTGAAGTGAAAACTTCTTTAGCGGTGTTGTGCATTTTTTTTGTGATGGGTAAAAAATATTAAACTCGCGTCAGGACACGTGACCTGATCGAAAATTCGTAAGACGGAGGGAGAGTAGCCGGTGCAAAATTATTCCCTAACCATTCCAAAATATCTGCTGATCGCCGGCTGATCTTTGCGTTATGCTCGTGAACGGGTGCTGCTAGTGGTGGCTGGTCGTCTTGCTGACCAAGATTTTTGTTGCTGTTATTAGTAATTAACTGTTTATTTATTTTTACATCGATGGTCCTAGTTTATCATTTGTGATTTCCGAGTAACAGCTTTAATAGCTATATGTAAACGAGCACGCCCTTTATGCCTGGCATTCATTCGGTTATTTACTTTTCACTTTTTTTTCTTGGTATATTAGCGTGTGCTGGGTGACATAATATAGAAAATAATTTAGATAATTTAATGTTCTATGTTGCGTAATGTAAATTATTTTGCATAAGTACTTTTGTATAGAATCAAGTTTTTCTAACTATTCAGACAGCTGTGCAGCTGGGGAGTTTGTTCCGCCACTTCTTCTTCACAGCCAAAGCACTAGGAAGTGGTGAAGGGCGGGCGTTTTTGGGGAACTGTCCTACGTAATTTTGACGTTCGAAAAGTGCTGATTTCTCAGCCTATTTTGAATAAATGACTTTTGAATTTGAATTTGTCAAAAATGCACAACGTTAATATTCAAGTTTTCACTTCTGCCGGCACTAGATACCGGAGTGCACCCGTTTTTTTTTCGAAAAGTTATGAACACGTACGTTAATGTCTGTGTAGATCAGATACGTCAGTTTGTGAGATACAACAGTTAGCGGGGAAAGCCACTTTCGATTTGAATATCTTCCATTTATTTTCATTACAGGTTGAGAACACCACTTGTCGTAACTACAGATTATTTGCTTGATTTCATAGCACATCTGGTTGGAGGGGCTCATAGCTAAGTAATAACAGCCGCACGGGTCGATCGATCCAAGCCCACGTGAGTGTGATAGTTTTTTTTTTTGTATTTCCTCGCTGTTGACATCTCATATTGAGGTCACAGCCACAGCTGCTATTAAACTCAAAGCCTCCAGCCAGGGGCATTAACTATTCTAAGGTAATATTAAGCGAACGCTTGCTAATAGCACCCCCTGTGGGGTACGAACCTCGGCTTAGGGCGTCGCTGGCGGGAGGACAGCAAGATGGGACAGGCTGGATCAAACATATATTATTATTAATCGGGGAATTTAAAGCTACAGGCTCAGCATCTACGCGGGCTGGCGCGTCGACGAGCAAGGGTCGGGGGGACTGATAGTTTTCCTTTAAACTTCGTTATACAACATGTCCCAAAATTCACCAGAGGATGGACCTACTAATGACTACTCGAGAAAAATAAAAGAAAAAAAAAATACCTCTACTTTTTTTTAAATTACTTAAAAAAATGGAAATTCTTCGAAAATGTATACCCCTTATGACACTTTTAACTACCATGACCACAATTTTTCAAATATTTCAGTTTTTTTGTTTGTATCGGCAACCTAAGTAGTACTTCTATTCACCATAATCTTTGAAAATTACAGAATTTTCGTAGTTTTATACAAAAAAAACAACCAAAAAAAATTATTTCCCTAAAATTTTGAAAGATTTTAACGTTCAGTACACTTTAACTCATCGTAGTGTAAAAAAAAAATATGGACACTACTATGGCAAGTTTTTTAAAAAATTAGCGCAACTAACCTAGATTTTAAAATGGTATAATACTTTAGGAAAACTAGCCACAAAAAAAAAATAATGACACTTTTTCTAATCAAGAACCAAATTTCATAAGTTGTTGTTAATAGTAATCACTTCTACTATGTGCCCAAAATAGATTTTTGTTGTTGGAAAATGTTGAATGAATGAAACAAATGGTGTCAATAAATGTAAATTTATTGCATTATTAATAATATTATAATAAATGTTCGAACTGTTTACCACCGGCATTAGGGTAATTCCAGGATAGGTGCCCCAATGGGATAGGTGCCGCGACTTTGAATACTCAATGTTAGAAATATCGTAGGCTAAAATCGTACTATACAATAGGAAGCACCCCCCCCGGAGACCCCAGTGCCACAACAACCTTAAGGGATACGCGCACGCGTTTCGTCCGTGTGTGTAAAAATCTTCCGCGGTGAGACCTCAGCAAGCGTTGAAATTATAATCGCAAGTACTTACTATTGAATATCTTTTTACACAGTTATAAATTCTATTTTTTTTAAATTTATCTGATGATATTACAGTTTAAAGTACAGGGAATAATGCTTTAAATTATAGATTTATTTTTATCTTATTTTTAATTTAAAAAGGCATCTATCCTGTGCCAAAAGTATAGTTGCCCCATCTGCTGTAGCCATAGATGCCCTTAGGGGCATCTATCCCTAACTATTTCTATTAATGTTTTCATACCGCAGGTGGAAGAAATGCCTCGGAAATATAAAAGAAAACCAGGCGTGGCTTTTCAAGAAATTACCAAAAATGAGAAATGTGTAACATAAATAGCCAGAAAATTACAGAATACCCTTTCGGACATTAAGAAGACGATTTGCAAAAAATAACAACGAACAGTTAACCTTAGTTAGTTTTTGACTAAATCGGCCGCTCTTACATACATCACAGATTGAACTTAAGTTATAGCTTAATACTATGTGTTAAGCATAAAATAAAAAAAGAAATAATAAGAAGAAGAATAATTAAGAAGATTAATAAGAAGAAGAATAATTAAGAAGAATAATAAGAAAAAGAAGAATTAAGAAGAATAAGAATAAGACTGATACAATTATCTATGTTAGTTCTGAAAAGTAAATATATATTATATTGCGTTAAGTAGATGTATAAGATGATTATTATTTCACAAGAATTTAAAAAATAATATTTTATTGGAGAATTCTAGATTATATAATTATAAAAGATGTCACAAATGAATGTTAAAACATTGAATACAAACTAATTACATTGAAACTAGTCTGTTTTATTTCAATTAGCATATAATATTGAAGCATTCATACAGCGAGTCTTCTATCCCTCACGGTTGGCTTCTATCCCTTGACGCAATTTTAGTACGAGTCTTCTATCCCTCACGGTAGGCATCTATCCTACTTTTGAGAGGGTCAAAAAGACATAATTTCCTCAAAATCTATGAAACTTATGTACAAACAAAAGGTGTACCATCATAGATTAAAGATCAAAGTTACCATATGCAAAAGACGTATTGCCAAAAGATTATTAATTAATAAGTTATGGCTTCCTATCAAAAAGTGGGGCAGCTATCCTGGACTTACCCTAATTACAGGCACGACATCGCCTTAAAAAAGATCGTTTTATTCGTCGTGCATATCTTCTACTATTGATATGATCCGCAGCCTGAGTGATTTTTTGGCGAAGGTCGTTCAGTGTTGCAATGGGTTACGAGTAGACTCTGTCTTTGAGACAACCCCAATAGAAAAAGTCCAGGGGGTTTAGATCGGGTGAACGGGGTGGCCATAAAATAGGACCAAGTCGCCCTATCCAACGCCCTGGATACTCTTGGTTTAAGTATTCTCGCACAGGACGGGCATAGTGAGCTGGGCAACCATCCACGTCTAAGTTTATAATCGACCAATTGTATTTGACTCGAAAATTTCAAACAACTCCATAGAAATGTCGATAGATGGCGCTAAGCGTCAGTTGTATCGCGCTATAGTTTCATTCCTAAGTTTTATAAAAAAAATAACAGTTGCTGTCGAATAAAATTATAGTTAGTTGTGTCTAAGTAATTAAATTAGTTGAGGATTGTGTCAAACCAGATCTCATTTTTCAGTTTTGTGTAAAAATTAGTACATCTTTTCTAACTAGATGGCGCTGTCGTCGAATTAGATCTCACAATGGTTGGTGGTACGAAACTATCAGTCAGCGAATACGACCCGCACTTGGCTGATATAAAAAACTACGGAACCCTAAACTGCGCGTGGCCCGACACGCACTTGACCAGTTTTTTATTATTATGATTAATCAAAAAATACGTGGCTAATATTTTTTATTATCTGACTGACGGATTAAATAGTTTTTTTTTACCCAGTCAACATCCCTATTGAGAATTTATCGGACTTGGAGATGGAACCCGTGATCACCGATCCAGCAGTGGCGCTTGCGATCACTAGACCATGGAGGCTTATCATTGGCGGCCTTATACGACCCACGGCTAAGTATAAAGCCTTGTGTGCCATGCTTTCCTGGTCTGTGCCAGTCTCAACCAGGGGCTACTACAACTAAATGAAACGAAATTTAAATCTTGTATAAAACGCACACTATGCTGCCAGGCATATTATAAGCTTGGGGATTATATCGCTGACAAAAATGCTTGGCTTAACGCTGGTCCAGCTCCACAAGGGCGCATAAACTAATTGATTAGCATTCAAAAATATTGTTGGAATTGCTGAAGATTGCAAAAACTATCTTTGAATTGTATAACTTCAATCTCTTTTTTTTTTATTGTATAAATGCATAGCACATGTGTGAGCACTGTGACCATGTACCTTCTATAAAGCTACCATTTACTGGGTACGTCTTTCATTGACTTGATATGCCCTGGCGGCTAAGAGTATGTCATGCTCACTCAAATGTCTCGCTGGTGGTGGCGTGTGTGTTGGATCGTTGAGTTCCCTTCAAAATGGTTGAGCTAAACGGTGCTGATCCATGCGTCATGTTCGTGAACGGGCGCCATCAGTAGGGACTGGTCATCTCTTATCTGCCACGGCTTATTTTAATTTTTGAATTGTTTTATTTTTGTTTTTTTATTACGGACGCTTTTTACGTACACGTCTTTCTACATTGTTCTCACATGTATAATTTCAACATGAATGATGTAAACAATATTTTGTAAGATTATAATTTTTTTAAAAAGAGTGTCCGTGGAGTTTCTTGCCCGTTCTTCTCCATAGGAACCTACGCTTTGGAATGGGCAACTAGCTTCATATTTCTGACTGACTGACTCCTTGACAATTCAAAAGTGCCTGTAAATGGTTTAATTGAAATAAATGCTTTGAGTTTGAGTTTGAGTTTGAGTGGGCGGCAAAACTCTACATAGATAGCGATCGCTATATGGCCAAATTCGGTCGCAAAGTAGTTAGTAACCGAATTCGGTCGCAAAGTCCTATAATAGCGTCCAAAGACGCGCGCGACGTGCTTCACAGGCACGGGATATTTTCGTGCTTGTCAAGCAAGCCGCGCGTGTCTTAGGGACGCTATTAGGACTTTGTGACCGAATTCGGTTGTATAGGGTAATTCCAGGATAGGTGCCCCAATGGGATAGGTGCCGCGACTTTGAATACTCAATGTTAGAAATATCGTAGGCTAAAATCGTACTATACAATAGGAAGCACCCCCCCGCAGACCCCAGTGCCACGACAACCGTAGGGGAGACGCGCACGCGTTTCGTCCGTATGTGTAAAAAACTTCCGCGGCGAGACCTCAGCAAGCGTTGAAATTATAATCGCAAGTACTTACTATTCAATATCTTTTTACACAGTTATAGATTCAATTTTTTTTAAATTTATCTGATGATATTACAGTTAATAGTACACGGAATAATGCTTTAAATTATAGATTTAGTTTTATCTTATTTTTAATTTAAAAAGGCATCTATCCTGTGCCAAAAGTATAGTTGCCCCATCTGCTGTAGCCATAGATGCCCTTAGGGGCCCTAACTATTTCTATTAATGTTTTCATGGAAGAAATGCCTCGAAAATATAAAAGAAAACCGAGCGTGGCTTTTCAAGAAATTACCAAAAATGAGAAATGTGTAAATGAAATAGCCAGAACTTACAGAATACCCTCTCGGAAATTAAGAAGACGATTCGCAAAAAATAACAAGGAACAGTTAACCTTAGGTAGGTTTTGACTAAATCCGCCGCTCTTTCATCACAGATTGAACTTAAGTTATAACTTTACTATGTGTTAGGCATAAGATGATTGAGAAATAATAATAAGAAGAAGAATTAGGAAGATAAATTAGAAGAAGAATAATAAGAAAAAGAAGAATAAAGAACAAGAAGAATAAGACTGATAAAATTATCTATGTTAATTCTGAAAAGTATATTGATTGCGTTAAGTAGATGTATAAGATGATTATTATTTCACAAGAATTAAAAAAAAAAAAAATTGTTGGAGAATTCTAAATAGATTATATAATTATAAAACATGCCACAAATTCATATTAAAACATTGAATACAGATTGATTACATTGAAAATAGTCTGTTTTATTTCAATTAGCATCTAATATTGAAGCATTCGTATAGCGAGTCTTCTATCCCTCACAGTAGGCTTCTATCCCTTGACGCATTTTTACTACGAGTCTTCTATCCCTCACGGTAGGCATCTATCCTACTTTTGAGAGGGTCAAAAAGACATAATTTCCTCAAAATCTATGAAACTTATGTACAAAGAAAAGGGGTACCATCATAGATTAAAGATCAAAGTTACCATATGCAAAAGACATATTGCCAATAGATTATTAATTAATAAGTTATGGCTTCCTATCAAAAAGTGGGGCAGCAATCCTGGACTTACCCTAGCGATCGCTATTTATGTCGAGACTGCCGCCCCAACTATCCAATTACGCAACACATTTACGACAAATTTGTTCCATTTTGACAGTTCAACAACATTCATTGCGGATTTTATTTACGTTGTTGAGCAGATTTTTTGTTTTTCGAACTTATGAAGAAATGGATTAGCAATTTGTTTCAAAACGATTCAAATTCCGATTGATTGTGTATTAGGTGAGTACCTACTTACTGGCGATCTTCGGAATGTCTTCCACCCATCTGGCTGTTGAGTTGCTAAAATTCCTTATACAGTCTCTCGTCTACCTAAGTTTTTTTAAAGGCCAAATTAATAGGTAAATAAGTGCAGTAACGGCCAGAAATTAGGTGATTCGCCCATCGATGGCGCGTTATGGGACATTGTGATGCGCATGCACTGACAGAATTAAATTCAACATGGCCGATCGTAAAATTTGAATAGCCTCCTCTTTGCATTGTACGAGACACAGTTTTTAACTATTAAAATTTTAATATATGGAGGTGTCATCACGTTCTCTATGGATATAAAGAGAAATTCCAATGGATACGATTTTTTTGCATGTCTTTAGGCGACTGCGGTAGGCAAGGTGTATTGCTAAATCAAGTTACTGATTATCCCAAGAATGTAATAGTAACTAACATTACGCTTGTATTCTGACTCTGCCTTCTCTTTATATCTTAGAAAGTATTTTGTATGTTCGCAAAAACTTAGGACTTTTCAAAATAAGAAGCGATTTCCATAATATAAATACACGTAGTAGACATGAAATTTTGATACCCAAATTTAGATTAACTAAAACAAGCAAGTCATTTCTTATAAACAGTATCCGCTTTTATAACAAGTTGCCTAAGTCGGTTACGGAACTTAGCGATGGGAAGTTCAAAACCCACATTAAACGCGTTCTTATCAAGAATGCATATTATAAAATTAAAGACTACGTTGAAGACAAGGAAGTTTGGCAATAATTCCTTCTGCTCATGTGGCTTCCCTGGTAGCTCATTAACGGCAAATTGTATAAGAGCCAAATTACCATGTTTATATATATATATATTTTTACATTTTTATTTTTACATTCTTCCTTGACATAATCACGCTATTATTTAACATTTTATTATAACTACAATTTAACTTCAAATCTTTATTAGTGGCTTTTGTGAACATGATAATTATTCAGAATTGTAATAGCAATCACGTCATTTCGTTTATAATACCTTTTTATTTTTAATAATTTATTCATCTTTATATAGATTATTTTCTATTTTGTGAATGTGAGAACGCTGTAGGCTTAATGGACTGTATATTTGCTGACCATCATTATTTTGTTAAGTACCTGGTACTTGTTGAAAGACCTACACTGTCCTCCCATATCGTTACCGTTATTTGAAAATATTGTAAAAACCAATTAAGTATTTTTAAAAGAGTAACCGTGGAGTTTCTTGACGGCTCTTCTCCATAGGAAACGACCAATTGGAACTGTGCACCTAGCTTCTGACGTTTCATAAGTGCCCTTGTAGGTTTATATGAAATAAAATATTTTTAGTTGAATTTTGAATTCCCCGCAGGAGTTACCTATAGTCACCCACATTTCGCCAGCTATGTTTTAATAGGGGACGAGCCTATTGCCATCAACCGGGCACAAATCCACTCATAATCCTGGCTCATAATATTTCTTATCCATTTTCACGAAACCGCACAGTGACCATCTGTAAAACAGACCTAGAAGCAAGCTTCAGGGTTGGGTTGTCTTATCAATAATAGCTCTATTTTTTTTGGGAAATATGTTAGATACAGTACCTATGCAATAAAAATGTCTGTTATTCCCATCGTCAGATATATTATATTTTATCAAAGGATAAAATTGACGTTTGACGGTTTTCTATGAATTATCTGAAAAAACAAATCGAAAGCTGAATAAAATTAAAATCACAAGTCATAAAAGTACAGTCAGCAACGAAAGTTCCAACTTTGACTTTCTGAAGTTTATTGTCGGTAGTAATAATAATAAATTAACCTTGTCAAAAAGATGAGTAACGGCATTCATCACAATATTTCATTTTACTCATTGAACGTTATCTGAAATAATGCAAAAGCTACTTCCACATTATCATTGTTTATTTGCGAATGAAACGCATATTTCCGAAACTTTAGTGACGTAATGACGCGTTACGCACACTTGAATTTCACGTGTAAAAATCGCGCGTCGTGCACACAATAGTAATTTTCAACTCACACATTTAAATATTCGCAAGTGTACTTATACCAGTGTGTATGTGTGCGCGGATGTAGTTGCATGCGATCGTGGAAGTGCAGCCACACGCAGTTCGGGGCATTTATTCGTGTGCACCTTTACGTAATAAAAACTGCTATAAATTAATCTTTGATATTTTTATTCACGTTGTTTAATTTATTCAGCTATTTTGTAAATTTGATTTTGTTATTTGGATCATAAATGTTAATTTCTTGCAATCTTTTTAATTTATTTGTGATTTTAATGTGGGTCACTTGTTATTATTGTTTTATGTTATGTTGCTGTTATCAGTTCCTAAGCAAAATAATATGCAGAAGAAATGAGTCCTGATCTCATTTTATTAATTAGTTGAACACACTGAAATTAATAAAGATAAAGCTGAACTTATTTAGTAAAGTCCAGATAGTCTACCTGCAGTATACATTTATACGTATTGCAGTTTTATTGTAATCAAACAAAAGAAGGTAGACTATTTAGTTGAAGATAATTTTGACAGCGGTTACTTGAGATGATTAGAGAAGGTAGCTACATAGAAAAGCTGCAAATGCTACTAAGCTCAGTCAGAGAATATAAACAGGTTGTAACACTGTTATTTTACTGAAAATGAATTTGACTATGTAATTAATTTTAAATTCTCTTCTTACAAAAGGTTCAGATTACTAAGAGTAAGTTACACTGATTTGAGTGAAGACCCATGGCATGGTTAGAGGAAACAATATTGAAGAATAATCATATCATACCTTGTCCTTGACTTACACGTGCCGAGCAGAAAAACAATCTCTATGCGACCTTTTGGATAATGCAATATGATTTTTATATTTTAACGCGGAATAAAAGATTAAATCTGATAATCCATTGGTAAGTATTAATATGTGTGGGATCATAAATGTATGCAATCCCGTGAACGTATTAATTACGATAAACGTGAATGTATTGCTATTACGTACTCAGATTCCTGAAAGACATCCGATGTCTTGCGTGAATTCTGTATTCAGTGATGTGCAAAGAGTTAAAAGAATATTTGCATAGTTGCATAGGGGCACGGCAATAAATGCAGTAGCGCGGCGGGGTGGGGCGCGGGGCGGGGCAGAGCATGCCGGCGGCGGGGGCAAGCAGTCGCATCGTGACCGCGCGCCGCACCGCGTGTGCGTTCGTTTCGCGCCCATCGAATTCGCTGCGAACACGGCCGAAAGCGAGGGCCTAGTCATGGTGTCTGTGGGCCCGTGGAGGCGCCGCACGCCCGACGACTGCGAGGAACGTTCCGAACCTGGCGCCTCCAGCTCGGGGGTGCCGCGTGCGCCGCCGAACTGCGCGCGCTGCCGGAACCACCGGCTCAAGATAGAGCTGAAGGGTCACAAGCGGTACTGCAAATACCGCCACTGTACTTGCGAGAAGTGTCGGCTGACGGCAGACCGGCAGCGAGTGATGGCGCTACAAACTGCGTTGCGGCGAGCTCAAGCGCAGGACGAGGCACGTGCGCGGACGCAGACGCAGCAGCCTCAAGGAGTCGAGCTGGAGCAGCCGGAGCCTCCCATCGTGAAGGCCCCACGCAGCCCGGCCGTGCCGCCTCCGCACTCGCTGGGCTCGGCCAGCTGCGACTCTGTGCCGGGCTCGCCGTCGCCGTACGCGCCGCTGCCGCCGTCAGCGCCCCTGCCGCCGGCGATGCCGCCGCTGCTGCAGCCACAACAACCGGGTTAGTGGATTTCTTTGAACAGAGAAGTTTAGGACATATTTTCTGTCAGAATTCGAGCATGCGTACGATACCTTTATTTAGGATTGTTTCTTTTTAACGGTATGAATTGAACACGACATGGAACTTCAAACTATTACAAACAATCGCTTTTAAAAGTGTAAATTCTGGTAAACGAGAGTCTCGTCCGAAAAACAAAGTTATTTTTCACTTAGTTCCAGTGTTTTCTGTAACAGCTGTGAGTAAAAGTGTTTACTTATCTTGTTTTCTTTTTATCACTAAGAAGAAACTTTCGACTCTTATCAGATTTAATAGTAATCTGATTACATCATCATCATCTGCCATGATTAGGTATATTCTATAATATACCTAATCATGGACGTAGGTAGTTAATCACCATGGGCAAGCTTAGCTCTA
This sequence comes from Xanthia togata, assembly GCA_963853775.1. NCBI lineage: Eukaryota > Metazoa > Arthropoda > Insecta > Lepidoptera > Noctuidae > Xanthia > Xanthia togata. The sequence continues at coordinate 23,552,680 of OY970791.1, forward strand.
GCTCCCCATAGTTAAATAATTTAATAGCGTTTTTTTATTTATTTAAGTAGATATTTATCCTTTTACTACACTCATCACCTTTATTTAAAACAAGACAATTTTCAGGAACTTTTAATTTATGACATGACACGATTTCAAATCCGAAAACAGACACTTATTTTTCATCCCACCATCTCGGAAAGAGTATTTTTAATCTTCAGTATCTGAGTGGAAAAGCCGTTTTTATTCTCTAGAGGATAAAGTAAATTGAATTTAGAACATCGTGTGCACTAAGTTTGTGAATTAAAAAAAACATTAAACCTATTTACTGCTACCTCTATGGTGCCGAATATATCATACAACTTTTTTTTAATTTGTTAAAAACTCAGACTCGGAACCTTCTTGGTGTTCTTTTTTCAATTTGCTTTGTACGCGGTTCTTTACGCTACATTTTTTCACTCAATTTAAATAACTGTAGCAACGTTACTTTAAAATTTTCTTAATTATACCTTAGTATTATTTTGTTATAATTTAAAGATTATTCTGTAATACTTACCTGTCATAATGTAGTAATTAATACCTAAACTGAAATAAAAGTGTACCTATCTTGTGATTGTAAACGTTTTTTTTTTTGCATTTAGTCATTTCCTCGCTGAGGTGGAATGAAAAGTTACGTGTTGCACTCGAGTGCAAAGATTTTTCACCTCGTGCTCTTTTGATTCCCTCGCTAACGCTCAGGATTCTAATTTTGAATCACTCGCTGCGCTCGTGATTCAATTTTAGAATCCTTCGCTTGCTCGGTCATCAAAATTGAACACGCGGTTAAAAAGCAACTTTGCACTCTTGTATAACAAATAACTATTTTATCCTGACTGCTACTCACATTTTGACAGCTGCTTAAAAAAAATATTAAGTTAATTCAAATTATAAGTAAAAAAAAATGTATTTTTACATTATTTTGAATGGGAGTCCCACTCAAAGTTGCACGTGTGGTTATTACATGAATGGATAGAATAAGAAATGATCTTCTGAGGAAGACTGAAAGTGGCAGTGACATCGGTTGTCATGGTATGGGCATGTGATGCGGAGGAATGAGGAAACTGTCGTGAGAAAAGTTTTGATTGTGAATGTCGATGGCTGTAAGAGTAGAGGAAGACCAGAGAAACGATGGATGGACTGTGTGAAAGATGATATGGATAGAAAGGGGGTGACTACTGAGATGACGACTGATAGAGAAGTGTGGAAGAAAGGGAAATGTTGCGAAATAAAGGCAGGAGAATGATGGGTCCCATTCAAAGATGCATGTTATTGCGAAAAATTAAATTACTGGATCCTTCACGATTGCCGGCCACCTTAGGCCTACTATACTCGCGTTACTCTAACTAAACTGACTGACATATCTAATAATAAGATTTCATACTAGACACGATGCTTAAAGATAAGTGCGATGTGTAGGTACTATGTATATGCAATTGAAGTAAGTACCTACCTACTTAAAATCACGTAACAAATTAGAGCTCTTTTCGCTATTTTAAGAAAATGTCGATATTTTTCGTGTGTATTCGAAATGGATTTATCATTTTAATTTTTACCATCTCAGATCTAATTACACTAGCTAGGTACGAATCCATCTTAATTCGAAATCAAGTTATAAAATAACATGTACTTAGGTAACTTTAACTAACGAGAATGACGTAAAACTTCCGTTCGGATTTAATTATTACTTACCTAGACTAGTAGGTAAATATCCAACATGCACAAACAATTTAAGGCTACCGCAGACAGGCGTAGGCGCGACGGCATTATTTCTATGAAAACATCACGGATATTGTTCTACCGGTGGTGTCACGTTGCGCCTATCTGCAGCCTTTAGGTTAGGTACAATTCTGATCAGCACCCTATTTACTACAATCGCAACATGAATCATTTTGAAAGAGATTGCTAGTCCATTGCATAGGTAAGTAAGTATAAGTCCGAAAAAAACTGCTCAAGAATGTAATTAACGCAATGAATGTAGTTGAACTGTCAAATAAAACATATTAGTCTTAATCATTTACCTTTTTTTTTAATGCAATTAGATAGCTGTTTTTGGGTCTTCCACATTCCACAAAAAATATAAATAAACACTGAAGCTTAAGTATCTTGTTTATAGTTCCGAATAGATCAATTATTTGAGGCTCTAAACCTGTATTCATTAATACATCATAAGTCATAACAACCATTGGCTTTGCCGTAATCTTTAAAAAATACCTTAAAACCATAGACTTATAAAAAAAGAAAACAAAAAGAAAACTAGAAACTCACTCGAAAACCAAAGTAGGTACTATACTTCATATACATAAAGCATTAGAAAATAACTGCTAAAGAACTACAGATATTATTGTATCATATTGTTGAATTCACTGCACTTTAGTTTAGAGTAGTTATTTTAATAAGTAAATGGTAAATAAATTACCTACATTGCTTTGCATTTATCATGAAATAACGGAGTTTATATCGAAATAACGAATGATAACCGTTATTTGTCTAATGTTATAATAAGTCATTATATTTAGTGAGGCTGCGTTTCCAATCGAGCATTTCAGTACACTTATCGTTCTCGTACCTAGTCAAGTTACTCTACCAATGTAAACGCGCTCTAAAGCTCCCTCCTTCATTGATGCATACAAAATGATTGATTGGTATTACGTGCGTCGTCGTCTTCAATGAGAACTCCTAGCGATCCGTGCAAGCGGCTAGACGCGCCGTTTATTTTTTATTACCGTCTGCCTGGCTACCGAAGCTGAATTATTGCAATGTTTACGTGTCATTTTATCTATTTCTTAGCTTCTGCTTCTGCACTGGCTTCAAAAACAGTGAAGGAAAATATCGTAAGGAAACCGTCATGCCTGAGAGATATTTCTCGACGGCATGTGAAGTAATTCAGAGGCCCATGGACGGCAGTAATACTCTGGCATCTGGTTAGTCAATAACCACAAGAAAAAGAAAAGAAGAAGCATTTGCCCGCGAAGTCATCTAGGCCCCCAGACACTCGGTAATAGAGACATACTGTCATGGCGTTTGGCGTTTTTATTTAGAATTGCTAACAGTTCAACAGAGCTTCCTGAATTGCTGAACAAAATCAGACTGCGGGTTCCTTCTGCTTTTCTGCGCAATCCTTATCTTTTGCATACTTCTACGGTAGGAACGAATTATAGACGGAATTCATACTTAGTCAGAGCGAGTCATACGTATAAAGGCTCGTGCAGACCAGCGCGACGCGACACCGGCTATTGTTATACCGAGAAGATTTCTTAGAAATTGTATTGTTCGAGTCGCGTCGCGCTGGTTTGCACGAAGCTTAATGCGGTCTGCCGGGATGTCGACATCGACGTTTTCAATACTGGTATATCTAAATTAAAGAAGGTTATATGTAATTTCTTTTTTGATCACGTAAATTAATTGCTAACAGTTTGCGCTGTTTGAAACGTATAAGATACTCGTACCGTCTTTACTCAACTGTCTACCTTCTCAAATACTTTTTGTTTATGTTCTCTTATAACCGTGAAAACTTTTAATTGGCCTTATTTTGTTACTCTAAATCGTGCAAAAGTGTCTAGCTGTAAGTTTTCCAAAAACTAAAATAAAATAAAATAAAATTCCTTCCAATATTGACGTAAACCTATTAAAATATTTAGATCCAACCACCACACAGTCAGTAGTAATGACAATACTCGAATGTTCATTATCACTCATAGTGTCTGGACCGCTATAAACATACCTTATGATATTGCCGAGTAAAGCTTCATGCAGACTAACGCGACGCGACAGTGCGACGCGACACCGGTTATTGTTATACAGTGAAGTTTTCTTAGAAATTGTATTGTTCGAGTCGCGTCGTACCGTCGCGTCGCGCTGGTCTGCACGAGCCTTAACAGTTCTATCAGTGAAAGAAGATGTTTTGTTCGTGGTCAGAAATTTTGGGCTTAGACATGTAGGGATGTCTTCACCAAACTTCAAAACTTCTCTTCTAATGGCCTAGGTGAAGTCATGCATGTCGCGGGCGGAAGTTTTTTTTGTTTTTTTTTTTGTGTGGTTATTGACCAACTTGGTGCCAAAGTTTTTATGCCTATAGAGGTATAAGGAACATGGTGTTAAGTTCACATCCTCCATAGAAAAGGGAGGATCCTCCGACCAGACGGGTGTTGTGTCTGGTGGGCAACCGCCCGACGATTGATGTCGGGATGTTGTATACCTAATATTAAATCGGTTGGGCGGTATATATATTCTGCTTGCACGATGCAGGATTTCTTTGACGTCAGGCTAAGATACCGCCATAAGCCGTTCTCAAAGTGAGACAACTTTGAAATCATAAGTAGACAACGCTCTTACTTGCATTAGTAGCTTGTCTAATCAAAAGATGCGATTGAATTCAAATCAATATTCGGAACATCACAGATTTTTTAAGGAAACAAGCTGAAAAGACTCGACGGGAGCAAACGACCGACGGCTTCTGAAGACACTGAACTCTTGATGTTTTATAAATATTAGCATCTTGTTACTCTTAGTATAAAAGAAAACATTTTTATTAATGCACCAGTACTTATAGGAAAATCTTAAAGAAAAGTAATAAATAAAAAGAACCACGCCTGAGTCAATTAACTATAGGAAAGTCTTGTTAGGGTTCCGTGCCTCAAAACGAAAAACGGAACCTTTATAGGGTCCGTTCGTCTGTCTGTCAGTTTGTCAAGACCATTTTTTATATCAAATACGTGGGTCTATGGTCCCTTGGAGCTCTAAAGAATCAAGCTATGAAGTCAACGCAATAAAATACGGCCATTTATGCGACATATATTTTGATACTCGTAAATAAATCAAAACCTACAGGGTACTTCCCTGTTGACCTAGAATCATGAAATTTGGCACTAAGCAAGATCTCACAACAAGTAAAGGAAAAACTTTTTTTACAAAAAATAAAACGTACTTCCAAAAAAAAAACTACAAAATGAAAAATAACTTTGATTTCGGAAGTCGATGTCTTGGGTTTTGTATTTTCGTTTTTTTGCCACCGACTTCCGAAATCAAAGTTATTTTTCACTTTATAGTGTTTTTTTTTGGAAGTCTGTTTTATTTTTTGTAAAAAAAGATTTTATTTTTCACTTTTTAATTGTGGTACTTACCTACACAAACCCCCGACAGAAATTTGAATACAGGAACTATTAGAAATTCGTCCACATATACTAGGTGGGAAAAATACGTATTATTGAAGCTAACTCAAAAACCCCTCATCAGATCTTGACCAAACTTCTATTGGTCCACTTCTGAACTATGCCCTACCAAAAACAAAAATAATCATCAAAATCAATTCATAATTGGCGGAGTAATCGCGTCACAAACATACAAAAAAAAAAAAAAAACAACCGAATTGTGAACCTTGAAAAGTCCGCAAATCGTTTCATTTGTAGCAGTATCACATTTTTTATGCTTTATCTAACATACATATGCAGTTGGAGAGTTCACCGTGATTTATATCGAATCGATGTATTGGAGAAACATGTTTCTCAACTACAATGTTAAGGCTCGTGCAGACCAGCGCGACGCGACGGCGCGACGCGACTCGAACAATACAATTTCTAAGAAAACTTCACGGTATAACAATAGCCGGTGTCGCGTCGCGCTAGTCTGAACGAAGCTTTAAGTTTGTTTTTGAGATAAATTCATCCCAATTACGGAAACCTTCATTGTGCGTGGTCCGACACGCACTTGGCCGGTTATTTTTCCATATCCAGAGACTCCAATAGCAACAAAATTTCTACAAAACCACACGCACCCCATCTCATTTAATAACAAAATTAAAACATGGAATCAAAATGTTAATGAGAGCGAGAAAGAGCGTCCCGCGTCTTTACAACATAATTTACTGATCATATTGTACAAAATCTGCATCAAAAACTTATTAACAATTTGCAAAGGAATTAATGAGACACTGAATTTTAATTTACCTGTAGACTTGTAGAAGTTAATAAAGGCGGCCAAGTGCGTGTAAGACCTATACACGAAGGGTTCCCTCCATACTACCGTACAATTATTAAGATTGAGCAAAAGTGCTGAAATAAAAGTTTCTTTTATCGGGACCTTTAATTGTTGACTTTATTTTATTTGTTGTTATTACGGCCATACTTAAATACCTACACGCTGTGGAAATGTCAAGTATGGTAGACACTTGAAATTTTCAGTGTTTCAGTTACCCAGCGTCAGACAGCATTTGTCTGGCATTAATGCTGAAATGAAGCTTTTAGCGCAGCCGTGAGGCACACACTATTATAGCTTTATGATTATTTTAATTTTTTTTTTGTTATTATGTGTTTCACGAACTGTGTCCAAATAAATATTATTCTATCTTTTAAAAAAATACAGCCGTGTGACAGACAGACGGATAGCGGAGTCTTAGTAATAGGGTCTCGTTGGCACCCTTTGAGTACGGAACCCAAATAAGGCATTACTGAATGCAAATGTCGCTGATACACCCAGATAGATGAGGCCACGTAAATAAGAAAGTCCAATCGATTTGAAATTTTATTAATATGCTAAGTAGGTGATCTTTTATTGAAAATATTGGAGCACAGTTCCCGAATACTCTCGCGTCCAAGTATTTTATCGTATTGATTACAATTACCACAGAATGGCAGAAAAATTAAGGTTTTATTATGGAATGACATCGCGACCTTTGTTTTCTTTCGGCGTTCAAAAGTATTGAAATAAATTTATTGTGTTGTTGTTGTGTGTGTTGGTATGCACTTGCTAAGGTGAACTTCCCAATAAAAAGGCTCGTGCAGACCAGCGCGACGCGACTCGAACAATACAATTTCTAAGAAAACTTCACGGTATAACAATAGCCGGTGTCGCGTCGCGCTAGTCTGCACGAAGCTAAAGTCACTGGAATATTTTGACGTTCAAGGGTCAGACAGCCGCGACGCGGGAGTCGCACACAAATTATAGATAGATTCTGATTTACTTTTATTTCATGGATTATAAAGAGAATATCAATCTTTCCAAGTTACAAACACTGGTTTTCTTATCGGTTTAGTTTAATAACAGTAAAATTAAACAAACCAAACAATATTGCTACTTATTTCAATTGCAATAGGCGTTGTCCAATTTTTTCCTGACTAGGGGAAGGGTACTAATTACCCCGTCGACTTCCTCTATAATGACATTGTGGGGGCGCAGATTATACATGCAAACATATTAACTGTCATTGGTAGTCATTGGCGATTGCAAATTGCATTGTGGAACTGTTCTTTATGTACCACATACCTACATTACACACACACACACCAAAAATACTACACACCATATACACTATACACCAAAAACTCCACGTAAGTAATGTTTTTCATGTTTATAATTTTCTTTTTTATGTGTTTTAGATTCTTATTGCATAGAAATCGACTCATGGAATTGTGTACAATTCTCCCAATGCTGTGGAATAACGCAGTGGTCGGCGAACTTATTAGTCACGAGAGCCAAATATCAATACAATACTAAGTAGGTATAACGACTCAGATTTCTTATGAGAGCCAGTCCTTTCTGTGTGTCCAAACTGACTAAATACACTTTTCTTAATCCATAAAAGTCCCACCCTCTTTCACTCCACAAGGCTTCCTAAAATTAACTTGATAAAAAATAAGATGCTTGCCTTCATAATGTGTATAACCTTGGAAAACTATGAAATGTACCGTTACAGTAAGAGTAAATGATTAATTTTCGATGTCTTGTTAATTTTTGGTGAAAATACTTCTGAAATAAATCTTTGAAATATAGTTAGAATTTTAAATAAAACTTGATATCTTGCTTAGAGACCACCAGTTGTGACGGCCCGACTGACAAAATAAATTGTTGGAAGTCCGAAAAATATGACAGTTATTAAACCAAATAGACGACAGCTATTCTTCCGACGGCATTCGCTGTAGGGCTACACTCTACTGCGAATAGCCGTCGGGACTAAGCAAATCAGGTAACCGAATCTGGGTCATTTCGATCCGGAAGCTTGTCGGTGGTGAATAGCTATATATGTATGCTGCTTGGGCAGAAAGAGCAGAAACATTTGGTACCACCAAATGTTTCTGCTCTTTCTGCCCAAGCAGCCCAAGCTATAACGCAACTTTTGCTAATGTAACTTATGTACCTAGTAGCTGGAAAATGACATTTGTTTCATCTTCTGCCGGAATACCGCTTGTCTTGTAAATTAGCCCCATTGATTATTTATATGTCTAGAAAGTGTCTCGTTGCAAAATAATTAAAACAAATAGGCCAAATTTTTGGTGTGCGTGACAGCTTCGTCTTAAGCGTCGTGCAGACTAGCGCGACGCGACACCGGTAATTGTTCTACCGTGAAGTTTTCTTAGAAATTGTATTGTTTTTTTTGTGAGCTTGCATTTAGCGGCTAACAGTTGGACGCAATTTTGTTCAATGAGTTCACAGCTGTGACTGTCTCTATATAGACATATTTATATCTTTGCAAAAATGATTCAAGTCTACCTACCGAACGTCTTATTTATAACACTCAAATACAATTATCAAGATACGGTCGTGCATGTCAGTAATCAAAGTTGCAAGTGATAAGAGTTGCTGTGTCAATAGGGGTGATAATGATATCATTAGCATGTTTACATTTAATCAAAATCAAATTGCATTTATGTACGACTTGCTTTTGCGGGCGGCTTCGCCCACGTAGATGTCGGAAAATATCCCACGGGAACGTACTACCGGGATTACATACCTAATAGCCGAGGAAAAGGTCATTGACTCCTACCGCTGCGCCCGCGTTGCCATCAACCATGATTTTGAATATGTGATATCTCTTAAACTATAAATTTAAATGATATAATGTCAGGCATATTTAATCTAAATTAAATGCCCAATTTAAATAACTTATTTAATTGGATAAAGATTAATATGATACCTATTAGTCGAAATAGCGTCGGAAATAATTTAATCATAAATATTTTTTTTATCAAATTATAGTAATGGTTACTGTGGTTTATCCTTAGAAGATAATCATATTCTATCGCGTACTTTTTGATGAACTTTTTAAGATCTTCAATCCTGTAGAACTTAAATTTGATGTATCTCTTACGGCTTACGCGGCGCAAGCCATTAAAGCTCTCAGTCGGGATAATTTTTTCCGACATCTTCGACAATCATCGTCAAATTTCAGCCAATTTACACAATACCTTCATGAATTATATACCAAAACCTTCCGCATGAATCACTCCGTCCATTGGTGAAAACCAATTGGTGGTTTTTGAGTTTATCGCGTTCAGACAGACGGACAGACGCGGCGAGATACTATGTCTTATAATATGTAAGGATACGGATTATTATTTCGAATGCACGTGGAAGATACTGCCTACCTTGTTCGATTTTGTACTGCCCGTCATCGTTTTAGCCGAAAGACGTCTACTGCTGGCCCCTAATTGCGTAACACACGATCAATCATAATCTGAATCATTGTGAAGGACATTGCTTCATATGTTCGAAAAATTTGTCTGCTCAACATCGTAAATAACGCAATGAATATTGCTGAACTATCAAAATGCCTCCCCCGCATTACCACATTGACTAGTTCCGTGCTTCTGGCATCCAGCGGATTTTTGTTTAATAAAGGCTTCAGTGGGACTGCTGAGTACCCATACTCAGCAGTCCCACTGAAGCCTAGGTATAAAGAACCTCAGCACGTGTAGCAGGTCACCGTAAAAATGAAAGACAAAATAAGTTTGTAGAAAGATTACTGTGGTATCTACAACGCCACATGCGAACTACGCATCAAATACTTGACGTCACACAAATCCTGCATCGCGCAAGCTTTGTTTTCCGCGCGATCAGCATATTATTATATAACTTTCCGCCATCAATCGTTGGGCAGTTGCCCACCAGACACGACACCCGTCTGGTCGGCGGATCCGTCCTTTTCTATAGGGGATGAGTGAACTTTACACCTTGTTCCTCATGCCTCATATTTCTATCGCGCGATGTCAAAAATGAATAAAAGAAATGTCACTTGGTCTTCGTAGAGATAAAAAGTGGTTTTGTTAGGTACGTGTGCAGGGCCTCAAGTCTGCTATTACAAAATAGTCATGCAGAATAGTCTATCATTGATTTCATAATCTTTGATTTTGACAAGTTTGGTAATCTACTAACATATTGGCGTCATTATGACTTGGTCCAATGGTCAGCCACTGGCACTCCATTGAAAGAAATGGCATCTATTGGTAATCTCGTATATAATGACAAATGACTGACTGACTTAGGCGGTAATCTGCAATTATTTTTTACAGTTCCTTTGATCAGTGACCTACCATTAGAACGTCATTGTGCAGTCATTGCTCATAATTCGTTACGAGTATCGTGTTTGTGGAATACAATGATCGACCCTTATGAATTTAGCAGATTACGAACTTTTAGCAAAATGACAATGGGATCGTGTTGGAATGACGAATTTATAAAAATAGCAGACTTGGGCCCCAGGTCGGGAAAAGTCTTATTAGGTTTCCCGTGAGTAACTGCCAGCGTGGTGGATTATGGCCCAATCTCTCTCACAGAGCAGTGGCCTATGTCCTAGCGGTGGGTAAGTTGTAGGCTGATTGTGCTAATGCCTGAACTCCTCGCAACCGGTGCGCGTGTATTGACCAGATGTTTGAACGTAAACGAAGCAAAAGGAGTATGTAAGGTGCAAGCAGGTGGCATTCTGCAGTTTCTGCCTACTCCTACACTTCTCTCAAAGTATTCAATTTACAGATGCATACTCACGCTTTTTAAGTAGGTAGGTAGGTGACCTTTTCGAGATAACTCAAATTGTTGCATTTATTTTTAATCAGCCTGATAATATAATAATATTGAATGAAGAAGAGTTTAGTGTTGAGTATTGTTTTGTGACCCCATAATCAACCTATAATGTTCCCACCGCTGGGACAGAGGCCTCCTGTCTGTGAGAAAAGGTGGGCTGTAATCCACCACGCGGACCCAGTGCGGGTTGGTACATGTCACATGTCTTCGAGTATTTGGTTCTAGGACATGCCGCAGCAGTGGTGATGAAATTATTTATACAACTAGCACTTTGCCCGCGGCTTCGCTCCCGTGGTCTTTCCCGCGGGACCCGTAATTTTTCCCGGGACAAAGAGTAGCCTATGTTACTCCCTGAAAACTAAGCTTTCTAATGGTAAAAGAATTTTTCAAATCGGTCCAGTCGTTTTGGAGCCTATTTAAAACAAACAAACAAACCTTTCCTCTTTACAATATTATAGTATGGAAGTATAGCGCCTGCTAGGGTTCGAACCCACGACCTCGTTAGTCGAGGACGTTGCCACTGGGCCACCACTGCTCTCTCATTGGAACATGCTAGACCTTTTTATTTAGTAAAATGATGAGTAAAGTTTTGAGAATGAATATGGACGGCTATAAGCGTAGGGGAAGACCAAAGAAACCATGGATGGACTGTGTGAAAGATGATATGGCTAGAAAGGGGGTACTACTGATTACCGAGAAGACGAATAATAGAGAAGTATCTATGGAAGAATTAAAAAGACAAACCGGCTGTGACAACCCTAAATAAATCGGGATCAAGAGAATCATGTTGATTATAACAGGTCAACCGAGACTTGGTAACATATTATAGTCGAAACGTACCTAATGCGATAGTGTAAAAACAGTTGGCGATATCTCTTGAAAACAAAAACAATACCTATCATAGAAACGTGGAATGGTGGAATGCATAACATCTTGCTGTCATTGATTTGTCAGTAAAGAAAAAAAAAGTTGCATTATCATAGAGCTAGTATGTTCTATGTAGCTGTAGACATCTTAACCATAGACAACATTATTCTACTTCTTAACCATTATTTATGTTCTCAGTTGCATTTATAAAAATAACCATTGTAAATTATGACTAAGATAAACAATTCTTACAACCTTACATTTGTAATTCGACAGATCTCATTATAAATAAATGTGACCAATTGTTCTACAACAATAAAACACATTAACAATAAAATTGTTATTTATTTACATAAATATGAAATTCAATATGGTTCTTGATAAAAATGTGGAAAAAGTAACCGCCCATTGGTTGTTTCTTTCTTTTATAAGTGTTTATGCGTCTGTCTCGTTCGCTCCTTGAGTTTGTGCCCCATTCCGAGGGGTGAAGCATTCCGATAGGTCGTACAAGTGGGGTGGAATAGGGGTGGTGGGGTGGGGTGGCGATAAAAACTTAAGCCTATGGGCGGGGCGGGCCTATGCTTATGTAAACGGTTTTATGTGTTAAGTAACGCAAAAAGAACGCATGCGTTGCATTTTGCCTAGTCACTGAAAGCAAGCGGTCTACAAATGGAGTTAGTTGTGCCACTTCTTCTTCCCAGCTAAAGCACTAGGAAGTGGTGAAGGGTGGGCGTTTTGTGGGACAGTCTTATGTAACTTTGACGTTCGAGGGGTGCTGATTCTCAGCCTAGTTTGAATAAATGACTTTTGAATTTTGGTATAGTCTAAATAAATTAAACTGAAATGTATAAGTACATATATAACTCAATGACTGCCTCGTTGGTCTAGTGGTCGCAAGCGCTACTGCTGAGCTCAGGTCTTGGGTTCAATTCCCGGGTCGGGCAAAGTGTTATTGGGTTTTTCTATATGGAATTTCTCAGTAGCAGCCCGGGGTTTGGATTTGTGCCCGGTTGATGGCAATAGGCTCGCCCCCTATTACATGGGACTTAAACATAACAGGCGAAATGTGGATGCACCTACTACAGGTACACCTCTGCGCAACCCTTCGAGGAAACAAGGCGTGATGTTATGTTTATGTATAACTCAATTCACTTAAAGCCAGGAGGATATAGGAATTAACTTAAAAGAGTGTATTTTTTTATTTAATTTTTAGAACGGCATTTCTGGCAAATTACGTTTCCCAGTTATGCTTGATATTTTTCGGTCTAAACTAGATAGGTATTTTATGCCTAGGAACTGCATACATTTAAGATTAAGTATCAAAGAGTACATTAGCATAATCAGTCCAACCAATCCACCACGTGGGCCCATTACATTTAATAAATCCCTAAATCCAAAAAACATACAAAAATCTAACGTCGCCTTCGCGTCCTCAAACAATCCAATAGATAGAAAATAAAACTCCTCAAAAACTTAGATTTGACAAACTTCTGGAACGTTCGTTTCTAGAATTCGATGCTCTATTGTTCAGCTCCGAATGAGTCTGAACTTCTAAAGGAATGAGCTTAGTTTACTGAATTTGAAGTAATTTGAAGGGAAGCTCTACAAACAAGGTTGCGTTTCCGTCAATACGTGTGTCTAGGGATGGCGATAGATATTTGGTTTATTTTTCTTCGGCTCTAGGGCTGTAGGTCAAAAGTCAAAACTAGGTAGGGTAATCAATAGGGTTGTTTATGTTGCCATTCCCAAAAACAATGTGATAAACGTTGTTTTCCTTTTTTATAGTTCTATTTTGTAGTCTTTAAGTAATTTTCTGGGGTTTAAGCCCCATTTTCAGTCGTAGCTGTTATTATTTAAGGCTGTTTCGGTAAGCTGTGCTTGAAATATAGTAGGAACCAAGCTTCGTTTCTCGTAGGATTCAATGCTCTAGGTACCTACTGTTGGTTGAGTATGAGGCAATGAGCTTAGTTAGCCAATTTGAAGGGAAGCTACAAACAAAGGTAGCGTTTCCGTCAATACGTGTGTCTAGGGATGTGCTAGCTAACTAGTTGGTTTTTGTTCGTCTCTAGGGTTGTAGGTGAGCAGGTAGGACTGCTTTTTTTTTAAACTTGGTAAAGTTTTGTACGAGTATACTGACAAAATACCTGTTTGGAATCGCTAACTAACATTATAAATGCGAAAGTGCGTTTGTTTGTTACGCTTTCACGCTAAAACGGCTGAATGGATTTGGATCAAATTTGGCACCTCGACCTGGAGAAGGACATCATCCTAGATCGCACACCAAGTTGCGGGCAACAGCTACTTTTTTATATGCAAATAATTATAACAAGCAAAGGACATTCGATATTAATGCACTTTTAGCCTGATTATCATTTCTTTCGATTTTTCAGTATAAATAATATTTTATTTGAAACTCGCACAACCATGTTCACTACAAAACATGTTTCTTGAAAATTATGCTATGGCATTTCAACTTTTGACTTTGACTAAGGAAACTGGCTTTCTCCGAGGCACACCCACTCCCAGACACACTGTAATTAAAATTACAGTTGAAGAGACATCTGGACTATAAGGAGACCGTCACAATACTCTACTTTCATCTGAACATAAAATCATGAATTCATGACCATTTCACTACAAACGCAACACTAACACAAATCTATATTTGTCATACATTTCACAGTAACTAATAAACATTTAATTTATTTTCACTTGCAATAAAGTTTGCAAAAAGAGTATTAGGTAGTCGACAACCCTAACGCAAGCGTTTGATGTTTTACGATCGCACCGCTCGTCATTAAACTTCCCTATTTCGGACGGATACTGTAGGGCTGGCACAAACTTGGGGTGGGTTATACTTGAAAGGCTTTTGCAAAATGTTTTTGCTTTTGCGGCTATTAAATGTTTTGTATTTAATGATTTTCATATTCTGTTGGTTTTAATGAGAGGTTTAATTGTGTGTAGAGGACATGAGCTAGGTAGGTACTTTTATGTAAGGATACTAATAGTGTTAGCTAGTATGATATAAAATGTGGCACATTTTATTGAAGCTATAAATTGTCATCAAGTTTAAACGAATAATAAACTTCTGGACCTACGCGAAACCCACGTTTTGCTGTTGTTGTAGATTTGTAGCTCTTTAACCAAGTTAATCGTTTTAACGGTCTTCCTCTTGTTACCAATTATTTATTTAATTAATATAAAACTTAAGTGTCGTCAATTAAATAAATGACACCTGTGTCGCAATTTAAAACCTTATTCAGACAAAATATTACAACTGATATTTTTTAACTTACCTATCTACAAAAAAAAGGATGTTAAGTAGGTGGTAACTTACCTTTCTAAATCGACTTTTTATAGAACTTAAATATTTGAATCACTTTACCAGGAAGTAAAAGCAGTGGCAGTCAACCCTAAGGCAAGGGTTAAAATTTTACGTGTACCCGTATTTCGGGCAGTAGCGCGGGCGGGCAAGGTCGGGACATAATAAGTATACACATAGCAAGTGAACTACCACCTTTCGTCTTTGTGTTGCATCTGACTTCTTTTGTTCCGGGAAAATAACTTTCATTTCGTTTTCTGTGAGATATTTTGATACAGAAGTACAGTCAAAGAATTAATTGTTAAGGAAATTGACACCCTATGCAAATTTGCCGTGTTATCGCCATTTCTTACAACTGTCAAAGAAAGACAGTTATGATTTGTATAAACGGATGATTTAACTTGGTAGGTATTCAATTTGCTTTACTATTAATTTCCCTGACATTACCTAAAGCTTTGGTTGAAATATTCACAGTAATAAGTTGACAGCTGTCAGCCTGTTGACTCGCAAGGTTCTCTTCTAAGTTGACCAAAACACTCGGTCCATTACCTCAGCTACCTACAAAGATAAGGTAGATTACGTGAATCAATAAAACATAAGTTAAACATGCCATTTTCATTTGAATCGATTCCAGGGTTCCCGTGAGAACGGTATGTGTCAGCCGTAGTTAAGCCATACATATATCGACTCTTTGATTCAAAGTTCAAACTGATCGAAGTTTTAAGTCAGTCCTGAAAATAGCTGCTATTTCGCTATAATCGCTACTTAATATTTTAAGGAAAAGATATCGTTTTCCCATTAGTATTTAAATTAAGAAATGCTAATGGGAAAACTATATTTTTCATTTTGGCCAGCCCTAGAGCAAGGGTTAAAATGTTACGTGCCCCTGTATTTCGGGCAGTAGCGCGCTCGTACAAGGTCGGGGCTATATTGTAGATCTATCTTCTTCTTACGACTTTTTGTGTATCATTTTCAGAAAATATCTCGTCTTCATGATAAATGATGTAGGTAGGTAACTTCAAAGATTGAAAAGGGATTGTGGAACTGAATAATGGCTTAGAATAGTCTCTCCAACTTTGTTGTTTTACTGTCGGAAGAGCCTCAGCTCCGCAGGCGGTAGGCATTATTTTTTTTTCATTAATATATTTCCATAATCAATAATTTACATATTCCAGTAATCAAGTACTACCCGGAACCGAACTAGTTTGATTAGGTAAAATATTTTTACTCGCAAAAAAAGGTAAGGTTAAGAACCGAGCGAAGCGAGCGGAAGAAGGGTAAAGAGCGAGCGAAGCGAGCGGTGTTGTGCAGCGGCTGGCGAGTGCCGAAAACGTCTAGAATAGATAGAATAGAACACTTTAGTTATGGTTTGTTTTTTGGGGTTCCGCTTCTGAATACTGGAAGGTTTCCATAAACGTCGCGCCGCCGGCCGGTGTCCAATATGGAAGCCGGGCGGCGCCGGCCACCGATGTTTTTAGTCTCGGCTGCCGGTTCCCAACTGCGTATTTTTGGGTACCGGCGCCGGCAGCGGAGACACTCTCTTTACTGTTTTACCAATTTCTTGATGGTTTTTCAGTCAACTAAAATCATAATCAGCCCATATCCGTCCCCTGCTAAATATGGTCGCCCCATAGACAATCACGATTACGGTTCTTCGGTTACATTACAATTGCTAATGTTACCACATTTTCTACTTGATATAAATGATGGTAACTGACATCAAGCCTTACTACATTGGCCTTAGTGATCCCTGTTAAAAACTCACCCTGTATAATAATATATAGCTCCAGAATACAGACAGCAAAATACAAAGCAAAACCACGATAGGTAAGTAATTGGATCAGAATGATTACGCGACTTAACTCGTATAAAAAAAAAACAATTAAAAATGCCAAACGACACGAGCCAAGCCAACTACGTATCTCTTATTCCCCACAGCGACACTAAACAATGCCTTAATTAAATAGAGCTAGAAGTATCTATATCTATGCATTGTCTATTGATCTATGTAGTACATTATATAAGTCAGATAATGGCAGATAAAGACTCGTGCAGTCTAGACGTCCGTTCCATTGATATAATTGTACCGGTTCTTCATATGGATTATTTACATGAGTGTCTTGCCTCGAATGCCGTTGGTGCCTGCTGTCATTTGTAGATCTTTGACAATCGTTACGGGTAGTCAGAAGCCCGAAAATCTGTCAACGAGTCTTACCAAGGGGTATCGTATTACCCAGTAACTGGGTTGTGGAGGTCAGATAGGCAGTCGCCCACATTACGCCAGTTATTAAGTTAAGTCCCATGTAATACGGGCGAGCCTATTGACATCAACCGGGCACAAATCCAGACCCCGGGCTGCTACTGAGAATTTCAATATAGAAAAACCCAATAACACTTTGCCCGACCTGGGAATCGTACACAGAACCTCGTGCTCAGCAATAGCGCTTGCGATCACTAAGACCAACGAGGATAAAAGGCCAGGAGTCATAGAATAAAAGACCAGCTTATATTGTTTTAACTACTAACATGCAGTCTATAGTAAGTACTTACGATAATCACTTGTCGTTTGAAAGGTGAGAATAGCCTCGTGTAAACAAAAACAATGGTTTCGAAGTCGGAAAATTCTTTAAGGGCGAGTGTTTTACACATTTTACAATAGATTAATTGTCGTTTTTTGTACATGGTTTCTCCTTTGAGTGGAAACAGTCAAGAGTGCGATAATAGCCTGTCTAGTGTCGCCAAATTCTTGTATGAACATTCTCCCCTCAGTACGGGCGAGCAACTCACCTCGTGTAAATAAGCCCTAAGTGTTCGTACTTTTATGTCATTTACGTGACGTCAGTGTACTACGTTAATATTCATAAGGTGACGGAATAATCTGAGAGTATCATTAATTACTGTTCGTGTATTAGATTAATTTGTATCGTCGCCGAGTGATAGTTTGTATATAGGGATTATAGAGTGGGGTATAGCCCTTCAGCACGTAAACCTACCCGAAACTGTCAAATTTTCCCAATCAAATTTGAACCTTATGCTTTAGTGATAAAGTTGAAAATCTAGAAATTTTAACAGATTGTAGAAGGTAGATGTGCTGGCGTCTGTACCTACGTCACAGGCCTGAATTTGCGAAAACTTTTAAGACTTAGTAGCAGTTGCTTTTTTTGTAATGCTTAAATTCTATTCTTGTTAGCAAAAAGAAGTTTCATAATGTTCATGACAATATAAAAAATTTTAGTAAAATAGCTAAATGTCTTATTTTTTAAACAATAAGTACAGAAGTTTTTTTAAATGGCCCCTTAAGTCCAAAATTGTGCATAGTTCAGTTTTCTTGCACCCTGAAAAACACGTCCTTTCCTAAGAAAATGCAAATCCGTACTGAAGCTACCGGAGTAAAACCTAAAATCAAATAAAACTTAAAAGTTACGGGCACATTTAATAAATTATTCCCTCGTTTCCTCGTTCCTTTTTCAACAATGTTGCTTTGCGCGTATTCATGTTTCTAAAGCCTTCTGTCTGTCGATGGAGCCCTGGTACTTCGTAGAATTCATTCGTTTCAATTAGAACCAAACCCAAGACTCGGTGGCTCCAAATCCCAAGTACTATTTTGCTAGTACCAAAGTAAACAATGTTCTTATGCAAATGAAATCGGGTAATCTAATTTGTTTTTTTATTAAATCAAAGTATAAAATTGACATTTATGGTTTTTGAGTTCGTGGAACAGGGTTTTTATGTAATGTCAACGTATTCTTTTATTTTGGAAGAAAAAGGGTTATTCTCACGATTGTTTTCTAATGTAACCTCATTAAAAAATCCAAAAGACAATTGTTTCTATTGTACTTAGATTAATAGATCTATTTCATTAACCTTATAAATGTTAAGATTCTTTGTACATACACATTTTTCTTGCCGTGAAAAACTACAATTTTTCGCCGTATGTAGGCACGGTCGTCAGTGCTGTACGGATCACAATAGAAAGCTTGTTGACTGACCCGTTTTTTCTTCGGCGCAGATTATGTACGCTGTAATGTAAAGAAACCGTGCCGTGTACAAAGGGCCTTACAGTGATTTATTGAATGGAATAAATATTCATTATTTACTCACCTTTTACCACATCTTTTCCCCGCGACTTCGCTCGTGTGGAAGTCTAAAATTGTTCCACGAAAACGTACTACTGGGATAAAAAAGTATCTTAGGTGTTAATCCAGGTTATAAACTATCTGTCTGCCTCATCCAAAACCTATGAGTAGCATAACATAATGATTAAATACTGTCGTGAATTCATGCAAGCCTAGTACTTTTTGTTAGGTTGTCCCAAGATTCAAGTTTATTAACTCAAGGAATAAGATTTTTCATACAAACAAAATCATCCCCCTTAAAACTCGAATTTCCAAAACCCCTTCTTACTGCTCCCCTAAATTATATAAGGAAGCCGTGTGAAAACTCACGTTCCTAGTCCCAGAGTTTCAGAATAAGCTGCTGTTTAAACTGACACTCGAGACTATTATTGTATTGAAAACTAAGACTGAAAAGCGAATGTTAATACCATTAATTCGGAAAACATCGGAAACAAACATCGCAAACATCGTGAGGAAACCGGCATGCCTGAGAGATATTTCTCAACGACATGTGAAGCCAAGTCAGAGGCCCGTGGGCGGCTTTAAAACGCTGACACCAGGTTAGTCACTTATCTATCGTTATCTTATTTCAATGAACTTATTTACGCGATCTTGCCAGTGAACGAAAATGATCTTGCCGTATTGTTCTAATTTGAAAATGATTTACTTAATTTTCAAATTGTAAATAAAATTGGTGGCAGTGGCTCACTTCTTTATTTACTATAAAACCTAAGACACCTAAACTATACCATGTCCCACAATAAACCCGAAGAGGGACCGGGAGGAACGATTCAATTTGCCTCCTCAGCGCGTCAATAAAGAGTGAACGGAGTGAATTCACTCAGGAGGTGCATAAAACTTGCTTGTTACTGAACTAAACTTGGGCAAACAGATTCGCAGTAAAAACTGAAACTGGCTTACAGCCAGTGGACAACCGTTGGTAGGTACCTACAAGAAAAATAAGTAAGTTACCTAAATGTCATATTTTGTAGTTTAGTTCTGCAGAACTAGGCTGGGTTATCTCGTGCATCGTATCATCGAGCACTTTATTCTCTTGTTACGTCACATTGCTGGTTGATCTCTGTTTGAAATTCGAATAAAGAAGTAAGCGAGCTCAATAGTGTTTGTAGAATAGCGCTCCTGTGGTTGTCTTTGGTACAAAAAAATGTTCGTGAGTCGATGGAAGCGAATTTGTCGAGTCCACTGCGTCATTAATTTTATAGGTACTGTGAAATGAGCAATATTTGTAGGTACTTATATATTTTTGTAATCACGTTCTCGAAAACGGCTCTAACAATTTCGATGAAAGATGCAATATAGGGGTTTACGGGAGCGAAAAATCGATCTAGGTAGGTCTCATATCTGGGAAAATTCGTTTTCTCCATTTTCACAGACTCGGGAATGTGATACAACGTTGGTATACCTGGATGAAATCATGATTAGACGCAATGAATATTTTGTCAATATTGACGTAATATTTATAAGCGTGTTCATATAATAATAATTATATGTAAATGTATATAACAAGGGGGATAGAATCATAGGACATAAAAAACTTTGTCCGCATCGCTGTCAACAGAAAAAGTGCCCAAAAGGTTGGCAGCATTGCCACGTTGTATGGCAATGGTGATTCTTTAAGCCAAACAATTGGCCAGCCCTCCGGTCACGTGAAGAGTCGACCAACCTCTTATTGTTGTGTCGAAATACTAGTTATAGTACCTACCTAGAATGTACTTACCTATGTAATATTTCTGTAATTAGAAACGTTTTCGATTGACGTTTGACCAACTTATTAAATTATACCGTCGATAAATGTGATTAACTGCTTGTCTATCATTTACAATGCTACTAATTAAGACTGTTCCTAATTCTTCAATGTAATTTGCTATTTTGTATAGAGAAGTCAATAGTTTACGATTTCTTGGTTAACAACATAACATAACATCACGCCTTGTTTCCCCGGAGGGTTGGGAGGATTTCTTGGATATGAGTGAATATTAGTCGGTTTTGTGATGGTTCCTCTTCCCGGTCTTAATCAGGCCCGTACTCAAAAGTAACTACTTATACTCCATTTGAAATAAGATTAGACATTTAAACAAACCTTTTTTACAGTATTCAACCGATTCTGATTTTTTTACCGAAGGCTTAAGGGTACGCTAGTAGGTAATTCTTCACACAGATACAGCCCTGACAGACGGACGGACAGCGGAGCCGTAGTAATAGGATCCCGTTGGCACTCTTTGAACCCTAAAAATGTTCAAATGCACACCCAAGTGTTAGTAACATTTTTAAATCGTTACTCCGAAATTTTAGTTCTAAGTCTAAATTATTAGTTAGCCAATATTTGGTATAAGGAACCCATAAAATATTGATCGTAAAGATGTGAGCCAGCTTTTAATCATTGCTTTTTAAATCGCGTTCGGATTTAATCGTTTTAATAATGAAACTGTGCCAAATTACAATGGTTGCAGCGCCGCAGAACCCGAAATGCGCAGGTAAAGACAACCTACCCGAAACTGTCAAATTTTCCCAATCAATTCAGAACCTTATCCTTTAGTGATAAAGTTGAAAAACTATTAAAGAAATTTGGCAGATTGTCGTAGGTTGATGTGCTGGCGTCTGTACCACTTTAATTGTTGACTTTCGACTTCAGAGCGAGCATAAAGTTTCTTGTTAGATTGATGAATCAACGAAACATCGTATTTTATTTTAAAGTCGTCTGTGTTTGTTTACCTAAAATACTACCGAAAAAGTGAGTTTGTTCATTTGTTTGTTATGCTTTTACGCTAAAACGACAAAACTTTTTCTAAAATAAAAGCTTAGCAAGTTACTCATTGTAACATCAGCTATCTGCCAGTGAAAGTCTCGTCAAAATTGGTCCAGCCGTTTCGGAGACTAGCCTGAACAAGCAGACAGATACCTACAAACTTTTTTTTTTGGTTTAAGTATATTCTTTTGATATGCATTTAGTAAAAAGCTGTTATTTTGACATTACGAACAGACATTTCAATTTAATTTATTTGTATAGATAAGAGACATTTGCCTCATTTCCAAAGCCTTATTTATAAACCCACCATACAAATAAATTAAAAAGTAATACAGGCTAAAGAATTTACGAAACAATAACCGTTTAGGTAACAACATTATTAATGATATCACCCCTATGACTAAATAAATATAACCTGCCCTCATTCTATAAATGTCAGACGCATTGATGTAATAGAGCTTCGAATCTTAATTTATTAAAATAATCCATATAAGCAAGCTGTGCCCACTACATTAGTAGCCTGAAAAGTTTCCTGTAAACAGTTAGAGTGAAGCCACACTGCTCCGTTGTGTTGCGTTGCGTTGTAACGTCGTCGCGTCGGTCGCAGCACTAGATTTGGACGAATTCAATGCCACACCGGGCACTGCGTCGATGAAAAGTAACGCCGCTTACTCCGACGCAACGCAACGGAGCAGTGTGGCTTCACTCTTACCCCTTAAACGCACAAGACTAATCTTTAAAAAGGGAACGGAGTAGAAAACAAAAAACCGGTCAAGTGTAAGTCGGACTTGCACACGAAGAGTTCCGATAGTGCAAAAAAACGCCGAAGAAAACGTTTCTTGTATGGAGAATCCTTTAATTTTTAATTTAATTTTATTATTATTTGTTGTTATAGCGGCAATAGAAATAGGTACACAATCTGTGAAAATTTCAATTTTCTACCTATTACGGTTCATGAGATACAGCCTGCTGACAGAAGGACGGACAGCGGAGGTTCCGTATGGCAAACCTCGGGTATACAACCCTAAAAAAAAAAAAAAAAAAGATGTAAAAGTAGGTATTTTTTGTGGTGGCATTTTCTACCAGTCAACATTAGGGTGGTGCAGAGACAAAACATGGCAGGTGATAGATAACTAGAAAATTTATACAGAGATATACATACATATAAACCAAATAAACTTTGTCAGGAGAAATAAAAAAAGAACATCTAGCAAAACTCAAACTTCGATGGCTATACAACAACTATGAGTATCGCCATCGATATGAAAACGAGTTGATTGTTACAGCGCCTTGTGGTTTATTTAGAACTGAACAAATTATCGAAAACATAACAGACGGCCAATTCTTGTCACATTCAAGTCGCAATCTGTCAAACTTGTCAAAAATGTTGCATGATTGCGAATGAGATTAGAATGCGATCGTTCTTAAAAATTACGTGAATAGGGATGATGATTAATTTTTTTTTTTGTCCGTCAGTTGTATTATAAAAAAAAAAATTGGACACGTATACTTTTTTTTTACTTTTTAAATGATTACGGCGATACATTGCATTAAAATCCATGACGTCACGAGTAGGTACCTATGTAGATTTTATACTTACTTGTGACGTAGCAACCCCCACTCCCCAACTTTAATGCGTTGTATCTGAGTCATGTTTTATTAATATGATAAAGCAAAAAATACGTGTCTAATAGTTTTTTATTATCTGACTGACGGACTAAGTAGAATTGTTTTGTTTTGACCCAGTCATCATCCCTATTGCCCTTCTGATGTATATAGATATGGTTATTGTAAAAGGACACCTTTTATTGCCGTTCCTATGTATAATATAAGCTACGAATCTTACGTGGGTTGGCTATCGAAAAATAAGTGGCTAAGTATCGCATTGAGATCGTGACAATAAAAAAGAAATATATACATTAGATATGTTAGCTAACGAAGGGCGTTCCCGTTAACCCGCAATAGTATAGCATCCATAAATGCTTCAAAAATATTTAATTGATACGTAAAAGAAACTGCACATGCGCACTTGTCGCACTTGACTTTCATACTTTCCACGTTGATTTAAAAAAAATGTTTTTTCTTTTTTTTTCTTAGCATGCATGGGACGCTATAAGGACTTTTGCGGGTTAACGGGAACGCCCTTCGTTAGTTAACATCTGTTTCTATACTAATATTATAAAGAGGTAAAATATGTGCACTTTCGGATCGGACTGGGTTTTTTTTGCATATTGTAACTATACTTATTGTTGTGCTCTATAGAAATTGTAGTTATACCTTGTAGCGGTAAGCCATTGTAAGATCTTTAAACATTATAAGAATGAAAATAAAGACATGAATAATGAAATGCAAGGCGTTTGAATAAAAACATATCTTGAAAACTATCCCTTTATGCTATCCATCAATATATTCCGAATGCAGCTGATTATCAGTATTTTACATGGAGCGACTTCCTATCTGACCTCCACAACCCAGTTACTGGGTAATACGATACTCCTTGGTAAGACTGGATGTCAGACTTTCGGGCTTCTGACGACCCTTGACGACTGTCAAAGATCTACGAATGAGAGCCGAGACCAAAGGTTTTTTCCGAGGCACAGAGGAGTCTCGGTATGTAAGGATGTTCACCCATCCACGGAGGCGACGGACCAACCTCGGCAAGCGTAACTTAACCTAAAGGATCGACCCGTGGAGCTTCTATAAGGATAATAAGGATCTACAATCATTTGGAAACTTACAACATTTCAGGAGAGAGAATTTTTGGTCCGATGAAGTTTCATACGCAGATATAATACTTTATCTTGGAGATCCAACTGTCTTTGGAAATAATAATAATAGAAAAGAAATGACATGCAAGCTCCTGCACGAAATCTTTCAATTTTATCAATACCTACTCAGCTTCATTGAACTTTGCGATCAGTGGTTAGTTTAAGAAATGTTTGGAGTTTTCTTACTAGGATTAAGAAGTTAGACTAAGGGACAAGTTATTTATAAATTGACATCGCGCTTAATTTTTTAAAGCTTTTGTCCTTAAATTCAAATGAGAGCGTTTTATGTTATTACTAGCTGTTGCCCGAGACTTCGTTTGCGATCAGGATGAAAAGTAGCCTATGTACTTCTCCAGGTCAAGGTCTACCGATGTGCCAAATTTCATCCAAATCCGTTCAGTAATTTTAGTGCGAAAGTTTTTTTATATTTTATTTTGTGTTTCACGAACTGTGTCCAAATAAACGTTTTCTTTCTTTCTTTCTTTGAAAGCGTAACAAACAAACTCACTTTCGAATTTATAACTGGCGGCGACATCGTTAAAAGATGCCCATCCATGATAAGTATCGCCCGTCTCTCCACTAGTCTATTGCCTACTCTAGAATGCATATCCGGTATGGCTCGCAATTCCTTCCATATCCTCAGGGCACGTCTTCCCTACCATTACTGTGCCACCTGGTCTAGTCTTTGATATGAAATGGCCTCTGTAGTCCCATGCAACATCAGGCTCCAGAGGCTAGTGCAAATCTTGGGGTTCATTCGATTTATCGAGTCTGGTTAAACCACGCTGGGATCGGTATGTTTCATTAATTACTTAAGATTAAGATTACGGTTGATTTTTAAAGTCTGAAATCATACTTACAAATATCTGATACCTATTTTTTTTTTTTGTCAATTTGTGGTTGTAGCTGGATAGAGATACTCCCTAAAAATTAGAAGAAAAAATTTAAAAATACAAAATTTTCCCATACAACCCTATGTATGATTTATGAACGCCCACTCCACGTACTAGCGAAAACACACGAAAAAATAGTCCAAGTTGGCATCGTCCCGGAGTTACAAATCAAACAAAATATATTGGTTATAAAAGTGCAACAAGTATTCGAAATGCACACATCGAGCCTCTACGTATCCCCACTTGCTTTTATAGGCCATAAACCGAGTTTACGACTGTCAGGATAATACCCATCCGGCTAAAAGGGTTTCGACCACTCCGCAAACTTATAGATATACGAGTATATACGCCGGTAATTAAAAATGTCTGACTACAAATGTAGGTTTAATCATTGTCGCGTGAAGGGTGGAAATTTTGAGCAAACAGTGTTGGATTCCTGTGTTGAAAGATTTTGTTTTTTAATCGTTTTTGTTCCTCCTATCTTTTTCAGGGTATTCGTATCATATTGCCAGGCATCCTCACTTCTTAGTGCTCTTATACCAAGCGGTATGTTGCCAACGGCAGAGGCATCTGCAGCCGTCGACGTGTTGACAGCAGCCGCCGAGGTGGCAAAAGCAACGTGCCGCTCATTTTAATGAGTACGTGCACGTTGCCGCGACACTACACGCGTCTACTGCTGCCGTCGACGAGTGACGATGGCTGCAGTTGCCTCTGCCGTTAGAAACGTGCCTCTCGTGTATATGAGCAGTTAACCTCTGTATTAATCTACTACTCTGTCTTCTCGTAGAAACACGAGAAGCCTTTCTTATAGTAGTAGCTGCTAGACATGCAGACTCTGTCATAGTCTGCTACTCTGTGTTCTCACTTATTTTCGTAATCCGAATTGTGTCTCATTTGACGTTCGTCTCGAACTACCTACCTGAATGGAATACATGCTCGGTTTGGAGTTGAGGAATCCGCTACACTTATCAAAACCAATTTCCAATATCCAAAATCCAGAAAAGTCTTCTTCAAAAGGACTCCGCTGGAATAGGTACAAAACAGAACCCTAATGTATTGATTACATTTGTTTATTGGTTCTTAGTGATTAACTTTTATAAAAAGCATTTTCCGTCTTTGTAGGAAAATTAACAACATAAACGAGCATTATAACAGCGATCCATTGCGGTGCTCCATTTGTTTTTCCCGCCACAACAATGGCGTATCGTTGTACGTAATTATATGTCTGCATGTCGTTTATGAGTTACGGGGCGCATAAAAGAGACTTATCTTACGATATAATGGTCTCATTTTAACGCCGACGCTCTCCTTTTGTACGTGTTTGGCTTCATCCATTAAATTCATCGCCGCCACTCACTAGAACAGTAAAAGTCGCTCCAAACCTCACAAGTCCCAGAACTTACGTCGCCAAGTTTAAGTTAACCATCCCTAATAAAACCGATGCGTTTCTCGCCAAAACCCTCTCAATAAGTCCAGGAGAGGATCATAAACGCCTCTCACTACATGCGAGGCCAAAAAAGACCAAAAATAAATAGCTTCATATATAATTATACAAGAAATAAAACGCACGTTTATTACTGTGTAGTTTATTCGTTTTATGACCTCCCAGGATCGCATTGGATAGACGTCAGTTGGGAGCCTAGACGTCGTAAATAAGTATGAAATATGATAATTGCGAAATTCTTCAATATATTACGATTTAAACATTGATGATTCGCCTGACGTTTTGTAGGGCCATAACTCGGGTGTTCGCGGAATCTGCGGCCGCGCCGTCTTGCTCACTCCCTGCGCCTGCGCAGCTTAAGCTAATGCACAAAGCCTTTTGAGACCCATCGATATTGTGTTTCATGAACTCAATATATTTTTGTTTGCTTTTTAAATGCCCGAGTTATGTAACATTAGATTTGCGTTCTAATGTTACTTGTACCTCGTAATTTATTATGAAATATGTTTATTAACTGTCAAATTGACTTAAATAATATCTACTGATTTCTTCACTGCAAATGTAGAGCATTTATTCTTGAAGCTAAGGTCTATTTTATGTTATCACATCACTATGAAAACTATTTTTAATACGAGTGTTACGCAATTGGTGCAGATGCGCCTGAATATCGGCATTTTAACATTTGACCTCTGTAACCTAACCGCATCACAGATAACAAGCAAATTTGATGGTTACTTGCGTGAAATTGCATCGTGTTGGGGACATAAATCGATTTGTCGGGACTTCACCCTTGGTCGCCAAAAATGATCGCCCCCTCGATCGAATCAAGATCAATCAACCATTCTCATTAAAATCCATACAAAAAACAATCCACATCTAACCATAACATCGCCTCAAGATTTAATTAATCAACTAACGCGACATTTGCAACATTAAGCTTTACTTACGATAAGGACATACTAATTATTTTTTTACGATCTTGTACACAATTAGCATGGGACACGGTGATTGATGCTGTCTCGCGGCAAATGACGTGTGACGTTATGGCGCACAACATTGATTAAAATATCGTATCGTGTTTACATTATAAGGTGAGATTAGGTGTTTTACGGCTGCTGGAATTATAACGGTCATGTAACTTAACTGTTGTCGTTGTGAGAGTAAATGCGTGTGCGCAGTGCGTGTCGTGTAAATGGGTGTTTCTTTCTTAGTTTTGATGAATCTGTGTGCTTGAGATGAGTCTGTAAAATGTAAATAATTTGTTGAGAATTAGCATACCACGTGGAGTATGGGCCTCTTATAAATAGGACCTTAAAAAAGAAAAGAAATTAAAGAAATTTGGCCAGCCAAGATTCCGTCCAGCAGCAAACAGATAGGTAATGTCAAGGTCTTTAAATATTTCATATCAGCAGTTTTATAGTTCAGGGGCTCGGACTTTGTGGGCTACAAAAATGTAGAGTTGACCGTCTTTTTTTTTCAGAAAAGTCTTGTGTTCACCTTGCCTCAACATCGGCCAAAATTTTGGCAATTTTTCTTTGATAAAACGATATTCTCTGCCTTGACAACAATGTACTTCGATACGAGGTTCAGTCATTTTTAACACTTCTTGACCTATAGATAAGAAACAGTGGGTAATGCGACTTGATAAAATTAGTGCATAATAATATCTTATCTCCTTCAATTGACGTGAGGAGATACCACGCATTTATTTTGGCGAAAAGAAAAACAAACAATAAATAAGTACATGTTTTTTTGTATGAAACTCTGAACAGCAGTTTCAGGACTTGCGAAGCAGGGCCCTGCTCATTTGGAGATTACGTAGGCGAGTCCAACTTGCAGCGCAGATTTGGTGCTGTTCAGCAAACATAAATAACATTTATTATGCGCACAGCTAAAGTGTGGAACTCTCTGCCAGCGTCTGTGTTCCCTTCTACATATAACCCGACTGCCTTCAAAGCAAGAGTGACCAGGCATCTTCTTGGCATGCTCATTCCATAATAGACCTCATCCATCGCTTTCCTTCAGGCGGGATGGAGGTCAAAAGCAGTCCCATTCGGTAACAAAAAAAATGCGTAAGCCTTGATACCTGCTCGTTTGAAAATATAACGTATGGACATTGTACACTACACTACTGATAATGACTTACTCGTAAACTCTTATTTCAGTTTTGGGCTGCCACAATTTGGTAGTTTTTGGTAGTTTCAACCCTTTGTAAGTTGAAACTGCACCAATTATGAACCCATCCTTTCATAATTATGATGACAATGCAAAATATTCAAGATAAAGCTGTTATAATCAGGTTTAATTCATTAGCGACACTGACAATGACCTTCACATATACTGATAAAGAATTTGGTTTCTTCCGCACAAAATGATTTCACTCAAATTAATTTATGTTATTGTGCCGATCTACATATATACTCTCAATATAAGTAAGAACTCCTTATGTAGTAATAAAACCTTAGTTTATCTCCTTCACAAGGTCAACCACACTATCTGTTCTAGAGGCAGACAATACGAAGAGTCCAAGGGTCATGTTAGTATAAAAGCAATATCTTGATTCATCCCAAATCTATACTTCGCTGCTCATATATGTCCTGTATGACCTTCTTTAAATTTTACTCCACAACTACAGAATGGCCATCAGCTCTGCAAAGCCAGCTCTGTCTTTTGCTAGACACAACTATTTTTCAGCATCTTTCTAGCCTGCAGTGGTATAATTAAAGGTTGATATTAATTTATAACATTACATTATCCTCCGAACAATTTATTGGCTTTCAAATAAGATAATATGGGTGTGAACATTACAATTATAATGTGGCTGGCCATTAATGATTCCGGAACCTTTTGTTTGAAAGTAGTAGATGTTATTGCAAAACATGACTTAGGGATCACTACTGACAAGATAACTGTGAAGATTTAGATTCAATATAATTTCAATTAAATGTAGAAATAAATATTTTTTGGAAGAAGTCTGATGTCTGTCTTTCTCATTGCAAAAAGCCACTGAATGAAATAAGGAGGCGAAAAAGTCCGAAAAACGTATAACTTGTATTAGCAAGAAATTGTTTAATTAACCGTTTCTCTCGAGGTCCTAAGTAGTATACGGTTTGCAGAAATACAGAGCATCGAAAGACAATACTTGAATTTAAAACTGTGTTCACAATTCGCGACTATAAAGAATGATAGTAGGTAGTGTTTGGGTGGGACCTTATATGAGTTCAAAAAATGTCATATATTTTTCTGCCTATTTCCGTAGCCCAAAAAAAAAACATTTAACAAAAAACAAAAATTCCAACTTCCAAAAAAACAATACAAAGCCAAAAATAACTTTAATTTCGGTAGTCGGTGTCTTTGGTTTTGAATTTTCGTGTTTCAACACCGACTTCCGTAATTAAAGTTATTTTTCACTTTGTAGTATTTTTTTTGGAAATCGGTTGTAAAAAAAAGAAAGAAAATACGTTTATTTGCGGTAAAATATGACGCAAGCAAGGAAAAAAAAAACAAATAAAACACGAAAATAACAAATTGGAGTAACAAGAGCCACTTGTTCATATATTATCAATACTAACAAGATAACCTAATTTACAAGGTAATTGTAAACAAATCGTTGACAAATGGTTACTGCAAGGACTTGATTGTAGGATTGAACTTTGCTAATTTAGGGTCAAATATAAATGAATACAATTTATGTGTTGTCTCTTTGATCTAAAGGCATTCATAAATAACAGGGTGCATGAGCAAGCACCTATAATTATGTGAGTAGGGCATTACCGTTAGCAGAAAAATTTGAATTCACAGAAAATTTTCTGGTAACGGTAATGCTCACACATAGATGCTTGATTGTAGTCCAACTGAAAAAAGAAAGGGTCCAAGCATAAGCATGGTCATAGGGGCTGATGACCCCAATTTTATCTAGAACGGCACATCGATCATGTAAGATTCAACCAGAATACTAAAGAGCTAGAACATAAAGTACAAGTAGGTAAACGAATTCATAGCTCATTGTGAGGAAATTACTAAAGAAACAATAGTACTCACATTTAAAATCACACACTCGTTTATTTTTCCAAATAATCACGCTTAGTTTATTATTGGTTTTTTCTCAGTATTATCACTGTAATCGCTAAACATAGATCAATAATTTTGTTCGGCACACGTAAGTTACATCCGAACTCCACAAGTGCTCAAGTCAGAATGCCATTCGCCGTCGTCGTCGTCAACAATATCCCCACCCTTCATATTTTAAAACGTTATTTAGAATTACTTCCGGACTAGCACGTGTATTCATTTAGATGTTGCCATAAGAATAGACTTTAGAATCAAATTATATACTAAAATTATTAAAGAACCTAACAATCAACATAAATTAGAATACATTCGCAGCTCCCAGCTCTTACCACAACGGAAACGCATAAGCTTTCACACAAAGACCCCACGATTTTGACAGATGGCGGCTATATTACTCAATGCACATTTAGTTGCGTGTGCGCATTTATTATAAAATACTTACTTTTTGTTGAAAATATATAAGTGGTTTGGAACCATAAGGTGTCTGAAGATGTAGATATCTGTAAATGCTTTTTTAGACAATATTTACCTTTTCCGTACTTTAAAGGATAGAAGGAATATTTGAGAAGCGTGCGCGATTCTCATACCACCGGTCTAAAAATAAAAAATGTAACAAATGACCTGTAAGAAAGACATTTTAATTTTTTTAAGGACACATGCTCGAATATATTGTGTAAGTTATTGAACATCGACATACAAAAAGCTCATTATGTTTTGAAATAATTACTAAGGCAATCAAACTTTTTTAATGTGACGGTTTTTTCTTCTCTGAGTTGTTTGACTCATTTGTAATTCAAGAGGAACCGCTTATATATATTTAATAGGTTTATTTTAATTTTATGAAAGTGTGATACGGTTCGTCAGTGAGGGCATCCTGGTGTTGGTTCCTAGGTCAGACAAAGTTTTGCTCAAATCATTAGGCTAGTTTAATCTGTCGCGCGCGCAATTAGCAGACACAATAGAATTTTATTGTTATCTGTCTCCAATATGAGACACCAGTATTATAAAGGTTAAAAAAAAATGCTATTACGACGGACGAGGTTTGCTATAGGAAAAATTAAGGTGAACGCTACTTACAAATACCCCATTGCACCATCCAGTAATAAAAACTGAATAAACAAAGTAGAGTGTATAGTGGTCCAGACTGTATTTCGCCCGCGTTAAGCCTCGTACAGACCAGCGAGACGCGACGGCGCGACGCGACTCGAACAATACAAATTCCAAGAAAACTTCACGGTATAACAATAGCCGGTGTCGCGTCGCGCTAGTCTGCACGAAGCTTTACATGGCGGCTAAGCTTAATGGAGACTAGCCCTCAGCGCGGGAGATATCAAAATGCACAAGTGTGTGCGCAGACAGGTGCTCTCTCTTCCCTCACTCTCATAGTTCGATGGGACGGTAATCCGACACGACTGCAGAGAGATCAGGCGCAGGACCAACGGCTTAACGTGCTTTCCGAAGCACGGGGGTATCACACCGCCTACTTCCAAATCGGGCTGTTACTAAGAAATTCTTAATGGAAAAACCCAATAACACTGCCCGGCCCGGGAATGGAACCCAGGACCCCACGCTCAGCAGTCGTTCTGCGTCCACGAGACCCGCGGGGCAGTCAAAACAAAGTAGTATTTAAGTACACACACGCAACTTTTGTCATCCTCCACGGTATTGTTGTAGTTACATCAATTACTGACCGCACAAGACGAAGCTCCTGCTCTCATTGAATAATGCCTTATTTAAAGATCTTTCCGTTGTGCCGGAAGGCCTTCGCTGAAGGCTCTGAAGCAGCTGTGAGGGAGCTTACTTCCATTGTTAAATTTAACCACACAAGCGGTCAACAAGAAGTTATTAACTCATAAGAATGGTCTAATAACCATTATTTCGTACTGAGAAAACATGATGGTGGTCATTACATTGAATGTCTGGGTGTACCAACCTTGGAGCAATGCTTTCATTCAACCCTGCACTGACTCAATTAGCGTCTTCGCGTTATCCTTTAAGGATCAGTTTTCGATTTTCCTTCTTAATTGTATTGGTTCGAAATGTGAAAGAGCTTACATTCTGGTTCGTGTCGGTTTCTACTCCTCGATAACTAATACCTTTTAAAAACGTAATTACAGCTTAAAGGCTCGTGCAGACTAGCGCGACGCGACTCTAAGAAAACTTCACGGTATAACAATAACCGGTGTCGCGTCGCGCTAGTCTGCACGAAGCTTAAATCGAATCATTGCTGACTTGGCATCCCTCTTCTTTTCTGCCCAGTTGTCTATTTTTCGCATACATACCTACAAATATCTTCTTCTATGGTGTGACCATAGCGTAGCTTATCGGGACCCTCGGCCCAAGCAAAGTGTTCGTACAAAATTCTACAGCTCCAGCTGGTACATTGATATTTATATCGTTTAATTATCACAATTTTGATTCACAAAGTCCAGGTGGGATACATTTGATTTGGCATCGACTTGTCAAAGTAGGATGTCTGACTGTCAGAACCCATTTGTTTCTCCAACACCACAAAAGCCGCAAGCTTTTACCATTTCTGATGTGGACTAATCAAGTTCATTTGTTGTTTCGGTTTCAAAACTGAGGCACTCATATAATTTAGTTTTCTAGCATACTCAGGCAGAATAAAACTGTCGATTCTCGTCTAATGACTGAACAAATAACGTGACATCAGTCTTCAATAACCTCAGGCCCGCGAATCCCGGAACAAATAGCACCGAGGTGTTTTACAATGCAAGAGTACACATCCAATTCTGATGGAATTCGACAAACTCAATTTCCTCACCAAATAGGTTACTGGCGACATTGGGTCACTAGATATAATTGTGATGGGACTGCCCATGCAAATCCCATTGCACACGCCATTAAGACCAAGCAACTATCAACGTTATGACTGAGATGTTTAGGTTTGTTTTTGGTTTCATGTTTCTCGGTCAAGGACGCGAGCCATGAAATGAGATATTGTATGATTGTCAGGTAGTTTTCAAGGTAAGTTTGGAGTATTGTGAAGTGGTAAATAATTCTTGTCATTGCTACTTGTCTTCTGGCTTGTTTTCCATTAGACAACATATTTTCGTCTTGATGACGCGTCTTGGTAGGTCTGATTAAGTCTGTGAGCGAGAATTATTGTGTCATTAAAATTTTTAAATGTTTAAATCTGTGAATCTTTTGGTCTGATGATTTTAATCATTGGTGCTTTAACTTCTATGCCGCATGCCGTGTGTCTTATGGAGAGATTGTGAAAAGGTTCAAAATATTTCCATGTCTTATCTTAGCACTACGGGTCTTCACTCTCGGCATTTTCATTGTACCATGCAAAAGTTCTGTCAATTGTCAGTTGTCACAAGACTCCAAGGTTCTTCCTCGTTTATAAAGAAGTATTGTCTTCAGTTTTAGTGCTTCATGTATACGTTTTACGAAGTAAAATACATTGTTGCATGAATGACTTGTAGGTGGTAAGTGTTTGTAACTGTTTAGTGCTTACTAACGTGTACCTTATATTGATTACCTACCTGGTATTTGTTAGTAATAGTAGTAGCTTTAGACTTAGAGCCTATTTGCCCCATTCAACAGACTCATGTTGAATGATTTGGCAAATTATTTTGTGCAAGAAACAAACAGTAGTTAATTTCTATGAACTAGGTTTTATTTGCTTCACAGAGCGTGGCGTAGGGCTCTCGTAGCGTAGCTAAGTCCTAGGCTGACTCAATTTATGTACCTAGATTTCCATCGATACGCTAAGAAGGGCCTGCAAAAGTAATCATCGAATTGATGAATTTAAAGGTGTCACGTTATACTGTAGGTAAGATAAGGAACGCCTCAACGCGAGACATAGAAAAACTCATGAACGAGGCATTTGTCTACATATTCTTGTTTATATCCAAGTTGTCAAGACATTTATTAAGTTCTCATTAAAAATCACTTTAATTTACGATCATCCTAACGATAATTTAATTACTTGTCACTTAATCTGTTGTAAAAAGCGGAATCGCGTACTGCGGTGGGTCCTAATTTCAAGTAAAACCGTATCTGCCTTGGAAGGTCCAATTTGAATTTTATGACCCATAAATTTCAGCTAAAATATGTCATTTTGTGTGAAAGAAAATTTATTTGTAATAAGGGACCTAATCATAATGTCATAGTTTTTATAAAATGTCGTTTAATTTAACCATCAAAATATGTTGATGAGCTAACGCCAGAAATAAAAATGGCAATAAATGTAATACTTAGATTTATAATGAAAAGAGCTAATATTGTTGTGTTAATAACGGGTTAAAGTAACATTTTAATTAATAATATTCTTTAGATGATATTGAAACATTTTACTATGTGTCGTCTATAAAAGTTAATGGATTTCGAGCTTTTTGTTGTTAATATTCAAAGCCTACCTGTATATTCTTAATACATAAACATGTAAAATAATGACCCCGACTATATACTTTTTAATTTAGCAGTTATTAAAATGTGACAAACGCGCGATTTGTAAAGACCGTTAATTACAAAACTTTATAGGTAAACGTCTCAAAACAAATTAATATCGTACCTATAACAAATACAGAAACATAATAAGTATTTATATTTTAACAGTGTCCATTTGATAAGTAGACGGCACGACTTATCTGCCTGTCGCTCGGATTAATGCGTTTTATTGTCGCCTCACGAACGACTTTTATGTCGCATTTGCATATTTTTATGGTTTTCTGGCGGTGAAATTAAAGTATTATAAACCGATGCGACTCATTGCGATACAGTCATAAGTCGTAAAATATTGTTGTTGCTCGTAAAAATCGCGTGAAATAAAAACTGTTTGAGCAAAAAAGTTGCCAAGTCATTTAACATTTGCCGAACTAGCTGGGATTGGAAATGATTAAGGGCTAAGGGCGCCATCAAATGGGACGTGGAAACGCGTCTTACTTCGGCTGAATGCGTTTCACGACTATATGATCGACATCGAGTAGGAACGGGTGAGGGAAATTACAAGTTTATAGCTTAGACACGGATTTTAGATGACATTCGGATACCATTTAGGGTAGCGTCATAAAAAGCTTATGGCATGGCTTTGCAAATAAAACCACTGTATTTTGTTTATTTTTGGGTTTAATGACGGGCTTTCGATTTCCTTCCACCGTATTTTTGTTCGTGTTCGATTTGTCACTTGACCACCATAAGCAAAATTTTTCTCTTTCAAAGACTGTAGGAAAATCAAGCGGTGTGTTACAGGAGTCATTCTTCAATATTATACATATTTAACACATCAAACTTTCTTATAGAAAATATTTTAGTTCAATATCTACAACCAATCAATCTGCCTAGCCTTTTCCTAACTATATTGAGGTCGGCTTCCAGTCTAACCCGATGCAGTAGTATTTTACATGGAGCGACTGCCTATCTGACCTCCACACCCAGTAACTGGGTAATACGATACCCCTTGGTAAGACTGGTTGTTAGACTTTCGGGCTTCTGACGACCCGTAACGACTGTTAAAGATCCACGAATGACAGCGGCTTAACGTGCTTTCCGAGGCACGGAGGATTCTCGGTATGTAAAGATGGTCACCAGCAACCGTAGCCTAGCGGAAGCGTAGCGTACCTGATGGATCGACCCGTGCGGCTAATATTACTTAGCCAAAATCTAACTGGTTGCCAATTTAATTGTATAATATTATTTTTTATAACATTGATTTTATATTCTGTGATTGTTCTGTGATGTGAGTTCAAGTAGAACTCACACACCGACTTATTATTAGGAATATAGTATAATTTTACAATGTTTGTAAATATGTGAGCACCATGCATCTATCACATAATTAATTTATGTCATTCCTTCATTTTTCATTCTTTTTACCTGAATGTAGATACTATATCAATATATGTAGTATCTACATACTACATACACTACATCATATACTTACACTTTGCATTCATTAATATTATGTATTATACCTACTCTTTTATTGGTTTTGCATTATTATTTCGCGAATCGATCTAAAACGATTAGTTTTCTTTAATTTTCATATTTTTCAATGTTATGACACTTACGTCAGGCTGTCAAGCTGTCATTATTTTTTAAACATTCTAAATTAAACCCATACATGACATATATATCGTGGTATAGTAAACTTATTCTAGGTGCATCGTCTTCACTTTAATGTATACAAGATATTGTGAAAATATTTTTAAAGAGTAACGGTGGAGTTTCTTGCCCATTCTTCTCAATACGAAAACTACCTTTTGGAATGGGCGACTAGAAACAATTGTTTATTTTTAATGTTGACGTTCATAAGTGCCTTTTTTGTGCCTACCTAATTGAAATAAATTATTTGTCTTTGACTTTGACCACGAACTCCTCCAAACAACCACAATTGATTTACCCCCCCCGGACCGACCGGTTAATATCTGCAAACGATGTTAATAATATATTTTTCATCCCACCATCTCGGAAAGAGTATTTTTAATCTTCAGTATCTGAGTGGAAAAGCCGTTTTTATTCTCTAGAGGATAAAGTAAATTGAATTTAGAACATCGTGTGCACTAAGTTTGTGAATTAAAAAAAACATTAAACCTATTTACTGCTACCTCTATGGTGCCGAATATATCATACAACTTTTTTTTAATTTGTTAAAAACTCAGACTCGGAACCTTCTTGGTGTTCTTTTTTCAATTTGCTTTGTACGCGGTTCTTTACGCGGCATTTTTTCACGTCATTGTTAAACCTTAGGTATATTAAAAACAAGAAACTTGAAAACAAGTGAAAAAACTAAAATGAGTGATTCTAGCGACGAGGAAGTTTGCTTGACGCCAACAGAATTGACTGAAACTGTTAATAATGCGCAAACGTTTTTTTTTTTGCATTTAGTCATTTCCTCGCTGAGGTGGAATGAAAAGTTACGTGTTGCACTCGAGTGCAAAGATTTTTCACCTCGTGCTCTTTTGATTCCCTCGCTAACGCTCAGGATTCTAATTTTGAATCACTCGCTGCGCTCGTGATTCAATTTTAGAATCCTTCGCTTGCTCGGTCATCAAAATTGAACACGCGGTTAAAAAGCAACTTTGCACTCTTGTATAACAAATAACTATTATATATTATAGTAGAAAGTACAGTCAATTGCATTTACAAATGAGCAACCAATTATAATTTAGCAAAACTATTAACTTTATTTCACCAATAATTTCCACGTTCATTAATCCCATTGCATGGTTATCCAAGTTGATGGCGGCTTGTTTCCCTCTGATTCCCTCTTGTATTAGACTCAAGCGCAATCCAAGATGGCGTCATGTGATAAAAATGTCAGGTGGGCATTCACAGAGGCCGTATCACTCACAATGTAAGACAACTCAATGTACGCCAGCAGATGAAATCGTAAACTTAGTAATTAGTTTGAATGCCTTAAACTGAGATGATCTGAGACATACGGATAGACTGCTGGACTGGTTGGAAACCACAAGATACTTTTTTTTCTCCTCTTTATTTAGGTATAGGGACTTGTACCATTAACAGGTCATGTCAGCCCCATCATTTCCTTATTTCAGTTACTTACAAAATTAAATTAAGTATAATTATTATTAAAGACTACTAACCCGTCGCGCGCGCAATTAGAGACACAATAGAGTTTTATTGTTATTTGCACACATGGGGTGCAATCGACATTTTAAGAGTTAAATATAAATTTATAAATAACCTTAGCTTTATTGCTTGCAGGGTAAAGATACTTTTTATGTGTAAAGCT
Organism: Xanthia togata; assembly: GCA_963853775.1. Taxonomy (NCBI): domain Eukaryota; kingdom Metazoa; phylum Arthropoda; class Insecta; order Lepidoptera; family Noctuidae; genus Xanthia; species Xanthia togata. Next base: position 23,591,459 of record OY970791.1, read on the forward strand.
ATTGCTAAAGCTGTCAGTGGGGCAAAGTTTTGGTCAAAACTTATCGACATCTAATAAAAATGAAATGGAACAACATTTCATTTTCGGTGGTAAGCGCATGATTTCAGAACGACTGGAACGGTTTGGCAAATTTTTGTTAGGGCCTAGTCTGAATCAGGTTATTAAGGAAAGAAAAAAAAAAAAAAAAATATTCGGGTAAACTGAATTCATTCTTCTATGGGAATTTTGAATTTGGAAAGGACAACCTCTGTCGGGTCGTCTAGTATGAACTAATTAGGTATGGAATCCTCGACACGAGGATTGAAGATGAAGACAAGATGAGCGACAAAGTGTGTTAAATTTGAATTAAAGAGGATTGAGTCATGGCAGCTTAAATGAATAAGGTTGCAATGTTTAGTCTCAGAACTCAGTGTGAGCATGAGTATTACCTACTTTTCATTGTTTATAGTTTCAGGAATATTAATCAAACTGTAAGTTTTTATAAAAATCTAATAATAATGAGCCATTTTTCCCTTTTATGTTATGAGAATGTAACGTTTCCGTGATTGTTACTTTTCTTTCATGGGACTCACATCGATCTTGTTGAACTATCTTAGAATGATCTCAATATTAAAAATATTACATTAACGTCATAATCATTATTTTTAAACCTCCTCATATTAAATAATGCAGACTATACGTGATCATCAATTCCATCATTTTATTCTTCTACTTTAAACTTTTATTGTTTGCTTGTCTGTTTGTCTGTGTGTCGCGCGAGCAATCCTTTGAGCCCATCCGCCTCATAAATTGGTGCAACTAAAGTACTAAACCAAGTAAAGAATGCCCTGCGCACGATCATATGTTGAACTAAACAAGGGCAAGAATGCCCCGGCTGGACCTACTAACTAAACTTAATGAAATTGTCCGCTTTGCCGCATATTTATTTGGTTGACTGTACTTGAATGTTGCAGGAATGTCCTGTTGACTGTGATAGGATGATTTCATTGATGTGTAACAGCGTTTTTAATTGTTTTGTTTCTTATTTTGATGGTTGTAATTACGTCCTGTTAATTTTCGGAATAACTGCTTTCAATGGAAATGTTCAAATTGGCAATTATTAAGTCCTTCAAAGAATGCTTTGTTAAAATTTAAAGCATGCAGGAAAATTTTGGAGAATAATAATAATGATACTAAGTAGTGATGTAACGTATTCGTATTCAGCGAATAGTACAATTTATCGGTATTCGTATTCGTAAAAGAAGTAGGTATTTGTTGCATAATTAATACTAAGTACTATCGAAGAACATTTTACATTTAGTTTAAGCAGTTTGAAAACAAAATCCCGTGAACACGATGACCACATCTGTTACCGCCCTAGTTCTATAGCGGCCGAGCGCTGCAAGCAGAAATAGTCCTTACGTTGTATTGATATAAAAATCTTCTTCTTGAAATCAAATGTATACACTATACAGGAATAATAATAGTGCTCAAGAACAAATTTTGGCCACGGCGGCCAATCTCAGCGGAGACTATCCATCCACGCGGGAAATATTATAGTGCACAAGTTTAGTGAATGCGCCGACACAGGTGCACTCTCTTTTCTCTGATACTAATAGGAAGAATTTAATAGATCATTGACGACATACTATGGACGTCTTATTAGTAGCCTATAGGTTCATGCACACACGTCAGTTACCGTCAACGTCAAATCCATCAGTCACGTCATTTTTAGGGACGTGTGTGAACCGATAATCAGTCAGTCAGAAACGCCTGTTTCGTTCGTAGTTCGTAGCAATACAAGTTTTGACGTGCCGGTCACGCGACGTCGACTGAGACGCGCCATTAGTGACGTGACTGTGAGTAGCCAACGTCCTACAACTTCTAAACTATATTTTTTGACGTGGTGACTTGACGTTGACGTGACTGACGTGTGTGCATGAACCCGTAAGACTATTTACTAAATCCATTTATAAATGCCAAAAACGTATCCCCAAGCATACATTGATACGGATTCCGCTAAAACCTTAATACTAACAGCAATTGAATTCAAACCACGTGCGAATAACAAGACAACTGCGGATGCTAGCCTGCAAGGATATGAAAATCATTCATTACCCATTAGTACGTTATTGTCGCATTGTTTTGACTCTAATAGTACCGTAATATACACAGCCGGTGAGGCCGTCCGTCCGTTTTGCGTCTCCTGCGCATCCGGTGTCAAATTCATGTAATAGTTTCTGAGAAGATCCACTCTGATTGGATGGCCTACTATGGTGGGTCGCGATGCATACAAATGTGTTAGGAATAGGATTATAGCACTCTAGGTTCGATGAATTTATCGTTGCAACATGGAGAGAATTTATTAAGTGATTTATGAGCTTTGGAGTTTGATCTATGTGATACTAACTATGAATATCAGTTATTTTAGAGTTCACTCGTTTGTAGGTATTGTTGTGTTTGTATGGTTGGGGAAATTTAAATTTGTGTAGAGTAAAAGATGCTTAAATAAATAAAAAGAAAAGTGGTTAAAACTTGTCATGTTTGAAATCTTGACGTCACACTGTAGGGGGCAGCTTAACATTTACGTAAAATCTACTTACTAATCTTAAATTCATTTAGGTATTCACTGCAGAAAACCACAAGCGGCGTAAGTATAATAACCTTACAGGTAATTATATTTTCGAGCCTTTTGGGGTTGAAACCCTCGGACCGTGGGGTCCGAGTGCTCACGGCCTCTTCAATGATATCTCAAAACGGCTATTTGACACTTCCCGTGACCCAAGGGCTGGTTTTTACCTTGGGAAGAGGCTAAGCATTGCCATACAACGTGGCAATGCGGCCAGTCTCTTGGGTACATTACCAGTCGACAGCGATGCGGATGAATTTTTCGACGCTATATTTTAATTTTTCAATAGTTTTAGTTAAGTTAGTATATAATTTTGCTAATATTAGTTAGGATTTTTATTATAAATAAAACACGGTCATGTATATTCACTGAAAGGAAATCTTGTCCAAAATTTCATTGGATAGGTAAGATGTGGAGTTGCGGATGCCAGCCGCAACTCCACGTCAAAGCGCGTATTTTGCGTACGGGTGGTAAAGACGGTTATTCGATTCACCCCAGCTCAGCAACGCCTTGGTGTTACTGGCAATCTCGCGCAGGGTACCTGCGTTACCGAAGTAAGTTACCCTGTAAGTGGCGACCACCGGGCAGTTTAACAGCACATGAGCTGCTGTCTCGTCGTCCTCCATGCAGGCTCTGCAGAGCGGACTGTCTGCGACTCCTATGACAAAGAGCTGTTTATTAAATGACCTATGGCCAGTTATAGCTGCTCCAACAGTACGCAGCTGTTTTTTTTTAGTTAATAGGAGAACCTGTTTCGTGAGGCGGCTATTCATTCAAATTCAATTTCATTAGATTTATTCTAATTAAATTTTGGAGAAGATTTCCTTTTACAACGAAGGTGAGTATAGAGGCAAGATTTTTGAAAACTTATCCCCTAAAGGGGTTAAATAGGGAATGAAAGTTTGTGTGGCAGTTCGTCATTTTTGCCGATGGGAATTCTCACCGGTTTTGTTCAAAATTAAACCTCCAACTTAACAGTTTTATAGGTATTTGAACTATTTTTAGAATAGAATAGAATACTCTATTGTACACCATAAAAATTACAGACATAAATTAAGAAATTTTACATAGGGTGACACAATGGGCGGTCTTATCGCTTAAAGCGATCTTTTACAGACAACCTTTGGATGGATTAAAGGTAACAGGAGAGACAATACTGCAGGTAGTCAGTGGTGTACAATTTACATAATATACAATAAATACATACATACATAAACCATAAACTTATTCACATAAATATGAAAAGAAAGTGAGTGAGTGAGTTTAAGATTAGTAAGTGGGTAGGAGTTTAGTTGTGAAGAAGATGATGTATCTAAATGTCCTAGATTTACATACGACCTATTTTAATTTTTCCCGCAGACAGCCGCAGCTCTTCATTGTTATAAATTCAACCAGTGCAGCTGGTTTAGCCGTGTAGGTGTTACATTGATAAATTCGATGAAGCTATCAACTTATTTCCTTTGAGAATCGTTCGATCGATTCGATGAATGTATTTTGGAATTAATTTTGCATTCCTCCACATAAAATGCACATTTAACTAAGTGGTTTTGTCTTGAAGTTACTCTTTTAGAATACATACACTAAACTTGTCAACTGGCCTGGTTTCCTCTGGCAGATTAGTCATTATTTCGTGTCTGTCTATCCAACCGCGTTGTTCTTCTACACTGCGTAACGGACTATGATATAGTTCGCACTATCATTTAGAGAATGAATTCCAGAAGGTTTACGTGTTCAATATATCAATATTAAACTTACTTATAATAAAGAAATATCAATGTTTTGTAAAGTCGTATAAACCGTGCGAAGCAGGGGCTGATCGCTAGTAAAGTAACATAATAGATCAGTAGAAAATTAAAGAGATAATTGAGGGGAATAAGTCTCACTTAACATTCTAGCTTAAGAAGTATACATTTGATAAACGAGGTCTGTTTTTTAAATGACTTTATCCTGGAAACTTAAGGAATAATTCTGTCTGCTAATTGCTGTCGCAGCAGTTCTGCCGCGTCACTACTGGTCCCCATATATTTTCATTCCGAACACGGCAGCAATGTCGCGGCAATAACTGAATGATTTCGAACCCCGTTGCAGCACTGCCGCGTGCTGCGGGGATCGGAATGATATCTCTAGTTAAATTCAACTGTCTCGCGTCATGTTCTGCTACTCGAATTTCGAATAGCGAAACATGACGCGAGTCAGTTGAATTGAACTACTGCGGTTTCGCTGCTATGGTTTCGCGGCGGAGATGTGCTACCGGCGTTATGCTTGAATATCATAATTAGATAGATATAAATGGTATGCATCTGAAGGGTGAAGGCGAACCTATCTGTATTACAAGCTTCGAGTCGGCCTCAATTAGACAATACCACAAATGGAAATACTTATTGAATAAAAATATACAAAACATATTTTTTTATCAATTAAATAAGGGATATTGTATTTCATATCTTAATTATCCTATACTATTAAATGCGCAGTATTTGTATCATATATCTACTATTAAATGAGCAATATTTGTATAATAAGTATATATTTTTAATCACGTTCTGGAAAACGGCGCAACTGGGAAAATTCCGTTTTATCGATTTTCAAAATTCGATTTCTTGATGAGAACTAGCCATGGCAGCATGGAATTAGTAAGTACCTACTATCATGGCAGCGTGGAATTAGTATGAACTTTCCTATACTATTAAACGAGCATTCTCTATTTTTACCAGAGCAGAGCCCGGTCGCCCAGGTACTGATATTATAATATTGAGCTATGTAAAATATATACGTTTACATGAGCAGAAATAATACATATTTACATAAAAATGGCGTTAAATAAATATGTAAATAATTAATTGCCTTGTATAGACAATGCCTTGTAATCGAGAGCTTTAGAAAAATAAAAGACTTATTATAGTAAGGTTGGATGTTTCATTATAATAAGAAAAAGATTCCGACGAACTGAGTACCTACCTCCTCCTTTTTTTGAAGTCTGTTAAAATATGAAATGGAATTCGTTGGTAAACGCATAACTTGAGAACGGATGGACCGATTTAGCTTTTTTTTTTAAATATTCGTATTGTCCGTATCAGGTTCTTACGTAAAGAAAAAATATAACAGGTCCGGGAAATTTTTAAAATTTGGGAAAGTGAATTTTCTTCATTGCGGCGGCGGTTGCTTGTATAAGCTTAGCGAAAAAAGCTCTTATTTTCTAAGCTATGTGCTAATTTATCAATACTAACAGTAAAATTAATTAATTAACTTAAACAGACTACATCAAATTATAGGTAGGTGTACCTACCTACCAAATTATATGTATTAGATAAAAAATCTGCTAAGCAACGTAGATAGAAATAAAGATAGAAAATACGTTTATTTGCGATAAACATGACGCAAAGAAAGAACAAAACACGAGAATAACAAATTGGGGGAAAATATGCGTCACATCCACGCAAAACGGCCATCGCTCAGCATAATGCTGGGACCCTATGCGAGACAGAGCCCCAGCGCTGGTTTTCAGCGGCAGCCAGTAGATAAATCAGTGAACTTGGCTGAAGTGTCAAAATCAAAGCCATTACTTCAGCTTCGAGCTCATCAATTGTAAAGCAGTTTGTGCAGAGGGTGATTGGTACTAACACTAGATAATAAGTTGTTTTAATATTATGTTACTACACTATGGATTCTGAAACAAAAATCAATATAATTATATATAATTATTACCTTCGATTGCTTTTGTATGTATCCTGATGACGTTGAATTTCTTCTTTCCAGTGCTCCCTGAGACGCCCTGCCACAAATTCTGGCTAATCTTAAGTGCTTAAGAAAAATGACGATGGTTTCGTGAATATTAATAACAATCCATAGACTGTTTATAGAACCATTCCAAGTCCACACTTGAAGCTGTCGGTCCCAAATATCATCAAATACTGAACTGCCAGACGTGCGAAAGATTTGATGTTATCGGATACTTGAACCTCCCAGCTCTATCTCATCTGGGTACTTATTAAAATAAATAAATATAAACTTTATTGCAAAAAAGGTGTTGCAGTAAATACAATAAAAACAGTTGCCCTTTACAAAAATTAACACTGGTAAACAACATAAATGGTTGGGGTACTGTCCTCTTAGATAGGCTACATAATAGCCTGTATTAAAGAGAAACAGTGCCGTATCCCTCAAGAATGGAGAAATCAATTGATCTAAATTATTCAATGAATCAAAAATAATGATATTACTTTGAATAACATAAAACAAAAAAAAATGCGGAATCTGCCTGAAAGTATTAGTCTATATCAGATATAAGTAAGTGTGCTATGTGGGTGTATATGTTTGTGTGTGTGTGTGTGTGGGTGTGTGTGTGTGTTATTAGAGGCTATAATCGTAGATGTAAAAAAGTAAAACTGTAATAATTTCCTGAAATGTTTTTTTTAAAGTATATAGTTCTGGAAAAGTAGCAATTCGTTTTGTTGAAAGATAAGGTAATTGAGTAATAGACAGTGAATATCTATTGAAAACACAAAGATCAAAGAAAAACCTATACAACTCTGCTAGAAGTTCTAAAACTACGAAGGTATATCGAATCAAATCAAATCAAATTTATTTGCGAGAATGTAGGTCTACACTGTATGATCTTAAAACTATAATGGCCCTTTTAAATTCTACCATTACTTATGGTGTGCAAATATTTAATTGTGTCCTACACAATGGTTAATTAAATTTATAAAAAATACAGCAACAACAAATAAGATGCATGCATTAAAATTGTCATAGAACAAATTTTCGAATTAAGTACATAACTCTATGAAAACATTGTTTTGATTATCGTTAACAAGATATTGCAATAACATCGCACAAAACCCGCCTCTTCATTGGCGACGACCAGTCTGAAAATTCAGAGAAAACTGCGACTCATTCTCCTTATTTGAATACTTTTTCAAGATCAACCAGCCCTCACATTCCATACGGCATCACGCAAGAAGACACCCAGCTCGTTAAAAGCCACCGAAAATAGCCCCGCAGATATCGTAGAGGGGACAATACATTACCTACCGCATCGCCATATAAATTCCAGTCACACAATTATTCTTATTCTGCGCGTGAGTCTGATCAAGGCGTATGTATATGCACGCATGCGCCTCTATTACCATGCTAAACGATTCAGAGAAATTTTTCGCAGACACCTGTTCTGTTCTTTTAGAATTGGTTTAGACTTAAGCCCTTTGTTTCGAGTTTGAAGTGTTAGTGGAATAATCTGACGCCCGAATGGTGTGAAGATGTCTTTGTCGTTTTGTAAACGTGCGTTTTGTTGTAAATTTTTGGTTTTATTTTTTTTCGGCTTGAAAGGAAGAGTTGAATTTGAATATTATGTTGATCAGCAGACAATTTCACGCAGATGAACTTTCATACATAGGGAAGCTCACTTAAACAAAACACATCAGCCGGTCTACTTTGTAAGAATTTATTCGTGAAACTCCACCGGGAGGATTTACGCCATACAGATATTTGTTTAAAATAAAATGAGCTCATCAGATTCAGATATGGATTTGCTTAACTAATTAGGTTTTTATTTACTTTCCTCATGTTCGAAATGATAAGAAGTGTTTACCTCGGTGAAAGATTTAAACACTCTAATGCTCGAATTGTATCATTACAGTTTGCGCACTGTAATGCTCGGTTCTCTTCTCTCTGACCCTGAACGTTACATTACAGACGAATGCTCCCGGCGAGAAAGCATCTAAAGTGAGTGGGCTGTCAGTTCAGCTGATCCTAGGGATTGATTCTATTGACAGCTCGCTTCATCGAAATTTTTACAGAATTACACCGCAGATATGTTTAAATACTAACTAACTCGTAGAGAGCTCATAACATCTCTAGGCAGGTATATCTGTCTCTATTATTGTATACAGTCATCACTCTCCAGCCCTTATCTCAATTTATTCGCGGTCGGCGCAACATGTCCCTTTCTTCCATACTTCTCTATTTGTCGTCATCCCCTCTAGCCATATCATCTTTCACACAGTCCATCCATCGTTTCTTTGGTCTTCCCCTACTTATAAAGCCATCCACATTCACACTCAAAACTTTCCTCACGACAGTTTCCTCATTCCTCCTCATCACATGCCCATACCATGGCGACCGATTTCCACACAACTTTTCAGTCACCGGTGCCACTTTCAGACTTCCTCTTGTGTACTCATTTCTAATTCTATCCATCCCTCTTAGCTCCTTTCATTCATACATTTTGTAGCCCTTCATTCTGATCCATAAAAGACAGCAGGTCTAACCATTGTTTTATATGTATACCTTCCCTCTAAGTTAAGTAAAGGGAATGCGGGAGTCGCAGATTGTTCCCGTGACCTGCCGCCAATTCATCCATCCAGTGTTAATTCTGTGCTTAACCGTCCGATCTACTTGTATTCAGTATTGTTCTAATACCTTCCCAATGCTAATATAAATTGAAGAATCGACATGTAGGTAAAAATGAGATAACGTATATCCGACGGATAGCAATCCTATATTCTGGAATTTACTTTATAATCATTTTCAAAACTGTAGATTTTCAATCTCATGCCACATCATCATCATTCTTTTGCCTGTATCATTTATCCCAATTTATTTGTGGTCGCCGTAACGTCTTTTTCTTCTATAAGTACTTCTTGATTAGTCGCCATATCGATAGTCACCCTTTCTAACCACATGAGTAGTATGAATGGCAGTTTATGTTCTCTGCCTGTCCTAGTGCATTCAGCAAGAAACTCAGTGACTTCCAATTAAGTCACTAAATACCTGCCATGTTTCGTTATGGCTTGCGAAAATGGTTCTTTCCTCCAAACAAGTGTCCTGCACATCCACAATTTAATATGTTTCCAGGGTTGTCGGTTGATCATCATTATCATTATGATTCTTTCTAGACCACTTACGAGTTATGTTAGGGTCAGCTTCCAGTCTAACCGGATGCAGCTGAATACCAGTATTTTACATGGAGCGATTGCCTATCTGATCTTCAAAACCTAGTTACTGGGTAACACTTGTTACCCAGTAACTAGGTTAGTGTAGGGTAGTGTAGTAGTAGGCTAGTGGCCCATTGGTAAGACTGGTTGTCAGACATTTTTGGCTCAGCGACTGTCAAATATTTACGAACAATTCCATCACATGACTTGGATAAATCCCAAGCCCTACTTATTACTCAGTTATTACAACTTTGCTTCTAACAATAGTTTCCATCGATGATCTAATCCTAACTAAATCAATTTGCAATAAAATGTCCGATTTGCTCGAGTTACAATTGTTTACAATACTCATTGTAATAAATACTAACATTCTGACTTCTGACAAGATTTCAAATGCATGATTTTGGCACATATTGTGACGGTAAACAATGATTGAAATGTTTTCATTGTGTAATTGTAAGCAGAGGTTTAAGACGTTCTTCTCTACAAAATGGTGGCGAACGACGACGATTCTGATATGAGAATATTACTGGATTATTTGCATGTGTTTGAATGAGTAATCTTAGATAGATTACTCATTATATAAGTATACCATATCTAAGTATACATATCATACATTAAAGTCACTTTTCGTGTCTTGCTGTGTGACCGCGACGTTCTTGAAAACTATGCAACGGTTTTGATGCGGTTCTCACCATCTTTTAGGGAATTTATTCCGATAGGTTTGTTCTTATAATACACTAGCACTTTGCCCGCGGCTTCACTCTCGTGGTCTTTCCCGGGATAAAAAGTAGCCTATGTTACTCCCTGAAAACTAAGCTTTCTAATGGTAAAAAAAATTTTCAAATCGGTCCAGAAGTTTCGGAGCCTATTCAATACAAACAAACAATCAAATCTTTCCTCTTTTCTCGATGTTTTGTCAAAGGTTACAGTTAAGGCGTCGATGTCCCTGCCACCCTGTAACTTACCATCGCAGAAGTTCATATCTCTACACCGTAAGGACTATTTCTGCTTGCAGCGCTCGGCCGCTATAGAACCAGGGCGGTAACAGATGTGGTCATCGTGTTCACGGGATTTTGTTTTCAAACTGCTTATATATGAAGTTCTTCGATAGTACCTACATATACAGGGTGGCAGGGACGTCGACATAGTGTTCATTAACCTTGCTAATCTATTAATTATGGTAAGAGCTATTATCGTAATGCTCGTGCCGACATGAAGGAAAAGAGAGAGAGTTAATTGATTCTTACTGATCATTATTTGCGCACTCAAATGAAGCCAATATTCCAAATTGAGCTTTACACGTTTGTAATAGAAACTAATTTGCTTATTCACGTTTTAATTGTAATCAAAATAGTTTACGTGTTTGGATTGGTTGCTCGTAAATTTTGATTGCCGGCCGTCCAATCACAGGTTAGGATTACTAATAATCCGTAATTGTGAAGTCAATGCAATATAAAATTGAATGACTACCGATTAAAGTTTATTTTCTAATGCTCAGAGCATTAGAAAATAAACTTTAATCGGTAGTAAAATGTTAAGGAAACGTTATTGTGACGTCCTAAAATTAGCTTCTAATGATCTAATTAATTATTACGAGTATCTTACTTACTTGCAACATGCATAGGTATTATTTTCACTGAATTCTTGCAACGTGTTTTTTGACTGGTTATTGTGTCTATCGAAGGATTGTCTTGTAGATTAGTATCGCTATTGACGCTCCGAACCGATCCAGCTTTTTTTTTTGTGGGTGGGAAATCATCTAATGACTTCTCCCGCTCTGGGTGGAGCTGGAGGGCGTGGCAGACTCTTACTGACTAAAACTACTGGGGCCACGGTATCCCTTTCGGACTTTCCCGCAACCCCGGCAGGCAATGGTCTCATCGGATCCCTTCATTTGCTGACATCTCTTTGAGGTGCGATCCAGCCTGTCCTTTCCTGCTGTACCCCAGCGATGCCCTAAGCCGAGGTCCGTACCCCACAGTAAGTTTTATGGTGGCGTGTGTATTGGATCGTTAAGTTCCCTTCAAAATGGTTGAGCTAAACGGTGCTGATCCATGCGTCATGTTCGTGAAGGGCGCCGGCTTATTTTAATTTTTGAATTGTTTTTATCTTTTTATTACGGACGCTTTTTACGTGCACGTATTTCTACATTGTTCTCAGATGTATAATATCAAACATGAATGATGTAACTAATATTTTGTAACAATATTATGATTGAAAAGAGTGTCCGTGGAGTTTCTTGCCCGTTCTTCTACATTTAGTACCTACTAACGACGCTTTAGAATGGGCAACTAGCTTCATATTTCTGACTGACTGACCCCTTGACAGTTCAAAAGTGCCTGTAAAATGGTTTAATTGAAATAAATGCTTTGAGTTTGAGTTATGTCCTGGCTGGAAGCCTTAATTTATTAATGATTTATTATTAATTACATGATAGCTAGGTTGACCTGCGAGATGCCATACACAAAAAAATTATGAGCGAGCCTTACAGTCGCAATGAAGTGTAACATCTGCTATCTTGGCTGACGTACCTACCTATATTATGATATAAACAATATTCAATTAAATTCCTAAACCTATATAAAAAAGGTCGAATTGAGAAACCCTCCTCCTTTTTTGAAGTCGGTTAAAAAGAAGTTAAAAGAGAGATCCCTCTCGTAACAATACAATATGTTATATGAACGAAACACACGTGGACAGACGACCTAATAAAGGTCGCAGGAAGCCGCTGGATGCAGGTCGCTTCCAACCGGCCGATTTGGAAATCATTGGGGGAGGCCTATGTTCAGCAGTGGACGTCCTATGGCTGAAATGAAGATGATGATATGAACGAACTAGTCAACATGAAATTGAAATCGTCTGAAAGACCCAATTTAGGCCTATAGCATCACTGTGTGGAAAAGAAATAATAAAGGTACTTGCAATAGAAAAAAAAAAAACTTCATTAACTAAACCTGTGATAACATACAATCATGAAGGACTATGTTTATTGCTATAAAGCACTCAGAAAAAGAATACACTTCTCTTAATTTTTGGCACAGAATGAGAGTAAATAACAAGGGCAGGAAGTGAAAAAAAAAACACATCGAGCTCTGACTGCCGACATTTTTACGAATAAACGAATCGTATTTTCGTAAAAAATTTAGGTCACGGGCGGCATTCTCGACATACATAGCGATCGCTATAGGTACTACGACTGAAATCGGTCGCAAAGTCCTAATAGCGTCCCTAGACGCACGAGACGTGCTTGGCAAGCACGAAAAAAACCCGGAGGTACTTGTGATGCACGTCGCGAGCGTCTAGGGACGCCAATACGAATTTGCGACCAATTCGGTCGTATAGCGACCGCTATCTATGTCGAGATCTATGGCCAGGGCTTGATATGGGCATTGTAGAATGAAACAGATGGATATATCGTAAATGCTCCCAGAACCTTTATCGTATGTTTATTTTGCCTTCTAAGGACAAGAGCAAAAACATAATTAAACCCAGTAGCACCCTCTATATAAGTAACTGAAATAAACTCATTACATGCATACAATATATTGACTATTATTGTATAACTGACGTAAATAATATCACCACTGTTCGCAAAACGGTGAAGGAAGACATCGTGAGGAAAGCGGCATGCCCTAGAACCAAAACATTCGAAGACATGTGACTTCCACCAACGCACACTGGGTATGCGTAGTGGATTATGCCAGCTCACTCACAGAAAGAGGAGGTCTATGTCCCAGGAGTGGGAACAATATTGGCTGATTATGCTTTTACCAACTAATATTATAAAAGGTAAAACTTGTGAGTTTGTATGTAAGGTTCAATCTACGGAACCACTGGACCGATTCCAAAAATTCTTCCACTAATCGGTAGCTACAGTGTGGTGAGTGTCATAGGATATTGCTCTTCTGCTGGGGAGTTTGTGGCGCCACTTCTTCCCAGCTAAAGCTGTAGGGAGTGGTGAAGGGCGGGCGTTTTTGGGGGACTGTCTTATGCAATTTTGACGTTCTGAAAAGTGCTGATTCTCAGCCTAGTTTTAATAAATAACTTCTGAATATACCTATGTTATGTTAAAACAAGAAATTTCACGTGGTCAATGTCATTAAATGCTGCTTTATCAACAAGTACCCTAATTTGCGGTTGAATGGCCAGTTGCCACCCTCAGAGGCAAAGTAATGTCTCAAGTGCAATGTGATATCATCAACACCCATGCTCGGTTTTGAAAAGTATTGAGGTACAATTCCGTAGCCGACCGCAGGCGGCCACTGCAGGCGTCGTGTCGCTGCGAAACCACTGGATTCTATGTATTTCTATGAAGGCGACGTGTCAGTACGAGCTACGGAAACTATTTCATAGAAATTCATAGAAACCAGTCGTGTCGCAGGGACATATACACGTCGCCTGCAGTTGCCGCCTGCGGTCGTCTGCGGTGCCTTAAAGAAACTCTGCAAAGTCGCGAGCAGAAAAGGATTGTTCTCAGTAAAATACACTGGTTGAAGGAAGACACAAACTTATTACATAAGTATTGTATATATAAAGTAATCGACACATTCATTGATACTTGTAATTGCAATGTAACGAGATTTTAGATGTATACATAGATCCTTTGCTAATGTGATGATAAAGAATACACCTGAAAGAGCTAGAAGTGTCGATATTTCAAGTCAAAAATTTGATTAGTTTATTGTCCTCCTAATCAAACATTTTTATGTTTAAAAAATCTATAAAAAACCAGTGAATAAGGTAATTGAACAAAATTCAAATAATAAAGTCCTTTGTTGAGAATGTGTGGGGTTATGTAATCGTTTGCATCATTGATTGTTTCACTATAAATCACAATCACAATAAGCATTGAGACATCGCTGGACTGTTTGTAAATATTTACTATACTGCTGTCCCATCTATTGTAATAGTAGGTTTACGTGCTAGGAGACTTGGTTGTGTCTTTAGAGATGTAAAGCAGTGTAGCACTTTTTCTAGAATATTCTACAGATGGATTTAATAAAATCCTTATGGAAGAGATACATCCACCCGACATCTGTCAAAATCTGGTGGTTGATTGTCTTTTGTTTAGTAGTGAGCACTTGAATGAATAAATGATATGCCAAAATGATAATTTGCTTATATTAGCGTTAACAGTTGGCTGACGAATCAATCAATCTGCCTAGCCTTTTCCCAACTATGTGGGAGTCGGCTTCCAGTCTAGCCGGACGCAGCTGAATCCCAGTATTTTACATGGAGCGACTGCCTATCTGACCTCCACAAACCATTTACTGGGTAACACGATACCTCTTCGTTCACCAACTGGTTGTCAGACTTTTGGGCTTCTGACTACCCATAACGCTAACACGAGTCTCTCAGTTTGCGTACCTAGGACATGTAGTGAATGAGAACCTGACTGATGACCTAGATGTGGAACGGGAACACAGGGGGCTCGCGATTCGCTGTAATATGCTGGTCCGCAGGTTTGCCAGGTGTTCAAAGGCAGTCAAAACAACGCTGTTTAGGTCCTTTTGCCAGTCTTTTTATACCTGCAGCCTGTGGGCCAGCTGCACGCACGTCGCGAGTGCGCTGAGAGTTCAGTATAACAATGCCTTCAGGGTGTTGATGGGGCTGCGTCGCTATTGTAGTGCATCAGCGATGTTTGCAGAATCACATGTAGATGGATATTATGCCATAATTAGAAAAAGAGCAGCATCCTTGATGCGCAGAGTGAGGGACAGTCCTAACAGCTACCTGAAGGTCATTGCTTAACACATTGAGAGTCCTATCTGGAAACACTGGATTAGCCTACATATAGGATAATTGTTATAGTTTGTTTTTGTATGTGTGTATTACTAACAGTTCATAAGTTTCATTGTATTACTAACACTCTATGGACAACCAAGTCTGAAATAAAGTAAAAGAAAAAAAAAAAAAACGACTGTCAAAGATCTACGGATGACAGTTCGCTAACAAATATCTCGTTGTTACTAACAGACAGTCAAGTGTAAGTCACAAATTAAGAATTTGAAGATGCCAATCCATATTATAACAAAAAAGAGTTGATACCAGCTATCGTAACATCCCTACTACTGATTTCCTTTAGATACTCGTAACGCTTCTCTTGCTTCTTAATTGTGATCTATTGAATTTATCTTATCGACATAACTGAGCTTCTTTCAAGGAAATTACGGGTAAGGGATAGTCTCATCTTTTCCTTATCTACTTTTACAAATTCGAAATTGTGTTGGTAAAACTTTTGTATAATTTGGAAAGAGTTTTTAATTTTGCTTCAAAAAAGTCTTCATTTCAATGTCTTGTATACAGTACTTACTCAAAAGTTTTCACCTAAGTTCGAGTCATAAGTTGTTTCTTGCGGTTCTGACACTGGCTGTGTTTACTAGGAAGCTAGCACAATCTGTGGCCTCTATGCATACGGTTAACCACAATATCGTACCTGTCGCAGCCGCTACTAACAGTTCTCGTACGAAATTCGAAGTTTGTTCGAAAATGGAATTGAAATTGGGTTTTGAAAATTGACAGTTATTAAAAGAAAGATGGCCGCTTTGTTGTGATGGTTGGTGCAGGTGGTAATTTGTGGTGACTTATTACTAGTGTTTTTGGGTTGTATCAAGTGTTTGGATGAAATAGTTATAAGGAAAGTAAAATAGGATTAATCTGCTAATATTATCAGGTTTATCTACTCTTCTTTGATTAAATCGACACGTTGCAGTAGAGAATGTCAGATAAAAATTGAGAAATGTAACATAAATTGGATTTTAAGCATACCTATGAGACTTGCAGATTAAAATAATACATATTTAAATAGTTTACTGCAAATAAATTTGTAACATAATAGCAGTTCGCACATAAAAACTCTACAAACAGAAAAAGGGATAAAGATACCGGACACAGCATTTTCCTAACAAAAAAAAAACATATTTAAAAACTCTGTAATCTTCATAAATTAAATGAGATCCCAATAATTACGATAAGTAGTAGGGGCTGCTGGCAAAGCCACTTTCATAGCGGCAATAAAAAGTTTTCATTGGCCCCAGTCAACTCCGACGGAGGTTTAACTTAAACTTAAGTTTATCTCGGTTTTATGACCAAACGGTATAAACATGCAGGTGTGTTGCAAAATCCACATATTTCTACGAAAAAAGAAATCTAAATTAAAGTTGTAAAAGTCAGAGAAAATGTTAATTCGTGAAATGTTGTGTCATTAACTTAACTAAGTTAAATCGTAATATAAGTAGGTACAATGTTGGTCATGCATTACAGTGTTAAAATAGCAATAAAAATTAATATATTATTTTTATTTGATTACCTTGTAGATAATGATAATTTTTCCATAAAAACATAGGCCGTTTAATTAAATGTATTTTTCTATTCCATTGTTGTTTCTGGCCACTTAAGTTGCATTTACGATACAGCGCGTTTTGTCATAAGTAATTATTTCATTCACATAATTATCTGCAATTCTAGGTTATACTACGCCACTTTCTGAATAGGAGACACTACTATAGTTGCTTGTTATGTCGAGTAAAGTTTATTTTAGACACCGCAGTAAACTATCCTCGTCTTTTCATAAGTTAGGTAGGATATCTTGTTAACTACAAACACGAAATTCTATAGTAGATGAAAAGAGAGAAACAGTGTTTAGATTTTGGTGACATGTATGAATGTAGTACATTACTCGCAACAGGCTTGCGTGTATGACCATAAATGAACGAAAACGAAGCAAAATGAGTTCTGTAGTTTCTGCCTACCCCATGGGCAAAATATATGTATGTATGAATATTACTCAAAATTGGTTATTTTTTGTAAAGACATCGATATACATATATTTTTTTTTTTACAAGTTATAGATATACAATCGTATTTATTATATGACGTTATTATAACTATTTTCATACGAAAACAAATCAAAGAAATCATTGCGAAAAACCTGTAATAAATAGCGGTGTATATGTAATAATTGCACATAAATAATAATATAATATAATGCAATTTATTTCCATTGTTCTATTTCCTGTACCTATTGCGTATAACTTTATGCCATATTTTAAGTGAATTTTTACTAGAACTGACATAATTAAGTCGTTATTTGTTTTTATTAGATTGCAATTTGATTAATTGAGTACAATTATTGTTACGTTTTTTGTTCAATTTGTAAAGTAATTAATTTGAGTGGAGAATTGTTTGACGTTGTGCATTGAGCTAGTTTTTGTTTGTGAATTATTTTATTTAACAGGTTTAACTGCTGCAAAATATTTTTTAGTCTTTTGGATTTCGTTATCAGTTTTGGCCTTAGTTTCAGTAGTTTCAGCGTAATGTATAGGTACAGACAGCTTGTCAGTATGTGGAGCCTGTCACGTTTTAAAATATTACATTGCTGTAACATTGAAGTTTTTACGACTATTCAGAACGATACTTCTCCTAGCTTTTCTGTCTAATCTGAATTTAAATCACCTTGAATTGTCCAAAAGTAAAGTTGTTTTTGCTGACGATCACTTTGCCTTTTGTTATGTTTCTTTGCAAAGTATATCAAAATAAGAGGCCAAAGGGTATTTTCATCCAGAAACTTTGAAACTTGCTTGATAAATTATATTAAAGACTAGCCTCCCCCCACGGTTTCACTCGCATGAGTCTCGATCCCATGGTAATATCGGGATAAAAAGTATACTATGTCCTAACCCAGGACATGGTCTACCTATGTGCCAAATTACATCTAAATCCGTTAAGCCGTTTTAACGTGAAAGCGTAACAAACAAACAAACATACAAAAAATCTAATCTTTTTTCTATAAAATGTTATTAATAATTTAGAAAATAATTAGAAACTACTGTTTCCTATGGAGAATATTGATCTGGAGTGCTTATCACTCATAGTCATAATATTTGTTTTGAAACATGAAAGGAACTAATTATTTCCAACACTTAACGGTAACTGCACACAGCACAAAAATATCCATACGAAGCTCTGCAATAACTTTATATACTTTCTCCACATAAGGCAAAATAAATATCGTAGAAAATAAAACATTACCCTACATCCATTTATCAGTAGATACTTCGCGCGAAGGCGTGTCCCTATCATGGACGATTATGTCGGGAATCGAGAAACAAATATAAAATAACCTTTCTATTATGGTCTGTATAATCTACAGCACTGTGGTTAAGGTTCATAAATGCATGTCACAAAGGCAAAGTTAAGTTGGTCGTTGTAATGTTACTGCGCAAACGGGTGGAGCGTGGCGACTTGACAGGTATTAATGACTCCTAACTATGGCAAAGGTATTATATTATTCAGCCTTTGTATGCTAGCTTTTGTTTATGGTTAGGTACATCATTAGCTCTGTGGTTACCATTTGTTGTTTAATAATTAGATATTTTTTTAGTTTTTTATTTGTCATGGTGGGAAAAAATAATAAGTTCTCATTTTCACAAGCAATTGTTTTTCATGTGTGTCATTTGTGTGCAGCGTGATTGTAAGTTTACGTTATTCATTTTTAGATATACCTAGAATATTTTTATTTTTTCACTTCATAATTCCGATAAAACTGCAATTCTCCGGGTAATTGCGTAACACATATAAAATGGCAATCGACCGCCATGCCTTTCATTTTGGAAGTTCAGCCACTTTCATTACGTTATTTACGTTGTTAAGTAGATGGATTTTTAACAACTATGAAGCAATAGATGGCAAAATTAAAGGCATTAAATGATAAATAAATGATAAATGATTTATTTCTGCAAGTAGGTTTGTACAAACACTTTTACACGTCAATCATATTTTAAAAACTAGATGAGGTCGGCGTTTCCTATCTGACTACTCTGAGAAGAAAGGCCGAAACAAACTCAGAGGTCACAGTCTCTTTTAAAGTCCAGACATAATCTTGGTCAGATCATGTGAAGACGATGTAGATTGATGTCTGAAATGGTCTTTTGAGGAAATAACCATTCAGATTGAGAAGACCTGTCCAGTCAGTGCACGCATTTGTCAGTTATCGTG
Source organism: Xanthia togata (assembly GCA_963853775.1). Lineage (NCBI taxonomy): Eukaryota > Metazoa > Arthropoda > Insecta > Lepidoptera > Noctuidae > Xanthia > Xanthia togata. The sequence goes on from OY970791.1 coordinate 23,611,001, forward strand.
CAGCTCAACTCAGAATTTAAGGAGCTCAACTCATTGCAATCGCTATTGCAGTATGTGATACACATTTACAACATTGATTTCAAACGTTTGCCAACAAATACAGTCCTTAAAACGCATGACGTCTGACACCCGCCATTTGCGCATGGCAGAAAAAAATAATAATTTCAAGTCATTATGGTTTCGTGCTGAAACTGTTTAATTTAACACTACAGATAAACAATTGGTCATGCAGAAGGAGCCATAATTTATGCCTCAGAATCTCATTATGATTTTTTATTGCCGTATAAACGTGACGGAAAATTAATATTCCGTTTTTATTTTTTAATTACGGTCGCCATCTTGGAGCGTCCGTCATGCCTCTTTTTTACAGCTGTTTAACGAATTCTTTATCATTGTCAATGGGTGGTTTTGTTATTGAAACATACGTAGATCAGTTTAAATGCTACTAATTATCATAGTTTAATATGTATAGTCTATCTCGTAGTTGCTTTACGACTCTGAGATTTAACCATAGACATAGAGAATGGACTCTGTGTTAGCCTCACAAGTGACCACTCTCTAGAAAGAGACAAAGCGACTGTGCGGCCAATACTAGTTCTACTAAAGATACAACTACTTTATTTATTTATTTATTGGATCTCCAACAGAAGCTACACAATTTCATGCAAGCTTACATTCTAAGAATAGGTAGTTCTCTTATAATCTAGGTAGATACATTAAGTTTGACAAACCGAAAATAATGATAATATTAAAAATAAAACTAATTCTAATACTGGCTGCACATTCGCTTTCTCTCTCGTACTTTTCGATCTGTATTCACTGCACAATTACTGTATACGAAACGCGAAGTCTATGGTTTTAACGATTTGTACCTACGTCATAAATTGACAAGCTCTATGAGTCTATTTGTCTATGTGTAATTGTGTAGGTACAGCTTCATCATCATCATCATCATCATTTCAGCCATAGGACGTCCACTGCTGAACATAGGCCTCCCCCAATGATTTCCAAATCGGCCGGTTGGAAGCGATCTGCATCCAGCGGCTTCCTGCGACCTTTATTAGGTCGTCTGTCCACAAGGTGGACAGGTACAGCTTACATCCTACTAATTACTTAACAGTCTATTATAAATATACTCTATAAATTGATGATTCCTGTTCTTCAGGGTACCATTTTTTAATTAGATCCGTTTCTAATTTAGCTAGAAATGAACCAGAATCATCATCTAATCAATATAATTATAATTCTAAATAAATAATGTGATAATTTTATTAATAATGTTTTAATCTGGACAACTCAGTCTATGATCTGTCTTCATTGGTTCGTAACAGTCTTACAATAATAAAAGCTTATGAAAACATTACTGGTATTATTTATATTTAAATAGTTATTTTTATTACCTTTTAGGTACCACCGAAGAAATTCATATCTATACACGCACCGTAAGGACTATTTCTGCTTGCAGCGCTCGGCCGCTATAGAACCGGGGCGGTAACAGATGTGGTCATCGTGTTCACGGGATTTTGTTTTCAAACTGCAGATATGAAAATTTGTTATCGGTATTACCTACTGTCTTTGATAGTATCTACGTACCAATAATAAATTTTCATAGGTCACATTAATGTGAGAAAATATTGTGACACATGCACTTTAACCATCTGTCAATTATTAATTATTTGTATAATTATTCAAATAAAATATGATGTGAACGTTAATTTATGCGTGCCCACAGCAGGATATAACTAGTTAATAAATAAAATAAACATTTCTGGAGTCAGAAGCCCACTTGTTAAGCTATAAAATAAGGAAAATAATCTTGAGTGCGATTAACGTGTTGAATAATCTAATAAAAATGTCTTATTTTCAACACTTAACAGTATATCCCACAGTAAATAATGTTTTTATTATTTGACATTCATTTCTATAGAACTTTATTCATTCGTGTTACCCAGTAACTGGGTTGTGGAGGTCAGATAAGCAGTAGCTCCATGTAAGATACTGGGGTTCATCTGCATCCGGTTAGACTTGACTGACCTCAACATATTTGGGAAAAAAGCTAGGCAGATTAAATTGTACTCATTCAACTTTACCTGTCTTAAACAAGATGTAACTTATGTCATCATTCATCAATCAACAAATATACCATAATAAATCAATTTGTAACAATATCCACGACTGAACACTGTGTCCCAAAATACAAGCGAAAGCTTAGTTTGGGAACCAGTATCACCAACTCCTGCGATGAATGTACCTTTATAATTAGAAGTAATAATATTGTGAATGATTTTCTGGTTCCAATAAACAACTTTTTTTTTCAATGTTCACAACACAAGAAAACAAAAACTACAGCAACGGTGTTTTTTTGTTGAACAAAAAGAAGTTCTAATCTAAAGTAATTTCTAATAAGAATTTACCTTGTCTTTTACAGTTTCATTTTGTTCTCAGCGTAGAATGCAGTGATAGCCTAGTGGTGTGACCGTCAGACTGACAAGTCGTAGGTCTCGAGTTCGAACCCAAGGCACGCACCTCTGACTTTTCGGATTCATGTGCGTACTATATAATTATCAATTGCTCAAAAAACGGTGAAGGAAAACATCGTGAGGAAACCGGCATGCCTGAGAGATATTTCTCGACGGCATGTGAAGCCAAGTCAGAGGCCCATGGGCGGCTTTAAAACTCTGACACCAGGTTGGTTTACCAACCACACGAAAAGAAGAAGCGTAGAATATTCTAACACCCGGTTTTTAAATTGAGAACTAAAAGTAGAGAGCTTGTCAAAGTCTACATTAACGTTACGAAAAATCACTATAGTACGGAACGAACTTACTGCAAAGTAGCGTAGGTACCATCGAAGAAGTTCATATCTATACACCGTTAGGACCATTTCTGCTTGCAGCACTCGGCCGCTATAGAACCGGGGCAGTAACAGATGTGGTCATCGTGTCCACGGGATTTTGGTTTCAAATTGCTTAGATATGAAGTTCTCCTACCTACCGACACCCTTACCGTTCGACGACTGAGCAATAAAAAGACCAACCACCAACTTTTTGCAGTATTATTTTAATCTTACTTGTGCGTGGGAAAGAAATGGAGCTAGACGTATAACTAACTGTATAGACAGCTCCACTTCTTTCTCGCACTGAAGTAACATTAAAATAAGAGGTGGTGGTTAGCCCCCTGTACTCGATCGAGCGCAGTGATTCCTTTCCTTCAATGTAGCCCGTAATATGCAAAAAACTTAAGACATTTTGAATTTCGTGCGCTTCTGAAGGTGGGCAACGTCGAAAATAGATGTCAAATATCTCGCTGTTTTGATTAATTTGGCAATATATTGCTGTATGGGAATATGAAACATGGCTAGAATACTTATTAATAATGAATTGCAATTATTATAACACTGCATTTGATGTTGTAACTGTTTTAGAAGAAAAAAAAACGCATTTGGAAAGTTTCCAAATACATTTTAAAATAAATAATCGGTGTTACGATATTAGGTAATTATTACATTTCATAATCAATAGTTCACTAGTTAGCCACAAATTTCATATTTCCATACAGTACCTAATATTGCCAAATTAATCAAAACAGGTATATATTTGACAGCTACTTGCGACGTTGCCAACTTTTAGGATGCGCTCCTAAGTTATTCCAAAGTAGAGTTTGACAAGTTCTCACATTCACATTCAAATTCAGAATTTAGGAACCGGGTGTAAGTTAATTTTATATCATTTGATAAATTAACTGTAGCGGCACATAAATAATATGAAATGTTTCTTAGCCACACTACAGTAGGTACTCTAGATAAACATCTAAACAAAGCCTTTTGTATAGGCCATAAGCCGATATCCATATTGTTTCATTGTGAACATACCACTTAGCAATAAAGCATCAATATAAAATAAAATAAAAACAGTATCCTCACGATATAAATCTGTTTGAAGGCGTGGCTTCTGTGATGCGAGGGCCAACTCCCGCTGATTTAGTGGCCACAAGCAACATTAATCATTCGACGCAGAGTATCCAATATTTTGGGCGGTATCACACTTTGAAACAAGAAATATGTACAAAGAAATGTGTATAACAGCTTAAAGTTGCACAAAATTAAAGTCTAAAAAAATAATTTGCGTGCGCAACACCGTGCACGGGATAGAAGTGACACTTCTTAAAAAGAATACAGACAGAGATAGTTATGTCTTTCTTCTCTCTCATGTAACGAAATGTGTTTAAACGTCACGCGTCCTTGAAATTTCACTCTCAATTATCGTCAAATTTTAACTGTCGAATCTCCGCCTAAGAAGTGTAGGTATGTAATAGGTACACTTCTTCAAAAAACCTTTCAATTCTTAATAAACACAGTTTACATCTGTGAAGGTAGGAAGGAAGGGTTAATTAAATGTCACTGTCATTTTGTTTAAAAAAAACATAGGTAGGCTAAGAAAACTTAAAAAAAAACATGAAAGCATTGAATGGGTTATTTTTAATCATATTTATAAGCGATTCTTTAAATAGTTACAGGTAGTAAAAGTGTTGTGAATATGTATTTAAATAAATATTTATTATCACGTTGAAGAAATTATAATAACAGTTTGTCATTTTTAGGTTAGGCTCATTTTAAACGACCCTTTTTATTGCACTACCCTTTAAAGTTTTATGGATGCAATAACAATAAATCATATCATAATCATATAAGCTGAGTTTGTAAGAAATACTTAAATTCTCGTGAAATAAACAGGAAAATGATTTAAGACCGACGTCAAACAAAATTAATATTTGAGCTGATTAATTTGGAGCTTAGGTACCTATAGTTTAACTTGCATAATTATTTATAAATTTTTTTACGTAACAAAAAGTATTTGTTGAGACTCGCACAGACGATCAGAAATTAAACTAAAACACACTCATAGAAACATTAATAAAATAAAAAAACAATAAAAATAAAAGTAAAATTTAAATAAAAATAGGATGATGACCTACACTAGACAGCCCGCTTATCTGACCTAAATTGTTTTCTGCCTTCTTAATTTGTGTTACCGTTTTTCTCATAATCCTATGCCATTAACATATAATTAAACGTACCTACATTTTGCGTTTAAAAAAAAAAACCTTGCCTGGTAAAACCATAGGGAGTAGGTACCTACGAGGTAGGTATTAATAGTCTTTAAATTATACCTACACAGTAACACAAGATAAGTTAACTACACAACCTATACACAGTCGTCTAACGTCTAATCTAACCACAACCTACCCTAATATTTAAGTCGCAAGACCAATACCTATACCTAGGCTTAATAATGTCTGTAACGACGGGCATAGATCCCCAGTTTGAAATGACAATGATCAATGACACGTAGTTTGTCAATAACTTTTTGACAGTTCAGCAAAGTGACATAAAGCCGGGAGGTGTGCCTATCCAGACACTACAACAAGCCTTGTGCCAGGCAATTAGAATCCAATTTCCAGAGGTGACAACGACAACGTCGCCCATTACTTCGTAGCTTCTTCTACGTAGCAGACAATTATTATCCTCTTGTCTATGACAACTAAATCTAATCTACCAACATCACCCGACAAACAAACCCAGAAACAATAAAATTAATCGCCTGACGTTTCGCACGTCCGGTCCGATATCGTCGGGCCTAACAACGGCCCATTGAGCCGAAACAATCGGCGCACACACTAAATGCGTTTACATTGTCCCGTACAGCCGGGCTACGTGACCAAAGGCAGAACTACGCAGGAAGTGGACGGTGGCCGATAACGATATCACACTTAGTGGCCACTCTGTGTCGGTGTAAACAAGGCTTAGTACTGGCTGGTCGCGTTCGAGGGTTCTAAATTTAAAATTAGTTTGGCAGAGGAATGAGGTTTTAGTTCATAGAAATCATGGATGATGGAATATGTGATTTGTTAATTCAAGTACTGGTTTGGAACTCCTGGTGCAAAAAATCCAACTGCAAAAACACTTCGCTGCTGATGTCTGAATCTTCTGAAGAGTTTTTAATAACGTTATTCTATCATTGTCGGCATTTAATTAAGAGTAATATTGTGGAGAAAATAAACTATTTTTTATTTATTTATTTATTTTATATTATTTTGACCTTGCATGATGGTTTTCATGGAAAGTCGGTTGTTTAGTGCATCATTCTGTTTGCATGTAGGTATACCTAGGTACTGAAAGACTATAATTTCTTACTTCCTATTTTAAACTCAACGCCAGCACTAAAATCTAGCCATAAAACAAAATATATTTCACAGACGTTCACAGTAAATATTTATTGACCAATTACGAATCAGCGATTATCGGGCGCTGCGTCCTGATTGGTCGGTAGAACTTTCTAAAGTCGTGTTCAGGTGGCTGTAACTCTACATTGTATTCAAGAATTATGTCTTTGAATTATTTACGCCATGAAAACAACATAAAGGAGGATGGAAGGTCATGTTTATAACGAATAGATTAGATATAAAGATAATGGAGACGTGATGCATGCTGTGAAGAGTGAGGAATTTTTCCATCCAATAATGGCTCTCGCTACACACTGGTATCTAACTAGAATAATTTACTAGAATATTGATCCGGTGAAATTTGATCTTAATGCTTAGGTTTCCTAATATACTCTGAAGGTTTCCTGAACGGTCACACAATAACGGAACCTGTCCAAATACAGAAGGTTTTTGACACGTCAATGTCAAACTAAATTATAAATGCGAAAGTGAGTTCGTTTGTTACGCTTTCATGCTTAAACGGCTGAACTGATTTGGATGAAATTTGGCACATGAGCAGACTATGACCTGGGTTAGGACATAGGATACTTTTTTTTTATCTCGGTAAGAAATTTTACTAGTGCTAGTGACAATTAATACTAATATTAATATTTGATTTTCATGACGGCCGTTATGCTTAATTTATGACGGAACCGCTTTCCTTGGAAACCGTAGCTTAATTCATGTAAAGGCGCAAGGGCACATTATAACTCCATATAAAACTTTATGTTCGTCGATGTTGTTATACGTGCTACTCCGGTGTTGCATACTTATCTCCTTGGCAATCTTAACCAAGACTACAAATTATCTCTTACTGTAGTACCTACCTATTAATTAAAATATTTTCCTCTATTAACACTGGAGGAGTGAAGTTCTTACTTAAGTGATAATTATTTTTACATTTATTGACATTTTTTAAGTTTATTTATTTGGGATCTCCAACAAAGGATACAACTACACATAGGTACACAATATAAATTACAATTATAAAAACAGTTATTTTACGTGTGCTCCTCAATTATAGCAGACCATAGCATGCACACATAACTAGGTGTAAACAGGAGAAAAATAAAAATAGAGAAAATAAATGATGCAGTTAAAAAAAAAACAAAGAAAAATAAACATAAATCAAAATGGAGCATTCAAATTACAATTGATTATTATAATAATTATTATTTCACATTTACTAGGTATTGGAGGGGAGAAAAATAGTTACATACCCACTTAGTTATTTTACGTTATTAAACGTACCTAATGCGTGCCTAATGATCCTTTGGCACTAAGAGCAGTTTCCTATATCTACCTTAATAGTTGTTTTTTTTGCTTTGATGGAGTATAGGAATGTTTAGAATGTATTTTTAAAAAGCTTGTAAAAAGCTTACTTTGTTGCATATTTGCTTAGAATCTTGCAAATTTTAATACCAATTTCTTGTTTTCGAATAGTTCCAAAGGACACTAGGCGAAATTACCTATTTGAGAAGTGGTCTGTGAACCAATAATTTTAAAGGTTTTTTTTTTAAATTAGGTATCTTCTTTTCTGAACTGCCAGTTATGAGTTTTTTTTTACAAGAAAATAGCGAAAGATCACCGTTTCCTCATAACATTTATTTAACTAGCAAAATGAATGAATTCAAACTAAGTAGAATCTCGAAACAATTACTTATGTTGTAAAACTGTTGATAATGGGGTGGGAATGGAGATCTTGTTTAATGTGGGTTGTGGATACAAAACAAGGGTGCTATAAAGTAATTTAATTAAGGCAGCATGGGAATTACTTTATACCTACCTAATCTTTTATTATCAACATCCGCTGCTTCAGTTAAATTGTGTGATGAATTAAGTATCTATCTGCCGATCAAGACATTCTTGCAATTGTGTTTTTCTTCATAGAAATAAGATAATGGATTTTTTGAAAGTATCTGCAAAAATATATACCTACCTACCTACATATACTTAGGTAGGTAGGTACCTACCTAATATAATTCCTGAAAATATAGATGTTATCTAAAATATTCTAAAGTTTTAAGTATGCAGTTTGTACACGATATTTTCTCTCACTATTTCTCATGTCTAGTCCTGCGTGACAAATTTTAAATAACGCGTGACTAAGAATAGGTAGTAGAAGCACAGCTTATCCTATAAACGAGGCAATTGAATCCAATTCAGTGCCATTACCATACTTAACCTAAAAATTAAAATAAATGCAATGCAATCGACTATTGTGTTTGATGCAACGTGAACGAAATCTTCAAGTTGTCCGAGCTTGCGTAGGCGTTAGAGAAAAAAAAGCGGTTCTATATTCAAAGTTAGTGGCTCGGCCAATCGCGTGGTCGGTAGGCGTGGCGGCGGCTTACGATTGGCCGTTGGCGAGGCGGGCGCAGCTAGTACTGATGGATCGCGCGATTATAACGTTAGTGACGTTAGTCGATGGTCTTCTAGCGTTGCGGACGCATGGTCGGTGAAGGGGCGCATCATGTCCGCATTCTTTTATTTTACCTAAATATGTATGGGATACTGAATAATCAAAATTAGGGAGCCGTAACAATGGTCATATTTTTTTTATATCGAGCCTACTTGATAAGTACAGCTTTTGACCGGATTAAAAAAAAAAAAAAATATAAATTAAATTAACATCGTTAAAAATAATTAGGTAGATATTAAAAGTGAACATAAACTACATTCAAACTTTTGTTTCAGCTGTAATTTTAATTTTTCTTACTTTAATTAATTAAAATTACAGCTGCAACAATAAGTTTATAAATATAGTGTATGGTCACTATTAATCAACATACCTAATCGTGTTGCACAACATATTATATCTAAGTATTTATTAGGTACCTAACTTACCTTCCTTGGACCAGCTTCGTTGCTCTAATACTTAGTAATAGATTGTTCTTATACAAGGAGCTAAAATTAACCATTATAAGGAGGTAGTTTTACTCCCGAGCTGTAAACAGAAACCGAGTTATATAATGGGTTTTTAGCGCCGTGTGTTACACTCTACTTTTCACTACGATTGCGAGAAAATAAAATAATCCAATACAATATTAAATAGTTTATTTTTATTAAAAGTTAAATGTACAATTCTGGATATGTAACGAGATGTATTTTCCCAGCAATTTAATTTCAGTCCTCTCTGAAGATGAATGTTGAGTTGTCTGCGGGGTAAACGTGGGAGATACACGAAGTTCCAGTTTTGAGGGTCCTTCGTTCGAATATTCTGAATAAAGAATCAGTTGAGTTGACTCATCCCTTGATGTCGATGGTCGTGGGCTAGTTGAGACTTGAGAGAATATTGATGCGTTCCGTGATACGCTGGGTGATATCAAATTAGTTTTGAATGGAGTTATATTGCCTTCCGCCACTTGATGGGATCTCCATCCACCGTGGCGATAAAATAATAATGGTCAACAAATCTACAGTCCACTAAGCCTACAGCGTTCTCACATTCACAAAATAGAAAAGAATCTATATAAAGATAAATCAATTATTAAAAATAAAAACATATTTTAAACGAAATGACGTGATTCCTATTCACTTTAACAAATCTGAATAATTATCATGTCCACAAAAGCCATTAATAAAGAGTTGAAATTAAATTGTAGGTATTTAATGTCAAATAATAGCGTGATTATATCAAGGAACAATGTAAAAATAAAAATTAAAAATATAAACATGGTAAGTACCTAATTTGCGAGCAGTTAAGTAGGTAATAAATAGACTTACATAATTTGCCGTTAATGAGCTACCAGGGAAGCCACATGTGCAGAAGGAATTATTGCCAAACTTCCTTGTCTTCAACGTTGGTTGGTAAGTTTAAAAGGGTTTAGGGTTAAAATTCGAAAAGATGTGACATACTTAATATGTCTTCGAATTTTGGTTTTAGGACATGCCGGTTTCCTCGCTATGTTTTCCTTCACTGTTCTCTCAAGTTACCTATCTCTCGATTTCACTAGACAAAAATAGTATCATAAATCACTTAACAAGGTGCTACTTCTTACTTAAAAAATCGTCCCGTAAAATGCGAAATATAAAGTTATGATAGTGCTGTACCTTTGACATCGGCTATAAAGATGTCATAGCCGACCCCGGCTAGCCTCCGCTTTTATTTGACAGGCTATTGATGTTTATCAACGGCTTTAACTTAGCCAAGTTATTCCTGGCTAACATTTTATTTTTTATGTGTAGGTACCTACCTACTTACAACTTTATTAGTATTACACACAAGAAGCTGAAAACAATGGTAAATGTCATTACTCTAAGTTGTATTGAAAAATGTGATATAATTTTTGGATACTTATAATTATTTAATAATGATCTATTTCCATGATTCATTAAGACAAAGGCTTTTGTGTCATTCATGTCATAGATTGGAAAACGGTAAATAAGAATGAAACAAACAGAAACCCTGACCTATCTATATGACTCACATGCAGACAGAACTCAAAAACATTCATTAAGAAGGAATCGTTCATAAATTGGCAACGTTTTATGACGAATGTCATCACTTCATCAGTTTAACATAACTCTCTAGCTAGTTGCTTACTCAACTAGATTCGAAATTCGAATACAGTTACTTATCAGGTCTTGGCGGCAAACGGCATTGGGTCCGTAATGGCGGATCGTAAAGTTGACATAAACGTCCGGGCCCGCACTGCGGCGCTGCTGCATTTTGAACTTACGTCAATTGTATCTATCCCAAGTTTAGTGCATAGGTTTTATTGTGAAGTATAAACCATGGTCAGAACGCTGAGAACCGTGTGTTGTGACTTGGTTAGAAACTGTCAGAAGAAGCTGTCATCACATAAGTCCATCTGTCACTTGATACTTAGACGATTAGCCTCTGACTTGGCTTCACATGCCGGTTTCCTCACGAAACGGTGAACATCTTTGATTGTTTAGGTACTTATGTAGAGATGGAAAATTATGATAGTTGTAGTAGCCTATAAAGGAAGTTTAGGTAACATACCTCCGACAGTGGCAATGGCGTTTTATACACAGATCATACAAATAAATATTGTGATACATATGCATATTGTACAGGTTCCTTGTTCTGATCATAAAGTGGTAATACTTGGTCGGTCGGTTTTGATTATAAACTCCCATCTTATGGTGGTAAACTGATTACGCGTCATTACTAATATTTTTGACTGCTTTGATAGTTTTTGCCAGAAGATAATCGAATATCTACCATGTTCATCACGAAGGACCAACTCTGGAGAGCTCCCGAGATATTATCTAATCTAAACTAATATTAAAAAAGGAAATTATTTTTTAATGTTTGTTTGTTACGCTTTCACGCTAAAACGGCTGAACGGATTTGGATGAAATTTGGCACATGGGTAGACCATGACGTGGGTTAGGACATAGTACGATACCTACTTTTTATCCCGATATTCAAACGGGAAGGAGACATTTATGTGAAACTGCGGGGTGCACCTACTGTTTTAGTATAGTGTTAAAAGCTACAATTTGCTATTTCACACAATCATTCAATGCAAAAAAGCAAACTAAACTACACCACTCAATGCCAAATGAATCACCACAGCCTTAAAATCGATTTAAAACCCATAGCGAAACGTAGTAGCAATCGGCACAAAGCAGCAAATAACGTCGTAAGTAGCAATACGACTATTTTACACGTCGCCGAACATTACAGCACTATTCCCGCACGAGGTTAAAAGCATGACGAAGTGTGTCCAAGTGTCTCTACCACCTTTGAATAGGTTTTTTATAGTCGACGGAGCTGTCAGCACAAAGGGAAGTCGTAAAGCCGAAGTGTCTGCATGATGCACGACCTTCTGACATATAGTTTATGGTTGCTAGTGACGTGCCGCTGCGATTATTCTTAATCCTTAGTTTATGGTTAGTCGATTGTCTCCTTCATGTCAATTGGCGATTTTGTTAGGTTTGTTTCGGTGATAAAGTTTTTAAATACGTTGTTGTATTTTTCGTATGGTATTTAGTTCCGGGTTGTAACTGGACTGTTTTGTTACTTGTTGTTTAATCTTCTTGAATATGTTTAATGTCTTCTCAGACTGGTTTTTGAGTTTGTGTGACTTTTATGGAAGAACTAGCTTCTGCCCGCGACTTGGTGCGTGTGAAATTGGTTGTTTTAACATAAAATATGTCCCCGGCGCTACCGCGTCGCCTCGCAACGTCTCGCATCGTCCGCCCGTGCTGTTAATAGGGATGATGCCTGGGTCAAAAAAAAGAAATTCTATTTAGTCCGCCAGTCAGATAATAAAAAAATATTAGACACGTATTTTTTGCTTTATCATATTAATAATAAATGACTTAGATACAACGCATTAAATTTGGGGAGTGGGGGTTGATACGTCACAAGTAGGTATGTATAAAATCTACATACAAGTGACGTATGGCACATTATACCTCAATGTAGGTATCGCCGTAATCTTTTGATACCGTAAAAAAAGAAAAAATACGTGTATGTTATTTTTTCATAATCTACATTAGGTACGGACAAAAAACATTTTTTTAGTCATCATCCCTATTCTTCTTCGCTTAGCGTTTGTTTGCTCAGCTCCTACGGGTCGTGGCGTGATGTTAAATTGCCTATAACCCTCTAGAATACATATATTTAAATTCTTCAAGAATTGGGATATTAAATTTATTAAAAAAAAAAAAAAAAAACAACTGGTAGTTAAAGAGATAAGCGCGTTCAAACAAACAAACTCTCCAACTTTATTATTACTAGGTACAGAATAGTATAAAATAACACAAATCCAGAACCTACTGATTGAGAGTGGACACACACACCACACAGGTTTTTTTCCCTAGCGCAGGAGGCAGGGCTTCACTTTATTTCTACACATCTTATAGGCCATAAAATAATTTATTTTATTTATTATTTAAAAACATTAATTAATACGTATGTGAATTAAAGGCTCACGCAGACAAGCGCGACGCGACTCTAGTACTCGAACAATTTCTTTAAAAACTTCATGGAAATTGTTCCACTTACCAGAATTGCGTCACACAATCGCGTCGCGCCTGTCTGCGGGTTTATTTATTTATTTATACTTCAAGCACAAAAATGTACAGAGGCGGGTTTCTTTAATTCAACCAATCGTTATGCCGCTAACTATTCATATCTGATTTGCCAACTGGCTCTCGACCCTGGGCAGCAAGAAGACTTTCATAATGGCAAAAATCCAAAAAAAAAGACAACTTTTCAAACAAAGTTTAAGTACATACTCTTAAGTCTAGTGTATAGACCACTAGACTAGACTATACACTAGACTTACTGCTGAGCATGAGGTCCTGGGTTCGATGCCCGGGTCGGGCAAAGTGTTATTGGGTTTTTCTATCATGAATTTCTCAGTAGCAGCCCGGAGTCTGGATTTGTGCCCGGTTGATGGCAATAGGCTCGCCCCCTATTACATGGGACTTAAACATAACTGGCGAAATGTGGGTGTACTATAGGTACACCTCTGCCTAACCCTTCGTGGATTACAGGCGTGATGTTATGTTATGTTTAAGTACTCTACCTAATCTACTTTAGTAACGACCCCAAATAAAATGCCAAATTAATGTTATTGCCTATAGTTAGCACATAAACTATGCAAATGGTTCGGCAGTACTTATCAAAATTTTATTAGTATATAAGTTTACTATTTATTAATCTATTGTAAGGTAGCTTCACAGCTGACAGTAGGAATTATAACATTATTATTATTCTAATCATTACGCCAATTACGAAGTACACAGAAAAATATGAAATAGGTACAGAAAGTGACATAATTACATACTACTTTTAAGTACTTTGACATTTCTCGGGAGCCTGGGGTGGGGTCCCGGACCTTTAGAACGCGTACGAGGGGCCGAAGCCAACCCGCAGACGCCCGTTAGACGTTAAGTACTTATTATTACTCTCATGTATACTCAAAATTTCTCTCTCACACACACACAAACACACACGCACACACACCCCAAATCACGCGCGCACACACACTCGTAAAAATTGATTGCAATTTGGTTTTTTTCTTTTTGTTTTATTTTTTTCCTTTCTGTTTCTCAATATGTATACATACCTACCTGTTTATGCTCGTACGTTTATAATGTAAGGGAAGAGGGGAACCTTCAACTACAGGCATTTTCTATGCCTAAATGGAGACTCCTTGATAGGCAATGTAAGCCAAACGAGATATACCTACCTATGTATGAATGAAATAAACTTTTTTTTATTTTTTTTTATTACTTTATGTTTTACATTGACCTAATACGACCGTCTGATTTAAACGTGATTTACATGCAAAGATAATCGTTTTTAGGGTTCCGTATCCAAACGGTACCAACGGGAACCTATTGCTAATAAATATTTTCAATGCAGTAAAAAATAATGAACGGTTATAAATCTAATAACCTTTCCTTACTTCTATAAAAAGCGACACGAATGGTTCCGTGAGGGACTCGTGGCTAAGTAATAACAGCCGCACGGGTCGATCGATCGGATTAAGCTACGCTAGCCGCGGTTGGTTCGTGGATGGGTGACTAAATTTACATACCGAGACTCCTCCGTGCCTCCGAATGCACGTTAAGCTGTTGGTCGCGGCTGTCATCTTTGGCAGTCGTTACGTGTTGTCAGAAGATAGATATAGATAGAATACTCTATTGTACACCATAAGTACAAATTACAGACATAAATTTAGAAATTTTACATAGGGTGACACAATGGGCGGTCTTATCGCTTAAAGCGATCTTTTACAGACAACCTTTGTTTGGATTAATGGTAACAGGAGAGACAATACTGCAGGTTACATATACAATAAATACATACGTACATAAAGAAAAAACTCCCCGAAAACCCGAAAGTCTGACCAAGGGGTATCGTATTACCCAGTAACTGGGTTGTGGGGGTCTGATAGGCAGTCGCTCCATGTAAAATACTGGTATTCAGCTGCATCCGGTTAGACTGGAAGCCGACCCCAACATAGTTATACATACTTTCTTTTAACATAGTAACTAAATAGTTCACTCTGTGAAAAATTTCAACTGTCTACCTATTACGGTTCATGAGATACAGCCCGTTAATAGACAGACGGGGCGACTCACTAATAGGGTTGCGTTTGGCACCCATCGGCTACGGAATCGTAAAAAGAATAATGAATAGGTCTTAGCTTTTTATAAATTCCATGCTCCGCGATCTGAGATTCTAACGGCTCTATCAATTGATCTGACGACTGGGCAGACCGTGGCAAAGGTGTTGTGACAATCTTACCTTGCGTAGCCAACGTGGGCAGAGATCGCACAAAATAAAGAGGTTTGGACGGAAAAGGAAAAAAAGGAAAGGGGGTTCTTTGCCCAGCAGAAACCTTATGGAACCTCTTTGAACAAACACAATTGTGAGGTAACCTAACCTAAACTTTTTTTTTTATGACGGTGGGGAAATCCTCGTCGATGTTCTCCGGCTTGGGGAGGGCGGAGGGGTCTGTCAGACTCTTACTGACTAAAACCACTCCGGTGTTCCGTCTCACACTTGCACCGGGGATCACGGGATCGAATGCGACTTCCGCGATCCCCGGCTAGCTAAACTCCCCCCTTACATCATAAAGAGGCGCGCGTGGAACACTACGCGCCACCATCTCGGGTCCTAAGGAGTATGGGACAATGGATTTCCCCAGATCCGTCCGCCGAAGCCCGGTGCGTCTGCTGCGGATCGGATTAGCGGAAGCAATCTCCCGCTCCCTTTCCGACGGTTTCGCAGAAGGATACCACCGTGTCCCAGGACTCGTCGCTGCCGACCATCGAGTCGACAACAACCTAACCTTTTATTTAATACCTACTGGTCTTGGTTGGTCATTCATTCTCTGAATTCCTCGGCACTTCAATCCTCTGTCGTCTAGACTGTTTATTTATATTATATTTCACAATAATACTTGTCACTATCATTATAAACAAAGTGTCACTTGTCACTAGAGTGCCACCATTGTTTACTTTGTCAGTACTTAGAAATCAGTAGCTTGGTCTCACGGTACTTTCGTTGTTTAAAAGTGTTGTATTAATATGTTCGTCAGATTCTTGCGCGGTGAAAGAATCTTTAAACAAATTTATTCTCTGTATGTCAGTTAATCCTTTCGACAAAATAATATATTCCCAAAAAACAAATAGACTTCCAAATAATACGTTGCAGACCACAACCTGCGAAAAAGAAGTAGTAAAAGGTGCGCAATGGTGCCGATGCTCTTGTCACAAATGCCTCTAAACTAGACTAAAAAGCACCAGAATTTAGTTTACTCCTGTCAAACGATGATTTCCCATTCTGAAATAGACTAAAGTGGCACAACTTAACTATATTTTAGTTTGACAGCACTAAGATTGTACTGAGAATTTAATTTAGTGAAAATTTCAATTTTTCTATTCTGAATTTGACGTTTTTCACCTAAAATTTTAATTGTCTAACTAATTTTGACCATTTGCCACTGAAAATGGTGTGGAATATTATTAGTTGTCATGAACTAAATAGAATCATTTATTTTTTTCTAACTGAACAGACAACTGTGCTGCTGGGGAGTTTGATGCGCCACTTCTTCTTCCCAGCAAAAGCAGTAGGAAGTGGTGAAGGGTGGGCGTTTTGGGGGACTGTCTTATGTAATTTTGACGTTCGAAAAGTGCTGATTCTCAGCCTAGTTTGAACAAAAGACTTTTGAATTTTATTTTATTTTAATTCACACGAACATCTCGACTTCGGGTGCAAAAACAGTACTGTACTGGATTTTTTCCTTTTCTTTTGCTTATATCTCGAAAATGGTGTGTCCTATCTCAAAAATAATGAAAATTTCGACCCCCTTTATAAAACCCCTATACCCAACACGAGGAATTTTAGTGATAAGTAGTTTAGTTCGGTGTACAAGAGAATCGGCACCATTGTCCTTTAAAAATCAGTTCTGTTGTTGTCTATGGGACGTAAAATTATACCGTAATAACAACGTAACATGTAAGTGTGTAATATCACAGTCTCAAGTTTTCAAATGGAAGCATGTTACTTTTTAACAGCAAGAGAGAGAAAAAAAGAGGTTGTGTAGTCGCCGTAACGTAACTTGGCAAGGTTTTGTCGTATTGGGAGTAAGTTCGCGAACTTATAAGACACTTATTATAAGTCATTATTTTATGGTTAAAGCCAATGATATTATATTTAAAAGAGGTAGATATGTTATAAACGTTCAGCAAGTGGCACGTCAAAAGTTGGCTAATTAGCCACATTTTCTTCGTTTTGTCTCTTTTTCGCTCCCGATAATTACGACATGCCATCCTATTTCCACGTGTCATATAATAGTGTGACATAGTGCCGTTTTTGAAGATAGAATGTTAGGTAGGTAACCTATCTACGTCTTTTTACTTCTAATATCATTGGTTAAAGCCATAAGTCATTTATTTTGAACATGTCTGTTAAGAAAAACAAACGAAAATGAATTCCGCGCATCTACGATTTTTGCCAAGTTGGTACGACTGTAACACGCTTTTGTTTGAAAACTTGAGACTGTGATAAGTAGTCTGCTCCACCACTCCAGTCCGCCCCTGGCTGGAGGCTTTGAGTGTAGTAGCTTAAGGCAGCCACAGGACAGTCCGGTTAAGCAGTAACTACCTTAGTGGTATATCTGTGAGATGCCCTAGTTATTCCGATAGCCGCGGCGCTAGTGTCTATGTCATTGCAACAAATTGCATTTAAAAAAAATGTCATTCACAAAAAAAATCCGCCGGACTTTTTTGATGTTTTTTTAAGGTTTGAAAATAAATATAATTATGATATGGGAAAATTTCGACATAGACGAAAGCACTTCATTATCGTTTAAAGGTTTTAATCGTTACGGCATATTTCCAATCTGAATAAAATTACTTTAAACTATTTTATTATTTTCCATACAACTAATAAAAGCTCGTTCTTTTTTAAAAAAAAAAAGTTTTTTTTATTTATATGAAAACCTTTGTAAAAATATAGGATCACAATGTGCCACTTTGCCATATCAATGTCAACAGTCATTGCAGAGTTAAGAAATCATGTTTTAATTAGCAGCAAGCTGCTTTGTAATAATTAGTTAGCGTATGTAACGCTAACATGACATACGGTCATTGATGAGCTGTTATTACGACTTCTGAGGTAGTTAGTCATGTAAAAACATTAACACTGCGTGTGTGGTTATTGTGCCAAGTCATCTGTGATTTGTGTACACATCAGGGACTGAAAGCGGTTATGGTTAAAGGTTAAGATACCTCAAAAATATACCGGTACCGGTTTAAAATACAGGTTGAGCTATACCGATACCTTTAAAAATAAAGGTTGGGTTAAACCGTTATTTAACCTTTAAACACGATTTCGGTATCAAAAACATGCGAGACGGCGCGGCGTCGAACACTTTAGAACTTGTGTACCTATTTTGTAACAATCGGCAAGTGAACGACAGACAGAGTAGCGAGGCGGTGTGTCAAAGAAAACCCCTATTTATTAAGGTTTAGGTACTGCTACCGAAACATTTATAAAGGTTATAGTACTTCTACCAAAATATACCGGTATGCATATCCAACCTCAAAATTCCGCTACTGAAAAAATTAACGGTATCGAAATATTTCGGTAACCTTTATTTAACGGTATGAAGTCATACTGAAATTTATAGGTACCTTAATTTTTCGGTAATTCAGTCCCTGGTACACATATCTATTTACCTATACGCGTAGAAAACCAGATACTCATAGTGATAAACCGGCTATCTAATTGCGTAACAAATTTTTCGTAAATGATTATAACTAATCTGTTACATTTTGACAGTTCATCAACATTCATTGCGTTATTTACGTTGTGTGTAGATGTTTCTTTTCGAACTTATGAAGCAATCTGTTTAAAAGGGTGCGGATTTTAGCAATAATTTACTAACGGTACTCTTTCGTAAGTAACACTTGTAACAACGCAAATCGTGATGATAATTAAGGCTGTTTCTGGTGCCTATCGCCCTAAATGGTTATGTCAATCATTCAATTCAAAGTCATTTATTCAAACTAGGCTGAGAATCAGCACTTTTTGAGCGTCAAAATGACACAAGACAGTCCTCCAAAATGCCCGCACTTCACCATAAACTCCTCAGCTGATTTTTTTATAAATTGTTTTTTTTAAATATATATTTTCGGTTAATGAAACAAGTTACTAATGTTCTCTTTCTCTTCTTCTCCAGCGGTTTCCTTAGAAACCTTAGTCGAGAACTGTCACAAGCTGTTGGAGAAGTTCCACTACTCGTGGGAGATGATGCCCCTCGTCCTGGTGATCCTCAATTACGCGGGTAGCGACCTGGACGAGGCGTCGCGGAAAATTGACGAAGGTAAGTCTTAGAAATTGTAGTTTGCTATTGCAACTGAATTATTTATATTGTGTTGCGAAGCGATTGTTTTGAGATATAGGCCTGAGTTGCAGTAGTGCTGAAAAGATATTAATGTTAGTGAACAAGATTTTTCAGCTAAAAGGTTTTTTATTTCTGTGTTAAGCTTGCCTTTGTACACACTGTTTTTGTTATTCATGTGTACAATTATTAAGAATAAGAAAGATTCGTTGAAAATACTTGAAAGGCGTGAAAGAACTGTAAGAAGAACACACATTGCTCTATTAGAAATCTTTTCTCACCACTGCGAGTCAGACCTCTTATTTCGTGCTACAATGTAGCGATCCGGAGACCCCCGAATGTAGCCCGAGACGCCCGAATGTCTTCCGTAGCACATGAGTACGGACGCAAGTGGGATTACGTGAATACTCGGGATTATTTGCATACGTGCCTCGTACTCGTCTTTACTCGGGCCGACTCGGGCTCCCTACAGTCTGGCGTGAATCAGCCTTTAGCTTCAGCCGATTACGTACTGGAAACTTAGTTGGAAGCTGTCCGGTTATACTTTTTATAGTTTGGTATATTTTACCTACATTCAATTAGCCCTCGTACGCACGGGTGATTTTTTAACTCCACGTTTTTTTTTATCGTGCACTGTGTTTTTAACGCACCGCGCCGACAGTTGAAAATCTGGATCAGTTGGATTCCCAATGCTTGGCTCAGCACTTAAAGTTATTCCAGTGCGCAAAAAATTACGGTAAAAAAATCCCATAGTGTTATTCAAAAAAATAATTGATATCGGAACGTTGCCGAAAACAAAAGCTTCCAGTATTGCTAGCCATTCTATTACTCCGTCTATGTTTTGCCGAAGTTGCAATTACTGTATGCCTATTTGTTAGTTAAATATTCGCAATAAAATTATGTCTAGCGTAAAAGATAACGGAGCAATAAATATGTTAAGTTTACTTTTCTTAGCGGGGGGTGTCATTTGCATTAACCAATTAAGTATATTTTTAAAATTTCAAATTATGTAGAAGAAACTGTACACACGGCTACACAAAAGCTATACATTTCCAGTTTACGCTGACCTCGCATTGTACGGGAATCTTATACAATGCAAGACCAGCTTATACTGGAAATGTACAGCTTGATGTGTACCTAGAACAAAATAACATTACGTAAAATCAGACCTGTAATCCCCGAAAGGGGGCAGGCAGAGGTGTTGTTATACACCTACATAATATTAATCACAACGTTAGATCTTTAATAAAGAGAGATGAACAAATTAAATAGGGCATTGGTTAATGTAAAGAAACTTCATTCCACCACTTTCATTGAGCACATATTTATAATTTAGTATCGGAAGGAAGGGTCAATTTTACTCAAATATTTTTTTTTAAATCTTTTTATTCTATTCTAATCATTGTAACTGTTGTATTTTATTAAAACAATATTGGTAAATTTACCCTCACTGAAAATTGTAGATATACCTACGTAACTTAACACGTTTTTACTATTACTGACTTTTTTTTCTTAAAATATTATTATAATAAAGCAGAAATAAGTACCTATAAACAGGAGATAAATTATACGTACCTACTAGAGTAGTTAATTAAGTGAAATGTTAAAATTTTACAAAGAAAAAAAAAACGATACAGTCTATGGTTATAGAAGAAGATAAATGGAGTGATATCACATTATTTACTGCAGTGTCTCTGGATAATCTCGAAGCCGCAGGTCAATGGTCAATTTTTGATTTAACATATTTAATTTGATTATTAATTAGAATAACATAAAAAAATGTTTTTCCTTTTTTACACAATTAAATTTAGGCTGCTATGCACATAGGACTTTGTTTTAATTTTCACAAAAAACTTAAGATAGGTACTAAACGAATATTTCTGTTTTGTTTTGATGAAACTAAAGTATATTCAACAATAAAAATAAAGGAACCAGTAGTAAATGACGTGATAGGTAATGTTTATTTAGAACAGCGGACAAATCAATAAGGTTGTATGTCACAATCACCTGTTATTGAGTTGATTGCTTTTATGTTCTTGCAATGCGAGTTTACTGTACAGTGGAAATCTTTTGTAGTTAATTGATAAATTATAAATATATTATGAACATTTATCTATAATGTTTAGACAGCAATTGCTGTTATTGACCGCTTTTAATATGCGAGGTTCTATGTGAAGACATGGGAACTGAACATGACATGAGAATGAAAACATGAAGATACGTTATTAAGAAAATGAAGACGTACAACTTATTAAAAAAATGAAGATACGTTTTTAAATAAAAAACCGGGATAATCTATCTGGTACTTAATTTTTTGAATATTTAACTGTTTATTTGGTTGAGATAATTATATAGGATTCATAACACGAGAGTAATAGAGTAGGGGATTGGGAGATTAAGGTTTGCTTGGGTTGATACAAAAAAAAAATATTAACCCTAGATTGAAACTCATCCCATATATACTGCAATCAACTCTTTTTTTTTTTTTTTCAAATAACTGTTTACCTAAGACTTCTTTATAAAGACTACTGATTTATTTATATAGACTTAGTTGTTATTTGTAAGAAACAGGGTTTCGTTAATCATGCAATGAAAAGCTACGTGATTTTATTGGTCATTAATGTGATCATTGTAATTTTTCTACGAAAACAAGAGATTTTCACGACCTACCTATTTATAAAAAAAACTGCATATTAAGAAGTTTTAGTAACTTTCTAGCAGGATTGTCGTCAATAATGTGCAATTGAAATAAAATTAAAATAAAAACATTTTTTTTTAATTAAAATAATGGAAAGTATTTTTACTACCTCCTACTATGCAGTTTTATTTTTCTTTCGTTCGCTAAGCGATTGTCCAATCCGCGCCTTCCTTGTCCACAGGAAAGATGATAATCAACGAATACGCGAGGAAGCACAATCTGAATATCTTCGACGGTCTCGAGCTGAGGAACTCGACACGCCAGTACGGACTTTAATAGTAATAAATAGTTTTTACCCAAACACAGAAACAGTGCTAATACACACTGTCAGGTTTACATGTCTATGACAAACTTGCTTCTTGTAGAAGTTAGAAAAAAAAAATGTGTCAGTTTCAATAGTTCATCCTAATTATTAACGTAGTTTTCCTTCTTCTATTCTTTTATTCCTTCGATATTTGAAAATCATTAAGGAAACACTGATATTTTCAGAAATAACGTTCTTATTGTTTATTTTTATTAAATAATTCCTTTTAAAAATATAATTTATATTTAAGTTTAAAACAAGAAACGAGTTTGTCATTTACAATACTTATTAACGAATATCGTCACTCACGTTGTACAAATAAATGTCACAAAATCACACAATACCTTAGGCACACTTTCACAATACTAAACAGGTATCCACAATCATAACACAATGTTCATGTTCAAAGAACCGACAATATTTTGATAAAGGTACGCGACAACTTACTTTTTTTTTTTTTTTTTTTGCTATCATGTAGCATTAAATAAGGGTCTGATAATTTTGAAAGTATGAAACTTTTATTTTAGAAAAAAAAAAACTATATTTTAGCTAATCTTGTGTATATTTTTTTGGGACTTACGTTTTCTAGATCAAAACTTCTCCAACACGATGATAAAACAAAATAATTTACTAGTCTAATGACCATTCAACATTCTCAGCGGCTACAAAGATGCGCGACTATTATGTCTGTCGTTGAGATACTACTTATACGTTGCTGTGCTAAGCTCACATTGCTATCTAACAATAGTTAGATGTATGTTAGCATACTAACAGAGGCAACATAAGACTTTAGAACTAAATTGAATTTTGTTTTTGACTTAAAAATAACAATGCAATGTTACGTAGTTTTTGAAAAGCCACCGAGAACTGAAAGGTTTTTCGGTTAACAAATAATGTTCGTTTGTTTATTCCTAAAATAGCCAAATAATAATTCTTCTGCAAAATTTTTATAGTTTCCAACCATAAAAGTCATTATCGATATGAAATATAGATAATTTCATGCGTTTTCCTAGTCAACTTCAATATTTCATCAAGATTTGTAAGGAGAAATTGATTAAGAATTTAATATGCCTATTCTCGGATTACTTACTAACAATGTAAATCTCCACATTGTTGTATTGAGTCCAAAAGCTCTACCGTATCGTCGTTTCAATACATTCAGCTAACACTAAACATCACTTACGATACAAATAGGCACAACAGACCTATTACAGTAATTTAACAATTTTACAACACGTCGTGACGACATTAATGTCAACTTACGACGTCCGATCTATAACGTCGTAAGTTCAGATATGACTTTATTGGTTTTGTACATTCTCTTGTTCACGATAGTCGGTTATAGGCATCGAATATCTGGTTTACGGATAAAATATGGAGTGTTTGTTTATTATTTTGGATAAAATTATGAAAATGATGCATTCGCACGCAGTATAAATTATAACTTAAATATTGTTACTGAATTTTGAGTGCTATTTCGGGTAATTATTTGATAGGCGCTGAAAAATATTACCTACTACCTAAAGAATTTCATCAGCAACAAAATCATAATTAGATATTAATTAATAAGCTAGTCAAGACTCAAGATTAAAGCTGCAGTTGTATTAATTTAATTAGTGGTGATTTGAAAATTATATAGAGAAATTAATTCTAAGACCAAGCTATATTTTTAAGAATAAAATAAAACAGTTTTAACGCGTTTAAAATGTTCATGCGGCCCAATTTTATTCGTAACCAAGGTATTCCCTATTATTGAAACTGACAATACTTAAGACTAAACAGAAACGCGAAATTGCGACGTTCCCATTTCCATTATTTACTGTTTTTGTTCAAAGATATCAGAGATAAATTTAATATTATCATAGTAAAATTACAATGGAAAGTTGTTTAAATCGAATTTTCGAACAGAATCACAGATCCACACCCCGAACACACGTGAGATCGTAGGAACATATTTACGAACGAAACTGAATTTCCAATATCATTATTTTGCAAAAAAAAAAGATAATTAAGAATGGTTGCTGTATTAAAGGTCAATAATAAGGATGATGCCAGGGTAAAAAAAAAGAAATTCTATTTAGTCCGTCAGTCAGATAATAAAAAAATATTAGATACGTAATTTTTTCTTTATCATTTTAATAATAAATTACTTAGATACAACGCATTAAAGTGGGGGTTGATACGTCACAAATATGTATTAAATCTACATACAAGTGACGTCATTGCACATTATAACTCAATGTATCGCCGTAATCTTTTGATAAAGTAAAAAAAGAAAAAATACGTGTACGTTATTTTTTCATAATCTACATTAAGGACAAAAAACATTTTTTTAGTCATAATCCCTATTAACAATTACCTACGTATAGGTTTCAAACTGGCGCCACACTCGTAGCCTAATTCTGGGCCGACTCTATTTATATTTCCATCGACACACTAAAAAGAAGAATGACATAAGGCACTTTTTCACTCCGTTCTGTAAATAATTGTCTTTGAAAATCGTACCTACTTGTGTGTGGGTCAGGCTTTGCTACGATGATCTATCTTCCTTTTGATTGATCTTGCTACATTTGCGATTGAGATAATAGGGATTTTTTGTCCGTCATGTAGATTATGAAAAAATAACTTACACGTATTTTTTCTTTTTTTACGTTATCAAAAGATTACGGCGATACATTGAGTTATAATGTAGCATGACGTGACGAGTATGTAGATTTTATACTTACTTGTGACGTAGCGACCCCCACTCCCCAACTTTAATGCGTTTTATCTAAGTAATTTTTTATTAATATGATAAAGCAAAAAATACGTGTCTTATGTTTTTTTATAATCTGACTGACGGACTAAATAGAATTTCTTTTTTTTTACCCAGTCATCATTCCTATTTACAGAAAGACTGTTGTTAAACCTAAATTAAGTACAATCTTGTTTGTTTTTATGTCCCTCACTATCTGGACAATATAATGTAGATTGAATAGTCCCCTTAGGTAAGAAACAGCTTAAAATGTCTTGAAAAGAAAGACTTAACTTGCAAGGCACAACTATGTTTTCACAAATTACAAGATTGATTTCTTTTGGGTGGTATTTCTTATGTAAACATTCTGATTAAGTTAATAAAAAATATGTATGTGTAACACACTTTCGATTGTAATCCGAAAGCTTTTGAAGAAAATTGCTAATTCATTGCTTTATATGTTTAAAAATTCGTCTGTTCGACAACGTAAATGACGCAATGAATGTTGTTGGCCTGACAAAATTAAAGACATTGCTATTGTGTTATGCAATCAGTGTGCTTTTTAAACCTATTTCAGGAAAAGCATAAAAGTAATCACAATACAGAGTACATTCTAATACTGTACTAATACTAGCGACATGCGCAAGAGTTTTACGACACAGCTTCTCAGAAAGGCATTGCAGTGCGCCTGCGCACAATTATTGTTACATTTTGACGTCTTTATCGCGATTGGACGCCCGCCAAAAGGCACAAATTAATGCACATTTATTTTGTCGTTTTCACTATGAAAAAAAAATGTTTATATTGTTTGTTAAGTGTTTTAATTTCTTGTTAAGATAGAGAATCGAGTATTAATTTTATATAACTTGATTTTCTTCCAGTAAAAGCGAGTTTTTTTTCTAGTGGGAAAAAACAACAATTTATTCGAATTTATCAATAGCCTCGACGTTATTATTTCTATAATTCTGACGTAACTTTTGTTTTCTCTACGAAAAACCGTTGACTCTTAAACAATTCATCTTATTGTACAGCTCAAGGCAATTCGTCATTTTGAAAAAACAAAAAGAAATTACTTCATTTGTCATAATAATTGAACTAACAGATGGAAAATAATAATTGATAGCGGTGACACAATAGTGTTATTATTTATGCTAAAAAACGCTAATAATGACACTGAAAAACCTTCCAATTAACAATTATTAATTCATTATTGAAATTGATAATTATGAAAAACTATGAATAGTTCGTCTTTTACGATTCTGCTATTGTTTTTAATTGAATAATTTTATAATAGAGGCCTTCAATAGAATTATTTAAAAAGACTTATTTTTTTTAAATTTGGGGCCACAAAACTTGTATCCGATGTTACTCGTACTATACCTACCTAGATGACACCACGATTTCGGAATCTTTCAACTTCACTCGCTACTTAGCGCCATACAACATGTAGCTCAATGAGTCTCTGGTTGCAGTGATAGCCTATGATATTCTCAATTTGATGAATCATATTAACAAAGACGAGACTAGGGCAATATTGCAGTGGGTCCCAGCACACATAGGCTTACGGGGCAACGAAGAGACTGACCGTCTGTCAAAGCTTGGAGATGGGTAGCGAAAAGCCATACATTCCAGATTACTGGGAATATTGCACCAAGTTTAAGCTGTCGTGTTTTGACCAATGGAGGAACTACTTCGATGAAAAGTGTCAAGTGAAAGGAATTTAGTATAAAGTAATTCAGAATGAGCATTCTCGCGTGTCCTGGTTTGAGGATACAAGTTAAAGCAGAAGTTATGTTAAATTAGCACTAAAGCTTTTTGTTACATTGTGAACTATGCAACAAAATTCAAGATGTGCAACATTTGTTGATGGAGTTTGTCAAGAGCAAGAATGATAGGGAATAATTGATCAAAGAATTTTGGATTGAAAATTTTCGACGTTGGGCTAATTCAAAACATTTTAACAAACCCTACATCAGAGATTGCAAAGAGGGTAAGAGGCCTGCTGAAAATTATGCCTATTCATTGAATGATTCAGTTTCTGTTATAGTTGTTGTGTTAATCGTTAATTAAAGTTAAATAGTTGATAGGGTACGATGGGGTTGACATAACCGTAGGGATAAAAACCCCCTATTTGGTATAAGAATATTTTTTTTTTAAAACACATTTTTATTCCGCTCTATACCTATTCATCGTCATTTCGCCGCTGTTCTTGTGGCCATCTTCGTTTTCCGCTCCTTAGTAATATATCTATAAGGATGCCCGATAGGCTGTCATTTTATCGATAACTAACAATAGCGGTATCCGACATGTTACTTGTGGTTACCA
Organism: Xanthia togata; assembly: GCA_963853775.1. Lineage (NCBI taxonomy): Eukaryota > Metazoa > Arthropoda > Insecta > Lepidoptera > Noctuidae > Xanthia > Xanthia togata. The sequence continues at coordinate 23,638,669 of OY970791.1, forward strand.
TTATGATATAATTAGTTGTGTTGTTTATTTAAAATAGCTGCCAGCGAAAAATATGGCGGAATTTAGAAAATACAAGCTGTATTTTTTGAGTTACTAAGTCAAGCTGTAAAATCATCATGCGTAATTCAGCAACCATATCATTAATTATCAAATGATTCACGATTTTGTTAACGTCTTCAATGTAATCATCACTATACATTGTGCTACATTGCAACTTCAGTTTCTTCCTACATGCTACACGTTCCACACACACTAGTGACGCGACAAAATTGTTGCACACGATAAAGTGTTTAAGTCAGAATCAGCTGTATTAAACACGGTCTAACCAGTCGTGATTTCAACTTTACAGTGACCGGACGAAGGTGGCGAAATTCGAAATATAACCTGTGACATTCCAATTCCAAAATTCGAATTTAACGGCCATCATAGTGCTGTGTTAGTGTTGAGTGTCGATACCATTTTTATTTAGAATTATTTTCTTTTTTCGTAGGAAAATGCTGGAAATTAATAATATAAGTGGTGTACTATCGTCGTCCATGAAGTTATTTTGCGAATGATACTTTGTTTTACAAGTGCCGTGTTTTGTGTGGACGCTTGCTGTGCGATGCTGTGTTGCGAACGACAACGGACTTTTTTGTGGCTACCTATGGGGTTTCGGTGAGTTGATTTATATATTGTTATTAATAATTTAATAGACAATGAAGCACTCAAGAATTTCTATTATTTTAAAATGTCTATTGAGTTGTATCTTTATTTAGAATTGCACAAACGGTTTTGAATTGTCTGTATATGTTTGTTTGCCTATACAATGGTATAAAATAACTATATTGTCACATCAAGATATTTCCCTTGACGCGCATAAAGATAGCAACTTGAAAACGTTTGTGTTTCAATCTGTTTGCACCAAGTACCTACTTGTTTACTGCTCATATTCATAAGTAGGATTTTATGTTACAGCTTACACATAAAATAAAATGCTATTTATGAAATACGACAATTTGCGATGCGATGGTAGTATTTTATTGCTTTTACGAACCGGAGGAATGTAGGTATGCGATTACCGCCTTTATTTCACGTTATAACGATATTTTATAATCGTTATAACTTGTAAGCTTAAATTGTAACTACGAAGTTTTACTACTACACTATAAAAAGTACTTGTATGAGGTATGAGGCAAAAAATAATTTACTACAGTAATATTACTTAACCTTTTTTCGTTTTTGCATATTTTAATGCAAAATAAAGCACCAAATAAGAACTTAACAACTATAAAAATTTATTCTAAGATTTCGTTTACGCAAAAAAAAATGGGTTTGGTATCGATATCGATACTTTTAATAATTGTGTACTATTTTGTGCAACACAACATTAATTTGTTTATTTCTAATTTGCCATTTATTGAGGAAAATCACCGTCTTTCCAATGGCATTTATGGATTAGAAATTGTTAACAGTTAAATTGGCAATATGTTCCTACGTTGGAAGGGCCATTCTCGTCAAAATTCCATCATGGAGCGAGAGTTTACAAACTGATAATGATAACGTTCACAAAAGCGATTATCGCTGCTTATTTTGAGTTACTTATTTTTAGATTAAGGAAATCCACTGCCTTAGAAAGTTAATGGAGATAGGTCTTATATTCGTTCTTTCAATAGGTAAACCGCCACAACCACTAAAGCTACGGTTTTCTAAAAGAACGGTGGGTGCCACATAACGGCCGCAGTGACAGCTGTCATGAAAATGATGGCAGCGTTTGACTTAACTTTGTCAAAAAACTCACTCTAGGATGTTTTCCTAGAGAAACAACAAAAAACTTAGGTACTTTCATAAATAACATGACAGTGACGTCATTCACCGGTATTCAATACGTTAGCACTTATATGAATGTTGCTTAAAATAAGTTCCTTCAAGCTCTCTGATGATTTGTATATAATTTTACTGTATTCCAAGCTAATATTGTTATTAGAATCGATATACCACTATGACTGTAAAATTAAGCTACAATTATCGGACGATAAATCTCATGAACACAATAATAAAACAAGCAAATGTCAAACAAATTGAGACATGAATATGTTTGATAAACTTTTTGTTGACTACATTTACTTAACGTAGAGGCGCTTAACTTTGTGTAAATAATTCATCACCACTGCTCTCAAAACGGTGAAGGAAAACATATTTTAGAAACAAAAATACAAAGACATGACATCTAAGCTGATTATACTATGCTATGTTTATGCTACATAACATAAAATTTTCTTAAGATAACAGACATTTTTCTAAAACATTGCAAAAGAGATAAAATACTATAAAATCGATATAACTTAGGAGTAAAAAAACATTTATTTATGGCATAACGTAGCAAAGAAATAATTAAATAAACTGTAACAAATTAAGATATTATGGATGTTAAAAAGAACAATTTTAATGACTCAACATACAATATTTTCTTAGAAAAAAAACAGTAATTTATTAATGAAATATCGCAGAAACAGAGAAAATATCACTCTCCCGACCGCCATTGCAGACTAACCCTCCAATCGCTTTACACTTTTATAATCTACAATTACGGATTGTAAAAATGTAAAATGGAATTCCTTAATGGCAAATGCTGTAAAAGGGGCCAAGTCTGTAATGAGTTGCGTGTAAGCAAAATTTGTATTTATTTCACTATACCGAGAAACAACAATAAAACTTTGCAATTATGTTATAGTAGCTGTTGTTCAGTACTTGTTGGCTCGGTTAGTTGCCGCCAATAAAATGCAGTCTGTGGTACCGATATTTTAATTGTTTTATTCAGTAGCTATAGGACTAAGTAAAAGGTTTGTTTTCATTGCGGGTAATGAATGGAAGTCGTATCTAAATATGGAAATATAAAAATCTTTAATGTATTCCTGAAGTTGTGGGTTTAGTCTGTAAAAAGTCTCATAGTTTTAGACGTCCTTTTTCAAGTTTTCCCCATGACTTAATGACGGTTGGGTTCAAAAAGGTGGGTAGCCAAACAAGATACGCTCTACTGAGTTAATGACCAAGCAAGAACACAGCTTACCTACACAAAAAATGCTTAATTTCGTCGTAAAAAGTCTCGTATTAACTTCCTCTTCATTTGTAATAGGTAATACCAATTTTACACACAAAAAATAACTAAGTATCTAAACACACAACCAGTCAATAAAGCGCGAATAATACATAAAAAACGGAGAAAGTTCGTTTTCAATTACGTTTTGCCGGTCGTAAATATTTCGAACTACGCATCAACCAATAGAATGGGCCGCAGCAACTTTGCAGCAGATTATAATTCCTGCTGGTTGGTTTTTTAACCACAGAACAGATTACCCGTATCCCCTATGCGTTAGAAATGGTATAGGAATATTGCTGACACTTTTTTGTTGACTGCGGTAGGTCTATGTTACAAAATTGCATCGGAAATGTATCGTGTGAAAATATTTGAAAAGCGCTGCAAATTCAAATAGTTTATTAAATTTCAAATAGGCACTTAACACTGATTTAAATTCGAGTTATGAGAAAAATAAGTTTTCTATAGAAATTTTAAATTCCTCATATCTCGTCTTTATATCAGTGTCCATTCAAAATATATATTTGGAAGCCTAGATATTCTGTAATCCAATCGGAATAAATACACACTACCTTAAGAATATGTTTGATTTACAAATTATTTTGGTATTACGTTTGTATGAACAACGCATGCTCCGCAGGCCCCTTAAATGGCACTTTTGAACGTCACAATTTACAAGAATTAGAATTGAATCTCGTTGCCCCTTGAAAAGGTAGTCGTAAGGTGAACAATGGGCAAGAAACTCCACTGTTACCTATTCTTTTAAAATGTTTTACAATATTTTGTATACATTAATTATGACGGGACTTGTAACGTCCATGCCTATAACGTTAAGGGTTCTTCGCGTTCTGATTTCTGAATCGATACTTGATTGGAATGATTGCCAAATTTATTCTTATTCGAATCTGACTCGATTCTAATTAATTTCTTAACTCAAGCCTCGGTTTAACAAAACAAGACAGTGTTTTGAGAATCGAGTTAAAATGTTTAGAATCGAGTTAAACTGTTTAGAATCGAGTTAAACTGTTTAGAATCGAGTTAAACTGTTTAGAATCGAGTTAAAATATTTAGAATCTGTCACTACAAACTGTTCCGTCAAAGAGAAAAAGTCGTTGTGTATGTTAATTGTGGTGTAAATAAATAGCCTGCTAATATTACAATAAAAAGAGAAATTGTTATAACTAAATTGCTTAAATACGTGATCGTAACAAACTTCAAATCAATTATTATGACGATATTATAATCAAAGTTGTAACTTTGGTAGTTCGCATTATGCTCGTAGTAATTAATACTTATTTCTCAGTTGAAAAACTTCGAAGCCAAGGCATTCCAAAATTAGCTCCAAATTCAACCTCAAAGGCCGATCTTCACCAATGAAACTGATCGCAATCAGCACTTCTAAACCGCGTTCAAGAGCTGTCAATGTCATCATTGTTGTGGAATATTGACTATTAACAACGCTACAGAAATTACCATTACAAATGACTGGAAACAGGTATTACAACAAAAACGATTTCAATACATTATCTACAGCAGTACTTAATCGAATAATTTATAACAATTTATTATGCGTATTTCGATACTGGACACATTTGCGACATCTGACATTTTAGTCTGACCCCTTCGACACGTGTATACGAACTTATCAATGCACTTAATAACATATTAATAATCTGACGTTCTTATTGTGTGACCTGTGATAAACTATCTTACATAGTTGGCTTTCTCTACAATAGTGGAGTATATTTCCAATAATATGGACTTGGTCTTAGATATGAGCGCCGATGGCCAATTCCACGGCGGCGGCGTGGCCTGAATATTACCACAGCGGCGGCGGCGTCGCGGCGGCGCGGCGTGGCCGGTCGTGGGCCTTATTTTTTTTTATCAGGGATATATTTCTTAGAAAAACTTAAAGAAAACCGTATTGTTGTTACAATAAATAGCTTTATATTTAATTTTTGCCTCATTCGCACTAAAATCATTATTACTGATACAAAAAATAAAAATCATATATTTGTCGTATGCTAAACCGTGTTAGTGTCCGCCGTCACTAACACGGTGGAGCATATGGAGGTCTGCTCGGCTTGGGCAGAGCACCGCCGTGTCCTCGTGGAGGCGATCGGTGGCGGGGTTCTCTCGCGTCCGGCCCTGGTCCAGGCCATGGTACGGAGCGAGAGGGCATGAGAGGCCGTCACCTCCTTCTGTGAAGCAGTAATGCTCGCGAAGGAGGAGGCGGAAAGCGTGAAGGAGAGGCAAAATTCGCGCCTTCACGCCCCTAGCCGCCGCAGGAGGAGACGCCCTGGGCGTCGGGAATCGATAGCGGTGAGCAATGGGCAGCTCGCCGTCCGGTAAAGACCAAGCCCGGGTCGACGGCGCGTTGTGTTCCACACGCGCCTCAAAGAGACGTCAGCAATTGAAGGGGTCTGATGGGACCGCTGCCTGCCGTGGTTGCGGGAAAGTCCGAAAGGGATACCGTGGCCCCCTGGCATTGCACAGGCAACAGAAGGAACACGGGTGGGTTTTAGTTAGTAAAAGTCTGACACGCCCTCCCGCTCCCAGAGCGGGAGAAGTCATTTGATGAATTTCCCACCAAAAAATAAAAATAAAAGGGCGGACACTGCGGGACATAAATATGTTCGGATGAAATCTCCTAAATATTATGCCAAAATATATTATAAACGTAAAACCGGAAAACGTGCGGGAATGGCAGGAAAACATTTTTTTACTATATTTTTCCATACATTGCAATCAGTTTTACTCAAATTACTCCTAAATTAGGGTTTAATCGAAAAATCTATGAAGGTACTTTCAATTTAGATTAGGAGAGCACATTGGCATCATTTGTTTTTCAAAAATCTTGAAACTATATTTTTGTAGTCCTATGTCCGCCCGTTTGTATGGAGTCGATCCATTGTGCGACGGCGCGCCGCAAGCTCCACTCGGCGATGACGCGTCGACATGAACTCACGGCGACGGCGGCGCGGCGGCGCGGCGCTCATATCTACTTGGTCTAGACGTGTTCGTAACTTATGTCCGCTTGCACCTCAAATCACAAAATGCATAATCAGCATATAGTGGGCCCAGTGCGGTTTGGTGGATGTCACATGTCTTCAATGTTTTTGGTTTTCGGACATGCCGGTTTCCTCACGATGTTTCTCTTTGCCGCTTTGAGAGCAGTGGTGATGAAATAATTTACACAAAATAAAGCGCCTGTCAATGTTCGAGCCTACGATCTAGAACTCGTAAGTCGCATCTGTTACTACCGCACTAATGTGAATCACTAAATGTGTTTAGCTTTAAACATATTCAAAACTTCGTTCTGTTTCTCCAAATCGTTTGAAGATGACAGAGACAGAACGATGATTTAAATTCGGCGTTAGATGTGTTTTGTGATTTGTGGTGCAAGCGGGCCTTTAGACTTTATCACAAACAACGCAGGAAAAGAAAAATGGAAAAGGGGAGGTCTTGGTCTATAAGTCAATAATATATATCAATCAGTAATATGACTCTATTTAGAGAAAAAGATTCTTTGGTGGGAACAGCCTTCATTTCAATAAAGTTGCATCGTTGTCTGAACCTTGCATAATACAGTAGACTAAGCATCGATTTTCTGTTTAGGCGAATGTACTGTTGTATGACACCTATCATTATAGTAGGGTACTTCATTAGCCCACGATTTCATGATTTCTTTACGGATCATATCTTCATCGTCATCATATCAGGGGGCCTAACTCTCTAAAGTCCGTCAACGAAGATAGGGGCCCGTCCGAAAGGTTCACAACTTCGGAATGAATCCTACACCCTATTAATTAACTTTTCCAGACGGGTAAAAACCACATCACACGTCGTAGGGATAGCTGTCAAATTGGATATTGTCATTCATTCTTAACTCGGACTCCGAAGTAATCTGATGTCCGTGTGTGATACGCAGTTGGAAGTGCCCGTAACTACTGCCAAAACTACGGCGTTCTTGCTAAATCACCCACTGTTGAGTGAAGGCCTTCTTTCCTTTCTGCCGTACTTCCCGGTTCCGGGCATCACACATCCAGGGGTTTCCCGCAACTTTGGTGACAGCGTCGGCCCAACGAGCTTTTGGACGTCCTTGGCTTCAATGGCCTAAGCTTGGCCACCATTCGGTCAACACCTTACTCCAGTTTTCAAGATATTCTGTAAAAATCTACCATGTATGTGATTTTCGTTACTCTTCTTTTTTCCTCCCTGGCTTACTAAGCTATTAACAGCTGTTTAATTTTTGTAGTATCATCTTCGTCATTAAAAAACCGGCCAAGTGCGAGTCGGACTCGCTCACGAAGGATTCCGTACTACCGTACAATATTTAAAACTACTTTTTTTTATTGCTACAATTTTTGTATGGACCTTTAAATTTTAACTTTATTTTACTTTTATTATTTGTTGTTGTAGTGGCGGCGTTACGGCTTATGAGATACATACAGCCCGCTGACAGACAGACGGACGTACGAACGGACGGACGGACAGCGGAGGCTTAGTAATAGGGTTCCGTTTTATTTAAATAAATTAAGCAGGTTGTTTTAATAATACATTTATTATAATGCATTTCCATTTGGTACCCTTGCTTTATGTAAGCATTTGCGTTTACCCTTGCGGTACCCTTCGTCCGCGGAACCGGGTAAAAAGTAGCGTCAAAAAAAATCAAAGTGGTAAGTTGCCACGTCTAGTCCTCTCGTTATGTTGTCATCCTTATGTCAGTCGTAATACCCTACTTATCGCTATTATTTTACTCGTGTAATGGTAATTATGCCTCACTACATTTCTATCATATAATCATAACATACTCTAGTGTTATGTGTAATATAATAGTTATAATAATTACGAGAACCGGTCAGTCGTCGCGTGTAACTTGGTAGGCGTGTTGAAATTAATTATTGTTTTTAGCACTAATCATTTTGACGCTTTGTTGATGAGTGCTGTCAATGGAGTTCACACTTCTTAAAGAAACTAAACGTAGTAAGTAATTAGGTAAACGAAGGGTGGGTCTCTATTAAGGTATGCAATGCTGCACGCGGTGCCGCAGCAGAACTGACGCGTCACTAAATACTGTTGTGTGACGCGTCAGTACTGGTCACCATACATTTTCTATAGGTTTATGTGAGATTACAATCCGAGCACGACAGCAATGTGACGCAGCAATGTCTCGCAGCACTACTGCGTGCAGCGTTGTTTGGAATTATACCTTTAGGCGACCCACATCTTCCTCGTCGTTCATACAAAATAAACCAATTATTGTCTGTTCCAATAATATCTTACGACGATGTAAACAAGTGGTTCAGAAAAGGAACCTGTGGATGCCAATTTGTAGTCTACAAATTGAGTGCTTTGATTTGATTATTTGAATCCCGAAATTCTTATGGAAGCCCGCGAAATTCAAATTTTCTTTTTTGCAATTTTCAAGTTTGTAACATATTGTTTGTTCATCAAAGCATGATTTGCAACCGAAAAAAATAATATGTATTTTAATTATTAAAGTCACTAATATAACTCTCTAACTTCAAATTACTCTATTTATTGATTTTTTCGTGAAATCATGACATTTGACGCCAATTTTTATTTATTTTTCGTAATGAATGCATTTAGTCTTGTCCTAAATTATCCTAATCAAGTTTTAAGCTGACCAAACGTTTGCATAAATAGTATTAGAACATTTAAAACCATCTTAGCAACTGCGTAAATTGGGTTTTCAATATTATCCACTTCTAATTCTTTATCTACAGTTTCTGTGTTGATTTTCTATCTTCTGAAAACTGGCAACGTCGCAAATAGCTGTCAATTACTTAACTGTTTTGATTCATTTGTGAAAACGCACGCTCATAAGCGCAGGCCACACTAGGAACGCAGCTAAGTTCGTTTAGTTTCGCTCATATAGCTACCGCGTCTTTTCATAGTTCGCGGTGTAAACCGAAATAAGCAAACACGCGATTTCTAACATGAGCGATGTTAATCGAATTTTGCTTCATTCCCAGTGTGGCCCACGCTTTAATCCTTTCGCAAACCTCTTTTACAGCCTTTTTCATTAAAATATCTTATAAACTAACAACATTAAAGATTAACGAGTGGCTGGTATATTATACGATAGTATGCTTATCTTGGTTTTAACGCGAAATATCTTAATGTAGGAAATATTATTGTTGAATGAAGTCCACGTTTATTCTCGTTTGTTGTTCTGGGGTTGCCACCTACAGTCACTTTTACTTTTAAGGGAAATATTCATCTATTTTTGTTAAATAACTATAAAACTATTTATTTCAAAATAAATGTTTGAGACCCTCACAGTTAAGCCCTTTCATTTGATTGGTAATTGGAAATAAAAAGTTTTGCCACATGGTACAGTTCGCAAAACTTTTTATTTTTAATGGTCTTATTTGGCCGTATACGCGTAGCGGAGTGTACCTATATATACCCGATTCAGCGTCACCGACCCGAGAGTGACGGGTCAGTTTCGTTCACTGTTTAAAAAGAGCGCAAAACGTGCGCTTCAAGAAGTAAGAAAAAAGTGAATTCTTTATGGGCATGAGGAACAGGGTGTAAAGTTTACTCATCCACCATAGAAAAGGGAGGATCCTCCGACCAGACGGGTGTTGTGTCTGGCGGGTCGACTGCCCAACAGTTGATGTCGGATAGTCTTATAAATGTCGTTCGCGCGGTAAACTCTAATTGCGCGATGCAGGATTTGTGTGACGTCATGTCTTTGATGCGTAGTTCGTATGTGGTGCTGTAACCGCTACACTTCTAATAAAATTACAGTCTTTCCCATTAATTTAACTGCTTTAATGATTCACCGACAACCCTAAATATACCATATAATTCGTATTAAAATGCACATCTACATCTCTTATTCCGGTATCGACAGTCGGTTACAATGTTGCAACGCTATCCACCTCTCGCTCCCCCATAACAATTATCGCCTCAGCGCGAAAGTGACGGAGATAAAATTTTACGACTAAATCGTGTATAGCCGAGAGCTTAAACAATTTTCATTGCTTATTTTGCTGTGTGACTAATTTTATGCCAACAGCCGAGGAACATAGTTATTCTGAGAAATTCTATATTACTTTTGAAGTATTATATGTTTTCTGTTACCATATCTATGTATACAAATAAATAAAATTAAATAGTAGAAGAAGAAGTAATTAAATAATAAGTACCTATATACGGTACCTACACTAATTTGATTGCTAATTTGATTTGTATTTCTGTGACTCAAACACGGACCTGTAACGTAAATAAATGAATTTTGAATATGGGGAAAATTGAGCATTCTCCCTTTAACTCCGAAACTATTGAGACAATTTTTTTTTTTTAAATACTGAGAATGGTTCTTTACTCATAGATTACAGGAAACCTATAAGAAGTCTATGGTCCTAAAATAACATGGTAAATCTCTCAATATTGTGCGTACAAACCTTTGCAGTTGAAATGTATGAGAGAACATTTTCTTCAACTACAATGTTAAGTTTATTCTTGGGATAAATTCATCCCAACTTTGGAACCCTTCATTGTCGTTAGTCAGTTATTCGTGTTGATCGACCTCTTAAAGGGTAGGTTAAAACCAAACTTCTCACAGCTATAAAGTCATACTGGGTTATATAATAAGCCTTACCTAGGTGTTAAAATTACGCCTATGGGATTTATAAGCATCATCATAAAACGATTTATAGTCACATGTATCGCTATTTCTAGTATCAGTAACTTGGTTATCCATAACTGAAATCGGCTATAGCTATTTAATTCAAAAGTCATTTATTCAAACTAGGCTGATAATCAGCACTTTTCGAACGTCAAAGTTACATAAGACAGTCCCCCAAAACGCCACCCTTCACCACTTCCGCTGGGAAGAAGTGGCGCAACAAACTCCCCAGCAGCACAGCTGTCTGTTCAATTAGAAAAAAAGTATTCTATATAATAGTATGCAAAATATATGCATAATAAATTAATAGCCATATATCAGCTAGCACACGCCAATATACCAACCAAAAATATCGAGGGCTGTACTCAGGTAGAAATAAAAATAATAAAGACTAAACGTAAACAATATCTAAATAAAAACCTCCAGTCATAAAGGGCGTGCCCGCTTACATATAGCTATAAATATAGCTGTTACTGGAAGTTATAAATGATTAACTAGGACCATTGAGGTAAAATGAATAAACAATTTATTACTAATAACAATAACAAAACCATGTTAACAATAACAAAAACATGTAATTATTAATAACAAAACCATAACAATAACCAACCACCACCATCAACCACAAGACCACAAGCAGCACCCGTTCACGAGTATAACGCAAAGATCAGCCATTACCCCCTCGCCATAATAACTTCTTATATTACCAAGTCGGACCTGCAGATACCCTAATTGCGTTATAAACGATCAATCGTAATCTGAATCGTTTTGAAACAAATTGCTAATGCATTGCTTCATAAGTTTGAAAAAAACTGCTCGTCAACGTAAATAACGCAATGAATTTTGTTGAACTGTCAAAATGAAACAAATTTGTTGTAATCGTTTACGAAAATGCGTTGCGTAATTAGATAGCTGTAGATTTAAGGAATAATGTGCTTCAGTATGTCATTGTATCGTTTCAATGCTCAAGAATAGACAGCTGTTAAATTAAGGATGTGTTGTGTCTTGCGTTTTAACAAAAAAATATTTTTGACCACTAGTCCATCTTCAATTTACAGTTATTTTCTACATTACACACATCTTTACCTTTAATTATAATTGTGTGTTGTTCAAAAAGTTAACTATTTTCAACGCTATTGGAATCATTTCCTTATGAAGTTAATAAATAAATATAATAAAAAAAACCTTGAACACTTTCTTTCTTCTTTTTTTCTTTATTTTTTCTTTTCTTTCTTTCCTTTATTTTTTTTTCTTTTTAATATTTCCAAATGTATTCCTTATTAGCCTTTATAGGTCATGAGCTTAATATAACTAGTATGTTGAATGTAGATACATAACATAAAGAACAGGGAGCGAGCCATTGGCAGTGTTTCAAACAACATGGTTAGTTTACTTCATTTCATCCGGCTGACAAGGCCCTCCCGAGGGTCTTGAGCTAATTCTGAAGAGTTATAGCTCGTTCAGCTTACTATAAAGTTTATTTAAATGTTCTCTTTGTATGTTTTCCTCTTATAATGGACTTCTTTTGACAATACTCTTTCGTGTACAAAAGATTATTCAAGAAAGACGTGTTGTGTATTTTTTGTCAATATAGTTTTAACCTAACATAATTTGGTCATATTTATTGTGAAGTTGTCCGTGTTTTTTGGAATGATTAAATTCATCAGTTATCCCTTCAATCGTCAAGAATTATGTCACAGCCTGCTGGCAAAATATCAGCTAAACAATAACCGTTAGGTTAGATAGAAATTGAACTGAACTGTTGAAACTGTGGGTACTCCTCGTCCATAGGGGTTCATTAGAAAACCAGCGTCAGACAGCATTTGTCTGGCATTCATGCTGAAATGAACCTTTTTGGCGCAGCCGTGAGGCACACACTATTATTACTATAAGATTATTTTCACTTTTTATTTTATTTATAGTGTTTCATGAACTGTGTCCAAATAAATATTATTCTTTCTTTTTAAAAGACTAATTAGTGCATCATTTTGCATTACCCTTCCGCCTGCCTGCATGGGAATAATTCAATTGTTTAGTACTTCTTTATCGATGGAAAGGAGATACAGGGGGCCAATTCTCGATTTTCGCCATTTATCTCGAGTTCGACATCGTAAGTCTATCTCTATGTCTATTAAAAATATCTCTATCTCTACCAAAAAATGTCGAATTGAGCAGAATTCCGTATTCTCAGTCAAAATAGAAATAAATGTCACGAAAATGTCGAGTCGAGTGAAGATAATGTTACCATTATGAAGAATCGCACGTTCCGTTTTAGGTAGCTATGAGTTATTGAATGATTTTGTTTTTAAACGCTGACTAAACCTAATTATTTAAGTATAAAACGAAACGTTTAGTGTAAAAATAATCAGTTTGACAATTTGACAGTTGACTGTCTGTCAGTGTCAGAATTTGCGCCTTTTTGCGGTTCCTTCAAAACTTTTGTTATATTTACATGTAGTCTGTGTTACATCATTATTGGGTGCTGTTTTACATTTCACAATTTTTGGTGGGTAAGGTTAGTTTAGTGAACAGTATACATGACTAATAAAATTATGAAGCAGACGATTATTTACCTTCGTTTTCAGGTCTATTTTCGTGGTATCCTGAATTACAGGAGCCAATAGATCTATTAGAACCCTTATTAAATCTTTATCTAATCTGAAGTTTTTAATGACTTCTGTTTCGCTCAAGTCGTAAATATCGACGGTGGGATAAGTGCGCTGTTGTCGCCGTGTATTAGCCAGTTGCTCGCCACTTTCCAACAACTCCGAGATAAAAATGCTAATAAACTCGTCCATCTTTCAGTGGTTTCAAGTCCAATCGTGGGTACACAAATTACGTGGATACAAAAAAAAAGAAAAAAAAAAAGAGTATAAATCGAATTTCCAGTAGGTATGAGATGCCAAGCCGTATTTTATTTAAAAATTAAAGAAAAGAAAACAGTGTACAATTCAAAACTCAACGAATTCACTCAGAAATGACGCATCTCTACAATCGACATGACATCTCTACTGCTCAGAAGCACTCGACATGAACTCTAACGTTAGCCTTCGACAAATGTCGAATTCGACATCCCCAGAATAGCAACTTTTAAAATTTGTCGAAAAAATGACGTCATTAGAAATTTTTGTCGAGTTCGACACCATCTCTAAAATCGAGAATTGGCCCCCAGGTCCGAAATGCGATAAAAGGGCGTTAGTCAACTTCGAAAAAAAACTTGTCAATTTTGTTAGTTTTCGATGCTCCTTTTTTACCGTTTGTATTTCCTGTGCGTTTTCCAAATAAAATATTTTTCTTTCCGTTTTCTTTTCTCGGATTTATAATCTTTAAAGGGCTAAAAAGATTTCCGTAGGTACGAAAATTGTTATGATTTCCAATACTAATATCTTTAGGACTTCTTGCACATTAAAGTAGGGTACTTACAAACAAACAATTTTATAGCATTCCATTTTACGAGTAGGTACACCATCAAATTCTGGTTTATGGTATCTGACGCAAACCTTTTTAATCTCATTGAATAACTACATAAACTACTTTATAAACTTCTAGGACGGGGAAAACACGTAGATACTTTTCATATTATTGTTATCTAAACTAATATTATAAAGAAAAAATATGTGATTTTTTGTATGTTTGTTTATAATGAATAAACTCAAAAACGACTGGACCGATTTAAAAATAAATCTTTCACCAGTTGAATGCTATATTGTCATTAAGTATTAGGCTATAATTTATAAAGACATCACGCGGGCGAAGCCCTTGGCGCTGGAAGCTACTGCTAAATACAGATATGTATCTGAGAAATGAATACAGAGTAGGTTTTTTTTTTATTATTGTGTTCAAATATTATGTGGGAAGTGATGTAATAAGTACCTACGTAAATTAGACTGACCTATAGATTGACTAATCTGGGGTTTGTGTCATACGTATTTTCATAATAATTTCAATGCTTGTAGATAGATCAGTATACTATGGCTTTCCTGAGATATTGATATTGAAAATGGATTACGCAGGGAACCGTCAGCATGTTCTTATGTTTTTTTTAAAGATAACTCTTGAATCTAATTTGTTTCGTTGTTGTTGATGAGTTTTTTTTTTATTTCGCTGTATCTATCATGCTAAGATCGGAGCCTTTTTGGCCTCGCGGTCGTTTTTTTTTTGTTAATTTTTTTGGGATGTAACGATTTCGATTCCGATGCCGATATAGGTAATCGGCAGGACGATATATCGGCATCGCCGATTATATACAACCGATATCAAACAGTTCCAAAAGCGCGCGAAACGACGACGCGCGCGCATTATTGCTCCGTCGCAGGCGGGACTGACGGGAGAGCCGCGCAGCGCATGCTTAGCGACATGGCAACACGGCAAACGCCAATGTTTGCAGTTTGCTGAGCGTTGTCTGCGAGATTGTTTTGTGCCTGTTTCACGTCACCGCTATTCGTGATTCCATTTATTCACACGTAAAGTCAGGACTATAACGCACTATTAAAGAGTTGTGCCCGAAATACAAAATTCTAAATCTACTAAGCCACCGATATCGGCATTGGTATCGGTATCGCCGATTATTTACTACAATAATCGGTATCGTATCGGGACAATTATGTGTCGTTACATCCCTTTAACTTTGTTAGTTTTAAATGCTCCTTTTTTACTGTTTGTATTTCCTGCAGTGCGTGTCCCAAATAAAATATTTATCTTTCTTTATTTAATGGTTTTAAAACTATCTCTTGTTACTTACTTCCCAATTCTCGTACTGACAGTTTCCTTATTTCTCTATTCAATGTTTAGGGGCATGAGGAACAGGGTGTAAAGTTCACTCATCCACCATAGAAAAGGAGGATCCTCCGACTAGACGGGTGTTGTGTACGGCGGGCCGACTGCCCGACTGTTGACGTCGGATAGTCTTATATATGTCGTTCGCGCGGTAAACTCTAATTGCGCGATGCAGGATTTGTGTGACGTCATGTCATTGATGCGTAGTTCGTATGTGGCGGTGTAACCGCTGCAAATGCTTATTTGAACAACCATAATAACTTTTTCTAAATGTTTATTGTTACAAATGAGATTTCCAATTATCTTCTTCACCACATTTAGTTTGTAGATTCCAACTTTGTGATTACGAAACAATCATGTGTCCGATCAGTGTAAACCGGACAATTAAAAGTGTTCAATTACTTTGAGCATCTCATTTATATGTCCCTCCTGTCCGGACGGACTGTCCGGCCGAACTTGTTCATTTGTGTCAAATGCATTGTACGTGGATTTAGGAGTACTGGAAAATACTTGGGTGGTTTGTATTTTCCGTGAATATACCGCTCAAAAGAATCAGCTTCTCAAATTATACTGCGGTTTATAGATCATCGGGTATCAACATTTTCTTTCTGGGCGACCTCATCCAGATCGAAGAACATCAAATGATAAACTCTACACTTCAGTTGGGAGAGCCAAAGCCTTATGAAAACGACCAGTTCAACAGTGGTTTGTAGAAATATATTCAGATTAACATATTGATTCTAAGCTAGGCGTCTAATTCGACCTGCCTAATCGATAAACTTAGAGACTCGGTTGTCGGATCCATCCTCTTTAGTTCAATGTGTCGAGTGTAAAAGGGTGTTGATGTGTCAACAACAAATTGATCATTTGAGTTTAATTGATGTCGTTAAGTTTCGAAACTCATTAATGCTGTGATTGGTTTTCGGATGAAATGTTACTTTTTGTGTGCAATAGGGATGATGCCTGGGTCAAAAAATAGAAATTCTATTTAGTCCGTCAGTCAGATAATAAAAATAAATTAGACTCGTACTTTTTGCTCTATCAAATTAATAAAATATGACTTAGATAAAACGCATCAAAGTTGGGGAGTTGGGGTCGCTACGTCACAAGTATGTATAAAATCTACATACTCGTGACGTCATGGCACATTTTAACTCAATGTATTGCCGTAATCTTTTAATAACGTAAAAAAAGAAAAAAATACGTGTACGCTATGTTTTCATCATGACGGACAAAAAACATTTTTTTAGTCATCATCCCTATAATATTGTGCACTGAAGGAAGAATGATATAATTTGGAAGATGAGCGTGTTTACTTGACTGACTGACTTGACTGAGTTTTTTTAAAATTATATTTCGGTCGATATTCTTTTTTTTATAAACCGTATAAACTCGGAAGATTGTAAACGCTGCGGGTGTTAAGTTTTAGTGGGAAAACTTTTGTAAGAAAAACCGATTAATCTAGGTATGCAATTTGCCGAATTATATAGCTTACCTATTATATCCCGTCCTTTCGATAAAAGCTGTCGCTACCGCAACTTAACTAAGTAAATATCAACCGAATTTTTCCTTTGAAGATATGACGTCCGTAGAAAGAAACACTGTATGTATTCATACTATCCTGCTTTCCATAGTTTTCATAACTGAAATTGTGTCTAGACACAATCACAGTCCAACTGTCCTCCACTCGGTCTTTATTAGAACCGGTGCACAAAGCTGAACTCGGAAAATGGTTCAATTGTTAACTAACAACAACTTTAAGCAACAGTTGTTTGCAATCGTTTATGAACAAGTTCCTGCTGCGGTTTCGTTCGGCTGTGTTCGGAAGTTGTCGGCAATTTTCGGAGCCTCCAACAGCGACAATAGAATTTCAATCCCGGCAGAATGAAATAAGGTTTAAAATAGTTTGGGGTTAAACTTTGCATGGTATGGGCAGTCTGTGGTTTTACGTTTACGGAGGGTAGGACCACAAATGGACCACGTTTGGAAAACAATCAATGGTGTGGTTTAATTGTGGAAACTTTTGTTTGTGGTTAGATCTGTTAGTTTCGGAAGTTTCTATCTTGTTAGTAAGTGCGTTCGTTTTGGTTTAAGACGCAGATATAAATGCCAGTGACTATGAGTGGCTAGCTTGCGTGGTCTGTACTGAGCTCAGGCAACGCATCCTACGTCTAGCCAGTAATAAGACTCGCCCGTCCAAGTGCGCTGTCCCAAATTAGACGCATTATTAATTTATTATACATAAAACAAAAGGTATTTTAATAAAACACGTATACTAAAAGATCATCAATTAAATTATCTTTAAAATGGCGAAGGTTTCAGAAAAATACGCTTGATAAATTTTTCGTGATTCTCAGTTTTTTATCTGCGTTAGACATTACTTTACAAATTAATTACACTATGTAATATAAACATAATCTAAAATATTCATATATTAATTTATTAAAAAAATGCTCTAATTTAACATATATTTTTTCCAAATCACTAACACTACTCGTTTAGACGTGATCTTCAGAATAAAATCATTAAAAGTCAGTCATCGTCGCCTTAATTGAAAAAAGTGTCGCTTTATTAAATGTTTGGTTTTGTTTAGTAGTGTGTCTCTGATGCAGTGTCTGTCTAATCTAAAGTAGGTACTTGATCAAAAATCTGGCGTATTGCATGTGCAGAATAAAATGAGAATTTTGAAATAAGTATGAGCTGCAGCCTCTCAATATAGGTTAGCAGGTCATACCTACTTATTTCAAAATTGTGTGCTCCAGAAAGGAAGTTCACTTTCTTTCTATAATTTAATTTATTTATTAGGGACGATAACAGTTACCTACATTCTAAAAACAAAACAGAACATTTTTATACTATGGTAAAAATCATTTATACAGGGTGTTTGGCAGAACGTTGAACATACGAAAATGGTAGATAGGTGGGGTCATCTGCTACTTAGTCAGCCCTTTTTTTTTTTTTTAATGCAAGTTAAAATTATGATTTAAGTATTTTTTACATCTTTCTGTAAGTTTGAGGACTCATAACTTTTTTTCTAGCTAACATCTGAATAAAGCAATCGTTTTATAAGAATCTGCAACCATTAAAGATTTAAAAAAAAAACCCTGTTTTACCCATTTTTAATAAAAATTACACTTTAAAGTTAAGAAAGTGGTGACAGCAAAAAATTTTTTTTTTTTTTTATATAAATTAGGGCTGAGTAAGTAGCAGATGACCCCACCTATCCACCATTTTCGTATGTTCAACGTTCTGCCAAACACCCTGTATATTTATATACTTTACTGTAGGTACACCATAAAATTCATGGCAAAAAAAAAAATAACTCAAAACATACAATGGGTGGCCCTATCGCTTTCTGCGATCTCTTCCAGGCAACCATGGAAAGGACAGTGATTGGTTGTCATTGGTGCAAAATAATAAATATAGGTATACGATGTACTATTATAGGCACATAAACGAAAACATGTACCTACCTAACCCACGCCATTGTCCAAGTTTTAATAAAAGAATCAATGAAATGAAGGACTGTGATTCGAGTACGAGACGGTGATAGCTTAATTTACCTGACTTACTTTTTACTAACCTAAATATCTACTGGGTCAAATTAAATTACCTAGCGAAACTCTGCAGCCGTGGTGGGTATCCATATTTAAACATGATCAAACAAAAAAAGAAATTAATTTGAAAACAAATTTTCTCAATTCATAAATTTTTTTTTTGTCTTGCCTTCGATTCCACTTCTGCGGGGTTTCGCTAGCTGATTTCTTTTGATTCTGTATTGCTTTTTCTGGAACAATTGGTTTGATACCTATAGTCAATATTTCAAGTTCCATATAATTTTTTCCTATAACAATAATTGTACCACCTTTACAACAACACCTAGGCTCGTTAAGAACAACCATAAAAAATGAACAAGCGGCAATATTTGCATTAAGTAGCAATATCGCCAGACGTTACTGACCTACGCCATAAAAGGGTAATGTAATAAAAATCTCTAAAAATTTTAAAACGCACCCATAAAACTAAGACGATACAGGCTATCCGGCAGCCCGGTAGTAAACCGGCGTAAGTCCGATACGGCGGATTCCGACGGTTCCTATCAAAACTTTTATTGTCCCCGTCCTTTGTCCTTCTCGCACTAACGCAGTTAAAAAGAGATGACGCTAGCACAGTATTATCTTTTTCAGGAATTCATTGTCGTTGCAAGTTTTATGCTTCTTGTGAAGCATCGCATATTTTTATTGCGTCTCGTGGATTGAAAAGCTCCCTGGATATCTAGGTCTTTCGGTATATAGATTAGTTCGTCCGTTTCTAGATATAACTTAGGGTTTTATCCACTTCCTTTTCGGTTGCGATGGATATTGGATTTCGTTCTCTCGGGGACTTTTTGTGGACATTTTGCAATCACTGTCTAGTTAAGGAAAACTTTCATTACGTTCTTTTATAAATGTATCTATTAAACTTAAAGTTATGGAAAAGACACTATCGTCTATGCTTCAATAGCCTAACGCCACACATGTAAATGGTTTTGAAAAACAAGGACAGTTGGCAATTCGAACCGTATTAAAAATGCCTGCAAACCCTTTCTTCGCCAATTTCTTCGCGAATTTATGTACATTAAGTTAAAATTGAACAATATCTAAGATCGCTAACGTACAGGGTAATGAAAAATGCTGCAGTCGCTGAATTTACGTGCAATTCCTGAAAGCGTATTCTCGTAAATATATTCCGCGCCATAAAAATGGGAGTATTCGGTTATAAGGTTTTTACAGCGAACATCGTAACTTTACGCGGACCCATTATATTGGTTCCGTGTGTTTTCCAGACTTTCTGGATAACGCCAAATGAGAAAAAAAAACTTTTGAAATGATTTGTCACCAATGTTGATTTTATTTTCTTTTATTAGGTTTAAACTTATTAAAATAAGGTGAATGCTGTATAGATGCAATGCTTCTGTTTGCTGAAATCAACATGATTTTCATTTAATCGTTTTCTCTCAACATTTGGAAGTAGTCATATTCCGTTTTTGAAAAACGTTCGATTCATCGACGAAAGTACAGACACGTCAACCTACCTGAAACTGTCAAATTTTCCCAATCAACTTTGAACCTTATATTTTAGTGATAAAGTAGAAAATCTATTAAATAAATTTGACAGATCGTAGTAGGTTCTCTGTAGGTCTGAATATCTGATTCCATCCAGAATTGAAACATTATTTCATTATTATCAGCATCAATATTGAGATGTGCCTAACATGAACTAACTTAACACCAGCTTTTAGTCAAAATATGCTCTCGCAAACGATCCGCGTTTCAAGTTGAAGCAATTTAATTAAACTAAGGTGTACGTCATGAACGTTAAATGTAGACGAAGGCGGCCATTGTAAATTCCACCAACGTTTCAGTTTCATAGCTTTAGTTAGAAAACGCCGTCGGACTTTTATGGGCAATTTCGGTTCCGACGTTTTGTTATATTACCAATGCTTTTAAGGTACTGCACCTCGCTCCGGTAAACATATGTGCAATTTTACGAGCCACTAGTTTATGGTAAATGTGTAGTTATGTCTGCGGCAGCGTTAACTCTTATGTATGAAATGCGCAATTTATCTTGTCTTGACAGATGTGCCTATTGAAAACTTTACGTTTGTCTCTCCTACCGTCCGTCGCTCGTTCCTCAGTTTTACGTCTTCTCCACGCGTGAGAATGACTGCACGTTATTATGGTTTACTTCAGAATTTCATTTTCGGTTTATGATTTTATTTGTGCTGAACTTTAAAGTAAACTTACTTTTTCTGAAGTTAAAACGCGTGAGCTCCACGTAGGCACGTTTAAAACAAATAAATATTACTTGGTTATAATAAAAGATAATGCATCAAAGAAACTTTAGTCTTTAGCTATAGAACATCAGATAGCAATAAAATTGTATGGCATTACACCTTTTTTTTTTTTCAAATAAAACACGTATTGTGTCGTTACCAATTAGTATTGCCAAAGTACACATTGACGCGAATATGTCGTAAATACAAGTTTACGAGTATCTCAGATAGTATAAAATAAAGTCCGCGCTTTGTGGTGAGTTGGCTTTAAACCGAAGTTAGTCTAACAATCAACGTGTGATTGAAGTTTTTAAGCTGTAGCGACCGAAGCTATTGAGGCGTTCACTTTATTTGTTCATTATGTTGGTAGTAAATTATTTGTTTGGCGGAAAATGTTGATTTGTGGTTATGTCCTTTTGACAGTCGGTTGCGGTGTTAGTAATAATTACATTTCGTTTTATGGATTATATAGCCATGTACAGACTTTCGCGACGCGACTCTAAGAAAACTTCTTTTCTCGCCCAACATGTACTTGGGGCTTAACAGGGTTCTGAAAATAATTGCTGACAGAGCGAACTGTCCGTCCGTATATAATTGACTGCTCTCAGTTACATGACTGTGTCTTCGTATCGTGTTGTTTACTAACGCTTAGTTTTAATGACATTGTTACTAACCCAATACAAGTCATCGCTCGAATTTAAATTTTAAATTTGTTGACGACTAAAGCTTCGTGCAGACTAGCGCGACGCAACAGCGCGACGCGACACCGCCTATTGTTATACCGTGAAGTTTTCTTAGAAATTGTATTGTTCGAGTCGCGTCGCACCGTCGCGTCGCGCTGGTCTGCACGAGCCTTAGGTAATACAAAAACTGTAATGAATGATAAAGACATGTAACGCCGACCGCAAATAACATGCGCGCGCGCGCTCGGCCAACGCAAAAAACACGCAAATCAAACGGCAAATCACGCGAAAAGGCTCAATATACTGTACTGTATATTATATGTACTGTGTACTGGGGGCTTAAGGCTAGTCTTCCAAAAGGTCCTGGATCTAAGAATTCTGAC
Organism: Xanthia togata; assembly: GCA_963853775.1. Taxonomy (NCBI): domain Eukaryota; kingdom Metazoa; phylum Arthropoda; class Insecta; order Lepidoptera; family Noctuidae; genus Xanthia; species Xanthia togata. Next base: position 23,661,065 of record OY970791.1, read on the forward strand.
GAAGATTTCCTAAAGTCTACTGTTTCAACGACTGGACTGAAACCAGCCGAGGTAGCGATGGGAAACTTTTTACTTACAAACTTATAACCCAGACATTAAGATGTTTTAGCTTTTTCATCAACATAACATCAGAAGCGTAGGCGTAGCATGTCGTAGTCAGAAGCCCGAAAGTCTGACAACCAGTCTTACTAAGGCCATTTTCAACGCCGACGCACCAATCGCGTTAGAACATACATTTCTATGGCGGTTCTCACACAACGCAACTTGTTGAAAAATAGTTTTCAACGGCGACGCAACCAGTCACGTGCGACTGGCAGTGCAGATCGCTAGGTCGTTGCCAACGCAATTTTTCATAAAATGAATGTCCATTAATGACGAACAACACAACAACTACACAATTACAACAACAACATCAACAAATACGATGATACAACTTGAGTTGCGCCATGTGAGAGTAGGTACCAGTTGTATCGCAGCCAAACAGTTTGGGTTGAGTTGCCGTCACACCGTGTGAGAATTTGCTAAGGGGTATTGTATTACCCAGTAACTGTACTGGTTAATACAATTCTGGTGCGACTGTCTATTTGATCTCCACAACCCTGGTTGTGGAAATCAAATAGGCAGTTGCTCCATGTAATTCAGATGCATCCGGTTAATCTGCAAGCCGGCCCTAACATGGGCATTGGGAAAAGACTAACATGACGCTTGTTTTCCGCGAAGTGTAAGACAGAGGTGTACCTACCTACATATATTAATACTATATATATTCAATTGTGATGAGGAGGGAAGAATCGCATGTGACTAAAAGAGTGATGAATATAAATGTTGAGGGAGGGAGAGGAAGACCAAAGAAACGATGGATGGATTGTGTGAGGAGTGATATGAAGGAAAAAGGTGTAGATGATTGCGTGACGGTTGACAGCGGAGAATGGAAGAAGAAAACGTGTTGCCCCGACCCCAAGTAACATGGGATAAGGGCAGGAAGATGATGATATATCCAATTGAGAGGCCTGGCCCAGTGAACTGAACTGAATCCCCATCCATTTTCTTCTCAACCACATCCAAAACTTTTCCACTCATACGTTCACAACCCTTCAAATGCCACGAGCTTTTCACAGCTATGAGCACATTTTAACGGCACATAACTTACTCGAGCAATACAGGCAAGCACCGGCCATGTCAGGCAATGCTGGTTGCTCGTAAAGTTGCCTGTTATGCTCGTGACGTCTTTTATATGCTTCAGATGGCTTATTTGTGAATTTTGGTGTGGTATGAACTAATTAAACAATGTTTTTATGCGTTAGTTGATATTGTTTTTGTTTGTTTAGTGTGATATAGGGGAAATAATTTACGAAACTATGTGACGAAACAGTTGATTGATTGCCTATTTAAGTAGGACTTTTTGGACGTGAACAAAAAAGCATGGACAATCCCAAATACCCACCACGCCGGGAAACCGTTTTCTCAGTGTTTCGGCCGGGGCAAAAAGATGGTGTCGATTGATAGGGATTAATATTTACCACCTAAGAATCTTAAGCAGTAGTTCAAGACGTGGAGCAATACTTATTATTGGATACGTTATTAACCTAGTAACTGGCACTCTTCCCATTAAGCTCAAGTGCTATGTTTCACCACCTAATAAATTTAAAGCACCAAACTTGTACAACAACTTCAAAAGTCACACTTGAAGTTCAAACGACACTTTAACAGCAAACCATTGGAAGGTAGTTAGCTTGTTACTACTTCAAAAACCCATAGCAAACACCATAACACTACCGTGTCCTGTCAAATGAACCACCATCAAACAGACTCACAAAAACCGCCCGTAAATCGAACGGCTTCGGCATAACAAACTAACGCCATCTTACTGACAATTAAAACTTATTAATTACCCCGCCACCCGGGCTCGTAAACTCACATTTACTGCACTAGGTAATAAAAGAAGTTTTCCTTTTAAAACCTTTAAAAACCAGCCTCGTTTCGGAATTCGATGGCAGTAAAGAGAGCGGAGTTTACGAGTGCTGTATACCGGGCGTGACTTTTTAGCTAATAACGTACTTTGATTAGTTCGGAAAATTGAACGTATTGCTGTTCGTGGTAGTGTTTGAGTTTGTGTGTTGTTGCTAAAAGGATTGATTGGGTAAAGCTTGAAGACGTATCGAGATTTAGATTTGCCACAATAAATGCAATGATTCCCAATGTCTTGAAAAGTACCAAGATAAGTTCAGAGCTCGCCGGTCAGTCGGCCTTGTTGCCAGCAATGCTTTCATACTGTCTGACTTATCTTTTCCAATCGAAAGATGAAGAAACAGAGTAGACTCTTTTTGAAATTGGGTTTTGTTTAAACACCTATAAATTATGGTGTCTGTAGTTGTCTAATAGTCTAACCTACGTGGTTGATGTCAATATCCCTGTAAAACACAATTTGTTTTTTTATTTTCTTCAATTAAACGCGTATTTCTGATCGAGTTCATGACATAAATAGATATGTAAGTATTGTCACTATAGTGTAAATTGATGCTGAAGTTAAAAGTAAGGGCCATTTCAGTGTAGATGTGTTGTAAAACTGCGGACAGTGTCTGTTTATTAGGGTCCAAGTCATCGAGTCGATTGTATTGCAATGTTTTCAATCCATCGTAATACAGAACTTAGAGACTACACACTACATGAAAAGAGATGTTATTTTCATGAGATTTAAGTCCAGTCTAGGTTAAACGAGGTTTTGTAATGCACGATGGCCATTTGATAAAAGTTGGAGTTTTTTGCAATTTTAATTAGTACTCGTAGGTACCTTAGGTCTACTTGAAGACAATAATTTCACATGCAAGTTGCTGGCTGTTTCTTTATTCTATTGTTAGGCCTCTAAAGGCCTCTAAAAAAATATAAAGGCCATTGCGCTCTAATGAAGTCTGAATGAATGGGCGAGCTTCTATAGATATAAACATTTTGTCCCTTCTTACGATATCTCCAATATCTCTTTTGACCTTTATATCCCAATTTGTTTGGGGTCGGCGTAGCTTGTCTTTTTCTTCCATTAGTCGTCATCTCGGCAGTCACCCTCATTGTAGTCTTTCATGTTACACACAGTCCATCCATCATTTGCGAGATCGAATCAGAAATGAGGAGATCCGCAAACGAACTAAAGTCGCTGACATAGCCCAACGGATTAGCAAGCTGAAGTGGCAGTGGGCAGGGCACATTGCTCCCAGAACAGATAGCCGGTGGGGTAGAAACGTTTTGGAATGGAGGGCACGTACCGGCAAGTAAGGTGGACAGATGACCTAATAAAGGTCGCAGGAAGCCGCTGGGTGCAGGTCGCTTCCAACCGGCCAATTTGGAAATTATTGGGGGAGGCCTATGTTCAGCAGTGGTCGTCCTATGGCTGAAATGATGATGATGATGATCCATCGTTTTATTGACCCTAACCTACTCTTATCATCATCATCATCATCATTTCAACCGAAAGACGTCCACTGCTGGACAAAGGCATCCCCCAAGCACCGCCACATCGATCAGTTCTGTGCTTCTCGCATCCAGCGGATTCCTGCGGCCTTCACCAGGTCATCGGTCCACCTTGTAGGAGGCCTTCCAATGCTACGTCATCCGGTACGCGGTCGCCACTCCAGAAGCTTTAGCCCCATCGGCCATCTGTTCTGGGAGTAATGTGCCCTGCCCACTGCCACATAAGTTAGGCAATTCTTCGGGCTATGTCGGTTACCTAATAGTCATTCATATTTATACTTAAAACTATTAAAATCTCCAAATGCCAGAATATAATTTGAAAGTAACCTACCTACCTATTTGTTATATGCGTAGTCCGTCCATGGTGGGCATCTCCCTAATTCCCATGGTTCCAAATTCGGGGAAGGCGGCCATTAACTTTTATGGATCAGCAGAAAGTACCCTCCTTAGTAGGCGTTACTTTGTTGTAGGGCGTCGATTGTTTAGATATAGGCAATGATGTATGGGTATGTATCATAAAGAAACACATTATTTATAACTTTGCTTTTGAAAAAGAAAACGGAACTGGCCTTAGGGCCTAGACAAAGTGACATTTTATCAGCGATAACGATGATAGAAAAGTCAAAATGTCTGGGTCTGGTCCCATACATTTTAGATGCTGAAGTTAAGAAACGGCACGCTCTTAGGGCCTAGATAAAGTGACATTTTATCAGCGATAACGATGATAGAAAAGTCAAAAATTTATGGGACTGGTCCCATACATTTTAGATGCTGAAGTTAAGAAAACGGAACTGGTCTTAGGGCATAGACAAAGTGCCATTTTACCAGCGATAACGATGATAGAAAAGTCAAAAATGTATGGGACTGATCCCATACATTTTAGATGCTGAAGTTAAGAAAACGGAACTGCTCTTAGAGCCTAGACAAAGTGACATTCTTTCAGCGACAACGATGATGGAAAAGTAAAAAATGTATGTCTAAATGTTATGTGTGTCTTGGTGGAACATGAGGCGAGTCGCTGCGCAGTAACGAATTCATGGGTCAGCGGGGGGAGCAGCTAACTTCCGAGCCGCCATTAACTATGAATAAATGATAAATTTAAAATAAATATATAAAAGTTATCATCTATTATTTCGCCCACACATACATTGGGTAGCTTTCTTCTAGGTCTACAGTAGGTACCTATATTGTACCTATCTACTTGAAACTTTGCTTGCTAGTCCGTGTAATATGCTAGTCATAATAATATAATGATGTGCCCTTGATTTTTGTTACCAACTTATATTATTAACTCCACTCCAGTGCCAGACAGAATTCGTTCCATAACCGACCACACCTAATTATAACAAACCAATTCAATTCAAGTATCTAATATTAATAAATCTCTTCACCGCAATAACTTCAAAAGCCCCATTGAATCGTCTCAATTACTGTCCAAGCAAGCGTTATTTCTTTTTTATTCGACGTAAGCTCTGCGCGCGCGCAACCGTGCAGCTTATGATGATTAATGGAAGAGAAAACTTCAAAACACATTATAAATAAGATTGTGTGCTGATTTAAAATCACTTAGGAGAATAAAAAGCGAATGAAAGTATTTATCTTTTTGCCGTTTGGAAGTAGGTTAAGGATAAAAGGTGTTGGGAGTTTTATTATTATAAATGTACAGGCGAACAAGCTATTTGGTTTATAGGCTGACTTGTAACTATATTTTTTTAAGTAGGTATTGTTGTGAGTGTGCGGAATAGTCAGTTCTTTATTATCACTCTCTTCGGAATGCCATTATAAAAGTTATTACGTCAATCAATCTGCCTAGCCTATTTCCAACTATGTTGCTTCCAGTCTCACCGGATGCTGCGGAATACCAGTATTTTACATGAAGCAACTGCCTATCTGACCTCCACAACCCAGTTACTGGGTAGCACGATACCCCTTGGTTAGACTAGTTTTCAGACTTTTGGTCGTAACGACTGTCAAAGATCTACGAATGACAGCTGGGACCAAAGGCTTAACGTGCTTTCCGAGGCACGGAGGGGCCTCGATGTGTAATGAATGGTCATCCATCCACTTAGCTTAACCTTCGATGGACCCGTGCAGCTGTAATTTAGCCACAAGCCCCTTAAAAGTTATTACACTATAAAAATGATTATTGGCGAGTGCCAATAATCATTTTTATAGTGTAATAACTTTTAAAAAGTTAAAAAAAAAAGAAAAAAAGAAAAGAAGGTAAAGTTTTTTAAAAAGTTACTTATTTGGCATACAGGCAAAAATAATCAACTTTTCACTCGAAAAGTTGATTATTTTTGCCTGTATGCCAAATAACTTTTTCGACTGTAGACTCGTGGTTACGGCAATAATATCTAATTATCGTCTGCTATTTTTACACTCTATGATTGACTAACATTTAGACCCCAGCCTGAGCTACATATTTTTATCTAGTTCGTGACGAAGAAGTGTTTATTTGCAATAGTCAGCCTCTACTTAGCCATGATTAGAGGCATCTTTAGGCTAATAATATGATTATTACCATTTACCTAGGACCGCAGGATACGAAAAAAACCCGGCCAAGTGCGAGTCGGACTCGCACACGGAAGGGTTCCGTACCACCGTATAATATTAAACAAAAAACGCCGAAATAAACACGTTTCTTGTATGTATATTTTTTACTTTATTTTACTTTTGTTATTTGTTGTAATAGCGGCAATAGAAATACACAATTTGTAAAACCAGGGTTAGGGGGGTAGGGTTTTAGTAATAGGCACCCTTCGGTTACGGAACCCTAAAAATAATCTCACACCGTTTAAGCTCCAATTATTTTTTTAAACTACAAGTTTTAAAAGTAAGTAAACCTGAAGCTAGCTTTAAAACAAGTACCTTACTTACGAGTAAATTGTAACTTGAGAACCTGCACGCAATACATCAACTGTCAAGTTCTTTAAAATCGTATACTTTGACGGCCGATATCTTTGGCGCAGCCGTGAGGCACACAATACTATTTTAAGTTATTTTTTATTTATTTTTTCTGTTCTTTTTTTGATTTTTGTGCGAATATTGTGTGCCTTAACCCGAGTCAAATTAATTAATTTTCTTTTATTTATTTTTTCTGTTTTTTTTTTAAACTGCCCCACACTTGGAATTAATCCTATATTTTGGATGCGTTTACAAACATTTAAACTTAAAACACATACACAAACAGCCAGACCCGGAACAACTACTTTTAGGTCATACAAATATTTGTTCCGTGCGGGAATCGAAACCCGCGACACGCAGCGCAGCAGTCAATCTCTTAACCACTGCCGTCGTGCCGTCGAATAGGCAAACCATTTATATTTTGTAAGAGCCCTATATTCGACGATCAAACGACGTGAAACAACAAATCAAGATAATTATACAACCTGATACTGGCTTGCAAATTGCAAAAAACGTAATAAAAACAAACGCAGTACCTAAATGTATTGAGTATTGAGTAAAATTTGAATACCTTAGCGCGTCTCCCTTAAATAACCTTCACGAACATCAGCACAGCACCCTATTAACGTAACACATGATCAATTACAATCTGTTTCATTTTGACAGTTCAACAACATTCATCGCGTTATTAACGTTGTCGAGCAGACAAATTTTTCGAACGTTATGATATGAAGCAATGGGTTAGGAATATCCTTAATGATTCAGATTGTCATTTTTTTTTTCTATTTTTTTTTTTTTTTTTAAATGTGGCCCGGCTCTAGAAATTTCTCCTGTATCGTGGATGCGTTTACATACATTTAAACTCACATACACAAACAGCCAGACCCGGAACAACTAATTGTAGGTCATACAAATATTTGTTCAATGCGGGGATCGAACCCGCGACATGCAGCGCAGCAGTCAATTACTTAACCACTGCGCCAACCGTGCCGTCAATGGTCGTGAGTTACGCAACAATCCCAGCAGGTCTTAAAAATGTACGTTTGGCGCACCCTGGTCCCTGACCAGACAGGTCAGCTATCACCTTGCAGACTACCAAGTAAGCATTGATGACCACGCTTCCACTTTGCGATTAAGCTATCATGCCTTGCTTCAATAGGCATTCAAATTCAAAATCTTTTATTTCCCATAAACCTACATGGGCACTTATGAAACGTCAGAAGCTTGGTGCACGGTTCCAATTGGTCGTTTCCGATGGAGAAGAGCCGGCAAGAAACTCCACGGTTACTCTTTTAAAAATAATTGACGTTTTACAATATTTTCAAATAACAGTGTTATTAGGTATGGGAGGACAGTGTAGGTCTTTCAACAAGTACCAGGTACTTAACAGAATAATGATGGTCAACAAATCTACAGTCCACTTAGCCTACAGCGTTCTCACATTCACAAAATAGCAGATAGATAAATACACAGATAGAAAACTCAATAAAACTAAAAACGTATTTTAAACGAAATGACGTGATTGCTATTACAGCTGTAAAAAATCTGAATAATTATCATGTCCACAAAAGCCACAAATCAAGAGTTGCGTGAGCGTAGTGGTTCGTACATTGGGCATTAACTTTGTTAATGGGACACCAAGAGTGGTTGGCATAATCAGCCTATAACTGTTAGGACTCAGTCCTCCTCTCGGTGAAAGGGAGTAGTTCGGAATCCACCACGCGGGCCCAATGCGTGTTGGCGTCGTCGTCGATTTTTTTTTTTTGTTCTCGGATATGCCGGTTTCCTTCACCGTTTTGAGAGCAGTTGTAATGAAATAATTTATACAAAGTGAAGCGTCTGTCAGAGTGCGAACTTGCGAGTTACAACTCGTTAGTCGCGCGTTATCACTGCCCCACCACCGCTCTGAGAGTACCCGAGAGTGGTTAAATAATTATAATTGTAGATGATATTATCATCATCTTCACAACTGCAAGCTCCAAATGAGTAACGAGCCATTCGCCAGAACAAGGAGCTAGCTTTTTCCCTATAAAAGCCACCGTTAAAACAGCAATTGAAAATCAGCGCTGTGCTGTGGGTCCCCCCATAGCACAGCTTCAGGGGAATGATGAACAGGGTGTAAAGTTCACTCATCCACCATAGAAAAGGGAGGATCCTCCGACCAGACGGGTGTTATGTCTGGCGGGCAACTGCCCAACTGTTCTTATGTCGTTCGCGCGGTAAACTCTAATTGCGCGATGCAGGATTTGTGTGACGCCATGTCTTTGATGCGTAGTTCGTATGTGGCGGTGTAACCGCTACACAGCATTATGCTGAATCTTCTTGCCACATTCATGACGTGCAGCTGCCGACTATTTCTGTTATGTTTATATTAATATTTAGGTAGGTATATTATTGATCTATTTTGTTTTCTACCTACCTCCTACTCTTGTCTTTTTGTATGTATCTGTTTCTGTGACAAATAAACCTATGTTTCTTTCTTTTCATACGCCTTATGAAGGGCCACCAAGCCAGTTTTAAAATAAACCAATAATTTTCTTCGCAGAAGTCAGTCCTATGAATCAGGCTCCCTCACTTTACAACTACCTATCTCCTAAATCATTCCTACACTCCTTCCCATCTCCCAGCACAATATTTCATATTTTAAACCGATGAAATACCGACTCGAACGGAATAAAAAGGAACTATATGTGTTTACCCGGATTGTATGGGGCTCACCAGCCGTCTGCCCCGACTGTGAAGGCCATAAACCGATGGAATTGACGTCTGGCCTGTTTCGTTACGAATCAATACGTGTACAGCCTTAATGTACAAGTAGAGATGAGGCCAGAAGGTTCGTGATTCGAAGCCGTGGGTTGTGTAATACTACAATAATAGGTGAATAAAAGGGTGTGATTAAACTCAGAAGATGCAGCCCACGTTCGCACCGGACGTAAAAATATCACGGCGGGATTTTAGCGCGCACTGGGGGCCTATTACGAACTTTTAAAAAACCAGGCAAGTTCCAGACAATTCATTTCACTGGCTGGATATATTTCGTATTATGACATCGGTAATTCTGACCGACTTCACGCTGGCTAGTTTGTCTGTGGCTGGCTTGAAATTCTCTGCCGTAACGTTCAGAAACACAAATAAATATTTATCGGTAAGTTACGGTTTTATTTAGATCACGTATTTTATGATAAAAATAATAAATATATCTTAATATAGTTACTAAAAGTAGGTGAAAATATGAACGCAATGTTTATTGTGCTATACAATTAATTTTTATTTAATTTTTCCGTGTTTGTAAATTGTAACGCGAGATTCTCCTAACAATAACTTTTCCGAACGTATTCCACTTGATGTTCAACGGGGAATTTGACAACTTCATTCTTGGACAATGTTTATTGTTGCAATTAATAAAATAATACTATCGTATTGTTTGTATAATACTCTCTATAAAAAGTACCACGAAAGTTATGCTGATAGTTTTCTTAGATTACCGCGGTGTAGTGCACAACGATTTTTTTCCAGAGGGATAAACAGTGATTATAGAGTATTATTTAGGCATTATGAGGCGTTTGCGAGAGAATATCCGCTGAAAACGGCCCGAGTTCTTTGCCAAAAATTCAGCAAATGTCATCGACCAAGCGCCGTATTTACATGATATGGCTCCGTCTGACTTTTTCCTGTTCCCGAGGCTAAAACTACCTCTTCGAGGAAGACGTTTCGAGTCGATTGAAGCTATAAAAGAAAATTCGCTGAAGGAGTTTTAGACCATACCTCAATCAGCTCACCAAAAATGTATGGAGGACTGGGTCAAGCGCTGGCGTAGCTGTATTGCAAGGGAAAGGGCCTACTTTGAAGCCGACAAAATAAATATTGACGAATAAATTACTTAATGGTTTTATTGAACAATTCCCAGTACTTTTTACACAGAATGTATTATGTCCCTTCGCAAGAAGTACCTACTAGTTTCAGAGTATAAACAAAAATATGGATAATGAATGGTTATGGTGGTGTGGTGTTTTTGAGTGTTTTTACTAAATATCCAGTTTTCAACATGTTATATTTACCTATAACCGTAGCTGCGAGGCACACATTCCTGCTGGTATCATGCAACGCAGTTTTACACTTTTTATTTTGTATTCTTTCCTTTTATCTTATTTTTTTTTCTCTTTCTACTTGTGTGCCTTTTAGTCTGTGCCAAATAAATGTATTTTCTTTCTTTCTTTCTATGATGGTAATATTTTGTAATTATCATGGTGCACCATTTATTAGGCTGTTGAAATTATTATAGTTCAATGGATTAGAGTTATCGCCCTCGGATGAGCCAAACTTATGTTTAGTTTGAAACATACCGTTATTTTGGTATTTTGATCAGAAGTGCCACTTTCCGGAGTTTCCAGAAACTCGAACGGTACATATTCGTCACACGTGATATTTTATCTGAATAATTTCGCCAAAAATATCCAAAACCATTCAATAAAAACTCCTATGAAGTAGCGGAAATTGACTGGATTGTGAGGTTACTTATTATCAGTTTTAATATGTCAAGAAATGTCAAACGAACGTTCATAATACGGTATTTCCAGCCAATAGTCGGGCAGAAGCCGGCCAGGGTGTCACGTGACCACTGACTGGCTTGTTTGACGAGTTCATAATACGAAATTGCAAGGCAGTTCTGTTTACGCCGTAAACTGCCTGGAAATAAGAGTTCATAATAGGGCCCCTGGATTTTCAACCCTCGGCGCTAAGCACAGAGCGTTGTAAATCCAGTGCACGAAAAAAAATCGCCGCGATTTAATCACGTAACGTGGGTAAGACACAAAATAGATAATCTTTTTGGTGTTAAAGTGAGCCCTAGAGCCGGCCTATCCCATAGGCCACAAAATCACCTGCGATGACCAAGGCGGATCCGGATTTTTATTCCTTACGCGATATCATGTTCAACAGTAAATGTTCGTGAATCCATTTTCACAAAAAAAAACAAAAGTATATATCTGCCACTGTAGACACTTCCTTTGGGGTTGTTCCCTTTAACCACTTCTGAGATAGCATTGTCGTTACGAATGAGCCTTCTGCGTTCTTCTTCGATTGTAAAACTCAGGCACTCCAGTATTTTTTATCGTACAAAGTTGCTTTACTTAGCTCATAAAGATCTTTAGTTGCCATCCTAGTTAAATAGCTGGTTTTATTAGTTCCCTAAAGTAATATACTGTACATGGTCGAGTTACCTGGAATACAACTGTTTTATAAAGCCATGTATTTAACGCGACGAAAAACTAATCTGATTTAGGGTTTTAAAAATAATTAAAATGGGTAGCAAAAATAATAGGCAAGTAGCATTTTAAGTATAAAAGAGAAGCTTTATATTGAGTTGTAAGCTTTGTTTAAATTTAGTGAATTTATTGTTGAGCGAACACTAGACACTGACACTCGCCGGCCGCTGCCGCGGCACCGCTCGCTTCGCTCGCTCGGCTCGTCCGTTATGTGGTCACAGCTCTCTTTCAGTCATTTTCATTTTTAGCCAAGGTTTTATATGGAGGCCTATAGTTGTATATAATATAATGTTTGCTATCCCACTGTTAATATTAGTCGACATGTCATTATTTATAGTACCTAATAGTTAGTCGCCCTTTAAATTGTTAGTCACCTGGAAAATAATTTGCCTTTTATATTTAGAATGATAACTTGCTTGTTTTTGTTTATTGTAAAGCTTGATGAAATGCAATTACAGAAGGAAAATAAAATTATTTAATTAGGTTAGTTAAATTTACTAATCTAATTAAACAATTTAATGACGATTCATTATAGCGCATCTGAAGTATTAGACCGCGTCCTAGTTAAAAAAGCGATAAAAGTCCCGCGAGTACGCGATTGGTCTCGTGCATAATTCTGTCACTTTTGTTCGATAAACCGGAAAGCGCTCTCTCGTTCAGGGGGCCAAGTCTGCTATTTTTATAAATTCGTCATTCCAACACGATCCCGTTGTCATTTTGCTAAAAGTTCGCAATCTGCTAAATTCATAATGGTCGAACATTGGTTGATCATTGTATTCCACAAGCACGATACTCGTAACGAATTAAAAGCAATGACTGCACAATGACGTTCTAATGGTAGGTCACTGATCAAAGGAACTGTCAAAATTTGATGAGATTACCGTCTAAGTCAGTCATTATGTACGATATTACAAATAGATCAGATGCCATTTCTTTCAATGGAGTGTCAGTGGCTGACCATTGGAAAGTCATAATGACGCCAATATATTAGTAGATTATCAAACTTGTCAAAATCAACATTTATGAAAATCAATGATAGACCATTCTGACACTATTGTAATAGCAGACTTGAGGCCCAGGTACAACAATAAGTTCGAAGGATCGTTAATCACCAGATCAGAATCACTTAGAATAAAGGCTTGTGCAGACTAGTGCGACTTTGTCGCGCGACGCGACTGCGGTAAGTAATCGTTACCGTGAATTTTTCTTAGAAATTGTTTTGTTAGTCTGCACGACGTTTTAAATGGTAGAATTTTATCGTGCAATAATTTAGGGTTACATCTAGAAGGAATTATCCCAAATACCTAAGTAGTAATTTTCCAAAATAAAAATGGACTATAGGTACCATTAGGTATTACATGCGGCTTAAATGTAACTGGCGAAATGTGAGTGTATAATGTAGCAGTTTTTTTGCGAAATATTCGACGAAAGATTTTCGTAATAATAACGGGTGATTTTTTAAGAGGTATAGGATTTGTTTTAAAAAAAAAACACAAAAAAATTGAAAAATTTGATGAAATCTTTATTGGAATCGATAGAACGATCAATATAATTTAATGTTTGAAGATGATTTCATGCAAATGCTGGCCGCGGCTCCGGCATTGGCAAAGTTGGAGGAAGATCCACTTTTTTATCGAAAAATTGTGTTCAGCGACGAAGCTCATTTCTGGTTGAATGGATATGTCAATAAGCATAATTGCCGCATCTGGAGTGAAGACCAGCCAGAAGCATTGCAAGAGCTACCACTGCATACCGAAAAATGTACCGTTTGGTGTGGATTATGGGCCGGTGGCATCATCGGGCCGTACTTTTTCAAAGACGACAATGGCCGAAACGTTACTGTGAATGGCGAGCGCTACCGTGTGATGATTGGCGATTTTTTTTGCCCAAAATGGAAGAATTGGACATGCCTGACATGTGGTTTCAACAAGACGGTGCCACATGCCACACGGCACGCGAAACAATGGCCAATTGAGAGCCGCCTTCGGTGAACAGTTTATCTCACGTTTTGGGCCCGTCAATTGGCCGCCTAGATCGTGTGATCTAACGCCTTTGGACTATTTCTTGTGGGGCCATGTTAAAGCTCATGTCTACAGGGATAAACCAGCAACGATTGACGCACTGGGAGCCAATATTGAAGCATTTATTCGTGATATACCGGCTGATATGTTGGAGAGAGTATGCCGAAATTGGGCCTTGCGAATGGGCCATCTAAACCGGAGCCGCGGCCAGCATTTGCATGAAAATCATCTTCAAACATTAAATTATATTGATCGTTCTATCGATTCCAATAAAGATTTCATTAAATTTTTCAAATTTTTTGTGTTTTTTTTGAAAATCAAATCCTATACCTCTTAAAAAATCACCCGTTACTAACTTGGCTTGACTTTTTGCAAATATCCTGATCTTAGCTCGTATTATTACCAAACCGTTATTAGTTTTCCTTCTTTTAGTTAAAAAAAAAATCCTGCGATATAGGTACTCATACCTACCACTGCCGTCTCAGGTGAGATGCTGTTACATTGTTCACAAAAAAACACGATAAGTAATATCGCAGAAAATTATTCTTTAAGATTTATCTCATCATCATGATTTCGTTCGGAAGCCATAATTTACGATAATCGATTGCCCGCGCACAACCGCAGGCCATCCTCTCATAACCCTATAATACCTGCTTTTACTTGAACAATCTTGAACAGCATACAATTTTGTTCAAGACTTAGTTTACGAGCAAGTGTGGAGCAGGTGTTAGCTTCAAGTACTTAACTGTTGAAACTGTCTCAAATTGTGCACAATTATGTGATTAAGAGCAGTTGGTAGTTAGTTTAAATATGAACATAATATATATAATTTATGAACCTTTAGTTGACAATTCACAAATACATTTTGAATAGGTTAAGGATATTTAGTTTGTGTTCTTCCTGTGCGAGTCCCAATAAATACATTTTCTTTCTTTTAAGGTAAGTATTATTTCACGAATGTTTTTTTCAGTTTTGATCAATTTTTATGTCGTATCCACCATTAATCTGAGTGAAATATTAGCCTAAAACATTCTGCAAAAATACTTAACCCTAGTTTTTATTTTTAAAGTTGTTCTTGTAAATCTTGACTCAAAACTTATACGAACCACGTCTACCTACTCCATAATTATGTCAAATCAATTCCTAGCAACCGCAAAACTCAACGGAAGTCCATAACTAGGCCATCCATTCTCAGTTGTTAGTTGTTTTGAAACATTGTTGCTCTCAACATCTCGCGGCCGATTTGTTAACCCTTGTTTTATAATCGCGAGCCAAGTTGACGCGACAACTACGTCGCTTTTTAGGGTTAACGAGCCGTTTGTTGATGTGGAAGAGAGGTTGACGAATTGTTGTGTAGATTTTGAAGTGATAGAAAGGTTGGTGTGTAATAATAAGGGTTTACTAATGATAAAATAATATTTTCATAATTTACATGGGCATAACGAAGTTCAGCATAATGACCTTTACGCATAATATTATTAGGCATACATTTTTTGCGGTTCCCTATATGGATTGCATATAATTTTAAGACCTAATATAACTTGGCTTACTTTTGTTTCTCCTAATTAAATCTTTGCATAATGTTGTTTACGCATAACAGCTTACGCATATTTTTTTAAGCATAATTTATCTGATTATAATAATGATTAAGCATAACATTCTAAAGCATAAATTTATTTACGCATAATGATATTAAAACATACTTTTTATAGGCATAACAAAGAAGCATAATTATGATACACCATGCATGCAAGCAAGCATGCAGCAGGCATGGTTTCTGTCACGGCTTCGGCGCTGCGGGGCTCCGGCGGTCCCACGCGAGCTTATCGTCGCAGATGTGTTTAACGCTCACCGCCGCGGCTGCCAGCAAGCCGAAGCTGTTGGCGGTGAAGCGCTGGTGGCGGGCGTCCGTTAAAACCACTTGCTCCTCAGCTCGCGGGCCGCCGCGCCCCTCCGCGCCTACGCGATTTTCAATTACACTCTAGGGGTAGGGCAGATAAGACTACGTGTGGTAGGTTTTGCAGCGATTCGTCTATGTCACCAACTTTTGTAGCACAACATACCTATTGATTTTTTAAGGGTATACTAATTATACGTTTATATTAATATTTTTTGTAATTGTATGCCTAACTACTATTATGCTAATAGTCACTATGCCTAGTAACATTATGTGAGTTAAATTTATGCCAAAACAAATTATGCCAAAACTGTTATGCCAAAGTATATTAGGAAAGAGAACATTATGAAAATAGAAGGGATCCCATTTTTTGCAATAGTTATAAACGCATAATGATATTTACACATTTTTTTTTATAAAAGAATATACCCTAGTTTAACTCATATAAAAACAAACATGTTCGCGGCTCACTTTACCTAATCCAATAGACTTATTCCCAAATTTAATAAGGAATGTTTATATTTATGGCTCATGATTAATAGACGAATGAATATTGTGCCTTTAAAAAATATGACTCCGAATTATGCCAAAAGAAATGAGACCAAGTGACAGTTATGCTAACCTTTGCAATATACCAAAATATTATTATGCTAATAAAAGTTATGCGAAAACGTTATGCCAAACTATTATACCTTAAGAGTCCTATTACATTTTTGACGCAAATTCATGATTTTTGACGTTGTAATTTTCAGCAGCAGTAAGATATTTGAATTATTTGATTATGAATAACGATAGTGCCATTCTCTTTATTGTAAGTTGGAATTACAAATTTTAACTTTTCTTGTCGTGTAATTTACTATGAATATTTTACGAACTCAGTTTACAAGGAAAAACGTCGGCAATGGAACTTTGATGCTCAAATTCACATTGTTTCAATCAGTTCTAATAAAAGCGAAAGTTACTAAACGACAATTTTAATGTTTTACTTGTTTATTGGAGTTTCTTTAAATTCCTTGAGTTTTCAGGGAAAATTCGTAAAGAAAACCAATAAATGTCTTGATTTTCATGTCCATTATATTCCAAATAAACACAATTAAATCAAATAAACTAATATGATATAAAACTTCGATCTACAGTAAATACGTTTCATTAGTTTTTGTTTCTCAATATAATAAGACAAAATTACAATAAATTAAAGTACTATATATTCCGCGTCAATTCAGCGAATTACACGAAAATAATGTGTAACTCCAACTTACAAGAAAAATAATGGCACTATAGTTATTATAATCAAATTATTAAAATATCTTACTGCTGCTGAAAATTACAACGTCAAAAATCATGAATTTCCGTAAAAAAATGTAATAGGACTCTTAATATTTTACGAGCTGTTCGAGCAATTTACCAGCTAGGTGCCAGTTTCTCTAGGAGAGTTTCTCTTTCTCGTAAGAATACCAATGTCTTTTGTCTGTATCACAATTTATGTTTGCCATCGTCATAATTATATTAGGCAAAATATTCACCCTAAAAACAGTGATATTCACAATATTAACACCAGAAATAAGGACAAATTACGAGCTTCATAAGGTTCATAACCCACTTGTTGGGATTGGTATAACCTTTTATAACAAGCTACCCTCTTCTTTGCTAGATTTGCCTTTTAATGCGTTTAAAGCTAAAGTAAAATCCAACCTTGGTTTAAAGGTTGCTATTCTATCAACGACTAGGTACTTAATTGATAAGAATAGTTGGTCGCTGTGATTAATTCAAGACAATATTTATTTATGTTCTTTCTCCAGAATTAGCTTACCTACCGGCAGGATAAATGAGTTATATAATTGTTTATTTTATTTGACTGTATAAGTTAATTTATGTTCATTTTATTTTCATTAGTATTGATATAATCTACTCATTACAATGTTTTTTTATGAGTTGTATTGCAATAAATGTGGTTAGCTAGCGACCTCGACAATTTATCATATATTATTCTTGCCTAGTAACCGACAGCAAGTTCGTTAAGCTCATGTCACTGCTTGCGGTAGCGTCGGGGGTCGGGTTGCCTTCTTCCCTCAATGATTTTTGCGTTATGTGCTGTTATGTGGTGCTGCTTGTGGTGACTGGTCGTCTTGCTGATCATGGTTTTGTTATTGTTGCAAATATCTAAATATAACGATACCTTAACTGTCGAAATCCATCCAGTCGTTTGGAAGATACGAGGTAATAAAGAAATGTACAAATACAAGATACGCGCGAAAAACATAACCCTTCCTTAGCAGTCGGGTAAAAAGAAAACGTGTTGCGCCGACGACCGCAAGTAACACGAGACAAGGGTAGATGGTGAGGAAAAGATAAATAACGATTTTGACGTGATTATAATAAATGATAGTCATGTTACTGTCTAAGTATGTAAATATTTACTTGCTATCTCTGAAATATAAGGAATAATGACAATTTAGACTTGAAAGTGAAAGTATGACATTAAAAAAAGCAAGCTCAGGCTTTGTTTGGAATCCAACCTTATATATTTAACCTGCTATATTTCCAAAAGCAGTGTCACAATTATATTCCTTGATAATACTAGAGAGGAGCATTAATTTGAAACTATGCATATACCCGCGAATAAAAAACTTAACTAAAAAAAAAGAAAAATGATAGAACTATCTATAATTTAAGCTTACACGCTTCCAAAGTCAGCCTTGACCCCTACAACAAGTACCTATAAAGCATTCACTTCAACAGAAAGTTTTCAACTATTTGGCCACCGTACAATTTCTATTAGATTCCATTGCTATATATTCCGTATGACGTCAGTTTATATAAAACATGAGTATGCACATAATAATTACCGCTCCACGTGTAAGGCAATTAATAGTTTGAAGTGCCAAGCAACACATTTATTTACTGTGTAATGCATGTTTGTTCTCTAGAAGCAACACGATCGTCGCACGCGCATACAATGTTGCACCTTGACCGACAGATCAGCGGATGAGTCAGAAATAGATGGTCGGATGTTGACGGAAACTGTACTGCAACATTGATCGCGATGTTTTCTTTATTTACAAACAAAAAATTCAAGGTTTTTTAGAGGTTCTCTCGGAAAATCTACATACACATTCTACATAAATTCACGCCTTTTTTCCAAGGGGGTAGGCAGAAACTACAGAACCCCACCGTGCTACGATCCTTACATACTCCATTACGTTCATACATCTGGTACGCACGCCGGTTGCGAGTACTACGCACCTGTCCTTTCTGAAGAATATCACCGGTAACGTCACTATTATGTCCTTCTAGGGCGCCCCCTTCGAATTTATAATCGGAAAATCTATGTGAAGAAAAACTTTTCTGAAATGCTAAACAAATGATAACAGTGTTGGAACAATATTTGATAGCTCTTAAGGGATCGTCCATTAATCACGTGAGGCTTGAAAGGCCTCCCGCCTTTCGGAAAAAATCGCGAAATATCACAAGGGGAGAGGGGTGAAGTGAGATATCACGTGTATTTATTTTTACGTTGAACGCGCGATTCCTAATCCGAAAAGCGGTGCGTGACTGACTCGCCGTTGCCAGGTATGGATTATAATTTTATTATAACTGTATTTAAAGATAAAATATTCAGATTTTTTAAATATATGTACCTACTTTGTACCAAAAAAAAATACACGAGATTTTGGGTGGGTTAGGGGATTTGTCTAAAACCTCACCACATATCACCAGGGGAGAGTCCCCCCCCCCCCAAAGTTGCTAAAAAACATCACCTGATTAATGGACGACCCCTATGATTGTTGTTTTACCGCGAGTTTCAAGGGTCTTGTCAAAAAAGGGTGTTGTTTCAAGGGATGCCGTGGTTTCTGTCTGTATGACTAGTGAACAGTTGTCAACTCTTCTGCCATATATACTATACTACTTACCTGATTTTGTAGGTATAAACCGACACATGAAATCTCGTGATTATATCATTTATCTTAGCTATCTCAGATAGATGTCTACAAAGACATTATTTATTCCTGAGATTATCCGATTTACCCATTAAACACCGTTTGCTGCAACAAATTACGGTAACATTGTACTTACGTTATCAGTTTATCACTATCACAGAGTACTCGTGTTTATGTACTCTCGAGACTAAACGAAGCTAGACTAGACGTGAGATATTTTATTCCTAAAGAGTAACAACACTATGCTTGGTATTTTATTTTCTCAATTACTTTCAGACTGTTTGGAAATATAGGTACCTACATCTGTCATTTATACAGGGGGCTTTTATTTTGACCGTTTAGCAATATTCATTGCGTTATTTACGTTTTTGAGCTGCAGACAAATTATTCAAACATTTATGAAGTAATAAAAGGATTAGCAATATCCTTCAGATTGTGATTGAAAGTGTGTTACACAATTAGGGTTCAGCCGTTATATTCTGTAGAAATATCACGTGATCACTTAGGTGAAGTGAGCTTGTCAATAATGTCAATCCCTCTAGCATCAGCCGATCGATTCTATAAAAATCTCACGTGAAAATTTAGGTGAAGTGAGCTGTCAATAGGGTCACCTAAGAATCCTAGGCGGAATGACAGCTCACTTCACCTCAGGTTTCACGGTGAGATTTTTGCAGAATAGACCAACAGGTGGAATGACAGCTCACTTCACCTCAGTATTTACGGTGAATTTTTTACAGAATTGACCGACTGGTGTATACCCGACTGCAAAAAAATACCTACGTGTTGTAAGTATTATTTTTTTGCAGTCGGGTTTTAGATTTTTAAAATTATTTATTTTATTTTCATAATCGTCAACTAAACGTTTTTTGGTATAATAAATTTATTCGAACCTCAATTTTTTCGTAACTAAGCACGGTATATTGATGCTTTTAAAGATCCAATACCGAATAAAATGTTTTGGTACACTACAGAAATATTTAATGCGAAGAATTCATATTAAATATGCTTCCATTAAGTACCTACTATTGCATGTTTAAAAATGCAATAGGACTTGCTTAATTTTTATTGACTAGGTAATAAACAATTAGAGACATGCAACTTGCTTGCCGGTAGACTGAACTTGATGTTGAAGATATATTCCAATTTTTTTTTTTTTTCAAAATAGCTTTAAAAAACAGTTTTTGTTTTTTTTACTAATAATATGTTGCACGTTCTTGTAGTGTGTTCAAACGTTGAGCGGCAATCGAGCGCGGCCTGCCACGCTGTGTTTGGACGACAGACGGCCGCGCGCGAATTATTCTGTCTACCTGCCGCGCACATATTTAGGAAACATTCGTCACTAATATTGTGTCTGGACGTATTTCTGCGAACGTATTAAAGGCTAGGTAGATTGATATTGCCAAATGAAGTGCGCGGCGTGTCTCGGATGTGCCGCGCAGTACTGCCGCACAAATATTAGTCGGTTTGGTTCTAACTAGAACGCGGCAGAAATGTGTACTGCAAACGCTGCGCTGTGTGTTGCTGGCGCTCTTCCCGCTCAATGTTTAGAAACACCTTTAAATTTACTATCACTATATTTCCTTAGCGTTACTCCATAAATTAGGTTAATATGCTTGTAATAGTTAATGCGTCATACTAAAGCAACAATTCGAACAAATGTTTTAGACATGCAATGTCTCATAAACATTAATTAATAAATTACGTTGAAACGAATTTAACTATACCTTTCAATGTATTTAAAAATATAAAATGTTAGTAATTAAATACTTTACAAATTTAAATTAAATTTTTCATATTTATTGTTGATTGTAAAAGGTCAGGCAACGAAATACCGAAGTATTTATGACTTGTTAGTGAATAATATACAATTTTAACAAATATATTATATGACTCTTCTTAATTAAAAGCGACTAAGTGCGAGTCGGACTATTACACGATGGGTTCCGTACCACCATAGGTACAATAAATTTAACAATGTATTATAAAAACGCCGGAAAAACCACGTCTCTTGTAATAATAAAAGAGGTCCCCCCTTTTATTAGGTCCTTACATATGAAATTGGCGTTTTGTATGGAGAATTTTAAAGAAGTTGCATTTTTCATGCTAACATTTTCTTAATTTATTTAACAATCATGAACACTAATGTTTTAAAACTTTTATGCACTAATGTTTAAAAACTAAGATAACGTATTCCACTTAGATTAAGCGACAAAAATAAGTTTTGGCTAAGTTTTAAAACAAATAGTGGTCATTTCTGCTAACAAAAAGAGAGTCATTTTTAAGGTATTTGTAGATATGTTTAGAAAACTAACTAACTAATAAGGTTTTTTTACGATTGGTAGTTTTGTATAGGATGGTCATTATTCGATATAATATCAAGCAATTGATGAATATTTTAAATCAAAGAAGTGACGAGGTTCTCTATTTGTGAGAAAAAAACGCCAATTTCATAGGTGGGTAAAATCAAGTTCACTCTACCGGCAAGCAAGTTGCATGTCTCTAATACAATCAACTTTTTTTTTTTTTGTTATTGCGGCCATAGTAGTTACACACTGTTAAAATTTAAAGTGTCTATCGGTTCAAAAGATACAGCCCTGTGACAGACGGACGGACTAACGGAAGGCGGAGCCTAAATAATAGGTTCCCGTTGGCACTCTTTGGGTACGGAACCCAAAAAATGACGTCATTCGTCTAAACTCATGAAGATAGGACCTAAGTTCGCAATTTATAGGAAACTTATTCGCGTTGCATAATTTAATTAACAGGATGGCTAAGAATCTATACCACACTTAAAGTTTTCTGAAAGCTCAAGTGATACTGATATTCTTCGTACTTCAGCTCAACATTAAATTCTCTCTCAGACTTCTTGGGCGGTAATTTGTTAAGGTCTGGTACAATCTTTATTTAATTACAGTTAATACAGAACAACCTGTGCATTCATGCCTAACCAAAAACTGTATACACCTACTTAATTAATTTAGTACATGTTACAATTAACATTTACATTTTGAGGAGCTCGTGGCTAAGTAGTAACTGCCGCACGGGTCGATCCGTCAGGTTAAGCTACGCTTGCCGGGGTTGGTCTGTGGATGGGTGACCATCTTTACATACCGAGACTCCTCCGTGCCTCGGAAAGCACGTTAAGCCGTTGGTCCCGGTTGTCATTCGTGGATCTTTGACAGTCGTTACGGGTCGTCAGAAGCTCGAAAGTCTGACAACCAGTCTTACCAAGGGGTATCGTATTACCCAGTTACTGGGTTGTGGAGGTCAGATAGGCAGTCGCTCCATGTAAAATACTGGTATTCAGCTGCATCCGGTTAGACTGGAAGCCGACCCCAATATAGTTGGGAAAAGGCTAGGCAGATTGATTGACAATTAACATTTACAGAAAATCAGTAATTAATGTGTCGATGAATCACTCATCAACTACTCCAATTGTGGCGTCAACTCAATTTTGTAGTATTGTATTTAAACTACATTTTTTTTCTTATTTGGCTTCAATGTTTATTATTCGCTGTGCTGAGGACTACGTTCGTTTCGTAATTAGATAAAATGCAAAAAAAAAAAATTGCCTACTGCCCGACTTTGTCCGCGTGAAAGGACATTGTTCGGCGTCCATACATCGTTCGCCTAAGAAACAACAGACACGTATATTTACTTTCTGTGTTCTAAATAACGCATATATTCGATTGAAATTAAATTAAAATCACGGACACTTCTGAGAACTGTAAAAAATCAAAAACCAATGTCAAAAACACTTTCGGATTTTGGGGTTTTAAATAGGTCAATACAAACATATAAACTTAGCGTTTATTTTTGAAAATATATTGGATTTACATTTACATTGGAACGAGTCCGAACCATTATTTCGCTACACTAATTTATTTGTAGTTATGACCAATAGAAAAATGTACTCTGAGTGATGATACTGTCATTACTAGCAAATGTCAATTCATCGACTGTCAGTCGATGTTGCTCGTTTCACACAGCGCTTTCAGCCGCTTTATTTTGTTGGTAAATAAAAACCTTATTCATAGATCAAGCGCTGAGTGAGCCTATTCAAAACGTCAAATCGAAACAAAAATAATGGCGCTGGGGATTAAGATAGAAGTGATTACTTTTTAAAAATGTTTTCGATATTATGAAGTGTCCGTTTTATAGTAATAATATTAATGTAAATTATAAAATAAACTAGAAATTATAGTAAAGGTTTCATACGTGTTGATTCATAGGCCATTTTTTACAATGTCCTTTCTCGGGTTAGCATAAAATATATCCTATGACACTCCACAATCCTATAGCTTCCCATTAGTGAACAATTTTCGAAAATTCAAAATTCAGATAACCCCCTATACCTACAAACTCACTTACCTCTTGATAGCTTCCTCCAGCAGCTTCGCTGACGTGGTATCTATATTAATTATAGCCTATGTTACTCAGTGATAATAAAACATTTTAATGGGGAAAGAATTTTTAAATTTCACCAGTATTTTTTTAGTCTAATCATTACAAAAAAAAAACACAAAAAATGTTTTTTTTTCTCTTTATAGGTAAACTAGCACTTTGCCCGCGGCTTCGCTCCCGTGGGACCCGTTATTTTGCTCGAGATAAAAAGTAGCCTTTGTTACTCCCTGAAAACTAAGCTTTCTAATGATAAAAGAATTTTTCAAATCGGTCCAGTAGTTTCGGAGCCTATTCGACACAAAGAAACAAAAAAAATCTTTCCTCTTTATAATACGAGTATTATATAGGTAAATATCAGTTTCGAATTTATATCGTTTAGTATCGATGGTATAGATATCATAGTGGAGTCAGTATGAACATAATTTAGCATTCCTTGCAGCGGAAGTAAGCAAGTGGTTTACAATGAATATGACTTGTTATGTTAATAAATGTCACTAACAATAAAAGCTGGTGAACTATCGCGCTGTATTATTTACTACCGTGTAAACACTTTATTATTAAATTTTTTTTTTGTTTTTGTGTGAATATTGTGTGCCTTAACATGAGTTAAATAAATTTTTTTTTCTTTCTTTCTTTACTTTAATTTTTAAATGCACTAGTACAAGGAAAATGATCTAAAACTATTGAAAAATTAAAATATAGCATCGAATTTCTTTAATTATGTCGTGCAAACTTCGTAACTCTTGAGAGTATGACAATCATCAACTGCTTAGCCTTTTCCCAACTAGGTAAGTATGTTGATGATGTATGATGCAGCTGAATACCAGTATTTTACATGGAGCGACTGCTCTCTGACCTCCACAACCCAGTTACTGGGTAAAACGATAAGTACCCCTTTTTTTTTGGGTGGGAAATCATCAAATGACTTCTCCCGCTTTGGGCGGAGCGGGAGGGCGTGTCAGACTCTTACTGACTAAAACCCACCCGTGTTCCTTCTGTTGCCTGTGCAATGCCAGGGGCCACGGTATCCCTTTGGGACTTTCTCGCAACCACGACACCTACCCCTTGGCAAGACTGGTTGTCAGACTTTCACTTTGACAGTCCCGTAACGACTGTCAAAGATCTACAAATGACAGCCGGGACCAACGGCTTAGTGTGCTTTCTCGGTTTGTAGTGGATGCTCACCCATCCACGGGCCGACCTCGGCAAGCGTAGCTTAACCTTGAAGATCGACTCGAAAGTTACAATTCCGTAGCCGACCGCAAGCGGCAACTGCAGGCGACGTGTCGCTGCGACACGACTGGTTTCTATGTATTTCTATGAAGACGACGTGTCGCACTAGCTACGGAAGTTATTTCATAGAAATTCATAGAAACCAGTGGTGTCGCAGCGACACGTCGCCTGCAGTCGGCTATGGAATAGTACCTGAATTATTCAAAACTTTCTGAAACTTTTTGCGCAAATTGTTACCTTATGGAAAAGCTTGTTGTAACAACACAATTTTGTATGGTCGTATATTACAGAGTAGGTAATCCATTTTATTTTTATTTGGCCGAGATATCCGAAAGCTTGGCTCAAGTTCACACTCGACCCTTTGTTCCTGAAAATCACATGTAAATGTGATTTATATGTATTTTATCGTCTCAAAACAAATTCTTTTATTGCACCTCAATTTTCAACTTTTAAATTTCAATTGTATGTCCTGATTTTATTTATTTTAATGGGTCTGGCCTTGGGTTTGTTAGTGCAGTAACCGCAGTTAGTTCGTGACCAAACGGTGATCCGTGTCGACATGCGTGCAACCTTACACTGTAAAAACTGAGATTTTAGGAATTCTGTTTTCTTTCTACGAGTCACTCACACCATGTAGTTAGTTTAAAACCGATAATTGTGGTATTCATTTTCTTTGTATTTCTACACTAATATTATAGTTAAAGAGATTATTTTTTTTGTTTGTAATGAATAAACTTAAAATATACTGGACCGATTTAAATATTTCTTTCATAAGATTGAGATTAGTTTTTTTTAAATCTGCTGTTCCATACATTTTGACCGCAACTTTTCTATGAAACAGGTGTTTTTTTTTTATAACCGACGAATAATTTCAACGGTGGGGGGTTCAGAATCATGTACTGAATCCATGGTATCAGTTTTCGCGTCGATGTCCCTTCCACCCTGTATAATAACTGAGTAACACAGGCTATAATAAATAAAGATAACACGCGGGCGGAGCCGCTGACGGATGCAAGTTGTTAATCATTAGAAATTTGAAATGAGCAACAAGAAATCCTTTTCTGCAATTAACCGACTAGAAACTCTTCGGACAAGTATGTATGCGAAATGTCCTCACAAACGGCTAAAACCGTTTTTCTCATTAAAGTAAAATATTTAAATATGGTCCTATCAAACCTAATTAAAATACATGTTTTACTGAAAACAACGCCGCATACAGACGAGAAAATAACCATATATATAAATTATACCATAAAAATCGCAATTTACTCGCATAGGCCTACGCGCAGCAACATTGTACGAGTTATAAATATAATTATATGAGTTTTTTAAACCTAGGTCATCTCACCGCTTACTTTTACGATTTTACTGCAAATGATGTTAAAATCGGACTTATCCTATTTATCCGAGAAATCATGGTCGTCCTTTTTTCGTATAAAAGTTTAATTGTGTGCCCTCTGTCTTGCATAATGCCGACTTATGGTTTTGTTAATATAATTATTTTACTTTTATTGTATTTGATAATTATTATGGACTGTCGGACGGTCATAATTATTATAAATACTGTAAAACAGATCAGGAATAGCGAAAAGATTTTCTCTTTGGAAAACGAATGAGCGACAAAATATGTGCCAATTTCACTAATCAAACTAGACACGATCAGCACATCTAAACTGCGTTTATGAGCTGTCACTGTCAATATTCCGTAACAATGATGACACTGACAGCTTATGAACGTGGTTCACATGCGTTTAATTTCGTTGGCGAAATCCGCCCTTAGTAAGCTTTAAAGAAAGAAAGAAAATAAAATAAATGTATTTAGCACAAACTGAAAAGCACACAATATTACAGTAATAGACAGCCGACAAAATATTAAAATAAAATAAAAAAGTGTAAAGTGCGATGTAAGAAATTAGTAGGGGAGTGTGCCTCAAGGCTGCGCCAAAAAGGCCCAGTTCAGCAAAAATAAGTGCCTGACGCTGGTCACATTTTTTAATCAGATTGAATGAAATGAATTACCTACCTATGGTGGCGATGGATCATCCTCATCACATTGATAAGATTAGTGGGAGCTCGTGGTGTCACTGCCCTACCCACTTACCAACGGAAGACTCAATAATTCAATATAGGTTAGGGTAGGTACATTTCCAATCCATATATTACCAAAACGTATGCCCAACATCATCATCGTTTCAGTCGAAAGACGTCCACTGCTGGACATAGGCCTCCCTGAAGTACTGCCACTTCGACCAGCTCTGTGCTTCTCGCATACCGCGGATTCCTATACGGCCTTCATCAGGTCATCGGTCCACCTTGTGGGAGGCCTTCCAACGCTACCTATTACAGCACGCGGTCGCCGCTGCAGAACCTTTCGGCCCCATCGGCCATCTGTTCTGCGAGCATTTTTTTTTTGGGTGAGAAATCATCTAATGACGTCTCCCGCTCTGGGTGGAGCGGGAGGGCGTGTCAGACTCTTACTGACTAAAACCCACCCGTGTTCCTTCTGTTGCCTGTGCAATGCCAGGGGGCTACGGTATCCCTTTCGGACTTTCCCGCAACCCCGGCAGGCTATGGTCCCATCGGACCCCTTCACTCGCTGACACTCTTTGAGGCGCGCGTGGAACACAACGCGCCGTCGACCCGGGCCTGGTCCTTACCGGACGGCGAGCTACCCATTGCTCACCGTCCGCAAGCCCGCGCCTACGGTGGCCGGGAATCGGCAATAGATTCCCGACGCCCAGGGCGTCTCCTCCTGCGGCGGCTAGGGGCGTGTGGGCGTGAAATTTGCCTCTCCCTCACACGCTCCGCCTCCTCCTTCGCGAGCATTACTGCTTCGCAGAAAGAGGTGACGGCCTCCCATGCCCTCTCGCTCCGTACCATGGCCTGGACCAGGGCCGGACGCGAGAGATCCCTGCCACCGATCGCCTCCACGAGGACACGGCGGTGATCTGCCCAAGCCGGGCATACCTCCACCGTATGCTCCACCGTGTCCTCCGGGCGATCCACGCAGTGATGACACCCGGGCGTTTCCTCCCGCCTTATCCGAAACAGGCTGCCTACTGCTACTTAAGTTCGGCAATGATTCGGGCTATGTCGGTTGCCTCGGTTCTCCTTCGTATCTCTTCACTTCTTATTCGAGGGGTCACACGATCTTACACGTAGAGAAACTTTAAGCATCCACCCTCCGCCCTCTCCATTGTCCTTTAGGTGACGTTTGGCGTTCGCTCGCTCTCGATGTGCCTCATTAGGCTCGACCGCTTACGCCCAAATTGAAATGAAAGAAAAAGAAGAAAGAAATATGTTTATTCTGCACAAACTAAACGCACTTTAAAAGAAAAAAATACACAAATACAAAAGTAGCCAAAAGCCTCGTATTCAACCGACGAAAAACGTTTGGAAATGTTGTTCATTGGTTGATGTCAAGGCCTCGGACCAAAGACAATATTGCGTAATTGAAATAATTATCTTATATTTCTACCGCAGAGATGGCAAATATACCGATATGTTTTCTCACCTTTTCCTGACTTACTTTTGAGGGATTTTCATCTGAATCTGAAACCCGTATTCCGCATCAGTTGTGGCGGGCGGTCAGAATGAGTCACTCTAAATATCCGAAATACTGAATGTCCGAAAGCTGACCCTTATGTCCCAAACTTCCAACCGTTTTAGAAAAAAAACAATATGCAAGTTGACAGAAAAGTTAAAAATATCAAAACTCAACTTAATTTTGTAAATGGTTTTAGATGATTAAAATAGTTTTGTCAAATATTTATGTCAAAATATTAAAACAAGACGATTCTGAAATATTCATATTTTGTAGAAAGTTTCAGTTTCAGCAACTGTCAACTAGCCTATATACCTAAATATCGTGTTAACTTAATATGTATGTGATGAACAGTTACATCAAATACCTACCGCCACTGTAATCTTCCAGTTCAAAACGCATGCATTTCTTTACAAAGGCAGTGAATGGATTATGCAAGCGTTTAGCTTACGTACTTAGTGTATGTAATAGAGTGATCTCTGACCCGCCTTGAAAAGAATCTACATATTGCATGTAAGTACTATGTACTGACATTTTAATGCAGTGCATGCATAATATATATGTCACTAGTGTGTACCTACTAGATACTTGGAGAGTTCAGGGTTGGTGTGATTCCTGGCCACCGTAGGCGCGGGCTTGCGGACGGTGAGCAATGGGTAGCTCGCCGTCCGGTAAGGACCAGGCCCGGGTCGACGGCGCGTTGTGTTCCACGCGCGCCTCAAAGAGTGTCAGCAAGTGAAGGGGTCCGATGAGACCATTGCCTGCCGGGGTCGCGGGAAAGGCCGAAAGGGATACCGTGGCCCCCTGGCATTGCACAGGCAACAGAAGGAACACGGGTGGGTTTTAGTCAGTAAGAGTCTGACACGCCCGGGAGATCTCCACCCAGAGCGGGAGACGTTTTGATGATTTCCCACCCAAAACAAAAAAAAAAAAAAGGGTTGGTGTGATCGTAAGAGTGTTGTTCATCCAAAAAGTTGGCAACGTAAAACAATGGCTGTCAAATATTTACCTGTTTTGATTAATTTGGCAAAATGAAATGTGGCTAACTAGTGAACTACAATATTAGTAATGAATTGCAATTATAACACTAAATTTGATATTGTAACCGTGTAAAAAAGGTACCTATTTGGAAAGTTTCCGAATACTTTTTTACATCAACTAAATATTCAGTGTTACGATATTAATGATTGCATGTCATAATCAATATTTTAGTTCACTAGTTAGCCAATTTTGTTATTTCCATACAGTAATATTGCCAAATTAATCAAAACAGCAATATATTTGACAGCTATTTGCGACGTTGCCCACTTTCTGTAAAAACGCTCTTAATTTTGTGGTAAATGGCTAAAATAAAAACGTTATTATAGACGTATTAACAATATAATAATAATACCAGCCCATTACTGTCCCACTGCAGGACTGAAACCTCTTCTCATACACAGAAGGCACGAGCATGGATCACCACACTTCCTCAAGACGGGTTGGTCATTTCAGATTTATATTAACTACGAGCTTTTCACCGCGGCTCTGCCTGCGTGGAGGTCGGAAGTTATCCCCCGGGAACGTACTACCGGGATAAAAAGTATCCTATGTGTTAATCCAGGTTATAAACTATCTGCGTGCCAAATTTCAGCCACATCCGTTCAGCCGTTTTTGCGTGATTGACTAACAAACATACACACTTTTACATTAAATGTTATGTAAGTAGGATAAGTCCAGGTTTCCACACCATGTTTTTCCTTCACCGATGTCAGTAATGACCTGGATAAACTCAGAAAGTACCTACTTAAATACACAGGGCGAATCGATCGAGAGAAATTGATAAAACATGCGATATCCAATCGTATCCCCATTAAACACTTTCTTTTATTCTGAACTATCTTTTGTCTGCGGATTCGCCCGCGTGGAGGTTCGATATAAAAGTATACTATTTCCCAAATTTCATCTAAAGCACTTCAGCTGTTTTAGCGTGACGTAACAAACAAACAAAGTCACTTTCGCATTTATAACATTTGTTAGAATTCCAATTTCCGGCAGACGTGTTTTCAATGAAAAGGACCCATTCAAATCTATCGTAGCGAAAACACAAGGTGCCTTCAAGTCCAAGTGCTCTAAAGTCCAGAATTTTTTAATAATTAAGAAAACTAATACAGAAAAGCTACACATCACTTAGGCAATCTTAAAACACTTACTATTAATAACTAGCTGTTGCCCACGACTTCGTCTGCGATCCAGGATGAGAAGTAGCCTATGTCCTTCTCCAGGTCATGGTTTACCCGTGAGCCAAATTTCATCCAAATCCATTCAGCCGTTTTAGCGTTAACGCGTAACAAACAAACAAACTCACTTTCGCATTTAAGTATAATATTATTAGTTAAGATTAAAAATAATCAGATCAACATAAAATAGATTAGATAAAATGTTAAAAACTCAATTTTCTGTAAAACACAAATTAACATATTGATTAAATCCGGAATCCAGAAGATCTAGATAAAATAATGCCTATGAATATAGGTCGTAAACTAGCTTAGTTAGTGTGGAAAAGTAAAAGGCATTCGCAATGCAAGTATCCGATCCAAGGTGTCGTTACATTGTTGCAGTCCGTTGCCCTCGCGAGATCATCTTGACAAGCCCGTTCACATGACACGACTTTTCACTATTTCTTTTTATGGTACTAATTTTTACCGCACCCGATGCAAACTCGGATCAGCCTGTAATATTCCCACTGCAGGGGCAAAATTCAAAAGTCATTTATTCAAAATAGGCTGAGAAATCAGCACTTTTCGAACGTCAAAATTGCACAGATTTCTCTCTATGAGAGGGAGTGAAAAGAAAAAGAAAGAAAATAAATTTATTTGACTCAGGTTAAGGCACACAATATTCAAACAAAAACAAAAAAAACACATGTCCATGTCATGTCACATAGACATGATTGTGTGACATCCACCAATCCGCACAGGGCCTGCGTGGTGAATTATGGCCCACTCCCTCTCACAGAAAGAGGAGCGCTGTGCTGTATCCCAGTGGTGGGACGTGTAAACACAGGTTACGTATCTACGCATCGAGGTAAACATGGTACTGCTGGCTACTTTTTTTAGTTAACCTGCAATTTCTTTAAAACGCGATTCGCCGAAACCTTTCCAAAACCCGACATCGTCGCGTGCCCGCCTCGCACCGTGTAAACGACAAACCCAACCTGTTTGTTTTCATTAGTGGAGAATTCTTCAAATTAAGTCGCGTGTCGGCCACAATGTCGCTACTGCATCACGGTCAAGGTCGCGGACGACAATGTTGCGCCTGCGCTGTTGATGTAACACTCAATGAGACTGTCGGTGTTTGCTTGTTGTTGGATGACTTTCGATTCAAACGGTCTGAGTTGTGTCTGGGTGCGAAGACAGATGATTTTTTTGCGTGTGAACGGCGGTTTGTGGCATTCTGTACTTTCTGCCTACGCCCATGGGAAGAAGGCATGAGTTTGTGTATGTATGTGTTTAACTAGAAAGGCGGTATCAAAATTCCGAAACTTTTTGTAAAAGAAAATACAAGCTTCTGTTGGTGGCCGAAGGTCGAAGTTGTAGATATGTCGCAGTAAGATGATTGACGCCGTGATAAAGTTATATCCCTGTGGATATAGCTATCGTAATATAGTTATATAACATACCGCCCAAATTTTGTTACTGCGACCAATTTTGACGTAGCGCTCGCCTGCCCTACCGCGACACCGCTCCTTTCGCTCGCTCGGCTCGCGCGTAGTTGGTCATAGTTTTAACCTAACCTAACCTATTTGGTCGGAGTGCCCTAATACATAGTTATATTACTAGATCGTGATTATTGGTTTTTAGGCCAAACTTTTGTTTTTTTGTTGCGCCCTCTACGTGAGCAAGCATGATCTAATTCTGTAAAATGTTACTAATAACGTAATGACACGGGTCAGTAATGTATTTATGCATAAGTTTTGTTGACATTAATGCCTGTTAATTTAACTGTACGACTATTTATTTCTTGGGAATAATATCCCAAATTAACATGTGTAGGTATTGTAAATGAAAAATTACAAGTAAACTTCAATCCATACCGGTATTTTTGGGTACGTTTGACAGATCGTTTCTGTCAGACGACGCTTGGCCCGCGGAGCCACGGTCACCAGTTTAATTTAAATATGGAATGCTGTTTGAGTCTTATCTGGCCAGACACGTCATGTTTTGATATCTGTGTTTGTGATTATCGAAAGAGCTGGTTTAAAAAAATATATTTTGTAATAAATGTTGATAAGGGACAGTACAGTATAAGAGCAGTAAAACTTCTCTTTTATCCATACTTCCATACCAATGATATAAATGCAAAAGTAACTTGGTTTTTCTGTTATCTTTTCATGATTAACAGCTGAACAAATTTCGATAAAATTGGGCACACAAGTAGAGCAGGATCTGAGTTACGTCATAGAATCAAACTTATTATCCCGGTAGTAGGTACGTTCCATTGGGATAATTTTCAAACCTGGTGAAGCCGGGGGCAAAAGTTGGTATCTAATAAGTTGCAGTCATTCATTGACTAAAATTAAAAATACCAGCCAGTCATGTAAAATTCAAAAAACATAGTCAAATTGAATTGATTTTCATTATCTGGGTTTTCTTTTTTTTTTATTCCGTGTTGTTTGTTGACTCTAAACTGTACCCTAATTACGTAATACGCGATCAGTCGGAATTTGAAACGTTTTGAAACAAATTGCTAATCCATTGCTTCATAAGTACGAAAAAAATATCTGCTCACAACTTAAATAACGCAATGAAAGCTGTTGAACTGTCAAAATAAAACAAATTTGTCGTAATCATTTACGAAAATGTGTTGCGTAATTAGATAGCTGGTGTCAGAGTTTTTATGCCGTCCGCGGGCCTCTGACTTGGCTTCACATGCCGTCGACAAATATCTCTCAGGCATGCCGGTTTCCTCACGATGTTTTCCTTGACCGGTTTTGAAGCAAGTGATAACTGTACAATACGAAAGAAAGTAAGCAAAAGTATTTATTGGGACAAGCACAGGAGATCTCAATTAAACTAAACACACACTCATTAAAAATAAAAACAAAAATAAATTAAAATACGCACATTAATCCGAAAAGTCAGAGGTTCGAACTCGAGACCTATGACTTGGCAGTCGGACGGTCACACCACTAGGCTATCACTGCTGGCACTGGATATTAACGAAGTTATTTTTACAAATTCAAAAGGTTGATTTCAGTGTAAAGGACTCGTGCTACTAATAATCTAATGTATTCCATACAAGCCTGACCCGCGATGCGTTGTTAACTTTGCATACAATCGTGTAAAGCTAGTAGCCCACTAGCGCCAGTAGCTGGCTTATGTTAACACTATTCTAGTAGGCTGTAATAAGCCGGTTTGTATTGGAATGTTTACAGTTATCGCTCGTATTTGTTCTGTATTCTACGATTCCTGTTTTGAATAAATTGATTGGTTTTGTGTGTAGGAAGTATTTTTTTCTGCAATACTTGCCTAATAAGGATATTGGATATTTCCAATTAGGATCTATACATGCCTATGCCACGGTTGACATTGGTCAATCAGTCGGAACTCGGAACTGAAAGAAAATTCGATATGTGTTGAGGGGGAATCCGCAGAAATTTTCCGCTTTTTATTTAAATATTACACTGTGGTATTCTGAAATGAAGAAATATGGTAATCAGGCTCGTAATTATTTTTACCTGGATGTAATTATACTTTAATCGCTTATCGCAATTACCGACCGATTGAACCATTCACCTGCCATTTTTTTCTACGCTAAAAAGTCATAATCGATACGCGTTGTCATTAAAAACCGGCCAGTGCGAGTAGGATTCGCGCACGAAGGGTTCCTTACCATTATCTATAAAAACGGCAAACAAATCATGTCTGTTGTATGGGAGCCCCACTTAAATATTTATTTTATTCTGTTTTTAGTATTTGTTCTTATAGCGGCAACAGAAATACATCATCTGTGAAAATTTCAACTGTCTAACTATCACGGTTCATGAGATACAGCCTGGTGACAGACGGACAGACAGGCAGCGGAGTCTTAGTAATAGGGTCCCGTTTCACCCTTTAGGTACGGAACCCTAAAAAGACTCGCAAACGAAAGATTCCGTATCGTCGTACAATATTTACCAATATTTTCAAAAAACGCCGAAAGAAACACGTTTTTTTTTTCCTCCCTTCAATTTTTAACTTCATTTAATTTTAATTATTTGTTGTTATAGCGGTCATAGTAGGAATACTCAGAAAATTTCAAGTATACCTATTACCTACGGTAAAAAAAATGCAGCCCTGTTTTTAAACCCACCCGTTTTCCTTCAGTTGCCTGTACGTTGCCAGGGGCCACGGTATCACTTTCAGACTTTCCCGCAACCCCGGCAGGCATCGGTCCCATCGGACCCCTTCACTCGCTGACATCTTTTTGAGGCGCGCGTGGAACACAACGCGCCGTCGACCTGGGCCTGGTCCTTACCGGACGGCGAGCTACCCATTGCTCACCGTCCGCAAGCACGCGCCTACGGTGGCCGGGAATCGGCCTGCGATTCCCTGTTGGCACCCTTTGTATACGGAGCCCTAAAAAGTAGCCAGCGAAAACATTTCAGTTTATTTTGTATTGCAGTGCAGTCGGCAACAGATGCGACAATTATGTAACGTTTATAATGAACTCAAGTTCACGGTGTCAAGGTGGTGTTACAATGTTGCGGGCTCTTGATCCGATACTACAATATGGCCGATGAATCATGACCGGTCTGAACATAGGCTCTCGGAACTTTCGCGCATGTCCTCTCTCTCACACTCGCCCGATGTCACTATTTGGTTCCTAAAAAATGTTATTGCGCAGGCTTTTGCGCAAAGTTCGGATCGGCATGATTCCTCGGTCGTGCGGTACAATTTACAACTAGCTACTGCCCGCGGCATCGCCCGCGGGAACCCTACATTAAAAAAAATTAAAATAACCTAAGTTACTCCTCATAAGATCAGCTATCTGTCAGTGAAAGTCGGTCCAGCCGTTTTGAAGATTAGTCGGAACGCCCGGAACAAACAGACACACAAATAAATAAATAAATGTTTTTGTTATACAGGTTATAGATGATGATTTGTTGCTGCTATTTGTAACTCTTTAAATAGTTAATACTCTTTACTCGTTCTCAATTGAACATGAACAGGTACCGTTCAATTGAGAACGCAGCTGGGTTTTTAATGAAAACAGGTGTTTTGTGTGTTTGTTTTTTTCTTGGATTAACTATTTAATTAATAGCTCATCTTGTTAACGCCTCGATGTAACACTTAGGTACGATTTTTTTCTTTCTAAATACTTAATTTGATAAAAACAAAAACGCTTATCATTAGACGTACCGTAGTGGGCACAGTGGGAATGCCCACAGCCCTAATTGAGGTCGATAGGCTGATTTTCACACACATTGTGTGCGAGCATCAAAGGAGACCGGGAAAAAGTGGTATATGGACTTATAACAATATGGTTTTGATGTTTGATGTATCGATCGTAAGCGACTCCTTTTTTTTTATTTTTATCAAGCGATGAAAAATGCCTGTCTCATACCGCACCGTCCGGAGAGACGGTTTGGTTATGTGGGGCTTGCACCCACTAAAAAACACCGTCGTGAGCCTACTGTCGCCTTTGCAGATGGGCCGCGAGAACTGCTACGCATGACGTTCGCGACCCATCCAGCGCAGCCCGCCTCCGGGCACCAACTCCTTTGGCAATGTCCGGGCTCACCTGAGACATCGCCAACACTCGTGAGGGCCGTGCAATGCGACGGCGATAGACTCCCCGATCTATCGCCCGCTGGCACCTCCTAGGGCGGCATCAGGTCGCCATGGTGCCTCCTCCGCCGCCCTGCCCTCCTGCGACGAATCGCGACTCCTAATCCAACATGACCACAACCATTTTAGAGGGTTGGATCTGCTCCTGTCATTAGAATGAACGATAAAGAGGTGCTTAACTGATTGATAGTTCCTTGACAAAATTGAGCATTTTGTTCTTGTAACTTTTTATTATTCAAAAAAACCGGCCAAGTGCAAGTCGGACTCGCGCACGAAGGGTTCCGTACCATTATCTATAAAAATGACAAAAAAAATCATGTCTGTTGGGTTGGGAGCCCCCTTAAATATTTATTTTATTCTGTTTTTAGTATTTGTTGTTATAGCGGCAACAGAAATACATCATCTTTGAAAATTTCAACTGTCTAACTATTACGGTTCATGAGATACAGCCTGGTGACAGACGGACAGCGGAGTCTTAGTAATAGCCGTTTCACCCTTTGGGTACGGAACCCTAAAAACAATGTAGTTATTTTCCGAGGCGGGCAGCGTGATAGTTTAATTAATTTGTACTTCTGTTGACTATTTGAAATGTCGAAAAGCTGGTTCGCTGTATATTTATGTTTTTTTTTATAGGTAAGTAAAATTTTCGAACCGTGAAAATATCTTTCGTCATGGATGCATTCATTGTATGCGATTTACGTCTGTGAATCCATCGGAAGAAACGATAGTAGGTAAAAGTTGATAAAATAACGTTGAAAACTTCGTAATTCTGTAGTTATCGTAAAACAGTGGTGCCGATTCTGTTGTTCACAAACTAAACTAAATTTAAGTTCAGTGCATCTGTTTCTTTCTATTTCATTAAGAAAAGGACAGAAGATACATTTTAGTTTAGTCCTGTCAAATTAATCAGCCCCTGACACTAATTCATACAAGTTTTGACATGATTAAAAAATTGCCCACTATAATTACGTCAATTTACGTCAGGCGCTGATTAATTTGACAGGACTAAACTAAAATGTATCTTCTGTCCTTTTCTTAATGAAATAGAAAGAAAAAGATGCACTGAACTTAAATTTAGTTTAGTTTGTGAACAACAGAATGGGCACCAGTGTCTACCTACACATATTTTGATTGCAAACCTAACTAATAGGTATTATAAATGCGAAACTGAGTTTGTTTGTTACGCTTCACGCTAAAACGGCTGAACGGATTTGGATGAAATTTGGAACATAGGTAGACCTTGACCTAGGTTAGGACATAGGATACTTTTTTTTCCCGATATTCCCACGGGATCGACACTTTTACGGGTTCAGCTGCGGGGTGCAGATAGTAACTTATATTTGAGACATTTTCAATCAAACCTCGTGTAAAAAAAAGCTGACTCATATAACCTTATCTTCCATTAAAGATATCTTTACCTCATATCGCAACATTGTACCTCAGGTTGCCCTAAAACCGCGCATTCTTCACAACCACAATCCCCACCACGACCTTGTGGTATCCCCAGCACCATGTAGAAATACAATACGACTATTTATTTCCTTTACTTATACATTGCTTTTTTTCAACGGAGAAAGTTGAAGAAAACTTGTTGACAGCCAGCAATTGACGAGCAAAAAGTTCTTTGTACGTTTCGATGGGCGAATGTAATTCGGATTTTATAATTATGTGGGAACAGGAACATCGCAGCAGTCGTATAGTTTTAATACTTGTCTAGAGAAAAGGCGTTATATCTCGGGTTTTGGTATGGGATCAAATCGGAATGTTGATCAACACGGTATTTAAAAGACTTAGGTACCTAATAGAATCATCTAACTCAACTTTTACAACGAATCGTGCACTAGTGCAGTAATTTATGTTAAAATGCTGGATTCTACTTTTCTGTATAGTTTAATCAACATCATTAAAAATTCATTAGCAAGCCTAATTTAATTACCACACTTCCAAAATCCCGTAGGGATGCCGAAACGCATTGGCCACACGTAAATCCATTGGAAATCTAAAACGATCTGCAACAGAATTTCTCACAAAGAATTCGTAAAACAAGTTCCCACATAATATTAAACGATAAAAACTATGAAAGACGCATTAACCCGACAAATGACTTATGAACCAGTGACTGTTTATAAGAAAAATACACACGTTTATGACGGGTTAATTACCAAACAATAAACGACTATTCTCTTCTCTCAACGCTCCTTACTATCAAAAAACAAAACCGACATTCGGCGTCCCTTACAACAATGTATCACATTTTAAAACTATGACCAACTAATTCAAGCGTTATCGACACACAAAGATTCAATTGTTTTAATATAAATTAACAGGTTGCTGACATTGTGATAAGGAAAAGTGATACTCTGTTCTTTTAGACGTTGACATAAAGAAATTACTGTTTGATAAAAATGGCTCCGGTTAATAGGTCGGCTGTAAATCAGCAGTGTTTTATACAAAGTTGTTAATTTATGATCTTTGTAAAACGACCTAAGGTTAACCTTTATAATACTGGTGTCTCATATTGGAGACAGATAACAATAAAATTCTATTGTGTCTGCTAATTGCGCGCGCGACAGATTAAGGGCTCATTGCTAAATAATAACAGTCACACGGGTAGATCGAAGGTTAAGCTACATAACATCACGCCTGGTTTCCCCGAAGGGTTGGGCAGAGGTGTACCAGTAGTAGGTACACCCACATTTCGCTAGTTATGTTGAAGTCCCATGTAATAGGGGGCGAGCCTATTGCCATCAACCGGGCACAAATCCAGACTCCGGGCTGCTACTGAGAAATTCCAGAAAGAAAAACCCAATGTCACTTTGCCCGACCTGGGAATCGAACCCAGGACCTCATGTTCAGCAGTAGCGCTTGCGACCACTAGACCAACGAGGTAGTCTTTCATCATCATCATCATCATTTCAGCCATAGGACGTCCACTGCTGAACATAGGGCTCCCCCAATGATTTCCAAATCGGCCGGTTGGAAGCGACCTGCATCCAGCGGCTTCCTGCGACCTTTATTAGGTCGTCTGTCCACCTTGTGGGTGGACGGCCTACGCTGCGTTTGCCGGTACGTGGCAATCTCTAGTAAGAACAAAACAATTTCTATGAAAACTTCACGGTAAGACAATTACGTGTCACGTCGCGCCGCGCGCCGTCGGGTCACGCTAGTCTGCACGAAGCTTAAGACTCCTGGCCCCGGTAGTCTCGACATAGATAGGTTCACAGATTCGGTCATACAGTGATCGCTATTTATGTCGACACAGCAGCCCCTGCTATTTAATTACGTAAAATATTTTCGTAAACGATTTGGTCTAATCTGTTACATTTTGACAGTTCAACAACATTCATTGCGTTATTTTCGTTGTTGAGCATTTTTTTTTCGAACTTATGACGCAGCAATGGATTAGCAATCTGTTTCAAAACTGTATTACGCAATTAGGGTTCTGGTCTCGGCTGTCATTCGTAGATCATTGACAGTCGTTACGGATAGTTACAAGCCAAAAAGTTTGACAACCAGTCTTACCAAGGAGTATCGTGTTACACAGTAACTGGATAGTAGGGATCAGATAGACAATCGTTCCATGTAACATTCTGCTGCATCCTGTTACAATAGAAGCCGACCCCAACATAGTAGGGAAAAGTCTAGGCAAATGAAAAAAGACCTAGGGTTCAGGCCAAACTTTGCCCTCTTTCTGTTACTAACTCAAATGACAGAGGGCACTTTTTGTTCTTGCAAACTATGTACTTCATTTTTAACACGTACCTATTGTCCCACTTTTTCCACCTCTCTGTCCAGAGGTGCCATAAACTAATCATTTTAAAAAGAATCCAGCTCATTCCGCCATCTCTGTCGGA
Organism: Xanthia togata; assembly: GCA_963853775.1. Classification (NCBI taxonomy): domain Eukaryota; kingdom Metazoa; phylum Arthropoda; class Insecta; order Lepidoptera; family Noctuidae; genus Xanthia; species Xanthia togata. Next base: position 23,701,400 of record OY970791.1, read on the forward strand.
GTCTGTCGCGACGTCTAGCTACTTTCTGTATTATTGAAATTGATCCTTAAAAGTAAAATGTCTTTTAATCCCAATCCCAAATACTGTTATTTTTAGTCTTCATCATCCCTCTGCTGGGCAAAATCCTATCTCCATGACTTCTACCCATCCCAAATATGCACAGATATTTCTACGCCAACTTTTTCTTTCTCCCACACCAAGTCAAATTGATGGTTGTGTTAGTAAACATTTCTTAACAGGAGCTACCTGATCTCAAGCAGCATTACGTGTAGGCCCGACGTAGGCCCCCCAAGCGTCAACACATCGACCGGTACTTTCAACGCTACACCTTCCGGTACGCGGTCGCCACTCAAGAATCTTTCGACCCCATCGACTATCTGATATGCGAGCTGAGTGCCCGCTAACCACTGTCACTAAAGGTTGGAAGTTCTTCGGGCTATGTCGGTTTCCGTGGATCTCCTGCGGATCTCTTCATTTTCTTCATCTTATGAGAAAATAACAATAGATATCAGAATCACAGAACCGTCACTAACCGACCTGCTTTCTAATTACGCAACATATTTTCTTAAACGATAAAGACAAATCCGTTTCATTTTGACAGTTCAACAATATTCATTGCGTTATTTACGTTGCTCTGCAGTTTTTTTTTTCGAACTTACGGAGCAATGGATTAGCAATCTGTTTCAAAACGATTCAGATTCGGATTGATTACGTAATTAGGGTACAGGCTCGTGTAATTTCATGAGCATGCCATTTTCATTTTAAAAAGCTTAACATCAAACTCAAAGCATTTATTTCAATTAAACTATTTACAGGCACTTTTGAATTGTCTAAGAGTCGGTCAGTTAGTCAGAAAGTAAAACATAACATGACTTTTCAATGCCAAAGGTATCACAGTCAATGACTGCTGTACGAAGCACGTGTATCTAACAATCTAATAATTGTTACAACGCGTGCAAGACACCGACTGTGGGTACATTGTATTTCGATTGTTGATTGATATAATTACCTTACTACACTATGATGCACTTAATTATAATTGTGTGAATAGCTATAAAATATATAATGATATTATGCTTTCTGCCTTGCAACAATGGAACTCGACCACGATTGTAGAACAATAAAACTCTGGTGACCATTCTGGTTAGGTCTGCTTAGACTATAGTAAAGCACTCTCTGGCCAATTTAACCATGGCATAAGCTATACGAAGTACAAGCCTTCCTTTTGGTTAAGATAATATGAAATTCAGGCAAAAATGGAAGGTTTTTCGAAAATTATTCACTTCTCAACACTCTTCTGGGAGCAGTGTTGTGTAATTTACGAGTATATCATCACCATTGCTCTCACGCCGGTAGCACATCTCCGCCGCGAAATCATAGCAGCGAAACCGCAGTAGTTCAATTCAACTCACTCGTGTCATGTTCCGCTACTCGAACAACGCGAGCCAGTTGAATTGTGGTATGGTACCGACGTAAAAACGGTGAAGGAAAACATTCTAAAACAGACATTCTAAAATCAAAATTCGAGGACATGTGACATCTTCACGCGGATTATGCCGCACTCCTTCTCACTTATAGGAGGTCTCAGTCCCACCTGTGCAGGTTGATCATGACTATGTAGCATAATCATGATTACCTTCGGAGTATGTATGAATGTATGTCTATTTCTTTGGCACGCTCTGTAGCATGAACGGCTTTTCGAAAACTTACTTAAATAAATGACAGGATATGAAAACAATGCATTTTGTTCGTTTTAGACATCATGTTTCATAGTAACATTTACTGCTTACTCGTAAGACCTACACAATCGATATCTAAATAGAAATAGTGTTAGTTTTGTTTTTCAAAACGGTTTTCGAGCCCGATGTTCGATTCCCGAGCACTCAGCTCGAGTTTTTTAAAATGTATGAATGCAGTTTTTCTTGTTACTAAAATCGATGACATGGTTCCTAAGAAGAGATTTTCGTGTGTCATAAAGTTTCAGACTTTCCCATACTGACCGATCTAAATGTTGCACTCTGTATAATGTCAAATAATAGGCTAATTATGTCAAGGAAGAATGTAAAAAATATAAACATGGTAATTTGGGAGCAGTTAATAGACTCTTACATAATTTGCCGTTAATGAGGTACCAGGGAAGCCACATGTGCTAAAGGATTTATTGCTAAACTTCCTTGTCTTCAACGTAGTCTTTAATTTTATAATTTATGCATTCTTTCTTGATAAGAACGCGTTTGATGTGGGTTTTGAACTTCCCATCGCCAAGTTCTGTAACCGACTTAGGCAACTTGTTATAAAAGCGGATACTGTTTATAAGAAATTACTTGAGTTAATCTAAATTTGGGTATCACAATTTCATGTCTACTACGTGTATTTATATTATGGAAATCGCTTTTTATTTTGAAAAGTCCCAAGTTTTTGCGAATATACAAAATACTTTCTAAGATATAAAGAGAAGGCAGAGTCAGTATATCAATTTCTTTGAATTTGGTTCTAAGGCACTCGCGAGGACCCATTTTATAGATAGCGCGGAACCTCACTCACGAATCAAGCATTACTTAAAACTAGTTTCATCCAATCAAAAGGCTTAAAGGCTCGTGCAGACCAGCGCGACGCGACGGTGCGACGCCACTAGAATAATACAATTTCTAAGAAAAAAAAACTAACACAAAAACACACACTAAAACTTACGGTATAACAATAGCCAGTGTCGCGTCGCTCTGTCGCGTCGCGCTAGTCTGAACGAAGCTTTAAACGAGTTTTAAGTAATGCTTGAGTTTTGAGTGAGGTTCTGTAATACGGGCCTTAGACACGGGAGTGCGATTGAGTGTCTATGAAAAGAACTGTCTAAAATGTTGACGATCCTTTTCTTTCTTTTTCTTTCTTAATTTAGATTCTAAATTAAGCTAAATAAACTCAACTATTTATTCCAATCTAACTCCCAAAGTGTGTTCCCAAAATACGTACAAATTAGATCTCCTAATTAAAACATTTAAACGTTTTGGCTGAAACCTAGTCGTGGACTGATGGGTCAGTCTGTCTAGCCACTAAATAAGTAATCGGCTATCAATTGGCCTTTGTGTAACCCTCAGTGGACTGTCTATCACTGCCCTCCGGAATAGATTGTGGACAGTTTTTCTAGATATTTCGAGATCAGACCGACGACGGTGTGATTGATTTGGTCTATGGTGGAATACGTTTACATTTGATTCCCGTTTACATGTTGCGCTTGTGCAGAAACTAATTTCGGTTTTAGAAGTAAGTGATTTAAATACGCGTAATTTATTATTTGTCGCGTAAATTGTCTTTTATGTATTAGGCTTTTTCATATACATGCAACTAAATACTTGATGTTAAAGTTGCAGTGGTTACTGTCTACTTTCATACGTACGATTAATTGTTTAAAAAAAATACCAGTATGGTTATGTCCTTTTAAATAGTTCAAAGTAACGTAAGTAACATTCATAAACATATTATTATCAGCCAATAATGCTCCCACCGCAGTCCTCTTTTCTGTGAGAGGGAGTGGGCCGTAATCCACCACGCGGCCCAGTGCGGGTTGGTTTAACAGTAACTGCTAATTGGACCCTGCTGAACAGAAGCGACTCCAACAAAAAAAAAAAAAATACTGTCACTAAGTTCACAAAGTTCACAAAGTAAAACCCAGTTTCAATTAAAAATAACCAAGAACACTTACAATTATGTATACATTGTAGATAGAGCCAATTTGTGGAGATAAATATATGTAATTTTGTTTCCTTTATTTAATATAGTTATAGTTCTATGAGTACTGTTGAGCACTGAACTTTGACTCGGCAATTAATATAATACTCCTCGTGGAGCTAACTTGTAGGTAATGTAATTAATTACTTGTTTCGATGTGCTCAGGTTTTGTGCCCTTCAATGGAAGAATTTTGTGTGAATGCTACCGGTTGTTTACGAATGGAACCTATCAGGTAACTAGATCATTTTTTGTGATTTGTTCTGTTAGTGAAAAAAAGTAAGTTCACAAAATAAAACCCGACTATTGAAAAATAACGCTATAAAATTATGAAACAAGAAAATATTTCGGACAAAAATTAAGACACGAGTACATGCTTGTTTCACAATTTTTAGAGCGTGATATTTCAGTAGTCGGGTTTACTTTTTTCGCAGTCGAGTAAAAATAAATAATAAACAAAACGCTACGTACGTTCTTTATTCAAACTTGTAGAAGCTCTCTCTTAGATTTTTTTTTTGTTAAAATTATTTTTTGCTTCGTTTACTTTGGGTTCGAATCTTGAATTCACCCGGAACTGTCAAAGCATTCGACTTTTGAACCGAAAATAAATTAATTTTATTTTAGTCGGTCAAGTCCTGGTACCTATAAAGAAACAAAAAAAAAACATTGGGCAACAAAACAGCTATAATTTAAATCTAATAACTAAACCTGTCAACAAATATCCCAGGTCAGTCAACACTTCGCCAGTTGAGTTTCGAAGTTGGCCAAGAAGGTATGTTAGTATCTGGGGGCAGTGCCCCCGCCAAGTTGAGCAAAATAAGTTACTCAGAAATAGTGATCTATTCATTGTAATTAAAATAAAAGCGTCAGGGTAGCCCGCGAAATTCAAATTTTCTTACGTTCTTTGCAATTTGTAGGTCACTATCAGGTTGTATGTTGATCAAAATAAGATTCGCAACCGTAACAAATATGTATTTACAGAATTATAACCATTAAAATCATCATTACAACTCTCCAAGTTCTCTAATGAATTTCATGACATAAAGAAAGAAAAAAGAAAAAAAAAATTGACTCGGGTCAAGGCACACAATATTCACACAAAAAACAAAAAAAAAAAACGAAAAAAAATAATTACATCGTCACATTTTACGTCAAATCTTGTGTCGATGAGTTTAATGATTTGAATTCTATAAAAAAAATAGAACCTGACGCAGATCTGCAAATAGTTAAAAACGTAAGAAAATTTGAATTTTGCGGGTTTCCTTAGCACATCCCCCGTAACTATACGAACTTTAATGTAATAAGGTTCTTCATGATTTCACATTTATACATAATTAATTTAGTACTTAAGTATATTATTATTCTAGTCACGATTCTGAAGATGCAACTTCAAATATTAATAGCCACGCAAAATAGTAAACTTTCTAACTGTTAGAGTCCCATCAAATTAGCTTTAAGGTGCTCCCTCACCGGGCGCATTCGCCTGTAATGTAACGTTACAGATTCGATTTTGAGCAAGCGTTTTTTCTAACTGAACAGACAGCTGTGCTGCTGGGGAGTTTGTTGCGCCACTTCTTCTTCCCAGCAAAAGCACTAGAAAGTGGTGAAGGGTGGGTGTTATGGGGGACTGTCTTATGTAATTTTGACGTTCGAAAAGTGCTGATTCTGAGCCTAGTTTGAATAAATGACTTTTTTTTTTGATTTTTTTATATTTAAATAAAAACTCAACCAAATTCAGTAGGTACCAAAAAACTCAACCAACTAAAACTCGGTTCTAAAACTTGGTTCTGCTCCCTCACTGATGTAATGCTCGAATTGTATCATTACAGGTTGTGCACTGTAATGCTCGCTTTTCCTCCCTTACTGATGTAATGCTCGACTCTGAACGTTACATTACATGCGAGTGCTCTCGCTGACCTTTAGCAGTTCCTGAGTTCAAACATAAATATTAAACATAATTGTTTCTTAGAGTTATTAACTGGTGAACTGTGCTGAAACCTGTGACCTGTGTTCCGATGGCGTAGACGGTAGGCAGAAACTACAGAACGCCACCTGCTACGACCAAATACTCCTTTTGCTTCGATTACGTTCACATATCATACATGTAGGATAAATAGTTTAGGGGCATTATCAACAGGGTGTAAAGTTACGAATAGGAGTAAGTTAAGAATAAGGCCTCCCTATTCTATGGTGGAGGTATCCTCCGACCAGACGGGTGTTGTGTCTGGCGGGCAACTGCCCAGGTGTTGATGTCGGATAGTCTTATATTATGTCGTTTGCGCGGCAAACTCTAATTGCGCGATGCAGGATTGGTGTGACGTCATGTCTTTGATGCGTAGTTCGTATGTGGCGGTGTAACCGCTACAATAGTATCTCATCAAAAACATAACTTGTAAAAATGTAAGTCTCGCAACGCAGTTCTTCCACCCCAAAAAGATGTGAGATCTAATGTAAAACCAAATCGGTTAATTTATTCAGTACCTATCTATTTGTCATCTTTATTTCTTAAATATCCATCGCAAGGCAACATAATTGCATAAGAATAATCTACTATTATAAATAGTTCTAATTAAATAAAGTGCAGCGCTAATTTATTAGGTAGACTTTGTTGTATATAGAATTTAGATTCTATTGCCGTGTGCGAATGCCAACAATTCTTAAACTACAAGTTCAAATTGAATGTAATTTGGGAATATACTTAGTTATACTAAGCTCTCTTTATCACTGATAATTTCCTAGCTTTATCCACAACAAAGTTACAGGGGGTCGGAAATGTCCTGAATGGCTTCGAGAAAATATGGTAGATACGGCTGTGCCTTTGTGGCAGCAATGAAACAGATTAAGACTTTGGTGTTCGATTAGTCGGGTTATTTTATCATCGAGTAAAAAAAAATCGGTCTACATGTTAAATAGGTTGTAGATTTGAATCCAGTCAGGCACTTACTTTGTTTAAATTATTTATTCACCACTGCTCTCTTTGTGAATTACAACATCGAGGGGAAACCGGCATGTCCTAATCGAAATTTCGAAGACATGACGTGGCATCCACCAACCCGCACTGGGCCCAGTCACTCTCAGAGGAGGCCTGTGTTCCAATAGTCGAAACATTACAGGCTGATTATGATTATGCAAAGTTTAATAAATATCAAACTCAAAGCGTTTATTTCAAATAAATCAATTACAGGCACTTTTGAATTGTCAAGGGGTCGGTCAGTCAGAAAGATGAAGCTAGTTGCCCGTTCCAAAGCGTAATAGGTTCCTATGGAGAAGAACGGACAAGAAACTCCACGGACACTCTTTTAAATCAAAATATTATTACAATATATTGGTTACATAATTCATGTTGAAATTATACATGTGAGAACAATGTAGAAAGACGTGCACGTTATTGATTAGATTCTTCCAGATTAGGTGAGGGGATTAAAAATAACCGCACTAAATCCCGTTATATCAAGTATGTCAAAAGATCATAAATAAATAGTTACATCACCGTGTCCAAGGATATAACGGTTATTCTCTCCGTTCCGGAGATTTGTGCATTAGCTCCACACATTTTATTTGCAAAAAATATATAAGTTGCCAATTTGTCTACCAGATTGTATCCTATGATACAATCATGCATAATATTGGCTATTAGAAGCCATTTCAAGCAAGAAATCTACACTTGAAAATTTAAGCTCCAATGTCTTAAAGAACCTTTTATACACAACCCGGATCCCCACAGACTTTGTGATCCCGGTCACACCACTAGGTTGGCCTAGTGGTGTGACCGGGATCACAAAATCTGTGAAAAGTGTAAAAAGAATGAAAAATGAAGGAATATCAGATAAATTTCCATGGTGCTCACATATTTACAAACATTGTAAAATTAACATTATAACAAGTAATACTAATAAGTCAGTGTGTGAGTTCAAATAATCACAAAATGTAAAATCAATGTTATATACTCTAAATTGTCTTATGGAGCAAGACCAGCATGTTTCCAAGCATTTTTATCTTTGATACCTTTATTCCTCTAAACTGACTCAATACACTTTTTATAATCCTTAAAACTCCCATCCTCTTTCACTCCACAACGCTTCCTAAAATTAAGTTGTTGAGAAGTAGGATGCCTTCATCATCATCATATCGGCTGATAGTAATATGATGAAGGCATCTTACCTATTAACAAGTTAACCTTTTCGGTACAGTAAATGATAAATTTTCGATGTCCTGTTAATTTTTGGTGAAAATACTCTAAATAAATCTTTGAAATGTAGTTTGATTTTTGAATAAAACTTGATATCTTGCTTAGTGACCGAACCCCCGACCCCGCGTATCTAATCCCGCACTTCATCTATTCCATGCCCGCACTCAACGACATTTGTACAGAGCGCAATCTTTATGCCAAAGAGCCACGGTTTGCAGACCACAGCTCTAGTGGTCGCAAGCGCTACTGCTGAGCATGAGGTCCAGAGTTCGATTCCCGGTCCAGTGTTATTGCTTTCCATCTAGAATTTCTCAGTAGCAGCCCAGTCTGGATTTGTGCCCGGTTGATAACAAAAGGCTCGCCCCCTATTATATGGGACTTAAACATAACTGACGAAATATGATAAATAAATGCGGTGAATGGTCCCATTCATTATATTTTATTGTGTATAATATGTATGTTTGTAATTATTGGTGCTGTTTACTTTCGTTCAAAATTACAAACCATACTTAGGTAACTTACGTTCGCAATTTATTTGCCAAACATGTAAACAAACACGAGTTTTAATAAAAACAACTGTAATGCCTCAACATTAGGTTCAAATTGCGCTACAACTTCATATTTTTTCTGAGTTTTACAACAGTCAGTCTAAAATCAACTTTATTAACATTAGCATAAAGTTTATGTTTGTTTAAGTGGAAATAACATCATATTGAAACAAGGATAAAGATAGACTCACCGTATCTTATGCATAATTTAGAATTTTTGATAAACTATTCGAAGTCTGTCTTATTGTCTACTAGTGCAAATAGAAAATTAAATCAATCACAATATCGATGCAAAACAATGCAATAAGAAGATAGATTTATCTTTTTACGTCAGAGATTCTCAATTTAGTTTCCTTTACGTCAATTTCTAACTATAGCAGGCACTGCTGTAATATAATTGCACTTAATACCATATTTAAACAGGAAATTGTCACAATAATTACAATTTAACGACTCTATTCTACAGACGGATGTTAAATATCACTATGCAATTAATCTTGGACAGTAAAACCGTATCGGATACATGCAACATTTTCTATCTCAGTGTAGAAAACTGACCAGTAACGTTGACCTCCCCCTCCGGTCTTTCTGAGTACATTACGAGGAGTATTGACTATTACAGATCCTAATCAAATGGTTCAAATTATACTGGAATGTACTTTTGCATCGTGTCCACATGTATAAATACTACGGCACGTGGTAAGTACGCACTAACTACTTATGAGTTGGCAGTTGTATCATTGACACATTCACATGCATACTCGAGTTCTTCATGAAACGGAACGGTGTGAACGCCACATTGTTGCAAGCTAAACTGCATTTTATTCGACAGGAGATAGAGTTAAAACTTGAATGGTGGGAAATAATGTTGAGGTGTGTGGGTGTGGTAATAAAAATAGATATAGTTTGATAGTGGCATTACGTAGATTTATATTTGCATCGCGGTGCGACAATGTTGCGTACATACGTGTTGCTATTCGATCGGTAATTTTATGGTGTTTAGCTTCCTTATTTTGGTAATAACGTTTCAAAGTTATTTTCAGGTTGCAAACGCATCTGGTTGCTAATAAGTTTAGTTGGCAGTTTCTGATTTGTTTGAATAGTGTCTGATAACTTGTATTTGTTTAACATTGTCTCGAGAATGTCCATGTAGGTAGTATTTATGTTGTTAGTATTACAATTATGTGTGTGTGTCTCGCCTTCATGGTGATTTGATCAAGGTTAGATATATATAGCTAGGAAATAAGATGCGTTTGTTGTTTGTTGCATCAGAGATATCTCAAACATTTTTCTTCCTATATGTCGAAAGGGCCTGTAATTCTTAACTTCTGAGGTCACAGCTAGAAGAGAAGTATTGACGAAAAATATGTATACGTAATTAGGTTGAAGGTTCAAGTGTCATTGGAATCTTAACATAATTGCTTACAATAAGACGCAAAACCACAATTTGTAATAAAATTAAGTACAAGCGGTACTTTCATACCGGTCCCAGTTCTGTGGTCAATAAATACGGAGTTGTTATTAATACGTACTTATATCTTCACCAGTATAGGCTGGAACTCCATGGCGAAGCTTTTATTGGAAAATACAATGCCAACGATACTCAAGTCAAATCCTGTTCATTTAGCTCCGAATTCATGAAATGCGAACGGTTGAGGAGCAGTGGATGGTCCAGTGGAAAAAGGCCTCGTCTTACGTGGGTTCGAACCCAGGCAAGCACATTACTTTGTCTAATTTATTTCATCTTCACAGCTCTCAAAACGGTGAAATAAAACATCGTGAGGAAACCGGCATGTCCTAGAACCAAAAATTCGAAGACATGTGACATCCAACCCGCACTGGGCCCGTGTGGCCAGTCCTCCACTTATTCTCACAAAGAGGAGGAGGGAAAATCTTGTTCCCAATTTCGAACATCCTTGGTCAAGGACATTACATTGTTATAAGATAGCTAGATACACAACTGTATGTTACTGTCACATTTCAGGAATATCTGCAACACGGCCTAGTTTATATGAATATATTAATCTAGGTTTTGCCCGCGGCTTGTTGCCCGCCCGCGTGGAGGTCGGAAATTATCTCACGGGAACGTACAGGTCGTGCCATTAAATTTGAGACTTGACGCACCACGTGATTTGACATGCGCAGTAGACGATATATGGGTCTCTTTAGCGGTATGAGGTCCCCGCCGCCGCGCCGTCATCGTGGCGGCGTCAAAAAGCGGCGGGAGTCGCAGTCAAGTCTCAACTTTAATGGCAAGACTTGTACTACCGAGATAAAAAATACTATCATATGTCTTAATAAATATTGTCCACCCATGTGCCAAATTTCATCTAAATCCGTTCAGCCGTTTTAGCGTGAAAGCGTAACAAACAAACAAACTCACTTGCATATTAATAGAATATTATACCTAGTTAGGATGTAACAATTTGTACATCAAAGGAGTATGAGTAATGACATATCAGATTAGCGCCTCGGTGTTAAGTTTAACGAAGCTTATGAATTATGGTGCGTATGCGCAAGTTAAATGGCCCGGGACGTGATCGATGGGAATTTAATTAATATGAGGGGGTGTTTTGTAGAATTGTGTGTTATGTGTATATAGGAGAACATAATGTAGAATTGCCTCATACTACCGTTGTCTTATAATAACTGAATGCAGCTGAATATTAGTATTTAACATGGAGCGACTGCCTATCTGACCTCCATAACCCAGTAACTGGGTACCTACACGATACCCCTCGGCAAGAATGGTTGTCAGATTCAGGCTTCTGACGACCCGAAACGACTGTCAAAGATCTACGAATGACAGCCGGAACTAACGGCTTTTAACGTGCTTTCCGAAGCACTGAGGGGTCTGGATATGTAATGTATGGTCAATTGGTCACCCATCCACGAACCGAGCGCGGCTATATTATTTATTTTAGCCACGAGTCGCAGTATTTTTGCCTGTATCTATATACCAAATAGCTTGAACAACTATTAATACATTCATAAAAAAAACATCAGAAATCATACAAATATGACAATTTCTCTTGTCTTTCTAAAAATAATCTGCAACAAAAACCAGATCACACGATACACCGTATTGATACCAAAAAAAATAAGCTCCAATACCATCGTAGTCAATCGTATGCGCATTTTTATTGACATGTCAGAACGTCTTTATTTTGTCATGACAAAACAAGGTGACATGTCTCCGTGGCAGGCTGTTCTCGTCACAATTTATGATGCCAAGTTTTTTGGCATTTAACGGCGTTTGCAAGCGCGCCTTGTAAATTTTTGAAGTGTGATTTACATATTTTTTATCGTCTGTTGTTGTGGCCGGTCGTGGATTTGTAATAATATATTATAAAGTATTTTCGATTATTTGTTAAGGCAAAATTGCAAGGTCTTGTAAGAAAGTAAGGTACCATCGAAGAAGTTCATATCTATACACCGTAAGGACTATTTCTGCTTGCAGCGTTCGGCCGCTATAGAACCGGGGCAGTAACAGATGTGGTCATCGTCTTCACGGGATTTTGTTTTCAAACTGCTTAGATATGAAGTTCTTCGATAGTACCTACTCAGCACATTCATCATCGACGTAAAATCATAAGTTTCTCCTTGCAATGTAACTCTTATATCTGCATAATAAGGTATAAATTAGAATGATTGCCGAAGTTTTATCAAACTCCGGCAGTCATTCTAATTTGTACTTTATTACAATCAGATTAGAGTTACATTGTAATGACTTACTAATGGTTTTACGTCATTCAAATTTTACCGTAAATGTCTGCCTTTAGACATCCTGGTCTAGGTTTAAACTACAGTTGCTTAAACAATAACATTTGTTTAAGACATTACAGATCTTAAGCTTACGAGTGTTGTTTTCTTTGGTCCTTATTTAGGAACTCTGCTAAGTGTTTAAAGATATTAGCGAAAGCAAAAATCTGGTCGAGTGCTACTCGGAGTCTCTGACTGAATTTTGTCCTAATGTCCTAGGCCCTCTATGGGCCGACATCATCACGTTTTCCTTCCAATATCTCCTATATGTATAAGGTATTACGTGTAAAACTAAAGTAGGGAAATAAAGGCGGTAAGTTTGTTTGTTCCTCCAATTGCATGAACCGTGTCGCCAAACTAAAATAAATGTCCAAATGTTTCCGAGGTATAATTTTCTGTAAATAAAGGATGCGCTAGCGGCGAAGCGCTTTGCTATCATAGATTCACATTGGGACCATACCTGAATTACTTGGAAATGTGTCTGTAATGCTGTGCATGTTTTTTTTCAAATATTGGTCCTTTATTTCTCGCGAAGACGTCAACATCCCTTAACCACCCTTGATCAGTTCTATCTCTTCGAAGAATATAATGAATTTCTATTTAAAGTCCGTCACAGACACTGCTTTTGCGTTTTTTGCGTAGTTTTTGGTGCGTACTAGAAATTATATTATAGCTCCGTCTGATATCACTCGAAAATTACCTTAGAAAATATATCTTAATATGTCTTGCTATTATGTATATAATAGCTACGTCTGTGGTGGGATTAATGTGACATTCATTCATTCATCTTTTCTTATTTTTTTACATCTCGCCGCGTCCTTGTAATATATCTGCAATGTTATATCTTTTTCTTCTGTTTCTACGTTGGTCATCTTACACGTGCAGGGTTTAGTACACCCGGTTTCTGGCTTGGGAATTTGAGTTCGAGAACTTGTCAAACTGTACGAGGATAACGAGGAATCACCTAAAGTACCTACCTAGTACTAACTGCTTTAGGTGATCCCTTCAAAGACTCCCACGCCATTCATAATTTCTTACGATTTTGAAAAGTTATTTTGAATCACGCCAGCTTTCACCTTAAGTCATTCTAAACCAGAGTTTGACAAGTTCTCAAGTATCTATCTCAATTCAGAAATGGGGTTTCAGTCTTCAAATTCGCTAAGGTATGGTCCTACCCTGCTTGCAGCGACAAAACCAACCACTTCCAACCCTAACCTGTCCTAATTTTCCAGCCCACTGGGTGGTCCACCAATGGCGGATGTACGAGCGGTCGCTCTGCTCGCTGCTGGAGCTGCAGGCGCGCAAGGGCTCGTACTCCATGTGCTGCTCGCCGCGGTACGTGCTGGCGCCGGAGTACGCGCAGCATCTGCTGCCGCTGCCTCTCACCACGCAGCGACCCTCGCCGCCGCCCGCGCACTTGTAGCGTTGCGATCATGCGCCGCATCAAGTAAGACCTTTATTTTTAATAGATTTATCTAGTGTCCGACCGTTTGCAGTTTTCGGCCGATAAAAAAAGTTTCTACAAACCAATACGTTGATACAAATTAATTTTTACACCAAAAATCCATTTTTACGTTCCAAATAAAACGACAATAACAGAGAATGCAGAAAAAATCGTTTTCTTAGAATATCATCATATTGTTTATTAAAAAAGAATGCCTTTGAGAAAAATGTGAAGTTAATTTTCGTGTAATTTTAAGTTTCAAATCATTGTAGGTATAAAAGATTTAAATATTTTAAATGCTATTTATTTTACGTTTTCCAATCAAAAACCTATCGACAAACAAAAAATATGTTTATTATCCAAAAAAGTAATGAAAAGTAGCTTCAATAATTTCCAACAAGATCTGCCAATTTCCTCTTAAAATCTCGTAAAAATCCCATTTGATCCAGAGCCGCGTAAACCATAAACTGTGTTAACGATTTACGACACATTTCAGATTCGATCAATACACGGACAGTCTTATATTTGCTCTATTTTACAAAATGTTTAAATAGAAAATATGTTTGTCCCAGTTTATTCATCAGATCCGTTTTAATTATTCAAGTAAAACAGATGTCTGTGGAGTTGGACTGACCAGTCTATCTTGAAACTCAAAATGGCGCTAGTTGTAAGGGCGTAATGTAAAATTCTGTACGTTTGCGCGTTTAGTCACTGATACCATTTGTGACAGATGGTTCACTCCGTAAAATCATTTAAATAAAAAGCGACTCTTGCTACGGACACAATAAATTCAAATTCGGGTCGCACAGCGCTAATTATATAAAGATATATAGACACATTATTTACCTAGAAGTTGCCTCTCTTTGTACTAACTAACTCTTATTATATCTTCTGACTACGTTAAGGCTCACAGGCGCGACGCGATAGTTACAATAGTTATTTCTATGAAAACTTCATGGAAATAGTTCTATCAGAATCACATCGCACCGTCGCGTCTTACTTGTCTGCCTTTACACTCACTAGATTGGCCCAACAACACGAGTCCGCCGTAGCTTCATACCTACCTTTAATGCGGAGTGAACCATCTGTACCTATTCATCTGTGGTTTTGCTCAGGACTCGCCGTCTGTCAAGATTTATTGGTCGTTGTATTAAGGGCAGCGAAGGGTGGTCGGTAATTAGGGCTTTTAGTAGGGAATATATCAGTTAAGCGTAGACCACACCAGCGTAGAAAACGCGACTTAATTTCTGTCCTTTTTTATTGGTCGCTTGTACCTAATTAATATTTTATTCGCTAATTAATTATGTTGCAAATCATCTGGATAAAGCCGCTATCTTTTTTTCCCGCCATTTCCTTTTATTTCATTTCATTTCCTACAAAGGCACTTATGAAACGTCAGAAGCTAGGTGCACGGTTCCAATTGGTTATTTCCTATGGAGAAGAGCCGGCAAGAAATTCCACGCTTATTCTTTAAAAAATAATTAGTTTTTACTGGAAACATATTTAGATCAACATGCAACCTGGGGCCCAAGTCTGATTTTTACAAATTCGTCATTCCAACACGATCCCATTGTCATTTTGCTAAAAGTTCGTAATCTGCTAAATTCATAATGGTCGATCATTGGTTGATCATTGTATTCCACAAAAAGATACTCGTTCGTAACGAATTAAAAGCAATGACTGCACAATGACGTTCTAACGGTAGGTCACTGATCAAAGGAACTGTCAAATTTTTTGCAGATTACCGCCTAAGTCAGTCATTCATTTGCCATTATGTACGAGATTATCAATAGATGCCATTTCTTTCAATGGAGTGTCAGTGGCTGACCATTGGAAAGTCAT
Organism: Xanthia togata; assembly: GCA_963853775.1. Lineage (NCBI taxonomy): Eukaryota > Metazoa > Arthropoda > Insecta > Lepidoptera > Noctuidae > Xanthia > Xanthia togata. The sequence continues at coordinate 23,716,906 of OY970791.1, forward strand.
AATGACGCCAATATATTAGTAGATTACCAAACTTGTGAAAATCAACAATTATGAAATCAATGATAGACCATTCTGTCACTATTGTAATAGCACACTTGAGGCTCTGATACTGACCTGCAAAGTGCAAAAAAAGTGAGAAAATTTGAATTTCGCGGGCTACCCTGACGCTCTCTAAACACGTTTTCTTCGCTTGAGCTGCACGCTTTTTAATAACTACTAACTATCTACTAACAATTTTACGTCTCGCACTCATATTTCTAAAACAGCACCCATTAAAACGTGTTAAATGAACTCCTAGCCATATTTTAGTAATAAATAGCCCATAGCCCACAGTGGTCTACGTTAACTACCCATCACTAGTTTCAAAACCCCATGAATGGGCAGTAAAACGGTGTGTCAACGGTAAAATAAAGCATGTTGCCCAGGACACTGTTATTGGCAATAAAGCACCAACAATGCTCGTGTGCACTACGCTGTACTAAAAATAAGCTGAGTGACGTCATGTGACACTAATAGATGGACGTTCTTAGAAACCTGTCTCTTGTTCCTGTTAGCAACTTATAAATTGTGGTGTAGTAGGCTTATAGGAATGGTAAATGACTCCGGTATTAATGTATTGTAGTAAGAAATATTGTCGATAATAAGAAATTAACAAATTTAAAACTGGGAAGTTAACAAATTAATCAAAAACTCTTAAAAATTAACAAAGTTACGGTTTAGACGAAATTCCACGTACTTTATTGAAAAAATTCGCAAACGAACTCACCTTATTTTATCTATTTTTAAATCAGTATTTTACAGAAGGCACTTTCCCCGTTAAATAATCTAAAACACTAAAGTACATTTTGCAGATAAAATAATACATAAATAATAGATAAGCGAAATACTAATAAACTTTGATTTTAATATGTAGGTTAAAACTTGTTCCCACAAAAATAACTAATTTATCTCGTAAAACAGGACTTCCTCTCTCCTACCCTTTTGCTGTGCCCTACAGGGTCCATAATGATCTAAATTATATAGTTAACACCAAAGTACACATTGTGGTAAAGCAATACCTAAAGATATAGAGTATTGAAATATTGAATTTGGAACTAGCTTCTGCCCACAACTTTGTCTGCGTTTACCGGGATGAAAGGATCCTATGTGCTAAACCCAGGTCATGCTCTACCCATGAGCCAAGTTTCATCCCAATCCGTTCAGCCGTTTTAGCGTTAAAGCGTAACAAACAAACTAATTCACTTTCGCATTCATAATATTAGTTAGATTGAACATGTGCACGGTTAAAAAAATCTATTCTTAACTGAATCGCTTGTGAGAAGCAGTTGTTCTCCGTAGAAACTCACGATGGATACCAGCAGCAGCAACGAAAAAGTTTTTTTTTCCCTTAAATATAAAATAAAAAAGGAGCTTATAGCAAAACTAACAATTTTTTTTTTTTTTCTACTAAAATAAATTACTAGGTACTAAACTATCTACTTTTATTTACTTTTTTTTTTCAAGAGAATATTTACATAATTCAAGAATTTAAAGACTAAAAATAATAATGTGTACAACAAGTATATAAAAAAGAGGGGAAATAATCATAGGGCATCAAAAACTTCGACCGCATCGCTGTCAACAGGAAAAGTGTCCAAAAGGTTGGCAGCATTGTCACGTTGAATGGCAATGCTGATACTTTGGCCAAAAAAAATTTATTGACAGTAAAGCTAAACTGAAGTGTATAATTTGACTAGTGAGCTTTTACAGAACTATCAAACTGCACATGTTCAGAAAGTAAGCTTTTCTTTTTGATAGCCTGTAAATTGTTGAGCAAATACTGACCGCTTTGTAAACGCAACTTGTGAATATAAAAAAGCAAAAAAAATGAACCATTTAAGTAAGGACACCTATCTATGCATTACACGCAAGCCTATGAGTCTATTTACAATCAAGCCCATATAATAGACATCACATAGTGGAGCTATTACCGTAGCCCACGTTCGCACGTACATAACAAAATCTCGGCGATTTTTTTCGTGCACTGGATTTTCAACGCTCTGCTTAGCGCCGAGTGTTGAAAATCTAACAGTGTGTTTTTTCAACGCGTTGAGACGAGAGTGCGTCCTAACGCGTTGGATTCTCAGCGCTCGGCTCAACACCAAGAGTTGAAAATCCAGTGCGCGATAAAATCCCGCCGCGATATTTTTACGTCCGTGCGATCGTGGGCTTAGCCATAAAACGCGCCCCGCAGAGCCGTGCCTCGCACTCCGGCGCATAGACCAACCACGGCACTCGTGTGGCGGCCATTAGCATGCCGTACCCCCCACTATGGGCCACTGAGGTATCAGGGACTGTATGCTAATTGTCTTGAAACAGGCCTGTCTAGAGTAATTAGTAATAGTAGGAAAAGCAGGTGGATTTTGAACTTTAAGTACCTATTTTCAGTTTTAATCGGTTTTATTCTGGTGATTCAAAAGGAGAATCTTGTCCACAAATAGATTGATTTGTCATAAGGAAGGCTATTGTGATAACGGGTTTGTTACAGGTCCCGTCACGTAAAAATAATGCTGGCCGTTTAGTTCAGCACTGTATGCTGTCAGACTTTCGGGCTTCTAACGACCCATAACGAATGTCGAAGCTCCAAAAATGACAGCCGGGACCAACGGCGTAACTTGCTTTCCGAGGCACGGAGGGGTCGCGGTACCTATGTAAAAATGGTCACCCATCCACGGACCAACCGCGGCAAGCGTAGCTTAACTTGATCTTTCGACCGGTGTGGCCTGTTACTTACTACTCACACCACACGGCCCTTACTTATGGTAGAAGTTTATCTATGACACTAGGTGGTCTATTTTTTTTATCGAAGATAGCATAGTTAAGATTCTATAATAAGTACTTCAAATTGCTTAGCATGATCTACCGTTATATCGAAAATACTGCAGCATTAATTTTGAAATAAATATATGGTAAAGTTGAGGATTAATGTTAAGTATTACGTTTGACGATAACACGATTTAAAAAAAAAAACTTTAGAAAGTTACCTCCAAACCAAATAGTAAACCGCTGGTATTAAAAAAAATACTTCAAATTAGATCATGAAACTGCATAATAACTGAACTAACTATAAAGCAGATAATGTACCTACAATTTTTTTTTATTGACATTATTTTCGCCGTAAAAAGAAATTACTTACCTAAACTATTGGCGCCTTGAAGCAGTCATGCTTTCAGTTTCGCTCTCACACAGTCCGCGAGCAGTATAGTGCGAGCGAGATTACGAGTTAATTTTAGCTGAGGTGTTATGGACTCTTAACCATTTTACGTCTAATAGTGTGTTTAGTCTTCCATAAACCGCAATTAAGTTATACGTATAGCTGTACTACATTATCATTTACCTACATTTCCTCATCAGCATAATATAATGAGGTATCATAACATACATTGACAAATTGCTTTGCTCACTGTACCATACAAAAAGGCGGTCTCACATAACAGCAGTGCTATTCTGTAACCATCTCACCGTGAAAACTTAGGTGAAGTGAGCTCGGAGTGAGCTGTCAGTCCCTAGCAGCAGGTGGAATGACAGCTCACCTCAATCATTAACTAGGCGTAAAATATAAACAATTGTGGAAATCTATGATAGTTCATTAAATGAAAAAGGTGCAATACCATTTTGCTGCTGTCGTATTTTTTGTTTTTTATTGTTATGCGTTTTTTTCTTTATTCATGTTTCATTTTAGTTAGCATTAGATATATACGTTACCATCTCTCATTAACACTTCTACGGGTACATTTTACTGTTCTTCACAGCATTCAGGTCCACATTAATAACTTAATAAGTCACTCATAGGACGACGATAACTGACTGTAAATGATTTTATACTGAAGATCACGTCTAAACGAGTAGTGTTAGTGATTTGGAAAAAATACATTATAATTTAGAGCATCTTCTTAATAACTTAATATATGAATATTTTAGATTATGTTTATATTACATAGTGAAATTAATTTTTAAAGAAATGTCTAACGCGGATAAAAAACTGAGAATCACGTAAAATATATCAAGCTTATTTTTCTGTAACCTTCACCATTTTAAAGATAATTTAATTATTCATCTTTTACTATACGTGTCTTATTAAAATACATTTTGTTTTATGTACCTATAATAACTTAATAATGCGTCTAATTTGAGACAGAGCGCTTCTTCACGGGCGAGTCCTATTACTGGCTGGACGTACGACGCGTTGCGTGAGCTCAGTACAGAATACGCAAGCTAACCCTTCAAGGCAGGGACTGAATTACCGAAAAATTAAGGTACCTTTAGATTTCAGTATGACGTCATACCGTTAAATAAAGGTTACCGAAATATTTCGATACCGTTAATTTTTTCAGTAGCGGAATTTTGAGGTTGGATATGCATACCGGTATATTTCGGTAGAAGTACTTTAACCTTTATAAATGTTTCGGTAGCAGTACCTAAACCTTAATAAATAGGGGTTTTCTTTGACACACCGCCTCGCTACTCTGTCTGTCGTTCACTTGCCGATTGTTACAAAATAGGTACGCAAGTTCTAAAGTGTTCGACGCCGCGCCGTCTCGCATGTTTTTGATACCGAAATCGTGTAAAGGTTAAATAACGGTTTAGCCCAACCTTTATTTTTAAAGGTATCGGTATAGCTCAACCTGTATTTTAAACCGGTACCGGTATATTTTTGAGGTATCTTAACCTTTAACCATAACCGCTTTCAGTCCCTGCTTCAAGGTCACTGGCGTCATCTGCGTCTTAATGATAAAATATTATACTATCAACAAAAATGTTATCAGCTGTCCCATACATTTGGGTCGAGTAGGTATTGATTATGGGACAGTTGATAATTTTTTCGCGATTTCGATGTTGGTCCCATGGAGAAAATTGATCACTTTGATCGTTTTTTACCACGCACTTAAAATTCGACCACACCTTTTTGATACACCCTTTTTATTAAACGGGCCTATAATTAGTCAGTTGTTAGCCTAGTTCTTGCATGTCCCACACTTTAATTTCTTCTACATAACGTAACATTACGCCTAATCCTCGAAGGGTTAATCAGAGGTGTAGGTACCAGTAGCGCAGCTAGTACATCCTTTAGAGGGAAGGCGAAGAAAAAAAAAAACAGTTCTCATAAAAGTACTCAAGATAACATCAAAATTTATTACCTCAAAAATTTTAGAGCTTTTAATCTGAAAGTTGGCAACATCGCAACTGTATAGAAATATGAAATGTGGCCACAAAATGTGGCTAACTTGCAAACTAGAATATTATTAATGAATTGCAATTATAACACTGAATTTGATTTTGTAACCGTGTTAGGTGTAATAAAGGCATTTGAAAAGTTTCCAAATACTTTAACACTAAATATTCGGTGATACGATATTGATTATTGCGTTTCATAATCAATATTTTTAAAATTAATATGTAACTAACAGCAAAAGAAAACAAAATAAAATTTAATTTATCTGTCAACAAGTCGACACAATCCAATATTTGCAAATCTATGACACCTCATTCTATTTCGTTCTCGCCTACGCATTTTTCTCTTTCTGTCCCGGTAATAACTCGCTCGAGAACGGCTTACCTGCCACCGTAACGAGCGGTGATTCGGAACCCTCGATTCCTACCGAAGTGTGGTCCGTACTACGATTAATACTGTATTCTACACATGACGTGCTGCTTTTTGGCGCGAGTTTTGTCGGAATTTTTTGCTGAGGCGTAAATGTGAAATGCGTACGCTTTTTTGTAATGTTTTTTTTTTTATCTTATGATGTATTAAATACCTGTAATGCGACTATGTATTGATTATTATTTAGTAATAGTAAACTCAAGTAGAATCGTTGTTCCGAAGGGAAGCCGGTAGGAATCGGGTTGTTTGAACCCGTCGCCCCTGGTAGGTTCTTACCTATAGTATTCGCCGGTTATTGGAGTTCCATGTAATAGGGGGCGAGCCTATTGCCATCAACTGGGCATGGATTCAGACTCCGGGCTGTAACTTAGAAATTCCTGATGGAAAAACCCAACAACACTTTGGCTGACCTGGAAATCGAACCCAGGACCTCATGCTTAGCAGTAGCACTTGCGATCAACGAGGTATATTTCTTCTAATTTGTGATTATTTGGTAGTATTACCTATCCATCTGCCCAGTATTATGTGGGTACTGACCCATCCGATGCCACTATCATGTGTATGTAGATCATTATGAAAAATACAAAATGTTGCTGAACGTAATAACCAAAAAATATGTCGAGAGCTAAACTAGCCATAAAATTGTTAACGCCAGTGTAAAACTGAACAGCCAACTAAGTGTACCGGGGTCACGTTCAGCAAACATAGCCTGGATTCTAAGACCTAGGTCATGAAACTTCCAGAACATAAATCTTTAAATGATACATTTTCTTGATGGGTTTTCCTTTTACGGTTTTTCTCGCTAATGAGGGCTAGACTAATTTCTTTGCAACAATGGTTAGCATAACATAACATCACCCCTGCATTTTCCGAAGGGATGGGCAGTGGTTAGAGAATACAATCCCGAGCATGTTTTTCAATGCGGGATTTTTTATGCGTAGTCCCGGGTTCCCGGGATTATACTATGTGCTTTCTAATTGGGCTCAAATGAAAAAAACTTGAGTGATTTCTAAAAAAAATGTTTTTAAGTGTATTATATTGAGTGTTCGTATTGTATTCCGAGCGGGGAAGTCCGTTCTTTCTAAGCTCTACGACAAACATATTACTAGGGCTGTACCGGTGTAGTACGTATCGTACGGCGGATGTAAGGGTTGTTTTTTTTTGTCATTATGTAATAAATGCTATTATAGACCACTTTTTCCAGCCTTTTATTTTCCAGTTTTAGGTAGCTCTAAAGTGACTGGTCTATTAATACAATATTCTAGACAAGGTCATTTTCAAGGCGCAACGGACTACGGAATGCAAACTAGATCTGTTGGTGGCAATCCCGAAAATCCCGAGATTAGTCAAGTACCGTCCCGGGATTTTCGGGGTCAAAACGGCCGGGATCCCGGCATTGTATTCTCTAGCAGTGTTGTACCTAGTACACCCACATTTCGCCAGTTATGTTTAAGTCCCATGTAATACGGGGCGAGCATATTGCCATCAACCGGGCACAAACTAGGCTTCGTGTTGCTATTGAGAAATTCAGATGGGAATACCCAATAACGCTTTGCCCGACCCAATCGGCCCAGAATCTCATCCTCAGCTGTAAGAAGTCAATGATCATTGGCTGGTTAACAATAATTAAGAAGACGAAAAAGGGTCGTATCCTATACTATTAAATGAGCAATATTTGTATAAAGTATATTTGTAATCACGTTCTCGAAAATGGCTCTAACTATTTCGATGAACGTTGCAATATAGGGGTTTACGGGGGCGAAAATCGATCTAGCTAGGTTTTTTCTCTATTTTCACTCGAGCAGGGCCAACCACGACCTCTTTAAGCAGTATTATTTTGATGTTTCTTCAGTGCGAGAAAGAAGTGGAGCTATACAGAACGTCTAGCTCCATCTCTTTCCCACACTCAAGTAAGATTAAAATAATACTGCTAGAAGAGATGGTGGTAGGGCTCCTGAGCTTGGTCGCCCAGGTACTGTCAAATAATAGCTATAAGAAACCCTAGAAATATTGTCCAATTAGCTTTTTAAAGATTAAATTTAAAAAAATAGTCTATAATAAAATAATTCAAGAACCGTCCGAATAATATTATGTTGAATTTCCAATATGAAATTTTCCTTAACTTAACAAAGATCAACTAACTTCACAAAATTAATTGACATGTAGGTACACAAAAAATGTAAACTAAACACAATAGGGCTGTGCAATCACTATAGCAAACAATTAACATTCAATTAATTCTCAATGGCACATTAACTGATCCCCAGTTACCATACATTATGGTATCTTAACTCTTACACCCCTTTTCAATCCAATTTCGATAATTATTCCCATATTTAAGCATCGAAGTTATGTCGTAAAAAACAATTCTACGAAAACAAATAGTTAATACCTTCAAAACTAAAGGGACGTAAAAGAAATATTCGAAATTACTTGCCCTTACGCTCTTTGTTCACAAATTATCGATATTTGTCACCGCAATAACGGAGCTGTGATTAACATTTCAATTTATACTTCCATAAATAAGTGTTCGGTTTGTATCGTTTGCATGTTATTTCATTCTTTTCGATCATCGGGTATAATTTTCTTGTAATTATGCGTAATTAGTTATGGATCTTTTGCATAATGAGTTACGGACACAGTTCTTTTTTTACGGACTCGCAATGATGCAATTACATGCACAAACCATACGCAATACGTATAAACTTCTATTTAAAATGGAAGCTTTTTTGCTAAGTGTCATATTATAAGGCTACGTTCACATCGTCTGTTTGGAAATGTAGAGCGGGTTCTAAATTTAAATTAAACCCGTTCGAAAAACATCAGCAGTTTTGACATATTGTGTTTTGCCCTCAAGCTTCCTAGCTACCGCTAGTACCTACATAAGTTCACATCGCTCGCATACCCGGTAATAAAACTACCGGTACGGTATACCTATCTCGCGTTTTCACGCTCGTAAACTCACTGTGGAAAGGGACAGCAAACTTTTATAGCACCCCGTCGCTTTTCGCAACAAAAACTTTTATTACCGGCCACTCGTAAATTACGCAGTCTTAACGTCGGGTCGGGGAAATTTTTAAAACTGCATCGATTTTAAGTCAAATGCACCAAATAGCAGGGCTTTTACACCAAAATTTTCTTTAAAATATACACAAAGTTCAAATTAAAAACAAAAACGCCATATCAGGTCGTATTAATTATTATTATTTATCCAATGACCTACCACAAGCAGACCTATTTAAAAATGGAACACGGGAACGAGACGGTCGTAAAATGATCGTCTTGAGTGATGTGCTACATTCGCAATAAACCGTATCGATGAAAAGAAAATGAGCTCCATTTCTGATCATTCAACTTAACCATTTTACCCTTATACGCATGTAAGCAATTACACTGTACAATTCTCATTTCATTTCTCCTGTAATTTGATTGAAAATGTTACTGTGTTATACAATTATTACTATGAAAAAATAGATGCGTATTCCAGAGAAATATAAATGCGTGTTATGGTTTAAGGGTAATCCGTTCCGCATTTTATAGATGCTTATTATCATAAATTTGCGCTCAACTTGCTAATTTGTAAGCGGTTTGGAGCAAACGAAGGAGATATCATGTGTCGCTGTATTACGTTACAAATACATGATTATAATGTTCAGTAGTGCTTCACTAACAGCGGGTTGGTGCAGGTCTTGTAATCGAGTTTCAAATGAATCAGCGTCTGCGTCTTCATTGGTTCGTTTTGTCAAACTGTGAAAATATTCATGGAATCTTTATGTAACTTTCATCTTTTATCCAACTGTGATTGCATATGAGTGACTATAATATATGCAATTATGATTGGATTGGATTGGCGTGGCCGGGATTTATCACACGAGGCAGTAGACAAGTTCATATATATTCCAGTTTTTCGAAAACTGTATGAAGGAAATTTTAACAACTTCTACAAATGTCTGTCTCGGCAATACAAGTCAACAAAAGCATCGACATATTGTCACACCGGCTAGTAACATCACTGTTCGTTTGACGCGTCGTCGTCGTCTGCGGATCGTAAAACTTTTCGCGCGTAAACGTCACCGTTGACATTGGCTAGCAGATGCAGCGCTTCGCAGCGGCCCTTTGTGCCGCGACCGTCTAGTAACCATATTGATTTACTGCTTACCGGTATATTGTTCCAAAAAAAAAATATATGCGTGTTTCTGGTGCGAGGTCGGTGACCTAACAGACGAATAAAAAATATTGTGGACTTCTTTGGCTGTTTTGAAAGTGACCAAAAATGGAAATATTGTGTAGGCTTACCATATTTGTTGAATTGTTTGTATTATCGGTTTTGTTATAGAGCTAAATAAGTAAAGAACAGACGATAGAGTGTGAAAGCAATACTACTTCGAGCAATTAGTTAAAATTCCTAAAAAAATATAAGGTCGTGTACATATTGCACAATACTCAACTTTGACAGATGCTTGTACTGCGAACAGACGCACACAGTAAACCACAATAAAACAGTCATCAAATACTTGAACAAATATTCTCAACAGCATTATCTCGAGGAGTCTAGATTCTAGAACATTCCTGTATGTAGCTACCATAAAATCTAGCCAGACATTCATCCAGCGGGCCCCGAGTCCCGTCTTCCATCGTAAACCGTACCTAAAATAAGCCATAAAATATTGTCTGAGTATTTAAATTTATCCATAGTGAGCTAGGTTAAATTGGAACGTCTCGTGGAAGAATTGTTAAGATATTGGCACACTGTGATAGATATAAAATTAAGGAAATGGTAGCAATGGTAGAAATGGTAGCTTTGTGTTGGATTTGTGAACGTTGAGTGACGTTTCTTGTTTGTGTTATTTTGTTTGATTGAACGGGAATAATTGTTTTGATACAAATGGATACTATTTTGAAACGGTTGTTGAAAGGATCTCTGCATATTTAATCTATACTTACTTATATTATATAGAGGCAACATTTGTGAGTGAATGTGGGGGGTAATATTCGGAACATACTGATCCAATTGCTAAAAATTCGTTCACTAATGGGAAGCTACAGTATTGCGGAGTGTCAAGATAATATTTTTTTTTTATGTTTAAACAAGAAATTTCACGCGGCTGAAGCTAGTTAAAACTAAAACGCAATTAAATATTGCGATTCAAAACTTGATAAATGCAACAAAATGCTCGATTCCTACAGCCAGACTTTAAGCGAGGCGTATCAATTATTTGAATTAGTTCCAAATTAACCCTCTTCCGCCGACAATTTTTACGAGTCCCGCGGTAATAACGGGCTTTCGGTTTTTGTTTCCATTCAGCGGTTTTTGGTACTTAAACATCTAAGTAGTTATAAGCAGGCGTAATGGTAACAAAACATCATTGAAATAATGTTAACAATACATTTTAATTTTCGCATAAAAGGTTACACAACCGACATTTCACATAATTTTTATTTTAAACCCGCGCGGTTTCACTTGTATAGGAACTCGAACCCGTGGGAATATCGGGATTAAAATTATCCTATTCCTAATCCAGCTCATGGTCTATCCTGCCTTTTTAGCGTAACAAACAACCAAACTCACTTTCACATATTTTATAATATTACTCAGGATATAGATAGTGCAATCCACGACGACGCGCCCCACTCCGCTCCGCTCCGTACTAAAGTACAGCTTACAGTACAGTCATCGCGGAGTGGGGCGCGTCGTCGTGGATTGCACTATCTGTAATCTATGTTGAAGCAAAAAATAACATCACGCCCGTTGTCCCTGAAGGGTATGGCAGAAGTGTAGGTACTTATATGTAGTACACCCACGTTTCGCCAGTTACGTTAATTACTAAACACTATATACAATCTTCCTCTCTTAACATGTTAAGTCTGACAGGCGCGACGCGACAGTGCATCGCGACTCAATCAATCTGCCTAGCCCTTTCCCAACTATATTGGTGTCGGTTTCCAGTCTAACCGGATGCAGCTGAATACCAGTATTTTACATGGAGCGACTGCCTATCTGACCTCCACTACCCAGTTGCTGGTTATTTTTTTTCCCCTTGGTAAAACTGGTTGTCAGACTTTCGGACTTCTGACGACCCGTAGCGACTGTCAAAGATCCACGAATGAGAGCCGGGACCAACGGCTTATCGTGTTTTCCGAGGCACGGAGGAGTCTCGATATGTTAAGATGGTCACCCATCCACAGACCAACCCCGGCAAGCGTCGCTTAACCTGATGGATCGACCCGTGCTGCAGTTATTACTTAACCACGAGCGATGACTCAAAACGTCTCGGAAATTGGTCTATCGGTGTCGCGTCGCGTCGACGCTAGATGCTAGTATGTACAGTTCGCGTTCAAATAACTTTGCCGCTCTGAAGTTTGGTTGCGCATGCGCGCTGCTGTTTTTTAAGTAAGATTGACTACTGCGCAGTCATTTGTAGCCTACTTCAGAGCGGTAAAGTTATTTGACGCGATCTGTATTGCTAGTCATTATACAGCCGTGTCGTTCACTAATGAGTTTGATTCCGGTTGTAAAATTCCGTGGTGCCGCGGATTTTTAATTCTAATCACGGCATCATAGCAACTTATGTTTGTAGTGTATGGTAAACCTATTGGGTGTTTTCCAGTTATTTTATAGAAGAATTTGACGTTATCCGTGCTTTGGTGGTTTTTTTTTGTTCCCAGAAGTTGTGAGAAGGAAAATGGTAAATTGACTCCAGCGTAAGCACATGATTTGATGGGTGTAGGTTGGATCGATTGTCTTACCGACTGTTAAAAATGAATTTACCGTTATATCTATTTATATTTCCCGGAGATCATGTTCGTAAGCACAGGCGATTTCTTCCCGCGGCGATTTTTATTCGTAAAATGCATTTTCAACGTTCTGCTCAGCGACGAGAGTTGGAAATCCATTGCGCGATGAAATCCGCCGCGATATTTTTACGTCCGTACGAACGTAGGCTAAATCCCAATATTTACACGCACAAGTTCAAGCCCAGCTAGTTTAATATCCCCCTTCACCTTTAGCATAAAATTGAGGAAACAGTCCAGTACTGATAAGGTCCGAGCGCTTAACCTGCGGAACCCCAGTAAAACAAGTCGAATGGGTCCGTAGTTCAGGTTTACTACTGGAAGCTCGGCTATCACTTGTAGGGGACATTTTGTTCACAGTTTATTGCGTAGGTACTGAACTCGACACTAGAACAGACACCGGTTTTGTAAGGGTTAAAATGAGTGAGATGGTGGGAAAAATTGAACATTGGAGTTTTTTTTTTTTATGTAGGCAGAGGCATCTTCCGGAATAAGCAAATTCTTCTCTTGCTATCAGTTCTAACCTTTTCAATGACTGAATAAAGAAGTCTTCCTAAATTATTTTCAGACTAACTAATTTGGGGCGTTTTTCACCCATAAAACTGAAAGTGATCAGCACATTAACCACGTTTAAGAGCTGTCAGTGTCATTAATTACTTTCTTTGGAATATTATTGACACTGACATCTCTAGAAGTCGGTTTAGATTTGTGCTGATCGCGTTCAGTTTCCTTGGTGAATTTTGCACTAAGTCTGATATTTTTAAATTACACGCACACAAGTACACAACATCTGTAATCCCCACAGGGTTACGCAGAGGTGTACCTATAGTACACCCACATTTCACCAGTTATGTTTAAGTCCTATGTAATAGGGGGCGAGCCTATTGCCATCAACCGGGCACAAATCCAGACTCCGGGCTGGTACTGAGTAATTCCAGATAGTAAAACCCAATAACACTCAGAAGTGATCAGTTAAAAAGTGCTAAACAAAATCTATGCCAATTTCCATTGATGCCTCAACAACCAACCAGTTCAGTCCATTATTTCAGTCACGTGAGCCACGTGCTACAGATCGCCATGTAAACCCAGCTTACCCGCAGCACATTTGTCATCTTTTTACGACGACATCTCTGCGTTGTTACAGAACTGGTAACTTTAATCGCCCATTAACCACGTCGGATGAGTTTGCTCAGTCTCCCGAGCCATCTGCGATGAAAGAGACACAATATATGGATGAGACACCAAAGGTTTCTAATAATGTTAGTTTTAGTGTCTTTGCCGCTTCCGCACATTTGTTTTGTTTGGATTTTGATTTTAACATTTTCTGGTTTAAAGTGTTCTACTCAACAAGATTTTGACATATATCTACATTATCTGACATCAGCTGACGTTCCTGAATTACGTCATGAAATTCAGGAATGGACATAAATTCTTTTTTATACAATAAGTTTGTGGCAAATATCTTTAAGGCGACGATGATCGCCTTTTAATGATTTTATCATGAAGATCACGTCTAAACGAGTAGTGATAATGACTTGGAAAAAATATATGTTGAATTAGAGCATTTTTTTAATAACTTAATCTGTGAATGTTTTAGAATAAGTTTACATTACATAGTGTAATTAATTTGTGAAGTTATGTCTAACGCGTGTTTTTCTGAAACCACCACCATTCACCCACCATTCAAAAGTCCACCACCATCAATCAAACCATTTACCTTCACCATTCACCATTTTAAAGATAATTTAATTATTACATAACATCACGCCTTGTTTCCCCGAAGGGTTGGGCAGAGGTGTACCTGTAGTAGGTACACCCACATTTCGCCAGTTATGTTTTCTATGTCCCATGTAATAGGGGGCAAGCCTATTGCCATCAACCGGATACAATTCCAGACTCCGGACTAGGTACTACTGAGAAATTTCTGTTGGAAAAACCCAATAATACTTTGCCCGACTTGGGAATTGAACCCAGGACCTCATGCTCAGCAGTTGCGCTTGCGACCACTAGACCAACGAAGTAGTAAATTTAATTATTAATATTTGGGTATACGTGTTTTATTAAAATTCCTTTTGTTTTATGTATAATAAATTCATAATGCGTCTAATTTGCGACAGCGCTCCTTCTTGGGCGAGTCCTCTTACTGGTTGGACGCGTTGCGTGAGCTCAGTACAGAACACGAAAGCTCCACTCAAGGCCACTGGGGTGTTAGCTGCGCCTCGCGGTTTCACCCGCATAAGTCTCGATCCCGTAAGAATATCAGGACAAAAGATCATGGTCTACTCATATGCCAAATTGTATCCTAATCCGTTCAGTCGTTTTAGCGTGAAAGCGTAACAAACAAACAAACTCTTTCGCATAATATTACTTGTTAATATTAACAAGATACTTTTTATTGTCCCGCAAAGATGTAACAATGAAAAGTTATTGTTAGTGGTTAAAATAAAGTATATTATGTGGTATGTATTCGAGAAGTTTATGATTTATTTACTTTTTACTGCAAACTGCTAAGAACAATACGCTGAGTGCTAAAAATGTGCTTGCATGAAGTACTATATCAAACGTGAGGAATGGCGGCGCTTTTTAAAAAATTAATAATTCTAATTTGATACAGACCTGCATTTCAGCAACAGCATATTTTAGTATGATGGTGAACTCTATGCAAATATCTGAAATACTTGAAAACCAGTAAATATTGCGCATATGACGAACCAAAAAACGTAACGTAGGTATAGTCCTAGTAAATTTTCTGTTACACCACACAAAATCATTAAAATTGTTATCGAAATTTTTGAAAATACAAACGCTATTATAGATGTAATAATGATTTAATAGGTACCTATTATGTAAAGGTCTAACTACATTCCACATTTAAGTACAACAAAATGGCTGACAGAACAGAATGTCATTATTATTGAGAATCAAACTCAGGAAGTTCGTTTCTTGAAACTCTCAGCCATTCTGGTTTATAACCACTAAACGCTACATGTCTGAAAATGTTTGCTTTAGTTAAGCGACTTCGGGAAAGCAAGGCTTGATACTAACTTGCGATTTTGCGACTGCGAGTAATTGTTTTTTTACCCGACTGTCTCATAAGAAAACCCTCCTTATTACGTAGTCAGGTAAAAATGTGTGTATAGAAACGTGATTTATTTATTCATTTATTAACAGAAATAAACAAAAATATTTTTGTTGACTTCATATTGCGCGAATTAAATTGAAATACATTCATTTTTTCATTGGTACCTATTATATATAATTTACATCTGAAGACTGCTGACTGTTCTATTCCGTTCACGACACATTGTGCACTAGTTCTGGGGCCCAAGTCTGCTATTTTTATAAATTCTTCATTTTGCTAAAAGTTCGCAATCTGCTAAAATCATAATGGTCGATCATTGGTTGATCATTGTATTCCACAAACACGATACTCGTAACGAATTAATTAAAAGAAATGACTGCACAATGACGTTCTAATGGTAGATCACTGATCAAAGGAAATGTCAAAATTTTAGCAGCGCCTAAGTCAGTCATTCATTTGTCATTATGTACGAGATTACCAATAGATGCCATTTCTTTCAATGGAGTTTTAGTGGCTGACCATTGGAAAGTCATAATGACGCCAATATGTTAGTAGATTACCAAACTTGTCAAAATCAACAATTATGAAATCAATGATAGACCATTCTGACACTATTGTAATAGCAGACTTGAGGCCCTGAGCAGTAACCTAAAAAAAAGTACGAGGCTTGCATGAATTCAAGATAGAATTGCATTCTTCTTTTTGTATATATCTACACATTATATGGCCTATGACCATCTGAAATAATGTATCTTTCAAATGATGAAAGAAATTTTCAAATAGGAGCTGTGGTTCCGGAGCTTACCCTCAACTGTATACCTACACAAATTCACAAAATGCTCTCTCTCTTTCTAATTTAAGAATTGTTTAAATTAAATTGCATGCACATCAATATTACGTACCTACCTTTACTTTAGTTTATTTTTAATTACTGAAAGATGAGAACGTACCCCACGTACCTATGTGGGTTAGGTCATGTAACTTATAATTATAACAAAAAAAATACAAACAATATTCTTTCATCGTTCACATTCCTTATAAAAACATTTAATTGTGAAATTCTATATTTATTCAATTCACTGCTAGAAATGACGCATTTCTTCTCAACGGGCGGTAAAATTGCGTTTATATGCAAAAATAATCAATAATCACTTTTGCATATATTAATATGCGACGTCAAAAAAGTCGCAACGCAAGAGAAAACGACAAATCGGTAAGTGTGTTTACGGCCTTAGTGAGAGAGGACATTATTTTGCTAGTCTATAAAGAGCGAAATGGTAAAGTTAATTTATTTGTTAAGTGGTTTCAATGTAAAATAAATAGTTCTATGTTTGAAGTTTTGAACACCGAGTTCAATAGTTCCATTAATAAACAAGATTGAAAACAGACGTTCTGATAGTAATGATTGAAAACAAACAACAATTAAGGTCAGGTTCATTTCTACTCCCAATGCAGGGCAAAGCCCTTGCTTCTCATACAGAGAAGGCACGAGCATGGATCACGCTTGCTCAACAAGGGTTGGTGATTTCTTTCTATACGTCTCTCCCCCCCGCCTGTAACTAACTAATAGATAATATAAATGCGAAAGTGAGTTTTTTTGTTACACTTTCACGCTAAAACGGCTTGACAGATTTGGGTGAAATTCAGCATAAGGGTAGACCATGACCTGGATTAGGACATAGGATATATTTTATCCCGACATTCCCACGAGATCGAGATTTATACGGGTGAAAGCGCGGGGCGCAGCTAGTTGACTATAAGTCCAGCTTTCCTCACGAAATTTTCCTTCACCGATATCAGTAATTTCCAAGATAATCTCAAGAAGTTACATATGAGTTGAAAGAGTCAAATTATTACTTGATTTAAACTCAGAAACCTAGTGCATGAGAGGCGAGGTCTTAAAGACTGGGCAATTCCTTTTTTTTTTTAAGATAACTTCAGGCTATTCGGACACACTCATGCTAAAGGACCATTAACCTTTAGGCTATTTTTTTTTCGTGTGAATCACCTGCACAGGAAGATAATTCTTCACATTAAGCCTCGTACAGATTAGAGCGACGCGTCAGCGCGACGCGATACCGGCTATTGTTATACCGTGAAGTTTTCTTAGAAATTGTATTGTTCGAGCCGCGTCGCGCTGGTCTGCACGGGCCTTTACGACAGAATCACGTCGCTGCGGGCGAATCTTGACGTTACATGAAAATAAACTGTCTAAACGCAACCTTAATTTGCTTAAAAGGTAAGAAAGAAAGAAATAAAAAGTATTTATTGAGACTCGCACAGGAATTCACAAAATAAACTAAAAACACAGCCGAAAAATTGTTCACCGGGAATCTGGAATCTCTCAGTATTTGTACCCAGTTGATAGCAATAGGCTCGCCCCCTATTCTCAAACTCAAACTCAAAACTCAAAGCATTTATTTCAATTAAACCATTTACAGGCACTTTTGAATTGTCAAGGGGTCAGTCAGTCAGAAATATGAAGCTAGTTGCCCATTTCAAAGCGTAGGTTCCTATGGAGAAGAACGGGCAAGAAACTCCACGGACACTCTTTAAAAAAAAAAAAAAAACTTACAAAATATTGTTTACATCATTCATGTTGAAATTATACATGTGAGAACAATGTAGAAATACGTGTACGTAAAAAAGCGTCCGTAATAAAAAGATAAAAACAATTCAAAAATTAAAATAAGCCGTGGCAGATAAGATATGACCAGTTCCTACTGATGGCGCCCATTCACGAACATGACGCATGGATCAGCACCGTTTAGCTATTACATGGGACTTAAACATAACTGGCGAAATGTGTAGGTACTACAGATCCAACTCTGCCGAACCCTTCGGGGAATACAGGCGAGATATTATGTCAGATTATTTACGTAAGGTATAGTATAATCTAATAATGTCTGCTCAGTGGGCCTTCTCCCCTTCCTACACAGTGATACTACACGTCAGAACGAAGAAAATAAAACCTATCGGGACGTCAGTTCGATCCGATGCGTCCGATCTCCGATAAGTATATCGAATAATAGCGATTAAAATCGTGTCGGTTGGCATTCCGCGCCGTATTCGGGCTTCGTGTCGCACAACATTGTTGCAAGTAAACAAGGCTAATTCATGAGCGGATAGCGATTAATTTGTGCGTCATAAGTTGCGGCCATGACACCCATGACTGATAACTGTATTCACGGAAATGATCTTGACATTAGTCAATGTTTTCTGTGTTGTGGAGAGATACTAGTAGGGACTGAAATAAAATAGTTTGAATAAGAAAATGTCTATAGTCTATTCCAAAAGTATTTGATGAAAGTGTAAACAAACCCTGCTCAGCGGGGTAATTGTGTACCACACATGTAATGACAATTGATCGCAATGTGTTTCATTTTGACAGTTCACTGCGTTATTTACGTTGTTGAGCCGACAAATTTTTCAAACCTATGAAGCAATGGATTAGCAATAGGTTATATCCTTCAAAACTTTCACGGATTGTGATTGAATGTGTGTTACGCAATTAGGGTACCGGTAAAATTCTTAAGCAATCACTAAAGGGAATTAGTAAAACATGCATCTGTATTTAGAAGGTTTCTACTTATTATCGCACCACTTTTTCTTACAATTGTTATTTGAATAACAATTAATTATTTAATTGTAAGTGACACAAAATCATCGACGAAAACGGTACACTAAAGAGAAAAGTATTTGGAAGCATTGCGTCCAACCAAAAACAAACGTGTGTGTTTACAGCCGGTTCATTAATTAACAGATCAGATCAATGGCCTCAAATTCTCATTTTAAAATCAACATTTGAGATGATTTCGCAAATTTGTTGTTGCGTAGACGCAATTCAATGAAATTACGTCTCTCTTATCTAGTGACAGTAATTAAGGATAAGTACTTAATTACATTTAAGGCACAATTCTTATTTTCTCTTGCTGTCATCATTGGTATCCCAGCCTCTACATATTTTGGCCAAAGAAAAAGACTTAAATTTTCTGTTAACCATACGGAGTTCATGACCTTTAACAAAACTGACAGATTACCTACGGTCTCTTTCCAAAAATTTGTCCGTAGCCCTGTTAGGGGTGGTGCTGCAGGGAGTAACTGCGTTTGTCGCAACGAAAATACAGGTGAACTTTTGAAAACACGTTTATTGAGTTTAGAACACGAATAAGATGGCCGCCACAGTGTGACAAGCATGTCAGCGGGTCCCGCCTCTTAACTAGGGTTGTTTTCTTACTAAACTAACTAAAACTAGTGATGCTAATTTATACATCAATTTTATTAATTATATTGAGCGCGTCGCTAACAAGCCCCATATCCTAAATATACTTATACCTAATAATAAATCTGCCTAGTCCTGTCCCAACTATGCTGGGGTTGGATTCCAGTCTAGTCGGATGTAGCTGATACCAGTATTATCTGACATCTACAACCCAGTAGGTACTGGCTTACACGATACGTACCTATACGAATTTTAAGACTAGTTGTCAGACTTTTGAGCTTTTGACGACCCGTAACGACTGTCAACGATCCACGAATGACAGCCGGGACCAATGACATTACGGGCATAAGAAGTAGTATCATCTTTTTTAGGAACGTTCATAAGCTTATAAGTTGCGCCACACCCAGCATCTAGTCAGAATGTCGCGTTATTAGCAACAGGTGCGTGCCTACGGCTGATTCATTCACTAAGCGGATCAACAGCCGCTCTTCACTCCATCAAGTTCACTGTATTGAGGAAATTATGGAAATTGGTTGCACGTCTTTTTGATCTGTGACTGCGACCTTTCTAAGGTCATATTTATGTAGTACCAAGACTGATAACGTCAACTGTTTTCTGACAGTATTAAACCAAATTGAAAGATTGTTTTGTTTATATTTAATTCTGAATGAACAAGTTAAAGTTGAGAGATTATTTTTGTAACTGTTCCCAAACTGCACACTTTGGTAGTACCTTTACTGATGAGTCTGCCTTCAGTGATGATTAGGCATACAATACGAATATTGATATGTAAAGCCAAATGTTATTGGAATGTTGTTACCAACTACAGACCCGAGGTGTCTCGAAGGCGAAAAGCCTAGAAATTACTTATACCTACTCCATCGTCTCCGATAATAGCTTAGTCTGGGAATTCCAAAATAACCACTGCAAAATCAAACCAACTTCGTCTATCAAGTGATCTACAAATTCTCCTAAAATACAACGTTTATAGGGATCCTCTGTCTGGGAATGAATGTCTAGGCATGAATCATGTCCAACAGCAAAGTATTTCAATCTAGTTAGTACAAAGATTTACAGAACTGTGCGTTAGATTTATGTTCTATTCTCGGAAACCAGCCCGACGCCTCGCTCTTCATCATCTCTGCTAATTTCTGCGGATCAAGTTGTATTAAGTGTTAATGTGGAACATTCTGATGTAATTATGGGGAAATGATAGATGTATAATTTATTGTTTCATTTATACACTTTCTTTTATTGGGATTAACTTTTTTACTATCTGTTTATAGTCTGTTTTTATTTGCTAGACAATAAAGACATTTGGTGTTGACATAAAATACCTAGTAGGTAAATAATATAGTTACCGAGTGACCCTCACCAAGGACCACTGAATCATTCTCTGCAGGAGGACCTCCACTTTGGTGGTGTTATCTCTGTCATATTAATTATTTATCGTGTCATTTTTTTTAAAGGTAGATCGCAGCTGCCATTTTGAACTAGCCAATTAAAAATCACAGTTTAGTTTTATTAAACTAAACTCTTTTTTCCTTTTGAGTTACGGTATTCCGTAACTCTTAAGAAAACAGAAACAAAGCCTTTTCATTTAAAGTAAGCTTAACGGGCCGGCAGAGCATGCGTAGTTCATACAAACGTAATACCAAAATAATTTGTAAATCAAACATATTCTTAAGGTAGTGTGTATTTATTCCGATTGGATTACAGAATATCTAAGCTTCCAAATATATATTTTTAATGGACACTGATTTAAATTCGAGTTATGAGAAAAATAAGTTTTCTATAGAAATTTTAAATTCCTCATATCTCGTCTTTATATCAGTGTCCATTCAAAATATATATTTGGAAGCCTAGATATTCCGTAATCCAATCGGAATAAATACACTCTACCTTAAGAATATGTTTAATTTACAAATTATTTTGGTATTACGTTTGTATGAACAACGCATGCTTCGCA
Organism: Xanthia togata; assembly: GCA_963853775.1. Classification (NCBI taxonomy): domain Eukaryota; kingdom Metazoa; phylum Arthropoda; class Insecta; order Lepidoptera; family Noctuidae; genus Xanthia; species Xanthia togata. The sequence goes on from OY970791.1 coordinate 23,738,612, forward strand.
GGCCTCTTAAACTTACCTCGCCTGTTGTGGGCCTATTCTTGTTTCCCATCCCTTGCATAATTTCAATGTAAGTACTTTCCTTTTTGGTACTCATTTCCTTTTATTATCACATACTTACCTATTTACCTATTGTTAGTCCATCTAGTGTATTAGAAAATTGTATAATAGACACACACAAGCCATTTCAAAGTCAAAGTCAAATAATTTATTTCAATTAGGCACATAAAAAGCACTTGAACGTCAAAATTTACAAAAAATAAAAAAAATAAAGATTTTAGTCGCCCGTTCCAAAATGTAGTTTTCGTATGGAGAAGAATGGGCAAGAAACTCCACACAGTCAATCTTACTCTTTTAAAATGTTTTCACAATATCTTGTATATGTCGCAGGTTTTTCATAAAATTAGGTTTTTGATCTAAAACCTAGGTTTTTGATGAAAAACCAGAAGATGACATATTTTAAACTCAATTTCATCATAAACCTATAACAATCCAGATATTTGATCAAAAACCTGAACTTGTTTGGGTTTATGATAAAGTTCTTGTCAAAATCACGAGTTTGCTTTGTTTCATGACAAATAAATCAATTTAAATGAAATAAATAAAACAATCCATAATCATTTGCAACTCAGTAGGAAGAAAACAATTATTTATTTATCAAAATTCCATCATGATCCAAACAATATTCTCCTCCTTCAATCCAAATATGAAATAAAATGTTTTAATTTCACGTACCTATATTAATCTGCTTTCTATACGCAACATATTTTCGTAAACGATAAAGACAAATCTGTTTCATTTTGACAGTTCAACAACATTCATTGCGTTATTTACGTTGCTCTGCAGTTTTTTTTTTGGAACTTACGGAGCAATGGATTAGCAATCTGTTTCAAAACGATTCAGATTCGGATTGGTTTTGCATTACTTAATTAGGGTACTGATTTAGATAAGCCGCGCAAATGAAACGTAACTATTAAATACAACTAAACTGAGCCAAAAATAAAAAAAAATAAAAAATAAAGAAACGTTTACCACGTACTTGCTTTTTTATAAATCTGCTAGTATGCTTTATTTATTATGATAGTTTGTTGACTTGTGACATCTAGAGTTGCATAAAACATTTTTTTTGCATGCACATCGATTTGTCTTGCAGCGCATTTTATGTTTTTCGCACGAGCATTTCTTTCAGCATTTCTACAAAGCAAACCCGTGATTTTGACAAGAACTTTATCATAAACCCAAACTAGTTCAGGTTTTTGATCAAAAGTCTGGATTTTTACAGGTTTATGATGAAATTGAGTTTAAAATGTGTCATCTTCCGGTTTTCCATCAAAAACCTAGGTTTTTTGTCAAAAACCTAGGTTTTTGATCAAAAACCAAATTTTATGAAAAACCTGCGACATATACATTAATTATATAATTATGTGTGAAGACGATGCACCTAGAATAAGATTGCTATACCACGATAGTCAAAAAGAATGAAAAATGAAGGAATAACATATAAATTAATTACGTGATAGAAGCATGGTGCTCACAATATTTACAAACATTGGAAAATTATACGATATTCCTAACATTTTAACATTTGACAGCTAAGTACAGCACATTTAATTGAGATACATAAACGTCCTCTACAGCAATTTTAATGTCTCTCTTACAGGCCATCAATTCAAATCAAACTACAAATCATTCAAAACTCTTCTCAATAAAGACCACCATAGTTAAGAGGATTATTCTCATGATTTTACGAGAACTAGTTACTATTTCCTGCTCAAGCGCATGTCATTCAAAACTAATTCCTGAAGGGACCAACTGTAACTGTTTATGGCTTCTCGCCATATTCTTTAGCAGTTAAATCTTGTGACTTTTAATATATTTTTAACGCGGACGAAGTTCTCAATCGCTACGCTTGTTACGTGTGTATTAAATATTGTAATAAAATGTACAATGTTTCTTTTGAGTGGCCGTTTGGCCGTCACCGTGGATGTGAACGTTTTACGGCCGTCAATGCGTTACGTTTTGCTTCTGACACAATGCGAGTTAATAAGTACGTGTTTAGGTGTTTGTTACTTTGTGAATAGGTTGTCTCGTATTTAGGTAGGTTTTTGTTTCGAAATATGGTCTTTAATATATATAATCCTCCAGACCGTATTTCGGCCACGGCGGCCAATCTCAACGGAGACTAGCCTTCGGCGCGGGAGATATTATAGTAGTGCACAAGTGTGTGCGCAGACACAGGTGCACTCTCTCTTCCCTCACTCTCATAGTCTGATAGGATGGCAATCCGACACGACAGAGATAGATCAGGCGCATGATCAACGGCTTATCATGCTTTCCGAGGCACGGGGGTATCACACCGCCAAGTTCCAGACTCCGAGCTGTTACTAAGAAATTCCTAATGGAAAAACCCACTAACACTTTGCCCGACCCGGGAATCGAACCCAGGACCCCACGCTCAACAGTCGCGCTTGCAACCACGAGACCAACGGGGCAGTTAAGCGGAGTATTTATTGTGAGTTTTAATTGAAGTATTGGCTTACTGGTATTTTATTTGTACTGAGGAGTATGAGAACTCCTGGTAGTCCATCTGTTGGAAAGACAATTAGGTAATGTTTTATCATTTGTTAAACATTACTACTAACAGATTAGGTGAAACGGGCTGATCTAAAAGTAGTTTCAGTAAACCTTTGACAAATGTTATGTACAGATCGCTTCAAATAACTTTGCCGCTCTGAAGTTGGCTACAAATGAAATAATGAATCGGCCATGGGCCTCTGTCTTGGCTTCGCATGCCGTCGAGAAATATCTCTCAGGCATTTCCTTCTTCACATGCCGTCGAGAAATATCTCTCAGGCATTTCCTTCTTCACATGCCGTCGAGAAATATCTCTCAGGCATTTCCTTACGATGTTTTCCTTCGCCGTTTTTGAAGCAATCAAGCAATCATTCTTAACTTTGTTTTTATAATGGTGCGGCCTTATCTGCGTCTATCGTGACGAAGCTTCGCACAGTGATACGATACACGCAGATGTGACCAACCATCATCGATTATCGTCGCGATAGTTCGGGCTGCGTAGCACTATCGCCAGGGTGGCTAGGTATACATATTTAGACTGCGTTTCCACCAGAGATTAGTGAGAATGCGTAGCGAGGGATGTGTGTGAAACTTACCAATAACAACGCTAGCTTAGCTCAAGCTATGACAGTGAAGCGTCCCCACTAATGTGACCACCGCATTAGTGGCATAAATTGATGAATCCAATTATTTAACTCCTTAACAAGGTTTTCCCTCGCTAATTATATTATTAAATTACGTAAAACAAGACAACAAAAGGCGATTTAGTTATAATACTCCTATACAACCTTCATGAATAAAAATTAGTCTCAATTAAGTAATAACACTTATGCGGTTAACATTCAAAACAAGTTATAAAATTCAATTACAATTCCTTCTACATCGATTCAAATTACCCTGTATGAGAATAGAATATATAAACAATATTAAGTTTCCATATACGAGTACCAATAACATTATTATAAAGCAGAACACTTGAAACTATACAATAATAATGTCAAAGTCTACCAGTTTGTGCGAAGTTATACTAGAGCCAAATTTTTATGTATCTGTGACTTCGACACGCAAACTGTCGTTGAAATGTTGATTAGTATCGGTTTCACCAAAGGTTTCACCATATCTGGTGACGAAGGCCGTAGAATATGGAAAATATGAATATATAATGACGGACATCACAATGACTACAGCTGCGGAACCCCGCTGGTGCGTCCACGGTTCGCCGGGGAGCGCTCACAAATAATGTATTGGAAAAATATCGTTTAACGTTGAGTCTATGGTAATAAGTATTCAGTTATGGTGATGGTCTGTAAGTAGGTCTGTAGTGTGTTTTCTTTTCGGATTAAAATCATGATATATATATATATTTTTTTTTTTTCTTTATTTAAAAAAACGTTGCCCCACACTAGGAATTTCTCCTGTATCGTGGGTGCGTTTACATACATATAAACTCACATACACAAACAGCCAGACCCGGAACAACTAATTGTAGGTCATACAAATATTTGTTCCGTGCGGGGATCGAACCCGCGACATGCAGCGCAGCAGTCAATTACTTAACCACTGCGCCAACCGTGCCGTCAAAATAAACGTCGTAATAAATGCGTCATGGCTAAGTAATAACAGCCGCACAGGTTGAGCTATGCTTGCCGCAGTCAGTCCGTGGATGGGTGACCATCTTAACATACCGAGACCCCGCCGAGCCTCGGCAAGCACGTGATTGTCGTTCTTGGATGTTTGACAGTCGTTACGGATCGTCAGAAGTCCGAAAGTCTGACAACCATGTCTTACCAAGGAGTATCGTGTCACCCAGTAACTGGGTTGTGGAGGTCAGATAGGCAGTCGCTCCATGTAAAATATTCAGCTGCACCCGGTTAGACTGGAAGCCGACCCTAACATAGTTTAAAAAAGGCTGGGCACATTGATTGATAAATAGACGCGTCGTGGTTGAAGAAAAATAAACTTACGAGATCCTGTAAGGCGCTGGCACTGAGTTTTTATTTGATTTCAAGTTTTTGTAAACAGGAGAAAAGGTCATGTCAAGTATATATGGAAATAAGAAGTCTATAACTTTTTAAATTCCATTCAATAAACTTGCCCCTGTTCTCAAAACCACTCGTAATTAAGTTACGAACACGCTCGACATGATTTATCGCACAGGGGACGAATTCTTTACGCATATTTCTCTCGATACCGCTCGAAAGGGCTGTCAAAAATACAGCATTTATAATAAAGATGAGGAACGAATTACTTTTTTGTTAACACGCACCACGGGTGGGGTTCTGGGGACCTGGAGATCATATCGACTTACAATCGCGCGAATCAATTAGTTGCCTGGAACCTTCGACATTCGCTGGTGTTATTATAAAATACTTATTAAAGTTAGCAATGCAAATGTTATGACTGACATGGCTAGGGATCCCCAAGGCCCCGCGTTTGGTAAAATGGTGACTATTTAAGTAAGGGAATTTTATAAACCGATCCTCTAAAAAACGTATTGACCTTCTAATGATGAACACTTTTGTTCAAATTAATGAACCTCTTGAACAGATGCACAGTTTATTAAATAATGATGCACAGTTTATTAAATAATTGAGCCTTTTTGTAACTGTAACTAAGCTTGAAACGTCGACCAAACAAATTAGGGTAAGTTGGAACTGTGACCAACCACGCGCGAGCCGAATTAGTTGCAGTAACTAAGCTAGGGCACACCGAACAAATGGGTTAGATTAGAACTGTAACCAACCACCGACCAACCGGCCAACCTACATCCAAGTTGGTCGCAGTTACTTGGTCATTTTGTATTTTTAGGTCCCCAAAATAGGAATTACCTATTTGAGGTTCACAAAAAAAGGCGTTCAATAATATTTTTAGCAGCGTAAAATGTGAATTATTAGAGAATCGATTAAATACACGCCTTTGAGTAAAGTGCGGTTTTAATTGCTTGGATTGGATGGTGTTGGAATGACGAACGTATTTTAGTTGGTTGCACTTGAGTTTTAGCTATCTATCTGTCTGTGTTTTAATGGCGGTCATTACGGTTGGGTGGTTTTAGTTTGGTAGAATATTTAAGAGCTTATGTTAAATTAACTAGTAAGAAAATAACGTTTTCGAATGACCGCGATGTGGACGAGTACCCTACTTCAACACCTAAGCCCAGGTTCGCACGGGCGTATTTTTATCACGGCGACTTTTTTTCGTACACTGAATTTTCAACTCTCGGTATTGATCCGAGAATTGAGAATCCAACAGAGCGCTTCCAGCGCGTCAAGAAAACGCACTGTTGGATATTCAACTCTCAGCGCTTTTACGAACGTGCACGTCTTTCTACATTGTTCTCACATGCATAATTTCAAAATGAATGATGTAACCAATATTGTGTATCAAATTTTTGATTTAAAAGAGTCTCCGTGGAGTTTCTTGCCCGTTCTTCTCCATAGGTACCTACTACGCTTTGGAAGCAATGGGCAACTAGCTTCATATTTTTGACTGACCGACCCCTTGACAGTTCAAAAGTGCCTGTAAATGGTTTAACTGAAATAAATGCTTTGAGTTTGAGTTGAGCTGTAAGCAGAGCGTCGAAAATCCAATACACGAAAAAAATCGCCGCGATAAAAATACGCCTGCGAACCTGGGCTAAGTGTTATTTTGTTTGTGTTTATTTTTGTAGTCAGTAAGTTAGTTATTTGAGTGAAAATTGAGAGAACGAATTTTCCAAGATATGAGACCTACCTAGATGGATTTTGGGCCCCCGTAAACCCCTATATTGCAACTTTTATCGAAATTTTTAGAGCCATTTTCGAGAACGTGATTTAAAATATTGACAAATAAAATAATCATATATTTTTCTTTCTTTCTTTCAAATATTGCTTTGTTAATAATAGAGGATAAATTAAATTGTAACATGTACAAATTCTTTGTTTTAGTGGATTGATTAGCTGTTTATTTATTTATTTAAAACGCTAAAGTAAGGAAAGGAAATACACAGAGCACATCCTTTAAGAACATACCCACGTATTACACATACCCCATACTTAAACATTTCCTGAAAGTAAAATCTCAAAAGAAAACATTAAAGTCTAAACCAATTTGAATAACTCAGTCGAAGGAATAAGGACATTATCTTCTACTTTATGTATTTATGATTTACATTCACCTTCGTCGAAATAGCTCCAGTCTTTTTCGAGTAATTGAGCACCCAAACAAACAAAAAACGCAAACACTCATTTTATTACTTAAAAAGTTGAAACTGGCCATTCAAGACTGCATGCAAATAAGTGCAGGATATAATTTAAACGCGCACTTTTGTCGTACATTTAGTGAATTATTTTCTATTTAAATGTCTGGAGTCACCCTTTTGGTAGGTTGCTCGTAAAAGTTAACGACCGTAATTTTTATGACCCGAGTCACCTTTGGGTCTTTGTGGCGGGACCACATACGCATACTAATAAAAATTGAAAAATAAATGTACTAGTTTACTTTAGCCGGACAAATACGATGTTTTCTTTCACCACGAGAACCTAATCGTTACATCTTTATGTTATAAAAACCGCTGCCGAATGCCGAGCATTCGTTTCGTAAAAACTTGAAAATTGTTACACTTTTTTTTTTTTTTTTTTTTTTTCGCCTGAATCCTGTGGTGTTTTAGGACAAAAGAAATCAATGAAAATCCCAAGGGAACATCGGGAATATATGGATCTCAATTGGTACGAACTTCATAGGGTCATCTCGTAATCTCAAATAGGTTTTCACCAATGGACGCATGAGGTATTAGAAAAGACAGAAATCGCAAAAAAGCTCGACAGAAATCTTTTCCCGGTCATTTAGTAGGAAATGAGACTCCAACTTACTATTATATGAACCCGATTGCATAATCTAAAGTTTTCCAATATTCCAATCACTATAAAGGGTAACAGTACTCTTGTGCAAAACATACCTCAAGTCTGCTATTACAATAGTGTCAGAATGGTCTATCATTGATTTCATAATTGTTGATTTTGACAAGTTTGGTAATCTACTAACATATTGGCGTCATTATGACTTTCCAATGGTCAGCCACTGACACTCCATTGAAAGAAATGGCATCTATTGGTAATCTCGTACATAATGAAAAATGAATGACTGACTTAGGCGCTGCTAAAATTTTGACAGTTCCTTTGATTAGTGACCTACCATTAGAACGACATTGTGCAGTCATTTATTTTAATTAGTTACGTATCGTGTGTGTGGAATACAATGATCAACCAGTAATCGACCATTATGAATTTAGCACAGGGATGGGGAATCTTTTTCCTTCGCGTGCCAATATAATACTAACGAAATATATGGCGGGCCAAGTTGTTTCATTTTTGGCTACCTATATTAATTACTGAATTAAAAATATTGATATGTATTTTTGAAACACTAATTTATTGTGAAATATTACAAAATAACTATTGGAATAAAAAAAATATGGAAATTGTAGTTAAATTAAACTTTTAAGTTTGCTGCGAAGTAGAAGGTTGAGGAGCGCTGGGACATGTGACATGTGGAACTGTTTTTGTTTTTGCATGATTTCATCATAAACCGGCTCCATTTGTGATGCTGAACATTTTAGTAGTCAATAAAGGTGGTCATCCGATAGTATACGAAGACAATTTTTTTTCTTAATTTCATTATTGAAAAAGTTTGTTCGCATAAATAGCTTGTACCAAACATAGCCATTATTTTTGGGCGTGGGCAACTATATTTGGGTATTGTGTCCTAGATATGGATTTATAAAATTCCAATTTGCTGGTGATGAGAGTGAAATTACTAACAATACGAAATATTCTCTTGATTTTTGTTTGATGGTCGCGGGCCGGATTTCAAGCCTTCGCGGGCCGGAGATGGCCCGCGGGCCGTAGTTTCCCCATCCCTGATTTAGCAGATTCTGAACTTTTAGCAAAATGACAATGGGATCGTGTTGGAATGACGAATTTATAAAAATAGCAGACTTGGGCCCCAGATAATATGTAAGGTATCTCGAATTAGTTCTACTTACAGTGAAATTAGAGCGAAATCTATTCGCAGAAGAAAAGAATTACTCGTACTCGTAGCTAAATAAGTTATTACTTCGTCGAGATACATTAATATTCAGTCGCGTGACTTAATTCCTAGATCTATCTCTGCGGTCTGAATTAGTATAATTGATAATAAACTCTATTTGAAGAAGTTTAAGGTTGATGTTACGTTGTGTGTGGTGAGATTTTTATGTTATAATGAAATTGTTTTCAACCGCAAGACTGCTGGGTTATTTAGTTTGTTATTTATACTATTGTTTTAAACATTGCGAATTATGTTATGTTTTGATCCGACATTTGGATATTTGGTATAATAATCAAGTTCAATTGTGTTGTGTGTGCACTATTCACCCAATTTGACTATCCAAACATCTAGGTATTGTTTTATCAAATCTACCACACACTAATCGATTATAGAACCTGAATCTTTGTACGTTTGATAAATTACCACACAAGTATATGCAGTGCCCTTTAACATGCAAATTAATTAGTTCTTAAACGCATGGCGACTGCGCACGCGCAGCACTGTCGATACTAGATCGTTTGGACGATCAATTTTAATTAGTTTTAACATTGGGTGGATGGATGTGTGTTGGGTTTGGGGTTCAGGTCTGTTTATGGGTTGCTAGGTTTAGACCGCGCCTTCGCTCGCTCAGAGGTGGAATATCCCACGGGAACTTACTACTTCGGTAAAAAGTATCCTATGTCCTAACCCAGGTCAACTGTGTCCCAAATTTTATCGAAATCCGTTCAGCCATTAAGGAGTGAAACAGTAACAAATAAAAAACATACCGACAGTCACTTTCGCATTGATAATATTAATGGATTTTTGGACAGAAAAATCAGGAGCTCTGACTTGATTTGTAAATAAACTTTCACTAATAGTTCGTGCCGATAGGAGTGAATGAGTCGTACCAGCAAAAAAATTTAAAAATGCGTAACACACTATCAATAAAAATCTGAATGCATTTAAGGATATTGCTAATCCATTGCTTCATATGTTCGAAAAATTTGTCTGCTCAACAACGTAAATAACGCAATGAATGTTGTTGCACTGTCAAAATTAATACCATTGCTACTGTAAAAAAAATTGTCCGTCAGGTAGATTATTAAAAAATATTAGACACGTTCTTTTTCTTTTTTTTACGTAATCAAAAATTACGGCAATATTTTATCAGTGAGCAGTACGTTAAAATGTGGCATGTCATCACTCCCCGGTAGATTTCATACTGACTTGTGACGTAGCGAGCCCCCACTCCCCGTCTTTAATGCGTTTTATCTAAACCATTTTATATTAGTATGATAAAGCAAAAAATACGTGCCTAATAATTTTTTTTATTATCTGACTGACGAACTAAATTGTTTTTGTTCCCCAGTCAACATCCCTATTCTTCGAATGTTGTTTGGAGCACAGAAACGGAAGATTGGGCAAATATGCGCAATCACCACTTTGGCAAACTTAGTTGATTCATCATCATCTTCCTCCCCTTGTCCCATATAACGTGGGGTTGGCGCACACGTTTTCTCCTTCCATTCTCCCCTGTCTACCGTCACGCGATCATTCACACCTTTTTCTTTCATATCAGTCCTTACATAATCCATCCATATTTTCTTTGGCCTTCCTCTCACTCTCCATCCATCAACATGGATGGGATAGGTGTGTGATTGGATGGGTCATCAATGGAGAAATTAATTAGCCAGCATCCTTAGACAGCAACATCGTTTACCACAAACCCAGTAAAAACATCACCACCAGACAAATGAAGGTTCCACACACACATCACCACAGTTATTCCAATGATTATAATTCTGTAAATACATATTATGTTATAGTCGCGAATCATATTTTGATCAAGATACAACCTGATTACCTGACACTGACCTGCTAATTGCAAAACACATAAAAAGATATGAATTTCGCGGCTACAGCTGCCGGTTCACCTTATAGCAAAGCAACCAACAAAAAACTAAAAACCACAATCTTAAAACTTAGGAGTGCGTTATAGCTAGGCTGATAATGCAAATTGCAACATAATTAGACGCCCGTTCACAAGCCAGACATGTCTACGATACGCCACAAGTATGACGTAGTGAGTGATACACACTACCAAGACTCGAGACTGTGGGGCGACGATGTTACAAAGTATGTTAATGATAAATTGTGTAGTGTTTTGTTTTGTGCTGGTTACTGACGATTACATATATGTGTGTGACCACTTCCGAGCACGGCTCTTGAATTTGACTATACTTGACGTTCAAATATTTTGAAGAAA